>OX383286.1:2440136-3690136 GCA_947523025.1 Dryobota labecula | reverse complement strand
AATATGATTTGTTAGTTAGAAACGACTTTAGTGGTTTTTTCAGTATGATGTTAGAGCGGATACAAAACAAATAGGTTCGGTTTATGTATTTGAGGTAACATGGCGTATATCTGGGATACCCATTGCTGTATCCAACCTTATTTGTTTTGGGAATGGTTGGTTATTATAAATTAGAGATTAAGCGGGAATTAGGACTAGCCACATACTTGTTCCTTGTAATAAGGGGTAAAATTTCGAATTTAGCGATACTACAGTCAATTCGGCTGTATGTACCAGATGAGTATGTGAGCAGGCGGCGGCGGCCGCGGCTGCTGGTGGTGCCGACCGCGCGCACCAATCTGCTTCAGCGAGCACCGCTGACGCGTGCGCTGAGCACGCTCAACAGGGTAGCAGATACAATTGACGTGTTTTCTTGTTCTCTGAACGACTTTACTTTGGCGACCTCTAGGGTGTTATGTTATAATTAAGTTAAATTTAGGTGTTATATTTGTTTATGGTGAATTTCGTTTATAATAGACCAGTATTTATTTAATAATTAGAAATTATGGAGGATACATATTATGTAGGCTTAACTATCGCATTAGGGTAACCTGTCATGATAGATTTAAGGTGTTATCATAAATAAATAAATAATAAATAAATAAACTGTACATTAACATCAAGCTGCCTCTAACTTTTGGGTAACTTATGATAATTAGTGGGAGCCATGCAAAAAACACTTTTGCGCATAAGTGCAGTCCTACTCCTATGTAGACACAGCTGACGTACCTACCTCTTTCCTTAAACACCAGAAACAGTGGTCTTCCAGTACTAAACAGCACGTGGAACTAAAAATCATAAATATTTTTTATTTTTTCAAAAAATTACAACCAAGTAACTACATAAAACAAGTTTGCCAAAGGGCCATGGAACGAAGCATCCTAAACATCAGACTAAGAGACAAACAACGAAACACAGCAATCAGAATGAAGACACAAGTCATAGATGCCCTTCAACACGCTCAAGCACTGATGTGGAGATGGATGGGCCATTTGGCGCGATCAGATGGACCATTCGAACAACCGCTTGGAAAGGCCCACTCGGAAAACGAAGAAGAGGTAGACCAGCAGAACGTTGGCACGACGAGATAGTGGAATTCACTGGCAAATCATGGCTTGTGATAGCAAAAAACAAAAAAAAAATGGAAATGGAGGAGGCCTATACCCGTCGAGGAATACTTAATTAGTTAAATTATGAACTTTACTTTTGATTTTTTTTTGTAATTAAGGAATATTAAAGGCTTTTTATTTTATTATTTATTTATTTATTTATAACTACATAAAAACATAACATCATGTAAGACGGAGGTGCACCTATAGTACACCCACTTTTCAATAGTTTACCTAACTGTTGAAAAGTGGGTTAAATATAATACGAGTAGTATCATAATCTGCCTGTCTTTGTCCCATGTTACTTGTGGCGCAACACGTTTTCTCTTGCCATTCTCCCCTGTCAACCGCCACGCTATCATTCACTCCCTTCTCATGCATATCATTCTTCACCCAATCCATCCATCGTTTCTTTGACCTTCCCCTCCCTCTGCATCCATCAATATTTATATTAATCACTCTTTTCGTCACATGCGTTTCCTGCCTCCTCGTCACATGCCCATACCATGCCAAACGCCTTCCTTTCAACTTTTCTGTCACCGGCGCCACTTTCAAACTTCCCCTTATATACTAATTTCTGACTTTATCCATTTTCCTCACTCCACACATCTCTGAAACATATAAAATCTACAAAATTTTCCGCTAACTCCGTCCCTGTAGCCGCGTGTTATCCACCCATTCACAGCCGTCGCAGAGTATCGCTGAGACTGTAGGAAAGTACCATTGTGCAGAGTAGCCCGACCTTGTACATTGTAGCGAAGAGCTTGCCCTTAAGTACTGGTTAACTGACTGTTAAATGGAAAGGAAATGCTTTTATATGTGCGGATGCACATCTTTACTTAGCGTTTTTGTTTTTTAAATATTTATTTACGAAATAAATACAGAATAATATAATCTATACTAATACCATAAAGCTGAAGAGTTTGTTTGTTTGGTTGGACGCGCCAATCTCAGGAACTAATGGTTCGAATTAAAAATATATTTTAGTATAGGATAGCCCATTTATCGAGGAAGGCTATAGGCAACATAACATCATGCTACGATCTTTAGGAGCCAAGCGAAAAGAACAAAAGTCAGAAAGAACGCTAAGCGATAACGAAGTTATAGCGCGGGCGGGCGACGGGATGCGACGCGATGGGTGGGCTGAAATTTCACGCGGATGAAGTCACGGGCAGAAGCTATATATAATATAATCTATACAAATAAATAAAACTGAAGTGTCTGTTTGTAATCTACTATAATAGCTTTTTACTAAATGCATAGAAAGTTTATACGGTACTTATAACATTTTTTTTTGTCTGTCCATCGATCTGTCGGTCTGTCTGTCTGTCTGTTTGTTTCGGCTAATCTCCGAAACGGCTGGAATACCAAAGTTTTATTACAATCGTTCGAGACATTTTCGAATTTATGCGAGACGATCCTTTTCCCAAAGTTGTTGGGGGTCTGCTTCAGTCTAACCGGACAATACTGAATACCAATATTTTACAAGCAGTGACTGCCTATCTGAACTCCACAACCCAGTTACTGGGTGATACAATACCCCTTGGTAAGACTGGTTGTCAGAATTTCGTGCTTTCGACTACCCGTAACAGCTGTCAAAAATCTACAAATGTCAGCCGGGACCAACTGTTTAACGTGCTTTCCGAGGCACGGCGGGGTCTTGATATGTAATGGATGGTCACCCATCCACGGGCCGACCTCGGCAAGCGTGGCTTAACCTATCAAAGTCAAAGCATTTATTTCAATTAAGCACTTTTGAATGTCAAAATTTACACGGAAATAAAATTGATTCTAGATGCCCCGAAACGATAGTTTCGCATGGACAAGAAACTCCACCTGATCGACCCACCCGTGCGACTGTCATCATTTAGCAGATAACTTATATCATGACTAGCTTTTGCACGCGGCTCTGCCCGCGTGGATGTCGGTTATCGTTTAAAAAAATTAGCCTATGTCCATATTCCAGGCTATATCTCTGCCAAATTTCATGACGATCATTTCAGCGGCTTAGGCATGAAAACGTAACATACAGACAGACAGACAGACAGAGTTACTTTCACATTTATAATATTACTAGCTGTTGGCCGCGGCTCCGCCCGCGTGGATGTCGGTTATCGCGTAAAAAAGTAGCCTATGTCCTCCATATCCCAGGCTATATCTCTGCCAAATTTCATGACGATCGGTTCAGCGGCTTAGGCGTGAAAACTTAACATACAGACAGACAGACAGACAGACAGAGTTACTTTCATATTTATAATATTATATAGTATATATATAGTATAATAGTATATATTATAGTATATAGTATAGTATGGATGGATTCTTACATTAAATCTGGGAGCCCTAAGTCCCACCATTCACACCACACCACATGCCACGCACACGCCACAGATATAAGCAAAACCCAGGCTAACTTATATAAGTTAGCCTGGGTTTTGCTTATATCTTTTGCATATGCGAGAACAACGTAAGTTAGCAGGTACAGAAACGGTCTGTGAGTTTAAAATAACTTACACACGGTTATCTGAAGGTCTAGAACATTTCGTTTGAATTGTTAACGCTGGAACGTGTCTAGATTCCAGCCTAGACTAGTTATTAAAGTGTTAAACTTTGGATAATTATCACGTTGTTTAGTTAGCCGTTTTCGGGTAGGACAGGTACGGTCATGTGTTTGTTACTGTATATGATAAGCAAAGTTATAATGTAATTTTCTTCAATGAAATAACGGGTCGGCTTTAGGTAACGTGTACCAATCAACGTGCCAAAATATTATTTTCACTTCTCATGCTTTAAAAGTACGCCAATATAGCCCTACGAAGCGGGACTAAAGTGACCACTTTAGTCTCTAGGGAGTGAAAAGTAATTAGTTTTTTAATTTCCTTCATGTGACATAGACAAAATCATACAGCCAGTAAATATATAATTATCTGTGGAGTGTGGACCATTTTCATTGCGAAAATGTTGACAGTTTTAGTTCCATGGATTTTCCGAAAAGAAGGTGGCGCTATGTGTTTTAAATTGTTAATCTGTGACTGGTTTAGAAGAAAAAACTGACCGCGAAAATTTCATAATC
Organism: Dryobota labecula; assembly: GCA_947523025.1. Classification (NCBI taxonomy): domain Eukaryota; kingdom Metazoa; phylum Arthropoda; class Insecta; order Lepidoptera; family Noctuidae; genus Dryobota; species Dryobota labecula. Next base: position 3,685,915 of record OX383286.1, on the reverse strand, counting down.
TGTCGAGTGTAAATTTGTTCGGTTTTAAATAAATTTATTACGAATGTCCAGTGACAGTGAAGAGTTTGGCGTCGAGCAAAGAGCAAAAGACATAATAGATAATCTTTTGCCGCCAAAATCGCGGAAGATTTACCTAAAAACTTACAAAGTTAACTGGAGGAATAATATTTATTAAATGTTTTTGTACTAAATTGACTATTTTTGACTCAAAATGAAAAGTACAGTTTGCACCTCGAGCCTAAACGCCAACGTAATATACCCTCGGTTTTATTGACCACCTCTGGTATATTATGGCTTCGTTTAGTCCCTCGATATAAAATATACTATTATACACACATTTTATTAGTGCTACATACTTGTCGTGCCCGCTATGACTTACGGTGCCGAAATTATAACACTGACAGTCGGACTGGTCTACAAATTTAAGGTCGCTCAGCATGCTATGGAGCGAGCTATGCTCGGAGTTTCTTTGAAGGATAAAATCAGGAATTAAATTATTCGGAAAAGAATCTGAGTTACTGACATATCTCGCAAAGTAAGCAAGCTAAAGTGGCAGTGGGCTGGCCATGTTTTTCGAAGGACCAATGGCCGGTGAAGCAGACTACTCCTGGAGAGGAGACTGCGTATTGGCAAGCCTAGTGTGGGAATCTCCCCAGCAAGATGGACCGACGACCTTAAAAAGGTGGCTGTGGCAGACTGGATGCGGAAGCAGGACAGAGTGTTGTGGCGCAGCCTGGGAGAGGCCTATATCCAGCAGTGGACTGCGTTAAGCTGAGTTGATACACACTTGTTCAGCTTAACATGATTCGGCACTATATAATATCTATTTGTGTATACATGTTCGGAAAAGCCGCTTGGCTTAGCTCAAATTATGCCGAGCCGCGCTGAACATCATTTGGCGAGGAAAGATCGATGCGATCGGCGGAGCCGAATGAAAACCGATTATCCATACTTACATACTAATATTATAAATATGAAAATAACTCTGTCTGTATGTAACGTTTTCACGCCTAAACCGCTGAACCGATCATCATGAAATTTGGCAGAGATATAGCCTGGGATATGGAGAAGGATATAAGATACTTTTTTACGCGATAACCGACGTCTACGCGGGCGGAGCCGCGGGCAGAAGCTAGTGTGTAATAATTGCTTCAAATCGACTTTTTGTTAAAAAAAAAAACTGCCAAATCAAAGGTGCCAATCTTAACATGTTTGTAGCACAGCTTAGAAGGCACTGTAAGTACAATATCACATATTTCCGATCGTTTTAGTAGAAAAACTTGAAACATTACACTCTCAGGTTTTATTTTGCCTCAGTGATGTTGTGGCGGTATCAACAACGTCACATGCGAACTACGCATCAAAGACCTGACGTCACAAGTCCTGCATCGCACTATCAGAGTTTACCGCGCGACTAGCATAAATACAACATCCCGACGTCAACCGTTGGGCAGTTGCCCACCAGACACAACACCCGTCTGGTCGGAGGATCCTCCCTTTACTATAGAGTATGAGTGAACTTTACACCCTGGTCCTCATACCTTTAAAATGTAAGATATTTTTGATCACAACGAGGTATCACATTCTTCTGAATTTAACTGTGTAGGCAGGTAAGTGACAAATATTTTTGAAGCCGATGCAGCATCCTATATTTTGGCGTCTCTTATCTCGTCAGATACTTTTGGTGTTCCTGCGATACCATATATTTGTGCTGCCTCTTATATGTATATGCCTTCCACAAATGATCACATATATTCGCCGTCATCTTGACGACAGATGTTAATGGTCGAATCATGAAATCAGATATTGTTGCCGAACTGTTCATAGTAACATGTTTATGCTCGTGACTGAACAAAGTTATATGTCGTTTCTCTATGTATTTTATTTATTTATTTAAACTTCTCGCATTCAAAAAGGTTCAAAGGCGGCATTAATGCGTTAGGCATTCTCTACCAGTCAACTAAAAGTAGTGAAGAGATAAAATGGCAGGTGCTCTATTTAAGAGGAGATAATAATAATAAAAATAGGTGCCTCATTTAATTAAAAAGCGTCTAATAGGCCTCTGCGAGTTGGCTTCGGCCCCTCGTACGCCTTCCAAAGGTCCGGGACCCCATGGTCCCGAGATATGAAAACAAAATAAAAATATTAAAAAGATAACAAATAAAATAGATACACAAGTTGTCAAATAGGTTATAAACTTATAATAGACATAAATACATACCTACTTTATATATATATATATATATATAATTTTATATATATACAAATTCAATTGAAAATAGCTCTCAATTTGCATGCATACCGACTGGTGGCCGTCCTGATATCCAGAAGAAAACGCATTCCAGAGAAGAATGGACTGAATATGAAAGGAAGAATTAAATTCACATACGCAAATAGCCATACCCCGAACAACTACTTGTAGGTCATTCAAATATTTGTTTCGTGCGGGAATCGAACAAGCGATACGCAGCGCAGTAGTCAATCGTTAACCACTGCGCCAACCGTGTCGTCAATATAGAAGTAGATAGAAGATTAAGGCCCGTATTACAGAACGTCACTCAATACTCAAGCATTACTTAAAACTAGATTCAAGCCATTTGATTGGTTGAAACTAGTTTTAAGTAATGCTTGAGTATTGATTGACGTTCTGTAATACGGGCCGTAGATTGGACAAAAAAGAATGACGAACAAACACCCACAAACATTTCTAAATAAAAGATCCTACTTCATCGTACCAAATTACAAATAAGAATCCTCAAATTGCTTCTTCCATTCTTACAAAAATTTCTTATTTCTAACAAAAGACTTCGAGCAATACATTGATACGTTTCGTTATAAAACACAAAAAGGATAATATTTATTTTAATTTAAAAATACACTTCGAAACGCTAAACGGAACGACAGGAACAAGCGAAAAGTAAATTGCCTATTTCTTGCGAAGAACGAATTTCAGCCGAAAAATTGTTTTTCCTGAAAAAGGCTTAAGACATGTTTTTTTTTTTGTGATGGAGTATTTTCCTTGATTATTGCTTGAAAATAAGCAAATTATGAGTATGTCAGTGTTTGTTTTTATGTAGGTTGGTCTATTTTTAACCCCCGACGGAAAAAGTTCAACGCATCTGTGTGTCTGTCTGCGCCATCGTAGCTCACAAACGACTGAACCATTTTTTATTTTTTTAATGTGACTTGATCGAAAGTGTTCTTAACTATGATTGAAGAAAATCTGTTCAGCCCTTTTCCAGTTTATGAATGAATATGAGCATCTTCCATAGGTTTGATCGAGTCGAAATTTGGTATTCTGGTACTTTAATGATAACAGAACCTTGAACTGATGCTACAGCATCATCTGGAATTCGCAGGATCCCAAACACACAACTAACAGCAGAGGTATCGTGTTTGGGTTCATTGGAATGGTCGCAATGAATAGGTTATAGATAGATGATGACTTTCAAGTCTATCATGGAGTAGCAAATAGAAATGAGGATAAATGAGTAACTAGCTTCACTGTGGGAAAAATACCAACAGCTGCGCACATTTCGGCGAGGCCCGTGTCAATTATAGCGTGTTTACTAGTAACATATGTAGTTTAAAAATCAGGAAATAAATGTAAAATCTTAAATTTATAAAGACTCAGACACAAAAAAAAAACCTCTAAAAAGTAAAAAAATATATAGGTATATATTTGGCCCTTTAAGTTTAATCAATAATCAAAATATTTTATTTCACATAAACCTACATGGGCACTTATGAAACGTCAGAAGCTAGGTGCACGGTTCCAATTAGTCGTTTCCTATGGAGAAGAGCCGGCAAGAAACTCCACGGTTACTCTTTTAACAATAATTGGCTTTACAATATTATTAAATAACAGTGATAATAGGTATGGGAGGACAGTTCAGGCCTTTTAACAATTACCAGGTACTTATCAAAATAGAAAAGTGCCAACAAATCTACACTCTACTAGGCCTACAACGTTCTCACATTCACAAAATAGAAAATAATGTAAGTATATAAAATATTAATGACATGATTGCAATTACATAGGTAGCTTATTACTTAATATATGTTGTAGGTAATATTTTCGTCGGGGGATGGCTAATGAAAATGCCAGACAAGCCTTGTACCTAGCAATAATTAACGTATGCTATTTAATTGTAGAAATGGTATCTGATGTTAACTTCTTATTTTGATTAGCTGTTCCCCAAAAGCGACGACGTGACGACGCTTGGACCAAAATATTATCTACAACTTATATTCTAAAATTACTTATATTTTACTTATATTCAGAAAACTGTAGCCGAGAGCTTCGGCTCTCCGATTGTACAGCAGTTTGTGCGGAGGTTGATTTTTACTAACACTAGGCAATAAGCTATTTTTTGTATGTTACTAACACTGTATGGATATTTTGTGTCCGAAATAAAGCGATTATTATTATTATTATACAGGGTGGAAACTTTCAGCGGGGCAGTAAGGGGAAGTACCTTATCTCTCGCAGCTACACGAAAATGGTCTTAGGAGACTATCCATAATTTTTTTATGGAATTTTAATCCCCATTCACAGATTTTCAAAAAAAATTACAGTTAGCAAGAAAATAGCCATTTTACACAAAAACATTTTTTGATTCCAATCGATCCTGTTTCTAATACTGATCAAAAACTTCTATGGGACCAACCATCATTGGAGTACTCAAAAAGTCACAAATAGCAAAAAACTTTTCCCTTACATTTTGTATGAAAATTTTACGCAAAAGCTTTTTAGTGACGGTAGAGATATTTTTGTTGACTGAATAAAAAAATAAGTTTAAAAACAACTTCAAGCGCCAATTTTTTTTTTTTACTTTTTAAGTTTTGTTTTTGTGTCGGGGTTTAAAAAAAATATTTTATAAGATTTTAAGCGTTCTTGTGGGTGAAAATCTCACCGTGAATGTTTGGGTGAAGTGAACTAGAAGCGCTTATCTGTAAAAATCTCACCGTGAAGTTATATGTTTATTTTTTATTATCTCAGGTTAAGTGAGTTCAAAGTGAGCTGTCAATCTCTAGACTCCCTAGCGTCAGGTAGGATGACAGTTCACTTCAAGCTCACTTCACCTATGTATATTTTCACGGTGAGATTTTGACAGAATCGACCGGCTGGTCTGATTGACCGGAAAAAGCAGCAAACAGAAATGTATGTAAAAGTATGGAGGACCCTTGCCCTGCAATGGGACCGTTTGGGTTAAAAACGGTAAATTTTAAAACAAAGGAATCATTTAGCAGTTTTAACACATTAATTAATATTTTATGACCTACAGACGTGTCCTAACAGAAACCGATTTATTACCAAGTCGCGTGTATACGTCATAATTCGTGTGTACGCCTTAAAATAACAATCATTATTGCACTGAAGAGAATGGTTTTCGCGATATATTTTGAAATGTACTTTCAATACACTAGACGTGTAAATATTTATAAAAAGGTTTACATAACATTACCATCAGCTCAACGAAGGATCGTTTTTTCTCCTTACTAGAGATAATACAAATAGCTCTGTAGCTCTACCATGAGTTTACACAGCCAAAACTCGCTAGCGTCTCCGTAAATAATATGTATGAAATATTGTACAGCGCCCCTCGCGGTCACAGCAAGAATTAAAATTTGTAACATGAGCACTATAGATTTCGATAGGTAACGGTGCTCTTACAAGGGCAATTTTTTGAGAAATTATCGCTCGGCAACACTAATGGATCAATCTGCATCAATTAAGTGGAGCAATCTGGAGCAACAACAATAAAATGCGACAGTTATTTCGGGAATATTGCTTCATTTAATCTATACCTGATTACAATAAGAGGTTGAGGCACTTTAAATTGATTACCTTAAAAGAAAGACGTAACCATTCTGACTTACTGATACTTCATAAGATTATAAACGGTTCCATAGATGCACAATTGATTAACTATTTTAACTTTAGGTATTGCCAACGTAGTAAGCGTCATCGTCGTATTTTTGAATTGCCTACATCCACCTTAAATTCCACATTTAATAGCCCCTTAACACGTATGGCCAGGCAATATAATGAAAGGTCCAACTTGACAGATTACCCTATTGATATTTTCTCCATGAGTTTCGCTTCATACAGACGCTCCCTATATGAATAGTACGACGAGCGCACTTCTTTGTAGCTCAGATTGTTTTGGTTTGTGTGTTATTTGAACTGTAAGTGACTGTACTGTTGGTGTGCTTATTATAAATAAATAAATAAATAAATATTGCTCCATATATTTCACATTTCTCAATGTCGCCAATATGCGTTGCCGAATATCCAATCGGTTTGGAATCTCGTATATACTTATAACTACGTCTCATTTTTGCGAGAGTCAGTGCAATACAAGTGTGTCGTCGGTGTATTGACTTGTATTGCCTAGTTTTTTAAGTTGCTCCATATTGCCTGGTATTGTGTGGCCGTATCTCTGGCAACAGGTTACTACATGTTGCCATCGCCCTAAATTGCTGGATGTAGTCGTGACGTCATATTTGACAAGAATTGACCAGGATTGAGCAATTTTAGTTGCCCGTGTAAGCGCACCTTAAGAAACCTAACGTAATCTATTCGATAGTCACTAACGTTTTTCAGCTGTCGCCACACAAAACGGCACCATGAGTCACTAATTTGACAGAAGCTATCGAAAAATACGCTTACGATAGTAGTTACGTAGCTCACTAGCTTTTTGAGGTGTGAAACGTAGGTTTACATTAAAATTGTATACGTTTTAGTCCATTAGAGACTAAATAATGGTACCGATTCCCTTGTTCACAAACTAAACTAAATTTAAGTTCAGTGTATCTTTTTCTTTCTATTTCATTAAGAAAAGGACAGAAGATAAATTTTAGTTTAGTCCTGTCAAATTAATCAGCGCCTGTCACTACTCCATACAAGTTTAGACGTGATTAAAAACTTGCCGATTAAAATTACGTCAATTGACGTCAAGCGCTGATTAATTTGACAGGACTAAACTAAAATTTATCTTCTGTCATTTTCTTAATGAAATAGAAAGAAAGAGATGCACTGAAGTTAAATTTAGTTTAGTTTGTGAACAAGGGAATCGGCACCAATATGCCCTAAAGAGGGTTATTTTTACTCCTTAGTACATCTTTATTAGGTAGCCCTATTTTCTGAACAGATTTCAGATTTATTTATTTATAATTAATTACAACGGCTTGCGCCAATGACAGTAATTAACAGGTTAAACTAATATTACAACTCTCATTCATAGATTCATATTGTAAGTAGCTTATCTAGCCACATTTTGGATGAAAACGGCAGTAAACTGTTTCGAGTAGAAATTGATTTTGGAAGGCCTACGTAACGTCTAGCAGTGGACTTAAAAGGGCTGATTATGACGATCATATGCCGTGTCTCCGACATACTGCACAATACATTGTTTGCATAGTTATTATAATTAATTCACTTTAATTTTAGCGATGACTATTTACAAAAAAAGAATATGATAAAATGTTTTGCACCACCACTGTCCTGTCATTTTGACTGTGACATTTCTTGACATTACTTTGTTTACATAAATTATCTGAATTAGAGACTTTGGGTATAGACGACACGATCTATCGAGCTAACGTTAGCGCCCGCGTAACACTCCGTAAAACTCATGGTGCAAGCATTATCGAAATCTATTCGATCCACGTTAATACGCTAGCGAGTTTAGCGATAGTGAGTAAGTTATCGATAGCAACTCATGGTAGGGGTACTGAAGACAAGGTGACTCGCGTAGGCGGCTACGTGCGTAGCTTGTGGCACGTAGATTTTACGTAGCATGCCTACGCACGTAGCGCTTAGCCGCATGCCTACGCACGTAGCGCTTTGCCGCACGGCTACGCACGTAGCACTTTTCCGCACGGCTACGTATTAGTTGCTACGAGTATTTGCGGATACGGAATAAATCGCTCGGATGTAATTAATCATGCATATACTTTTGAAATAATATTAGACATTTAAATAAATCTTTTTTACAGTCCGTACAACCGTTGTTTAAAGTGCAGTTGTTACGGTTTTAGATCTATTCGCAGATTTACGGCGTGAAAGCCTTCCGTACAATTTGTGGGCTCTTCCGACAATTTCCCGCGAGACGCGACTGTCAAGAATAACCGCCCGGCTATTGTTCTGAAGCGAGAGATTCAATCGAGTACTCTGGTGTGGGCTCAGCTTAGTGATATATAAAGAACGACAATACACAACTAAAACAATAAATTAATTATTAGTAAAAAAATCTTTTTATATTTAGCTTTTAAATATAAAAAGATTTTTTTTTAAAGTAGCTTATGTCCTTCTTCATATCCCGGGCTATATCTCTGCCAAATTTCATGACAATCGGTTCAGCGGTTTAGGCGTGAAAACATAACATACAGACAGACAGACAGAGTTACTTTCACATTTATAATATTAGTATGGATTTAAACAAATTAAAAATATATTTACTGAGGAATATACGATATTACAGTATCGATGAGTTCATAGAAGACAAATGACAGCCGCAATTAAAGGGAAGGAGGAGGTACTATGTTCGACAATTTTTTTTTTTTTTTGTTTCCACCGATTTCTCCGTCAATTTGTGAACCGATTTTGAAAATTCTTATTTTCGGTTGAGATGGTTTTTTTTTTTTTTGTAAATAAGTTTATTTTATTTTTATTATTATTGTATTTATCATCACTGTAATATTTTCAACACAATGTATTTTGTTATGAAATAAATGACTTAAGATATTAGTTACATTGCAATGAATCCTAAAAGTAATCCGTAATCCGTAAAATAATCCTACCTTATTGTAAACTTTGCTATATCTATCAGTAATTAAAATCATTCCTGAAAAGCATCAATTCAATTTTAATAAAAAATACAAAACCACAACAAGATTAAAACAGTATTCGTTTATGTTTAAAATGTATTGTTTCGACGTCTACTGAAAACATGCTGAATATAATGCTGAAACCATTCGACCGAGACCACAATAGCTGCAAAGAGACAGAAAATTCTCGACCAGTACAATTGTATATGAAATTCCGACAAGTAAAGTGGAATCGATTTGAATTTTTGCACCGAAAAGCTGTACGAAAGAGAAGAAAGAAAATACGTTTATCACATCCACGCAAAACGGCCATCGCTCAGCATAATGCTGCGACTCTATGCGAGACAGATCCCCAGCGCTGGTTTTCAGCGACAGTTGGCGTTGACGTGATGACGTCAACCGGTGCAGCATGTAATGAGATAAAAATAACAAAATAAAATAAGTATAATTGTATATTTAAGTATTGACTTCGTTCTAAATGTTTATATAAATATAATATTTAAAATGGCAACATTCCGTTCCGTCAGCAACGAGTCTCGCGACGCTGCTGGCGTAGTGTAGAGGACGCGCAGCTCTCAAAAAAAAAATACATAAAAGTTAAACATACATACATACCAGTGGCAAAAGCACTATACAACACAATCCCTACCGGCTTTCCTTCGGAGGTTCGCATCAGCAACTCGACCTATGTGTCTACTATTGCCAAAAAATATAGTTACATTATGAGTATTTGATTCACCATAAAACATAAAACACCTATATTAGCTTTAAATTACAACAACAAAAAAAAACTAAAATAACTCGGCGCCAAAACGTCATTATCGGAAACTAAAAATTTATACAATAGAGACCCCGTCATGATGTCACTTTAGGTCATGTGCTACCGGTTGATATAGACGAGAGAAGCCGCTGTACGACCTGTTACGATAGAGAAAGATATAGAAAAAATGCGTCAGCGAGTTCGAGATGGAGGAATATTGCACATTTTATATAGTTTTCACCTGTTTTACTGTATTGTATTCACATAATCAGCCCATAATGTTCCCACTGCTGGGACATAAGTCTCCTCTCGTTGAGAGGGAGTGGGCCGTAATCCACCACGCGGGCTCAGTGCGGGTTGATAGATATCACATGTCTTCGAGTCGTATTCGATTGTTTATAATCCGCGTAGCGTGTAGCGTCTTTTTAGCTATTTGACGATAGATGGTGTTAAATTCAGGAAACATAAGCCTTATTTTAAGTAAATACATGATTTTCGCTTTATTGATAAGTAAGTAAGCTAAAACCGGCTTCGCTTTAGCTTCTCTCTTACAAAAACTCACACCTCGCCACTGATACATACATAAACCACAGGTAACTAAATGTATTTACAAGGCAGATGTGAGAGGAAACGCCAGGAGTAGACACCCTAGAAGGACATATGAATATTACATGAATATTTTAATTATTTTATAGTTTGTGAAAGTAGGTAAAGATAAAAATTATTTACCTAAAAAATACGTACCTTATACTTTGATTAAAGCAATATTCTTGGCAAGATTTAACTCGATTCTACTTTAACAATATTTGTAATTAAGTGAGAACCATGTATTCAACACATAATTAATTTATCCGTCATTGCTTAATTTTTAATTGGTTTTACCTGTTGTGGTATAGTCATTTTATTCAAGGTACATCGTTTTCACATAATTATAAAGATATAATCGATGTATATCGATGTAATCGATGTATGTGGAATCCGCAGGAGAACCAAGGTAACCGGTATAGCTCGAAGAATTGCCAAACTTAAGTGGCAATGGGCAGGGCACATTGCGCGCAGAACAGATGGCCGTTGGGGCCGAAAGGTTCTGGAGTGGCGACCGCGTACCGGAAGACGTAGCATTGGAAGGCCTGCCACAAGGTCGACCGATGACCTTATGAAAGCCGCAGGAATCCGCTGGATGCGGGAAGCACAGAACCGGTCGAAGTGGCGGTGCTATGGGGAGGCCTATGTCCAGCAGTGGACGTCTTTCGGCTGAAATGATGAATCGATGTATACAAAGTATTGTCAAATAATCAAAAAGAGTAGGTAAGTATGGAGTTTCTTACCCATTCTTCTCCATGCGAAACTACATTTTGCAACTAGAACCAATTTTATTTCCGTGTAAATTTCGACATTCAAAAGTGCCACTTATGTGCCTTTTTGAATTATATGCTTTGACTTTGACTTTGATTCTTCAGATGTCCTACCACTTACTTTTGGTCGGAAAAACTGTGTGACTTTGTCTCGTCAGTTAATATGTCAAAAACTTAATTTTGTTTATTTCTATTCGTTTATTGATATATAATAACTTGAGTTTTTAACTGACTTAAAAAAGGAGTTTCTTTATTCGATTTGTAAGTTATCAATTTTGTCAAAAACGTGTGTAATCTACATATTTCCAGAAAAGATTTAGTACACAACATAATACATATTAGGTTATTGTTAATAAAAGTTGTATCTTGTTTTAAATCGAAAGCTCGGTGTTAGTAGATTTTTTTGCACGCATTTAAGTCATATAAACATGGCATATTGCATAGTTTACGATGCAATCGGGTAAAAATTAACTAGCTCATTTATCACCTGCCTGTTGTCGAAACTGATCATCCCACAAAACCCTTAAATTCCGCCACCACCACGAATTAAAAAAGCGTGAAAATAAATGACGATCAGAATAGAATCGATATCTCTATTGAGCTGTAAAATTGGTATACCACACCTTTGTACATCGCTCGTTTGCAAACTAATGAATTTAGACTTAATCCCTTTAAGATAAGATTCAATTTTCTTTGGTTACGAATTTTCTGTGGCTTTATATTTTGCATTCGGGTTGAATCTGATGTGAACTTACGAGTAGATATTAGTCGACAGGATGTTTCTGTGAGGAAATGGGGAGAAATGTGTTGATTTTTATATAGGAAAAAATCTTTCATAGTAGGTAAGTAACTTCAGAGTATTAAAAAATAGAAAAAGCCTTAATTTTGTATTGTGACCAATTCTTGTGGTTATCATCCATAAATTATGTAACACGAGTCATGATTTTTGGAGCCCCTTCCCTACCGTGCTTGACATAGCTGGTCATATTTGTGTGCAGATAATGATTGTCAAAAAAAAAAATTGTTTTACAGTTGAGAGTTTTAATACTTTAGATTCATACATGTGACGTCATGAAGGTTGAAACCTTGAAACTTGATGTCACACTTTCTTGACCCCCTCCCTCCGCCTGAATTGTGACGTAATTTATGGCTAGACTCGTACATACAATTTTAACGTTGCTAAAAGTATTTCTAGAAACGATAGGATTGACTAAACCTCTCTTTGCAATCCTAAACCCTAATCTCGCGCGGGATGCGGGATGAAATTCGCTGACACCGATTTTGTCAACTTGTATGGAGCTGTTCAAACTACGGGAATACACTCGTGTTCCCGCTGTCCCCATAGCCCGTGTCCCGATTAATGGTAATTCACATAAAGCGGCACACTAAAGGTTCCATTTTCTTTTAAGTACGTACGTAAGTACTTAAAAGAAAATTATTGAAATGATTTTCGGACTTTTTCCTTTAGGTACTTGTACTGTGACGTCTTGTTCAAAATATTTAGTATAAATAGCCGTATTTTTTATTGCGTTGACTTAGAAGCTTGATTTTTTAGAGCTCCAAGGGACCGTAGACTTACGTATTTGGTATTTATTTCAACTTGGTAACTCCAGGCGTTCCTGGGAAAAAGGGTCTTGACAGACAGACGGACGGACTGACAAAGAAGTCATCCTATAAGGGATCCGTTTTATTTTTTGAGGTACGGAACCCTAAAACAGCGTTCAGAGCTTAACTATGTGTAATTGTTAATCTGCTACTTCCCTCGAGTGAGGTTCGAGGTAAAATTTACAGAATCTTACTAAACTGAAATACAAAATATCTGATCAGAATTGTTTCAAAAAAGTTTCCTATCCATATTAACAAAAATCATGGACATTTAAGCATGAGCAGTGGGGGCCGAGTTGTATCGATCCCAAATTACGATTTGTAGGTTGTTAGTTCGAAGCCAGGCAAGCACTTTGTGTATTTAATTCCATCACCACTGCTCTCAAAACAGTGAAGGAAAACATTGTGAGGAACCCGGCATATCCTGGAACCAAAAATTCGAAGACATTTGACATCTAGCAACCCGCACCGGGCCTGCGTGATGGATCATGGCTGAGGAGGCCTTGACCCAGCAGTGGGAACCTTATAAGCTAATTATGTATTCACATTTAAGCCACAAATAGTAAATACATAGAACCATTCAAACATTTTTCACCATTTCGCGTTGCTTTTCCTACCTTTCGCTCGGCAGAGGTTTGTGCTGAGTCGTGCCATTGGAAAACTGGCACGGTTGGCGCAGTGGTTAAGCGATTGACTACTGCGCTGCGTGTCGCGGGTTCGATTCCCGCACGGAACAAATATTTGTATGATCTACAAGTAGTTGTTCCGGGTCTTTGTTTGTGTATGTGAGTTTAAATGTTTGTAAACGCACCCACGATACAGGAGAAATTCCTAGTGTGGGGCAACGTTTTAAAAAAAAAAGACGTGTGGCACTCGGGGACTGCCGCGGTAAAGCTATTGCATAGCATTTTGTATCAACTTATGCAATTATAATTATTTATTTATTTTATTTATGCAGTATTTCTTTTTCTTTGATATTTTTTTTTTTTTTTCGTTACGGAATTTCTGGATTCGGTCCCCGTGCTCAAGGCCCGCGATAGAAGCTATGCAATAGCTTAAAAACAAAATAAATAAGTGCTGAACGTCGTAAAAGTGTATAACTACGTAAACAAAGTCAAATACTATTCAAATATAAGCATAATAACAACTTTGAAATAGACGAAAGTGTTGAACCTAAAGTAATTTTAAATAAAAAAAGAGTGACAAACTGTTTTGACAGCGAAAAAATTCCATGTACATGAGTCATTTCCAACCGTCTAGTCAAGTTTAAAAATTGTTCAACTGGAATGGTATCAACTATTTGGCAAGCTTTAATTAAGTCATTGTAGCCTTGCGGTGCTACAGGGGAACTGAATGTACTCGTAATCGACTGGCCGTGAGTTCAAACCCCACTATCAACAATCACTTTTTGTGAAGATCATAATTTTATAAACTAATATTTAATATTTATAAGAATAAAATCCGCAGTACACAGAAAAAAGAACTGCCAGAAATTATTAGATCACTAGAGGGTACTGGTGTAGTAAAACCGTCGGAGTGGGGAGCGTGAGGTTTTTTCGTTACGGAATTTCTGGATTCGGTCCCCGCGCTCAAGGCCCGCGATAGAAGCTATGCAATAGTTTAAAAAAATAAAATAAAATAAAAACAATAAATAACTCTCATTATCGGCCGGTTCGATATTAAGGCGCCGCTCCACAGCAGCTCACAGCCAAGCTACGCACTTATAATAGACATTACGAGTTACCCACAGATATAGATATACCTAGATAACGCAAGAGCAACTACTTCGCGTGCCAAAAATCGCACCAACTTACGATCAAAAATCATAAGCCGCCACTTTCGCGCTCTGTCCTGTGTACTGCTGCCTGGGTAAACGTGAGCGAGAGCGCGAGCTTGTGACGTCATAGTAGGTAGTTAAAAAATGGCACGCTTAGTTTTCATACAGTTCGTGATACTTGCGTCATCTAGGTATATCTATATCTGTAGAGTTACCAAATATCTGTTTCAAAGTCATCTTTCGTTAAAGTCAGCTGCTTGTCGGTCTTCTACAGATTGTACTTCGGCGAGTGTGCCCATGAACTCCACGACCTCATTCCACCGGCTCTCATTCTACATTCTCATTCTACCATCGGACATCTAGACGCACTGCAAGTTACCACCCCTACCTAGTCGATATTCCACCAACTCGCACTAAGCGTTTTCAAACGTCTTTTATAATGCGCGCAGCAAAGCAATGGAACTCTGTGCCTGCGTCTGTGTTTCCGAACACATTCAACCCTAATCTATTCAAAGTAATTCAGATTGATTAGTGATTCAGAGTGATTTAGAGTGATGTGAGTGATTTCAGTGTGATTTTTTGGTAACAAGCTTCTTCTGGGTAAGCTCACTCCATCGTCGACTGTGTCTCTGTCACCTTTAACCTAGACTAGAGTCAAGAGCAAACCTATCGTAAAATAATAATTATTTATTTCAAATAGGCACATAAAAGGCCCTTTTGAACGTCAAAAATCAATCTTTGCCAATCTTTCCCAAAAAAATCAAGCCTTTTCCCAACAGATGCAGCTAAATACCAGTATTTTACATGGAGCGACTGCCTATCTGACCTCCACAACCCAGTAACTGGATAATACGATACCCCTTGGTAAGACTGGTTGTCAGACTTTCGGGTTTCCAACGACCCGTAACGACTGTCAAAGATCCACGAATGACAGCCGGGACCAACGGCTTAACGTGCTTTCCGAGGCACGGAGGAGTCTCGGTATGTAAAAATGGTCACCCATCCACGGACCAACCGCGGCAAGCGTAGCTTTACCTGATGGATCGACCCTTGCGGCTGTTATTACTTAGCCACGAGCTCCTCACTTTTCGAAGTCAACAATTACAAAAAAAATAATTAACTAGTTCCCTTTCCCAAAGGTAGTTTACGTATGGAAAAGAGTGGGCAAGAAAGTCCACACTAACCTCCTTACTAATAAACGTTGTACAGCGTCTGTATAGTTACACAACGCTTTGTCTTCTTCTTTCGAAAGTCAAATTACTGACGAGTGAAAGAGAGAAATCGGTGTGTAACTATACAGCAGCTATACAACGTTTATTAGTAAGGAGGTTACACTTTTAAAATTTTAAAATTACTTTATAATTATATGTGAAGAAAATGTACCTAGAATAAAATTACTATACCACAATAGGTAAAAAGTAAAAAGGATGAAAAATGAAGTAATGACGGATAAATTAATTATGTGATGATACATGGTGCTCACATATTTACAAACATTGTAAAAGAGGACGAATTTTCTTAAAATTGTATGCTATAGCTACATTGTCGCGCAAAGATTCATGTTGCGTGGTCGCAATAAAACATTGTGTTCGATCTACGACTCTACATATATTGGCTACATTGTTAAAAAGATTCGCATTTTCGCATTCGAGTTCGCCTGAATGATTCACGATGTGACGATTTGCTTGTCCAGACGTGTCGCGACTACGGTAAAACTTCACTTCATTGCGACAATGTGGCCGTAGTTTAAACGATAACTTTATTTTTTATTACTAACCTGTTTACAGCGAGACGTCGAGCGGTGAGCGAAAGAGAGCGCGTACAATGTAGCCGTATTATTAAAGCTCGTTTAGGTTTAATTTGTAAAAATTTACGCGGTGCTTATTTTTTTTTTTCCTTATTTATTTAATAGTTATAAAGGTAATGTAACCTTTGTAATTTGTACCTACTCATTTATTTTTCACTTCTCATGCTCTAAAAGTACGCCAATATAACCCTACGAAGCGAGACTAAAGTGACCACTTTAGTCTCTAGGGAGAGAAAAGTAATTAGTTTTTTTAATTTCCTTCATGTGTCATAGACAAACTCAAACAGCCAGTAAATATACTATTATCTTCATTGCGAAATTGTTGAGAGTTTTAGTTCCATGGTTTTTCCGCCACGAAGGTGGCGCCATGTGTTTTAAATTGTTAATCTGTAACTGGTTTAGAAGAAAAAACTGACCGCGAAAATTTCAGAATTTTTGTTTAGTATAAATTTGTTCGGTTTTAAATAAATTTACTTAGAATGTCCAGTGTGAGTGAAGAACAAAGAGCAAAAGACATGATAGATTCTATCTTTTGCCGCCAAAATCGCGGAAGATTTACCTAAAAACTTACGAAAGTTTTATGGACTGGAGGAATAATATTTATTAAATGTTTTTATACTAAAAGACTATTTTTCTCGCACTCAAAGTGAAAAGTACAGTTTGCACCTCGAGACTAAACGCCAACTTAATATACCCTCGGTTTCATTGACTCCCTCGCACGCTCGGGAGTCAAACCACCTCTGGTATATTATGGCTTCGTTTAGTCCCTCGATATAAAATATACTTTTATTTGCATTGACATTTTATTCTGATCTATTCTGTGGCAGTATTGTGAAATTTTATTTCATTTTATGTATTTTTTTAATTTAAACTTTAACCTTCACAATTCGATAATAAATGAGTTACTTATTCCCTTTAGTAAGTGATTGCGTATAAACTCAACCTGGACAAGGTTTATTTATTTATTTAATACTTTAAGCACACAAAATATGCAGAGGCGGATGATGATGATGATGGGGCTCCCTTTTCCGTACTTAGACACCTATTTGGTCCGTTTGCGAAGGCGGACTTAATGCCATGGGTTTTTGTACATTTTCATCAAATACTTTAGGAACAAACCATAGACACCAATGTAGATCGTGCACTGCGAACCACGCTACGCATGAATTAACGGAATGGCTGGCATACAAATGAACCGCGCAGACAACGCGGCGAGCTTTGTCCGTCCACATCCTGCGTCGTGCTGGACGCTCGACTTTAAACATGTTATAGCTGCATTTAAATTGCTGCCAATACAAACGTCTTTCATTGAATTTAATGTACCCTGGCGACTGAGAGTATGTCATGCTCACTCAAATATCTCGCTGGTAGTGGCGTGTGTGTTGGATCTTTAAGTTCCCTTCAAAATGGTTGAGCTGAATGGTGCTAATCCATGCGTCATGTTCGTGAACGGGCGCCGTCAGTTGGAACTGGTCATCATCTCTTAGCTGCCACGGCTTTTAGGCCAATTTCTTTTAGTCTAGCGTTTCAAGGCGCTGTGATCCGGCTCGAGCCGACTGAAGTAGGCTTGCCAACTCGTCACAAAGTAAACCGCCTACCTGGGTTCGAATCCACGACCTACAACTCGTAAGTTAAAGGATCGTTACAACTACGCCACCACTGCTCCTAACTTTAACTACATCAAAGTGAAATCACTCTAAAATGGGTCCGAGAGAAATTACAGTAATTAATATTGAAAGCGTGCCTGCGGTCCGCTTTAAAATGTTTAGTCGCTTTTCAAATCCTCGACCACACATTTCAACCAACCTTAATTTTTCAAACCAAAACAGCATGGGAGAAATGAGGCATACGAGCTTTTATAAAATTCATTGAGATTCAAGAATACTACCTATTTTAATTATTTTCAAACAAGATAATAATATCATAATAAACACTGATAACCTTTCAGGGCGTGAAAGTGCTCATGATTATGAGCAACTTTCTCTATGAGACCAACTCTGAAATATCGAAAAAAATATCATACAAAAATGCAATAGTTACTGGTAACCTAATCAGAATGTATAAACAGATGTTTTTTTTTTTTTTGCTATTTCGCTAGCAGGGACCGATATCGATACTCGAAGAATACCAATATTTTTAAGAAAATACCGATAACAGTATCGAAATCTGGCATAAATACTGGTATTTTATATCAGTAATTTGAGTATCGGTATAAAATATCGATAATTATATCGATACTCAGTACCGATATCAAGCTACAATGTGACGTTACAAAATCTTTACTGATGATTCTTAAGTAAATACAGATTTTTTACAGTCGCGAATCATATTTTGATCAAGATACAACCTGACACCGACCTGCAAATTCCAAAAAACGTTAGAAAATTTCATAATAACGGTATTATATCGATACCCAAATACCGGTATTTATAGCGATTTTTTGGTATCATTTATCCAAATTATATCGGTAGGTATTCAGTCCCTGTTCGCTAGTTGAGATCTCAATAAATGTTATTTTTAATATGATTATTTGTCATAATTTTTTTGTCAAATATTAGTGAACCGTTGGTCTGTGGGCTGAGGTATACGGTATATAGGTACACCCTTATTTCGCCTGTTATGTCCCATGCAATAGGTGCGAGCCTATTACAATCAACCGGGCAAAAATCCAGACTCCGGGCTACTACTGAGAAATCCCTAATGGAAAATCCAAACAACAAGGGGGACGAACCTAGGATGTCCTGCTTATTCGCACTTGTAATCAATTGACCTAGGCAGAATTTATTATGGTTAAAGAAATTTACAAGGATTATACTTACTTGAGAACATTTTTACACTTAAAATAAATATGAACTGTTGACATACAAACTAAGTAGGTTATTAACTAGGAGGTATTGTTTTACGTCCACTTAACGCACGCGTATACGTCATAAATGGCGCTAACTATCGTCAAACCGTTGTTTCACAAAATTATGCCCTTGACGTTCGTTCCCACTGGTTAACGTCATTTGATTCTTTTACATTTGAACTTTGACGATCGGATTTTAAATCTGAAAACTTTTAAATCCACTTGCAAAAGAAATAATTACCGTGGTTGCAAATATTCATAACAAATATGGAATGCGAATTCAGTGCCACAATAAAGCAACGCAGCAGTAGGGCTCTGGGTCTGTTTTTTTTTTGACACACTCTCATACATTTAAATTATAAACAATTTTAAAACTTTAAACAAAATAATCTTATGATTAATTTAATTTCAAGTTTATGGTAGACATGTTCAATGTGTTGTTGTGACTTATAATTGTAATTTTTAATTTAGTTTTGAAAATATTAAACAACATTGTGTTGTTTAATATTTTCACGGAACATATTTATTCGAATTTGAAACTTATTTTATCCCTTTGTCCCATGGGCCCAAATTAAAACATTACATTTCATTATTCATTTGAACAGCCTCAAGTTTAGTGAAACCACAAAGTAAAATAGTAAATAATGTTTTATTAGTCTAGAACTGAGTTCAAAACTAAAGTTCAACAGGTAAAATTCAACTCGTGCCTCGCGATAGCCTAATAATTTAGTTTGAGCTATTGTTTGCATAATCAGCCTATTGTTCCACAGACCTCATCTCTGTGTGAGGGAGTGGGCCTTATTCCACCACTCGGCCCAGTGCGGGTTGGTAGACATATCTTCGAATCTTTGTTTCTAGGATATTTATTTATTTAATACTTTAGCACACAATTGTACAGACGCGGACTTAATGCCATAGGCATTTCATACCTGTCACGCTTTGGGTGGTGCAGAGACAATCAGTGGTAGGTGCAATTACGAAAATTTAGGAATACATTTTATTTAAATATAAGGATATACCTTAACTATTAACAAGATATATATACCTAATTTTATATAAATATAACAACAAATAAATACACATAAATACACGATTAAACTAAGATAAATAAGACAAACAATGGGATAACATTAATAATAATAATAAAATTATAAAATTTATTCAAAAATATAAGGTGTAAAGTTAGTACAGTTTTTCTTATATCTATCTCAAGTTCACTCATTATTTGTGCCTGAACTAGGTAATCCTGTGTTTCAGG
Source organism: Dryobota labecula (assembly GCA_947523025.1). Taxonomy (NCBI): domain Eukaryota; kingdom Metazoa; phylum Arthropoda; class Insecta; order Lepidoptera; family Noctuidae; genus Dryobota; species Dryobota labecula. The sequence continues at coordinate 3,665,670 of OX383286.1, read as the reverse complement.
CGATTGGAGGTAACATTAATTGATTAAATAATCACATCATATTAATATCATTGGTACATATGTAAAAAGGTGTATAAAATTATAGAATCTTAACTTAGCTAACTAATTAAAAAACAAAATAACAATAATACAAACAATATTTACTTTAGCACTAGTAATAATTTCTCTGTATCTTCATAGGACATAGTTTGAAGAGTTTCCTTAAGGATTTTCTTGCAATTACTATGATTTAAGGAGTAGATGTTTCCCTTTTCATTTAGCCTGTTATAGAGTAGCGGTCCGAGGTACATATAAAATTTGGCTGTGAAAGCATGTTTTGTACTTTTTTGAGGGCAAACTATATCTTTCCGTCTCTTTTTAGTAAATTCAGTGCTGTATGGAAGTGTTGCATGTTGTTTTAGTACAGTGCTCATTATAAATAACTGTCGAACTGTTAGTACTTCACAAGATTTATACAGGAGGTTAGTGGGGAAAAGGAAAGGGCGGCAAGTAGCGATTTTGAGAATAGCTCTTTGAGCTCTTTCAATGGTCAATAACAAAGTTTTATTCGCCCCACCCCATGAAGTAATACAGTAAGTCAAAATTGACTGACAAAGAGCAAAGTATACTTGCCTAATTATTTTTGGATTTGCAATAAATCGTAGCTTTTTAAATATATATATCAGCTTACGAATTCTATTATTTAGAGCTTCCATATATTGTTTGAAGGAAAGGGTTTCATCTAATATTATACCTAGGTATTTTAGTTTATCTGTCTTTTTAATATTGGGACACTTACACTGGCTATCTGCAGGAACTGGGCAACAATGAGCATGCAACGTTGAGGGGATATGCGATATTTGCTTGCGCATCGAAAACTTAATGTAATGTGTCTTTTCTGCATTTAGAGTTAGTGAGTTATTTTGAAGCCATTTATTTACAATATTGAATCCGTGTTGCGCAAGATTGTAGACTTCATTTTCTGAGTCAGCCGAAAAAAGTAGAGCAGTGTCGTCAGCGTAAGTTATAATAGTGCCATGGTCTAGCTTTAGATTGCAAAGGTCATTTATGTAAATCAAAAACAGAGTGGGCCCTAAAATACTTCCTTGGGGAACACCAAAATATGTGTTTTTTTGAACAGCACTGAGAACATTGCCAACCTTTACGCACTGGGTGCGATCTTCTAAATAACTTTTGAAAATTTTCAGCTGGGTGCCTCTTACACCCATGATCTCAAGCTTGCGCAACAGAATTGGAATGGAAACTGTGTCAAACGCTTTGGCAAGGTCAAGGAAAATTCCTACTGTGTGGTTACCCTTGTCAAGTTCTTGCACTAGATAATCAGTCAGATGGTGTACCGCATCTGAAGTTGAAACCTTTGGCCTAAATCCAAACTGCCGTTCAGACAGAATTGATCTATCTTCCACATATTTCAACAACCGTTTGTTTATAATTTTTTCCAATATTTTTGACATAGAAGGTAATAGAGAAATAGGTCTATAATTTGTCACTTGCTTTTTGCTGCCTGATTTATATACAGGGACAATAACAGCTTTTTTGAGACACTCAGGAAAATGACCTGAAGATAAACAAATACGGAAAATATAGGTCAGTGGTCGTACCAAAATGTCCTTGAATTTTTTAATAATTTTATTCGATATGTTATCCCAGCCAACTGCACAGTCTTCTTTCAAGGACATAATTATATTTTCTACCTCAGTCTCGTCAGTATCTAGCAGCACAAAGGATGTTAAAGCAGTGTTGCATGTTAAAGGAGTGCTCGTTGGGTTTTGGGATTGACTCAGATTTTTTTCTGCTAGACACTTTCCAACATTAATAAAGAAATCATTTGCTATGTTAGCGGATTCCAGCGGTGACGAGTGTGCTTGTAATAAACCTGAAGATGACTCATATTTTTTCGTGGTATACGTTGCGTCTTTAATATATTTCCAGATCTTTTTACTATTTGTTCCAGCCTTTTCCAATGCCACTTTGTCGTAGTTCCTTTTAATTTTTTTAAGGAGATCATTACAAAAATTTCGATATCTTTTGTACGAAAGTTGCAATACTGCATTGTCTGGGTTAGATTTAGCTTTCATATGCAGTTTATCCCTATTTTTCATACAGCGAATAAGACCTGATGTGATCCATGGTTTAAGGTTGTAGTTTTTGTTGCTCAACTGCGTTACGACTGTGTTTTTCTGAATTGCATTTTGTAAGTTTTCAATTACATACAAAATGCAAAACTGCGGGTCAGCGGAATTATAGACTGGATCAAAATTGATGACGCGTAAATCTTCTTCAAGTTTATTTATATTCAGTTTTGAAATTTTGCGAGTGTCTTGTTTAGGTAATTTACAATTTAGGGTTAGTAGGACAGCATTGTGATCGGTTATTGTTGAGTTAACAACAAGTGCAAGTGAAGGGAAATTCGATTTTAGCATAATATGATCCAAACAGGAGCCACTGTGATGTGTAGGAAAGCTGTGTGCTGGGAGTAGGCCATGAAAGGCGCATATGTTGAGGTAGTCCTGAGCAGGCGCATCAGCACTTCCTGGTAGAATATTGATATTAATATCTCCTATTACAATCGTGTTTTTGATGGATGACAGTGTTTGCAAGGTTTCATTCAGAGATTCAGTAAAAATGCTAGTATTTTTAAAAGACGGAGGTCGATACAATGCTAATATCGCAAATTCTAATCCAATTTTAACTAACAATCTGTTACAGTCGTGCATGTCAGGTTCCTGAACAGAGACATTGAGATGATCTCTTGCATAAACTATCACCCCATCGTTTTGGTTGTAATTTATAGTACTTCTATACATATTATACCCCGGGATTAGTGGGATGCTATACTGTTTAGCAAGCCAGCATTCGGTTAAAACAATAACGTCACAGTTTATGTTTAGCCGTTGTTGAAATGTACTAAAGCTATCAAAATTCTTAAAAACACTGCGAATATTTTGCGTTAATATGGTAAGCGGAGTTTTGTAGTCGGATAGATATTGTTTGCAGTTTTCAGTTTCACAAACTTTGCATTCGGATACAGTGAAATTATCTAAATCATTAATCAAACTATTTATCATAATGGTAGTTAAGAATAAAAAAATAAAAATAAAAAAAAAAAAAGGTCAGAAAAATAACTTATTAACGGCGCTCTTAGGCGCCTACATAATCTACAGAGTTGATGTACCTTTTTTCAGCCATTATTTTCGCGGGGCATTCAGCAGCGCCTGTGTTATGCTTGTCTGGCTTTTTAAAATGCAAGCAAGTAGCGCATATTGGTTCGTCAGCCTTTTTTGGACATTCTTTTACTGAGTGACCTTGATCACCACAGTGGCCGCAGGTGTACGATGTCTGTCGACATGACTTGGCCGCATGTCCATACTGCTGACACTTATAACATCGAGTGACCAAAGTAAAGTCTCTCACAGGGCATGATGACCAATTTACAAAAACTCGGTCTTGTGATATCAGGGCTTTGCGTATGACTGCAGGTACTTCAACTATGTAATTACAGGATTCAGTGTCTTTCTTACCTGACTTGTGACTTAATTTAATTGAACTCAAAAACGCCTCAAGGCTGTAGTCCTGAAGTTTCTCGGCTATATTTTGCTCGTACAAACAGGTAAAAACCTCATTTTCCTGCATGGATGTTGGTACTCCTATTATCACCACCCTAGGCTTCCTTTTATGGGGCTCGTCGACTGTTAGGCCTGACTTGGTTAGCTGCACCGATTGTCTCAGCTTCTCGATGTCGTCCTTTGTCTCGGTGCTGATGATTACACCGCCGTTCTTTGTCTTGCGCAGACCTCTCACATGGAGCTTCATTTGTTCGGGGTTGATAATTTTTTGGACAAGAGTTTTGGTCTCATCGCTGGTCTTCAACTTGTCACTCGGATAGATGGCCACCGAACTTACATAACTCGGCTGGATAAAATTATTGGCACCTTTCTTTACCATGTCAGCAAAGGAAGATCCCTTGGCAGGTTTCGTCGAATCTTCGATACTTAGCTTAAGGTTCTGTAGCTGCTGCGAAAGATCGAGTTGGCTTTCGAGAGTTCTAATTTTGTAGTGCGATTGGAGAACTTTTGCTTTGACGGACTGGTACATGACGGCCATCTGTGAGGTTACATTACCGTTGTTATGATACTGCCAGCGTCTTACGAATGAGCTCGCGAACTTTCACTTTAAATGATAATCGGTTGGTTGCCATCCTGATATCCAAAGGGAGCGCATTCCACAGAGAGATAGACTGAACGAAGAAGGAAGAGTGAATAAAGTTTAACTTTAAAGGATAAACATGTTCCTCACGATGAAGGAGAAAAAAGGTCAAAGAAAATTCCTTCACCATTTTTAAGAGCAGTGGTGATGAATACATAGTAAAGCAGGGCTTTAAATACCGGTAAATTTTCATAACGTTACCTTGTATTGTCAGAGTTAACGTTATTATTAAAATAGCGGTAATCGATTTAACGTTATTTATGCGACTATTAATTTTATCGTTATTTTAAACGGGTGAGATGTAAGTAGTGGGGCCTGGGGCGTGCGGCGCGGCGGGAGCCGGCCCTCGCGCCTCTCCGATGCAGCGCCGATCAAAACGTTGCCTGAATCTGCCTGATTCTTACCCACAGAACGGCAACGCAGCTAAATTAACGTTAGTTATCGTATTTTTGTTAATGTTAATTCAAGTAACGTTAAATTTTTGTAACGTTAGTATTATTAGTTATTATTTATTTTCGATTACCGCATTGAAATTTAACGTTACGTAACGGTTATTATTTTGTTATTTGGTAACGTTAACAAGCCCTGTAGTAAAGTGCCTAGCTGGGTTCGAACTCACGACCAGTACAACTCGTAAGTCGGACCCGTTACCACTGGACTAACGTTACCACTGCTCTCTATATCTAATGTTTTATAAGTATGAAGGTTCTAGTTCGGCGGCGTCCGTACAAATGTATTAATGTTGTTTCTAGGAGAGATTTAGTTGACACATTGTCGTGTATTTGCAGCAAAGTCGGTTGGTGGAACCGTTTTTACCTGAGTCAGAATAAAGTTCGAAATTAAAAAAGTGGTTCAAAAGTTTCAGCTTGAACTAACGAATTTGATACAATTTATTTTTATTTTTATTTATTTAAGAAACAGCCCCAACCACGGATATCTATGGTCCCAACACAATCAATTCCTTTATGTAAATATAAGATTCTTAAAACTTTATTTTATTCAAAATTAAAGATCACCTAAACGCTCAATGTGCATCAACTCAAAATGAGTTGTATTCAGTTTATTTCTAAAAGTATCCAGAAAATCTTAAATCATGGTTGGGTTTTTCCAATAAAAAACTAGTTGAATGTGGTTGGACTGGAACCATGTAAGACGGTGTTGTTCATTGTATTGTACATTGGGCGTTTAGCTCATCTTGCGAAATATAGCTTGGACCTTACGAGGTTAAGATAAAACAAGAACCTTAGGTAGGTACCTATCTTCACTTAATCTTAATTACGAGTACGGGGCCTCCTAACATGAACCGATCAAATGGACTCCCGATACGGTCTATAGGCCATTATCGGGGTCCCAATCGCAATCAACATCTGAATCGGAGTATTATTAAGAATGGTCAGTCCGCCAGGACAAGTCTCTAAGCTATGCGTATGACGTTAGGAGTTTGACGTGATGTAGAAGTTACACTGTTATGAGGTTATTTTGGCCCTCGCATAACGTTAGCAGAGGGCGCTGTTGGTAAACAAATTCAAAAGTCTAATAATTGTGGTGTTCCCCAAGGAACCATATTGGGACCACTTTTGTTTTTGGTATAAGCTAATAACTTAGTCAGCGTAACCTCCCACAACTGTATACTATAAGCTGATGATATAACCCTCAGTTTTCCAAATGACAATTATGTCGTAGGTGAGTACCAGACTGAAATAAACGAGACACTAAATAAAATTATCACATGGCTCAAACAAAATAATCTCCACATTAATCAAAAAGCATTTATTCAAATTAGGCTGAAAAATCAGTACTATTCGAAGTCAAAATTACATAAGACAGTCCCCCAAAACGCCTGCCCTTCACCACTACCTAGTACTTTCGCTGGGAAGAAGAAGTGGCGCAATAAACTCACCAGCAGCACAGCTGTCTGTTCAGTTATAAAAACTTGATTCTATACAATAGTAGGTATGCAAAGAAACTAACGAGACACAGAACACTAAATTAAATTATTTGCCTTAAGTCAGTCAGATCTTCTGACCAAGCGGGTGTTGTATCTGGTGGACAAATAAAATCATAGTTCAGGATAAAATGTATTATTTACACACCATATGTAATGGTAAAACATAAAGGGACCCTCTTAGTTTTAAGATGACATTGTAAAACTGCATTTTGGCAAATAAATGGAATTGATTTAATTTGATTTCACTGCTACGTCATTGTGTGGCAGAGGTGGCAAATAAGACAGAAACGCGACTATATATTGATGCGGTAGGGTGAATCTAACGATTTAAATCTTGGCTACTGCAATCATTTTCATTCCAGACGTCACTGCGGCCATTATGTGCGACCATCGCTCTTCTAAGAAAACCGCCTAAATAAACTGAGTGTTAAGATATAGTTACATAAACAGCCTATAATTTTCCCACTGCTGGGACACAAGTCTCCTCTCTGTGAGAGAGAGTGGGCCGTAATCCACCACGCGGGCCCAGAGCAGGTTCGTTGATGTCACATGTCTTCAATTTTTTGACGTGACAACGTCTAATAAATCGATGAACGCCGGCTGCATGCACGAAAAAGGATGACTCATTGTCCCGTTACGCTAGTTTGTTCTGTTTTTTTTTTTTTTGACGTGACGACGTCTTATAAATCGATGAACGCCGGCTGCATGGACAAAAATGTCCCATTACGCTCATTGTCCCGTTACGTTCATTGTCCCGTTACGCCCATTGTCCCGTTACGCTCATTGTCCCGTTGCGCTCATTGTACGCTTGTGCCGCATCAATGACGTTGTCACATTAAACTATCGTCCGTAAACTAACTATACAGACAACCAATATTTTTTTAGTTTTAAGACATGGCTGTCTTCACGATATTTTCCTTTACCATTTTGAGAGCTATGGTGATGAAGACATGACAGATGCCAGAAAACCAATGTGCCTGAGTTCGAACTCATGACCTACAGCTCGTAGGTCGCAGCCGTTACCACTGAGCCACCAAATAAAAGATAGTTACAGATAAAATAATCATGTAATAGGTAAAGTCAGTTTTGTGACAATAAACTAATAAATATATTCTTATGTGTGACAATGTTTTATGCAATTGTATTGAAAACGCCGGGCACGTGCCAAAAGGACTTTATAGCACTATACAAGGGTATCTGTTTTTTCATGAGGCATAGTCTTTTTTTTTTTTTTTTTTTCGACTTTTATTATTATGGTAGATTGGAGTGCTGTTTCAAATTGAAGGACTTTTTATAACGAAATTTTTCCTAGCAAGTAAAATTCCGAAAACATTGTTTTTGTCTCCACTTAATTTTTATTTTTATTGAAAGGAACAGCAAACAGTTACATAAAAGAACTTACAAGTAATATAACAAAAACAAATTTTGTAATAAAACCCACAACGCTGTCCACGGGTAGATAGAAAAGATTAAAAAAAATGTGTAATCGCTAGGAATTTTAGTAGCAGTACAAGCAGTGATTAGTTGTTTTTGAGCAGTGGTTACTTGCTTGCAATCTGCCGAAAGCATAGAAACTAAAAATCATTACTTATTTATTTGTAAAATCACTTGATAGTCTTGGACACGGCCTTCGTTTTAAGTATGTTCCATATAGGGAGCCAACTTTTTTTCATGTCAAATATAGTGTTTTCAAAACCATTGCCTGTAAAAATATAGTAGATGGCGAAAAAATATAGTACAAATGATAAAAAAAACTTTAAATGCATATTTTTTTGCTACTGAACCTTTATTAACAGGAATATTATTTTTAATGTCTCGTTAATATTTTTCAACTCTAAATTAAGTTTACAAAATAGCATTACTTCAGCTTTTATGAGATTAATACTGGCCCCATTGCGATCATCTCGTCATTTGTTATTGAAATAAAAATATAGTAGTTTCGCCTACTATATTTTTTCTTTAGATATATAGTATTTAGGCCTCTAATATAGCAGGATACTATATTATATAGTAGGGTTGGCAACCCTAGTTCCATACTTTTGACCACAACCACTATTATATTTTTGTTAATAAGTACAGAAATCGGTAAAACATTTCAAGAACAACATTGACTAATATAAACAAAATATTACCCGGTTACTGAGTTAGTCGGATAAAAATACCCAAATCCACGAAAACACTGGAAATAAAATTATTATTTCTACACGAAATACCTTCAGCAATATTATATACAAGTTTGTGTAACATTTTCCCACATAAACAGGCATAAATATGTAAATATCACCTGACCCTACTCAATGTAAGCTATGTTTGATACAAAAAGTATTTTTACAAGCGGCTTCTCTAGACAATATTTATGTTTTTACTACACAGTGCCTGCGGCTTCGCTCACGTTACTATGTATTGTATAGTCATTAAGTATATTAGTTAATGGAAACGTGAAGTCATACTGCTTTAGAGGTATGAACGAGGAAGAGGGTGTAAAGTTCACTCATACTCTATGGTAAAGGGAGGATCCTCCGACCAGACGGGTATTGTGTCTGGTGGGCAACTACCCAACGGTTGATGTCGGGATGTTGTACAGACCGCATCACTTAAATAGCCTCACTCCCAAAATTTGTTGTAAATCCAATTCTATGATAGCAACTGCTTCATTAATTTTATAAATAAATTATACTTAAGTTTACTACATGAAGTAGACAATTAATAACAAATAATAAAAATTGCACTCTGAAGTAACAAATTGGGGGTGTCACTTCAATAGCTAAATACTTTAAAACGTCAAATTATTTGAATGATTATAAATCTGTAAATAATACTTGTTACGGTCATCATTTTCAGGTCAACATACAACCTAACACCGACCTACGAGTACAATTTTTTTTAACCGCCTCTGTGGTCTAGTGGTAAAACCACCTGTCTCAGATCCAGAGGTCCCGGGTTCGATTCCCAGCGGGGGCAAAAATTTCTGCTCGGTTTGGTTGGTGGTAGGGCTTGTCCTAAGTCCGCCTGGCTAGCTACCACCATCTTATCTAAGTCTGTCGCCAAACAACAATGTTAACAACATTTGTTGTGTTTCGGCAGTTAGAGGTAAGATAGCCAGTTCCTCTGTGTTTGAAGATTCCGGGTGAAGCTCGCTTCCATCTTCGGCCTTATCATCACTTACCATCAGGTGAGATGAAGGCCAAGAGATTCCCCGTTGGGTGTAAAAAAAAAAAAAATCGTAAAAAGCGTAAGAAATTTTTTATGTCGCGGGCTACCCTGACGCTTTCACTTTGAGCTACAGATGTCGTTCAACTTGATGATGTTCGTCTCAACTTGTGTTAACCTATGAATCTCCTTACTGCATTACCTAGACAATAAACTACGTTCTATTTCTATTTCCATCTTGTAACTTTGCGCTCGTGTCTAACCGCGCGACCTTTCCAAAACTAGATTTAGCAATTACGTGTATATCGGTCCCAATGGTATCCGACTTCGTTTGAAGCAGTCTCGGGGTCCCATCCACGTTTGACTTCCAAATATAAGACATAAAGTCGTTTGATAGTCGCCTTGTCGAGCGAATGTGACCTTATTGTCTTCGAATTGAGTATTGCATTTGAGTATGGCCGTAATGATGTAACTTTCTTTGATAAGGTGCGTGTAAATTGGTTGATAATAGGTAATTATCGGTAATATTTGTGAGAAAAGATGTAGATGTATGTGTGATGTGTAGGTAGAGACTCGTGGCTAAATAATAACAGACGCACGAGTCGATATTTAAAGTTAAGCAACGCTTGCCGAGGTCAGTACGTGGATGAGTTCCATTACATACCGAGACTCCTCCGTGCTTTGGAAAGCACGTTAAAGCGTTGGTCTTGGCTTTTATTTGTAGATCTTTGACAGTCGTTACGGATCGTCAGAAGCCGGAAAATCTGACAGACAGTCTTACCAAGGGGTGTCGTGTTACCCAGTTACTGGGTTGTGGATGTCAGATAGGCAGTCACTTCATGTTAAATACTGGTATTCAGTTACATCTGGTTAGACTGAAATTCAACCGAATATCGTTGAGAAAAGACTAGGCAGCTTATAGTACCGTAAATACTGAAAACTAGTCATCTTTTCAAAGATGACTAGTTTTCAGTATTTACGGTACTATAAGCGCTGCGTGCATTTATAATAGCGGGACGGTTAATAGATGGCCAATTCAGTAATGATATAAGATAGAGCTGTTGCCCGTGAAATCGCGCGCGTGGCGCGTGTGTTGGGTCATTTAGCTCCCTTCAAAATAGTTGAGCTGAATGGTCCTAATCCATGCGTCATTTTCGTGAACGGGCACCGTCAGTAGGGACTGGTCATCTCTTAACTGCCATGGTTTATTTAAATTTAATTTAATTTTTGAATTGCTTTTTAACTATTTATGTATTACGGACGCTTTTAACGTTTCGCATCGTTCTTACATGTATAATTTCAAAATGAATGCTGTAACTAATACTTTGTAAACATACTTTGATTTAAAAGAGTGTCCGTGGAGTTACTTGCCCATTCTTCTCCATAGATACCTAATAAACTGGTTTGGAATGGGCATCTAGCTTCATTTTTCTGACTGACGGACCCCTTGATAATTCAAGAGTGCCTGTAATTGGTTAATTTGTAATAAATGCTTAGGGTTAGAGTTTGACTTTTTTTATAAAATACAAGTAACCTACGTTACTCCTTATAACATCAGCTATCTGCCAGTGATGTATAGTAACCGGCATGAGTCGTGAGCACAAACTGACACCTGCGCAGTAGTCAATTTTAAGGTCCCTTTGGCGGAATGAAGAAGCCGGGGGGCGCCGAGCTGCATGCGATTGGTTCGTCAGCCAATACTCGTCGTCTATGGGACTCTTGCGTGTCATTTTTATTTAGCCGAAAGTGTACATGCGCGAGCTTGCCCCCACTACTGCCCATTTGTGCTCACGACTCGGGCCGGTTATTATATCTGCCGTGTTTAGAAACCGATACCGATCGCGTCTGCGGAGTTTAGCTAGCTAATTTAAAATAACCCTGTATACACTCTGTCCACCCCTCCGTCAAATACTGGTTTAGTGTATTCGCGCGTCGGGGTCAACAATTTAGTGTATTCACGTGTGTAATGTTCTAGGTTTTTTTTTTTTACTCCCGAAACCTATTACAATAAAGTAGATGGATGGTAAGCGCGTCTATAGCGAACGGTGGTTAAGGCCGAACTAACGTTGCCGATCGCTGCACGTATCAAATGAATACAAGATGAATGCGTCAGCGTTCCTACACGCGCATGATGTTATGTATCACTTTTAAGAATTCTTAATTTGCCTCAGATTATGCTTGGACTTGGAGTTTCGAGTAGAAATGAAGAGATCCACAGGAGAACCAAGGTAACCAACAAAGCTCGAAGAATTTCCAAAGTTAAGTGGCAATGGGCGGGGCACATTGCTTGCAGAACAGATGGCTGTTGGGGCCGGATAGGTTTTGGGGTGGCGACCGCGTACCGGAAGACGTAGCGTTGGAAAGCCTCCTACAAGGTGGACCGATGACCTTGTGAAAGCCGCAGGAATACGCTGGATACAGGAAGCACAGAACCAGTCGAAGTGGCAGTACTTGGGGGAGGCCTATGTCCAGCAGTGGACGTCTTTCGGCTGAAATGATGACGACGATGATGAATTTTCCTCAACTTTTTAGTTACAAAATATTGTTAGGAATATTATCAGTACCTGTGTACCTATCGAGAAACTTTATTCGATTCAAAATTAAAAAAAATAAACTACACTTCAATTACTTCATACCTTATCAAATCACATAACACAAATACATTTTCATTCCTACACATTTTCATACATCTTATACTAAGAATGACACATTTTTTCCGCACCGAAACGTATCGAATGGAACCACTGGTTCGGAAACATGTGCTAACAATCGTAAGACGTACGAGGTTCATTGGATCTCCTAAACTGTCCACCGTCAAAGATTAGGTCATTCATGCGCGAATTCATTCATTTTTACTGTTATGATGTCTGATCTGGAAGAGGTCTTTAGTGCCCCTAAAACGAACATCTAGCGAAGAGTATATTCACAGATACCTATCGCGGCGTATTCTACGAAGTTTAAAAAAATAAATTTAAAAAAAAAACATTTTTCTATAGTTTCTTGAGAGAATTTGAAACTGAACAAATACTTTGACAGAATATATCAAAACGTGGAGTGTTCCATAATACCAATATCATGAGCTTTGTGAACTACTGAGCTCCGCGAGCCATTTGAGCGCCGTGAGCCAATTAAGCTCAATTTTAAATTTCCGTTTAACTCGGCGCTTTATAGCGTTCTGCACGTCGTTAACCGTAGCGTAATGTTTAATTTTTTCGTTAATGATTAACATCGGGGATTAAAGTACGGTTTTAAGAGCTGTGTGAGCTGAAGTTCTTTTATTAATATTTTAATATTTCAGACACGTGATTATTGTGACAGTCTTGATTTTTTATTGAGTGTAGTGCCTTATAAATAGCATAGGTATCAGTTGATAGCTTTGTTGCTAAGGTACTGTTAGCGTACTGTTATACGATATCATTATAATTTGAGTACAAAGGTACTGCTTATTTCTTAAGAAATATCTACCAGCAGACCTACAGGAGAAATAAATAAAAAAAAGAAATGTAGACTACTAGTGTGAGAGAACAAGAAGAACTATGAATGCGAAGTCTTAAACTAAAATATTAAATATTAATACTTAAATAAATAATACATTAAGCTAAAATATATTAACATAAATACAGTGCACAGTTGCATGTTGTTGTTGTTGTTTAGTGTGTGTACAGTTGCATGTCGTATTGGACAGCTACTGATGAAATGATAGGTTTTATTTTTATTTTTATTTAAATTGTTGTTTTATGATTTTAATTAATTTAAAGATTTTTATGAATTTCTTGATTTTAAATACTATTGATTTTTACCATTTTAATTAATTTAATGATGATTGCAATTTTATTGATGTGAGTACTTCATTTATTTATTTTTAGATATAATAGCTTGATTGTAGTTGTGTATTTGAATCTTTGGTTACTAACATAATTCTTAAGTATACTAACAAAAATATGGATCACTGTGTCTGAATTAAATAAATAAATAAATATAAATAATAAATATAAGAAATACATTGTGAAGGACGCTACATAAAATCAAATCGAACATCTGTCGGGCATGCCACCGTCCGGGTGAATCAATCCGACATATTGTTTCCGGTTGTTCTCGTCTTGCTAACGGCGAGTATTTACTCAGACACAGTCTAGTGGCTAGGATTATCGACCAGCAACTAGTCTTGCAGTACAACCTTGTGGAGTAGAACCTATCCGGCCCCAACGGCCATCTGTTCTGCAAGTAGGTATGTGCCTGACCCAGTTCTCGAGAATAGTCATAACACATTGTACTGGGATCGATCTATCATCACTGACAGGACTATTTACAGCCATTATGCCTGATATTTAGGTGATAGATCGACGAGAGCGCCGTGCAATGATTGTTGATATTGCTGTCCCTTATGACGAGAATCTCGTGACAGCTGAGAAAGATAAAAAAATCAAGTATCTTTACTTAGCACACGAGCTTGTCGACATGTGGGACGTGGACTCTGCAATTATTGTACCGATAATCGTTACGGTTAATGGCCTAATAGTGGAGAGCCTTGACCAACAACTCAGAAAGGTTTCATTGCGCGGCTGGATCAAGGGCTTGATTCAGAAAGCAGTACTCCTAGACACGGCACGCATAGTGAAGAGGTTCCTCTCTCTAGATCCCTGACGATCGGCATCTTGGACCCTGTACCTGATGCCAATGGGCCACAATTTTTTATATTTTCAAATGTTTTTATATTTTTATATTCAAATATTAAAAAATGTAATTTATATGTATATTAATGAAATAAAGGAAATATAATAAAATAATATATAATTTTATGTTATTGGGTTTTTAAAAGACAAAAAAGTCAAATCATTTATTTCAAATAGGCACATAAAAGGCACTTTTCTTTTGTTAAAAGTGCATAGAGAAAGCTGCTGCCCATTCTCCAGTAAGTCCCTTAGTCGCCTTTTACGACACCCACGGGAGGAAATGGAGTAGTGCTATTCTTTACGTCCGGCACCACACGATACTGTATTTGTATACATTAATTATTAATTATATGTGAAGACAATGCACTTACCTAGAATAAAATTACTATACCACAATAGGTAAAAACAATGAAAAGTGAAGTAATGACAGACAAATTAATTATGCGTTAGATACATGCTGCTCACATATTTACAAACATTGTAAAAGTAGATGATTTCCCTAAAATTTTAACATTTAATAACCTATGTCAGTGTGTGAGTATATTAATCACAGAAAATAAAATGAATGTCATAAAAAATATAAATTAGACAATTAAATTAGCAACCAGTTTGATTTTTTGCCATCAGAAATTTCTCGGTAGTATCCCGCAGTTTAGATTTGTGCCCTATTGATGTCATAAGGGCCTCTTTTACATGGGACTTAAACATACTGCCGAAATGTGGCTACACTTCTGCCAAACGCTTCGGGAAATACAGCATAATGTTATGGTATAAAGCTATAACTTATTGCTATATTTAATTTAAATTTGCACCTTCTATAATCTATGTTTTTTATTACTATGGTAGGTATGTAACTTGTATGTCACTTCACTACTGCTCTGTAGACATCCCTAGCTACGATTATTGTTTTATTGCATAAAAATAAAGTTATCTGCTTTTATATAAAATACTAAGTTATTTTCATTAAATCTCAACACATATAATCAAAATGCATGCCTCTTTTCGTGTCTGGCACCTTAAATAAATAAAAATATAAATCACCCGTATTTACATAGGGTTACCATCCGTCTGGATTTGTCCCAAAATGTCGGGCTTTTTGGCCTCCCGTTGGGAATTTGACTAGCCTTTTCATTTTTCTGGAGTTTTCTACTTAAGGGGATGGTTTTTGAAAATAGAAAACATTGAATAATCTACTGAAAAAAGAAAGATTAAAAAAGAATAATATCTGGTTTTTTTTTTGCATAGAACTGGCTTTGGTCAGGACTTTCCAGATTTCGGGTTACCGGTTAAAATGGTTACCCTTCCCGTACATACCTACAAAACGACACAAAACATACACTTTAGGTCTGCCATACCGAGAGTTACTTTGTTCGTTTTGTGCACAATTGAAAAGTACTGTACCACCATAAATAAGCTACCCGTTTCACATAATCCCTTATTCGCCTTATGAGACCCACGGGAAATTATGATGTAGGGTATTTTTAGCGTGGGTCAGAAACATTACGTTCAAATATGGAAGGCAATACAGGGTGTAACACAAGACCCATTACATAGCCGTCAATTACGCATTCTTTACCGTAACATTGCATGAAACACTAAAAAACACATCACACATCTTACCATATACATGTTACCCCTGTTCTATTGTAGTTTTTTTTTTTTTTTCTTCATAATATTTTTGTTTTACCTATATATGTCGGAGAACAGAAGGTTTCTCTCGTTATCATCAGCCATATTTTAACTACTGTGGGCGTACTGTGGGTAATGTTGGTTATTGCGCAATAGAAAAACCGAATTAAACTCAAAAGTCATTTACTCAAGCTAAGAATCTGAATTTTAAAATTACATAAGACACTTCCCCCAAAACGCCCATCCCTTCACCACTTCCTAGTGCTTTAGCTGGGAAGAAGTAGCGGAACAAACTCCCCAGCAGCACATCTGTCTGTTCAGTTAGAAGAACTTGATTCTATACGGTAATGGATATGCAAAGTAATTAATGTAGGAACACGACACAACTATACCGAAAGCGCAACAATTCCTCGACGTCACTGCTTGGCCACCACCGATGAACTTCACTTGTGGAATGTGCGGCGATCACTTGCCGCCAGTCGAGCGTTATGTTGTAGACTCTGTCATGCGCCGCTAAACAGCACTGGCGTCCCGATTAGTCAACCATTGCTGGCGTGAATTCTAATAACTCCATCGAACGCCACTAGATGACGCTGGTATACCGGATACAACACGTCTCCGACATACATATTAATCACACCTTTGTGTAGGATACCTCCCTCACACTTAAAGGGATACTTGATATTTTATATCGATATATCGAAATAATATAATCGCTAGTAAATATCGATACATCGAACAAAAAATAACGATATACCGATACATCGATATTTTTTCTACAAGCCTCTCGCCATCAAACGTAAAAGTTTGGCGAGTTTAGAATTAAGTAACACCTCTGTATTGTAATTTCTTTAAATAAATTATAAAAAAAAAAAAAAAAAAAAAACTCCGTCATGCGCCGCTAGGCAGCACTGGCGTCCCGATTAGTCAAGACTCATTGGCGCGAACTCCAATAACTTCATCGAACGCGACTAGTTGGCGCTGGCGTACCGGATATAACTCGTCTCCGACATATATATATTTTATATTTTTAAGGGACCTCCTCTATAGGTAAAGTGGAGACTTTACGTGTAGCGGAGGTCCCTTAAAAAAATATTTCAAGATTTTATTGTACCACTTTGTTGGCGTAATTAATATGTATACCCATGCCAAATTACGGAATAAATCGATAAATGCGCCTATAAAAAATATTTTTAATTAATATTACACCTATATCTTATTATTAAACAATGCATTCCTTGTGAATTCACTCAGAGTACAAAAGAATAGGTCCGTCCCACTAGCATTGAGGTTTAGCGTGCACAAACCTATATAATTCAGCCCACGAAGTTTAACGCATAATGATAACTGTTATCTCACGGAAAATCAAACTGATCTACTGTCCAACGAGACAGTTTTAAGAGTTCTTGACGACTCCTAATCGTGTTCTACTAGACCCGTAATCGCGTCTTTGCGGGGTAGTAATCCTAGTGAGCAGAACGCAATAAAAGGTATATCGTTCAGGGAATTACGTGAGTGGACTGAGTTATAAGCGTTAGCGGGGTTTCGATTTGACAAATAAAATGAATTTTGAGAGATAGAACTCTGTTTTTACCCCCCTTAATGCGATGATTATGTCACTTTCTTATATAATTGGTGGCATTTTACTTGTCTTTCAGCTTTTTCGAAGATATCCGATGGAAACTTTGACCGTGTTCGCACTATAGAACTGATCAAGAACAAATACTTAAAACTGCACAAATATGTTGTACTTAAAACTGTACGAGTATCTACACTCACAATCATTCGTCTTTACGTATACTTCGCGCGATCACAGGCAAATGTTTTAACTTGCACCAATCGTCCATTGGGATCATGTTGTTGGAACTCAGTTAGCCACGTCTCGGAGTCCTTTTTGTTTCGAACAAGTTATATCCCTTACAGATATATTGTGATCACCATCTAGTTAATTGTTTCGAGTGCAAACGTTATGTTCTCGTTTGATATAATACCAGCCTATTATTGTCCCACTCCAGGGCAAAGGTATCTTCTCATACAGAGAAGGGAGCATTGATCACCACGCTTGCCCAAGACGGGTTGGTGGTTTCAGACTTACATTGATAATAAGTCCAGATTTTCTCACCCAGTACCACGACTCGCTTCGCTCGCTCGGCTCGCAAACGGTTGGTCACAGTTCTTAGTTACTGCGGCCAACTCGGCTCGTGCATGGTAAGTCACAATTCCAACCTAACCTAACCCGTTTGGTCACCATTGCGAATAACAAATATAAAAAGACAGTATCGGTATCAAATCCGTTCCGTGTGGTGCTGGACGTAAAGAATAGCATCACCCCATTTCCTCCCGTGGGTGTCGTAAAAGGCGACTAAGGGACTTACTAGAGAATGGGCAGCAGCGTTCTCTATGCATTTGTAACACCATACTGCGATCGCCAACCCGCCTGCCAAGAATGGCGATTATGGCAAACGCAGTGGATGTCTTTCGGCTGAAATGATGAAAATGATGGTATCAAATCGCAGTGTTACTATCGAGAATGAGAAAAAGATCTAAAATCCTAACTTATATTGTAAATGCGAAAGTAAGTTTGTTTGTTTGTTACCTTTTCATGCCTAAACCCCTGAACCAATCATCCTGAAATTTTGTGTATACGTTGTCAGGTGTACAGAAACGAACATAGGGTACCTTTCATCCCGAAAAAAGCACTGTTCCCGAGGAAAACAACAATAACGTTCTTATGACATTAGATGGCGCCACGTGTCTTTCGAATCATGATTGAATTATATTATTATAGAAAGTAGTGCGTTAAGTTTATTTTTATTTAGACGCGAAAGAAGTCGCGGGCAAAAGCTAGATAGATAGAATACTCTTTACTATGTACTTACACCATAAAAATTTGAAAGAAAGAAAAATAAAAAAAATAAATAAAAATTGTTTATTCTGCACAAACAAGACGCACATTACATAAAAAATAGACAAAATACACATATTAATACAAAGTAACTAAAAGCCTCGTATTCAAAACTTTACATGTAACAATAAAAATAAAAAAGTTTGACTGTTGTCCATTGCTTGATGACAGGCCAAGACCACAGACAATAGATGTTGCATAATCAATTGCGTTGTGCAACATTGGTTTATGACAACAAACAACCTTAACAAAAACTAAATGTTTAGCGCAGAGGAAATTATCTACCTTTGCAACTAAATTACATTATTATTTACTAGTTTAATCATAAACCAAAAGAAACAACCAAATTATGCGAATCAAACAATTTAAAAAACTTAAAAAATCCCGTTTGGTCGTGGCACCCTAACTTAGTTACTGCAACCAACTGTGAAAGAAGGATAAAAAGTTAAAACTAAACACGATTATTTTTTTAAAGCGTGCGCTTTTAGAAGCGCAAAAAGTTTTGAAAGAATGAGTTAAATATTTGCCTATTAATAAATATTATCATTATCTGCCATGTTAGGCAGTTGGGATCGGCTTCCACTCTAACCGGATGAAGCTGTATACCTGCAGTATTTTACATGGAGCGACTGCCTATCTGACCTCACAACGCAATTACTGGGTAATACGATACCCCTTGGTAAGACTGGTCAGAATTTCGGGCTTCTGACGACCCGTAATGACTGCAAAGATCCACGAATGACAGCTGGGACCAACGGCTTAACGTGCTTTCCGAGGCGGGTCTTGGTATGTAAAAATGGTCACCCATCAGCTCAACCTGATCGACACGTGCGGCTGTTATTACTTAGCCAAAAGCCCCTGCCTGATTTTATTAACATGTGTACATAAATAATAATAAAATAAATAAATAACTGCTTTTATGAACTTTCAAAAGAAAGTTGTCATAATAGTTATGTTTCCTGGGTAAAAAAAAAGAAATACTGTTTAGTCCGTCAGTCAGATAATAAAAAAAATATTAGACACGTATTTTTTGCTTTAGCATTTAATAAAAAAATGACTTAGATAAAACACATTAAACTTGTGGAGTTACGTCACAGCTACGTATAAAATCTAGCGAGCAGTGACGTCATGCCACATTTGAACTCAATGTATCGCAGTAATATTTAGATTACGTGAAAAAAGAAAAAATATGTGTTCAATATTTTTTATTAATCTACATGACGGACAAAAAATATTTTTTTGTCATCATCCCTATTATAACGCTGAGCAGGAGAAAGCAGACTTCATGAATGATCTTTTTCCAAAGAATTTTCGCTTTAGTGTAAACTAACGACCCGCCCATGCTTCGCTCGGTTTTTACGACTTGACAAAATATTAAAATTTCATTAAAAGTTACCTAAATATGTATGTATTATACACATAAACCTTTCGGTATAAATTGTCTAATTAATGGTGAAAATTGCATTAAAATCGTTCGAGTAGTTTAGAAGATCAACACGGTCACAGACACCAAAAGCGACTATAATTTATAATAATATGTATAGATATAAATTTATATTTCACACAGCGCTCTGGGGACGCAATTTCCAGCAGTTGTTTTTTGTAAAGAAAACACTTTCATTTTTGAACAGAATAAATTTATTACGTAATTTGATTTAAGATAATACAAGTATCTTGAAAATAAGTAACGTACGAAAAACAAAATCTTTGATTTTTTACACAAAATTCCTGTAAAAGCATCTGTAGTAGAAATAACACAATAAAACGGAGTCCAGTTCGTTAAAATGTAAAATGTCGAGACACAATTTAATTTATACTGGATGAAGGTGCTTTTGCAGCGGATTTATACTTTTAATCTGACTTACATTGTTTCTATGAATGTATACCTACACTTAAATATACTTTAAGTACTCTGTCCTATATTTGCCAAAATTTACTTAGACGGAAGTTTGGCAGACTTCCAGTTATATACACAAATTAGAATATTAAGAGGTTGGAAATTTATGAAAATAACTTACGAGTAAGTAAGTAAATAAGTAATAAGTCGTGCATTCAAACATACGCAGACTTTGTGTAAATAATTTCACCACGACTGCTCTCAAAACGGTAAAGGAAAAAGTCTTGAGGAAACCAGGCTGTATGATTAGAGTGTCTAACTTTCAATTCATCTACGAAGCAAAATGCCTAAAATTAATGTCTACACAGCAAATTGCCTAAGTTGTAAATTGTCTAGAGATCAAAATGTTTAACAAGCAAAATGCCTAAAATGCAATAATTTCGAAGTAGTAAATCTCCTGGAGAACAAAATGATGAATCTTACAATCTGCCTGCGACTAGATAATTAGACAATAGTGAACATTTCTGCGGCAGATTGTAGGTATGAGTCGTCATTTTGAACTGGGTGAAATAGGTTAGGTTAGGTTAGAACTGTGACCAACCACGCGTGAGCCGAGCCGTTAGAGCGAGCGAGCGAAGCGTGCGGTGCACGGCAGCGGCCGGCGAACGCTACTTCCAAATTGCTCGTGAGTTTACCTACATTTTTTCCACTCTCAGAATAAGGTTTAGTTCAAATACTGTATAGACATATTGCAAGGTAGGCATTGTGCTTCCTAGTCAATATAAGGTTTAGGCAATACTGGCATAGACGTTTTGATTTCTAATCAGCATGATCATAAAGGGAAACCAGCATGTCCTAGAACCAAAAAATCCAAGAAATTGTCATCTACCAACCCGTACTTGGCCCGCGTGCTAGATTACAGCCCACTTCCCCTCGAACAGAAGAGGCCTGTGTTCAAGCAGTGGGAACATTATAGGCTGCTTATACTGAATAATTTTTTGTACTATAAAAAAACACATTCACAGTCCGTCCGTCTGTCCTATCGTGAATAGAATATTGTCGGATTGCGAGAAAAATTTTCGTCAGTTATTAAAAACAAACTTCAGTTACATAAAAAAGTGAAAAACGTACACGGTCATAACGAATGGAACGGATTGTTTTTTTTATTTTTTTATTATAGTCTACAAATTCAACGCTAGTGGCTCTAGAATCATGAACTGAATTCATGGTAACAGTTTGCGCATCAATGGCCCTGACGGCCTGTATATTTTTCCCGCCTCCAGAAGTAGATTTGGCAAAAAAAAAAAACAAGACCTTTCTATATGAAGAATTTGGCTCTTGTCAAGCACAGGTCAACTAGCGCCTTTAAAAAAATATTATCTCGTGACTGGGAAGGAATTATGAAAAACGGCTCAATCAGTAACCTCGGTGTGTCTAGAATTTTCTAATACCTTTTATAAAGTTTCATATTGTGACACGAAGCAACAAAATACGATCTAAAGAAAATTTCTTTAGATCGAATTTGACAGGTGCTGTTAAATAAAGCAGAAAGAAAATCATTATTTATGAAAGTAACTTTTAAAATTGTCGGATTATCGCCTGTCACCTGTCGCCTGTCGGATTTAATACATGGATCGCTGTTTGTTAAATCTGGTTTCATTCATTCTTCTCTCTTTGTCCAGGCCTTCTTTCTTTGGAATGCGCTCCCTCTGAACATCAGGGGCCCAAGTCTGCTATTTTTATAAATTCGTCATTCCAACACGATCCCATTGTCATTATGCTTAAAGTTAGTAATCTGCTAAATTCATAATGGTCAATCATTGGTCGGTCAATGGTCTCGTAATAGAATTGTATTTTAATTGCATTTTGAACATTTATTCATGCCAGATTTCAGTTATATATATTTTTACATATTATTTATAAGTGTTATAAGCAATCTGAAGTAGTAGGAAGTTAGAAGTTTAGTAGGAAGTTTCATATGTCATTATGTACGAGATTACCAATTCTTTCAATGGAATGTCAGTCATGGCTGACCATTGGAAAGTCTTATTGACGCCATTATATTAGTAGATTACCTAACTTGTCAAAATCAACAATTATGGAATCAATGATAGACCATTCTGACACTATTGTAATAGCAGACTTGAGGCCCAGGACGGCAACCACCCGGTTATCTTTTAAAGTGAAGGCACGTGAACATATCAGTAACAAGTTGGCAGAATCACCCCTGCCTTGATTTGCTGGATTCGTTTTCTCCTCTACCTATCTTTATTTCTCCTGACAAAGTATATTCTGTTTATTATGTATGTATGCGTTAGTATTTATTCTTTTTCGAGTTATTTATCCCTCATGTTGCACCTGCCATTTGTCTCTGCATCACCTTAAGGTTGACTGGTAGAAAATGCCTCAGGCTTAAGTCCGCCTTTGTACAGTATTTTTTTACTTTTGCGTAAAGTTTTAATAAATAAATAAATAAATGTCCTATTGCAAAATTGGCTTCTTCTCTTACCTTCTGGCATAGCAGGAAAACGATAGGTAAGAAGGGTCGTATTCTGGTGACCCCGCACCAAGCTAGTTACAGCCTCCAAGAAACTACAACGCAAGCAAAGACCTGCCTGCATGGCGACTACAGGCTGCATAAGGACCACTCCGACTGCAGCGTTCGCAGCCATGCTGGGACTACCACCTTTCCACCTGTTCATACAGCAGAAGCGATTATGGCGGCGGTACGCCTAAATGCACTAAATATCTGGGGTAATGGGGTAGACATTATACCGCGCTGCTTGAGGAACTCGATATGGAGTACCCAAACAATTTAGAAAATCAAATTTTCTCTACGTAAACTAAAGCTCTAACAATATAATAAACAGCCGAGCACATAATTGTACTTAACTTTTATTTCCCGATTACATTCACTGTAACACACTTACAATGTCTGCTTGATCATGTAACTGGAACGAGTGACGGTCGCAAAGTAATTGCACGATTATTTTAGATTGCTTTCGCGTAAGACGTTGAGATTGGAGGTAACGAAGTTTTGGGAGTGGCAATTAGGAAGCCATTGTTGTGGGCTTTAGGGAAAAAGGGGCCTTTTAGAAAGGTTCAATGATCTTCTATTATGCAAAACGATCAAAAAATGATGTGGCATCTGTGACGTAAAAGTGTGCCTTTACAGAGGCCTTTTTAACTAAAAGTACTTAATAAACTACTTTTAGTATGAGTCAGGTTTTTCCATAAGTTAAGAACTTATGGAAAAACCTGACTCATATTTTCCATTATTAAATAAATATATTACAATGAAAAGCCAACATTACGCTGATTCAAAATTCTTCAGACAAATTATAATTGTTAACAAACAGAACGAATTTCAATTAAGCAAATTAAACGAGGATAATGCCAAGCATAATTTACTCTGAAAACCATGATTCAGTAATTGCAACCGAAACAAAATCCTCTAGACTCGCCACAATTGCCTAAATCAGACAATTCACTGATCTCATCAGAAAAAACTTTCCTCTCATCGCTGAAAATCAACTCAACGCTGGCAATCAGATGGTAATTGTCATTTTACGTAATGGAGGGACTTATTAAAAGTAGTTTTGGACTGATAGGTACTCTTGGAACTCTCATTTGGGCGTCAAAACGATGCCTTTGAGCTTGAGGATTAAAACAATCGCCGATCTTTGAGTTTTGGATCTATCAAACGCTTTTGTTTATTTTGGTCTTTTATTCAGTATTTTCCCTCGAAGTTAAATGTCTGAACACAAAGTGAAAAAATATTTTTTTAGTGAACCGATGCAACGATGTTGGATTTCGGCACTCGGCTTCTTTCACTCGCCTACCGAATGATCGATATATTTTCTTTATTTTTTATTAAATGATTTGACGCTCGTTCATTGGTATGTCATTTTGTTAATGTCGTGTGAACGTGGAATAAAACAAAAATGAAAATTCAATCGACTGAAGAGTCAGATATCCGCGTAAGGCTGTAGCGCAAGATTGTAATTTAGCGGGTGCGGCGACAGATGAGCATACACGTCAAAAAAATGTATGGTTATACCGAAATTATTCATTCCAAGCATAACTTTATTCCGTGTTTATTTGTAAGGCCGCTAAAGTCCTCAAAATCTACTTATACAGTGTGAGTCTTTATAATGTGCACATATCGAAATGAGGGAATCTATGCTTAATTTTATCTACGGAAAAAAATCAATTTTTTTTTTTTTTTTTTTGTTTTAATGGAATTTTAATTTTAATTTTTATATAAGACGCCCCCATATTGAGAAATTTTCCAATTATTATTAAATATTTAAAAAAAAACAGATTTTTGCTAAAAAAAAAACATGTTTCTTTTCAATTGAGGGTAGTTTTTTCCCCAATTCTTATTTTATGAGGACGCCTAATTACTTCCAATCATTATGGAGTTTGTTTCATCGTGATAGATAATTTAGTTTAAATGTTACACCGTTTTGTTTACACTAGGAACAATTTTATTTTTTTATACTATAAAAAATGAAATAAAATATTTAGTTTTTTTATATATTTTTTCCGTAGATAAAATTAAGCATAAATTCCCTCATTTCGATATGTGCACATTATAAAGACTCACACTGTATATTTAAAAGAGAACGAATAGCGTCAATCGAACCAACAATAATAAATCTAATAACGAGATGACGCATCGCAAGATGTGAACAAACTCGAACTGCGAGTGAAGAAACAACCTATTTGTTTGCAGATCGATGAAAACGAAAGAAAGAAAAACGGCAGCAGTTCAAAAACTGAATATCATATCATTTTATAAAAGAATTAGTCAAGTGTTTGCTAATGACTACTTCACCAATTCACTTGAAGACAGTGGATCTTGGCGATGAGCCAAAAAAGCTCTAAGTTGAACAAGCTAACTAAATTTCTAATGGTCTCTTGTTTCAGTTATTATTATGATTATTTCTATCCTAAAATACTGTAGAAAGACGTATATAGCGGAAAATATTTTAATGTTTCTATTTTCTCTAATTCTAAAGTAAAAAAACTTTTCGTAATGCCACTTCATTTCCAGGGGCAACCCCAAAAAAGAAATGGCGTTCGAAATCAGTGTTACCGCAATATGTCACGAGAAATTCCATATTTAAAATTTAAATAATTCGCGAGCGCGACGAGTCCATTAGCTTTCGTATGTAAATCTGTATTAACATACTTTTCGGAATTGGCAACATTTTTAACACGAATCTTGGTTTTACCGTAGGATTTTAATAGTGCGGATTTAGGAGCATTTTTCTTTCGCAGTTAAATCCTTTGACCTCGACCCATAACCGTCAATTGAGCAGAAATTGGAACCTGAAAATCAAGGTCATAATGCCATACCATTATGCCACACTTTGTATGCGGATTCAAGGTCAAATGTTATTTAATGAATGTGGAGGTGTGCCGCTACCTACTTTTAATACATGTTAAACCATTCAAACCACAATGTTTATCTTTATGGTAATGATATGGAAAAAGAAAATATTTGAAGAAAAAAAAACCCGACTGCAAAAACACAACTCAAAAGAGAAAAACAAGCAATATAATCTGCAGAATTTTGGTATCGTAGGCGCAGACAATCCAATAACCTGAAATATGGTTTATACTTCTATCACTTAGCATAAGTTCAGATTTTTCTCTATGCAAACTTCGGTGAAAAGGGGGGAACCTGCCAGGGTTGCGGGTTTGTCCGAAAAGGATACCGTGGCCACAGGCAATTGAAGGAACACGGGTGGGTTTTAGCCAGTAAAATTCTGACACGCCCTCCCGCTCCGCCCAGAGCTGGAGAAGTTATTTGATATATTTCCACCCAAAAAAAAAGGGGGGGAACAGTATTTTTTTTTTTTAATTTTGCTTCAAAAGTCGACAACTAAGGCTTAAAAAAAAAGAAAAATGTTTGAGAATGTGCAAATAGCGCTCTTTCATATGATACCCCATATGCCCTAGTAGCCCCACATGCCCTAGTAGCCCCACATGCCCTAGTAGCCCCACTTAAATTTTTAAGGAAACCGTTCAGTCTCACAAAAAAAAATCTTTCTTATTTGCAAAATCGTTGTGCAAGCGTCATTTATTACGTCTATCTAACTATTCCAAATTTCAAGTTGATAGCATTAGTAGTTCTTGAGATATCTAGCTATGACAGACGGACAGACTGACTGAGTCGCTTCACAAGGGTTCCTTTTTACCATTTTGGTACGGAACCCTAAAAAAGTTCGATTTTCTGCCTTCATCTTTCTAGAAATGAGATAAAACGAAGTGAATGTATGTATTAACGCTAAACGTGAAAGGAGATGAACAGCCAACTAATTTCCGCTTCTGAAGCGAAGAGCGGACATTCCAGAACGCGTGTAAGGAACGTGAGCAAAAATCTCATTTGCGAAGTAAAAACGAAAACTGTCTTATAAATACTTTTAAAGTGGTCTCAGAGAATGTCCTTGAAGTGAATATTTAAGTTATACGTACCTTAGCCTTGTCGGCTTTTTGTCTGGACCTAAAAAGTACTTTATTTTGGCACATAGAACTTTCGCTACCGGTCTGACAACCGGTATATCCTTTAGATATCGTTCCTGAATATATAAAAAATAATTTTCTTTTTGCTTAATTTCACACGTCTATAAAAATGTGATCATCTGTTACCCTCCAATTTTATTTTATTTTTTTTATTTTTTTGGGACAAAAAACAGTTACCTATACGTATAAATAACATTTAAAATTGAATTTGATTTTGATTTTTTTTTTTGAAGCATTTATAAAAAAAATATTAAGTGTATGTTTTTAATGTCAAAATAATAACTTTTTACTTAATGCATATGAAAGTATATACTTAGGCTACTTTTATTTTAGAAAAAGCCACGCGGGTTAAACCGCGGGCAGTAGCTAGTTTATAATTAAAAGTAGTTTATAAGAAGTAAGAACGCATAACCCACACTATTGCCCACGAAATGATATCGGAAATAAGACAATCAAATATCATTTGTCCCATTGCAAATGGATACAAGCCCTTATTAATAATAATAATAAACATTTATTTCGGACATAATCCATACTAGCTTTTTCCCGCGGCTCGATGTTATCGCGTAAAAAAAGTAGCCTATGCCTTCTTCATATCCCAGGCTATATCTCTGCCAAATTTCATGACGATCGGTTCAGCGGTTTAGACGTGAAAACGTAACATACAGACAGAGTTACTTTCACATTTATAATATTTATACCTATGGATGTGTTTGTAACAATTTTCTTAAAGGCTCGTACAGACTCGTGCGATATCGCGGCCGTGACAGGCACCGACACAGAAATTGTGCTACTAGTGTCGCGTCACGCCCGCGATATCGCGCGAGTCTGCACGAGCCTAAACATCTATGTTAGTAGGTACCTAATGCAAAAAACAACTTGCCCTTGACTATTCCCACCCAGTGTACCTGTATGGGCAGTGCCGGATTAACCACGTAGCAAAAGTAGCAATTGCTACGGCCCCCGCGCAAGGGCCCCGCGTATCCAAACCGGGCCACCTCCGCCTGAACGTAATTTCTTTAGTGAAACTTATTAAGACGTGGAATATTATATGTCATAAAAACGTGAAACGTAACACCCTTTCAGACTAAGACAATCCACGTCAGACAATCGGTAACCGATTTTTTTCGTTGGCGAAAAATACATATATTTTTCTCATGTTATTAAATGGAACCTGAGAAATTTCGATTCGTGACTTCTATATATCAATATTAAGGGCTGATATTTTTACAGGGTCTTTATTTTGGCATTATCTTGTTTTTTTTTTACCTTTTATACTTGAGAACCCATAGCAGATCAAGGGCCCCTCAGTAGAATTTTCTACGGGCCCCGCGCTTGTTTCATCCGGCACTGTGTATGGGACAGACACCTCGGGATGCTGTTGTGCTACCGCGCATTCGTTGAAATAGTGACGCCACTTTCTTACGCACTATAGCATCGAAACCATCAACGCGCGCATTTGTGAACATTTGCGACGCAATACGCTATACTACGCAGTATGCCGCGACAACCCCAACAGGATTCTGAAAGTGTTATTATATTGAACACGCAGGAAGTTATAGACTCATTGCGTATACCGAAGCCACAAGCCACTCGAGTAAAAAGACTGGCAATGGTGCCGATTCCCATGTTCACAAATTTAAGTTCAGTGTATCTTTTTCTGTTTCATTAAGAAAAGGACATAAGATAAATTTTAGTTTAGTCCTGTCAAATTAATCAGCACCTCTCACTATTCCATACAAGTTTAGACGTGATTAAAAACTTGCCGACTAAAACTACGTCAATTTATGTCAAGCGCTGATTAATTTGACAGGACTAAACTAAAATTCATCTTCTGTCCTTTTCTTAATGAAATAGAAAGAAAAAGATGCACTGAACTTAAAAGTTTAGTTTGTGAACAAGGGAATCGGTACCAATATGCCCTAAAAAGGGTTATTTTTACTCCTTAGTACATCTTTATTAGGTAGCCCTATTTTCTGAACAGATTTCAGATTTATTTATAATAATAATACCAGCCTATAACTGTCCCACTGCTGGGCAAAGGCCTCTTCTCATACAGAGAAGGCACGAGCATTGATCACCACGCTTGCTCAAGACGGGTTGGCGATTTCAGACTTATATTAACTATAAGTCCAGGTTTCCTCACGATGTTTTTCCTTCACCGATGTCAGTAATGTCCAAGATAAACTCGGAAAGTACATATGAATTGAAAAAGTCAAATTGGTACTTGCCCAGATTTGAACCCACAACCTCATGCATGAGAGGCGAGGCCTATTTATTTATTTATAATTAATTACAACGGCTTGCGCCAATGACAGTAATTAACAGGTTAAACTAAACATAAAACTACATATATTACATAATTACCATAATTGAAAAACCAGATAACAAGTCAGAGATCAAACTTAAATGATAAATGATTTTATTTCTGTAAGTAGGTTTTTACAAACACTTTTACACGTCAATCATATTTTAAAACTAGATGAGGTCGGCGTTTCGTATCTGACTACTCTGAGAAGAAAGACCGAAACAAACTCAGAGATCACAGTCTCTTTTAAAGTCCAGACATAATCTTGGTCAAATCATGTGAAGACCATGTAGACTGGTGTCTGAAATGGTCTTTTGAAGAAAGAACCACACAGATTGAGTGGACCTATCCATTCAGTACACGCATTTGTCAGTAATCATGCAGCTCAACTCAGAACATAAGGAGCTCAACGATTCGACGAACAATACCAAAGAAAGGACATTTGGGCAGGCCGCATAAATTACTCAAACTGCCATATCATGATCAGAAAAAAAAAAATACTGAGAAGAAAACAATTAAGACCCACATAGTCTTCACATTCACAATAATTAAAATAATAATATTATACTTCACAAGTAAATATTCATGTCAATGTGTATAAAGCAATCACAATAAAAAAAGTTTCAATATGTAAAATTTGGAGCAGCTCAATCCCAAGCCTTTTTGTCCTCAATATAATCTTTAATGGTATAAAAGGCTTTCTGGCACAACTTACGTTTAATGAATGATTTGAATTTATTAACGCTTAGATCTTGAACGTGGCTTGGAAGTTTATTATAAAAGCGTATACATTGACATCTGAACGAACCACCTATTTTCTTGAGCCGAATTTTAGGTAAAACATACATGTGTTTGTTCCTAGTATTTATATTATGGATATCACTGTATTTTTTAAACAATTTTATGTTTTTATGGGCATATAAAAGATTTTCAAAAATATACTGAGAAGGCACAGTCATAACATTAATTTCCTTAAATTTCTCTTCGAGAGTGTCTCGAACTTAATTTATAAATTGATCGAACAGCTCTTTTCTGCAAAACAAAGATAGACTGAATGTCGGCGGCATTTCACTATGAAAATAACTATATAAAGTACACTAAACGGGCTGTATTAAAGTTGTTGTATGTTTGATCTGTGACTGTTTATCTTATTTTTTTTTTCTATTCTGAAGAAAAGAAAAGAAAATAAAGTCGAATAAAGTGATATCAACATACAACTTATTTACCTAACAAACATAGCTTTCACAGAACATGAGACAATTTGACTTGATCACCCTGAGTGTGTCATTTAATATGTCACATTCCGGGATCATCTCCATTAAGGAGTTTTTAGCACCATGCATGCGACACGATGGGGAATAGAATAGAATAATATTTATTTCTAAGTATATGGAACATTGAGATCTAAAATTAAACATTGATTCACATATACTACCATTGCTGGTGTAGAAAAATTAATTAAGCTAAGTGCATGCAAATCGTAGACATTGCAATAAAAGTTATGTTAAATTAATAAAATTGATTTGAATTTATATTTTTAATTTGATACGATAATATTGATTCAAATTAATTAAATAGGATTATTTATAATGTCAAAATCTTAATTTTTATGTCAAAAATAAAATACCAAACATGTATAAAAAATTGTCATGTAAAAATACAAGTTCTAGTGTCAAAATATTAATTATAATGTCAAAATACTGGAAACCGAAACTATAACCCAATTCATTTTACTTTGTACGCCATTAGCTTACACCTTACCACCTTGCCTTACAAACTCGAATTTGTACTGTTACTCATGTTTTTATGAATAATTAATGATCTTTTATCATTTTTTAAACATTTTCCTGTTCTTCATTAGGTACAGGTCGCGAGACAGCTCCCGTTCCCCAATCTCATTTAGTGACATTTTAAGAACCGAGTGCTCGGCTCCCGACTTCTTATAAATTCATGCGATCCTGGTACCTCGGCGAACCTAAGTGAAGGAATTTATAGGAGGGCTTTGTTTTTTGAGTATTTAGAAAGTAAGTACAGTTGTGAATTTTGTAACGGATAAAGCAAGAGGTTAAGGGCCGGTTATTTCAAACGGTTGGTTAACGTAACATTTACGTCAAATAATTACGATAAAATATGATATTTAACGTTCGTTAAATACAAAGCGTTGTTTCACTGCACAAAAAACCGATCGACAAAGTTATTAACACGAGTATTTTTTTTTTTTTTTCTTTCATTATCGTCTTCGTTCATCTTATCATGTATCATGATAAAATGAACTATCGTCGAATAAATACGAATACAAAAATGGAGTCCATAAAGTTTTATGTTTGGCGCAGTTGTTTGAGCATAAAATTACGTTAACCAGGACGTCCCTGGTCCCTGACATCAAGCGATGGACTAAATTGTCAATCTTTTTTTGGTTGAATACGAGGCTTTTGGCTGATTTGCATGTATTTATGATATGATACTTTTTTTTTGTTTTGTAATGTGCGTTTTGTTTGTGCAGAATAAACAATTATTCTTTCATACTTTAAAAAATCAAAAACAAAATATTTTATTTCACATAAACCTACTAACATTGTCTTCCACAAACCCTTAATATATCATCATCTATTTTCGGAAATACCTCAAGTTACATGTGCTCCCGAGAGTTACAAGGGTCGCTAACATTAATATTCTTGCCCGAACCTCTGTTGTCCTTTATTTTGACACTAAAGAATCGCTACTTGTCAAAGTTTATTAAGGCCCACGTCATAAGTGTTCTCGAGTTAGTTTCCAAAAATGTAGACAAATATTTATTATTGTTTATTTTTTTTATAGAGGTATGAGGAGCAGGGTGTAAAGTTCACTCATACTCTATAGAAAAGGGAGGATCCTCCGCCCAGACGGGTGTTGTGTCTGATGGGCAACTGCCCAAAGATTAATGTCGGGGTGTTATATGCTAATCACGCGGTGAACTCTGATTGCGCGATGCAGGATTTGTATGACGTCAGATCTTTTGGTTCGTAGTTCCCATGTGGCGTTGTAGATGCCGCCACAATTTATTGAAATCACAACTATATCACCTTTACAGACTAATCCAATGCGATGATAAAGTAACAATGTCTACATAGAAACACAAAAAAGAAGTCCAGTCCAGTAGTCCAGTAGTTTCAGAGCTTATTCGGTACAAACAAACAAACAAACAAACAAACAAAAAATCTTTCCTCTTTATAATATTAGTATAGATAAAGTATATTGCAAATCATTATCTCAGCCTTTATGTAAAAATGTTAGAGTTCCAGGTTAGAAGCAGATTAAAGAGTTATAATCCTCGTTTCTACAGAAAAGAAAAAACAGTTTCTTTGGATCTAATCTCACAGTAATGTAAAAATAAATCTTTCCATCAACATTTATTTTATTTATAAGTACCTCAGCATTAAGTATTGTCGCAGATTAATACAGATAGGACACTCCGCAAATTCATTTAAATAAAAAGCGACTCTTGCTACGACACAATAAAGTGCAAATTAGGTCGCACAACGCTTATTACCTACAGTTATATTCACATACAAGTTGCCTCTCTTGCTATCGCGTAAGGGTCAATTTATACTAGCGTAGAGTCGAAGCGCAGCGAAGCGTCAATCTAAAGGATAACACAGCAAATTCACCCTTATCTCTACAACTTAACGCGCGCGCACCAATCAGCGTTGGTTGCGCTCCGACGCGCGAATTCTGTCGAATGCGCGCGAATTCGCGCGTCTTTTTCTATCTTAGAAGAAATATGTGTATTATGTTGTGGAGATAAGGGTTAATTTGCTGTGTTAAGTTTCAGATTGACGCTTCGATGCGCTTCGACTCTGCTCTAGTATAAATTGACCCTAACTCTTATACCGGCAGCGCGCGTTACTCCTACAGAATAATTGTCCCAGTGAGAAGGGCCAGCCGCGTACTTGTAGCTTCATACCTAAACTGCGGAGTGTCGTCCCGTGTGTATTAATCTGTGGTATTCTTCAAAAGCTTAGCATAGAAAACAGTATCTTTTCTTCTTGTTTTACTAGGTTTTTTGTTCAGAGACGGCGCGTAAAAGCTGAAAATAAAAATAAGGCAAAGCTGAAGAAAACATTATTGAGATGAAATGAAATTGATTTAAAACGAAATTTATTTGTAAGTCTTGTAGTAGGTACATAGATGGTCTGGTTTTTTAACAGTTTCTAAAAACAATTCGCTACAACTAGCATGCAAAACAATTGATTACATTAATACTCGTACATACATTCCAACGTCCATCGTAAGTTTGCATGCACACCATTGAGAGATAAATTATACCATGTCATTTCAAAATCATAGACTTCTTATAGGTTTTCCTATAATCTATAAGTAAGAACTACTTTATGTATTAAAACAAATTGCAGTTGTTTTGGAGGTAAAGGGGATAATGGGCAATTTTCATTT
This sequence comes from Dryobota labecula, assembly GCA_947523025.1. Classification (NCBI taxonomy): domain Eukaryota; kingdom Metazoa; phylum Arthropoda; class Insecta; order Lepidoptera; family Noctuidae; genus Dryobota; species Dryobota labecula. The sequence continues at coordinate 3,632,049 of OX383286.1, read as the reverse complement.
ATTTTCTTAAATAACTAAAAATGAATTGACGTTTGTTAGTCTCACAAAAACTCGAGAACGGCTGAACCAAATACTTCATTTGCAAGGAGTTGTTAAATTCAAACAGACCATATGTCATAATGTCAATGTTGTATGCGCCAGGGAAGGTTTAAGGTATGGTAGGTAGGTAGGTAGGTAGGGTAAGGTAGGGTAAGTCAGGTAGGTAGATAAGAAGGGTAGGGTAGATAAGAGTAAGCAGGAAGGGTAGGGTAGGTAGGTAGGATAAAGTTTTTTTAAACTTATTTTTTATATAGGAATGTACAGTAAGGTAGGATAAGTAGGGTAGAGGGTAGATAGTTAATGCTACCCGTGCGAAGCCGGGCCGGATAAAGCTTGTTTAATATAAAACAATAAAAAAAGAAATTTCTAAAATTCTTACAATAAGCCATCTCATTTGATATGTCTCACAGTAGAGTTTACAAAACTTTCTGACAGGTTATTTATGTTACACGTCCGTGTTTGGGTCACAGAAATGCATATTGCACACACACACACACATTCACAAACACACCCTCACTCGCACACCTACACACATCACATTCACCTCATTTTATTTATATTCTTGCATGCCTTAAAATAATAATAAATACTTAAATTATTTTAAATCTGATTATATTCAATTAAATTTTATTTTTAATATTTTAATTAAACTTAAATAAGCGCAACTTAATTTGTAACAGAACTATTTGTATCATTATATTATTACTATAGCAAATCATATGTCACGGTTTAACATGTAGGAGGGAGGCGAAGGTGTTTGACATACAGTTTATACTAGTACAGACATCGTCGTTAAAACATTCAAAACTCTATACATTGTGTTTTTGTTTAGGATAGATGAGTTGTACCCACATTTGTTAATAAAAAAATATTATTATTATTATATGTGTACCAAATTTTAACTTAATCGGTCCAGTAGATTAATTAGATTGGATTACATTCGGAGCAAATTGGCTGTGACAGACTGACAGACTGACAGACAAACGGACAGATAGGCAGACAGACACAGGAGTGATCTAATTAAGTTTCTGTTTTTTTCATTCGGACGTACGGAACCCCAAAAACAACAAGTCTTTAAAAAATACCGTTACAGGTCAGCATGTCCATAATAAATAATATATTTTAATCAAAATCACATTTGACAATGAAGACACATTTCACATCAAAGTTACCCACCAAAATTACCTACCCTTTTCACCAAAATTTACTCTTCATATTACTCCAACCACCACTGACCTAATAATCATATTTCAGCTTGAGCATGAATTTTCCGCTTTATCGCTTCAGCAAACATTTATACGACCAAAGAACTCCTTTCATTCCTCTATTAGGCGATAGACATATCGTATTGAAACAAGCGTACCGCATTCCGCTCGAGTGTGCTTTGTGTACTCCCCTTTATATTATTTATCTGTTCAGTTGATTTTGATGTATGCTTGCTACATACTTGTTCGATTCAGAAGTATTTTTTAAACAACAAAGCCGATCCAATTACATACGAGTATATCTGGCTTTCATTCGATTCGTATAATAACCGGCACGAGTCGTGAGCACAGATGGGCAGTAGTGGGGGCAAGCTCGCGCATGTACACTTTCAGCTAAATAAAAATGACACGTGAAAGTCCAATAGACGACGAGTATCAGCTGACGAACCAATCGCATGCAGCTCGGCGCCCTTCGGCTTCTTCATTCCGCCAAAGAGACCTAAAAATTGACTACTGCGCAGGTCAGTTTGTGCTCACGACTCATGCCGGTTACTATACCGATCGGTAAACTCCGTAAAAATATTAGGACTTTTTACATCTATTTATCAATATTAATTGGTAAGAGTTAATAAAAATATAATAACCTAAACTAAATAAAACTAATAAAAAAACAAACTAAAATATGGCGCCAAAAATTCCTCAGCATCGCTGTCGACTGGTAATGTACTCAAGACACTGGCAATGTTGCCACGTTGTATGGCAACGCTTAGCCTCTAGCCAAGGTAAAAGCCAGCCCTTGGGTCACGGGAAGTGTCAACCAGCCTTTTGGAGATTTCACTGAACAAAACATGAGCACTGGGACCCCACGGCCCGAGGGTTTCAACCCCAAACGGCTCGAAAATATAGTTACCGATACTTTCGCCGTTTGAGGTTTTCAGGTGTTTACGTTGCAAGAGGTAGGAAAGTGGCCTTGTGAAAAAGGATATTAAATGCCATTTCTCGGCGAGAAATCGCATCATAATTATGAAGTTCTTTAGCAGATAAAATATTTGTTGTGACTCTCTTGTTGCCGATTTGCGAATCTTCGATTTTACCGCTCTGCTGTGCCGAATTGTGCTAACCCCATCAAGTTTGTAACACGCTGTTAGATTTAAAGATAATATTTTATTCTCAAAAAAGACACACAGTTACTTTATATACTTTATATATAATACTAGAAATAAAGATAAAATAGATCAACCATTTTTCAGATTATCTAAGGTACATACATCTTTTATAGGGTGTTAAATGTTACAATAAAATACCTTCTGACATATTACAATTAAATGAAAGAAAATTTAAAACTCATATTAAAAGTACACTTTGTAAACAAGCATATGACAAATTAGAGGATTATATCCAAGATAAGAATGCTTGGAAACATGCTGGTCCTGCTCCATAGGACAATTTAGAGTCTAGACAAAATCAAACTGGTTGCTAATTTAACTGTATAATTTATAATTTTTTATGATATTAATTTTATTTTCTGTGATTAATATTTTAACTCACACACTGACTTATTAATTGTTGTTTTTTTTTTTTTTTTTTGGGGAATCATATACAATGTTTGTAAATATGTGAGCACCATGTACCTATCGCATTTATTATTTTTTCTGTTATTACTTCACTTTTCATTCTTTTTACCAATTGTGGTAAGTAATTTTGATTAATTTTTTTATATTTATTATTTTTTTATTCTAGGTACATCGTCTTCACCTATAAATATTAATTAATGTATACAAACTATTGTTAACATTTTAAAAGAGTAAGTATGGAGTTTCTTGCCCATTCTTCTCCATACATACTACCTTTTGGAAGACGCAACTAGAATCAATTAACTATTAATGTAATTTTTGACGTTCAAAAGTGCATCTTCGTGCCTATTTGAAATAAATGATTTGACTTTGACTTTGACTTTGACTTACATCTGAACAAATTAAAATAAATTATAAATAAAAAGTTCATCACAGACGTCACTGTAGCAATTATAATACACCCATCCAATGCATTCAGCTTTCAGCTATTTGTCATTAAATGTTCAGCTAATTGAGTTTTGAATACATTGAACGACTGTGTATTTTTTTTTACACAGGAGGGTATTTTATTGAATTGCTCCTTCATTATTTTTTTTCCAAATAATTTCGAACTAGGGATCTCATCTTCAGTTAAATCTGAAAACTAGCTCGGTGAGTATTACGTTGGGTTACTTGTTTTACTTTAGTAAACGATAAATTAGTCTCTATATTCTTGTTGAGTGCCTTACAAATGAAAATACATGTATTGTAAATATACAGGCTGGTCAATTAAGATGTATACAACTTTTTTTAGCCCCCATTCTGATTTAAAGCCAAATTTTGCAGTTGTTTGATGTTTATTATTCAGTTAAAATGCGGCATATTTGTTATGCACAGTTTATAAGACCATGACCACCGAATACTTTCAGTAATTTTATCCTGAAGTTCTTAAACGAACCAATTTTTCTAACAAATCATTAAGAGTAACGAATACCATTTTGATCATTGAGGATTTCGCGACATGTCCTGACTTTTTTTTGTATGGGGTTATCCAAAGGGACGTGTCGTGGTCAATCTTGATTACAAAAAGTAGAATATTTGTGACTGTGTTAGTGGGGTAACTAACAAAGTATGCGAAAATTTAATGAAAAACTCAATGAAAAGTGATCGTATTTTTGAGTATAAAAAGGAGGAGATAACGCTGATCTTAATTTTCGTATAAAATTGTTGCGTTATAAATGGAACGCAGCGTATGTGGAATACATCGAACTAAACTTTATGCAGTTGCAGTAATTAAATCGAAATACACTTTACAAAACAATTTTGAAAAAGAAAAGAGTGTAGATATTTCAAAACTTCAGCCCCGATTTGGGATGGTATGCTCAGAAAAGCTAGCTCATCCGTCTCATTAATTGTATCTACTGTTTTTTCTAGCCTAACAAATAATGTTTTTTATAAGTAAACTAGCTTTTGCCCGCGGCTCTGACCGCATGGATGTCGGTTATCGCGTAAAAAAGTAGCCTATGACCTTCTCCATATCCCAGGCTATATCTCTGCCAAATTACATGACGATCGATTCAGCGGCTTAGGCGTGAAAACGTAACATACAGACAGATAGACAGACAGAGTTACTTTCACATTTATAATATTAGTATGGATAGAAGTATGTATAGATCCTATATTATTTGGAGTTTTCTTTGTATAACATAATCTAGTTAGAGTCTTGCTGGATTGTTTTAATGAGTCTAGCTGCTTGACTCTAGATTCTAGAGCTAAACGCAGGTGTATATATATTCGTAAAGGGAGTAGCAAAAAAATTACAACATGTATAGGTAGTCGCAGTATAAAAAAGATTGGGAACCCCTGATCTAACCGATAATTAAATAAGGCGTACTTTTATAGTTGACCTCATTTATGAGGTGAGTTAGGTGCTAATAGGGTAGGCAGTTACGTCTGGCGAGTTCATTTTGTACATGTGTAAACTTAATTATTAATTGTGTATTTGCCCTCGGCTTCGCTCGCGTTAATTTCGATAAAAAAGAATATAAAACAATAACAATACATAAACAAAATGTATGTTGTGTGTTTCTAAAATATATATATATGACGGCGGGAGCGTGGGCGTAGCGATAATAGGGTGACCGTCATCGTTTCTTGGTGCGGGTTCCATGTGGTAGGTGGGTACTCAGGCAAGCCAGTAAAACTTAGGTTGGAGTACAAAATCACAGTCACGTTTATTCGGCAATTTACAGTAGTTGTAAGTAGTATTAAGAAATAAAGGCTTGTACGGTGAACGTGACAGTTTCGATCGTATGATCAGTATTCTATGGCGTCAGCTACAGCAATGTGATTGTCGCGCGTTTTCGATCGACTCTGTCCACGTGTAGGTATGGCGGGAAAATCAAGGCGCCACCTCACGGTGTTCACTGTACTTACCGATCAACCAATCAGAATTAAGTTACAGTTTGACCAATATTATGAAAATCAGCGGGAAGTTATATTTTGATAATGTTAACGTTTTAGAATCGCTTGCGACGACATATATAATAATATTATGTGATATTATGTACATACTAGATACTAATAGATTATAATGATACTATAAATGAAATAATAACGAAATGAAATAATAATATAATATAATACAACCTCTATACCTACTTAATGAAAAATAATGTTCTAATTGATAACGTCACAATATTCTAGTTTTAAGTTATCTTGCTGCGCCCTAACGGGCTCATGTACTCATTAGTTTTAAGCAAAGCCTGTAACTGTGTGTACATTGTTCAATAAATAAATAAATATCTGTCTCTGCAAAACCGATCATAAAATGGCTGTTACTAGAACTTTGTAATTTATTGTGTGTCGATGACCGATTCACGTACCAAATTTTAAATTCTGTCCTTAAACGACTGTATACAACTACACAAATGTAAGTTATACCCGTACGAAAAGGACATGTAATCTAAGCGACATATTCATACGTCTTTGAAATCACAAGACGATTAGATAATTTATGAGAAGATACCGTTAAAAAAACATACTTCCATACTAAGTCATAATATCTACCATCCGACCACATACACGAGTAATTATATAATTATTGTATTCAAATATTGTAAAACACTTTTAAAAGAGTAACGGTGGAGTTTCTTGCCCATTCTTCTCCATACGAAACTACCTTTTGGAAGGAAATACTACCTTTTAGAATCAGTTCTATTTATTCTGTACATTTTGACGTTCAAAAGTGCCTATTTGAAATAACTGGTTATTAAAGTAAATGATTAATTATTGGTGGTCAATGTCAAAGTCAAACCAATTATTTTGAATAATTGGCTTGACTTTGACTTTGACATTGACAGAAAATAATAATTTTACAAAAAAAAAAAATATTTGTATGGTTCAATAAGTATTATTAAATTGGTTAAATTTATATCCTATCAATTTAACCTGGGTTGAATCTCTGACTCTTCAAAACAGATCATAAAATAATCAACATCGAAACGAAATTCGAAAATAACCACATTAAATCGAATCTCGTTCTAAATCGAATAATTTACCTCTGGGGATTTAACACCCAATCGTAAGGGTAAGCACACATCATAACAAGTAATTCCTTCAATTCCCCCATTCCCCCGAATAATTAACGAGGTGCGAAACGAGACGATTAAATCCGACATGTAAATATTTTATTGGACGACTGCGTCTGTCTGTATGGTTTAAAAAAATGTTTTGCTGAAGGACGCGAGTAGGGTTGTGAAGTGGTAAATACCAATTTACGTAAGATTATGTTTGTGTTGACTGTGAGTTACCTTATCGTCTATAAAATAAAATAATTATAGAAAATTATAAATCAAATTGAATTGTCTATTGGTAATATCAAAATAACATCTTTTTAGTAAATGCATATTATGAAAGTGTATACGGTACTTTTATCAAAATAAACAATTCAATTTTTTTTTTGTCTTTCTGTTTGTTCCGGTTAATCCTACAGCACTAAATATTTTAATAAAACACGTAAAGATATAGTCAGCCCACAAAATACAACAAAACATGCTTTTCAAATAAAATAAAATAAATAAAATAAAACATTCCTGTATGAGTCTCAATAAATACTTTTTCTTTCTTTGTTTCCTTTCTTTTGTATCCAAATTTTACCTGTACCTCGGTCCTCTCCTCTATATCTGATAGACTAAACTCGAAAGCAAACATTTTCTCCCTGAACTACACAAATTGTAAGAGAATTCTCAAGGAAGCTCTCCAGAGTATGTCTACAGAGAATTAATTAAATGTGTTAAATTAAATATCGACGGTTAAAAGGTAATATAGGGCATAAGGGATTTTTTATTTTTTTTTCAAAAAGAGTCATGAATGCCATCCTACTTAAAATAAGACTTCAAGTAAGATGGCATTCATGACTCATTTTCGAAAAAAAATTATTTTTGCCCTATTACCTTTTAACCGTCGAAATGTATAGTGTATACTCACCCACGATAAGTATTTATCAAATTTAGAAAGTATAAGCTTCTGAACATAATTATAATTTATTTGTCTATTGACGACTTTTAGATTATTTATTAATTTTTATAAGATTATCTTAGTACTTTTCGCCTGAAGCACAGGATTACCTAGTTCAGGCACGTAAGTCTTAGGAATATAATTTACATTTACTCATTTTATATCTTGTAATTTTTGAATAAAATTTTATAATTCTTATTATTAATCTCCGAAACGGCTGGATAAATTTTGACGGGACGTTCACTGACAGATAGCTGATGTTATAAGGAGACAAACAGACACTTTAATTTTATTTTTCTGTATAGAATATAGAAGATTCAAACAAAAATCGACTCAGGTAGCAACCCTAGTGCTCAAAGAGACGGAATAACGTATTTTTTCGCGCGCGTATTAGCTTCACTCGTACATTATTTGTCACGAATTGACAGCTACATTTTTACGACATGTATGCCAAAGAGTAGCACTTTCAAGATAATATTTGCTTTACATAATTATCATGATGCCTTATCTGGGGAAAGGTACTGTGAGATATTCAATCCTCTTAAGGCTTAAAACAGGTCAACAAACTACCCTCGCACGTGTTACTTGTAATCTACAGGTTGTTGGACATCGACGAGCAAACTGTTACCATAAATTGGGTACACAATTCTAGTTCTACTAGCGAAGAAAATTTTCGTTGGTTATAAAAAAATTATCTGCTGTTTTTTTTTATGTCGAAGATGGTAGCTTCACTCGGAAACTTCAACCACAGAGGAACTGGCTATCTTACCTCTAACTGCCGAAACACAACAATGCTGTTAACATTGTTGCTATGGCGACAGACTTAGATAAGATGGTGGTAGCTAGCCAGGCACACTTAGGATAAAAGTTATACACATTACTTAATATTTATACACATAATAACTGCATTCGATTCGTTTTCAATCTGCGTAAATATGATCATGTCTCTGCGCATCGGTCGCTTCTAAAGTGGTTGCCCATACGCCAGCGCAGAGAGCAAAGGGCGCTGACCACCTTGTTTTCATTTCTTGACTCTCCATCTTCCCCTCGTTACCTAGCCCCACTTTCAGTACATTTGCGCCAATCACAATATAAATCTTCGTTCATCTCACAATCGTCTTCTTCAATGTCCCACTCACCGCACAGATTTATTCACTCTTCCTTCTTCATACAGTCTATCTCTCTGTGGAATGCGCTCCCCCAGGAAATCAGGATGGCAACCAACCGATTATCTTTTAAAGTAAAAGTTCGTGAGCATATTCGCAAGAAGCTGGCAGTATCATCATAACGGTAATGTTTTCCCACTGTTTGTCTTATTTGTTTTAGTATACATATTTATGTGTATTTATTTGTGCTGATATTTATATATAATAAGATTTATATATTGAATTTATAGTTTGTAATAGGTTTATGTATATCTTTATATTTAAATGAACATTTATTCCTCAATTTTCGCTATTGCACCTACTACTGTTAGTCTCTGCATCACCCAAGGGTTGACTGGTAGAAAATGCTTAAGGCATTAAGTCCACCTCTGTACATTTTTTTTTTGTGCTTAAAGTATTAAATAATAAATAATAATAATAATTATATATTACACACATTATAAAACTGATTCACATCCGTAAGACGTCCTCGCAACACAAGGTCCAGTTGAAAACCAGTGTCAGGCACTAGTTGGCTGGCATTTATGCTGAACTGGTCCTATTTGGCGTAACCGCGAGGCACACATTGCTATTTTAAGTTTTGTCTGTCTTTTTTGTGTTCTGTGTCAGTATTGTGTGCCTTAAACTGCGTCAGATAAATGTATTATCTTTCAAAAAAAATCTTTTTCTTTCAAAAGCCCTACCACCAATCAAACCGAGCAGAAAATTTTAGTTCTGAGACAGATTGTCTTACCACTAGACCACAGAGGCGGTTTCGTCATAATAATTCCATAATATTCTGATTCAGGCCTCCTCTAGGTGAGAGTTGGTAGATGTAACATGTCTTCGTATTTTTGGTTCTAGGACATGCCGGTTTCCTCACGATGTTTTCCTTCACCGTTTTGAGAGCATCGGTGATGAAATTATTAAAGCACCTGTCTGGGTTTGAATCTACGACTACGAAGAATTTGTAAGTCGCAGCCGTTAGGTACCACTGGGTTACCACTGCTCTACAAAAGTACAATAACTACTCGGTCAAAAATAATGGAATAGCATTTTTTTTTTTTTAAGTGAAATCTTCTTTGGTAGGGGAAAACTTATGGGCTCGCGTCACCGAACGCTATCCATGAGCTATATGTATAAAAGAACAATTATTCCAAAGTTTTGTGTTTTCACTTCTGTCGGCAGTCCATAAGCACTGCGAATTTTTTTGAAGTGAAAACTTCTTTAGGCGCGTTGAGCGATTTTTGGTAGGGGAAAACTTATGGGTTCGCGATCGTCACCGAACGCTTTCCATGAGCTATATGTATGCTTTGTATTTATGTGTACATTTTGGGTGAAACGTACACTCTGAGGTACAGAGTGGTTTCGGTCTCAACCATCCGCGGAACGACCTCGGCAAGCGTATAGCTTAACCTTCATCGATCGACCCGTTCAGCAGTAACTTAGCCACGAATCCCAATTCTCGAACGTCTATCAAAAACTTCCACCCTTCATCTCCACGATCGCACACCGCCAAACACATTGATTGGATCTGATAATGAACGGGTTGAATGGATCCAAAAGGAATGATTGACAAAATTAATTAATCCTTCACTCGTTCTTCCGTTCAGTTCGTGTATTTTGCGTCTCTTGCTGATTTCTGATTTTTGTTTTGTGTTTTTGTGCAGTTAAAATGATACGACAGATAGATGATTTCAAATATTATTATCATGACGATGCAATGGTGATGTTTTTGAATTAGAGCCTAGAAAATGAGAAGCATCTATGAAAAGCTTCACAGCGAGTTAATGAATTTTTTTTTTTTTTTTCTTTTGTGGAAACTGTTATGCTTGAATATAAAAGACCGCATTATAAAAAGTGACTAGTGGATTATTTTAGCAAACCTTCTATCGAAAACAACTCAACCTTTTGACCGCCACGGTCATGTATAGATGACAAACCAAAATGTGCCCAGCACGCCACGGTCACGATTACATGACATACTTTTATACGTAAATCTGTAAATAAAGCTCATGAAACAACATTGTTTTTTTTTTTTATTTCTTTTGCTAATTATGTTCCTTGACTCATTCTAATTTATATTAGTAGAACTTCTTTCTTAATATTTCATCTATATTAACCTATGATGTTTTTGCTTTTTTAACGTAGCGATCAAAAGTTTAAACCAATCTTGTCACAAAACATGGTGATTTGAGCAGCTTTCCAACAATGTTTGACATGATAGTTTTATTTAACATGATAATGTATTTTCTATGAAGGATAGGCTGAAGAATGATGTGATAAGGGCAACGGTACGATTTAAATGAAGATGTAGTGACAAAAATTAAAAAGAGTATGCTTAGATGGTTTGGTCATGTTGAGAGGGTGAATGAAATGCGACTAACAAAAGATAGATGTGAGTGAAAACGCCGGGACCGGGGACGCCCTAGGAGGACATAATTATTGTGACCTAATTGGTGATATTCTTCAGAAAGGATAGGTGCGTAGCACTCGCAACCGGCGTGCGTGTATCACAAGATGTATGAAAGTAAACGAAGCAAAGTGAGTAGGTATGTAAGGAGCGTAACAGGTGGCGTTCTATCATTTCCCCACGGGAAAATGGTGTGAGTTTATGTCATGTAATCTTTTTTTAATAGGCGAAGAAAATATTGCTATACTCCATTTATTATAGCATTAGACAAATAACGGCATAATAACGACAGTTATTTTGTAATATTGTTAAAATTACTGCACTTTAGAGTTATTTTTTTAACGTAAATGGTAAATAGATTAAGTGCTTTGTATTTATCGTGAAATAACGGAGTTTATTAAACGTTTACATCGAAATAACGAAAGGGTGAGAACAGTTATTTGTCTAATGTTATAATAATAATAATAATAACCCCACCGCCGTATCTCTACGTTGACGTCGTGGTGGGGCTTGCGCGCTCCGAACTCTAGGTCTGTGCCGGTAGAGTTTACTTTGCCGGAACATGTCTAGGGTGAGGAGCCAGACCAAGAGAGATACAGAAACCCGCAGGGCAGCATGTGGCGAGCTGTTGGGCAGTTGCGACCCCACGGACCCTATCTCCCGGGAGAAGTCATGTTCCTCATCTCTGGCTTGCCTTTATTGGCCGGCTGGAGTGAACACTGACGAGGAACTGAGCTCCCACCTCATTCTTGCCTTTATTGGCCGGCTTGAGTGGAGATTCGCAAGAGCAAACGTGCTCGGAGGAAGGAAGTATTCCAGTAAGTGCTTGTAGGGATCTTGACCATCTTCCGGGCTCTGGGATTGTTCTGAGAGCCTTGGAATACCTCTCCACTCCTCGAGCACCTCAGGACATGTTGCCCCCTTGTCGCTACGTCACCATGTGCTAGCGACCGTTTTCGGGGGCCCATTATTGAGTGTGCAAGTCATCCCCTGCCATTTTATCCGTGTATAATAAAACATTGATTAGGCAGGGGCCATAGCCCTTCCATAGTTTTAGGTAACCAGTCCATTTTAACCACCCAAACCCATAGTCCAATATCTTTGGTTCCATATCCTGCAATAGTCCTACACCAACCGGGGGTTGTCCTTGGGTGCACTTGCATAGTGCGTACAGGGATAATCGTCGGTTGGTGCCTCATTCTATTTAAACTTGTCTAAGGGGCCTCTGCGAGTTGGCTTTGGCCCCTCGTATGCCTTCCAAAGGCCCGGGACCCCAGGGTCCTGAGATATTATATCAAAGATAAACAATAATAATAATAATAATACCATTTATTTCAGGCAACATAGGCCCATAGAAATATACCTTAACCTAAACATACATATTTTAATATAAAACTTAGTACTTCACTTAGCACTAGCTGCACTTTGTACTGTCCTGTGGAACTTGTCCGCGGAAGCGACGGAACACCACGTCCTGCGGCCAAAAGTCTTCTTCCATCACGACGGGCAGATACAGATTCGGAACACGCACGATGAACGCCTTGAAGTTGACGTTCCGGTGCGATTCCAGTAACTGCACCCTCGGCATGTACGTTGTCCTTCGGCGCACGTACTCCACGATGTCCTCCGCCTTAGTGGTGTAGTGCAGGCGGGAGATGTACACCGGTGTGTTCGGCTTTGCGGCACGTAGACTCACTTCGGGCTCCGGAGGAGCTTTGCCACAGCGGTTCTTGTTCGTTCGCGAACGGCGCTTCCTCCTTTGCACCGTCACGAAACCATCATCATTATCAGCCCTTTTCAGCGCCTTTTCTGGCATGGGCTTGATACTAGGAGCACCAGGGGCACTCGCGGTGATGCTAGCGAAATCCCTTTGGAGGGGTTTCGCCAGGGCTGCACACACTGGCAACGGGACGGGGTGATGGGTTCGGGAGGCGCTGCGTGAAGGAGCCGCGGTGACGAGCACGGGGCTGCAGGGCGCCCCAGCGCGGTTTTCTGCTAGCTCAGCAATCACCGGATGCGCTGGCGACGAAACTGCTGACGCGGAATTCGACGACGATATATTGAGGCCGGCTCCGCGATACGTGTTTACGATTGACGCATAAACAGGTGATCTAATTACCGCCACACTGTTGCTTAACTCGCTAACTTCCTTGCGCAAATCAGCGACGGTGTTTTGAGATGCATCCAATTTCGTCAGCACATCCGCGAGGCAGGCCTTCAGGAAGACAATGTCCTTCAGAAGGCTCGTTACATCGACGTGGTCGAAGGTGACGGGAGGAAGCTTGTGTAACTCCTTCGCCACAAACGTCGGCACGTCGTCAGGGTCGGTCCCCTTGAACAGCGTGATAATATCCTGCAGGCTCCTCTTAGTCCCGTCACGCCGGCGGGACACCATCTGGTCGCGCTTATTCAGCACACTGAACAATAACAGCTTGGCAGCAGCTATATCATCCTCGCTGAAGTTCGTTGCGCAGATCTGAATAGCGGACACTTCGTCCATCACATCCAGCTTCTGCTGCAAGAACGCCAGAAGCTCATTCGCCACAAGTTCACACATGGCGGGTAAATTACGAGCGACAGCTTGCGCCGCGCTAATCGAAATAAATATTTTGCAAACGCGTCAATGGAGTATAGTAGTAGGTAGAACAAAAAAACTCCACATTCTGCATTATTTTATAAAACAACGGAAGGTTCCCAAGAGTCCCGTAACAATAAACAGTACCTTTCGTTTTACATTAGTTGATAAGTTAATCGTTCATATCAACCTCAAACTGATTGCCCCCTCAATCTAAAATACGTTGTAAACAGAATATGCGGTCTAACGTCCAAACATGAAAACTTGCAGCTCCGCTCTCCTGCTTCAGGAAATTAACTGATCCCAATCGATCAGCCGACATGTTTATGATTAAATAGCTCGACCGTTGAGGGAAGATAGAACTAAAATTGGTGAAGTTGGACGTGGACGGTGGATTGAATGAGTACAGGCTCATTTTCATTGGTCGATAGGGCTCGCATGCGAGGTGCAGGAGATTTCAGTAAAGTATGCCATATGGGCCCATATTCCAGGGAACGGTTTTCATTAGTCGATTATGGTATTACGAAGAACCTGTACTGCACTTTTGGCAGTTGCTTTAAGGCTCATTTTCATTGGTAAATTTCATTGGGAGCGAATCTCCGCAAGCTTTTTACCGACCGATGACTTTCATTAGTCATTACCCTGCCTGGGGGGAATCCCCGCAAGCAGTATATCAACCAAGTTAGGGAACGTACCCATACGACGTGACCCATTCAGGGATATGTTATCTAAGAGCTGATTAGAAGATTAACTGACAATATGACAACCGTGTTATCGCTCATATGCATCAACAAGTAACTTGCACAACCGAAAGAAGAAGACCGAGGTTTTTGAGTAAAGCTGCTCAAAAACCCTGTTTAATAGTCCACAGCACATCCTTTTGAATTCGATATCGTTAGTCCCTCAGTAACTTGTCCTACACTAAATCTTACAATATTTAGCCGCAATCATGTTAAAGTAAAAACTAAAATTGAAAAAAAGCGCCTTAAATCTGTTGTACTTATATCAATTTTTATAAAACGTTCTAAGCATTAAATTGCAATTCTTAAACTTATAATAGACTTGGACACACTGAAAAGAATCCCAATATAAAATTATGTAAAGGTCAATTTATCTTAGATATTGTTATTTTCACATCAACAAAATCTCTTGAAAAAATCAGACAAGAATTCACTGTCTACACAAAAGCGAGGGGGAGTTTCTTAACTTTCAATGTAAATTTCTATTCGGGTTTTATTAATCAAATTTGATCCTTCAGTGTTGACTGAAAAGGTTTAATTTTATACAGTTGACAATCTGAAAGCTTTGCGAATGATTGTTACTTTTGTCAGCAAGGAATAGAAGACGGTTAATTGTGATTGAGATGACAATGGACCAAACTTGATGTTAGATTGGAAGAGATGAGTTTTTAAAAGAGAAGAATGGTTGAATTGTGTAGGGAGCTAAAGTTACTGGAGATGTAAAGAAAGAGGTGCGCAGTAATCTTGTATTTTGTATGGACGACTTTTTACATTAAAATATAACTTAGGGTTTATTATAAAACAAAGTCCCCCCGCCGCGTCTGTCTGTCTGAACGCGATAAACTCAAAAACTATTGAACGGATTTTCAAACGGTTTTCCCTAAAGGACAGAGTGATTCATGAGGAAGGTTTAGGTGTATAATACATTAATGTTTTACATACGATGTTTTATCTAGCGCTAAAAACCGTGCGAAGCAGGGGCGTATCGCTAGTTTTTAATAAAAATGAGCTTATTTAACATATAGTGCAAATAAGGAAGGGTCAGCAAGTATATTTTTTTCTTTGTTATCAAAAAAACAAAAACATTGAAAACCATTACTGACGCAATGAATCGTTGACAAAATATAGATGATTTTATTTCTGTAAGTAGGTTTGTACAAACACTTACACGTCAATCATATTTTAAAACTAGATGAGGTCGGCGTTTCCTATCTGACTACTCTGAGAAGAAAGGCCGAAACAAACTCAGAGGTCACAGTCTCTTTTAAAGTCTAGACATAATCTTGGTCAGATTATGGTGATATGTGACAGTTGTTTAAACGAACCTTGTTTTTAAAGGAATTCTGCTTTGGAGTCATATTAAAGTCATATTAAAGTCATATTGGAGTAGTATTAAATACTACTCCAATTGACTACAAAGCAGAATTCCGAAGCTGATTTTTTTGTATATTCCTCTAATATACAAAAAAATCCTAAAATAACATGTCATGACAGATTGTCAACCCCGTTCTCCAACATTCATGTATAACTTCAAGACCATTATGAAACTAACGCGATTAAAATGTCTTACTTAAGCCCGCAAATTATTTAAAAAGAAACTAACTTTCAAAAACTTCGTAAACTTTAAACGATAGAACAGTTCAAAACAATTACAATTATTAAAGAATGGAAGAACTATCATTAATCTACTTTTACTGCTCCAAACTTAAAATTGGGTAGTAAAAAGTAGTGGCAAGTTTTCAAACCACATTTTTTGGGTTCCGTACCCAGACGTCCGTCTGTCATAAGGCTGTATCTTTTGAACCGTAATAGGTAGACTCATGAAATTTTCACAGAGTGTGAACTACTTATACCACTTATTGCCACTATAACAACAATTCATAAAAAAATTACAAAGGACATCGTCGGAAATGGCCCCAGGACCAACAAACATCTGACCTACATAATAATTATAAATATATTTTATTAGGCTTATTACGAATATCTGTATGAAACGGACATTCTGCGTTCCATAATGAACAATTAAAAGAGCGACTATCGACATCAGATAAAATATGCCTTCATCTTTGTCAATTAGATTAGACATGACAATTAATGATGTCCAATCTTTCAATAACATGACTAACATACATGACTTCCTACCTAAGTATAAATAAATAAAATCAAAAAAACATTAGGATTAAGTCGTTTGCATTGAAGTTAAATAAATAAGTAAGTGCTTATTTACCTACCTACCTATTTTATTACAAAAACTAGAAGATTTACCAAATACCTATTATGTACTTAGGTAAGTACTTAAATGTTTTTCTGATTCTCTTAGCTTAACTAACCACATACAGGCAATATAAATAATAGTGACATGCATTTATTAGCATGTATTTCGAAGTATTGAAAGGATTGTTTTTCATTTAATTGTGATATTACAATATTACAATTAAATGAAAGAAAATTCAAAACTCATATAAAAAGCACACTTTGTAAACAAGCATATTACAAATTAGAGGATTATATCCAAGATAAGAATGCTTGGAAACATGCTGGTCCTGCTCCATAGGATAATTTAGAGTCTAGACCAAATCAAACTGGTTGCTAATTTAACTGTATAATTTATAATTTTTATGATATAAATTTTTATTTTCTGTGATTAATATAAATTTAACTCACACACTTATTATATGTTTTTTTTTTTTTTTTGTGGAAAATCATATACAATGTTTGTAAATATGTGAGCACCATTTACCTATCGCATTTATTAATTTTTCTGTCATTACTTCACATTCTTACATTCTTTTTACCAATTGTGGTAAGTAATTTTTATTTTTATTGTAGGTACATCGTCTTCACCTATAATTATTAATTAATGTATACAAACTATTGTTAACATTTTAAAAGAGTAAGTATGGAGTTTCTTGCCCATTCTGCTCCATACATACTCGTACTACCTTTTGGAAGGCGCAACTAGAATATTGTACTAACAGCAGTGATAACCTAGTGATGTAACCGTCGGACTGCCAAGTCATAAGTCTCGAGTTTGAAGCCAAGGCACGCACCTCTGACTTTTCAGATCCATGTGCGTTTATGTAATTATCACTTGCTTAAAAAATGGTGAAGGAAAACATCGCGAGGAAACCAGCATGCCTGAGAAATATTTCTCGACGACATGTGAAGCCAAGTCAGAGGCCCATAGGCGCCATAAAAACTGGCACCAGCTTAGTCACTAACTATACGAAAAAGAAGAAGAATATTGTACGGTGGCACTGAACCCTTCGTGTACGAGTCCGACTCGCACTTGACCGCTTTTTATAAATGATGTTACGAAAATATATTTCAAATGCTAGCCTAGAATATTTAATAAAACTTTGGAAGTGGGTTAACAGATTTGGAGGAGCTTTAATGAAATTATTTTTCGCGTCATTTGGTGTGGGAGTTTTCTCGCCAATTTTGACCCTTTTTATTCTATTTTACACACACACACACATACACAAACACACCCTAACTCGCGTCTTCTCCCCATTGGGGTAGGCAGAAACTATAGAACGCCACCTGCTACGCTCATTACATACTCCTTTTGCTTCGTTTCGTATCTGGTCATACAAAACTTTATGAGGAAACTCAAGTTCTAACTGTACGTCAGCTGTACTTATTGCTCACTGTACTTCTTCAGCACTCCGACTTACCTGATGAAAGGAAAAACGCATAGCCCTATCCAGGAGAAACTACGCAATATGTGAGTCATATGCTGTCAATACCTCCTTTGCGCAAAGATTTTTCCCTTTCCGAGGAGGTGAATTATTCAACAAAGTAACAAAAAAACATAAATATAACAAACTGTCATTAACTTGAGTGTAAAAACAAAATAACCAAATGGTTACTAAAGCAAAGCTACGCTGAAACGGAAAAAGTCCTTGAGATAGTAAAGTAACAAGGTATATTAAAATTTATTATAATTATTTATTTTATTTATTATATTCCTGGGGCTTGTTTGGCCGTGTCTGGGTGGCTGCTACCAACGTGAATAGCTTCCCGTAGGTGGAAGCCACTCGGAGGTGGTGGGCAAGTGCTTGGTAGTTTTCTACGTATTAATATTAATATTTAATTTCCTATGCACATGTACTTATTTAATAATATTATATATTTATGAAATATTGTTTGTACAATAATTGTAGGCATACACACACACACGCACCCTCACCCTCACCCTCTCTCCCACACACACCCTCTCACACACAAACACTCGCCCACGCATTATATTAGTACGCCATCAGTCACCTGCAATTGTACCATTTTGACAACCTCTACTATGTGATATAATGGGGGTCCTGGAGTTCTAAAATACAGGCCTAGGCTTAGTTTAGACTCCAGATCACCCACAAATTACAAAATTTTGTCTAAATACCTGTCAACTTAAATGTATAACTAGTATAAGAATGTAATTTGTGGAGATAAATAAATAAATAAATACACGCACGCCGGTTGCGAGTGCTACGCACTTGACCTTTCTGAAGAACATCACCAATTAGGTCACTATATGTCCTCCTAGGGCGCCAATCCCGGCGTTCCCACTCTATCTACCTTGTGAATACCTTTTGTTAGTCGCCTTTCATTCATTCTCTCAACATGACCAAACCATCGAAGCATACTCTTTTAAATTGTTGTCACTACATCTTCTTTTAAACCGCACCGTTGCCTTATCACATCATTTTTCAGACTATCATTCATAGTTACGCCACATATGCTGTCATTCTATTTTATATCATACAATTCTCAACTTCTGTTGCAAAGTTCGGAGTAGTAACCTTAAATCAATAGAAATTGCCAGTGTATAAAAATAAGCTAGAAATTTACGCCATGAAACTCAATTTGGAAAAAAAAAACTCTTAGGTTTGTAGATTAATTTCGACGCTGATTATAATACTTAATCATTATTTGTAATTCTATTTTTCTTTTACAGGATAGTCGGCGTTGACGGCCTGGCATGACGCGTCAACTACGTCCCACCTCGCCCCTACACCTCTACTCACCCCTCTACGATCCAATTTCGAACATACTCACTACTGTCCTCTCCCTCTCCTTCCTACTACTGCCAATAGCTAACACACAAATGATTCCCACCAACTTCACAAACAAAAACAAAAATATCTCAAACGAAATTAGTCTAAATTATACTAAAGTAGAAGAATATACAATAACTCCAAACAAAAATGAAGAAAATGAGCTTATCAATACAGTAACTAGCAAAACCTATCAAACACTCATAGACAGATTTAGAAGAAAAGATAATTACACAACAGAAAAAACAGACATAGGGAATAACACACTTGATATTGAAGATGACTACCAAATAGATCTTGAATTAGAAGATGATAATGACAAAGGTGGTCTAGACAACAATTCTATGGAGAAACTTCGAGTAGACGATGTCACAAGAACAAAAATATTCAATGATTTCTCGAAAACAGTAAAAATTTATAAGAACCAATCTAAAATTGATGTTGTAAGTGAAACTAATGAGACACAGGATAGTGCTGAGATTAGAGTAAAGGTAGATCGTGAATATATCAAAAGGCTTTCCAATGAATCATTAGAATTCCCCACACGGGCTCCCACATCCTATCATGTTCCTTCAATTACGGATGTTCACCACACGCCGCGGCCCAGCTTTCTAGATGGTAAGTCAATTTAAACTTTATGTCTACTATATTAAGACTGGATTTTGGAACTTGCTGAATAATTTAAGGTCTTAGAAGGGTTTGTGTACAGTATTGCTTCAAAATCAAAGGTTACGTTCCAGACAAGCTTGTAAGGGTCTTAAGTAATTTTATTTTAACTTAAATGACCTTGCTAAGATGTTAAATCATATTTACTAGTGCTTTAAAAACGTTTTTTTGTGAATACCGTCGATTTTTATACTATTCAAAATTTAAAATTCTTTCCGAATAAACGCAAGTTTTCCTCGTTTTTAAACAAACAAAAATGGACTCCAAACATTTTAAAAGCTTAAACAAATGGCTTTCATCCATATGAATAAAAATAAAATTGGCTGCGCCTATAAAATATGACCCTTTTATCCAAAAACGGCCAAGTTCGTGTTGGATTTGCGCACTGGGGATGCCGTAATACAAAATAGAGCAGGGATAAAAACATACCAAAATACACATTATTTTTGCGGTACTCTAATTGTGATTTTCAGATTCGATCTTCTGTATACAACAGTTTAAAATAATACAGTAGATACCTACATTCTACAGTAACCACCATTAAATTTTTCGGACTGGTTTTTCTCTTAAGGCTGCAGTCTTGCAAAATTCACTCGCGGTGAGTTATTTGCGCAACTTTGTATTTTTTTTTTAAGCAAATTAAAGAAATAACATGAAATATTATTATTGCACAGAAATAAACATAATATAAGTATTTTTTTTTAGTACATCGTGGTTAATGTTGGGTTAATCAAGCGTTGAATACAGCTCTTTCTGCCCAACAACATTTCGAGGTATGTTTGTGCTCCTACTTTAGGGTAATTAAGATATATTTTCAAAATCTGTTCAGCGCATTTTTAGCTGAACATTCTCGTCTTCAAAATGCGCTGATTAGTTTTTTCTAATTACCTTTCATTTTCTTATTTTGGAGGTCACAAAGTCATCAAAATTCTCTGTTTTTATCTCTTAATAAACGGTTTGTTTCATAATAACAATGCATCGTATGTATATAATAATTAGGTTATTTTGATGCCAAAAGTTCAATAAAGCAAATACAAAAAAAAAAACACCAAAATCACCTTACTCTGACAATAATAATAATCTCAAAAGACCAAAAAATGTTCTAGTGCGCAATGTAAGAATTGGTAATCTCGTACATAATGAAAAATGAAACTTCCTACTTAACTTCCAACTTCCTACTACTTCAGATTGCTTATAACACTAATAATAACATGTAAAAATATATAATAAATGAAATCTGGCATGAATAAATGTTCAAAATGCCATTGTAATACAATTCTATTACGAGACCATTGACCGACCAATGATCGACCATTATGAATTTAGCAGATTACGAACTTTTAGCAAAATGACAAAGGGATCGTGTTGGAGTGACGAATTTAAAAAAATTGCAGACTTGGACCCCAGGTCTCCACCCCTTGGTTAATGCTTACATTTTAATTTTTGTGTACATTATTTGTTGCGGTAAGAACTTCTAAATGCATAGGCTTTTAAGTTTAAAAATAAATAAAAAAATGAAAAAGAAATTGGTATCAGTTATTGGTGCTTGGTGTTAGTAGGTATGTTTAGTGGATATGAATGTGTATCTATGGGTAAATAAAGTGTATGTACGCGTGAATGTGTGGGGGTAGTGTGTGGGGGGGGGGATGAATGAAACTGGCTATTTTAGGACAGCAAGTAAATGCTATACATGTTTTGATAGTGTTCTCCATGCTCTGCCGTCACTTGGGCATGCAAAATTTACACACAAATTACAACAAGCATTCTTCATTTCCCCATTTATATTCTTCATTACTATTTTATTTTTATTTTTTAATTAGATACCTAAGTACGTTAATATTAATATATATAATTTGTATATATTTCTTTGAATTTTATGTTAACATATAATGGGGTGATCTCTAACTCAGGACCTTCCTACCTCAGTCAGATACCTTTCTCCATTTAATTGTGCATTTTAATAACCAGTGCCTGTATAAATTATGATGAGATATATAAAGTTTTTTGTTTTTTTTTAACGTTTTTAAGATACTAACCACATTACCCATAATAAACATATAGGTATTAATAACATAGCTTTACTTTGCCGCGGAGTTAAAATTGGAACTGACGCCGCCATCTTGTTTTTTCTCAAAGCAACATTGCACAAATTTTTACCAACAGCGCAGCGCTCCACTGCAAGCGCCAAATGATCCCTGTAGCAGTGCAGGGTCCTTGGCAACTGGCACCCTTTCGGTACCTACGGAACCCTAAAAACAATATCTCGTTTAACAAAGCGATACTCACGTCAGTCGAATAGTATATAGTAGTCGTCTGTTATTAGATTTGTTGTCAAAACACACAATATGGGCGGATTCAGAATCACTTGTGCGATTTCGTTAAAATCTGACGTTTATAGGTGTGTTTGGCATCAATTGATTAGACTGAAGGAGATAAATTGGATTTAATAATAAATGTAATTTTTTTTTTTAGTTTTTGGGTACAAATGTAGTTTGGTCTTTTGAGAGTCATTTTGTTTTTCGTAGATTTTTTTTTTAAATGAATGTGTTTTCATTCCAAACGAGTTTTAATTCCATTTTCTTTATACCCAAAAGTCTCCCAGAATTATACAGACGTAAGTAATTCGGTTATTGTGACTCTCTTACTATGGATCACTTCAAACAATCTGCCTAACCTTTTCTCAACTATATATATTTGGTTTGGCTTCCAGTAATAATAACAATACTAAGTTTATTGTACAAAGAAAAACACATACGATTAAACATACACTAAACATGTTTGTACAAGCAGTGGTCTAAAGCAGATTGACCAGTTGGCTCCTGAACTAAGTAAAAATATAGGTACTTGTATCTCAAGAACCAAAGCTCCTCATTAACATTGATTATTATTACAACTTAAATGCAACCAGGTTAAAGTGACTCAGTATATACACGTACTCGTAACAGTATTGAGAAACGTATTCATGAGGTGATCGTCATAATATTTTCTGTATAGTCGTAAGACAAATTCTGCAACCAATTAGTAAGCTTTGCTTTTAGCGTAAACTTGATCAACGTATAAATACCAATTAAACGATGCACCCTATATAAAGACGAGCGCGTAGGACTGAGTAATGGCGGCTAGCAAACGCGGAACGACATTGGACGGAATCACAGACCGGATAACCTCGACGTCTTAGGAGGATGCTTGAGTCGAGAGGTAGGATGGAGTGATGGCATAAGACTACACGCGAAATGAAGAGTTGTCGCACAGTGAGGACCTAGGTTTCAGAGTACATCAGGGCGGTTGGATAGTCTCTACGCTTGAAATGCATAAACTTTAGAATCGCCCTTTGAGCACGTTCTATTTGAATTAGAAGAGATTTGTAAGTGCCTCCCCCAGTCTAACCAGATCCAGCTGAACAAAATCAGTATTTTACTCGAAGCGACTGCCTATCCGACCGCCACAGCCCAGTTAACAGTTACCAAGTTATTATGTATCACTAATTGACATCCATAAATTAACGGAGAGTCATTGTCAGAAATCAGTCAGTTCCTGAACGATTAATAGCAAAAAAAAAACGATACATTTAAGAAAACAACTATCCTAACTAATATTATATATATAGTGAGTTTGTTTGTTTGTTACGCTTTCACGCTGAAACAGTTGAACGGATTTGGATGAAATCTGGCAGATCGGTAGATCATGACCTGGATTAGGATAAATTATACTTTTTACTTCAGTAGTTCCATAGAGGTATGAGGAACAGGGTGTAATGTACACTCATCCTCCATAGGAAAGGGAGGATCCTCCGACCAGATGGGTGTTGTGTCTGGTGGGCAATTGCCCAACGGTTGATGTCGGGATGTTGTATATATGCTAGTCGCGCGGTAAACTCTGATTGCGCGATGCAGGATTTGTGTGACGTCATGTCTTTGATGCGTAGTTCGCATGTGGCGTTGTAGATATTACCACAGTACGTTGCCGTAGGACAATGTCAGATCGCAAAAGCTAGTAATAAACCAGTTTTATTTCACTGCAAAACTTTTGTATCAGCGTCAGTCATTTCAATGCATCCTTTAACGTGTATAAAACGCGAACTGCATGAAAAGCGTGATACCAGTGCTTCGGAACAAGAAACAAGAAATAATAATACAGCTAGGGTTACCATCTCGGTAAAAAAGTCCTGACATAAAGCTAGACATTTGCAAAAAAAACCTTCTGGTCTTTTCCTCGTAGGTTTAGGCTAGGTGTAGGTGTACACTCACAGTTCCTTATGTATAAGTCCCATGAGCGAGCCCATTGCCATCAACCGGGCACAAATCAAGACTCTGGGCTACCACTGAAAAATTCCAGATGGAAAAACCTAACAATAAAACTTTGCCCAACCCGCGAATCGAACCCCCTTATAATAAAAATAATAAATAAATAATAATAACTTCATTTATTTCAGGTAAATAACACCCATTGCCAAACATTTAAAATCATATAAAATAAATCAAATCAAATAAAAACAAATAAATTAAAAGCTAAATAATCGAATCAATTGGAAAAAAAAAACATAAATCAAATTAAATCAAAATAAATTAAATCAAGATAAATTAAATTAAATTAAATTATGCTCAGCATTAGCGCTTACGAACACTAGACTAACGAGTCAAAAATGTCCGGAAATATTATATTTATTTTTGCTGTACTCATTGGACTCTGAATATTTTTTAAATAAATCCTCTCAAAACGAAAACTACAGACAAAAGACAAGGCCGGACATAGTCCGCACGGAGCACAGTGGAACGAATGTATGGGAGCGGTTGGACGTAGACATGTCCGAAAAAAAAGAGTAAAATTATGCCAAACTAATGATGCCATCTTATTCGATTACTTAATGCCTTCATAACTTGTGGTGATGAATTTCTTCATAACTCCCATATTTCGGGAGTAATTTGAGAAAATGTGAAATTTTACTATGAAAATGAGTGTATCGAGCTCTCTCCCTCCTGATTCCGGGCTTGTTTCAAGTAGCGGTCTCTAATATCATAATGCTAATACTAAGAGCTATATTTAATACTAAGACACATAGTGCGCCAAATGTGCACTTTCTGGGATAAAGAGTGATGTTTATTTTATAACACAATTTTTTTATTTTTTGTTTATTTTGTTGATTAAAACCGTTTTTCTAAAGGTTTACCTTATTACAATAACATTTCTGAGCAGCCAATTAGAGAAGATATAAGCTAATTAGGATATATAATTAGGGACTTAAGGTTTACATATAAAACTGATGCACTAATGATTACTGATAAGAACATTGCTATTATTTAATTACTAAATGGCTCTTAATACACTAATTTAGCATGCATCATTTACTAATTATCACAATAACTAATTACCTTGCAATATTTAACAAAGGATACCTGGGATACCTGGATTTTATATAAATAGGTCACTATTAGTAACTTTAAAATCAGTGTTGATTTACACCTCGTTGTATCCAAGCTAATCTCGCAATGTATTTTCCAAATTTTAATACAAATCTTGATATTCACGTTGCTTTATGCGCACGCGCACATAAAGATTTACGCGACTTTAACTATTTGTTCAGTGTTTTAAAAGATAACAGTTGTGTTCAGTTATGTGAAAGTGCTGAAACAAGTTTAAAAGACTGGTGTCGTCGATTTTGCTACCGCATTTATGCAAAATGGACACAGTCTGGAAGAAGCACAGATAAGTTTCGGAAGAAACATGAGATTTGGCTACAGGCTGCAATTCAATGGCCGGAATTACAGAATGAAAATATGGAACCTTCTACAGAAAATATAAGTGACGTCATCGAGCCCATAATTTCTCCTGCTAAATCTGATGCTTCAACTTGTACACATCCTAGTCCTCGTAAATCTTTTGAGGACCTTAGTAACCGGCAAAAAAGAAGACGCACTGAAGATAGTCTTTCATGCAGCAGTAGCAGCGCTGAAATTATGTTTTCGGCCGAAAGGGCGCTTCAAAAGGCAGGACAAAGCGATACAGCTTATGTTATGAAATACTTGACGGAGAATCCAGAAGAGGCCTCAAAAATCAAAGCCTTCATTGAAGGTAAATCAATTCAGGTACGGGAAATATCCCCTTTGAAGGCATTGGCTCTTTATGTATCGATGAACTTATCGAAATGGCGCTATAACACTCTTCGGGATTTCAACACTCAAGAAGGAGCTCTTCAATACCCGAGTTACTACATGTTGGTTAAAGAAAAAATTAAGTGCTATCCGGCCAAAGAAGATCTCACAGTTACAGAGAGCTCTGCAAAAATCAAATTACAAGCCTTGATGGATTTAACCTCAAGAAGACTTATTAGGTCGTTAGAAACCCCTGTTGATCCCAATCAACAGCTCGTATTGACCAGCAAATGGGGTTTTGACGGATCATCTAGCCAAAGCATTTATCATCAAAGGACGAGTGAAGATGAGCAAATCGATCTTGCTAGTAATTTTATGATTAGTCTTGTACCACTGCGGCTCGTCTCAAAAGGTGTAACAATTTGGGAAAACGAGCGACCATCTTCCACTTCATTTTGCCGGCCAATATTGTTTAAGTTTATAAAGGAAACCAAAGAAAATGTGCAGAGAGAGATGGCTGAAATCGAAGCAGAGATTGAAGCCTTAACTCCATCCACCATCACTGATGGAATTAGTGTCAAACACCAACTGCTGTTGACAATGATTGATGGTAAAATTCATTCCATTATATCCAATACAGCAGCTTCAGTGTGTGACATATGCAAGGCTTGTCCTAAAGAAATGAATAATTTAGAGTTAATCAAAGATAAACGAGGACATGTATAAATATAGCTTAAGCACCCTTCACGCTTGGATTCGCTCAATGGAATGCTTATTACACATTTCCTACAAATTAGACATAAAATCATGGCAAGTAAGGGGTGATATAGCAAAAAGGCAAGTTGATGACAGGAAGAAAAGAGTTCAAGAGGCTGTAAGAAGAGAAACGGGCTTACTTCTCGATGTTGTGAAACAAGGCAGTGGATCCACCAACAATGGCAACTCGGCAAGGAGATTTTTTGAAAACTACACTAAATCTGCTGAACTGACCGGAATAGATGCTATGCTTTTAAGAAAAATCTGTGTGATCTTGCAGTGTATTTCATCAGGAGAGAAGATCAACGTAACTAAATTCCGAGAGTTCTGCTTTGATACTGCTAAGCTTTACGTGGAGTTATACCCATGGTATTATATGCCTTCTTCACTTCATAAAATTTTAATGCATGGGCCAGACATAGTTCAGAACATGTCAATTGTGCCCATTGGTTTTCTATCCGAAGAGGCATCTGAGGCTAGAAATAAAGATTTTAGAAAATATAGAGAGGGGCATTCTCGAAAGCATAGCAGTATCTCATGCAATGAAGATATTATGCACAATCTTTTACTGTCTTCTGATCCACTTGTTACAAGTATCCGTCCAAAAGGAAATAAGTTTGTAAAAAAATCTTCTTTTAAGGAATTTTATGAGCTTACGGATTCTGAGAAAAGTGATATCGAATTTGTTAACATAAATGATTTAGCGGACATCGATTCTGAATTTGAATTAATTGATGATGATGATGATGACGAAGATAATTAAATGATGTTATTGTTTTAAAATGTGTAACTTAGTAAATTAGAGCTTACATCTTAATTATTTATTGTACTTTTAATGAAACTAGGCAATTTATTATCAACTTACTTAAAACTCATACTCTCATCAGTTCTTGTGAATATTTTTGTTAATATATATTTCTGTATATATATAATATATTTATAGACCTCTTAATAAGTCTGTCTGCGGTTTAAAGTAAATACAAATGGGGAAAAAACGTTTTTTTTTTTAAATTTTCATTTCCTTTTATCCCAGAAAGTGCACATTTGGCGCACTATGTGTCTTAGTATTAAATATAGCTCTTAGTAATAGCATTACGATATTAGAGACCGCTACTTGAAACAAGCCCGGAATCAGGAGGGAGAGAGCTCGATACACTCATTTTCATAGTAAAATTTCACATTTTCTCAAATTACTACCGAAATATGGGAGTTATGAAGAAATTCATCACCACAATTTATGAAGGCATTAAGTAATCGAATAAGATGGCATCATTAGTTTGTCATAATTTTACTCTTATTTTTCGGACATGTCTACGTCCAACCGCTCCCATACATTCGTTCCACTGTGCGGAGTGCGAAAAAGCCGGACATGTCCGGAGAAATTCGGTCGGATGTTAACCCTTCACACAGCTGTATGTTGTACAGAGTACACGTCACCCATTCAAGAAAACGTCTGAGAATTTAATCTTCTACTGTATACGCTTCCCGTCTGTATCTAACGAAACCAAGACTGGATGAAATTATATGTTATTTGGAAAACATTGCGAATTTAGTGGTAGTTCGAATTTTCTTCTATCTCTCGCGTCTTACGGCAAACTTTAACCAACCATCTTTTTTGTACTTTACTGTTTACTAATCATGGTCAAAAATCTGGCCAATTGCATGTCGCAACACGCACAATGAAGTTTGTTTCCTACCTGACGTTTTAAACATTTTACCAAGACCCTAGCACAATAAATATCTCAAATATGTTATCTATTTTAACTTTTGTTTTTTTTTTTGAAAAGCAACTCAGAGTGTAACCACGAGGGGCTCGGACTCTTTAACTGGACTATCCTGTGGTACCTTAAGCTCCTAACGGATTTTAAGGCCTCCAGCCAGGGCGTAAAAACTATAAACTAAACGACTGCTGCTCGCTAAGGGCACCCCCTGTGGGGTACGAACCTCGGCTTAGGACAGCTGAGTCGGAGGGAGGGTGGCAAGGGACCGACGGTGGCTGGATAAAATCAGTGTTTTGATTATTATCGTGGGGAGTTTGGATGACATGCTGCTCAGCTAAAACGCGTGCTGGCGCTTCGCTTACAGTCAAGGGTCGGGGAGGATATTTTAACTAATAGCCTAAGTGCCAATAACAAGCTAATAGCAAGCTGTGCCTTTAAATCAATGTCCTACTCACCGCACTGACTTCATTCACTCTTCTTTCTTCATTCAATCTATATCTCTGTGGAATGCGCTCCTCCAGGAAATCCAAAACCAACCGATTATCCTTTAAGGTTAAAGTTCGCGAGCACATTCGTAAGAAGCTGGCAATATCATAACAACGGAAATGTTATCCCATTGTTTGTTTAATTCGTTTTAGTATATTCGTGTTTTTATATGTATTTATTTGTTCTTATATTTATATATAATTAGGTATATATACCTTATTTATAGTTAAGGTATAGGTATATCTAAGGATATTCCTATATGTATACAATTATTCCTCCAATTTCATAATTGCACCTACCATTGTTTGTCTCTGCTCCACCCAAAGGTTGACTGGTAGAAAATGCCTATGGCATTAAGTCCGCCTCTGTACATATTTTTTTTTGTGCTAAAGTATTAAATAAATAAATTAAATAATTAAATGTACTCAAATCATAACCGGGTTTTTGTTTGTATGTTGCATTCCTCACGTTTGCTCACAAACAATAAGCAACTTTAGTATTTTTAGATGAGCTTAGCTAACATATTACACTTTCAAAGCTTCAAGTAGCTTGGCTTATCTACCTGCGTTGAGGGGCAACTGTACATATATATTGTAATTTCGTAACTTTAAGCATTAAAATAAAGTAATAGAAAGTAGAACCTTTCCATGAACTCCACCAATCATTAAATAATAAAAATAATAACGTTTTTTTTTTTTTTCTTTCTATTTCAATTTCAATAAACAAAAACGCCGCGAACCACACATCTACAAAATTACAAATTGAATAGACGATATTATAAGGAATACAAATTCAATAACTACTAAATAACAAGCGTAGGCCACTAACCGCCAACCTTTCTATTTAGTCGGATTATTTCGAGATAAGAAACAAAAACCAAAAACTTAAGGAGTGAAGTTAGCTATATGACACGATTTATCGAGTTCACCTTACCGCCTGAGGTAAGGCTCCTACAAACAGGCGCGACACGCGTCGCGACATAAAGGCACCACGTATCGCGCGGCGAACGGCGCTTTTGTGTCGCGTCGCGTGTCGCGCCTGTTTGTAGGAGCCTTTAGACTCCGTAAAACTCATGGTGCAAGCATTATCGAAATCTATTTGATCTCTTTTAATACGCTAGCTAGTTTAACGCTATTAGTGAGTAATTTTTCGATAACAAGTCATGGTATGTATCATCGTAAACGAAGCAAACGGAGTAGGTATGTAAGGATCGTAGCAGATGGCGTTCTGTTGTTTTTACCTAACCCCATGGGAAGAAGGCGTGATTTTATATGTCGGAGAACGGAAGGTTTCTCTCATTATCATGAGCCATATTTTAACTACTGTGGGCGTACTGTGGGTAGTGTTGGTTATTGCGCAATAGGAAAACCGAATTAAACTCAAAAGTCATTAACTCAACCTGAGATTACACTAACTTCAAAATTACATAAGACAGTTCCCCCAAAACGCCCATCTCTTCACCACTTCCTAGTGCTTTAGCTGGGAAGAAGAAGTAGAGGAACAAACTCCCCAGCAGCACATCTGTCTGTTCAGTTAGAAGAACTTGATTCTATACAGTAATAGGTATGCAAAGTAATTAATATAGGAACACGACACAACTATACCGAACGCGCAACAGTTTCTAGACGTCTTCACTGTTTGAACGCCACCGATGCACTTCACTCCTCTGTGCGGCGATCACTTGCCGCCAGTCGAGCGTTATGTTGTAGACTCCGTCATGCGCCGCTAGGCAGCACTTGCGTCCCAATTAGTGAAGAATCGATGGCGCGAACTCCAATAACTCCATCGAACGCGACTAGATGGCGCTGGCGTACCGGATACAACTCGTCTCCGACATATATAAGTTATGTGTAACTAACTGATTAACAATTCATCTATTAATTAATTAACATACCATAAATAACAGTCCAATGCTAGACCAAGTTACAAAGCAAAAAAATATTTTTAATTTAATACTCTACTAACGATTCCGCACGTTTTCCTCCCCGAAAATTCTTTAACAATATAAGTACTTTTAAAAACACGCCTGTTACATCGAAATAATTTGCAAGAAAAAATGTTTTAATAACATAAAACAGTCAAGAACTTGGCGAGTACTTTGTAATACTTAATTCAAACATTTTCGTTCGTAAAGCTACTGCTTACTCGGACGTCATTATGTATGGTAATGTGCTGTTTGATTTACGATGCAATTCGGAAAAATTTCTAGACTTCAAAGAAACTTTATTTTAAGACTTACAGGCAGGGAAGATAATATTGTTAACCAAATTGACACACTTCACCAATTTGTCAACAGGGGGCCGAGCGCGCAATGGCGCCCTCATCGTTTGTTTGGTAATTTATTTTTATTTTAAAATAAAAATGCAGGAAATAGGCACGTTAAGTTGTGCTCCACAAGACTATACGTTATTATTATTATTACAAACGTAGTAATTTTAAATTGTTAAGTTTTATTGTAATCCTTAAAACGGAGCTTAGTGGCCAGCTCCGTTTTAAGGATTACAATAAAACATAACAATTTTAAACTACTGTTTGTAATAATAGTAACGTATACTCTTGTGGAGCACACCTTAACGTGCTTTTTTTCTGCATTTAAAAATCTGTGATTGATTGGTGCAATTTGCAATGTTTTGATCGGAACTGACACACAAACTCAACAAATGACATGACATTTGGTCGTGAAATATGGAGGTTATCGGACGTCTGGTGTATGGCTGAGCTGAGGTTAGGCCTCTTTTGTATACCATATTTATCGATAAATTTAGTAGCATGTCCTCAAGACCTAAATTTACATTTTCCCTCGGGACATGTAAAATGTCGCCCTGCCTTTGGTAAAGAAATTGTAATTTAATTACCCTGCTAATCATACCTCAAATGTCGGAATGGCCCATTGGTTAAGGGCTTGCTGGACATGAGTCAAGATTGTGGGTGAAAATGCGGACAAGTGCCAATGTGAATTTTCCATTAATAGTATAGAGGTATGAGGAACAGGGTGTAAAGTTCACTCATCCTCCATAGAAGAGGGAGGATCCACCGACCAGACGAGTGATGTGTCCAGTGGGCAACTACCCGACGGTTGATGTCGGGATGTTGTATATATGCTAGTCGCGCGGTAAACATTGATTGCGCGATGCAGGATTTGTGTGACGTCAGGTATTTGACGTAGTTCGCATGTGGCGTTGTGGATGCCGCCACAATATGTAATTTCTGAGTTTAATTGGACATTACTGACATCGGTGTAGGAAAAACGTGAGGAAACCTGGACTTATAAATAAGTCGCCAACCCGTCTTGCAAGCGTGGTGATCAACGCTCGTGGCTTCTCTGTATGAAAAGAGGCAAAGACCTCTTCTCATACCGAGTAGGCACTAGCAGCGGCAGCTTGGCTATTGTCTCACTGACAGTAATAAAGAAAGAAATATAGAAAAATATTGTATTTAGGACACGCACAGAAAATACCGGAAGACGTTGCGTTGGAAGGCCTCCCAAAAGGTGGACCGATGACCTTATGAAAGCCGCAGGAATCGGCTGGATGCGGGAAACACAGAATCGGTCGAAGTGGCGGTACTTGGCCTATGTCCAGCAGTGGACGTCTTTCGTCTGAAATGATGATGATGATGACAGGAAATACAATAATAAAAAAAGAACATTAAAACTAACAAAACCCTGAAAACAATAAAAACAATATCAAAAGTAACAAAATAGTGAAAACGAAAAAGTAGACCTGTGCTAGGCCAAAAAGGCTCCTATCTTAGCATGATGCTGCGACATATGAAAAAATAAAAAATTACCGCAGTGCTGGTATTCTGTCCCGCTGTGATGCCACGGCCACCTACGGACATAAAATAAATCCCACTAAAAGAATAGTAGGGCAAATGCCCGCCAGTGGGACAACTATAGGTTAGTATTTACCCTGCAAATCGGTTAACAACAACTTTGAATAGACCAAGCAAAAAGTCTCATTCAAATAAAATTACAATATAGAACATATTTCCATGTTAGTTCAAGCGCCAGTCTCACAAAAGCCTGAAGCCAGTATACAAGTATTTACGTCACATAACCCAGTTCCCAGTGTTGCCACCAAATAATAACGCCTCCGTAGTTTTGTACAACTTTCAAACATTTTAATGAGGTCGAAACTTTCTGGTATTATTCCATTGTTATTGTGACTCCCGAGTTTTGCTACAACCAAACGCACCATTATTTTCGACATATACGGCTTGATTTTCCGCGCTTGCCACCCCTTTACAGATTAAATTAAATACAGGCGCGATGTGTGTTTTAAAAGTTTTGGGCGTATGTGATTACGATGTTGTAGGTATTATACAGCTTAGACAAAACCTCATAAAGCTGTGGCTTGCGATACTTCCCAAGAGATGAATGCTTAAGGATATTGGAACTAGTGCACTAGTCGTTCCACTTATGGTGCTATAGAGGTATGAAGAACAGGATGTAAAGTTCAGTCATTCTCTATAGAAAAGGGAGGATCCACCTACCAGACGGGGGTTGTGTCCGGTGGGCAACTGCCCGACGTTTGATGTCGGGAAGTTGTATACATATATGATAGTCACGCGGTAAACTCTGCTTGCGCGATGCAGGATTTTGCGAGACGTCAGTGTGATGCGTAGTTCATATGTGGCGATGTAGATGCCGCCAAAGTGCAAAGAATACTCGCACCTCTCTTTCCTTCGCCTTCGCTTAGGTATGTAGTAAGTACAATAAATTATAAAAATGTAGCTGATTGCAAAAATAGGTTGCAATTGAAATAATAATGCAGAAGGCATAATTAGCTAAACAATAAAAGGTGTTTAGCCAAACAGGCGACATGCCTTTGCGTTGACCTAGAAAAATAGAAACACGAAATATAAAAAGCGACACTGTTCAACATTTACCCAATATGGGGTTACACTGAATTTATTACTCATTACTATCCATAGTTAGTCGATTAGAATGATAAAATTAACCGATGCCATCGTAGACCACTGTGGCCGTCGTGGAGGTCTCACGGACAAGTCGCGCCGCTAAGAATGAGCGACGCGAGCGTGAGCCTCCGAGGTCTCACGGACAAGTCGCGCCGCTGAGAATGAGCGACGCGAGCGTGAGCCTCCGTCGGCCTCCGTAGACAGCATGTGACGGTGTGGCGAGCCGACGCGCACCGAATGACGACCCGGACTCGCCAAGATGGTGGCAAGGGAGAGGGAATCGCCAACAAGACGAGTTCTCCTGAGGCGATCCAAGGTCACGCGCATTTCGTTTAATAATAAAGACGTTCACACTTTGTTATTTAATTTAAAAGGAACGATACAACGTTACAACTTATAGATACAGGAAAATCTAGAAGAAGTCTATGTTCTTAAAATAACTTGGTAAATCTCTCGATATTGTGCGTACAAACTTACATTTGCAGTTGGAATATATGGGAGTCTATGTTTACCAACTACAATAATAAGTTGGTTCTTAGGATACATTCTTCCTAAGTACGGAACCCTTCTTTGTGCGTGGTCCAACACGCACTTGGCCGGTTAATACTAGTAAAAATCATCGTTTTTACTTAGGTTCTTATTTAATAACGACCGTCCATATTTTTAATATTGTAACGTCAAAACACCGGTGTCATCATCTGCTTAGCCTTTTCCCAACTATGTTGAAGTCGGCTTCCAGTCTGACCGGATGCAGCTAAATAACTGTATTTTACGTGGAGTGACTGCCTATCTGACCTCCACAGCCCAGTTACGGGGTAACACAATACCCTTGGTAAGACTGGTTGTCAGACTTTCTAGGCTTCCGACTACCCGTAACGACTGTCAGATCTACGAATGACAGCCGGGACTAATAGCTGAATGTGCTTTTACGAGCCACGGAGGGGTCTCAATAGGTAATGGATGGTCACCTATCCTCGAACCGACCGCGACAAGCGTAGCTTTACCTTCGATCGACCCGTGCGACTGATATTATCCTTACTAATATTATAAATGCGAAAGTATGTTTGTTTGCTTATTACATTTTCACGCCTAAACCACTGAACCAATCATCCTGAAATTGTGCATATACGTTGTCAGGTGTACAGAAACGGACAAAGGGTACCTTTCATCCCGAAAAAAAAGTACTGTTCCCAAGGAAAACAACAACAACATTCTTATGATAATAGATGGCGTCAGGTGTCTTACGTGCAACGGAAAAACAACATGCAAAGTACAAAACGAATTGATTGTCAAATTCTATATTATCGCTAGCAAAGCCACGGGCAAAAGCTAGTATAGCATAATGCGTAAATTCATAGCCAATCACCCTGAAACTCGCTGAAAGCAATTCTTTGTCCAACTAATTTCGCATTGCGGATCCAATAAACGAAATAGAACAAAAATCTCCCAAATGTTTCGGGAATTAAATTAGCTAAGTTTGAAGTACTCTGATAACTAAAGTTTAATGATTTCCGTTGGTTTTGACAACAAAAGAAACGTAATCGAGTGAACGATTGACGTGCTGAACCTTAAAACTTGAACTCAATGGCTTCAAGATTCTTTTGTTGGATAAATAATCCGTACTGGAATTGAGAAAACAGATTATTTGTGGGCTGTTAGACGTCTGTCAGTCTGGCATTTTCCTTTCTTACAAAATTTTAACCGCCTCGGTGTAATATTTCGTCTTGTTTTCCTCTTGTCGACATGCGACTGCTAGAGCTCGCCCAGTTTTTCCGTGAGGGCTGAGGCCAGTTGTTTGTATTACGAATCTAAACATGAATACGTTCGATATCGATGTTTTCAAATGGACGCCGCGTCGAAGCGTGTCAAATACTCAAAGAAAATGATCGCTACCTGCACGACATCTGTCGTAACTAGATGGAGAATGGCAACGACAGCTCTTTGTCTTGTAGTAGCTAAAAGAAGCAGATGTAAACGACAACTCTGCGTCTTGTTTCAGCGACAAGACGCACAGTTTGCGCTACCACTATGGATGCACTGCAATACGTTCCTCAGATAAAATTAATTTAGTGGAGAGAAGGACTAAATAGTAAAGTCTTATTTTTACTGGAAATAACACAGCTACCGTAGTTTCCTACACTCCATTAGAAAAATTGCGGTTATAATATAACCCTTTTGTTACTTCGATATCTCGACTTCACTACAGCTTGTATAATCCAACCCGGCCGGGCAGCGTTCGGGAAGCAATATTATCTTCTCGTCCCACATACCGTAGTGTCTCAAGACGAAAGTCTTTGACCAGTGCGTGTTGCCAGTGATGACATATGGCACTGAAATGTGGTCGCTCACAATGGCCCTTAATAGAAGACTAAAAGTAACCCGAAGGGCAATGAAGAGGGCTATGCTTGGAGTTTCCATACGTGATCGAATCAGAAATGAAGAGACCCGCAGGAGAAGCAAGATATAACCGACATGGCCCGAAGAATTGCCAAACTTAAGTGGCAGTGGGTAGGGCACATTGCTCGCAGAACAGATGGTCGATGGGGCCGAAAGGTTTTGGAGTGACGACCACGTACCAGAAGACGTAGCATTGGAAGGTCTCCCACAAGGTGGACTGATGACCTTGTGAAGGCCATAGGAAACCGCTGGATGCGGGAAGCACAGAACTGTTCAAAGTGGCGGTCCTTCGGGGAGGCCTATGTCCAGCAGTGGACGTCTTTTGGCTGAAATGATGATATGACTTCGATATGAGCGTCCATTTAGCTTCGTTATTTCGAGATAAATACAAAGAAACGTAGCCTATTTACCATTTACATACACATTAAGGGGTTTATTCATAAACGTTGCTTAAAGTGACGTTCAAACGTCAAAAATGTATGGTTAAACAGTCGCTAATCAATACTTAACTTTAAGCAGCGTTTATAAATAAACCCCAAAATGCTTTCATTCAACAATATTTGTGAAAATAATTGTGTAATGCTAATAAATGAAGTATAGGCACCTAACTTGTAGGTATAAAAGAGCCAGTAGTAAGGGAAAAAACTTATATTACACACCTGAGGGTCTGAGCCCTCCAGATGTCCCCGAGCGCTAAACTGTCTTACTAACACAATAAATTGGAATTCCAAGTTATGAAAGTCCTAAGGAACGACAGTTTGCAGTTAATTCTGAAAATAAAAGATTAAAGAGAACGTCTTACTTGTGCTTTAAGAAATGATATCGGTAGCACTTGGATTGTAGGTTTCCAATTCAAGTTTATGAGTCTTCTCTTCTCGTGCTGACGCAACACAAGCTAATTCAAGATTAGCTTACTGTCACGGTGAATAGATTATCACAGTGACCAGGGTGCTCCTGACGTATTAAAGATAAGATTACCCCTATTTAAATAAATGCAATTTATGTTTTTCTAGGACACATATCCGGTACGGCTCTAATAATCCATCCATATCCTATGAGCACGTCTTCCCTACCATTATCGCGCCCCCCGGTCTACTCCTTGATACGCAATGGTCTCTGTAGCACCATGAAACATGACGCTCCAGGGACTAGTGTGAATCTTTGGGTTCATTCGAGTAACCGAGTCTGGTCAAGCCACGCTGGGGTCGGTGCATTTCATTCATGCATTCATTCAAATTATAGGGATATTAGCTTCTGCCCGCGACTTCGTCCACGTGTTTTAACATAAAACATATTCTATGTCACTCGGCAAAGCGTAACGTTCTATTTACGAATGAATTTTGAAATCGAATTAGTAGTTTCAGAGATTACCTCCTGCATCCAAACTTACAAACTTTATCACTATCACTACATATTATAAAACAAAGTCCTCCGCCGCATCTGTCTGTCTGTCTGTCGGTCTGTTCGCGATAAACTCAAAAACTACTGCACCGATTCTCATGCTGTTTTCACCAATGGATAGCTTGGTTTATTAAGTTTTTGTATGCATTTTTGTATGAATTAACGATATTTGTTGGAGGTGTCGGAAAAAAATAAGCTGTCTGGGAGCTTTTAACGAAAACGCTGTTTAAACCCCTTGAGATATAAAAAAATAATGTATGGTGGAATACTAGTCTACTTTTCAGTAGCGATGTGGTGGCACCCTACTCTCCAGAAACTATTTCAGCTCTGGAGAGTAAACATCCAGCGCCTGCGGTTGGTCTCACCTTCCCCGACCCCCCTCTCCCTCTCGGTCCAGATTCAAATTCTTTTAACATCACTGCCCCCCAGCTCATTGCAGCCGTGAGCTCCTTCCGAAGTGGCTCCGCCGGCGGTCTCGACGGCCTGACTCCTCAACATTTAAAAGACTTATTGAGCTCAGGCGCCGGGGAAGCTGGTGAGTCACTTTTGAAGGAGCTTGCGGTTCTAATTAACTTGATGCTCAACGGCGGTGTGAATGATGCCGTCGTCGATGTCTTGTACGGGGCTAACTTATGTGCCCTGCGCAAGAGAGACGGCGGCATTCGTCCCATTGCCGTTGGGTGCACCTACAGGCGTACGGCAGCCAAAATATGCTGCAAATTGTACGGCGAAATTTTAACTAACAAGTTCCAGCCCCTCCAGCTTGGCTTTGGATCCAAAGGGGGTTGCGAGGCTGCCGTACATGCCCTTTCCAGTTTTTTAAATTCCGGTAAAGGTGAGATCATCCTCAAGGTTGACGTTAGGAATGCCTTCAACTCCGTTAACAGGGACACTTTGTTGGCTGAAGTAAAAAAAGAGTTACCGGAAATTTATGGTTTTTTGTGGCAATGCTACAGGCACCCATCCAAATTACTTTATAGAGAAAACGTTTTGGAATCTGCAGTCGGATGCCAACAAGGTGATCCTCTCGGGCCAGTCATTTTCAGTTTGGCTATCCACCCCATCATACAGCAACTAAATTCAAAATTTAATGTGTGGTATTTAGATGATGGGATTCTAGGAGGTGACGTAGATACTGTTCTCAAAGATCTCCAATTCCTAAAGCAGCAGTTCCATTCCATCGGCCTTGATCTCAACTATTCAAAATGTGAAATCTACCTGTGTGACAATAATGATAGCCAATCCATTTTACAGAAATTCAATAAAATAGCCCCAGATATCAAAGTATTGGAAAAGAGTTCACTACACCTCCTAGGTTCCCCAATTTTAGAAGACAGTTTTTCACCTTTCGTTGACGAAAAAATTAAACATTTTAATGATATTTCGGATAGACTTTCTAAAATTAATTTACATTCGGCATTCACCCTCATCAGATACTGCTGTTTCGGTCCAAATTTTATGTATTTTCTCCGCTCTTCCTCTCTATGGACGAAACCACACCTTTTAGACAAAATCGATCAAATTATTAGAAGTACTCTTACATCTATTTTAAATGTGGCATTGGACGACCGTGCCTGGCTGCAAGCTACACTACCCATTCGGTTTGGTGGGCTCGGCGTCCGCAAAATTTCTAGTTTAAGCTTACCGGCGTTCCTGTCCTCGGTCCACAGCACCGAAAAGTTAACCACAATAATTTTAGCCCCTTCTCAGGTTGACTCTGAAGTGCCGTGTTTGACTGATGCAGTGAACGCCTGGAAAGTGGCTTGTCCGAATACGGTACAGCCCGAAAACCCGTCTTCCCAGAGACAGTGGGATGAGCCGCTCTGCAGGTTGGT
Organism: Dryobota labecula; assembly: GCA_947523025.1. Lineage (NCBI taxonomy): Eukaryota > Metazoa > Arthropoda > Insecta > Lepidoptera > Noctuidae > Dryobota > Dryobota labecula. Next base: position 3,592,539 of record OX383286.1, on the reverse strand, counting down.
ACGGAATAACCTCATTAATACGTCCACCAATACTGCTGAGCGTGCACGCCTGCTGGCTGTGGGAGAATGGGAGTCGGGCCTTTGGCTTCAGGCACTACCGTCACCCAACATAGGCACTATGCTGGGTGACACCACTTTCCGGCTCGCTACAAGTCTGCGTCTGGGCGCTCCTTGCGTGGCTCCACATCGCTGTCAGTGCGGTGAAGCAGTCGACCGCCTCGGACACCATGGCTTATCCTGCAGCAAGAGCGCTGGTCGGTTAGCACGACACGCCAGTATTAATGACATTATCCGTCGGGCTCTTGCCACCGCCGGGGTGCCTGCTGTTTTAGAACCCAGTGGCTTGGCACGTGACGATGGGAAGAGGCCAGACGGAATGACCATAATGCCTTGGAAGTTGGGTAGGCCTTTGGTGTGGGATGCAACCTGTGTCGACACCCTCACGCCATCCCATCTTCCTAGCACGGCGGGTTGTGCTGGGGCGGCTGCTGCAGGTGCAGAAAACCTCAAACGGCGCAAATATAACAACCTTATAGGGAGTTATATTTTTGAGCCGTTTGGGGTTGAAACATTAGGTCCGTGGGGTCCGAGTGCTCATCGTGTATATCGGGACATCGCCAAGCGTTTGGTCGACTCTTCACGTGACCAGAGGTCTGGCCTATTTTTGGGCCAAAGAATCAGCGTTGCCATCCAACGTGGCAACGCTGCCAGCCTTTTGGGCACTTTTTCCACTGACGGCGATGCGGAAGAATTTTTTGTTGCCCAATGAGCACTTTGCCCTTTTTTTTTACTTTTTCTTTTTTTTTCGTGTAGGTTTAGAGTATAAATATTTTATTTTTAGTTTGTATGTTGTATCCTTCCATGACTGATTTATGGTGGAATTGTGTATATTATAAAGGTCTTCAAAAAAGTCCGCGATGGCATATGTCTATCTCTTAAGGATAACATACTACGAGTATATCCATTTTATTGTATTTTTGTAGGAATTTGTTTGCAGAATTTTACTCTTGGAAATACGATTACGATAACAATACGCTTTAATAGTAATAGCTATTAGCCAAATTATGTTCGTAGATAAATAAGCTAGCTACTTATGTGTATTTCAAATAGTATACAAGAATATTTATAATAAAAACATTACTAAACACGGCGGCCTTATGATCAAAATTTGTGCATTCCAAAACTTTCGTTACTTTTTCACTGACATATTTATCACTTTTCGATAAACTAACACTCAATACGAAATCTACACTTATTTCTCAGTAATTCTGTATAAGATTCTTCTAAGATTAAATCATTTACTCATTGAATCCATTACTTTACGCACGTATAACCTTGATGAATGTTTACGTTAAGCACCGCGCCACACCGCCACACGACCACAGAGTACAGACGTATTTTGTTTTCTTTTTTTTTCGTTCGTTTAGTGGTGTTCCCGCTAAAATGTCAACCGGTCGAGTATTAGTCGATTAATCCAATTCTACAGCCAGATCGTGTTGCAAGTACAAAATAAATGTCAAATATTTCGTCCAGTTGCGAACGTGACCCTGAGAAAAGTTACGCACCAATGGTGTTCATTGTATATTTCGAGCGTTTTATCACTTATCAGCACAAACGGTGTATCATGCGACATTCCGGAGGATTTCATTTTGTTATCACATTGTTGGTACTTACGTGAATTATTTTAAAATTATTATTTGTGTCGCACTTTTATTTCGTGTTGTAATTTGGTAGGTACAATTGATTGCTTTAAGAATTTGAGTGAAATTTCGTATTTTGATTTTGTGTTTGTTATCTTTAGGTAAAGACTCATTCACGTTCAGAACATAAGTACTTTTATTATATTAAATCATTTGTTTCGGTTTCTATTCACATAGTGAATCACATTTAAAATTAATATAAAGTTAGAATTTTGAGATACTCGTATAGCCTGGGATATGGAGAAGGACATAGGGTACTTTTTATGCGATAACCGACATCCACGCGGGCGAAGCCGCGGGCAAAAGCTAGTATCTTTATAATATGAATGTAGATAATTATGTATTTTAAGCTAGCTTGAGCGCAATCGTCCGCGACTTACGAGTTGTAGGTACTGGAGTGTATGGGGGCGTAGAATAAGTAATAGAAAAGATAAACTTGAATTTATTATATATTTTATGAGTTTATCAAATTAACACAGAGGAACGTGCATAGCCACACTACGGGCCTAATCCGCAAGCGACCTAATGCGCGGTTGGCGGGGGTATCAAACCAGTTCGGTCTTATAGCTCGGCATACAAGCGTAAGTTTTTTTTTGTTGTAAAATGGCAATAAATTCTGAAGTGTTTATAAGTGTGATTCAATCTAAACCAGCTATGTATATGACAAAGTAAACATCCTCACCACAGTAATCGAATAATAATAAGAAAATTATGGAGCGAAACCAAAGTAACAAAAAAAACAATATTTTCCTCTTCTAGTTCTCACACACTATTGTCTACATTTCTTTTTCATTTCTCCTTTCGCAGGTCTGCTGGAAGAAATTTCAATGAATTATAATGATATCGTATCTCTATGTATTTAACTGTGTGTACATAAATAATAAAATAAATAAACAATTTCCTGATCGGACTATCTAATAAAAATACCAAATCCTCGTCCATAGTTTGCAACCCCTGAAATACGTCGAACCGCTACAAGAGCTCGCGCGTCACTGTGGCCACCGCACGCCGCCGCGGCCGCGCCCGCCACAGGCCCCAGTCACCGCGCGTTCAGTGTGAACGCACACTTTGACTCCCGTCACCGGTTCGGATCGGGCAAAATCCGTCCCGGTCGTAAACAGGGGATAGCAATAGACAAGTCTAAATAATAATAATGAGATAATAATACTTAATACTTTCTACCTCGATCTTCTCCTTATAATAAACTAAACTCGAAAGCAAACATTTACTCCCTGAACTACACAAATTGTAAAAGAATTCTCAAGGAGGCTCTCCAGAGTATTTCTTACGAAGATACAGAGAACTTATAAACTGTGTTAAAGTAAATACGTATACTCACCTACGATAAGTATTTATCAAATTTAGAAACTAAGAGTTAAGAGGGTTGTCACCGATCCACTAGCGCCACTCCTTTAAAAACATATTATCTCGTGACTGAGAAGGAATTATGAAAAACGGCTCAATCAACTACATATATCGGTAAGTGTGTCTAGAATTTTCTAATACCTTTTTTAAAATTTCATAATGAGACACGAAGCTACAAAATTCGATCTAAATCAAAACGGCCACATTCCTCTAGATCGTATTTTGTTGCATAGTGTCTCAATATAAAACTTTATAAAAGGTATTAGAAAATTCTAGACACACCGATATAGTTGGTTGAGCCGTTTTTAGGCATTGTTTGCAGACGTACGCACTGACGGCTTTGATGCACTGTGGCGTAAGAAATCTGCCTCGCTACTCCGCAGGCTGCGTGGCAGTCCTAACACTATCCTGCAATCAATAGCCGCCCGGGCAGACAGACCGCTAGTGTGGGCGCTCGCAAACCGGACCCGTTCTGTTTTAGTTATTAAATACTAACATAGACTAGGCCATTTTGTTACTCACACTATAGACCATTATATTCTGAATAAATAAAGATAAATAAATAATAGTACATTATTGCAAAGGCCGGGAAATAGGCAATTGCAGGCCGAGTATTAGTAACTTCACTAATACGAGACAGGCAATTACGATTTCCGCCGAGGCATATATAATGCTTTTCTCAAAATAATGCAGGGAAATAAAACATACTTTTTATATTATACATTTAATTTAATTCATATTAAAAGTTACCTTAGTCATATTGGGACAATTACTAAATGAAAATGTTATTGATAAGGTTTGCAGGTGGGCATTGGATGTATTAGTAGATGGCTGAAGAATGTAAATAACAAATCAAGACGAATTTTCAGCTTTGACGCCAATTTTCTATATATCATCTGTGCCAAAAGGCAAACGCATTTACGGCTATACATACAGCCACGTGAACGCAATTTGTACTAAGCAAAGAGACTTACTTTGGTATGCCAAGAATGATAAAAGAGATCTAATCAAAGAGTATTTAATAACCCCAGCACGCTGTTTCATACAACATTGCTGGAGCGTTGTAATGTTCCAAATTCAAAAAACGCTCCTGCAATGGATTTGATTTTCTTTGTCCGTAAATTCGATACTTTGCGTATTCTTTTTTCGAAAATAATGAAAACATTTCCGTGCATGTTTGAGAAAATTAACTTTAAATGCTCCCACGATACCTGTACCGTCGCATGCACCCATAAGTACAAATGTAGTTGTGGTACAGCCATCTGCAGAGAAATCTCAACCCCTAGCCAAGAGATTTCTCTGCAGCTGAACGTACCAGCGCTGCGGTATTTATTTTCTAAATATCGCAGCATTATGCTGAGATAGGAGCCTTTTTGGCCTCGCACAGGTCTTTTTCTATTATGTTTTTGTTGTTGTTTACAATGTAAATTTTGTTAGTTTAAAATGCTCATTTTTTTTTATTCTTGTGCGTGTTCCAAATAAAATATATTTCTTTCTTTCTTTTCCCAATGCATTGCGTGCACTACGTTGGGCACTACAATAAGCAGCAAATTTTCACACGAAAAATACAATTCGTCCCAGGAATAATGTTTGCTCAAAGTTACTTAGTTTGATGTACAGAATGTGTATACATAATATATAATACTCAATCTACGGTCCCGGCTCCGTGCCGTGTCGGATCCCGTGACATTGTGGTTGCGGTGCCGTGTACCCGTGATGACAGACAACTATTTATTATTAAAGAGGTATAATAGCTCGTCGAAATTACGTAAATCCGTTTTCAAATGTAGTTGTGGTTTTAATTTATTTGCGGTGGTGACAAGGGTGGAGATAGGGATGACTCTCCATCTTCCCCTCGTTATTTAGCCCCACTTACAGTGCATTTGCGCCAGCAACAATATAAAATTAAATTGTTAATTCTATAAATAGGATATCGAAATCACTTTTACACGTCATATAAAAAAAAACCTACGCAAGATAGAGTCGACATTTCCTATCTGACTACCTCTGAGAACAAATGGCGAAACTAACTCCCCCTGAGTTTGTTTCGCAGTAGTTGTGATTTTAATTTATTTGCGGTGGTGACTAGGGTGGAGATAGGAATGACTCTCCATCTTCCCATGCAATTCAAAATAAATAGAATAGATTCAGTCAGTATCTTCAGAGCGATTTATCATTTAAAAATTCATTAACATTATAATAGGCTTTTTATGTCAGTATTTTTTTAAATGATTTCTTAAACAGGTCTATATTTAATTTCGTTACATAGGGATATTATTATAAATTATTGGAACATTGTGAACGGTTACCTACGGAAACCAGTGATGGCCCAGAGGTAATGGCCCCGACTTAGTTGTAGGTAGTGGGTTCGAACTCAGGCACCCGCTTTACTTTGCGTAAATAATTTCATTACCACTGCTCCTAAAACGGTGAAAGAAAACATCGAGAGAAAATGTCCTAGAACCAACAATTCAAAGACATGTGACATCTACCAACCTGCTCTGGGCCCACATGGTGGATTACTAACAGCCCACTCCCTCTAGAAGAGAGGAGGCCTGTGTCCCAGCAGTGGGAACATTATCTTAATTATGATATAAACAATCTAAAAAAAATTGGTTGTCTGTAAAGTTGGTTTACGGACGATATTTTAACGTGACAACGTCATAACAAAACATTGATGCGGCGCAAGCGTATAATGAGCGTAACGGGACAAAGCGTAACGGGACAATGAGCGTAACGGGAAATGAGCTTAACGGGACATTGAGTCATCCTTTTTCGTGCATGCAGCCGGCGTTAATCGATTTATTAGACGTTGTCACGTTAAAAACTGCGTTACATAAAAAGAGGAGTGAGGACAGAGGACAAGAGACTATAATTCAAGACATAGCTCCTCCGCTATTAAAACATCATCAACCCTTTACCGTCAACCATAAACCGACATAACCACACCAAATATACAACCACTATAAAACGAACAACAAACATTTACTACAAAAACCGGCCAAGTGCAAGTCGGACCACGCAAAATGAAGGGTTCCTTAGTTGGGACGAATTTATCCCAAGAACAAACTTGACATTGGTGCCGATTCCCTTGTTCGCAAACTAAACTAAATTTAAGTTCAGTGCATCTTTTTCTTTCTATTTCATTAAGAAAAGGACAGCAGATAAATTTTAGTTTAGTCCTGTCAAATTAATCAGCGCCTGTCACTACTCCATACAAGTTTAGACGTGATTAAAAACTTGCCTACTAAAATTACGTCAATTTACGTCAAGTGCTGATAAAATAATCATCCCCACTTTACGTATTCTAAAAAAAATTATTTTACCTTTTCCGCGTGATTAATATAGGTACCCTTGCCAAATTACAGCTTTCAGTACTAAGAGTTTCTGAGCTAAGCCGCGGTTAGACAGATAGAGAGACAGACGAACATGGTGAAACTAAAAAGGTTCCTTATTGACTACGGTACCCTAAAAATCGACCATTAACAATACCCCATCCCGCTTCTCCGTTCCCGTCTTCACTCCCTTTGTGACCCATTCTTAACACCCTAGTCGTAACAGAAAGAAACCTATTCCATTCATCCAGTGTGTAAGATTGGAAACCATTGTGTTGGATACAGCTCTTTAAACGGAACTGGCTATTTCATTCGTGACTTCAAATAATATTGCTTGGTTATACCGGTACCGTTATTGAGTTTTACCTGGTTCTAGGAGTCAGTAGATTGATGTTGAAAACGTTTGTCATTTTCTGGAAGGAATATTCAGTAGTAAATTTGAGTGAGTGGTTCCGTGTGGTGCCGGACGTAAAGAATAGCATCACCCCATTTCCTCCCGTGGGTGTCGTAAAAGGCGACTAAGGGATTTACTAGGGAAAGGGCAGCAGCGTTCTCTATGCATTTTTAATACCATACTACGATCGCCAACCCGCCTGCCAAGCGTGGCGATTATGGCAAACCCCCCAATTGGGGGAAGCCTATGTCCAACAGTGGACGTCTTTCGGCTGAAATGATGATGATGATGATGATGATGATGATGAATTTGAGTAAAGTTTATTCATACTAACAGATTATTAAAATTAAAATATAATATCCTAACGTTACTAAAACTATTGACTAACTAAAATATGGCGCCGAAAAATTCCTATACGAGTACGAGTACATCGCTGTCGGCCGGTAATGTACCTATGTAAATGTCTATTAACTGCTCTCAAATAACAATGTTTATTTAAATTTTATTTTTTTATACAATTCTTTGAAATAATATTTTCGTTATTTGACATTATATACGTACAAATGTAATTCCAAATATTTATTAGTGGCTTTTGTGGACGTGATATTTATACAGATTTTTTTACTGTAGTCAATCATATCATTTAGTTTAAATAGGATTTCATTTTTATCCTCCTTACTAATAAACGTTGTATAGCGTCGGTATAGTTACACAACGCTTTGTCTTCTTCTTTCGAAAGTCAAATTACTGACGAGTGAAAGAGAGAAATCGGTGTGTAACTATACAGACGCTATACAACGTTTATTAGTAAGGAGGTTAAAGTATATATATTTTTTAAATCTTTTATTTAGATTATTTTCTATTTTGTGAATGTGAGAATGTTATATAGGCCTAGTAGACTGTAGATAGATTTGTTGTCAATTTTCTATTTTTTTAAGTACTTGGGTCCTTGTTGAAAAGCCTACACTGTCCTCCCATACCTATTAATACCTACTGTTACCTATTTGAAAATATTGTAAAAGCCAATTATTTTTAAAAGAGTAACCGTGGAGTTTCCGGCTCTTCTCCATAGGAAACGGCCAATTGGAACCGTGCACGTAACGTTCCATAAGTGCCCATGTAGATTTATGTGAAATAAAATATTTTGATTTTGGTGACCCAAGAGAATGGCGGTATTGCCACGATGTAGGTATGGCAATACTGAGCCTCAGGCCAAAGTAAAAGCCAGCCCTTGCCCTTAAATCCCCTTGTAGTTAAACAGCTAAGATAGTGTCGCCATCTGACAGTTTCTTGATGTGATGAATGGTAACCCTTTTGGCATAAATATTTTATCTGTTTTATTTTATACTGTCTCATTGGTCTAGTAGTCGTAAGCGCTAATGCGCAAAAAGACAAATAACTACAAAACAGAATATTTGCCAGAATATTTTATCAAACTGAAACTCGAACTCAAACTCAAAGTATTTATTTCAAACTAGCTTTTGCCCGCGGCTCCGCCCGCGTGGTTGTCGGTTATCACGAAGAAAAGTAGCATATGTCCTTCTCCATATCCCAAGCTACAGGTATATCTGCCAAATATCATGACGATCGGTTCAGCGGTTTAGGCGTGAAAACGTAACATACAGACAGACAGACAGACAGACAGACAGACCGACAGACAGACAGACAGACAGAGTTACTTTCACATTTACAAACGGCTATTGGCGCGCTCAACCAAACAAACAAACTCTTCAGCTTTATCCATACTAATATTAGTATGGATAAAGCTGAAGAGTTTGTTTGTTTGGTTGAGCGCGCCAATCTCAGGAACTACTGGTTCGAATTAAAAAAATATTTTAGTGTTGGATAGCCCATTTATCGAGGAAGGCTTTAGGCTATATATCTACGCTACGATCCTTAGAAACCAAGCGAAAAGAACAAAGAAAGAACGCTAAGCGATAACGAAGTTTTAGCGCGGGCGAGCGACGGGATGCGAATGCGACGCGACGGGTGGGCCGAAATTTCACGCGGACGAAGTCGCGGGCAGAAGCTAGTTATTACATAAATATCGTAAAACCTTTTATTACTAAATCAGACACAAATATGAGACTAGCCATCAGTGCAGAGGAAAGACTAAAAATAACACTCGAGTAAGTTTTTAAAGTGTTTTTATTCCCTCGAATCCGAATAATGCGTGTGAGTCGGCACACAACTCATCTTGCGTCGCTGTGTGAATCAAATAGGACTTTTGTATGAAACCGAATGCAACAAAAATTCTGCGACCGAAATTCTGCGACTCCACGACTCACAAAATAACGTTTGTTTGGCCTCAATCTAATTAACTTAAGAAACTTTGCATACAGATTACAAGATAAATTCCTACTAACGTACTTATTCATGTTCTGAAAGTTCGTATAGTTAGCATAAGGCCGCGGTTTCCTCGCCGCGGTCGGTAGCAGACGCGTCGGCGTCAGTGGCGTAACTTTATTATTTACTTTGTAAGCTCAGGTGGCGAAGCTAACAGTTTGTTCCGTACTGTATTTCTTGTTAAGTTGGGGTTATTTCTTATTAGGTACGAGTACACCTTCTTTGAGGTTATCTTTTGTAAATGTTGGTACACTAGAAAAGAGTTTACGGAATTAATTAAAACCGCAGGTTGAGAAGTATTTTTATTTGGTGCAAAAAAATAATGTACCTAGTTGTGAGAACGTCGTGAGTTGCGGGGTAAAATAAAAAGGCTAATCATGATAAAAATATGACCTTTTCGAGATTTTCTGTTGTTAGTTTCTGTATCTTTTAAGGGTTCCGCACCTCAAAAGGAAAAACGGAACCCTTATAGGATCACTCGTGTGTTTGTCTGTCCGTCTGTCACAGCCAATTTTCTCCGAATCTGCTGGACCGATTAACACGTATGAACTTTTATGACCCAAATACGGACGTGTAACGAAAATAAACGAATTTTTAATATGGGGGTCACTATTGGGGGTAAAAGAGTTTTTTTTTTATAATTTGGAAACTGTATCGTGTGACATCAAATTAAAGGGCTTATTGTTAGGACATCAGATATTTTTTTTTATAATACTAAAATAAATACTAGAAAATAGATGGAAATTTAACATTTCCCCTCTCATTTGCACGCCATGAGAAATGGCAGACAGGTGCCACTCTTATTTCAAGATCCTGCATGCACGTAATTATTTTCATTCTGTATGTATACACATGTTCGAACAAATAAAATTTATTTCTTTCTTTCTTTCCCTTATCTCCGAAAATACTGAGCCAAAAATTTTGAAAAAAAAAAAAACAGAAAATTACATTCGGTTCTATACATTGTGAAATTATACAGGAAAACCTATGAGAAGTCTAGACTGAATCGCCACCCTGTATAAGTAAATTTAAGTATAAAGTCAAAGTTCCTTAGAGGTCTGGTTAAGCGATTGACTGCTGTGCTGCGTGTCGCGGGTTCGAGTCCCGCACGGAACAAATTAATATGACCTACGAGTAGTTGTTCCGGGTCTGGCTGTTTGTGTATGTAAGTTTTTTTCTGGTTGTTTGAGAACGCACCCACAATACAGCAGAAATTCCTAGTCTGGGGCAAAGTACCGTCAAAAAAAAAAAAACTCGTTGCCCCTTCTAAAAGGTAGTTTCGCATGGAGAAGAATGGACAAGAAACTCCACCGTTACTCTTTTATTCTGTTTTACAATTCTTTGTATACATCAATTATATCACTAACCCAGAATAAAATTACTCCACAATAGGTAATAACAATAAAAAATGAAGCAATGGCGGATAAATCAATCATGTGTTAGATACATGGTGCTCACATATTTACAAATATTGTTAGAGTAGATGATTTTACTAATATTTTTTTTTTAATAAAAAGTCTGTGTGCCAGTTAAACTTATCATAAAATTTATGTCTTAAAAATAATACATATAATATTTTTAAGAAAATTCTTCGTGCAGACCAGCCATAATAAAACCGATGAAACTTCATAGCATTTCCAGGAACAACTAGCGCGCTATAAAAGTCAACAACGGAAATTAGCATCGTCTACAAGTCGTTAAAGTTAGCGCTCACAACGGCAGTTAAACTAACCAAGCTAACAAAACAATTGTCGGCGATAAAAAGATACGATAGGATAGAATTTATCTCTAGTTTCTTAATAGTTATACAGAATAACATAGGAATAATTTTCTGTTTGGGGTGCTACACACTGGTTCGAGTTGGTATGATCCGGACAGCCGAGCCGTGCGTCAAATGGGTAACTAACTTAATTTTTCTGACTGAATAAACCAAATATAGACACTTTTGAATTGTCAAGGCAAAGAGATGTCAGAACGCACTGACGGGGTCCGCCAGGTAGGACCGGCGCCTGCCAGGGTTGCGGGTTTGTCCGAAAGGGATACCGCGGCCCTGGCACACAGGCAAACTGAAGGAACACGGGTGGGTTTTAGTCATTAAAATTCTGACACTTCCGCTCCGCTCACAGCGGGAGAAGTTATTTGATAATTTCCCACCCAAAAAAAAAATTATAATAAAGGGGTCGGCCCTTGACAATTCAAGTGTCTATATTTGGTTTATTTAAAATAAATGCTTTGAGTTTGAGTTTGAATTGCTTCGGGTCGGCTTTTTTCAACAAATACCGAATGAATGCAGCACATTCGAATCGACAGTATTTGTTGAACCCGAATATTTTTATAGCATCCCTTAGACTAGCAAAAGAAGACTAGCCATGAATACTTTATGTTTTACGAGTAAATAATTAGGGTCGATTGCACATTAGGGATCTGATACAAAAGAACACTATAACTCTTATTTTCCGTAAGAACCCAGTATTTCTTCTTTCTGGTCTTTTAATTTTATCCTCTTAATCTATTGCTACCCGCCGGGGATAATGTAATAATAATTAATCGTCTCATTAGTCAAGACTGTGATTTGTACATAAACAATGATTAGGTACGTAGGTACTGGCCACTAAGGCGCGCTACACACTTATTCGATTCGGCATTAAGATGGCCCTTCCCGGTTCGTCTATCGTCAACGCGAGCATGGTCGAAAAGCTTGTTGTTTCATCCAGCGCAATGTTAACGCTAACAAGCAAATGAGAACGCACAACATTGAATGAAAAATAGTGTGCGGAAATTTCATAAAACTTGTTCCAGGAAATACGTCTTTTTGAGTAAGCCTCACAAGTTTGTGAAATAAATGATAGTCATTAATAGGTAGAATCTCCATTACATGTGCGAGGTTTCTATGAAGACGGCTAGTGCTTTGCAAGTAGGCTGCGCAGATCATTAACTGTTAGGTAGTAGGTAGAGAGATAATTGAAACTAGCAGGATGAGGTTAATAAATATATTATACAGGGTGTCCCCTTATTTCGCAGACAAAAATTTCATAGAATTTCGTTTCCCAGAAAATGTTTCATATAATATTTGGTCCTTGTATTTTTAGTTCGAATATTATTGTTTCAAAGACTATTTACTTGAATGAAACATATTTCACAGAAACATTTTTTTGTTTCACAAACTTATCAAACAGTAGAATTATTTTTTAACGAATATTGTTTGTTCGGTTTATGTTAGTGACAGAAACGAATCGCTGAAAAACCGACTCCACGTAGTCTTGTCTGCCCTACCCCTAGAGTGTAATTTAAATCCGCGTAGGCGCGGCGGCCCCGTAGCGCCGGAGCTGTGACAGAAACCATGCCTGCTGCATGTTGCATGCTCGCTTGCATGCTGCATGCTTGTTTGCACGCTGAATCCAACAACTGAGTTTTGAATGTGGCTTCTGATTGGTCGTTGAACTCTCTTAACCTCTCGTATGCCGTTATTACAGACACAATTAAAAAAGCATTGTGTCTCGCGTGGATCCACGTTCGGCTTTTAACCCTTCATGTATAGAAGAGTGTCCATGGAGATTTTTGCCCGTTCTTCTCCATAGGCACCTACTACGCCTTCACGTACGTACATCTTCCTATCACGGCGGGCTGAGCTGGGGCGGCAGCTGAAGTTGCGGAAAACCTCAAACGGCGCAAATAATGCAATCTTATTGGAACTTATATGTTCGAGCCGTTTGGGTTGAAACACTAGGGCCATTGAGTCCAAGTGGCTACTTAGTTTTTCGAGACATTGCCAAGCGGTTAGTCGACTTGACATGACCAGAGGGCTAGCCTATTTTTTGGCCAAAGAATCAGCATTGCCATACAACGTGGCAATGCTGCCAGCTTTTTGTGCACTTTTTCCTTTTGACAGCGACGCGGACGAATTCTTGATGCCCTATGATTCTTTCCGCTCCCTTTTTAAAATTCTTGTACATATTGTTATTATTATTTTAAGACTGCTAGCTTTATCTAAATATTATACTGTAAATAGAAAAATCAAAAATGCTTTGAGTTTTGCATTTGAGTTTGACGCATAGGCAGATGATGATACATTTCTAACATAAAAAGTAAAATAATCTCATCTGTATAATTTTTCTGACACCCATGCACTTCAAACTGGAACAGTCTGAGTTGTAGCAAGAATAAAGATCTGGCCAAACTGAAGCAAATCCCGCCCGTGATGCGGGAAGAAATTCGCTCGCGCTGATTGTAACTTGTATGGAGGTGTTCAAACTGACGTCAAATAGTCGCGTGACTTCCAAATCATTACAACGAGAAATAGCGAAATAGCGTCTCGCGTTCAGCACAGGTTTCGCCTCAGTGTGACCAGAGCTTCGGAATGAGGCCAATTATTTTCCGGACTAACAATTACAAAAGAAGAACAATTACGACCAAAAACCGTTCTTATTCTTTACAAAAAAAAAAGACTGCGTCGTTAAACTCGAACAACTCTCCGTGTAAGTACAAACTAATAATAAGCGATGACACTTAGAAGCAGTCTGAAAAGTTTTTGTGAACTACCCTAATATGTCTTGGGAGAAGGAATAAGCTTTGTAAGACAGACCCGATCTGTAGAACTTATACTTTGACCTTTAACAAGACGTTCAGTTAAAGTGTCCATGACAAAGGAGAGTCAGGATAATTAAAATACCCTATCAAGCTGCAATTGTGCTACTGCAGGAAATAAGCTGATTTTCAGACAGAAAATAACAAGTGGCTTCGCTCACTACGCTTGCCCAATGCAGTTTGGCAGTTTAGGTTTAAAGAATTTTATTTCTCATAAGAACTCACATAAGCGATGTTCACTTAAAATGAGATACAAAGTACTGTATAAGTAACTTACATCTAAAAATTGTTTTATTATAATGTATAGATATGTATAGAAGATGTGGTGTTTGTGTGTAAAACGGGTAGTATTTGATTAAAATGTAATTGAATTGGTCATTTTGGTACGGCTGGCCATTATGACATTAAGAACTTTTTCCCCCAATCTTAGATAAGTTTTCAATATCTTATCTGGCAGGTAGATACATTTGGGTCAAGTATGTACTGAAGTTTTGTATGGGACAGTTTATATGTTTTTCGCGATTACGATGTTGGTGCCATGGAGAAAGTGGTTTAGTTTGATGACCTTGTACCACACCCTTAAATACGACCACACTTTTCTGATCTGTATACCTATCCGGACACCGAAACTCTTGACGTAAAAGATAATATTTCTGGAATTATTTTGCATGTGGCTCTTAAAATAAGAAAACGCTTTGATTGTTTCTCACTAATTAATTCATTACAGAGGAAACATAATTGAAGCTCATTTAAATTTTGTAACGACTTGTTTTTTTAATGCCTTCTTCCTTAAAGTAGGCTTTATAAAAGTTGCTTTCATTTTTAACCATTTATTATTATTTTATGGTACACAAAACATATTTTACGCAGCAACTTGCTTCACGATAAATTTTAACTCATAATCAAAACCAATAATAATTGTTGGTGTAGTCTATCAATTCACTTTGACTAAAGTATTCAATAACATATTTTTTGGTCACTGAATCAGCATTGCCATACAACGTGGCAAAGTGGCAACGTGCTGCCAGTCTTTTGGGCACTTTTCCTGTTGACAGCGATGCGGACGAAGTTACGAGTATTGATACCCTATGATTATTTCCCCTTATTTTTTATACTTATACATATTATTATGATTATTTGAATACTGTTAGCTTTTAAATTACATAAATATTATCTTGGAAATTGAAATAAACATTCTGTTACACAGATTTTAATGTTTCACAAATTTGTGTAATCTCAACTGAAATCATACTAAAACTAGTACCTATATATAGTAGTAGAGTTTGAAAATTTACAAAAATGATTAATTATTGTGACAAAAAATAGCTTAAATTCGACAGGTTTTTATAAGGTCAAGGTCAAGGTTAAAGCATTTATTTCTAATGGCACTTTTGAACGTCAAAATTTACACGGAAATAAAATTTATTCTAGTTGTTCCATAAGGTAGTTACGCATGGAAAAGAATGGTCAAGAAACTCCACCATTACTCTTTTAAAGTGTTTTACAATACTTTGTATACATCAATTAATTTTATTAATCATTACATGTGAAGACGATGTACCCAGAATAAAATTACTATACCACAACAGGTAAAAACAATTAAAAATTAAGCAATGACGGATAAATTAATTATGTGTTAGATACACGGTGCTCACATATTCACAAATACTGTTAGAGTAGATGATTTTACTAAAAAAATTACAAATAAAAAGTCAGTGTGCGAGTTAAACTTATATTATTTTTAATCCTATAAGTACCTATAAATTTTCAAACTGTAGAAAGCTCAGGTTTTAAACATGTTTGTCCTTTATGGTTTTATGTGGAGTAAAATAAAGTTTTTAATAAATAAATAAAACTCCCAATATATCTGACTAGGTATGTACCTAGTCAGATATATTGGGAGTTTTATTTATTTATTAAAAACTTTATTTAATCTGGTTCTCAGGTATGTACCTGAGAACCAGATTGCTACTAGTTGTCAAGTTGAAGCACCACTTGTTGGCACTGTACACTCCACAGGATATTGAATCTGATCCTCGACTGTCTGCTAGCATTCAAGACGTCTGTGCTCAAGTGGCTTCAATAGTGTATAATCTCTGAATCTTTGGTAAGGAAACCTTATCTTTAGTTCGGAGAACAGTAGGTCTCTCTCGTTATCATCAGCCATATTTTAACTACTATGGGCGTATTGTGGGTAGTGTTGGTTATTGCGCAATAAAAAAACCGAATTAAACTCAAAAGTCATTTACTCAGAACCTTAAAGTTTACATAAGACAATCCCTCAAAACGCCATCCCTTCACCACTTCCTAGTGCTTTAGCTGGGAAGAAGAAGTAGAGGAACAAACTCCCCAGCAGCACATCTGTCTGTTCAGTTAGAAGAACTTGATTCTATACAGTAATGGGTATGCAAAGTAATTAATGTAGGAACACGACACAACTATACCGAACGCGCAACAGTTTCTAGACGTCTTCACTGTTAGAACGCCACCGATGCACTTCACTTGTCCTCTGTGCGGCGATCACTTGCCGCCAGTCGAGCGTTATGTTGTAGACTCCGTCATGCGTCGCTAGGCAGCACTTGCGTCCTGATTAGTGAAGAATCGATGGCGCGAACTCCAATAACTCCATCCAACGCGACTAGATGGCGCTGGCGTAAATGCTGGTTTTGTACAATTTCAGGAGAGCATTGATGATTTTTTACGTTCCATATGGCTTCTTACTACCGCTGAATTAAAGGTCTAAGTTAAAATGGTAACTTTGACCACTTATTGGCATGAAAATACCTTACTTGGCAGACGATTTGGTGAAACCAATAGTGACACCAACCTAGCAGGTAGGAGGACACTACAACTTTAAATCCAAAAAAGGCACCAACCTATGGAGACCATCAAAATAATACCACCAAAAAAATCAACAATCAAAAGTCATTCATTCAAGTTCGGCTGAAAATCAGCACTTTCTGAACGTCAAAATTACATAAGACCCTCTGTTGATGGTTGAAATTAAACCTTTCTCAACTTCTTGAATAATAGATTTTAATGGTGAAAAACGGCACCTTTACATTTGGTTGAACGGACACGCGGTCGCGACATTAAATCAACGTGTACGTCACAATGGTGTTTCTGGCCGAATGAATGATGCGCGCGTGGCGCGCCGCCGGCGCCTGCGTTGCCCCCGCACCCCTCTCGCTCCGGGTGCGTTCATGTATAGCGCGTTTTAGGCGCGTTCATCCTCCGCGCCGTTGAAATCTTTCAACTGCTCTTGGTCAGCCACAGGTAGGGGGCACATTTTGTTGACTGCCCGTTTGATGGTGCCAGCAGCAGTGTAAATTTCCGCTACTCTACAGATTCCGTCTGCTCCGGGGTGTAATTTGGTGACGCGACCCATACGCCAATGCAGTGGCATCAAGTTGTCCTCTTTTAGTATCACAAGGTCTCCAACATTGATTGGTGCAGATCCCTTCCTCCATTTTGCTCGGTTTTGTAGCTCGGCCATGAATTCTCGTCGCCACCTCTCCCAGAACTGCTGTCGTATTTGCTCAATAAGCTGGTACCTGTTGGGTCTAGATGTTTTCACAGGTAGTGAAGGTACTGACATCAGTGGGCGTCCGATTAGAAAGTGCCCAGGAGCAGACGGAATCTGCAGAGTAGCGGAAATTTACACTGCTGCTGGCACCATCAAACGGGCAGTCAACAAAATGTGCCCCCTACCTGTGGCTGACCAAGAGCAGTTGAAAGATTTCAACGGCGCGGAGGATGAACGCGCCTAAAACGCGCTATACATGAACGCACCCGGAGCGAGAGGGGTGCGGGGGCAACGCAGGCGCCGGCGGCGCGCCACGCGCGCATCATTCATTCGGCCAGAAACACCATTGTGACGTACACGTTGATTTAATGTCGCGACCGCGTGTCCGTTCAACCAAATGTAAAGGTGCCGTTTTTCACCATTAAAATCTATTATTCAAGAAGTTGAGAAAGGTTTAATTTCAACCATCAACACCCTCAAAACGCCCGCCCTACTCCCCTTCGTAGTGCTTTAGCTGGGAAGAAGAAGTGGCGCAACAAATTCAAGCAATACAGATCATCAAACTTTTTCCATAAAAAAAAGGGAACATCGAAAAGTTTCAGAAAACTATTGGGAAAAATCCTAATCATTCCACATGAATGGTTACCCTATTATCCGTGCAAAGTTCAAACGTCAGTCGTTGCAAGGATATCGAATATTGTCACGGCTCCAGCAAAAATACGTTCCATTCTACGGCATATAATGACGTCAGCAATCCGTTACATGCAGAGAATATAAAGGATTTTCTTGAACTTGAATAATCTGTTGGGATAGTATGGAATATGTGTTTATTTTATACACTTTTTTAATACTTGTATATATTATTATTATTTTAAGACTGTTAGCTTTTAGCATTGATTATGCTAAAAGCTATAATGTTCCCACTGCTGGGACACAGAATTTTTTTTAACTAAATAATTTTTTTCCCAAGAGGCAGTACAAATCAAAAGAATTTAGATCCCCAGAGTACTATCGCAAAGGCATAAATTAACTTCCGATAAGATGGCAGCAATGTATAGATAATGAGGGTAAATATTATGATTAAATGAATATGTTATATCTTCGAAAAAAAAGTTTTAATTTTGCAGTGTAAATCGGCAATTTTATACTTTACCCATAATATTTTATCAACACATTTTTACATTATTTATTAATTATTTATTTATTTAACATGGTAAGTACCTAACTTATAAACTTAGCCCTACAAAACCATTGCAATTATTTGACTGTGGGGTCAGTGAGTCTCTAGAAAATAATACCTAAACACACATATCCAAATAATACTTTTTTAATTTACTTCTAAATCTATTTGTATTTGTTCCACTCCTTATGTCTGCCGGTAGACTATTCAATAGGTATGGTGTTCGTTTCTTTAGGGTTCTGTCACCAAAGTAATTGGTGACTCTGGGTACATTGAATCTGTCAGCAGCAATAGATCGTGTGTTATGGTTGTTGAATACGTGATTTAAGCTATACTCTTGGGTACCATGATGGTTTACCGCTAAAAGATTTTTTTTTTTTTTTTGTAGCATATAATATTTCGTTATAGCTACCCTGTATTAGCACCGCACAATCGCAAGTCTCTCTGATAGTCTGATATACGATGCACTTCTTTAACAAAAACGATCGCCCGAGACAACTGCGGCGGTGGCGGTGGCGTTACATTACCCGTCGGATCCAATTAGGTACAGACTTCAGGAGCTTGTACTTTTTAGATTTTAGTCTTGCGATTTTATTTTAGTTTACTTTTTATCAGTGTTTTCTAAACTACATTTTCTTAAACTTAACGTTTTCAACGACAATCGTATTGATCGGGATCGGAAAAAAGTAAGTTTTGAACTTTTTTGACAAAATCTTCAAATTTTGTGCTCAATTAAGCAAAAAGACGATACCAAGATGCTTTTCTCGTAATATGCAACCCACACTAAGTAGTTAAGTTTAATTTTAAAAAAACATTCCACACTGAAAGCACTAGTTTTCAGTTCAAACAGAAGGTAATCTTATAACAAACAACAACAATATAACATGGAATACCATTTAGACCATTTTGGACCAAATGAATGCATTATTGGCACACGACAGCATAACAGTGTTGCTGCCACACCGCAGTGCAATGGAGAATTTTGGCTAAGGCCCATCGTCCACGACACTACTCAAAAGTAACGTGTAACAAACTCAAATCACCAATGAGTAGCCGGAATGTCACAGCACAATGACGAATTTTCAATTTCAATGATGGTTCGTACACGACTCTGCCAATCATATACATTTTTATTTATTTAGTTTTACCTCTTACAGCTGTCTTTACAGATCTTAGACCTAATTCGATAGTGTGGGTATCAACTATTATAAATATTATTTATTGAGTTATATTTGAAATGAAATATACACATTATGAATTTATTACTTAACCTTTTGACCGCCACAGTCATGTATAGATGACAAACCAAAATGTGCCCAGCACGCCACGGTCACGACTACATGACAGACTTTTATACGTAAATCTGTAAATAAAGCTCATAAAACAACATTGTTTTTTACCTTTTTTTTTTTCTTTTGCTTATTATGTTCCTTGACTCATCCTAATTTATATTGGTTGAACTTATTTCTTTTTATTTCATCTATAGTAATATAATAAGATAACAAAACTCGAAAGGATGAATTCGTATCTTGGCTCCGAGGGCACGTTTTTGCTTACAGCCTACTCAACTATGTATAGTTGAGTTGTTGAAAGCGGAGGAGTAGAAAGGAGTGGGAGTAGGAGTTGAAAGCGTGCGTTTATGTATGCATGTTTATGTATACATACATAAACATGCATACATAAACGCACGCTTTCTTCCCATGGGGGTAGGCAAAAACCGCAGAACGCCACCTGCTCCGATCCTTACATACTCCTTTTGATTCGTTTATATTCACACATCTAATAATATAATATACACGTTGCTGGCTGCCAATCAAAATTTAATAACGTGTTATAAAGTCGCGTCGTTTACGGTCGTTCTAGCTACTCATTGGTGATTTCAGTTGCTAAAGTAAGTTTCAAACTTTAGAGCGGCTCTAAAGTGCGCTACTCGCACCCCACGCTTTTGTTACTGCGCAGCGACTCGCCTCATGTTCTGAACCGCCGAAACTTTGCATCGGGATGTAACAAGTAATTTTTTTAAGAGAAAGAAAAAAAAGAAGAAAATACGTTTATTTCTTCTTTTTATTTTTTTATTTTTTCTTATTTTGCGTAAACATGACGCAAAATAAGAAGACAAAAACAAAAACGTAGCAATATGGTATGGTAGCAAGTAGGCTAGATTATGCGTTTGTGAACACTGCTGCAGGGTATCAGCTGGGCCTGTTACCTTGCAGCAGTGATGTGACAAATTCTGTCTTTGTTAATGTTTTACTAACATAGTTTGTAAGTATATTGTTACTAACACTTTGAGTCTTGTTGCTTGATTCAATGATAATTATAATTAAAAACAAAAATTAGGGTAAAATATGCGTCATATCTACGCAGAACGGCCATTGCTCAGCATAATGCTGCGATCCTGTGCGAGACAGAGCCCCAGCGCTGGATTTCAGCGACAGCGCGGTTTTAGTAGCGTCGTGGACGATGGGCCCTAGTCGACATGTGACTGCATTTTCACACGTTGAATTCCAACAGCACAATGCTGGGTAAAAGGCCACATTGCAACGTAAATCCTCTCACACCGTGCGAATTGTCAGATTTTAACTTTTAGGGTTCCGTAGCCAAATGGTAAAAACGGAACGCTTATAATTTCGACATATCCATCAGTCCATCTGTACCTTTTTCCGTCTGTTCGTCTGTTCGGATGTCACATAGCCATTTTACTCGGAGACTATTTGTACTATATCGATAAAAATTTGAATAAAGGTGTATTCTGTGCACCGCTAAACTGGTGCTGCCCACGGGTTCGCCCGCGTGGCTTTTTCTGAAATAAATCAACTATCTACCAGTGAAAGTCCCGTCAAAATCAGTCCAGCCGTTTCGGAGATTAGCCGGAATAAACAGACAGAATATTTTTATAAGTACCATACTTTCATTAGTATGCAGCTGTTATTTTAACATTACGAACAGACACTTGAATTTTATTGTTTTTAGTGTATTTGTAGTCCCCATACATGTAACCCTGGAATGAAAAATAAAACAATGCACGTGTGGAATTATTTTTCAATCCCTTTCAAAAGATTTTGATGTTTCTAAGAGACTTTGCAAATTAAGTCAATAGTTTTTGAGATAGGGGATATTTTTTGTTATAACCGCAGAAAACACTTTGTTATACATAGCAATTTTTTTTTTAAATACTATGGAATACAAACTTAGATTAGCGGCCTATAAAATCAATACTCGTAAACATTCATCCCAACTACGGAATCCTAGACTGTGCGTGCGCAAGTTTATTTTGTTTTTTTGTTTTTTTTCGTGTCATGAGAGCTGTGCCAAATAGGTAGACACATGTGATGTAAAAGCTGAAAGGTTACTGCCTGTGGTATACCATAAAATTAAAGCAACAATTGACTGGCACCGTGTAAACAACACGTACAATTGTTGCACGATACGGGCAAGTTAGTTGCCGTTTAAAACTGGTATATAACAGCACGTATAATAAAATCGCACATACAATAAAATCGCATTAAATACTTAAATCAAATGTACAAGGACGTTCCAACTCTGTGTTTAGATGACGCAAAACTTTCATGCAATTTTAATACCATGGTGTAAACAGAAGTCGCATGCAATTATTGAATGGCAAAACTTGTATTCAATTATTGTATGCCATTTTATGGAAATACATGCGTGTAAACACTTACACGCAATACTTGAATGGCAATAATTGAACGTGCTTTATGGCATGCGATTGTTGCTCTTGAACGTTCCAGAAACTTGCACCGTGTAAATGGGGCGAACTGGTCATCTCTTAGCTGCCACGGCTTATTTTAATTTTAGAATTGTTTTTATTACGGACGCTTCTAAAGTGCACGTCTTTCTACATTGTTCTCACATGTATAGCTTCAACATGAATGATGTAACCCATTTTTTGTAACAATATTTTATTTTAAAAGAGTGTCCATGGAGTTTCTTGTCCGTTCTTCTCCATAGAAACCTACTACGCTTTGGAATGGGCAACTAGCTTCCTTTTTCTGACTGACCGACCCCTTGACAATTCAAAAGTGCCTGTAATTCATCATCATCATCATTTCAGCCGAAAGACGTCCACTGCTGGACACAGACCTCCCCCATTGGGGGGGGGGGTTATGGCCTGTAATTGGTTTATTTGAAATAAATGCTTTGAGTTTGAGTAATACCTATCGTTAAGCCAAACGTTTGAGATTCATATAATTTCAACATCCTATATATTTAATATCCTTAATTTAAAGCAAGTTACTTTTAATTGTAGGGTCAGCCTAAAAAAGATAAGAATCCTTTTGACTGTCTAAAATTTGTGTTCCAATTATGAACATGAGGCGTTAACTAGAACGCCACATGCGAACTACGCATCAAGACGAGACTTCACGCAAATCCTGCATCGCGCAAGCAGAATTTACCGCGCGACTGGCATATATACAACATACAACATTCCGCTATCAACCGTCGGGCAGTAGCCGACCAGACACAACACCCGTCTGGTCGGATCTTCCCTTTTCTATGGAGGATAAGTGAACTTTACACCCTATTCCTCATACCTCATATACCCAATTTGTTATATGTTTTGTGGCTATACATTGGTACAATATTATGGAGTTATTGTACCTACTATTACAAGTGTATCTATTAATTATTTTCATAAAAAAATGCTTTCGCTATATTTTCCAAATAAATATATTCACAGACGCAAGGTAAAACAAATCTCGTGAAACCCTTTCAATGTACTGCTACTAAAATTTTGCTTACGCCACAAGAAAAACCTCTCGCCACGGCCAACCATACTTTTCCGTTAATACCCAAGCTTGAGTTAAGACCAATGAATAAATAATAGCAGAACAAGGCAGTCGAAGAACAACAAGGAACTTGCCCCTAATGAGTTTCTCCTAAGAGGGGTGATAGGAAAAAGTATTGCAGACCCTTTCGTTACAGTGGAGATGCTAATCGAGTAGCTGTTGAAATAAGAATAAAAAAATAATAATAATAATAATAAAATTTGTTCAAAAATATAAGGTATAAAGTTAAATACAGTTTTTCTTAAATCTATCCCAATTTCACCCATTATTTGTGTCGAAACCGCGGGGAGCAGCTAGTATATATATATATATATATATCTACAATAATAAACATGAAACAAGAGTAAGCACCTTTAAGTAATGATGATGTTTAAGGAGAGAGAACGTGTACCAGAATTTTAAAAGTAGACAAAGATTGAGCACGCCTTATCAATACGGGCAAGGCATTCCATAACTGTATTGCTTGAACTGTAAAAGACTTTCATAAAAGCTAGTGGAATGCATTGGCATCTCTAGTCTCATGTCAAGCGTAAATGCGATTATGTATGTTATTTCGTCTGATATTTGCAACTTGCACAGATCTATCAATCAATCAACTCAGCATATCGCAGTCCACTGTTGGGCATAGGACTTTCCCAGGTTGCGCCACAACACTCTGTCCTCCTCCTTCCGCATCCAGTCTGTCCCAGCCACCTTTTTAAGATCATCGGTCCATCTAGCTGGGGGGCGTCCTACACTTGCTGATACACGTACTCCACTCCAGGATCGTCTGCTACCGGCCATCGGTCCTTCGAGAAACATGACTAGCCAACTTACTCTTTAACTTCGGTTCTTTTCCGGATAACTTCACTTCTGATCTTATCTTTCAAAGAAACTCCACAACTAACTTCTAACTTGCACAGATCAAAATCAATCAACCTAGTGTTTTCCCAATTATGTCCGGGTCGGCTTCTGGTCTAATCTACAGCTGGATACCCGTATTTTACATGGCACGACTGCCTATCTAACCTCCACAACCCAGTAACTGGGTAATACTATTGTATTACCCTTGGTAAGACTGGTTGTCAAACTTTCGGCTTTCTGACGACCCGTAACGACTATCAAAGATCCAAGAATGACAGCCGGGTCCAACGGCTTAACGTACTTTCCGAGGCGCGGAGAAGTTTTGGTATGTCAAGATGATCACCCATCCACGGACCAACCCCGGCAAGCGTAGGTTAACCTGATGGATCGACCCGTACGGCACAGATATCCAGCTCAAATAAGGTCTAAATAACTCAGATCTAGATTTCTGTAAAATATTAATGTTCTAAGCTGTTACCGAGACGCAAACTTGCAAGAGCAAAAAAATAAGAGGATAAGGAAGTAATTAGCCATCCTCTCTCCAGAGCAATAGAAAGAAATGAGGTTGTCTCCTTAGCTAGGGATCTTAGGGCTTGCGCCATTTTCTTGCTTCAATTCCCTCATCTAGTTTACAAGACTCGGTAATTAATCTTTTAAGCCATATTGCGAACTATATCATAAAGTTAATTACCTTCTAAAAGGGCAGGTGTCTTAGATTCGTGTCTGCTTCTAGCCTTTCAAAAGATAATCTTTCTTTTTGCTTTTGAGCGTTGTATCAATCGGCTTAGTTGATTATTTTGTTCTTATGCTGTGAATGAAACGCATAAATCTAGGTTAAAGTGATCTTACCCCATCGTTAATTCAATATAAGGATTTTTCGAGACATCGCCAAGCGTTTGATCGACTCTTCATGTGACCAGAGAACTGGCCTATTTCTTGGCAAAAGAATCAGCATTGCCATACAACGTGGCAATGCTGACGTAAAGGTTACATAATTTTTTGAGATGGACAATTAAAGTTTAAGATACGTTTCATTAAACATGAAATATAATCATTTTAAGGTAAATAAATGTGTGCGTGTGTGTGTGATTGTGCGTGTGAGAGACGGTGTGTGTCTGTGTTTGCTTGTCCGTGTTGTTCATGGAAAGATTTTTTGTTTTTTGTTCTTCTCCATAAAGATCTACGTTTTAGAATGGGCAACTAGCTTCAACTTTTTGACTATCTGACCGGCTCTTAGACAAGTCAAAAGTGCCTGTAAATGGTTTAATTGAAAGCTTTGAGTTTGAATTTGAGTCATATGACTTATTTTGGAGGCACGATTGTACAATCTTTTTGCTTTTATAATACGGTAGTCCGTAGATTTGACACTCTTCGTTTATTTTATTATATAGGAACGTACCAAAAAAAATCTCTTTACAAAAGTTGAGCATACTCGTGGCAGAGTGCATATCCTATCTTATAGAAATTGCGCCTGAATTTCATAACGAATTAATAAAAATTTTTGTTCAATGAAATCTCCAAAAGGCTGGTTGACACTTCCCGTGACCCAAGGGCTGGCTTTTATCTTGGCCAGAGGCTAAGCATTGCCATCCAACGTAGCAATGCCGCCAGTCTCTTGGGTACATTACCAGTCGACAGCGATGCGGAGGAATTTTTCGACGCCATATTTTAGTTTATTTTGTTATTAGTTTTATTTAGTTAAAGTTATTTTATTTTTATTAACTCAATTTAGTTACCACCTAAGTTCACTTAATATATGATTGAATTAATATTATAATAAAAATTGAGTCCAAACGAATTAATACTAATTATAAGCTCTGTAGAGTAAGAGCGTAGCACACTTACAGTAGCAATGGGTTTCATTTTGACAGTTCAACACCGTTCATTGCGTTATTTAAGTTGTTGTGCAGACAAATTTTTCGAACATATGAAGCAATGGATTAACAATATCCTTCAAAATCATTCAGATTGTGATTTATAGCTTGTTACACAATTAGGATGCTGGTTGAATACTTGTAAACGGCTATTCCTAACTATATATTAATGCGAAAGTAAGTTTGTCAGTTTGTTTGTTACCTTTTCACGCCTAAACCACTGAACGGATCATCCTGAAACGCATATACGTTGTCAGGTGTACAGAAACGGACATAGGGTACCTTTCATCCCGAAAAAATGTACTGTTCCTGAGGAAAACAACAATAACGTTCTTATAATAATAGATGGCGCCACGTGTCTTTCGAATCATGAAGGAATTATATTATTATAGAAACTTTAGTAGTGTGTTAAGGGTTTTTTTTTTTATTTAAGTGCGAGTGAAACTGCGGACAAAAAAAATAATAATAATAATAAAAAGAAATAAAAAAAAAGATAGCGGACAGAGTGGACTGTCCTTATATAGTTCACTGTTGTCAGTTACATGTGTCACCGTATTGTGTTGTTTGCTAACATGTAGTTGTAAGAACATTGTTACTAACCCTTTATTGGTTGGTTCGAAATAAAGTTTTTATTATTATTAAAAGCTAGTAATTCATAAATGCTTACATTACATTTGAAATAAGATTAGACATTTAAATAAACCTTTTTTTACAGTCCGTTCAACCAATTTTGACTTCTATGCCGTAGGCGTAAGGATGGCATTAAAAGCAAAACAGTGGTTACAATACCAACTGTTTACTGCAACTGCCATTTGTCATAACATCAACGCAATAGAAGTCAAAATCAGCTGAACGGATTGTAAAAAAAGTTTATTTAAATGTCTAATCATAAAGATTAGCTCGCATCTTCCCATATGCAAATAATGAAAACAGCTATCTAATCAATCGATAACTAAAACTTTTTAGCACACTTATGCCCAAATACTCAAACGTTACTTAACTTTAAGACGTTCTTATAAGTGTTTCTGTCGCTACAAAACAGTTTAAAGTGACAGAGACAGCATTAGACTTAACGGCGACTTAAAATTGAATTGCGTTTGAGTATTCGGCAGTTAACCTCTCAACAGCGATCAATACAAATGAGTTAAATTCAACAAAGTTAGCCTTTAATCGGTCGCCTCGAATTAGCGGTTACGGGTTAAATTAGAGCTGCCTGAGTTATTGCGTTCCTGCGTGAAGCTTTAACTTTAGCCTTTGAGGGTTAGCTGTTGTCAATGCGGTTAAGAGGAAATCTGTGAACGTTTTGCGGTTGATAGTCGTGCTATTAAAGTCGGTTACAGTTTGAAATTGAATTAGTATTCGGTGGATTTGACTGCCAAATGAAGTGGCTGAATTTGGGGAATGGAAATCTTGTATTTATGTTACATTAATAGATGGATTTACATGGGTGAAGTTTCGGAAAGCGTCATTAGTGGTGATTTTTAAGCCTTAAATGATTTTATTTCTGTAAATATTTATTATTAGTAAAATAATGAAAATACGACATGGTTGGCGCAGTGGTTAAGCGATTGACTGCTGTGCTGCGTGTCGCGGGTTCGATTCCCGCTCGGAACAAATATTTGTATGGCCTACAAGTAGTTGTTCCGGGTCTGGCTGTTTGTGTATGTGAGTTTAAATATCTGTAAACTCACCTACGATATAGGAGAAATTCCTAGTGTGGGGTACGTTTAAAAAAAATATATATTAAAATTTATCACCTACATGTTGAGTTTCAGCGTTACGTAAAAATTTCATTATTTTTACGATAGGACTCACCATATACGAGATATAAGCCAAAGAAAAAAAAGATACAATACTCTTTTTGCACCCAAAGTTCACGACAGCAAATTTTACTCCACACCTTTTTAATCGCAAAATAATAATTCATAAAGAGCTCACGCTGACCGTGCCCATGAAAAAATCGTCATGAAGTGAGCATAGCACGCTCCTAGTGTGAGTGACACACTTCTATACATCATTATACTAATACGAACACGACTAACTAAAATACGCTTCGTACATCCTATTGGTCAAAACGCATGCATTGTGCGATCGATTCGTGAGCCGTGCTAAGCGATTATCGCCTTTAAGGTGAGCATGCGGAACTTTGGTTCATTGTACATAAATCATAGTTATTCAATTAACGCTTTCAAGGACACTGAACGAGCCACAATAGAAGTTTAATTGTTATGACGCCTATGGGTATTTCGTGTCCCTGGACGTGTTAAGAACATCACTATCACTACATATTATAAAACAAAGTCCTCCGCCGCGTCTGCCTGTCTGTCTGTTCGCGATAAACTCAAAAACTACTGCACCGATTCTCATGCTGTTTTCACCAATAGATAGCTTGGTTCTCGAGGAAGGTTTTAGTATCTATATAATTTGTTAAGTTTTTGTATGCATTTTTGTATAAATTAACGATATTTGTTGAAGGTATCGGAAAAAAATAAGCCGTCTGGGAGCTTTTAACGAAAACGCTGTCTAAACCCTTTGAGATATAACAAAATAATGTATGGTGGAATTGTGTATCTTATAAAGGTCTTCAAAAAGTCCGCGATGGCATATGTAGGGATAACATACTATATCCATTTTATTGTCTTTTTGTAGGTATTTTTTTGCCGAATTTTACTCTTGGAAATACGATTACGATAACAATACGCTATAATATCAGTAGCTATTAGCCAAATTATGTTCGTAGATAAATAAGCTAGCTACTTATGTGTATTTCAAACAGTATACAAAAATATTTATCATAAAAACATTACTAAACACGGCGGCCTTATGATCAAAATTTGTGCATTCCAAAACTTTCGTTACTTTTTCACTGACATATTTATCACTTTTCGATAAACTAACACTCAATACGAAATCTACATTTATTTCTCAGTAATTCTGTATAAGATTCTTCTATGATTAAACCGTTTTCTCATTGAATCCATTACTTTACGCACATATAACCTTGATGAATGTTTACATCGCGTCACACCGCCACACGACCACAGAGTACAGACGTATTTTGTTTTCTTTTTTTTTTCGTTCGTTTAGTGGTGTTCCCGCTAAAATGACAACCGGTCAAGTATTAGTCGATTAATCGAATTCTACAGCCAGATCGTGTTGCAAGTACAATAAATGTCAAATATTTCGTC
This sequence comes from Dryobota labecula, assembly GCA_947523025.1. Lineage (NCBI taxonomy): Eukaryota > Metazoa > Arthropoda > Insecta > Lepidoptera > Noctuidae > Dryobota > Dryobota labecula. The sequence goes on along the minus strand of OX383286.1, from coordinate 3,563,393 downwards.
CAATTGGGAACGTGACCCTGAGATAAGTTATGCACCAATGGTGTTCATTATATATTTTGAGCGTTTTATCAGCACAAACGGTGTATCATACGACATTTCAGAGGATTTCGTTTTGTTTTCACATTGTTGGTACTTACATGAATTATTTTAAAATTATTATTTGTGTCGCACTTTTATTTCGTGTTGTAATTTGGTACAATTGATTGCTTTAAGAATTTGAGTGAAATTTCATATTTTGATTTTGTGTTTGTTATCTTTAGGTAAAGACTCATTCACGTTCAGAACATAAGTACTTTTATTATATTAAATCATTTTTTTCGGTTTCTATTCACATAGTGAATCACATTAAAATTAATATTAAGTTAGAATTTTGAGATATAGCCTGGGATATGGAGAAGGACCTAGGGTACTTTTTTATGCGATAACCGACATCCACGCGGGCGAAGCCGCGGGCAAAAGCTAGTAAATAAATATAAAAACAAATAATAATAATAATGGTGCCAATACGAGAGGAGTACTAATCACTATTCTCATGTGTTGTCTTATAACCTTAGTAATCTTAACGTACCCGTCAGAATTTCAGCATGATATTGCCTACTTTTTAGTGCTCCGTACGTCTGAATAAAAAAACGGAACCCATAGAGGATCATTTGTGTGTATGTCTGTCTGTCCGTCTATCACAGTCAATTAGCTCCGAATCTACTGGACCAATTAAGTTGAAATTTGATACACATTTGAATTTCCGTGACACAAACACGGATGATTGATTTCCTTCCTTGGATGTCGTAAAAGGCGACTGAGGCACTTACTAGAGAATGGGCAGCAGCGTTCTCTATGCATTTTTACACCATACTGCGATCGCCAACCCCCCCCTTTTGAGGGAGGCTATGTCCAACAGTGGACGTCTTTCGGCTGAAATGATGATGATGATGAAACACGGACGTGTAACATAAATAAATGAATTTTTAATATGGGGGTCACTTTTGGGAGGCAAATAAGAATCTCTTTTGCTAATAATTAGCAAAAAAGATTCTTATAGGTACAATTATTGTACCCAGTAAAATAACAAATGAAAGGGCTTACTGAGTGTGTGTTTCCAATCTCCGAAACCACTGAGCCAGTTTTTTATACAGAAATTTGTTCTATACTTACAGAAGTCTATGGTCTTAAAATAACATGTTAAATCTCTCAATATTGTGCGTACGAACTTTACATTATTTTGCAGTTGAAATGTAAGAGAGAATTTATGTTTTTCAACTCCAATGTTAAGTTTGTTTTAGGGATAAACTCCCCCCAACTACAGAACCCTTGTGCGTGGTCCGATACGTAGTTGGCCTGTTTTTCCTATTACTCTTATTTTGCCATCTTATTAATAATAAATAACTTTCTCCCATACCACAACGTTTCTATCCAAACATTAACAGCTACTTCATACAAATATCAGCACATTTTCTTTCATTTATTACACAAGAGATCTTCCATTCATCTTCATTAGTAGCCCTTCACACAACAAATTAGTCCTAATGCCCTAGTGGTTGTGAGTACCTTTTGAGGTCGTGGTTCAGGTTCAGTTTTCGGGTAAAACAAATGTTAGGGGAGATATATAGAGAGTTTGTGGTTGAATTTGTGTTTTGTGTTTTACGAACTGTGGCCAAATAAACGTAATTCTTTCTTTATTTCTTTCATCTAAGTATTACTTTTCTAAGACGAAAATTCCGGACGGGAGGCCAAAAAACGGACTTTTCCAGACAAATCTGAAGGGTTGGTCTACATGGAAGTAGACAGACACTACGGAGCGCTATGTCCTACGATCCTTAGACACTGTTTTTGGCACATTACATTAACTTCTTTAGAAGAAAATCAGTATAACATACCAGACAAACCAGTATAGTAGTACCTACCAGAGGCGTAACGTGCTAACAACTCCATTCCTACTGGCATATAGATATATACTACAGGTACTTATTATTCAAACAACAAAAACGCTAATTCTTGGCTTGAATTCCCAAGAACAACACAAATTGTTCTAAAGAAACCGGTGGTTAACAATTTTAAAATTATAAGTAAAAATGGAAGTTATTTTTGTAGTGAAAACTTCTTTAGCCGCGTTGAGCGATTTTTGGTAGGGGGGAAACTTATAGGTTCGCGTCACCGAAGGGCGTGACATGCTCGTGACGTGTTGGGCCAGACTATCAGTAAAAAAAATTGTTTATTGTGTCTCAAACTGCTGTGTTACATTTACAAAAATGTGAATGAAACAGCGCCAGTAAGTAATAAATAATACTCGTACTTGTGTTGGGGTTGTCTCGCTTCTTCCCCGAATTGAGAGTTAACAATCTTTTAGTATTATATGTTTAGGGTATGATGGGACTGTCATACGCATTGCGGTTATAAAAGTCCCTAATTAAAACAGAATAAAAAAAATAAAAAATAAAAAGACATTTATACAAAAGTTAAAATTTATTTATTTCACTTCTGTCGGCAGTCCATAAAGAATAGAATAGAATTATCTTTATTCAAGTATCAAGACTCAAAAATGGTTAGTAAAACTTACAACTATATTAGTAACAACTGAAACTTCACAAAAACAAACAAATAGTAGTAGATCACCGCTGTGGCAACCCATGGGAGATGGCACAACAGTCAACAAAATTGGCAGTCATATGACTGCCAATTTTTTTTTTTCTTGTGTATTGATAGCGTCTCTTCGATTCTGCTTATCGACGACAGATGGTGTTAAATTCAGTAAAACAAAGGAATGATTTTTATTTCTGAGTAAATTAATTAATTTTAACATAATTGCATGACTATTTATGAAACTGAACAATTTTTTTTTCGGCTTTCCTCCTAAGAAATGTCAAGCCTCGCCACTGGTACCTACAGCAGTCTCCTTATTCTGCATCCAAATAGTTGATAGACATGAGAGTGTGGGTGGTCTAATTAAGTCAGTGTGTCGAGTTCCTTAGATCCTCCGATCCATCTTGATTCGTCGCCCGTCACCCTACATCACATTATGACGTCGCAGCCAAACATTAACTCCATGTTATTAGTAATTACAATAACAAATACATCCACTAATTCATACCGTGACATGAGTCAAGATTGTAATCAGAAGACACAAGCTAAAACCAACCCTATAAGAAAGAAACAGGGTTGGTTGTTGAGTGAGAAAATCATATTCGGCGGAACTTGAGATGTGATAAATCAATGTTAGTGTTTGTGAAATTGGGATGTCATATATGAGGTGGTTGTGCCTCACGGGTCGATCGATTAATTTAAGCTAAGCTTGCCCCGGTTGGTCCGTGGGAGGGTGACCATCTTTACATACCAAAACCCCTTCGTGCCTCGGAAAGCACGTTAAACCGTTGGTCCCGGCCGTCATTTGTAAATCTTTGACAATTGTTACGGGTCGTCCGAAGCCCGAAAGTCTGACAACCAGTCTTACCAAGAGGTATCGTGTTACCCAGTAAAAAAAAGCAAAGACCTCCCCTTTGGTGCTTACGTAATACTAGAATGACCCCCACGATGCATCTGGTTAGACTGGAAGCCGACCCTGAACATAGTAGAAAAAAAAAGTAAGGCAGATTGATTGGGAAACAAATCTTAACCTGTGGGTTAATTGCGTAGCACACCTGCAGTCGCAATGGGTTTCATTTTCACATTTAAACAACATTCATTGCATTATAAATTTAGGTACGTTGTAATGCTGACGAATTTTTAACTCAAGCAGTACTAATTACGCAAAACTATTAAGTTATAAACGACGGAGTTCTAAGATAACAAACATAAAAAACAACCTAATTGAGAACCTCTTCCTTTTTGGAAAGTCGGTTAAAAATTAATTTCCTGTCCAAGTACTTGAGCGCCGAGAATTTACAATGTGCTGATAATTTTCTAACATTTTGAATTGTTACAGTTGCAAACTTGAGTCTAAATCGAAAGTTATTTACGGATAAACCCGTCCAACGTTAATAATAAATTGACTTTCGTTATAAATAATTTGATGTGCACTAACCTTAGTTATGCAGAGTAAAAATAAGCAGTAGGATTTTGGCAAAATCCTTCTCGTGTGTGTTTTGTAATGCGTGTAAAGCTAGTCTACTAGTCTTACCTACATACACTATTAGCTACTGGACTATATTTACCTTAGACATGTATTTATTCTCTAAGTGAACAATGTATGTTTTTTTTTTTAATAAATAGAGAATCTTTTACCCAAAATTTTCGAACATAATTATGAAGAAATGGATTATGCAATATCCTTCAAAATCATTCAGATTATGATTTGTGTTACGGAATAAGGGTACTGCCCTGCAAGCTACCATTCAAACGACAATGGACCACTTAAACCAATACCGTCTTATAACAAAATGATTTCTAACTTGGTACGAGTCTACAAACCACCTTTAAGTTTAAACACGGGTTTAAAATTAGTTAACATTATAGTGACCTAATTGGTGATGTTCTTCAGAAAGGTCAGGTGTGTAGCACTCGCAACCGGCGTGCGTGTATGACCAGATGTATGAATCTAAACGAAGCAAAAGGAGTATGTAAGCAGCGTAGCAGGTAGCGCTCTATAGTTTCTGCCTAGGAAGAAGGCGTGAGTGTATGTACGAGTATGTATGTATTAAAATTAGTTTTTGTATTTAGGTTTAAAGATATTTATTCTCAAATAAGACACAAAGGCACTTACATGAGAACAATGCGTAATAGTACATTACTTACCATGTACTATTACGCATTGTTCTCATGTAAGTGCCTTTGTGTCTTATTTGAGAATAAATATCTTTAAACCTAAATACAAAAACTAATTTTGAACTAATTTTTAAGGGCTGTAAAAGAAAGAAAGCCTAAAATCGCAGGTATTTGTGACCCGAGCCGTAGGCGAGGGTTGTAAATATTCGATAGAGGGCTTTCTTTTTTACTGCCCGTGGTGAGTACACAATTTTACGTCTTCACCTGGCTACAATGCGAGTTTTACTGTACAAAAATGACGGACTTTGATCACTTTTTTAACCCCTGAAGAGAATGAATTTTTAGAAATACTTCCTAAGTACCTACTTTACACACAGCGGCTTGTGTGTTGTCTGCCAGTGAATTAATAAATTAATTTATGATTTAAATTAACAATTAACCGCATACACTAGCGCAACTCCTTTAAAAACATATTATCTCGTGACTGAGAAGGAATTATGAAAAACGGCTCAACAGCGACCTCGGTAAGAGTGTCTAGAATGTTCTAATACCTTTTATAAAGTTTCATATTGAGACACGAAACAACAAAATTCGATCCAAAGAAAAGCGGCCACATTCCTCTAGATCGTATTTTGTTGCTTCGTGTCTCAACGTTACAAAAGGTATTAGAACATTTTAGACACTTGCCGAGGTCGCTGTAGAGCCGTTTTTCATAATTCCTTCTCAGTCACGAGATATATTTTTTTTTAGGACTAGCGCTTGTGGACCGTAGTACTCTTAAGTAAATATCTAAAAACAGTATAGACTTCTAGCGTTATTATTAGCTGGGCGCTATAAATCATGAAAGCTACAGAAGCAGTCCTAGTAAGGACAGACGATAACCAGAGACGGGTCATAAATTCGACCATGTACCTACCCACTGCGAAGAATAGGTATTGTAAGATCATCTGGATAATTTGAAAATAATAAAAATAAGGTTTTTTTTTCGTCACAGTTAAACTTTAAAAAAATATACTTAAAATGTTGAGGAGTTTTCATTTTGGAAAACGATAAAGCCGTGCAATTAAATATTTGTTTCTTTGTGACAGAATTATAATACGAAACTGTCTTTTTAGGGTTCCGTATGTCTGAATGAAACAACAGAACCTTTATAGGATCAGTCGTGTGTCTATCCGTCTGTCTCAGCCAAGGAACAATTTAGTTGAAAGGAGATTGTTCTGCATCCATACATCGTTCGCCCCAGAACCAACAGCAAAGGAAAAATACTTTGCGTGTTCTAAATTACAAGTATATGCCCATGAAGACAAAGTTTAATGACGGACAACTTGCAGAAAGGATTTATTTCAAAAGGAAACAAAGATGTTGAGGTTATATTTAGTAAGAAACAATCCTTTCAATACTTCGAAATACATGTTAATAAATGCATGTCACTGTTATTTCTATTGCCTGTATATGGTTAGTTAAGCTAAAAGAATCAGAAAAACATTTAAGTACTTACCGAAGTACCTATAAGGTATTTGGTAAATCTTCTAGTTTTTGTATTAAAATAGGTAGGTAAATAAGTACTTATTTATTTAACTTCAATTCAAACGACTTTATCCTAATGTTTTTTTGATTTTATTTATTTATACTTAGGTAGGAAGTCATATTACCTCATGTATGTTAGTCATGTTATTGAAAGATTGGACATCACTAATTGTCATGTCTAATCTAATTGTCAAAGATGGCGGCATATTTTATATGATGTCGATAGTATCGCTCTTTTAATTGTTCATTATGGAACGCAGAATGTCCGTTTCATACAGATATTCGCAATTAATCTAATAAAATATATTTATAATTATTATGTAGGTCAGATGTTTATTGGTCCTGGGGCCATTTCCGACGATGTCCTTTGCAATATCAATTTCTTTGACCCAAACATAGATGTGATACGTAAATAAATAAATTTCGAATAAGGGTCACTTTTACGAGACGAATAAGAAATAAAAAATTAAAAAAATTTGTACACTGTGGGACATATCAAATGAAACACCGATTTTTTTAAATAATTTTAAAATAAATTGTTTTAAAGTTTTTTTTAAGGAAATAGATGATTGCCTTATCTCCGAAACTACTGAGCCTATTTTTTTTAATGCAAAAAAATATTATATTTATTTATTTATTTAAACTTCATGTACAAAAGCCTATGTAACAACATAGGCATATACATATATATATACATATCTATACCTATAGATTACAGGAAAACCTATATGAAGTCTATTTATTGTCTTAGAATAAAATAGTAAATCTCCCAATATTGTGCGTACAAACATTTGCAGTTGGAATGTAGGTATGTGAGAACATGTTTTTCAATTAATACAATATTAAGTTTGTTCTTGAGATAAATCATAACAACATTCCAACTACGGAACCCTTCATTGTATGTGGTCCGACACGCACTTGGCCGGTTTTTCTTTTACTTTTGCATGCAAAGGTCTCCTATTATTATTATTAACATAAGCGGGATATTTACCATGTTTATTCATTGTTCTGAGTAAATAAAAAAAATAAAAAATAAAATAAAAAAAATATCCCGCTTATCTATATATATAAAAATGAATCCCTATTTCCCTTGGTCACGGCATCACGCGTGAACGGCTGGACCGATTTCGCTAATTATTTTTTTGTTGTGTTTGTTATTGTCAGGAGAAGGTTCTTATGTAAGAAAAAATTAAGAAAGTTAAAAAAAAAATATGAAGACGACCATATTAACATTTTTAATGTAATATTATGTAGGTAACTCTATCTTCTAATGTAACTTTATGGCGTTTGACATAACGTGTCCGTCATCATTTGGTAGGTACGAGAATAGATTTTATCAAAAAAAAAAAATTGAAGGTTTTAGTTAGGTAGGGTAGGGTAGGGTAGATAGGTAGGTAGGGTAGGGTAGGGTAAGGTAAGGTAGGTAGGTGGGTAGGGTAGGGTAGGGTAGGTTGGTAGGTAGGTAGGGTAGGGTAGATTGGTAGGAAGGTAGGGTAGGGTAGGGTAGGGTGGGTAGGTAGGTACATAGGTAGGGTAGGGTAGGGTAGGGTAGAGTAGAGTAGTGGAGTTTATACTATATTTCCTTTGCGCGTAGAAAAACTGCCACAGTCAAATAGCATTTGACAGAACGAAGTCTGTCGGGTCAGCTAGTGTTAATAATAATATTAGTGACCATGACAGTTTAAAAACTTATGTCTCCTATTATGTAAAGTATAAACTTAACTCATTAACAAAATAAATTGGATAAGCCACATTTATATTGATACTTACCTAATTGCCACTCTTGCTAAGTACCTATTACACCTTTTATTTAATATCTACATCTTGACCAGAAGTTTTTTTAAGTTACTTTTTCTTATGAGCTCCTACAAAAACGTTAGATTATTTTTTTATTTTTTTTACTTTGGGTTTGCTCTTGACTTTGGTCTAGGTCTGGGTGACAGAGACAAAGTCTACGATGGAGTGAGCTTACCCAGAAGAAGCCTGTTCACTCTCACTTTGAATAGAGTTGTATATGTTCGGAAACACAGACGCAGGTAGAGAGTTCCACTCCGTTGCTGTGCGCATTATAAAAGACGTTTGAAAACGCTTAGTGCGAGTTGGTGGAATATCAACTAGGTAGGGGTGGTAACTTGCAGTGCGTCTAGATGTCTGGTGGTAGAAGGGGGCCGGTGGAATGAGGTCGTGGAGTTCATGGGCACACTCGCCGAAGTACAATCTGTAGAAGACCGACAAGCAGGCAACCTTGCAGCGATGAGCCAAGCTGTGAAGCTTGGCATCCACCAGTTTTACGTCGCCAATGAGCCTCTTAGCTCTGCGTTCCACCGAGTCAAGCGCAGCAAGTTGGTACTTTGCCATCCCAAAGGTTGCTGCAATACTCCATGCAGGAACGGACTTATGCTTTGTAAAGGGTTTCATTCAGTTTCATTTACTTTACTATCATGCATATCAGCATAATTATGATTCACAGAAACAGTTCATATGGACGAACTACGTAACCAAGAACTAATAAAAGCCGCAGAAAACTTCTTATTGCTTGAGTTTTATTTGTACAAAAAGCAATTTAGCTTAGTTAGCAACTTTACAAGGAGGTAGCATGCATTACTTAGCATCAAGCTTCAGTCTTATGAAACTGAGAAACTTGCTCTGTAAGTAGGACTGCAAGCCGGTTTGACAAGAAACCGACCCGCGGCTTTTGAAAGAGAGTTAATGAAGGCAAGTGGCTTAGGCGTCGTCTGTTGGCACTTTCTTCTTACGGTACCAACCTAAAAAGGAAAAACAGAACCTTTTTAACTTTTTTATCCGTCTATCACAGAGGTTTTTCTCGAGATTTATACAACGAGGGAATTAGAATTTTGGCCTTATGTTAGGTCTCAATGATTTATTGTATATATTTCTGACGAAAACGGAGCAAAAGGAGAATGTAAGATGCGTAGCAGGTGGCGTTCTATATTTTCTGCCTACCACCAGGCAAAAAGGCGTGACTTTGTGTATGTTTATGTATTTCTGAAGTTGGTTTTACTTACACTTCATTTATTATAGCATTAGACAAATAACTGTTCTCACCCTTTCGTTATTTCGATGGAAACGTTTAATAAATTCCGTTATTTCACGATAAATATAAAGCACTGTAATCTATTTACCATTTACATTAAAAAAATAACTCTAAAGTGCAGTAATTTCAACAATATTACACAATAACTGTCGTTATTTAGCCGTTATTTGTCTAATGCTATAGTAAATGGAGTATAGTCGTTTTACACGTCAAAAAATATAGTTGGTATTCCCTAACCTTATTTATTTATTTTATTATTTATGTACACACAGTTAAATACATAGAGAGACGACATCATTATAATTTCAGTACAAAGGTACTGAGATCTTCTTCTTTCCTGGTTTTCTTTTCCTATGGTTGGTGTTTCATAGAAGAAACACTGAAACAAACTCAGATGTCACAGTCTCCTTTGAATGCACACACAAAATCCCAGACAAACACCATTTTTTTTAGGTTTATTGTACAACCGTTCTCTTCATCATCACACCATTGACAGTGACATCATTGTCACTGATCACTTTAATTACTTAGTTTTCACTTCACTATCAGCAGTCCTAGTCAAAGACTGCCCCCATGTTATTTTTTTTTTTAAATCAAATTTCTTTGGTAGGTAGGTACGTTTGCTGGCTAGATTCTAGTATAACATGACACAGCTATGTAGACTACGTATGCTTGGGATCTCATGGACAGAATTCTGTACAAACGTTTCCATACTCCAAGAACTCTGCATCAAACAGCGTCTATCATCACTCAGTCTCGAATACTGAATTTCTTCGGTCATATCTCGAGACAGAATAATCACTCCATAGAACGTCTAGTGGTGCAGGGCAGAGTAGAGGTCACACGGGAGGTCACTCATGAGATAGAACGACTAGGGCTTCCATTACGTAATTACGTAATTACGTAATTACGGACAGATTTTAGAAATCTCACAAATACGTAACTGAAGAGCTGCAGTCCGTAATAACGTAACTATAGGATAATATTAATTAATTTAGGTACCCATTTATTTAGTTCTATAGTTTCTGCCTACTCCATGGGAAAAAGGCATGGGTTTATCTGTGTATTTACAATTTACCTTAATTTAGTTAACCTACGACTTACATTATGACAACACCAAAACCCTTTCTGTGGGTATCCCCCGAATTCCCGGGGTTTATTTTATAACTTCCAATTTGAGTCCGCAAGATTTAATTTCTTAGTCGTACAGAATAGAGTTCATTGTTGACCAATCGGGAAACGAAGGGAATCCCCGTTGGTTGTGGATAGTTCGGTACGTAACACAATCAAAGTTTATAAGTGTTTCGCAAGTATTTGATCTACCTCGTAGATAATAAAGTTTAATATTGTGGATTGAGCAAGCTAAGGGAACTCCCTACATTTTTCTTTACTTTCGTGAATTTAGAAACAATCTCAATACTCGGTACTCAGTCGTCTTACGTACACCTGCGAGATACTGTCCTGCCTGGTCTAAGCTTATTTTATTGACTTTTGTGATTTTGTGTATGTGCCGCAAAGTTTGACGCTTGGTTTTCAGAAGCTTTTCATTACAAGTTTCTAAGTAGATATCACCATACACGAGTAGAGATACTTCAACGAAAATGTAAGTACCTATTTTAACATTACTTTACTTGTCTACTTACTTTGTTTCTAGGGTATTGTGTGAGAGTTTATACATATAATTTAGTAGTTGATTTTATATTGTTGACGGCACGGTTGGCGCAGTAGTTGAGTGATTGGCTGCTGCGCTGCGGGTCACGGGTTCGATTCCCGTACGGAACAAATATTTGTATGACCTACAGATAGGTGTTCCGGGTCTGGGTGTCTTGTGTATGTTAGTTTACATGATTGTGAGTGCACCCACGATACAGCAGTAATTCCAAGTGTGGTGCGACGTTTAAAAAAAAAAAAAAATATGTGCGATTTTATTTTATTGTTGCTTGTTAGATGTCTGTGCAAATAGACATTGATTATGAGTTCACGGTACGTATGTAAATGTATCCCGTTTTAAGTGTAGTGCCTAACTATAGATGCTATTTATATGTATTACCTAACTATTAAATTATGAAATATTTATATATTGTTTTAGGTCTGCAGTAAAGAAGACTATTTATAAGGAGTTTTTGAACAAACGCACACAATCAGCTATATGGGAACACTTTTTGAGGGCTGAAAATGGGCAAAGTGTCCAATGTAAACATTGTCAAAAAAATTTGAAGACTCCTGGTGGTGCTACTGGAGCACTACATACACATATGCGTGCTAAACATATTGGCGAGATGTCACAAGAGCAAGATGCGCAAAGGGCAAGTACTTCATCGTGCTTTCAAGCAAGAAAAAGTTTAGAACCTCCATCGAAGAAAACTAAACTAACGGATTACTTTTCCACTGAGTATTCCTTGGACGTTATAGTGACTAGAATGGCAGCATTGGATGGCATCCCATTAAGCAAATTTTGTACTTCTGAAGATCTAAGGTATGTTTTCAAAAAATCTGGCTATGATCTACCGAAATCTCCTTCAACTATTACCAAAATTGTCCTGGAACAGAGTTGTGCCATAAAAAAACAATTAATAAATCAGTTTAAAGATATGAAGTCCCAAAAAAAACGGTTTACTATAACGTTTGATGAATGGACCTCTACCCGGAACCGGAGGTATATGAATATAAATATTCATAATAAAGACCTAGAACCAGCTAAATATAAAAATTTAGGACTAGTAAGGATAAAGGGTTCAATGCCAGCTCACGTTGGAACTGTACTGTTAGAAAATCATCTAAATGACTTTTATTTGAAACTTGAAGATATAATTGCATTCACAACGGACGGAGCCAGTGTTATGGTTAAAATGGGCAAAAATTTTGATGGTCACCATCAGTTGTGTTTTGCTCACGGAATACAACTTGCAGTGCTGGACGTATTATATAAGACACGGAAAAGTACAACTACTGAACCAGAACTAGAAGATGAAGCTTCAGATACTGACACTGAAGAAATTGAAGAAAACGATGGCGGACTTTTCATAGAAGTACCTAGAGTTCTAGAACCAGAGTTTCTGTACAAAGATATTATAGTAAAAGTAAGAAAACTTGTTAAATCATTCAAAAAATCACCACTGAAGACCGATTTGTTGCAAAAATATTCTTTACAAGAGCATGGTAAAAGCCTCGATCTTATACTAGACTGCAAAACGCGATGGAACAGCTTATCAGATATGGTTGGACGATTTCTGAAATTGAAATCAAGTTTATTTAAGGCTTTATTAGACTTAAAATCAAATATAAGTTTCACAGACACAGAAATACAAGATCTACATAACATTCATCATAGTTTAGATATAATAAAAACTACAGTGATGGCATTGTGTCGCCGTGACTCGAATTTGTTAGCAGCAGATGCTGCGCTTCAGTTTATGTTAAATAAGCTTGATGCTCAGTCCAATGGGCTCAGTGACAAGCTTGCTGTATCCCTTAGAAAAAGAATAAAAGAAAGGCGAACAAATGTGTCTGGTGTCTTGCAGTATTTGCATAATAATGAAGAATATTATAAAACCGAAGAAACATAAACTTTTACAAAACCGACGTCGGATTATATTAGAACATATGTTGCAAACTTATTAGAAAGGCTCAAATTTACACCGCCTACAAGTACACAAATGAGTTTAGATTCCGAAGCAGATGACAATGATGCTAATGATGGTTGTGGCGACGAGTTGACTGTTGCACAGCAACTAGAAAAAGAAATACAGAAAACTATGTCTACAGTAAACAAATCTGGAGTAAACACAGATCTTGAATCCATCATCAGAGTTGAAATGTGTATCTACGATAGCACTGGCGGCGGTCGTGAAGTTTTCCTAACAGCAGCTTATAATTATTTACTATGTATAATGCCTACTAGTGTTGAAGCAGAACGGGCATTTTCTTCTGCCGGCTATCTTTGTTCTAAACTAAGAAGTTCCCTTGGTGACAGAACATTGCATTCGTTATCATTTATGAGATCATATTATCAAGAACAAAGATTGGAAAAATAACCATATTTTATATTGTTTCTTACTTTTAAACCATTTGTGCGTGGTACATGTTTTGTTTGAATTGTTGATTGAGTTTAGTCAAAATCAAAATCGTCAATCAAATCAAAATATTACATTTTGATTTGATTGACGATTTTGATTTTGAGTTTAATTTTAAAATTATCATTTTAATCTGTAATTTACTTTTAATTCCTTAATATTATAATTTTTTTCATTTGAAGTTGTTTGATTTTTTACTTCTAAAATACGTAATAAGCCCAGAATTTATCGTGCTTTAAAAAATCAAAACAGTTAAGTACGTAATTACGTAGTTACGTAATTGAAGCATCAAAATGCGTAACTAGTTACGTAATTAGCAAATCCGTAATTTTGGAAGCACTAAGAACGACCAAACTAAAGCCCCCCGGTTGGAGGCCCTGTTAAAGAATGCACCAGTGTCAACTAACAGAACTAGATAAAGAGAGATCGTCAGGAAAGCTACGACTACACCTGCGATTGGAAAAAGCTAATCGTGACCACGACCGCTCCATCAAGAGTGTAGTGAAGAAGAAGAAGCGATGTAGACTTTGCAAAAGTAGTCATGAAATGTGTCACTTGCATAAAGATAAAGATAAAAGATAAAGATAATTTTATTTGTCAAAACATGTGTATACATGAAAATTAAGCATGCAGGATGTCACAATATTAATATTTTGTACGTACCTACATGTTTCACCCGTAAGGCGTACAAATTTTTAAAATTTACAAAATAAAAAAAACAATACAAAACTAAATTACAAAATAAAAATTAATTACTTAAGGCACTTCAATCCAAGTAATAATAGTCAGTAATACACATTGATAAGTCAGTAAAATAAATTAATCATAAAATGTCACAATTAAGAACTACTAGAATTTAAAAAAAAATGCCAAAGTTGTGTCATTCAAGAAGTCACTTATATAACACTTGTCTGTTAATAAATCTCTAGTCTTTTTTTTAACAAATTTACCGGCAATGCTTTATATAATTCAAATATTTTATAACCTTTTTATAGTCTTCTAATTTTTTGAATATCTTCAATACTTTACATTTAATGCGTGCGTACAGTTAATGTAGGTACTCAGCCGCGTGTGACGTCACAACTACCATTACGTACACAGTAACTATTATTTATTCTGCACCCAAATTCGATGGACTGTGAACCCAGAATAATGGCTACACAGTTTTTGTTTTAGCAGGACCATATGTTTTGATTTTAGCCTAAATGTAAGTAAAAGTAAATTGATACTAATTAGGTTTCAGATTAATAATGCAAATTAAGAAAAACTTACGGCCTTAAGTGGTTAACATTGGATGGCAGTCGTTCTAGGCAGTAGTGCGCAAATTTGACGAAAATAAAGACTTGTAATGATGATTGTCATTATTATGTAAATACAATCATACTTATTACGATCACGAATCATATTTTGATCAACACTAAGGCCCGTATTACAGAACATCACTCAATACTCAAGCATTACTTAAAACTAGATTCAAGCCATTTGATTGGTTGAAACTAGTTTTATGTAATGCTTGAGTATTGAGTGACGTTCTGTAATACGGGCCTAAGTGACTTGAAAATTTACCAAAAAACTTTGCGGTCTAAATTCAAATCCAAATATTTTGATTTATAGAACATAGGTAAACAAAAATTGCATATGTCAATATTAATAAAAATGAACGCTGTCTTGCCAACGGCGCACAAATATTTTAATTAGAGGACAAATTAGAGGATTATGTCCAAGATAAGAATGCTTGGAAACATGCTGGTCCATAGGACAAAGTAGAGCCTAGACAAAATCAAACAGGTTGCAGGTTACAATTTAATTGTATAATGTATTATTTTAATTTTACACTCTGTCATAAATTTAACTAGCATACTGACTTTTTATTTGCAAAAATTTTAGTAAAATCATCTACTCTAACAATATTTGTAAATATGTGAGAACCATGTATCTAACACATAATTAATTTATCCGCCATTACTTCATTTTTAAGTGTTTTTACATGTTGTGTTATAGTAATTTTATTCTGGGTACATCGTCTTCACATGTAATGACATAACTGATCTACACAAAGTATTGTAAAAAAGTTTAAAAGTGTAACGGTGGAGTTTCTTGCCCATTCTTCTCCATGCGAAACTACCTTTTGGAAGGGGCAACTAGAATCAATTTTATTTCCGTGTTAATTTTGACATTCAAAAGTTCAATTAATGTTTCTATTTGAAATAAATGCTTTGAACTTGACTTTGAATTATAATTTACAATTCATTATGAATAAATACAACAAAATATTCAAAATTAATAAATAAAACTAAATTAGGTACCTATAACAATTCAAAATGAATTCATAAAAAACATTCGTTCATAACAATTAAATAAAACAAATTAGAAAATATAAAATTCAATTACATTCAATAAAACTTCCTGTCGCTCCCCTGGCGCTTTTGACTTAAGAGTACTCCGAGCGCACAGTGGCGCCCTCATCGTTATTTCGGTGATTTCTTTTATTTTAGAATGAAAATGCAGAAAATAAGCTCGTCAAGTTGTGCTTCACAAGACTATACGTTATTATTACTACAAACAGTAGATTTAAATTGTTATGTTTTATTGTAATCATGAAAACGGAGCTTAGTGGCCACTATTTTCCGTTTTAATGATTACAATAAAACATAACAATTTAAAACTACTGTTTGTAGTAATAATAACGTATAGTCTTGTGAAGCACAACTTGACGAGCTTATTTTCTGCATTTTCATTCTAAAATAAAAGAAATCACCGAACAAACGATGAGGGTGCCACTGTGCACTCGGTAGCCTCTTAATTAAATAGAAAAAGAATGATACTCGTACTTACAACATTTTGTCTTGAAATAACATTTCAGATAATTAGACTATCGAATACTGAAAAATGGCGAAAGTATGAGTGATTAAAAATAATACAATGCTCAGCATTTTTTTAATATACTCAGCACTTTTCCGTCATTAACAATTAAGTCAATATTGTTACAAACATGCTTATAGCTATTAAAAAGAAACGCTAATATTATTGTCTATTTACTAGTGTTCTTTTCAGAGACTTATATAACACTAGCTTTTGCCCGCGGCTCCGCCCGCGTGAATGTCGGTTATCGCGTAAAAAAGTAGCCTATGTCCTTCTCCATATCCCAGGCTATATCTCTGCCAAATTTCATGACGATCGGTTCAGCGGTTTAGGCGTGAAAACGTAACATACAGACAGACAGACAGACAGATAGACAGACAGAGTTACTTTCACTTTTATAATATTAGTATGGATAGTACCTATGGATAATCCACAAATACATCGTACTCTAAACTTGTTCTCTAAGTAAAATAAAACTCTATCAAAACTAAATCTTTTTTTTTAAACATACCAAAATTAACTTATAATAACACACACACATAACACAATATCACCCCGCAATATCAGCCTGTTTAAGTCCCATGTAATAGGGAGCGAGCCTATTGCCATAAACAGGACACAAATCCAAACACCGGGCTACTACTGAGCAATTCCAGATGGAAAAACCCAATAATAACACTTTGCTCAACCCGGGAATCGATCTCATGCTCTGCAGCAGCGCTTGCGTCCACTATACCAACGAGGCAGTTTTCTTACCCATTCTTAAATAAACTCATAATAATAATCTCCTTAAAGTATTCCAGTAAGATGCTGGTAGGGATCTTGACCATACTTCCAGGATTGACCTAGTAGCCGTGGAATACGTCTTCACTCCTTAAGCACCTTAAGAAGTGTTGCCCCCTTGTCACTACGTCACTATGTGCTCGCGGTATTCCAGTAAGATGCTGGTAGGGATCTTGACCGTACTTCGTATTTGGACCTCTGAGTTTTCCTTGGGTGCACTTGCACAGTGCTTAAACGAATAAATGTCGGTCGGTGCCTCATTTGATTTAAAATATCGAACGGGCCTCTGCGACTTGGCTTCGGCCCCTCGTACGCCTTCCAAAGGTCCCCAGGGTCTCGAAATATGTCAAAGAATTTAAATAATTAAACATAGAAAATCATTTCAAGTTAAAACAATGTAAATATGCCATGTACCTTACAAACTTAAGCTAAGCTTAGCCTGTCTGCGTCCAATTCTTTTGTACGCAGAATAATAAACTCGTAAAGTAAAAATAAACGCTAATCTTTTTATACGAAATGCCTGGATTTTTCTGATTGCTAAATAGAAATTCATTCTGACTTTATGGCTTAGGAACTCGAGTTTTTACAAATCTATTTATGCACTTGAGATACAAACGAATTCATATACTTACTGTAATTTAGTACAATATGAAAAGTAGCATGCTTTAAAATCATTAAGTAAATAGAAGTTAATACTATGCGTACGTCGTAACTTAAAAATAGGATATAACTATTATTCAGCTATCATTAAAAATTAAAAAATTTAACTAATTAATTTAATTAATAATATTGCATTTTAGTGATATACATACGTCATTACAAATTATATATAATTATAATATTAGGTATAATTTGTTAATACATAACACATAATACATAACATAATAATAACAATAATAGGTAAGTGAATCTCCTCAAAAAAAAATATTCTTGAAGAAATAAAAGCATTTTTGTTAACCTCGTGGAATAGCTTCTATTTTATGTTAGATTTATAGTTATGTTTAAGATATTCTAAGTTATAATAAAGACACTGTAAAAAAAATTGTATTTAAAAAAATATTTAAACAACTGCTTCTATTTTATGTTAGATTTATAGTTATGTTTGAGATATGCTATGTTTAATGGCACTGTAAAACAAGTGGTGTTTAAAAAAAAAATCTATAATGCCAGTTTATTATATAAAAAAGTCGTACATACAAAATATAGGATTATTGCGCACCTCTTTCTTTACATTCCCAGTATATTTCGCTACCTACACAATTCTCCCATTATTCCCTTTTAAAAAGTCATCTCTTGCAATCTAAAATCAAGTTTGGTCCATTGTCATCTCATTCACAATTAACAGTTTTCTATTCCTTGCTGACAAAAGTAACAATAATTTGCAAAGCTTTTAGATTGTCAACTTTATAAAATTAAACCTTCTCAGCCAACACTGAAGGATCAAATTTGATTAATAGAGCCTGAATAGATTTTTTTATTGAAAGTTAAGAAACTCCCGCTCGCTTGATTTAAGCTTTTGTGTAGACAGTGAATTATTTTGTGTAGACAGTGAATTCTTATCTGACTTTTTCAAGAGATTTTGTTGATTTGAAAATAACAATAACTAAGATAAATTGACCTTTACATAATTTTATATTGGGATTCTTTTCAGTGTGTTCAAGTCTATTATAAATTTACGAATTACAATTTATTGTTATAAGAAAATTGATATCGAGAAGACTTCAGGCGCTTCATAAATCAGCCTTAATGCATTTTCAATTTTAGTTTTTACTTTTTAGACACGATCGCGGCTAAAGATTGTAAGATTAAGTTTGGGATAAGTTATCGAGGGACTAACGATATCGCTTAGTAATTCAAAGTTAAATACTGTGAAATATGAAACAGTTTTTGAGCAGCTTTAGTCATTCTTCTTTCAGCAAGTTACGGAAGAGTAGACAAAAATGATGTTCCGTGTAGACAGTAGGTACGACGGCGACCAAGTAGAAAGAGTCAACTGCACTCTCTTACATAATTCGACTCTAAATTCTTTGTTTTGTCACAGGATTTTTTTTTTTTCTGTTTGATTCTCAATTCTTGAGAATTTGAAATTGGTTAAAAATAAATGAAAATAACTGTCTATCATTTTGACTGCATAAAAACAAAACAAAAAAATCAACAATTAATTTATGCCAGAATGAAATTTTGACAATAAATACTTAACAGCAATACACGAACTGAACGGAAGAATGATAGAAGGATTAATTAATTTCGTCAATCATTCCTTTGTCATGCAACCCGTTCATTATCAGATCCAATCAATGTGTTTGGCGGTGTGCGATCGTGGAGATGAAGGGTGGAAGTTTTTGATAGACGTTCGAGAATTGGGGTTCGGGGCTAAGTTACTGCTGAACGGGTCGATCGTTAAAGGTTAAGCTATACGCTTGCCGAGGTCGTTTCGCGGATGGGTGAGACCGAGACCACTCTGTACCTCAGAGAGTACGTTACACCGTCGGTCCCAGTTGTGATTTGTAGATCTTTGGCAGTCGTTATGGGTCGAGAAGCCCAAAAGTCTGACCAACAGTCTTAAGGGGTTTCGCGTTACTAAGCAACTGGGTTGTGATGGCCAAATAGGCAGTCGCTCTATGTACGAGTAATATACTAGACGGTATACGGCTACCTCCGGGTAGACTGGAAGCTTATCTCTGAAAAGTCAACGCAGATTATGAAATAATAATATTGTTTCGGACACTGGGTAGGTACCTACTTATTACATTTGATATTGGTCTTTTGTAACGATAATGGTATATATTGACGCGCAAAGGACATCGTCGGAAATGGCCCCAGGACCAACAAACATCTGACCTACATAATAATTGGGTCGTTTTCAAAATTTATGTACATTTTGTTGTGATTATGTGTCCATGAAACTTATTGGTAAAATTAAATTAAATACAGTTCGAAATGTAAACATTTAAATCAACATTCAGACTAACTAGTAATAAAATAGCAAACATAGAAATGTTTGTTATATGGAAGTTTAGCTTTAAAAAACTAAATTTAATTCCCGTCGTAATTTGTTTCCCATACAAAAGTGCAATGTCCACAGTCGCGCGTATTTAAAAAATGTAGCTAATAATAAATAATGCTCGCAATAAGTAGCCTGATTCAACAATGTTTTGTCAGGTGAACGGGTAAGTTATATGGAATATACTATAAAATTATGCAATTATATTAAACCATTTATTTATTTGCCCATAAACACGTGTCTCATATTCCATTCCTTTGTGTTATTCTTTCTTGTAACGTTGATATTTTATAATAATAGAAGTAAAATTCAAAATTTTGTATGGAAACTCTATGCCTCAAAATGGTTACAACGAGAGGGCGCTAGTTTCTTCCAGTCACGTCATTTTGTTTTGAAACTGATGGTTTCATTTCGTGCGCGTCGTAAAAAAGACAATAAGAGTCTTTTTTAAAGTGCCAAATAACGTGATTTCGGTAGGAACTATACTTTACAGTGCAGTATGTCAGTGTAGTTGATGGTAAATTATAGTCGAATGCATGTTTCACGAGTAATTCGAGAGTGCAATTACAAGAATATTATTATTTGTAGGTTAGGGACACATTCATTTTGTTCATTTGTGTGACCATTGTGTTGTTATTTTTACGTCACGTGACACAATGGAATGGGTTAGGGCTTGATTACAATATATTCATTTATGTGAATAATAATTCCATTTTCAGGTGCCGTTAAAGCCTGCTGAACGGCAAATATGTTACCGAGAGCGTTTCAAATCAAATAATCCAGAAAAATGGAACGAATTACTAGAAAAGAATTTGATTACTTCGTTGTGACTCTGCCCTTAGTCTTCATTTGTGTTACTTTTGTGTCACCATAACACAAAATAACCACAATAGAAATGTACATTAATTTTGAAAACGACCCAATTATAAATATATTTTATTAGACTAATTACGAATATCTCTATGAAACGGACATTCTGCGTTCCATAATGAACAATTAAAAGAACGACTATCGACATCACATAAAATATGCCGCCATCTTTGACAATTAGATTAGACATGACAATTAGTGATGTCCAATCTTTCAATAACATGACTAATATACATGAGGTAATATGACGACGTGTGCGTAGCGAACACGCCGCGAAGACGCCGCAGCTGCGCAGCGAGCTCGCAGCGAACGGCGCTGTCGACGCCATTTTATGAATGGCACTGAACGTACAACTGGCGCTGCTGTGCTTGCTGTTGGTTCTGGGGCGAACGATGTATGGATGCAGAACAATCTCCTTTGGTATCAAAAATTTAAATTGATAACTATTTAAATTATAAATTAAGACAATAGAGGCAACTTTAGCAATAACGTACAAAATTGCAAAAACAAATCAAATTAAATTTTAAAATCAGTAAATATTTAGTATCAACCTAGTGCATGAAAATATTCAAGAATATGAACAAAGATTTAGAATTAGAATAATAAATTAATTTTAATATATTATTTGTATAACAAAACTTTGGCTTAAAAGCCTCTAGTACTTGTTCAATTTTAATAATCACCAGCGGGGTTACTGCGTAACACACTAAGGCCTGAATTCCTCTGTCGCTGACGTCGGTCGCGTACCGTCAGTCGCGTAGCGCGCTGGCCATCAGCGCCAATGAAAACATCCGTAGTGCGATACCGACCGCTCCACGGTACAGGCGTCTCCAAATGGATTTGGGATAGTTATGAACCCGTTTATAAATTGTTTAGTTGTTGCAGTTGCTTAAACACATTATCTTTTACTTACCGATCTCCTTTTTTATCATCGCCCTCATTACTGTAATCCAGAAACAGTGCTTCAAAAACTTGTAACTAAAATTTTGCTCTGGCATCGCGATCTTTGTACAGTTCATTAGATAAATCCCACAATGCAGGACGTAGGCGTACCTCGGCAATCACGTTGGGTATCAATATTCATGGCGACTATACGCGCGCGCGTACCATTTAGCCGACGGTCGGGAACAGAGTGAGGACGCTCATAGCGTTCTATAGCGCGTCAGTCGACCGACGTACGCGGCGCTGACGAGCGAGACCGACGCGCGCCATACGCGGCGCGTAGCAACTCGCACGCCGCTGATGTCAGCGTCACAGTGTGGTGCTATATAGAACACAACGTATGTTCGTACGCGCGACCGACGTCGGCGACAAAGGAATTCAGGCCTAAGGCCTACATTCCTCCTGCGCTGATGTCGGTCGCGCGTACGAATAACGCTAACATTGCAACGCTGACTTCAGCGGCGCGTACCGCGTATCGCGCGCGTCGGTCTCGCTCGTCAGCGCCGCGTTAGTCGGCCGACTAACGAACATGGAATTGTGCATAACATATGATTGATCGTACTAATTTGACATTTATTATTTATGATCTCTTATTATTATTATTATTGTATTGTTGATTTTCTTATTATTATTGTACTTGAATTAAATTAAAACCATTTTTGTTTTTATTGTGAAATGTATTTAATGAATTTTATTTTAATTGCAATTGTAAAATGTTACTTTTTTATTTTTCAACACAATGTATATGTATATTGTTATGCAATAAATTACTTATGACTTACTTATGACTTATAAGGGTGACGTTCTTTCCTTTTGAGATACGGAACCCAAAAATATGTCAATAAAAAAGTTGCAGTTTTTACTCAGCTTCGCTCAAAAGTCTCCCTCCATATTGTCCGTATCAGAAAAACCAATAACATGCTTTTTCGTCACTAGCTCCCGGACTACATTTAGTTTTTTTATTTTCCATCGTGAGCCGTGTTTGGTAGTACGACGGTGTACAAGGACCTTTTTCTCTTTTCTATTCAACATGGCTGCCGGACGTAATTGTGGATGCTGAAATTCCAGAGCTTGGTTCGTTAGCAAGAACCAAGCACGCTATGATTGGAATATTTTGTGAAAACGACAACAGGAAATAACTAAATAACTCTCCTAGTGATTATGTGGTCCAAAGGAATTTAAACCACATTCGAGTCGATTTCATGTCCATGGTGGAAAATATTCCAGGCCTTGATCTTCCCTACAATCCAAATAGATGATTTAAATTAACATGCAATTGGGACGTATCAATAGAATCAAACTAGTAGCTACTATGAAATATCGAAATAAACAGAGATGATAGATTAGATATACGTACACTGGAAATATTTAATATACACTCCTTGGCTGCTGCGTGGTCGTATTCAGTCTAAGCATAGAAGGCGACAAGCGTACTTTGTTTACATTTTATTGGAAAATGCAAATAAAGGGATAAACGCCATTAAAGGACAACGTTGCACTTGCATAGTCGGAAAGAGAACGCTGGGATGTTGTTGCCACGTAATGTCTAGGGTATGCTTCCGGAATTCCGGAATTTCGTAATTCCGGAATACCGCAACAATTTTTCTGAAATTTCAATTCCGGAATTGAGAAAAGTAATATCGGAATTCCGATATTCATATTTTTTTATATTTTGTTTATTATTTTATCTAAACGCAACCAAACTAGTCTGTGGAACTTTCCACAAGCCGCTAGACGGCCAATGTTTAATTAGAGTAATAAGGGACAAAGATGTTTAATTTGTTACTAAAAATGATTAAAAGACTTCTATTGTGTGATAAATAAGCCTTGTTGATTTTACGGTTTAAAATGTTTAATTAGAGTAATAAGGGAGAAAGATGTTTAATTTATTACTAAAAATGATTAAAAGACTGATATAATTATAAATCTTGTTTGATTTGAAACAAACTTTAAAAGTTACCAGTTCCGGAATTCCGGAATCAGATCTCCACTATTGGAACTCAGTTCCGGAATTGAGAACCTTCCGATATTGCATGCCCTAGTAATGTCTATATTGTGGTATATGGGTTAGGGGAGACATCAACCAAACTTGACTTCACCAGCTCCATTTTTGGATACGAAATGAAATTGAAAATGAAACTGATAATAGTGATAAATGTTTTGTGTCTACATAATTGCGTTATATTTTATTAAATCGAATTTATATTACTGAAACCCGAATTCCAAATCCAACAGTTGTATAATATTTGATTCTACGAGTAACCTGCTATCAGATTTGCGAGCTTCTGACATCACATTACAAAGAAAGAAAGAAAGAAATCATTTATTTGCTGATAATTTAGGTATAGGTACATGTAAGTTGGAATGTTTAATTAAGTGTCCCGGTACATTTTACCTTACGGCATGCAAAATATTGTTTGAATTAAATGGTAATATAGATACAGCTATTACAATTATTATTAGCCATAGTCTAATTTAATTTGTAGTTACAGATCAGACTAAAAACAAATCAAAATAATTAATGAATTAAATATCAAATCTCTCACAAATCATAAAATGAAGAATATAATATGTCGTAATGTGTAATGTCAAAAAGCTTAATGTCAGAATATTCCAAAAACATTAGCAACAATCACAATTATTATTAGTTAAAGAATTTAGATAATCTGTGTCAAAATCTGTTATGTCAAATTATAATTTAAGAACAACCATTAACAAATAAAAAAAAAAAAAAAATATCGCATATAAAATAAATAACAATGTCATCATTTTATTCTAAAACATTTGAAATTGCAAAAACAACGTACATTTTTATCAATAACATTTTACTATAAAGTTTTGTCATTTAAAAAGTCTTTAATTGTGTAATAACATTTCTGCAGCAATAGTTTAGTTAATTGTTTCTTAAACATTTTTAAGGAAGGTCTTTTAAATTTTCAGGTAATCTATTATATATAAGCGGTCCCATGGAAAGGATGCTATTTTTTAATAAAGCTGTTTTATGGCCACCTGTGCACAATTGGGTTTTATACTGGGACCTCATTGGTGCTGTGCGTTGTCTTTTGTCAATCATTGAGGTAAATTGGTGTTTATTTAATTTAACGAATAGGGCAACTTCCAGTATATATAAACAAGGTAATGTCAGAATTTTTAGGGATATAAATACAGGTTGACAACTTTCAGTAGACTTAAGACCTGTCATTGATCTAAGACATCGTTTTTGGGCCCTAAATATTCTTTCCCTC
The DNA here is from genome assembly GCA_947523025.1 of Dryobota labecula. Taxonomy (NCBI): domain Eukaryota; kingdom Metazoa; phylum Arthropoda; class Insecta; order Lepidoptera; family Noctuidae; genus Dryobota; species Dryobota labecula. The sequence continues at coordinate 3,538,337 of OX383286.1, read as the reverse complement.
TCACTGCAGTTGCCCCAAAATATGACACCGTATCTTAATAATGAAGCAACTAATCCATGATAAGCTATAACTAATGTATTTATGTTTAGTTTATTTGAGAGGTTATAGAGTACATATGAAGATTTACTAAGTTTTTGGCACACATTTTCAGCATGAGATTTCCATGTCAATTTGTCGTCAATCTGCACTCCTAAGAATTTAGTCACTGAAGTTGTGTCTACAATTTGGCCATTATATTCAGTAATAACTTTTTTTGGCTGTAACCTCTGGTGAAAATGCATGACTTTAGTTTTTTGTAAATTTATGACTAGATTATTTTTATTAAGCCAATCTATTATTGTTTTAAGTGTGCTGTTTATTTCATCTCCGTAGTTCGTCTCATTCATGCATTCGACTATAGCAGTACTGTCATCGGCAAATAATGTCGAATTTGACGGGGTAGGTCATTAATATAAAGTAGAAAGAGTAATGGACCGAGAACACTGCCCTGTGGAACTCCGAACTCTGTTACTCTGCAACTGGATAGGTATTTCAGTTCACGTTTAGTTATAGTACAGATTCTCGATAATTCAGTGTACTGTTTTCTATCCGTGAGATATGACTTAATTAGGTTTAGCACGTTTCCTCTTATGCCATAATCGCTAAGTTTATTTAAGAGAGTATCATGTTTTACATAATCGAATGCCTTTGTCATGTCTGTGAATATTGCACATATAGGGTTTTTTTTATCCACATTATTCATGACTACTTTCAAGATATCGAATATTGCCATGTTGATGTTTTTATTTTTTCGAAAGCCCTTTTGTTCTTCACATAAAATGTCATTTTTAGCTATAAAAGTGTAAATAGATTCATAAATGATTTTTTCAAAGATCTTAGAGAATACTGAAATAAGAGCTAATGGTCTATAGTTTGTCATATCTTCCTTGTCATTCTTTTTGTGCAATGGTTTTATGATCACAGTCTTTAATTCATCAGGGAATATACCTGAGCTTATACACACATTAATTATATGACTTAATGGTTTTACGATGATATCAGAGACAAACTTGACTACAACGGTTGAAATGCCATCGAATCCGAAACTTTTTTTATTTTTTAAGTTTTGTATCACACGTGTAATATCTTGGGGGACTACCGGCTGCATAAACAAAGAATTACGGGTTTTGGTAATTGCAGCTGTATTTCTACCATATTTGTTTTTTTACTGCAAGGAATGTCTAAAGGCTCTAAAACTATCAATCCATATGGGACTATAATTTCAACACAAGGCCTTCTTAACATTGTTATAAACAAAACACTCGCGAAGAAAAAATTAATGATGCCAAGGATACCCCCTTAAATCCTCGAATTCGGTAGATTGTTCATCATTTTCAATCATTTCGATAATGTCAAGTATGGTCCCCAATTAATCCTGTTGGTTTAAGTTATCATCTAAATGCCTACCGCAGTTTTCAGGCAGGAGTTTTATACATTAAGAATCTGTTGCATTTAGCCACATGGAATTGACAATTTTAATTTTTGTTGCAAGCTGCAATGCTGCGTCCTCTTCTATTGAAAGGGATACTCTGCTCGGACCTCTTTGTCGCAAGTTTCAATTCGCATTAAAATTTTACTTTTTTAAATTCGACAACCGTCATTTAAACTAGACTTTTTGCAGAAATCCTATACCATCGTGTTCGCAATGAAACAGCGCTTATTTTGATATAAGATTTATTTATTAAACAAATAGTTTCCTCCCCGACCCTTGACTGTAAGTGAAGCGCCAGCATGCGTTTTAGCTGAGCAGCATGTAATCCAAACTCCCCACGATAATAATCAAAACACTGATTTTATCCAGCCACCGTCGGTCCCTTGCCACCCTCCCTCCGACTCAGCTGCCCTAAGCCGAGGTTCGTACCCCACAGGGGGTGCCCTTAGCGAGCAGCAGTCGTTTAGTTTATAGTTTTTACGCCCTGGCTGGAGGCATTAAGTTTCGTTAGGAGCTTAAGGCAGCCACAGGAAAGTCCGGTTCAAGAGTCGGAAGCTTAGTGGTTAAACTCTGAGATGCACTAGATTAAAAAAAAAAAAAAAAACTAATAGTTGAGAATAACTAGTATCTGTATACCTGTGTATACCTGCCAGCCCAGTAGTTACGCCAGGAAAAAAATAGACAACCCAAAGTTTGCATATTACATAGGCTTCATACTTTCGGTTAATATTAATTTTACAAAATAAAAAGTCATATTTCACTCATTAATTAATCAAAGCCTGGCCAAAACTTACTAACCAACCCACTCGCGATATATTTTTTAACATACTGATAAAAAGTACTTTTTATCCATTAAACAGATGGGAGAGGTCGATTTTAATGGGATCCTCTACTATAATAATAAAATTACTATTCAAAACTATGCATACTCGTACAAAAACTATTTACCTACTTAGTTTTAAACCCAACGGCATGGAACTCCACATTAGCAGGCTGTTGTTCTCAGCAATACTAGTTTTACAGTCGGCTTCCCCCGCTATGCGATATAATAAGCACTCGACTGTACTTTGGCGTATAACTCGGTAATGCTTAGTTACCTGCACGTGGAATTTGCGAGTTTCACTGTTGGATGAAAATATACGGGTATGAAAAAGACGCGTAGTCGTTGAAATATGCAAGAATTCTAGAATTTTTAAACTGCTTTAAAAAAATATTATCTCGTGACTGAGAAGGAATTATGAAAAACCACCCAATCAACTATTTCGGTAAGTGTGTCTAGAATTTTCTAATACCTTTTTTAAAGTTTCATATTGAGACACGAAGCAACAAAATTCGATTTAAATAAAAACGGCCACATTCCTCTAGATCGTTTCAGTATGGTGTTAAAAGTGCATAGAGAACGCTGCTGCCTATTCTAGTAAGTCCCTTAGTCGCCTTTTACGACACCCACGGGAGGAAATAGGTTGCTGCTATACTTTACGTCCGGCACCACACGGTACCTTTAAAAATACCCATTTCTAAACCAAACTCCAGTCCCGTGATTTCCAAAGACATGTCAGTCGCAAGCCAGTGCCCCCATCTTGTCCCGTATATATCCCTGTGCGGTCCGCCACAGTCCCGCTTTGCTATGTCAGATCTAAAACACTACAGATCTAAAACCTACCCCAAAATGTTATTGTAGATTGTATATAGGGTGGCCCATGAAATGAAGACTTCTAATAGGAATAGGGTAATTTAAACTTTGAGTTGACTATCAAAAATATTTATTTATAGAACTAGCTGTTGCCCGCGGCTTCGCCCGCGTTGCTTTTTCTATACAAATAAATAAAATTTCAGTGTCTGTTTGTAATATAACATTTCTTTTTGTCCACGTGGACAAACCTACGGGCAGCAGGTAGTCGAATTTATAAGTAGCCTCAGTTACTTCTTATAACATCAGCTATCTGCCAGTGAAATTCCCACAAACAAACAGACAGACATACAGACAAAGAGACAGCAAATTAAAAAAAAATATATGTATCGTATAGCATTTAATAAAAAGCTGTTATTTTGCTATTACAAACAGACATTTTAATTTTATTTATTGGTCTAGCTAGATTATAATAACAAAAATCATCAATACAACTCTCTAAGTTCTTATAATCCTGTGGCGGCATCTACAACGCCACATGCGAACTACGCATCCAAGACCTGACGTTACAATTCCTGCATCGCGCAATCAGAGTTTACCGCGCGACTAGCATAAATATAAATACAACATCCCGACATTAACCGTCGGGCAGTTGCCCACCAGACACGTCGCCCGCGCCCGTCTGGTCGGAGAGTCCACCCTTTTTTATAGAGTATGATTCCTCCTATTGTATTACTATTTCATGAAACCATAACATTTGAGTACAATTTTATTCTAACTTAAGGAGTTGTTGATCAAATCAAACTGATTTGATCAACATACACACTGACCTGCAAAGTTAAAAATAGCTGCAAAGTTCCGTTTTTTCCTTTTGAGGTACGGAACCCAAAAAATATACAAATCACAGCGTCTAGCTTCGAGCTAGCTTGCTTTTATCGAGTAAAGGAAAAAGAAAGCGAATGAAATTAAAATAGTTTTTTCAGATTACTTTGCAGTTCACCCAGACTTTTTGCAATTCTCTTTTAAACCCAGTTTGTATAGCTACGAATCGGCTTAGCAAACTAAGTTCGATGTTCTACTTCCAGAGGCCCGATGGGATAACACACTATCAGTAGGAACCGGTTTCATTTTGACAGTTCAACAACATTCATTGCGTTATTTACCTTGTTGAGCAGATAGATTTTTCGTACATATGAACCGATGGCGCGAACTCCACCAACTCCATCGAACGCCAACAGATGGCGCTGGCGTACCTGATACAACTCGTCTCCGACATATACGTCTGTGCAGCGTAGCTTATATTTTTAACTTTGCTTACACTGACAGGACAAGTCCACTCAGGTTCTCTCTGTCTCGTTGGTTCTTTCCTCAAAAGACCATTTCAGACACGGATCTACATGGTCCTCACATGATCTGACCAAGATTATGTCTGGACTTTAAAAGAAACTTTGACCCCTGAGTTTGGTTCACCGATTTCTCCGTCAATTGTGGACCAATTTTGACAATTTGTTTTTCATTTGTTTGAGAACGCTTGCGCGGTGGTCCATATTAATTTTATTAAGTTTGTTTGGGCAGTTTTTGAGTTAGCTTCAATAATACGTAATTTTCCCAGTTAGTCTATCGATGACATTATAAAAACTTCCTGACACTATTATTTACATAGCAGCTAGTGGTATTCGTATTTGTGAAAGGTATTTTTTTTTGTCTTTTTTTTTGTTTTTCATATTTAATTCGTGCTGATACGAAATACGAAGAAGTGTAACTGACCATAAAATTGCTCTTCAGATTAGGCCTAAAAAGCATTTGGCATTATGCATGTAAAAACACCTTTTGCTATTTTAGGTCTTTTCAAAAACGCGTCGTGACCTCACACGAAGTCCGCCCGTGTAATCCCACCCTACACATCATGTTAATAAGTTAATCTCAGCTTCGAACATAAATAACGTTAAATTAGTGAAACCGCGGTTTGTAATAGAAAATTTGAGCTGATCTGCAATCTACATTTAGTTTTCCTAATGGAATTGTTTGAAAATTCATGACACTCGCTGGGTAATAAACTAGGAAATATACAAGAGGAAATGATCATTACGTTGTGGAATTATTTGTGGAACAAACTAAAGAAATAATATTCTCGAGTTGGGTTAGTTCTCATAAACTTTTAAACTTATTCACTCATTTCTTCCTGAAGGCTGTAAAAGATACTACAGAATTTATTTTATTTATAGAGCCAGGCACACCAACGACATATTTACAAGAATATAACATAGGGTATTCACCAGTCTTCAATAATGTGTAAATACATCACTTATAGGATGCACAACATACTTATTAATAGGAGAACAACTATTTAATTACATTTTATAATCATTGAAATATTAACAATAAAAATTTAATACATAATAAGTAAATCATTTATTCAAATGGGCACTAAAATGCACTTCGTGAAAAGGCACTTTTGAACGTCAAAAAGCACTTTTGACCGTCAAAGGGCACTTTTGAACGTCAAAAAGAAATGCTAAGAGCGAAGTGAAGAAGAGAGACAACTATAAGCTTCTATGAGTCTTATTTAATTTAGGGCTGACGTTTGAATAGTCAAATAGCTTTTCAATCAATCTGAATAAACATGACAGTTTGACACAAATATTTGCTGTGAAACCGCAATATCCATTTCTCAGATAAAAGTTATCTGGCTATTGAAAATCAGCCCTTATTCGTTAGAGACGTTATAAAAATGCTCTGAACACGATGAAGGAAAACATTGTGAGGCAACCGACATGTCCAAGAATCAAAAATTCAAAGACATGTGTGTATCTACCGACCCGCACTGGGCCCGCGTGGTGGATTATGGCCCACTGGCCCCAAAAATGGGAACATTGTATGGTGATTATTTTATACAATTATAAAAAAGTTAACTTAAAAATCTCACACAAGAGGTACCTACTGTTAGTACTTGACCACAGCAATTTGATGGACAAGAGCAGGTTTACTCGAATAAAATACAGATTGCGCAGAAATATTGGGATTTTAATCCATTCCGTTCAACCGTTGAATATAAAGAGAGATTATCCAAAAAATAGACCGTTGTCAAAATATAATGTCAACTGTCAAAACATGTCGGTTGAATACAGATACTAAAATGCATTGTAAATAATCGATTATAAGGGACACCCGACATGAAAAATAACTCAACTAAACCCAAAGTCTCAAATTCAGATAATTTATGTAAACAAAGGGGATAACACAACAAAAAAATATCTTCGTAATGGTAATTCACATAAAATAGCGAAAAAAGAGGTTCTATTTTCTTTTAAGTACTGATTTTAAGAAATAATAATTAAAAAATAATCATACCGTAATTATTTTCATAAATTTTCGGTTTTAAACAAAGTTATTAATAAAAGGAGATTTTCTGGTATAAAATATTTTATGATACTGGTAACAATGCAGGAGATCTAAACATTTTCACATTTTTTACATCTTCAACAACACTAATATTACAACTCTCATAAATAGATTCATATTGTAAGTAGCATATCTAGCCACATTTTGGATGAAAACGGCTGTAAACTGTTTCGATTGGAAATCGATTTTGGGACGCCTACGTCTAGCACTGGGCTTAAAAGGGCTGATTATGACTATCATATACCGTGTCTCTGACACACTACAAAAACATTGTTTAGCAACGGTATTTTGTTTGCATAGTTCTTATAATTAATTCACTTTAATTTTATCGATGATTATTTACAAAAACATTTAATGATAAAATGTTTTGCACCACTGTCCTGTCATTTTGACAGTGGCATTTCTTGACATTACTTTGTTTACATAAATTATCTGAATAAGAGACTTTGGGTATAAATATTATTAGGCTAACAAATTGAACGCTTAGTCGCAACGCCTCTACAATTTATTTTCTTTTTACTGCACTAAAAAGCGGCAATATTTTTTACTCCGTAATTATATCAGCACGGAACAAACTGTGCAGTTTGTCCAACGTTGTGTCGGTTCGTTTGAAGCAAGCCTTTGGATACTACTTGTTATTGTTGACTTGGATTTCGCGTTTCTTTTTTTTTTGTTTTTGTACTGAATGGTAGTTTCTGCTTTTGTTGCTTCATCGAGTGGAAGACTGCAAGTTTATGCTGAGTTTGAGCTTTGGTTGGCTTCGATTCTCGACTCCGGCCGGCTCTTTTTAGTAACTTTGAGTTTGGACGATGTCCAATTAAGGTTACACTGACACTGAATTAGGAAAAACGGCTCAATCAGCGACCTCGGTAAGTGTGTCTCGGTAAGTGTGTATGTTCTAATACCTTTTATAAAGTTTCATATTGAGACACGAAGCAACAAAATACGATCTAGAGGAATATGGCTGTTTTTATTTAGATCGAATTTTGTTGCTTATAATTTGTTTTTAAAGGAGTGGCGCTAGTGGACCGGTGACAGCCCTCTTAATGTAGTGTGTTAGATTGTATATTGTATTTAATAAATAAACAATGTTTTGAATTATATGACTATTGATGAATTGACTTGACGTTGTACCTAGCTTAATGGCTAAATAATGTGAAATAAAGTGGTGGATTCAATAAATGTCCACTAAAACCGTTTATTAAATAGACTACTTATTTCATGAAACATGAAAACCGCCTACAACGCATTACTATAATTAGCCTATAATATTTCCACTGCTGGGACACAGATCTCCTCTCTGTGAGAGGGAGTGGGCCGTAATCCACCACGCGGGCCTAGCGCGGGTTGGTAGATATCACACGACTTCGATGAGTATGTTTACCTAGGACAAACTATCCAGTTAGGTAGGTCCAACTTCGAGAAAGAGGTTTTACGAACAAACCCGTACATATCAATTGTATCAATTTTATGCTGACATCGACGCGCAGCGAATGAATAAAATATACATATTTTAGTTAGTGATCAGTAGTCGCATAGCACTGTTTTGGGTAACATCAAAAAGACTCATTCGCCGCGGGTCGATCATTTATGTAATTATCAATAAACAAGTTGAACTCAAAACGGTTTATCATTTAAATGTACCTTACCCGTACATTTTTGGTCCTTCGAGCCGGATCGTCGAATCCGACTTGGCTGGGCAGCGTTCGGGAAGCTACGAAATATCTTCTCGTCCCACATACCGCAGTGTCTCAAAACGCAAGTCTTTGACCAGTGCGTGTTGCCAGTGATGACCTATGGCACTGAAACGTGGTCGCTCACAATGGGCCTTATAGGCCAAAAGGCTAAAAGTCACCCAAAGGGCAATGGAGAGGCCTATGCTTGGAGTTTCCCTACGTGATCGAATCAGAAATGAAGAGATCCGCTGGAGAACCAAGGTAACTGACATAGCTCGAAGAATTGCCAAACTTAAGTGGCAATGGGCAGGGCACATTGCTCGCAGAACAGATGGCCGTTGGGGCCGAAAGGTTCTGGAGTGGCGACCGCGTACCGGAAGAAGTAGCGTAGGAAGGCCTCCCACAACGTGGACTGATGACCTTGTGAAAGCCGCAGGAATCCGCTGGATTCGGGAAGCACGGAACCGGTCGAGGTGGCGGTGCTTGGGGAGGCCTATGTCCAGCAGTGGACGTCTTTCGGCTGCAATGATGATGATGATGACATGTCTTCGAATTTTTGGTCTAGGACATGCCGGTTTCCTCAGGATGTTTCCCTTCACCCTTTTGAGAGCACTAGCGATGAAGTAATTTACACAAAGTTAAACGCCTATCTGGGTTCGAACTTCGAACCTATGACCTATAAACTCGTAAGTCGTGGCCATTACCACTGGGCCAACACTGCTGTCGCTACAAACAAATGCTGAGTAACAGAGCATTTCGTCGCATTAGTGGTGAAGAGAGCTCACTTTTGACCGAATTGAGTTATGAACACCACCATACTCGTCGTTAAACGGAGATTCTAGTGGTGAAGAGATTTAAGTGATAGCTCAACTAGAGGTTTGGTTTTTCATTCAGACGTGAAAGGAGTTAAATGAAACTAGGAACAAAAAATCAAGTGGTGAATTTTTGATTTATCTTTATCTTGGAACCAGTTTAGTGTGGAATAGCTCCCTTCACTACTAAGGCGACGATTTACTCAGCATTTGTTTGTAGTTTACAAATAGTTTACAGCTCGTTCGGTTGTTTGTTTACAATGAATACTGAACAGTACGCTACTTGTGTATTGTCACAAGCTTTTCATTTTGCTACATCGAGGTAAAACGTGTTTCACTAACTGTTTGTTTTGTATAAACTGTGCTGGTGGCTGGCTGTTGTTGGGGACGGCGAGCGGAAATTCATAAGTTTCTATTACTTCATTTGAAATAAGATCAGACATTTAAAAAACCTTTTTTACAGTCCGTTCAACCGATTTTGACTGCTATTCGGTAGGCATAAGGATGGCATTATAAGCAAAAAAGTGGTTAAGATTTTATAAAAATGTTCATTACTACACTGATAATATAGTATATTTTACATCGAGGGACTAAACGAAGCCAAAATATACCAGAGGTGGTTTGACTCCCGACTCCCGAGCGTGCGAGGGAGTCAATGAAACCGAGGGTATATAAAGTTGGCGTTTAGTCTCGAGGTGCAAACTGTACTTTTCACTTTGAGTGCGAGAAAAATAGTCAAAAACATTTAATACTTAAATATTATTCCTCCGTCCATAAAACTTTCGTAAGTTTTTAGGTAAATCTTCCGCGATTTTGGCGGCAAAAGATTATCTATTATGTCTTTCGCTCTTTGCTCGACGTCAAACTCTACACTGTCACTGGACATTCTTAATAAATTTATTTAAAACCGAACAAATTTACACTCGACAAATATTCTGAAATTTTCGCGGTCAGTTTTTTCTTCTAAAGCAGTCACAGATTAACGAATTAAAACACATCGCGCCACTTTTGCGGAAAAACCATGGAAATAAAACTCTCAACATTTTCACAATGAAGATGGTCCACACTCCACAGATAATAGTATATTTACTGGCTGTTTGAGTTTGTCTATGTCACATGAAGGAAATTAAAAAACTAATTACTTTTCACTTCCTAGAGACTAAAGTGGTCACTTTAGTCCCGCTTCGTAGGGCTATATTGGCGTACTTTTAGAACATGAGAAGTGAAAATACTTTTATACGTAATGATGATAATAATTTATAGGTCCATTAATACATACATACATTTGGAGAAATTTTGTGCAAAAACGTTTAGATTTGTACTTATAACTTTTCGAACTCTTTTTGTATAACTCTCTCTAGGTGGCAGATCCATAGTTGGGCCGAATTTATCCCAAGAACAAACTTAACATTGTAGTTGAAATACATGTTCTCCCAAACATTTCAACTGCAAATATAAGTTGGTCGACTATTACTCGGTCCCTTGTAAAGCCTACTTAGCTGTGATAGGGTATATTTCCCACCACAGGAAAGACGAGAAAAAGAAATGACATTTCCACTTTACGTACAATTTTATTTTATTTTTCAAGATTTTTTTACTAATTTTTCGGCGTGATTAATATGTATACACATACCAAATTACACCTTTCTAGTACTAAGATTCTCTAAAAAAAGCCATGGACAGACAGAAAGACAGACAGACGGGCATGGCGAAACTATGTATAAGGGTTCCTTGTTGACTACGGAACCCTAATAAAAACCGGCTAAATGCGTGTCGGACCACAGTGTTCAGTATAGATTAAAAAAATTACATACATACATAATGTATAATCCTCGGTAAGACTAAGGAATGGCTAGTAACTAGACCCATAGGCAATGCAGAGGAACCCAACTTTAGTCAGCTACCAGCTACTCTAGATGGCAGATTACAACATGTGCCAATACTCTCCTGTCGTAATACAGATGATACGATGATTTGAAATTGATATATTAGTACATTCAGTCGTTACCCTTAGTTTTCCATCCATATTCAGATGATAAATATTAAGATAAATCTTCAAAAAAAGTGTTATTACAAGTCATCTCCGTATGTATGTTCCGTTTAGCGTCAGTATTCCTCCCCGCTTTGGCAATATACCAAGTGCTTGTACTTTATCGTATCATAGCACTCAAGATGAAATTACAGATTATGTTTTGTTTATGTTTATCACGGAGAAAAATACAGAACAGAAAAAAAGAGGCGACGGCATAAATATTTCATTGCGCATAAAATAAAATATCGGTGAAAACGAAATATCCCTATTGACAGTTTGATCACATACATCGATTTCCCTACTAACTGTGTCACACAGCATTCAAACAGTATCATAGAATCGAATCACAAATACAAAAAGGTTGGCAGCCCCGGTGAATCGTAAAACGATATTACGTGTTGCACTATGTGCGCTGAACCGACCCACACCGTCTGAGTGCACATGCGTTCAACTGGGGTATTCAAACCTATCGAAATTTTGTGATATAGCTGGTTTTATGGTTGTTTTGTGTTGTTACACTATACGAAGCTATTTTGGCGTTCGAATGACGATGACAGGGGAGTACTATTATTCTATTCTATTTTTCTGTATGGCAATGGTGCCGATGTCGACAATTTTGCCACTGTCAAATGTATCAAGACAAAACGAGCTGAGTGAAAAAAAAACTTAAAACCAATAGTAGTAGAACAGGGGAGCGCTGTAGTTAATTATTCGTGCAATTGTTTTGTGACATGTATTGAAAAAACAAGATGGCGGCTGTAGTTCCGAGATTCACCACGCTCTAAAAGAATCTTGTAGCGCTATATCAATCTAAGCAATACCCCACTAAGTTGGGGAAATTGAGAGTTCGATCATTTATCAATTCAGCCGAAAGACGTCCACTGCTGGACATAAGCCTCGTCCAATTGGGGGGGTTTGCCATAACAGAAAGTTTGATACTACGAGTCTTTTGCCTAAATTGGAGACTTTCAGAAGTATTCCTGAGAAAAACTTAGGTACGGAGGTCGCTGGCGCTTGTATGTCAAAGAATGCTCGGGAGACAATACAATTCTTGAGCAAATGTTTTCTGAATATCGATATTGACACGGTCACTTTTGTCAGGTTTCAATTTATTCATGCATAATTTTTAATTTTTTCAGGCAACATTAAAGCAGTTATTAGTATTTAATATATTTCACAACTTTTCCAAAACAGCTTCATTGCATTAGCAACACCGAAAGATTAAAAATGTATAATGGCGTGACACCTTAAGCTTCTTGTTCCCGCGCTCATGACGTTAAGACGTACGTACTGACTTGGTGTGTCAGTTAAAATAAAGATTGGGGTAGAATTGTTGAAGATCTACTCTAAATTAAGGTACCCTATAAGTTTTTATTGTAAATATTATTAGATACTAAATAAACATTCGTATTATGTAGAGAATATGAGATGTGATGGTATGGTCACGTAGAATATTGAATTTGGTGTCGACAAAGAAATATAAATTAATGATAAAAAATCTTGATGTTTCATATTGTTTTCCTTATCCCTGAATTATCGTAAATGTAATATTAATAGACAATATTTAGTTTGTGATATTGGGGTAACTACTTTAAGATCCAATTGGGGATTAGTATATATTTTGAGGTTAAATATAATTCAGAATTAAATTAGTTGTTTTAGAGCAAGACTAATTTTATAACACTTTGAAGCAGAATTAAGATGACCCACTTTGGTAACTTTTTCCCTTACTGACCTACCCTATCTTGCCTATAAACATCCACGAAGCCAACTGTCATTGAAAACCAGCGCTGGGGCTCTGTCTCGCATAGGGTCGCAGCATTATGCTGAGCGATAGCTTTTTTGCGTGGATGTGACCCACATTTTCCCCCTACTTGTTTTTTTTTTTGTTTGTGTACTTTTTTTTTCCGTCATGATTACCGCAAATAAAGGTTTTTTCTTTATTTATTTATTTCTTTCTTTCTTTCTTTCTTTCTTTATTTAGAAAAGTCATAGAGGAAATTGTTGTATCACACTTGGCAAGTAAATTGGTAATCTAATCCGTATAGCAATTCAATCCATCTGGCCAATCTCTACAGATAACCTCGATCTCCTTCAGAAATGTTTTAGGATTCTAATTCAGGAACCCACAGAGCAATCACTCAGGACACACACACACAGGACAAAATCCGACACAGTAATTAAACGAGTCAGTGCCACACAAAGCAGCATGTGTACTCACTACGGTAACAAAATCTTTGAACCTAATTCAGAGTTCAAAGACTTTGAAACGTTGCAAGTCTTTAATTGATTTTCGACGGCACTATTCATTGCACAGCTCCAACAGGGAAAAGTTGCAGACAGCCAACGGTCGTTTTTAGTTGGTAATTAAAGATCTTACTTTCAGTGGGTTTTTCAAGGGTTCCAATGAAGCTAATAGAAAAGATAGTATTGTTACGTAGACTCCGGTGCATTTATTATTCGTTCAATCAATCGATAGTTTTCAATATCAATTTGTACGTTTTCACTGGCCAATATCGAACTGTTTTCAATAAAAACTGGAAAACAAAATACTCGTAGGACTATTACCTACCCATGCGCGCACGGTTTATACATTCTAAATTAAAAATCCTTCACGCACGAGAAGTCGTATTTCACCAACTCCGTTCTAGTATTTTCATGTACCGTGGGTGATGTGACAGATCTAATTCAAGATACAAGATTATTTATTTGTGGAAACATGAGTACACTTAAAGAGCATGCAAGTTATTAAATTACATTATAGTTATTATGTTTGGCCTTAGTGGCGTATAAATATTTAAATTTCAGTAATAAAAGTTGCCCTGCAGTGGTAATAAAAGGTATTGGATAAAGTACAAGATTACATAAGAACAAGATAGTAGGTAAATATCAATTTTGAAACCAAATAAATTAAATAATCATAGTTACGTAACAATTATTAAATGTCAATTAAATTGTCATCAAAGCAATAATAAGTATGTTGCTATCTATGTCATATATATCATATATGTCATAATATATCATAGAACATAGAACAAGTATGTTACTTTATGTAGATTATTTCAACGATGTATTGATAATATTGGTTACTACACGGTATTAGATTTGTCAGTCTGAAGTTCTAAAATACTGTAGTATGCTATCCCTTCTAGCAGTATCTCTATTATTATTAACACAAACTGAATATTTACCATGTTTACTATTTGTTATGAGTTCCCGATATTTCGGCGCTGTTGCAAGCACCACGATCACGGATAAAGCGAAGAAAGAGAACAAGAAAGAGGGTAGAGCGTTTTGTCTGCTCATAAACACCCACCCGCAACGACTTCAGTTTATCCGTGATCATGGTGCTTGCAACAGCGCCGAAATATCGGGAACTCATAACAAATAGTAAACATGGTAAATATCCCGTTTGTGTTAATAATAATATTAGTGACCATGACAGTTTAAAAAGTAGTACCTCTATTTTTTTTTTTTTTATTGACGGACATTAAGTTCCTTCCAATTGTTTGAGAGTTTATTGTAAATTTTAGGGGGCATACAGAAAACACTCTTCTGCATAATCATTGCACAGTCACAATTGCCCTGTGAGAAAGAAGCGATTCCATAGGCTCGCGTTTGAATACTATATTCGGGGTGCTACACACGTGTTTAAGATTTTTATTCGGTAGTATAAACAACAAAGCCGACTCGAAGCAATTACTACACATATTCGGCTTTCATTCAGCTCGTGGCAATCGACAAACTGCGTTCGGCATATAGCCTCGTTGAATCATCTGAGGTCTGCACAATTCGAACTAAGAAGTGTTGAACTACTGCCCGCGACTTCAACCGCATGGCTTGTTCTAAAATAGAAGCTTAGTTTTTTTTCCTTATAGCATCAGCCAGTGAAAATCCCGTCAAAATTGGTCCAGCCGTTTCGGAGATTAGCAAACAACACAGACAAAAAAAAAATTAAATCGTTTTTTTTGTTTTAAGTAGGTATATAATTTTTTAAGCATTTAGTAAAAAACTGTTATTTTACTAGCTTTTATTTAACTTCGGGTCCAATCTTGCAACTGAATTTTGAAGCTATTACTCTCAACCGATTGAAATGAAATTTTGCATACACGTTTAGTTTTCATGACACACATGCAGGGTTAGCTAAGTGACATCATTCTAAATCTAATATGGCGGATGGCCCAAGATGGCGGACTAGTTATTTTTTGTGCACTCCTATGATATGGGTATCAAATGAAAGGGTTTGCTAAGAAATATACGAAAAAAAATATGTTTTTTTTAATAATTTTTGACATTACAAATAGACACTTCAATTTTATTTATTTGTATGTATAGATGTATATTCATGAGAGTGGGTGTTACATGGGTATTTGACATGACCTTTGTCTTATCCATGTTCATTCTAAGAGCTCTTTCGGAAGCTCTACTGAGGTCATCGAGCATTGTACTGAGGTCTTCCATAGTCTCAGCCATGACAACTATATCGTCGGCAAACCGAAGTTGAGTGATGTGACGTAGCGTGGGAAAGTCTCCCACAAGGTGGACCGATAACCTTGTGAAAACCGCAGGAATCCGCTGGATGCGGGAACCACAGAGCCGGTTGAAGTGGCGATGCTTGGGGGAGGCCTATGTCCAGCAGTGGACGTCTTTTGGCTGAAATGATGATGATGATGATAGATGTATAGTTTGTACCGCCCGACATGCGTGTAAAACCCCTTACCGCATAAACGATGATAACGATCGACCATATATGTATGCTCGCTTAGAAGTAACCTAGTCACTCAAGTTCTACTTCACTCACTTCTACATTCACTGGTGTACAGTAAAGCCTTATCTACACCTAGGGTTGCCATACCGTTAAAAACAGTATTATACTGCTTTTCACTCTAAAATATTATTTATTGTTCAACAAAAATAAGGTACCTACTTATATGAATATACTGTTTTCACTGATATCCAGAGCTATATCTAAATAAAAGTTTCTTCTACAACGTAGAACATCGTGCATGCACCTGGGTACGGTGATTCAGCTAGCCTTAATTTCAGAATGAAACTGTTAACGTCTCGAATTTGTTTGGAAATAAAACTTCATTATATTTTATTATTCGTTGAGGTACCTACAAACCTCAACGAATAATGAAAAATAATAAAGTTTTTTTTATCATTACACGTACCAAATAGTACATAAACGGTACAATTTATCTACAAAAATGTTTTGTTAATTTTCTACTGTGGCGCGGCCAGGGAGTATCACACGCTGCCCAATTTCCCATTCTCTGTAAGTCCCTTAGCCGCCTTTTACGACACCCACAGGAGGAAATGTGGTGGTGCTATTCTTTACGTCCAACACGACACGACATTCTGACCATAATATACTTTATTTCTTGTACAAAAAGTTGGAAACCCTATCCACACCGGTAATTCATGCTCAAGAAGATAGGTGTCGCCATTAGGAGTGAAATCGTGTGGAAGCAATCCGATGCACATGCGTTGAGCCGCGAAGCCCGGCCGTGATATCGTGTACCCAAAGTTTTATTACATAGCACATTGCATCCGTGCCATTGAACTGAAAAAGTTCACATTGAGGTGGATCCCGTGCGGGATGCGGGACAAAATGCTCTCGCGTCGATTGTGCCAACTAACTTGTATGAAGATGTTAAAACTGGCGCGAATAGTCGCGCGACTTATTTTAATCATTAAAAAAATGGATGCACACGTCGCGTCCCGCATCCCGCGCGGGCTTGCCTCAGCGTGGCCAGAGCTTTAACGTCTATTCGATAGAATTCCAATTTTTTTTTTTTAGATTTGGAGTAGCTCGGGTATTTTCCAAATATTATAAACGTTTTTTTTTTTTTTTTTTAGTAATAATAATAATTATACCCGCCGATAACTGTCCCACTACAGGGCAAAGGCCAATATTTTAGAAAGTATTTAAAATCATTATCATGTAAATAACGTCCTTAAGTTCTGAGTTGAGCTCTACGATAACTGACAAATACGCGTGCAGGTCCACTCAAATCTGTGTGGTTCTTTAATCAATAGACCATTTCCGACACCCTTTATGGTCTTCACATGATCTGACCAAGATTATGTCTGGACTTTAAAAGAAACTGTGACCTTTGAGTTTGTTTTGGCGTTTCTTCTCAGAGTAATCAGATAGGAAACGCCAACCTCATCTAGTTTTAAAATATGATTGACGTGTAAAAGTGTTTATACAAACATTTATCATTTAACGTAAGATGATAAGTTTGTATATTCCAGTACCTAAAGAAACATACTTGGAAATGTAACAATATCAAGTTTTAACAAAAGGGGGTCAACCTTTCATTATAACTTTAACCTTGTAACATCGACACCAAAAAGTATCAATTAACATTTTGGGTAAAACCAATTATGGCGGCAAAGTTTTATTTTTTATTTTTTTCATCAATCGCTGTGTTTTTTGTCACAAAATTTCGCCAGCAGTATTGTTTAAAACTTTTCAACTCAACATTTTCGTAGGGCAAATCCTCTGACAAAAATTTCCACATCATGGGCCTTTTAATTATAATTTTATGATAAAAATTGGGAGTTTCGGCGAAACAATTAATTGCTCGATAAAATTAAGTTTTAAGGAAATTCATTGAGATACCTAATGTATTTTGTTGGAAAGGTTGGATTCTTTTTTTTTTTTTTTAAGTAAGTACTAAATCAATCTGCCTATATACCCTTTTTCCAATTATGTTGGAGTTGGCTTCTAGTCTAACCAGATGGAGCTTGATACCAATATTTTACATGAAGTGGCTGCCTATCTGACCTCCAACAACACAGTTAGTGGGTAATATGATAGCCCTGGTAAGACTGGTTGTCAGACTTTCGGGTTGACCCGTAATAACTGTTAAAGATCCACGAATAACAGCCAGGACCAATGGCTTAAGGGCGCACTGAGCTTCTGGCGCTAATTGATGGAAGAGGAAGCGTTGCGGCTCTGGCTAATTTAAGTATTTCTTTCGTATTATTAAAACAAATACACATTTTAAAAATGTAAAATGTTATGGAAGACATATAGTTTTGTTATTATTAAAAAACTGATAACCTTCCGTGAAGTATTTACGCCGTACTAAAGGGCTCCACATAACTGCGAATTCGCAACGCATCGCAAATATCTGCGTGCGAGCTAGAGCACGAATGCACCGCAAGAATTATCGTATCGCATCGCATCGCGGTTTTGTGTGGGCGCCCTTAGGGTACTAAGGGTTTATATTGTTTTTTTGAGATTACTTTGGTTTTTTTTTTTTAATCGAGGTAACTACAAGTAATCGTGTTTCTAAAGTGTACGATTTATAGAGTGAATCCTTAAATATCTTACATATTAATTGCATAACTAGAGGTTAGGTCGCGTGAGTCGTTCCTAGGGCATGCATTCCGGAATTCCGGAATTTCGTAATTCCGTAATTCCGTAACAATTTATTTAATATTTCAATTCCGGAATTGAGAGAAGTAATATCGGAATTCCGATATTCATAATATTTTTATATTTTGTTTATTAGTCATAATTTTTTTACTAGCCGCTAGCGGCTTGTAGAAAGTTCCACAGACTAGTTTGGTTGCGTTGGCTGTTTAGACAGCCAATGTTTAATTAGAGTAATAAGGGAGAAAGATGTTTAATTTGTTACTAAAAATGATTAAAAGACTTCTATTGTGTGATAAATAAGCCTTGTTGAATTTACGGTTTAAAATGTTTAATTAGAGTAATAAGGGAGAAAGATGTTTAATTTGTTACTTAATATGACTGGCGACGGCAACGGACGGCACGGTTGGCGCAGTGGTTAAGCGATTGACTGCTGCGCTGCGTGTCGCGGGTTCGATTCCCGCACGGAACAAATATTTGTATGACCTACAATTAGTTGTTCCGGGTCTGGCTGTTTGTATATGTGAGTTTAAATGTTTGTAAACGCACCCACGATACAGGAGAAATTCCTAGTGTGGGGCAAAGTTTATTTAAAAAAAATATATATATCTATATATATGATAAAAAGACTGATATATGTAATTATAAATCTTGTTTGATTTGAAACAAACTTTAACCAGTTACCAGTTCCGAAACCAGTTCCGGAATTCCGGAATCAGATCTCCAGTATTGGAACTCAGTTCCGGAATTGAGAACCTTCCGATATTGCATGCCCTAGTCGTTGCCGACGGAACGGGATGTTGCCATTTTAAATATTATAATTATATACACATTAACTTAATATTGTATTAAATTTATTTTTTATTTTGTTATTTTTATCGCATTATATGCTGCACTGGTTGACGTCATCACGTCAACGCCGGCTGTCACTGAAAACCAGCACTGGGGCTCTGTCTCGCATAGGGTCGCAGCATTATGCTGAGCAATGGCCGTTTTGCGTGGATGTGACGCATATTTTCCCCCTAGTTTGTTTTCGTGTTTGTATTCTTTCTTTGCGTCATGTTTACCGCAATTAAACGGATTTTCTTTATTTCTTCTTTAGATAGGAACATAGATTTCTGGTTGATCGCCGACTGTTCACACCATCGGCGAGTACTGGTTTCTCGCAGCGACGAGAGCTATCAAAGAGAATACTAACTTAACGACGTTCAACGAGCAACGAATGCGCGAGTCTCCACGACTCACGCAGTCGCTGCTCGTTGCTCGCCAACTCGTTTTTAGGGTTCCGTAATAAAAAAGAAACTCTTATAATTTCGCCATGTCCGTCTGTCTGTCTGTGCAAACAGACAGACAGACGGACATGGCGAAACTGGCTTAGCTCAGAGACTGTTTCTCTCTCTTGTTATATTAACATATTAGTAGGTGTGTTAGGTACTTTTATAAATTATCAGTAAAATTACCTCTTAATAACATATTCAAATTTATGCTAAGGATGTTTTGACATCCATAAAGACGGTCGATTTAAAATTGCTGCCGATTTTAAATGTTCATTTTCCGCTACAAAATCGTCTAAAATATTATAACCGTCAAGCCGCCGCTCTGCCCGCCGCTGTCCGTGTCGCTCTGAGCCGTAGCATCTCAATCACTCGCCCGTACATTTTGTTCAAGCCGCGCGCCGCTGCCGCTCGCCGCTCGGCAAAAACCGCTTGCGTTGCCGCTGCGAGCGGCGCCTCGTGGCACGTTTCATACATTTTTGTATATTTGTTTTTACCGCTCGCCGCCACGCGCTTAGCTACCGCTGGTAGCGGCAAGGTGGTCAGGCCGTAAAAGGCGCTCTGCAGCGGTATCGGTCAAACTATAGTGACATAATGTTACCGACTTCTCTTAATGACTTTTTAATACCATTTAGAGAAAATAAGTTTTTGTTTTAAACCTTAAAAGATAAAACAAACTTTAAGCTTCCAATAGCCGCTACCATAAAACAATATTTATCTCTTAAAATCAAAACCTCTTTAAAGTTAATGAATTGACCGAAACCCGGCCGCTCATTTAGCTGAAACATTACCGCTAACAATGCGTATATTCGGCCATTGTCCGAATAGCATATTGAGCCTGCCATATGTTGCGCTGGCTTTGTTTAGTAAACAGGTCTGAATTGTCCTGGATTTAGATTTATTTATGAGAAAGGCACATGGAGAGGTTTTTAACAGACTTTGCCTTCAGTATCGGCTTATTTTTTGGCAAAATAAATCTCTAGCTCAGGTTGTCAAAATATATTTTGCAAAGCCACTGTTTATTTGTGGCACTTTTTGAAAAAAATCGTTAACCGGTCAGGTATGGTCAGCAAAAAAAAATCTATTGACTTTAGATTTTTTTTTATCATTTTTGAGCACAAATAAAAAAATTAACAAAAATCCCGACTGCAAAAACATAACTGAAAAGAGAAAAACAAGCATTATAATCTATACAATTTTGGTATTGTAGGCGGGGGCTTTTGCACAAACAAAAGTTACACCATATTTCAGGTTATTGGTTTCAAATACAAATATTTGTTGATGCAGTATATCAATATTATATAGCCTGTATCACTTCCACAATTAAGACAAATAATTATGTTAAAATCCATCAAGCCGTTTAGGCTACAGAGTGTGCCAAAGAAATAGACATACATAAATACTCTCGAAAAACATTACCCACCTTTTGGGGCAGTCGGGTAAAAACTATCAATTTTAATTCAAATACCTAATACAAACTCTTAGCTATTACGTGAAATGGAGGAAAACACTGTTTCAAAAATAATTATTGGTTGTTAATCTATTTTTGTTGCTGACCGTACCAACACAACATGAAACAAAGGTAATAATAATAATCTTAATAATATAATAATAATTCTTTATTTACTCCTTACAATGACAAACTTATTCTAGGTTTTACATACATCTAGTCAAAAGTAAGATTTCCCAAACAAGTATAATGCCTAAAAATAAACTAAAACTAAAATAAGTTTATTACAAGTGCCAATAATGATGGTTCGGAATTACAATATTAGGTAGCGACCCGCCCGATCTATGTTAATTTAAACCTGTGTTTCAGGCCATCACTTTACATTTGAATTAAATTGGAACAATAAAATTTAAAGTTAATCTGATATAAAATAATCTATTAGCAACTATGAGTAATAATAATAATGATAACTTAACAGCCTCTCAAAGATAGGATAGTACCATACTCTGGTTAACGGCAATATCCTATCTTTGGAACGCAAGAACAAAACTGACTAAATTTAAAAAGCTTTCAATTTAATTTGATCATTCAATGACCGCTGGTAACGTTTCTTGTCGAAAATCTAATATAGAACGAGAAAAAGCTAAAAATAAACTCTCAAAGCAATTTCCACCTCGGTACCTTCACAGTACGGGTGTTAATTGAACAGCCAGGACCCCGCAGTAAGTGCATTTAGACCCAAAGGTCGGACGAGAAAGGTCAACAGGTTAGTTAGGGAGAACCGTCGGAGAGGGGCTTTATATTGTAAATTAAAATATTATATAGTACGTAGGTAGTAATGGTGGGCTGAGGTTTTAGTTGAAACAATTTATTTACAGTGAGGTTCTTGGAAATTATTAGGGTAGGTTCCTCACTGTTATAGTCTTAGTAATATATGGCTAAAAGGTAGCGTTTATCACAAACTACCTTTTGCCCGCGGCTTCGTCCGCATGGAAGTCGAAAAATATATAAAAATTTTACTTGAATACAACACCGTTGTGTTAGCTTTTAAATATAAGCCTAGACAGAAAAACTAGTTGTTTTTCTTCTAAAATTAAGGACTTTTCAGCTTCACCCCCTTTTTAACCCTTTTGGGGTGGAATTATCAAAAACGCTGAGACATGTGTCAATTAATTTTCAATTGTCAGCCTAAACACAAAATTTGAATATCCTAACTTCAAAACTGACGGACTTTCATATAAACTTCCATCCCCTATTTTACCCCTTTAGGGGTGGTTTTCCCAAAAATCCTTTCTTACTGGATACTTAATCTTCACAAAAAACACACCCTCCAAGTTTTATGTGTCTAGGACCAGCGGTTTGGGCTGTGTCACCCAGTCAGTCAGTCAGTTTACCATTTTATATATCACAGATATTGTTCTTGTTGTGTCACGAAAATATTGGGTATGTTACAACTAAAATAGAAAGGAGCAAAATAAGTTAATTTACACTTACTCGAGACTAACTGTAATGATCAAACAAAGAAAATTATCTTATGAAATGACGCTTACCTTCTTCTATAAACATTGTACCTAGTTGATCTATTGTTATAGGTAGGAACTTCACTTTCTCCGAATAGTATCAAAATAACTATTTACGACTCATTTGTTTTTCGTCATCATCATTTCGGCCGAAAGACGTCCACTGCTGGACATAGGCCTCCCCCAAAGTGGGGGATTGCCATAATCGCCACGCTTGGCAGGCGGGTTGACGATCGCAATATGATGTTAGAAATGCATAGAGAACGCTCCTGCCCTTTCTCTAGTAAGTCCCTTAGTCGCCTTTTACGACACCTACGGGAGGAAATAGGGGTAGGCATATGTTTTTATTACTATTATAACTATTCTATTCTATTTGTAATAATACTGTAAGTCTCTAATCTTAAGTCAGGAGACCTATGTTATGGTATACACTTTCTATATTAGTATCATTTACGACGTACTAACAAGACCTACTGTCTTGTTTTTGAACGTCGTGAATGATATTAATTAAAAATAATAATAATAAAACAAAACAAGTTGGAACTCCGTCCTTGCTTCTCATTAACAACAAATTAAACCATAATCCGTCAATCACATTTCCAGACACAACGAAAATAAAGAAAGCCAATCAAAAAGCCGCAAAAACTTGATTGAAGTCCTTCCGAGCACTTAGCGCGGGAAATCTGAGTCGCCATTTTGAAACTTTTAAAGAAATTCACTTTTAAGCGATCTTACAATGTCTGAGTGAATGAAACGCATTTTATTAGATTTATAAGAAAGGCCCGAGGATTTACGAGAGTCCAATAAAATAGCAATTTAGAATTTATCACTTAAATTTTAGGACGAACCATAGGCGCTAACGGAATTACGGATGGCTTAATATTTCCGGATGCTAATTTTGTCTTGGTATTATTTGGAATAGCGGCCAGTTTTGAGATTTATTGTGTTGTAAAAATGCTTTTATACTTAAATTAAAGCGTGGTTTTCCTTGTGGTTTCGTTCGCGTGGCTTTTACAACGTTCACTAAACCTCAATCTTGCGAATTCATGGATTAGTAACTTCAGTATTTTTTTTTTTTTTATATCTATAAAAAGTACCGAAGTAATACCAAAATCAGTGCAGGCTCCGTTGAAGGGAGAAAACTACATAATTAAAATCCTTCCCTTAACACATTGACTGCCACCGCGGTCACAGGTGACCGCTAACAATAGTTTTTCTATTGTGTCTGTTGTCTGGCAGTTAAAGCCTTATGCTACCTTAAATAGGGTAAGTTGGTTAAAAAGGACAAATTCTGATGTAGGTACGAGCCAATAATGCTCATACAACAAAAGTACGTTTAGTCGTTTATGCGTACCTAATTAATATAAATTCTATTCAGTCGTAACTAAAGCTCCGTCACGCGCTAATGTGCCGTTTGTAAATGTAACATTTAGTGCGGCAAAAAAAATAAACGAACATCACTTTATGCTATTTCCATAAATAAACTATTGAACTGTGTTTTGGTGTAACTTAACTAACCACCTACAAAAACTACCGAGGTATCCGTCAACGACGAGAAAACCCCAACATCTTTTGGTCCTTCGAGCCGGATTACACGGCAAATCATCTTGTGAGTTGAGAGACGTAAGGAAACCCAATTTTAGTGAGATTACTTTCGACAGAGCGTCAATAACTTAAGCTATTATCTTGTATTAAGAATTTTCCAACTTGAGAAAAACGAATATTTGCGAACTATAAAATTAAACGTACATTTTGAAGTGAAAGAAAAAGACGAGTATGTCGGTACTTCCTAAGTATCCCTCGTGAGTTGTTCTAAATACAACTTTGAGGATAAATAAAAGCTTTACGAAGCTGTTTACGAAGTAAACCTTTTCAGACTAAACATTTATTTGCTGTTCCATGAAACGCCGGTTTTTTTTAAATTTAATAACTAGCTGCTCCACGCGGCTTCTGCCGCTGAGCTTTTGCTAAAATAAAAGTAGGTTACTCCTTATAACATTTGGTATCTGCCAGTGAAAGCCCTGTCAAAATCAGTCCAGCAGTTTCGGAGATAATCCGGAACCAACAGACAGATAAACAGACAGAAAGTAAGTCAGACAAAAAATTTAAAATAGTTTTTTTTTTAATTATAGGTAACGTATAGGTCCACTTTCATATGCATTTAGTAAAAAGTTGTTATTTTGGCATTACAAACAGACAATTCAATTTAATTTGTTTGTATGTATGTATGTATGTATACAAGATAAGGCAACAATAATTATAAATTTCAGTTAAACTACAAACTGAGTGTCAATACAGAGGTTATGTAAACGAAACCTTTCTTAGAAGATGTTGTTATTAAGTAGTTATAACTATTAACTAATAACCAAAGTTTAACTAATTTAAATTTGGGGCTACGAGTATTCACGTGTATT
The DNA here is from genome assembly GCA_947523025.1 of Dryobota labecula. Lineage (NCBI taxonomy): Eukaryota > Metazoa > Arthropoda > Insecta > Lepidoptera > Noctuidae > Dryobota > Dryobota labecula. Next base: position 3,513,266 of record OX383286.1, on the reverse strand, counting down.
CGACGGCCTGTAATGAAATGGTAACCGTGGGGACCAATCTGTTAGGTTCAGATTTCGGATGGGTGACTGTTCTTTACTCATCGAGTTTCTGCTTTGTCTGGAAACTGAAATTGTGTCGGTAATTGTTCAAACACAGTTAAGGTTAAGCGAAAGCGTCAGGGCAAAAAGCCAGGAATCAGTAACCGATTCCCGACCACCGTAGGCGTGGACTTGCGGACGGCGAGCTATGAGCAGCTTGCCGTCCGGTAAGGACCAGGTCCGGGTCGGCGGCGCGTTGTGTTCCACGAGTGCCTCAAAGAGATGTCAGGACGCACTGACGGTGTCCGCCAGGACCGATGCCTGCCAGGTTGCGGATTTGTCCGAAAGAGATACCGTGGCCCTGGCACACAGGCAACTGAAGCACACTGGTGGGTTTTAGACAGTAAGAGTCTGACACGCCCTCCCGCTCCGCCCAGAGCGGGAGAAGTTATTTGATAATTTCCCACACAAAAAAAAGGGCAGCAAGCCCCCAGAATTAATAATAATAATAAAAAATAGCCTCACCGCCGTATCTCTACGTTGACGTCGTGGTGGGGCTTGCGCACTGCAAACTCTAGGTCTGTACCGGTAGAGTTATGAGTAAATACTTGCACTTGCACTTGCAGCGCACAGACGTGTTCGTTAGCAATATTTAATCAAATATTGTCGTAATGCATATGTAAAATTTTGCTTAGTGTAGTTTTGTTAATAATGGACATAAAATAGTGAACTTGTAATAAAACAAAATGGATAACAGCCCCTTAACCCAAGGGGCCCAGTGCAACCCACCGCCTCACCATCGAAGACGACGACGCCAAACCCAGCCCTCAAGCCGGCCACGGCTGATGTTATTTCGACGCCCGAGATTCAAAAATGGATGTCGGCCATCGAGCAGCACCTACACGAAGTTTGCTCTATTTCCGCGGAAGGAAAACTGAACTCGGAGCAGAAATTGAAAATTTCTACCCTATGCCGTAAAGTAGGTTCTGGCACCTCACAAATGGCAGTCCTATATCAGTCGCTCAAGCAGAAAGCTATTCATGCATATAACATGGTTGATGAACTCCAAGAAAAACGCGACCTGACGGAACATATTTCAGACCTCAAGCAGACGATAAAGGACTCTGGTTCTGCGGGAAATGCTTCTTTTGCCGATATGGTGAAAAATAGATCAAATGATTTTGTACGACCCAATAATCTAAGCTCTGTTGCCATTTATCCTAATGATAAATTTAAATCAAGTGACGAAACGAAAGAACTCGTCCAAAAGATCATACGGCCCGAGCTAATGAAGCTGCACGTTCGTGGTGTCCGGAAAACCAAAAATGGAGGTGTAATTATCAGTACCGAGACAAAACATGACGCTGATAAACTGAAGCACGCAGTCCAGCTCTCCACATCTGGACTTACCGCTGACGAACCCAGCAAGCGCAGACCTCGAATCGTGGTTGTAGCAGTGCCGACTGCCTTGTCTGAAAACGAGGTGTTCAGGTGCATTTTCGAACAAAACGTAGCCGACAAGTTACCAGCGATGTCCTTGGAATCCTTATTGACCTTGATAAAACTTAGCCACAAATCGGGGAAGAGAGATGCTACGACCTGTAACTACGTTGTTGAAGTTTCAGCCAATATACGTAAAGCCCTTATCCCTCAATCAAGGCTTTTTGTTAATTGGACGTCCTGTCCTGTCAGGGACTTTACATTAGTAACAAGGTGTTATAAATGCCAGCAATATGGCCATGCAGCAAAAACTTGCCGAGAGGTCATTTCTACGTGTGGTCACTGTGGTGACGCAGGCCATTCGGTGTCCGAATGTGCGAAGAAAGCCGATATCCCAAAATGTGCAAGTTGCTCACGCTTTAAAAAGCCCAGTGATCACAAAACGGGAGACGCTGAATGCCCTGCAAGGAAAATAGCAGAATACAGGTATATTAACTCCATCGATTATGAGGGCACCTAGTGCGTCATACTCGAGGCCAGACTTCCGTTTTGCTTGTTGCTGACTCAACAATATACCTGACCACTGCGATGTCCTACTTACCATCGATTTGTTGCTGGCTAATCAAATTAGCTGATCGCTTCAAAAATGCCTTTAAAGTGATTTATGCAATAGGTATTTGTTTCAACCTATTATAATTATTAATACTGCAGACGCAATCATAATCGTGTAACTAAGTGCTAACAACTTTTTCCGTAAATACTATAGAAATTAACTATTTAAGTATATATTAACATAATTAACTAACTATTGCACTATTCATAAAACTTATGTCAAATATTTGTTAAGAAATCAGTTGTCCTAATAGTAATTGTAAGAACTCATGTCGCCTGTGATACAGGTTTAACCTAGTACAGGCATCATACTTTGTAATACCTACATTATTTCTAAGATTTATACTGTATATTTCCAATTTGTATTTTTGAATAAATTTTATTTTATTTTATTTATTTTATATTTAGTTTACTTTACCGGAACATGTCTAGGGTGAGGAGCCAGACCAAGAGAGATACAGAAACCCGCAGGGCAGCATGTGGCGAGCTGTTGGGCAGTTGCGACCCCACGGACCCTATCTCCCGGGAGAAGTCATGTTCCTCATCTCTGGCTTGCCTTTATTGGCCGGCTGGAGTGAACACTGACGAGGAACTGAGCTCCCACCTCATTCTTGCCTTTATTGGCCGACTTGAGTGGAGATTCGCCAGAGCAAACGTGCTCGGAGGAAGGAAGTATTCCAGTAAGTGCTTGTAGGGATCTTGACCATCTTCCGGGCTCTTGGATTGTTATGAGAGCCGTGGAATACCTCTCCACTCCTCGAGTGCTTTAGGATATGTTGCCCCCTTGTCGCTACGTTCCTATGTGCTAGCGACCGTTTCCGGGAGCCCATTAATGAGTGTGCAAGTCACCCCCTGCCATTTTATGCGTGTACAATAAACATTGATCAGGCAGGTGCCATAGTCCTTGCATAGTTTTAGGTAACCAGTCCATTTTAATCACCCAAATCCATAGTGCAATATCTTTGTTTCCATATCCAACCGGGGGTTGTCCTTGGGTGCACTTGCATAGTGCGTACAGGGATAATCGTCGGTTGGTGCCTCATTCCATTTAAAATTGTCTAAGGGGCCTCTGCGAGTTGGCTTCGGCCCCTCGTACGCCTTCCAAAGGTCCGGGACCCCAGGGTCCCGAGATATATAAACGTATATAAAACTAAATAAATAATAATAAATATCTACTACTCGCAACCGTAAAAATCTGTATTTATAGATAATAGTGAATAACTATTTCATGAAATCATGAAATTTGGGGATTCTGCTAACTTAAGGAGTATATTACTGTATGAGGAACAGGGTGTAAGGTTCACTCATCCTCTATTGAAAAAGGAGGATCCTCCGATCAGACGGGTGTCGCGTCTGGTGGGCAACTGCGCGACGGTCACAGTACTTTTAGCGACGGTTGATGTCGGGATGTTGTATATACCGACGCTTGAAAATCAATATTGACCAAACGACATGTTGGCAACTTTACACTAGATCACCTTAAAGTATTATTTACAAAAAAAAAAAAAAAAAAACTTTAATTGTAGTACTTTATATTTTTTGGTGTATATATTTTTTTTTTATAGAGTATACAATAAAGAAAGCATTTTAAAGGTAATTTGCTCAAGTGTTTACCAATTACGATTCTAAAGATACAGCCCTGTGATAGACGGACAGCGGAGCCTTAGTTTTAGAATCCTGTTGGCACCCTATGGGTACGGAACCCTAAAAATGCTTGTCAATGATATTCAGACACAAAAAATGAAATCAGTCGATTGTAAGAATTGACGACAATGACTGACATTTAAATCAATCTCTTTTACGACGGATATTTTATGACGGATCTCAATATAATAATAGGGGCTAAAGTCCGGAATAAATCCGGCAAGGAATATAATCGTTAAAGTACATATCCCATAAAGGAGATGTGTGCGATGATCTTTTAATATCCATCGCCATAAATCCGCATTCGGTCCTAATGTCGGGTCGGGAATTGTATGCGATCTTTACTGGCTCGTTGCTTTTTGATGGATGTCTGGTCCTTAAATACGTAGGTATGACTAAGGGTTAATACATTTTTGATTAGGGTTATTTTCGACACAAATTTCCCAGAATGTCATCAAGTAGAATGTTTTCAAATCAAATCAAATTATTTATTTGCTTAATACAGGTACTTATAAACACATGTTACAAATAAATATAAAGTACTCTGTATTAGTACCTAATAAGGTGTGCAAATATTTATATTATTGCTAATATAGTTAAATAATTATTAAATTAAGATATTGGTCCAAATTAAAATAGAATCATACAGATGTCAAATTAAATTAATAAAACATCACTATTTGTATTGTCATATACTTCACTTCTTACTAATATTTACTTCTTATTCAATTAGAACTTAAATTGTTTATACACTGGATAAACATCTTAAACTAAATTAACTAACTATTTAAGTAATTTAAAATTTAAAAATGTAATATGTTAAAATAGTTTAGTGAAATTGCAAAAACTGTGGGAGACTCGTTAAGGATTCCAAAACCAGGCAAGTCAAAATGTGGTTTTATTATTTACAAGTGATTTAAGATTAGATACTGAATTACTGCACAATACCTATGAAAGTAGTTTATCGTGCATCGATTTGTCATTTTTGGCAGTTCGTAGCAAGAGGTCCGAGAGCCGCCAGCTCCTCCGAGATCGGCGACTTCAGCGAGCCTGGACACTCCTCTCACAAGGACCTCAAACGTTTTCTTCTCCCTGGTTCCCTGGCCTTGTATAACTTATAGTTAGGATCCTCCAGCACCCATTTGGTAGGGCCTGACAGGTTGTATTAGGTTAGATATCCAATTGTTTATTATATTAAAACTGTTTACAACTACTACTACTGATACTTTACAATTTTTATTACTTTATTTTACTTTATTTATTTTTTGTGATACTTTTATTATTTTCTTTTAAGTCGGAACTCCTCCAGTTCTGATCATTGGTAGGTGATAGTTCTTTCACTGTCCTAACATTTTTCCCCTCCCAGAAAAAATTTAACATTACAATGTATGACCACAATTTTCTCTCACAATCATTATAACTTTAATAAATAAACAATGTTTTATACATAACAGGAAAAATTCAGTGTATGTATTTTGATTAGAAAAAGAGAGAGAGAGAGAGAAAGAGGTCAATCGTCGAATCCGACTCGGCTGGGCAGCGTTCGGGAAGCTACGCAATATCTACTCGTCCCACATACCGCAGTGTCTCAAGACGAAAGTCTTTGACCAGTGCGTGTTGCCAGTGATGACATATGGCACTGAAACGTGGTCGCTCATAATGGGCCTTATTAGAAGGCTAAAAGTCACCCAAAGAGCAATGGAGAGGGCTATGCTTGGAGTTTCCCTACGTGATCGAATCAGAAATGAAGAGATCCGCAGAAGAACCAAGGTAAGCGACATAGCTCGAAGAATTACTAAAATTAAGTGACAATGGGCAGGGCACATTGCGCGCAGAACAGATAGCCGATGGGGCCGAAAGATTCTGGAGTGGCGACCACGTACCGGAAGACGTAGCGTTGGAAGGCCTCCCACAAGGTGGACCGATGACCTTATGAAAGCCGCAAGAATCCGCTGGATGCGGGAAGCACAGAACCGGTCGAGGTGGCGATGCTTGCGGGAGGCCTATGTCCAGCAGTGGACGTCTTTCGACTGAAATAATGATGATGATGATTTTGATTAGAACATAATATTCTAATCAGGGTGTTTGGTGGTGTGTGTTAATTTCGGGACATGATACAACATCTTTAGGAACAGAAAATAATCGTAGGCACCTAAACTTTAATGTCTCAAATCTTCAGCACACCGGTAATTTGTGCAGTGACTGGTGCCTGTCTTGTATGGGGTTAAACATTATCCCTGTTATGAGACAAAAACAGGCTGGATAATCCCTCGCTTTATACTTCGCGTAATTCAAATTGCATCGCATAATTTTAAGTAGCACGCGGTCACATCTGACCTTTTGAAGTGCTCGTGTATCTGTTAAATGTCATAGGATCATGAAAGTGACGCGGGCGTGCTTTCATCCTCTTTACGTTCGCTTTTAGTTTAAACGTTTTCATTACTGTATTAACAGCAGCTTTAATCATCAGCATCCTCCTGCCATTAACCTAATTTTATCTTGTGCAGTATTTTGTCTTTACATAAATCTAGAAGAAGAAAAAAAGAAAAATTATTTATTCTTTATTTTGCACAAACAAAACGCATATCCATCCAGCCGTGGCCATGTGCTACACGCTCAAGCGATCCGCGTATTGCGACAGCGACTGCGGAGAAAACAAATGAAAGTTGTTTAGAGCACGCCACGAGTCACCGCCACGCGACTCAGGGCGTGGACACATGTCTACGATACGGCACCGGCCACCGTGTAACGGCACGACGCCGCTACCGGGAGACGGTACGACGTCGTTCCACGGCACGGTGCCTCGTATCGGCAGTTAATGTTTTGTTGTTGTTTAGTTCGCACGTGTTAATTAATACATAATGATGGCTGACAATTTAGATGTCGGCTTTTTAATTTCACTAGTGGAAGCACGTCCCGTTCTCTGGGACAAGACAAAAGAGAATTATAAGGATAGAAATGATACTTTGATTATATTATTTCTTCATTCGTCGCCGTAACAGGAGTAGAATAATACGTCTTTCGCGATCCATATCAAAACAAAAACTGAACGATGGTTGCTGCCTTGTGCTCGCGGTGCACCGTGCCGCGGCAAGACGCCGTGCCGTCTCCCGGTAGCGGCGGCGGCGTCGTGCCGTTAAACGGTGGCCGGTGCCGTACCGTAGACATGTGTCTAAGCCCTCACGGAGCGACGCGCGGCGGACGGACGAAAACAGGGGCGCACTATGGACGCGTTTTCGTACGAATTTTACTCGTGCGAATACGTAAGAACACGCACGAACGATCCCGACCTTCCAAGTACTAAAGAAGCTTACAGACTGAGTGCGAGTTAGTCGTACGTATGCGTACGTGTAGTTCCGGCGTCCGAAAACAATCCGAACTTGTTGGGATTTTAAAACACTTTCGTGGGTTGAAAATTAAAAATGGATGTAGAAAAATTTATTAACTTGGTTTACGGACATAAATGATTATGAGATCAAAGTGATTCAAGTTATCACTTACGTGGGCTTCAGCACAGGGCATGGCGAGGAATATCCGAAGAAATGGAAATATCTGGTATTTCGAGAAAAATAAATAACGCACGATTTCGGTTCTACGACAGCGACTACGACGCCGCCGCCGCAATCTGCGCGTTATAATAGAATTATTATAATATCTTGAAGCTACAGATTCTTTATCGCGCTCCAAAGATGACATGAATGCGATATCACCGGAACACTACGTATTTGACGGAGAAAAACCTATTCAGTGCACTAGGGATGAAAGAAGTGCCAAAAAGTATGGATATTAAAAAAATATCGATATCGATTTCTATATATCGAAAAAAAATACGATATATCGATATATCGGTGGAATTTTCAAAAAAAAATATTACTATATTACCGCATAGTACTTTATTACCGCAACAACGCTGCTCTTGGCCTTCACAGTTACGCCCACTTGTAATGCATTAAAATGATTTATTTTCCGAGCAAGCAGACGGACAATTAAAAAACTTTTTACGGCACTGAATATTGAAGTGGTTTTAGTCAGTGGCGACAACCGTGTTGCTTTTGGAAATATATTGTATTTGAAACATTTCGATACTTGATATTTTATATCAATAAATTGAAAAAAAAAATCACCATAAAAAATCGATACATCGATATTTTTTCTACAAGCCTAGTGCGCACTCAATTCATAGGTACGACCATGATCATACGTTTACGTACGAAACAAATTCGTGTCCAAAGTGCGCGCGGCCTTACACTAGCAATGGGTTTCATTTTGGCAGCTCAATAACATTCATTTATTTACGTTGTAGAGCAGAAAATATTTTCGAACATATGAAGCAATGGATTAGCAATATTTTTCAAAATCATTCAGATTGTCGTGTCACATGTTTCATCGCTCGAGGCCGTGAACGGGACCTATCAGCCGTCATCCCAATGTCATTATATGTTTCTCGGTATACTCGAATCGTGACATACGTAACTACGTTTTGCGACAAAAGACTAGATAAAATCGAACATCCGATCCGCATTGAAGAGCTAACGGTTTGCTAACGCGCGCCAAAAACGAAAATTACAATTCATTTCCGTGTCAAAACCGTCTGCCGAATGTCACTAATGAACCTGAAGGTGTATTCCCACTGTCCCCACCGCCGGCTCATTAATGGTAAATCACAACATAAAATGGCAAAACTAAAGGTTCCATTTTCTTTTAAGTACTGATTTTAGAAATAATAATTTAAAAAACCGGCCAAGTGCGTGTCGGACCACGCACAATGAAGGGTTCCGTAGTGGGTACGAATTTATCCCAAGAACAAACTTAACATCGTAGTTGAAAAACATGTTCTTCCATACGGAATGTATGGGAGAACATGATTTTCAACTGTAAATGTTAGTTGCTTGACTATTACTCAGTAACTTGTGTCGCCTACTTGGCTGTGATAGTTTTCCTTTTAACTTCGTTATATATACTACTGCTGTGATTATTTTTTTACACATTCAAGTACAACCATTTAGCTGGCAGGGGCCAACTAAATGGCTAAAGCCAAATATTTCAGAAAGAGATCCTTTAATCGAAAAATTGTTTTCACAAACCCGCAATATTTTTGAAAGACCCATCATACAATACACACAATAGGGTAGGCAAAAAAAACATCCCCACTTTACATGTAGGTCAAGAGGTACCTACCTTAAATAACAATTTTTTCATGATTTTATTTCACCACTTTATCGGCGTGATTAATATGTATAATCCATGCCAAATTATAGCTTTCTAGTACTAAGAGTCTCTGAGCTAAGCTGAGGACGGACAGACGGACGGACATGGCGAAACTATAAGGGTTCCTTGTTGACTAGGGAACCCTAAAAATTTGTACTTAAAAGAAAATTGACTTTTTTTTTTTTCGCCATTTTATAAACACGGGCGGTAGGGACAGCGGAAATACACCAACCTGAATGCGATCAGCAAATCTAATCCGCGTTCAAAAGATGCCAGTGTCATTATTGTTGTAGAATACTGATATAGACAGCAAGAAAGAAAGAAAGAAAAATGCGTTTATTGCCATTACATAAAAAAATACACCTTACAACTATAAAAAACAGAAAAACAATCATTAGCTCAACATAATGTCAGATGACAACACAAGGTGTACCACCTGACGCTGATTTTCTGCTGCATATGCTAGAATAATAAACACATAGGTACATAAGTGTGTCCGTTTGAATAAATTAAAGGTTATATGTAATATAAAAAAGGCCATTTTATATATTATATTTATTTAAACTTTTAGAAGTATTGTATTTATTTTATTTCTTGTTTTGTTATTTTCGTCTCATTATATGCTGCACCGGGTGGTGTTATCACGTCAGCGCCAGCTGTCGCTGAAAACCAGCGCTGGGGCTGTCTCGCATAGGGTCGCAGCATTATGCTGAGCGGAGACTGTTTTGCGTGGATGTGGCGCATATTTTCCCTAACTTGTTATTTTCGTGTTTCTCTGCGTCATATTTGCCGCAAATAAACGTATTTTCTTTCTTTCATACGAAATCAAACAAAATGTTGTGGCTTACATGTGCGCGTGTGTCATCACACAACTTTTTAACGCGCTGTACACGGTTTAACTGTGCTGATTACGTTCAGTTTCATTGGTGAAATTCATCCATTTATAATCATTTTATTTAGCCATAAATCAACTATTCTACCTTCTAAATATTCCAGTCAGTGCAGACTAGACATCCGAATATAATCCATTGTGAATTTTATAACAAGATTACAGATACAAGGGTCAAATGTGGATCTTATTACGGGCCATTACCTCTTGATGGATGCTCTTCGCTATGTCTGCGTAATATTTTATCGCTGAATAGTTCACGACTATGTTTATAATATAATGTTGTGAACGATTAGAGGGCCTTTGTGATTCTCGCGGGATTAGCTCGCTAGATGGAAATGATAAGTATTGCTTAAACGATTACGCACCTATGTATAAAGGAAATCTGGGTGGCGCTCAGGTGGTGTGGATAGTGCGCGGTCCGACTTCAGACTTACGTAAAAAAAAGTAGGTTTTTCGTTACTAACACTGTATGGATCTTTGTTATCTGAACATAAAGGATTTATTATGATTATTTATTATTTTAAGCTTTGTAAGCGTGTCGCTTCTTCGATAGCATGGACTATCTCGATATCTTTCTAAAACCTTATACAAAGTTTGGTTTCATGTGTCTAGTTCTTTGTGCGTAACGTATTTACATGACATGTTAGTTCGATTTTTTGTTTGTTGCCTACAAATCATCTTCATTCTGCCATCGCATTTACTAATGGTGATCGCAGATTGTTAGGCGAAAAGGACACTGCTAATATAATAAAAGATACTCACCCATTTCTCAAAATATTCACTAATTAATAATTTATTCATATTTCCCGCCAATCGCAACAACAGTATAAAGTTTAAATCTCGAACATCAGTAGTCTGCATGAAGCCGCAAGCAAAAGGCCACAGATAATAAAATTACAAAATACAAAAGAGGTTTTACATTTATTTTTACATTCTGACGTGAGCAAACTTATTGGTTGTTCAACAAAGTTCGTTACTGTTCATTCAACAGGGCACGTGCTCGTTTTACTGAATAGTTTATGGCTTTTGTTTACTTTATCAATAAACCATTGGATTAAAAACAAAATGCTTCGTAAAATTTTTGTTTGCTTTAATTGAGCGGTTGGTTGAAAAGTGATCGATAGTTTGAAGACTTGGTTGTAAAGGGACCAGTTTTTTTTTTCAACACCTAAACGAATCTATCCTACTAATATTGCAAACGCGAAAGTTTGCGAAGATGGATGGATGTTTGTTACTCTTTCACGCAAAAACTACTGAACGAATTTAGATGACATTTAGCAAACAGATAGTTTATAACCTAGATTAACAAATAGGGTACTTTTTATCCGGATATTCCCACGGAATCGAGACTTATGCGGGTGAAACCGCGGGGCGCAGCTAGTTCTATAATATAATAAAGCCGAGGAGTCAGTTTGTTTTTTTTTTTTTTGTTAGAACGTGCTAATCTCTGGAACTACCAGTCGGACTTGAAAAAATCTTTTTGCATTTAATAGCCCAATTCTCCGGGAAGGTTAACATATTAAACATCTAGCCTATTTCACATCGCGCTACGTTCCCGAGCGAGGCAGATGAAACTGCGGGGCAGCAGTTTCAAATACGTTCCGTATTTGCTTATCAAGACGTGAAATTACAAATCATTAAACATTCACCTAAAGCCAAGCCAACCATTAAGCTAGGATCTTTAAAGAATCATGAAACGGAATAGAAACTTAGTCCTATAAAGCCCATAGAGGAATTGTTTATCAACTAATAATTATGTAGACTCCAACTGGGATCAAGAACATAGCATAACAAACATCACGCCTGTTCTTCCCCGAAGGGTTAGGAGAGATACAACATAACATAACATTGCGTTTATATTTTCCGAGTGGTTAGCGATAGATACAACAATAACATAACATAACATTGCGCTTGTATTCCCCAAAGGGTTAGAAGAGATACAACATAACATAACATAACATCGCGCCTGTATTCCCCGAAGGGTTAGAAGAGATACAACATAACATAACATCGCGCCTGTATTCCCCGAAGGGTTAGGCAGAGGTGTACCTATAGTAGGTACACCCATATTTTATATTTACACTATAGTCACCAGAAGACGTAAGGACACAGTCTGTTAAACACATAGATGTAAGTTGGCCTTTACTAAGAGATTCTTTTGCTTCCAAGGCCCACATCTATATAACAGACTCAATAAAGTTTTAGAATTCTATTCATTTCCAAGTAACACTTTAAAAGAAATTGTGACAAAGTGGCTACTTAAACAGAATTATACTGACACAGAACGGCTTCTTCTTTCTGGAGAAAAGTCCTACTAAACCATTTTAAAACTAGCAATCTTTCACTCACACATCTACACATCACGAACACGTTTCACCATCGCACTTAACTCAACATCTTCTTGGCTTTTGCTTTCTTATTTTTTGTAATATTTGAACCCAAAATTTTCTTTTTGTAATGCCTTAGAATAAGCGAACCAAGGGTTGGGACTAGTGCCCTTAATACAAGTTATCCTGATAACTTAGCAAGGGTGCTAGTTACGACAATAATTTCTAGTATGCTTTTATAAATCTAAGCCTTAAGTATGTAATGTTAAATAGTCATTTTTGATGCGAATAAATACTTATTATTATTATTATTATATTTGATTTGATTTTATAGTTTCGAAGATGTTCACGGTGGTAATTTTAATAAAAAAAAAAACTTGTAACTATAAGATTTTTTGAAAAAACTAATAACAGCTATAACGTTACTCACAGAATAAATATAACCTAGTTTAACGTGTAAAGCGAATAAATTTACTCTTATATTATCAATAAAACGTCCAACGTGAAATAAAATCAATCAATCATTATATTATTAAAAAGTAATACCGAGTCTGTCGTTACGTTAACCCATACATTCATCATTCTCAAAAATAGGTCTGGTTTTGTCAACGTAATAGCCTTTTTTTTTTTCAAGATATCGATATTTTAAAGACACCGATCGATAGAGCGAAAAATTTGCAGTCGAACTGTATATTTAACTCAATATAGTTATTTTGGTGGTTACAGTAATTCATATTACAACTGACGTTATGTAAGGGCCTTATCACCAGTGATCGGAGTAGGTAGATTGATTTTACGTACTCGCATCATGAATAGTCATAGAAATCAGAACATGGATAAGCCTTGATTTCATATTGGTACTTGCGGGATTGAATCAAATATTGTAAAAGAAAGTATTTTTAAACTACTACATTAGAAATTTATAGAATGTAATAGATAAACATTTCAAATTGTTTTTTTCTTATACTTTTTATGAATATGAAAACAGGTGAAAATGAAATAAAAAGCAGTTTAGATCAAAATCAACATCTTTATAGAATTGGTAGTTGCATCGCGTTGTGCGTACAGAGTCTATAATAAAGTGCCAACTACGTTTGCCGAGTTACTATAGAAGTCCGATCACCTATATACTATTAAAAAGACAGCAAAAGTATTCTTTATTCTACACATTACAACATTTGAAATTCCTTAAAAAAATCTTAATAATTCCAAAATCCAGGAATCCCGGAGGCATATCCATACTAATATATACGTGCCAGTTCATTGACCCCAAATCAATCTACCTACTCCGATCACTGCTTATCACACCGGCGATTTGCGAGCGTGATTCCAGCGAGGCGATTATTCAACGCGCTCGCGGCGTACGCGTCGCGAGCACGCCACGTGAACGCAATGTGTTCACTTCGTTTGCGAACGAGACCAATTGACGTGACTATGCAAGAGAGAGTGAGACAAGCGAGTGTACAATTTTGTAAAAACGCGGAGATCACGTCGCGTAGTCGCGGCTACCTCGTTTCGCACCCGCGGCGAATTCGCTGCGCTTTTCGCAAATCGCCAGTGTGATAACGCCCTAAGTCTCATGTTATAGGGGGCGAGCCTATTGCCATCAACTGGACAAGAATCCAAATATAGAACAATATTAGTTCATTACGTTTTATCTGTTATTTAGATTTAGTTTGTACGTATATCATACCCATCATACAAAAACCAGCCAAGTGCACGTGTCGTACCACGCACAATGAAGGGTTCCGTAGTTGGGACGAATATATCCCAAAATCAAACTTAATATTGTGGGTGTACAATATTATGTTCGCCCATACATTCCAATTGCAAATGTAAGTTGGTTGACTCGTTACAAGATAAAAAGCCAACTTTTCTGTGACAGTTTTCCTTTTAACTTCATTATACTACTGCTGTGATTTTTTTCAGATATCCAAAAACAACCTTTTAGCTGGCATGGGGGGGGGGGCTAGACTCGTACCAAAAATTTGCACTTTAAAGCTTAATATTCCACAACCGGATCCCTGAATCGAAAAATGGAGACCACAAACCCGCAATAATTTTGAACGGCCTATCCAACGATACCCCACAATATGGGATAGACGAGAAAAAAATATATCATCCCCACTTTACGTGCAAGGGAGGTACAATACAAAAAATAAACTTGATTTTGTTTTACCACTTTGCCGGCGTGATTAATATGAATACCCATACCAAATTACAGCTGTCTAGTACAAAGAGTCTCTGAGCTAAGCCGCGGACAGACAGACAGACATGGCGAAACTGTAAGGGTTCCTTGTTGACTGCGGAACCCTAAAAATTGATCATCATAGACCGTATCACAGTAACCAATGCGACGCACAACACTTCGATGACTTTCCACCTGTGAATTCGAGCTGAAGACAGCTGTCAAAAAGACCAATAGAAAACTCGACAGTGTCGCTCTCTAAACGCATCAGATTTCTCCCGCCTCTACTAACACGACGGTCTGACTGAATGACTGACTCACAAAGGCAAGCGAGGGATTGTAACAGTTAATGCATCACAGATACTGTCGGATTTGACGGGAACGTTAGATCCGACTCGCATTCCATACATTACGTTTGTCAGATTACGGACCAACATTCCAACTGTTTACGGGACAAAAAGATGGAGATAAAACTAAGTTTTACAGGGTTTTAGTTAACGAACTACATTAGTTTCTATGTTGAATTTTACGTAGGGGAATAACAGGAATTGTTCCGTTAATTAGGATAAGGGAATTTACATAGCTTATCAGCCGTTCTTCGTGTACCACAAAGTATTTTTTTTTTTAATTCTCAACAGGGAAGCTCGTGGCCTTCCTTAAGATGAAGGCCACGAGCTTCCCTGTTGTTCTGTCTAGCAACCACAAAGAAACTAGCTATCTTACCTCTAACTGCCGAAACACAACAAAAGTTGTTAACATTGTTGTTATGGCGACAGACTTAGATAATTCACCTACATTTTGTCAGTTCTTTTAGCTTTTTTTTTGCAGTAATTAAGTAATTTCTCTCATTTAGTCAGCAAGTTGGCTTGAGGACAATGAGTGTTGAAGATTTAAAAATTCTAATTTCAAAAATTCCTACTCGTATTTAAGAAATTATAACAGAAGGTTGGTTGTACCGTGCGATGCCGGACGTAAAGAATAGCACCACCCCATTTCCTCCCGTGGGTGTCGTAAAAGGCGACTAAGGGACTTACTGGAGAATGGGCCGTAGCGTTGTCTATACATTTTTAACACCATACTGCGATCGCCAACCCACCTCTTGGCAGGTGGGTTGGCGATCGCAGTATGGTGTGGCGATTATGGCAAACCCCCCCAATTGGGGGAGGCTTATGTTCAGTAGTGGAAGTCTTTCGGCTGATATGATGAGGATGATGATGTAATTATCTAAAATAAATAAAATATATGGAATTTAATAATAACGTTTTTTATTGAAACCAAAAATATTATCATTACAACAACCATATTGCCTAAATGAGAATTAAATGATAATAATAAGTATAAATATAATACAGAGCAGAGATATATATAATATAATACTGAGCATCTGCAGCAGAACTAGGTGACAAACCTGTATCTCGGCATACACCGCCTGATATAATAATACATAAAAATACATAAATAATGATAACAAAAATGATTTGATTTCACTTGACAAATTCTCCAATGTGTATTTTCTTTTTCATTGGATGCGCCGTCTGTCACGATGCGAGGATTATTCTTAAAAAAAAAACATAACTATAACAATGACAGCATGACAGTTCTGTGCCATAATTAACTTATTCTTACAATAGAGTTACTCCTTCAATGAAAACGCGCGTCATATCCAATTAATTACAATTCTCCGTTGTTACGGCACGTTCAATTCATACAATAACATAGTAACGGACTGAATTAAAACAAAACACGCCACTGTATTGAATGTCGGTGACGCTGGAGGCTAGGCATAGTTACCACAGAGTGCATAATTTGTTCAGAAGGCCCAACAAAGTATTTGAATCAATATTTCTAAAAAAAAAAAAAAAAGATTTTTTTCTTGTCCGTCATGTAGATTATTAAAAAATATTGGACACGTATTTTTTATTTTTTTACGTAATCATAACATTACGGCGATACATTGAGTTCAAATGTGGCATGACGTCACTTCTCAGTAGATTTTATACGTAGCTGTAACGTAACGAGCCCCCACTCCCCAAGTTTAATGTGTTTTATCTAAGTAATTTTTTTATTAATATGATAAAGCAAAAAATACGTGTCTAATATTTTTTTATTATCTGATTGACGGACTAAACAGTTTTTCTTATTTTTTACCCAGGACACATCCCTATTGCGAATATTAATAGGATGGTTACTTAAACATTTATTGTTGTAAGCAGTGAGTCTATGAAAGAAAGAAAAATTGTTTATTTTGCACAAAGAAGACGCACACTACAAAAAAAGACACAAAATACCCCGAGATACATCATATATCACACATCAAATCCCAAACTCTGGGCTGCTACTAAGTTTCTAATGGAAAAACCCAATAACACTTTACCCGACCCGGAAATCGAACCCAGGACCCCACGCTCAACCGTCCGCGACCACGAGATCAACAACGGAGCAGTCACACTAACACAAAGTAGCCAAAAGCCTCGTATTCAACACATGAAGCACTTGCTGTATCGCTTGATATCTCGAAAGCCTTTGACAGGGTCTGGCTTGCTACACTACTCAGCAAGCTTCCTGCTTATGGCATCCCAGCTAATTTTTGTAGCTGGATATCAGATTTCCTAAGTGAACGGTCGATCAGAGTAGTCGTGGACGGCTGCTCCTCTGACCTTATGGCTATTGATGCCGGAGTTCCTCAGGGATCTGTTCTCTCTGCAACTGCCTATTATTATTGGGTACGCGGATGACAGTACCGTTTCAGAGAGATACTTGTCCAGCGCAAAAACCGGCAGGGCTGAACTTCGTTCCCTGAGAGAGGCCATCGTAGAGCGGACTGATTTGACCTTGAGCCTTGTCTCCCAATGGGGTGATGACAATCTGGTCTCTTTGAATACCACCAAAACACAGATGTGTCTCTTTACCGCTAAAAGAAGTCGTTTTGATCAAACTCCTATTTTTCGGGGTACATCTGTTCCTGTAACTAATCGGCTCGAGCTCCTAGGCATGAAGCCGAACGGCATGAGCCGCTGATGGAGCCGAAGTTGAGACCAGATGTCAACTCCATAGTTGACATCTGGTCTCAACTTCGGCTCCACCATCGAGTGCAAAGCACAAACTGCGGCCAAGAAACTGGGCGTCCTAAATAGGGTGAAGCGATACTTTACGCCTAGACAGCTTTTAACCCATTACAAAGCACAAGTCCGTTCCTGCATGGAGTATTGCAGCCACCTTTGGGATGGCTCAGCAAAGTACCAACTTGCTGCGCTTGACTCGGTGGTACGCAGAGCTAAGAGGCTCATTGGCGACGTAAAACTGGTGGATGCCAAGCTTTACAGCTTGGCTCATCGCTGCAAGGTTGCCTGCTTGTCGGTCTTCTACAGATTGTACTTCGGCGAGTGTGCCCATGAACTCCACGACCTCATTCCACCGGCCCCCTTCTACCATTGGACATCTAGACGCACTGCAAGTTACCACCCCTACCTAGTTGATATTCCACCAACTCGCACTAAGCGTTTTCAAACGTCTTTGTTAATGCGCATAGCAAAGGAGTGGAACTCTCTGCCTGCGTCTGTGTTTCCGAACGCATACAACCCTAATCTATTCAAAGTGAGAGTGAATAGGCTTCTTCTGGGTAAACTCACTCCATCGTAGACTTTGTCTCTGTCACCCAGACCTAGACTAAAGTCAAGAGCAAACCCATAGTATAATAAAAATAAAAACATGAAATTTTATTAAACTTGTTTTTTTAAGGTTCCGTATTCAACAAGGAACCCATAAAGTTTCGCCATGTTCTTCTGTCTGCATGTCTATTCACTTGTGTCTGTCCGGCTTAGCTCAGAGACTCTTAGTAGGTACTAGAAAGCTGTAATTTGGTATGAGTATACAATATACATATTAATTACGCCGACAAAGTGGTAAAATAAAACCTTGTTTTTTTTAGGTTTTCTCCCCTACTCGCAAAGTGGGATGATATTTTTTTCTCGTCATTCCTATAGTGTGGGGTACTGTTGGATAGGCCGTTCAAAAATATTGTGGGTTTGTGAAAACCATTTTTCAATTCCGGGGATCCATTTGCGTAATATTAAGCGTTAAAATGCTTTTTTGTTAGAGTCAAGTGTGTCCTGCAAGCTAAATGGTAGTATATGGATATGTGAAAAAATTTACAACAGTAGCATATATAACGAAGTTAAAAGGGAAAATATCACAGCTAAGTAAGTTTTACAAGTTACCGAGTAATAGTCGACCAACTTACATTTACAATGTTAAGTTTGTTCTTGGGATCAATTCATCCCACCTACGGAAGCCTTCATTGTGCGTGGTCCAACACGCACTTGGCCGGTTTTTTACGTTTTAATAAGCATTTATTATATTTAAACATAAGAAAAAGTTAGTCCTATGATCGAAGGTAATGTAAGGTAATGTTTTAAATGTAGGGCTCGTAGCTAATAACCACACGGGTCGATCGATAAGGTTAAGCTACTCCTGCTGCGGTTGGTACATGGATGGGTGAGCATCTTTACATGATACCGAGACCCCTCCGTGCCTAACAATATTTGTAAATATGTGAGCACCATGTATCTAACACATAATTAATTTATCCGTCATTACTTCATTTTTATTTATTTTTATCTGTTGTACAGTAAATTTATTCTGGGTACATCGTCTTCACACGCAATGAAATAATTGATGTATACAAATTATTGTAAAATAGTTTAAAAGAGTAACGGTCGAGTTTCTTGCCCATTTTTCTCCATGCGAAACTACCTTTTGGAAGGGGCAACTAGAATCAATTTTATTTCCGTGTAAATTTTAACGTTCAAAAGTGCCATTTATGTGTCTATTTGAAATAACTGCTTTGAATTTGACTTTGACCTCGGAAAGCACGTTATGCCGTTGGTCCCAGCTGCTATTCGTGGATCTTCGATATTTGTTACGGGTCGTCAGAAGCCCGAAAGTCTCATAATCAGTCTTACCAAGGGGTATCGTTTCGCCCAGTATCTGGGTTGTGGAGGTCCAGATCGGTCCAGTTGCTCCATGTAAAATACTGGTATTCATTTGCATGCGGTTAGACTGGAAGCCGAACGCAATGATGATCGAAGGTAATGTAAGGTACAGAGTTTGGTTCTAGTCAACAAAATAGTTTTCTGAAGGTTCACCCGACTGTGGCGAAGCCTTAAAAGAGGGTATATTTTTTATTGTTCACTTATACATACATATGAGTGATTACTAGTATTTTGGCTAAGTAATTAACTACAAATGAGTTTCCAAGTCAGAACAGTCACAACATCCTAGTTATGCAGGCCGCCAATTATACCCCCTCTCGCATCAGTAAGACCCGCCGTCCACGGCATGCACTAACCGACCCAGACGACCCCACAACCCTCCTCCAGGAGAGTAGTAGGGAAACCAGTACAGCTCGCAAACATAAAACACGACCGTCATTCCGACCTCGCCGCTGAGGCCCATCGCAAAATACCCGACCCTTGCTCGACGAAGCGCCAGCCCGCGCCGTAGCTGAGCCTGTAGCATTAAATTCCCTTGATAATAATCATAACCCTGATTTTATCCAGCCACCGTCGGTCCCTTGCCATCCTCCCTCCGCCTCTGCCCTAAGCCGAGGGTCGTACCCCACAGGGGGTGCCCTTAGCGCGCAGTCGTTTAGTTTATAAGTTTTACGCCTTGGCTGAAGGCTTTAAGTTTTAAGGAGCTTAAAGCAACCACAGGAAAGACCGGTTAAAGAGTCACGATCTCTAATGATCAACTCTGAGATGCCCTAGATAAAAAAAAAGAACAGTCAGCCAGTTTGAAGCCAAATAAATTCGAGTAGAATGTCCTTTCTGAATATTTACATTTACTGTGTGAGCTCCCTTTACCCCAGTCTCCGCTAATGTTGTTTGTGAAGGACTGTTATATTGAGGGAATTTGATTGTTCCGCTTAATAATGTTGGTATTATTGTAGGCTGTGACAATTATGTGAGTAAATAGAGAATTAAAGTTGTTGTTCACATAATTGATCTTGTTTTTATATAATAACACTCTAACCCTTGGAAAAGAAGACTTATTTAATTAACACACTGAGTATTTTATAGAAAGCAAGTTATGACAGAAATTGTCATGCGAAGTTTGAAGTAATTTTGATCCAGATTCGTTGTAACTGTTACTGTTACTATTTTACTATAACCGACTTTTAATGATTTTCTTTAATGAATGAATGAATGAAAAAAATATTATGTTAAATTAGAGCATTTTCTTAATAACTGAATATATAAATATTTTATATTATTTTTATATTACATAGTTAAGTTAATATATAAATTTATGTCTAACACGGATAAAAAAACTGAGAATCACGCAAAATCTATCTAGCATATTTTTCTGAAACCTTCACCCTTTTAAAGATAATTTAATTATTGATCTTTTAGTATATATACGTGTTTCATTAAAATACCTTTTGTTTTATGTATAATAAATTAATAATGCGTCTTATTTGGGACAGCGCTCCTGGATCATCATTCATCATCATTTTAGCCGAAAGACGTCCACTGCTAGACATAGGCTTCCCCCAATTGGGGGGTTTGCCATAATCGCCACGCTTGGTAGGCGGGTTGGCGATCGCAGTATGGTGTTAAAATGCATAGAGCACGCTGCTGCCCATTCTCTAGTAAATCCCTTAGTCGCCTTTTACGACACCCACGGGAGGGAATGGGGTCGTGCTATTCTTTACGTTCGGCACCACACGGAACCTGGATGGGCGAGTCCAATTACTGGATGGACGTACGACGCGTTGCGTGAGCTCAGTACAGAACACGCAAGGTAACCACTCAAGGTCACTGGCTATATATCTGCGTCTTAAGGCGGAAGCGTCAGGGTAGCCCGTGAAATTCAAATTTTCTCACTTTTTTTGCATTTTCAGGTCTGTATCAGGTTGTATATTGATAAAAATATGATTCGCGGCCGTATCAAATATTTATTTATAGAATTTGAATCACAAAAATCATCAATACAAGTCCCTATTGAATGACTATTTCATGAAATCATGACATTTAAGTCAAATTCTAACTAACGAGTTGTATTGCTGATTCTAATTATTATAATTCTGTAAAACCATATTTGTTATAGTCGCGTATCATATTTTAATCAACATACAAAAATGTAATAAAATTTGAATTTCACCGACTACCTTAGCGTATCGCACTTAAGAGGGTACATTCTTAAAGTTGGCAACGTTGCGAATACCTGTCAAATATTTTGCTGTACTGATTAATTAATCAATAAAATTAAATAATGACATAAGATAAGAATAAATAATAATGACATATGATAAGAATAAATAAAGAATTACAATAGGATATTAACAATTTCAATGATACCAAATGGCGTCATAACAATAAAACCATTAATGTGTTGCGTTCAGTTTATTTCTAAGCGTTAATAATTGTAATTCATAATCAATATTTAAGGGCACTATAAAGCGATATTTCATCATTTATTGTCGCAGTATTGATATTGATATATTGTTTATCAAAATAATGAAAAACAGCTTTTTGCGACATTTTAAACTTTCATAATACACCCTCTTAGGCTGCCCAAGTTCCTTGCTCTTGTATCATGTTTATTGTGTGTTTATGGTGTCACAATGTTAATGGTTAAGCTACCCTTGCCTGGGTTGGTCCGTGGATGGGTGACCATCTTTACATACCGAGACTCCTCCGCGCCTCGGAAAGCACGTTAAGCCGTTGGTCCCGGCTGTCATTCGTGGATCTTTGACAGTCGTTACGGGTCGTCAGAAGCCTAAAAGTCTGACAGCCAGTCTTACCAAGGGGTATCGTGTTACCTAGTTACTGGGTTGTGGAGGTCAGATAGGAAGTAGCTCCATGTAAAATACTGGTATTCAGCTGCATCCGGTTAAACTGGAAGCCGACCCCAAAATAGTTGGGAAAAGGCTAGGCAGATTGATTATTGGTGTCACAATGTAAATATATATAAATACATATTTACATTGTGACACCCTATGTAACACTTCTACATTTAAATCTGTAATTTTTATGGTGTACATAATAAAGAGTATTCTATCTATCTATCTGCCTTGAAAATGATTATGGTGTGCGCTTTAGCAGTAGATTATTATTTATTTGAACTGGCCCTGAAATAAATAAACATAATAGTTCCTGTATCGTGCCGACACGCAATTTATCACACAACATGGTGGCCTCTACATTTAATTGGATACAATATATGTGTCGGAGAAACGGTAGGTCTCCCTCGTTATCATCAGCCATTTTTTTTTTTTTTTGTTATTACATAGTTGGTTTCATAATTAAAATGAGTATTATCATATTTATATAACGTTACGGATCCCCATGTACGTCTATACTATGACCTCAGACCAAATAAAAAACCGAGACAGAGCGCTGCGAACAATACAGCGAAGCATGCCAAAACTACACCTCCGCGCTGTGCGTACACGCTCATACGCACACATTTACAATCAAAGTACACCTCACTAAGTTTACACATGTTTACGAAACCAGCCTCACGTTACTGTTGACAGCGCTCTGTCTTGGTTTTTTATTTGGTCTGAGACTATGACCTATATACATGACCTGTGTTTAACACCCACTATGTTTTACAAAGAAAACGTTTTTGTTGTCCGTCATTTTTTATTCCTATTTGTATATTTTTTTAAACATTTTGTAATAAAAAAGCAACATTGTACTCCAGTTGCCATAATATAGTCCTAGGATAATGTCATAATTATAGTCATCGCCACTGACAGACGGAGACTCGGTTGTTTCAAACGGATGGCTAACGTAACATACGTACGTCAAATCATAACGATTACATAATATGATGCTTAACGTTCGTTAAATACAAAGCGTTATTTCACTGCATAAAAAACCGATCGTCAAACTTCAAATGTAGAAGAATAAAATGACGCTAACCAGTGGGTTACTGTAATCGTTATTTTTTAACGAACGAGGGCATAATTTTGTGAATCAACGCTTTTTTTTTGGTTTGACAATACTTAGCGCCATTTATGACGTATACGCGTGCGTCAAGTGGACGTGAAACAACCCGCCCTTAGATATCCATAGTGACTTTGTTATTTTATAATTATAACTGACGAAAGGACTCCGCTGGCTACAGTGGCTATCCTCTTGACATAATTCCCTAGTCCCCGTTCAATAACACAGACTGATGGAAAGGAACACGCCAACTAAAAGCATTTTTTTTTTTTTGCCTTTTCTGACTTTTCTAGCCCTCAAAACTCAGATGGTCCAATAGAGTTTTTTGCTTGCTATATGAAATAGGATCGATTGGCATCAAAAAAAGTTATTTTTTTGTGAAATCTGCCCATTTTTTTGCTCACAGAACTAAGTATTTCAAAATCTGTGAATGCAGATCAAAATGTTTCAAAAAGTTATGTTATGTTACAGTCTCCTAAGACCGTTTTCCTGTAGCTCAACGATTAACGTACCTGCCCCGTCTCATAAATCTACCCTGTTTATCAAATACCAGCCTGTTATTATCCCACAGCAGGGCAAAGGAATCTTCTCATACAGAAACCGCATGAGCATTGATCACCATGCTTGCTCAAGGCAGATTGATGATTTCAGACTTACATCCATATCCATACTCCATACTAATACTTACTAATATTATAAATGTGAAAGTAACTCTGTCTATCTGTCTGTCTGTCTGTCTGTATGTTACGTTTTCACGCCTAAACCGCTGAACCAATCGTCATGAAAGGCAGAGATATAGCTTGGGACATGGAGAAGGACATAGGCTACTTTTTAAGCGATAACCAACATCCACGCGGGCGGAGCCTCGGGCAAAAGCTAGTTATCTATAAGAAAGTAGAATAAATACTGTGGAAATGCGTTCCTTGCGAAGCATGTGGCATGACTATGAATGAGAGGCTGAAAAATGATGTTTGATTTTATCAGCCACGGTGTGAAAACAAAAATCATCATTTAGACGTTTTCACTGGTTGATCTCACATTTCTTCACAAACTCAACGGGGTTTCAACGGGGTTGTTGACTGTAGCGAGCTTCTTGGAAAGCTACAGACAAGTACACCATCTCGCTTGCCGCGAAGACGCAACTATAACCAAAAACACAGCTATATTCTAAAACTAATCTCGGACACTTCGCCGTTTTGCCAAGGCTCTGTAGTCTGTATAACGAAGTACCAAAGCACAAAGAATTGGACATTACATGCAAATTATCAAAGTTCAAAAAAGACATCAAAATCATAGTTTTCAAGTCGTAATATTTCGTTATTTTTGTCTGTTTTTTATGGTTATTCTTTTTTCTTGTTCGTTTGTACATATTATTATTATTCATTTGTAGTGTAATTCACTTTGTTTCCTTTGTATGATTTTCGCGTGTTATTATGTATTTTGAATTATATAGGTATTTTAATATCTTTACCTTGTCAAACTGACTTACCTAGATTATCAGTAAATGATGTGGTCTCCTATAAATGGAAGCGCACACTTGTATTTCTTTTTGTCCACTGTTCTATGTATAATTGCATGTTATTGTGTAGCCTCTGTTGGAGATCCAATCCATATCCATACTAATATTATAAATGTGAAAGTAACTCTGTCTGTCTGTCTGTCTGTCTGTATGTTACGTTTTCAGGCCTAAACCGCTGAACCGATCGTCATGAAATTTGGCAGAGATATAGCCTGGGATATGGAGAAGGACATAGGCTACTTTTTTACGCGATAACCGACATCCACGCGGGCGGAGCCGCGGGCAAAAGCTAGTAAATAAATAAAAGATAAGGTCTGTGTTCCTATTTGACTTCTCTGAGAAGAAAGGCCAAAAAAAGTTCAGAGGGACAGTATCTTTTACAGTCCAGACATAATCTTGGTCAGATCATGTGAAGACCATGTAGGCACAAACGTTCGTCAACATGTAACACAAAAAAGTGACCATATAACTTTATGCAACATGTAACCAAAACCTGTGCTGGCTGTTGTATATTACTTTTATTAAATCAAGCTAACTTTTATAAATTCTTGTCAAACTTTGATTATTCCTGAAATAGCCGAAGTAGTGAGGCTAAATATTTTTTTCAGTGCAGCCTGAAGGCACTATAAATATAGACAGATTCTCTAACGGATCGGCTCAATTCCCAGATTACGAACCTCCAATAACAGATCGCTCATAAATACTTCATCAAAATACCACACATCGTATACGGCAGCTGAATGGCGTCCACAATCTTCGGGAGAACACAGATTTTCTAAAAATAACCGGGTATTGCATTTGATATGTACGAAGTTGATACATTTCACGAGCGCGCATCAAGCTTGTTAAACCTTACGACATTAAATATATAAGCGACGAAGAGATTAATTTAACACCTGCAGAGTTAGTGCAACGGTACATAATGCCGAATTGAGTTTTCATCCGAAAAAATCGCGTGAAAAGTACATAAAAGCGTACAATGTTTTCAATGCATGGAGACATTCTAAAGGCGCAAAAACGTTTCCGGAGACTATAATGCTATCACACTTCATTGAACATTGAAATAATCACTAATTTAATATATTATTTAAGCTGTTTTTTTTTTTGCACCTAGCATTTTCCTCGCTGTAGTAAAGTGAAAAGTTGTGTGTTTCGCTCGGCAGCAAAGTTATTCTGCATCTCGTACCTTTGAAACCCTCGCTACGCTCAGGATTCTATACTCGCGCCAAAACACAACTTTGCAGCCTTGCATAACAAATAACTATTAAAAGATTAACCATGGAGTTTCTTGCCGGCTCTTGTCCATAGGAAACGACTAATTGGAACCGTGCATCTAAATTCTGACGTTCCATAGGTGCCCATGTAGGTTTATGTGAAATAAAATATTTTGAATTTGATTTTTGAAATTTTTATAGAACTAGTTTCTGTATTTTTTTTCAAATATTTAGGCTCAGTAGTTTCAGAGAAAAGGGCCCGTGCGGGCAAATTGTCTGTGACAGATGGACCGACAGCTAGACGGTCATGCAGACGGCAGACAGAACCAAAAATTTAAAAAAAATACATTCAGACGAACATAATTATAACCTCCTCCTTTTTTGAAGTCGGTTAATAAGACACCGATACAAGCGATATCAAAGATTTGACCACTCAGTACCGACCAACGGGCACACAAGCAATATAAGGCACACAAATAACATTGAGGCTTTAAGGAGCCCTGATTGGGATACTTAGTCAACAGTCTACAACTGACGTCAACCGATCTACGCAAATCATTCACGATCCCTTCACTACACAACTTGCAATAAGTCACTAAACATTTCATTTTCTCCACAGATCTTCCAAAGAAAAAGTCAAACCGCATAGTCTCGATCCTGGGCCTGTTCGAGCTGTCAGTGGGAGACTCTCCAAGAGCTGATGGAGTATCAGAACTGGCTGCTGCAAGGTTGGCAGTAGACCATGTCAACAAACGAGGCCTATTGCCAGGGTACAAGCTGCATCTCATCACTAATGATACAAAGGTATTTAATTTCACTAATTACTTTGGTTTCGAAAAAAATAATTGGATCAGAAGACCAAAATGGGAGTCCAAACCAAGGCTTCCGTCTGTAAGGACCAATTTGCGGGCAGTAATTATACTACCCCCCCCCCCTCCTCATTTCCTCCCGTGGGTGTCGTAAAAGGTGACTAAGGGACTTCCTAGAGAATGGGCAGCAGCGTTCTCTATGCATTTTTTACACCATACTGCGATCACCAACCCGCCTGCCAAGCGTGGCGATTATGGCTAACCCGCCCAATTAGGGGAGTCTTATGTCCAGCAGTGGACGTCTTTCGGCTGAAATGATGATGAATGATGATGAATTATACTACTAATTACACACCTACGTAACATGAACTTAGGCAAAATAATTAAAGCAGGACAGCAGGAGTAGGCCTATTTCTTGGCCAAAGAATCAGCATTACCACGTTGTATGGCAATTACAGCTTTCTAGTACTAAGAGTCTCTGAGCTATGCCGCGGACAGACAGACAGACAGACAGACGGACAGATAGACGTAAATGGCGAAACTATAAGAGTTCCTTGTTGACTACGGAACCTAAAAAACCAGCCACCTGCGTGTCGGACCACTCAGAATGAAGGGTTCCGTAGTAGGGATGAATTTATCCCAAGAACAAACTTAACTTTGTAGTTGAACAAAATTTTCTCCGATACATCTATGTAGGTACGTCACGCTCAATTCTCGCAAAAGTAAGTTTGTAATAGCAAAAAAATGTGACAAAACTACAAATTAACGATTTCCGGACTTTTTCAATATGACGCATAAATTACCGTATTTTCTTTTTATTTCGTTGAATACAGACAGACAGACGGACGGACAAAGTAGTGAACCTACCCTGAAAAAAAAAGTAGTTGCCACAAACAAAATTTTGTTTAGATTGACTAAGTAACTTGTTTGCATCTGAGCCTATCAAGCAAAATGATCACAGCTACTATTTTTATTTGATTGATATTTGAAACGGGATCTTGATTGGAGTTATCACAAAACCTATTTGCAGCAATCAAGTCAAAACATAGTTGCTCCAACCAAGATTATTAGATTAAAGTTTCAATGATCTTTATTGAAGTAATCAAAATGCTTGATTGACACAACTGACTTTGTTGCAGTTAACATTTTTTTTACTTGTCTGTTTTTTAACTTTTCTACAATTATGTTAATCGAGAAACTTGTTTAAGCGTTAAATCATTTGAACTAGTATTGCTGCAATCATGTCGTTATGATCAACTTACCTGAGATTTTGATTAATCTAAAGAAGATATCCTCAATCAAGCTAAAAAGTCACTTGATTGGAGTGCATTTTTTTCAATGTATAAGGGTACGGTTTTCCCCTTTTTAGGAACTGAACCCTAAAAAATGTATAGGTATTATAAGACAAGGTCAATGAGTTTTTAGAGGATCAACTTGTATTTTCCCTTTTATTTCTCTTCCAGTGTGACCCAGGGGTCGGCGTGGACCGGTTCTTCCACGCGCTCTACACGGAACGGGACTCCCGCATGGTGATGTTACTTGGCACGGCCTGCTCCGAGGTAACAGAGAGCATCGCCAAGATTGTGCCCTACTGGAATATTGTGCAGGTAAGTAGGTAATAGCCTGCCACCCTAAGGTTCCCCCCTAAGGTTTCCCTGTTCTTCACTGCATCACACTAAGGTTGACTGGCAGAAAATGCAACTACAACAGGTAATAATCACAATAAATCAGTAGGATCACATTATAGTTTTCGACCAGGGCCTCAAGTCTGCTATTACAATAGTGTCAGACTGGTCTATCATTGATTTCATAATTGTTGATTTTGACAAGTTTGGTAATCTACTAATATAATGGCGTCATTATGACTTTCCAATGGTCAGCCACTGACACTCCATTGAAAGAATTGGTAATCTCGTACATAATGTCAAATTAAACTTCCTACTAAACTTCCAACTTCCTACTACTTCAGATTGCTTATAACACTAATAAATAATATGTAAAAATATATATAAATAAAATCTGGCATGAATAAATGTTCAAAATGCCATAGTAATACAATTCTATTACGAGACCATTGACCGACCAATGATCGACCATTATGAATTTAGCAGATTACGAACTTTTAGCAAAATTACAATGGGATCGTGTTGGAGTGACGAATTTATAAAAATAGCAGACTTGGGCCCCTGATTATCACCCAAAGCGTAATCGCACAACACGACTAGATACAACAATAATAACGATGACAACTAGAGTAAAAAGCTTTGTTCACAAAATTACAGCAGTTCGGTGCGTCTGCTCTCCGACACACTTCCAGGGGGCCAAGTCTACTAATGTACAAACGTTGCAATGGTCTCTTCATTGTGAGTTTTTGACAGATTTTCCATACAAACACTGTCAATACTCACAATGGCGAGACCATTCTGACACTATTGTAATAGCAGACTTGAGGCCCAGCTCATGTAGGCAAGGAATGTGTAGGAGACCACACACGCCCGGCAAAATACATAATTGACACAAAGTTACATTATTTTAAGAAAATAGTATTTAAAGCGTTACAAGATTAAAATGAAAGAGTACATACATGTCTTTCAAAAGCAGTGGCTCGAGAATCGAAGATATCAATATTGTTATTGTCTTTTGAAATGTAATTGTAAAGTCAACACATTCTAACGATACATATGAGGTGTTATGTGTAATGACTAGAAGTGCAAAAGTTTTCGACATTCGGGTGTTATACCTAGTATTGATGAATGAATGAATGATATATTTATTTGCAAGAATATAGGTAGTTAACATAAATTCTTAAGTTCTAGTTTTACTATATTCGGCATTCCAGCCGTGCAAATATTTAGATTTTACATCTTTGTTATACTTAAAGCATATTACAGCATTTCAGATTTTTTGACAGACAAAACGTAATTACTGTTTTTTGACCTTAGTTGGTACTCATTGACCTGGTATGTTTAAGTTTAGAGTCCATTTTTTGTATCATTTTTAATTATTATATAGATTTTTTCTCTCTTTTTGTTTATTCTTTATTTGAATATTGACGTAGTAAACTATTTTTTTCTTTTAGACATGCATATTTTTTCTTATTTTTTTTATTTTTGAGAAAAACAATTAATATTGTTTGATTATTGTAATTATGTTATCAATTTTATAGTATCAATGACATCGACGAATATTTGTACGCCTTCTGGTATAACATAGCGCGATTGTATTTTTTTTTTATAACTACTATTTTATTGTACCTATGTTAACAATAATGATTAAATGATTATTATGATTATAACATGCAGTGCACATTTAGTAATTAGCAATAACATAAAAATACTAATAATATTTTCTTCATTTAAATTCAGATTACAATGCAATTAATAAATTTAAAACCAAATACAATTCTATTAATTTAAAATAATAATTTACATTAAAATTAGCGATCAGTAATAATGATGTCATGTCAATAAAAAAAAAACCGGCCAAGTGCGTGTTGGACTACGCACAATGAAGGGTTCCGTATTCGGAAAGAATTTATCCTAATAAGAACAAACTTAACATTGTAGTTGGTAAACATAATCTCCCATACATTCCAACTGCAAATGTAAGTTTGTACGCACAATATCGAGAGATTCACCATGTAATTTTAAGACCATAGACTTCTTATAGATTTTCCTGTAATCTATAAGTATAGAACTATTTTCTGTATTTTTTTCAAAATTTTAGGTTCAGTAGTTTCGGAGATAAGGGGGGGAATGGTAAATTTTCGCCTATTTTCACTTATAACTTAAAAAAAAAAAAAAAAAAATTATAAAAAAGAAATATTTGAGACCCTCATAGTAAGTCCTTTCATTTGATATGTCACACGGTACAGTTTGCAAAACTTTTTTTTTAATTTTCTTGTTTGCCCCCCAAAACTTACCACAATATTCTTAATTCATTTATTTACAATTCACGTCCGTATCTGGGTCACTCAAATTGATATGTATACCAAATTTCAACTTATTCGGTCCATTACATAGATAAGGGGGGGAGTGGTAAATTTTCGTCTATTTTCACTTATAACTTTAAAAATATATATTTTAAAATTATATAAAAAATATATTTGAGACCCTCACAGTAAACCCTTATAGTTGATATGTCACATGGTACAGTTTGCTAAACAATTTTATTTTATTTTCTTGTTTGCCCCCCAAAACTGACCCTAATATTCTAAATTCATTTATTTACGGTTCATATCCGTGTTTAGGTCACTCAAATTGATATGTATACAAAATTTCAACGTAATCGGTCCATTACATTCAGAGCAAATTGGCTGTGATAGAGGGACAGACAGACAGACAGACACACACACGAGTGATCCCATAAGGGTTCCGTTTTTTCCTTTGAGGTACGGAACCCTAAAAAGATGTTTATGAGGGACAACAGAGCCGAAGAGTCCAGCCTTGAATGTAGGATCTTGTACAGGTTTATTTGGTCTCGCTGTTTGCGACGAACACGCAAAGGTTCCAAATTGAATTTAACAAGGCGTTCGGAATAGTTTTTGTAGCGTTCTAGAGAAACCGTATTATACCGGCACGAAACCCACTTAACAAATTTTCTTTGCACGCTCTCTATTCTGTCAGAGTCTACTGAGTAACACGGTGACCAGATTATCGAACAGTATTTCAATATACTTCTTACTAGGCTTTTATAAGTAATATGAAATTGAATGCTAGGTGAATCGATAATGCCCCACTTCACCAGATTATATTTAACTACGCAGTATAAATTGTCTTAAGTCCCTGGCCCTGACAAGCAATGGACAAAATTGACAAACTTTTATTGCTTGAATACGAGGCTTTTGGCTACCTTGCAAAAAACAAAACGCAACGCACATTTCAAAAAAATTATACTTACAAAGTATTAAATTTTTGAAATGTGCGTTTTGTTTGTGCAGAATTAAACAATTTTCTTTACCTCTATCTTTTTCTATGCACTGCCGCATGTGTCTGACAATTTCCAATTTCTCTCTGGATCTGGATAAAATCAGTTTCCTTTCAAAGCGTGGAGCGGGCACACCAATTTTCACTGCTCATACTCGTACACGCGCCGTCAAAAACATGACATTTTGCAGTTCCCGCTACAATTTTGAGAAAAACAGATTACGTTCTTAGTTGGAGGCTGAATTTTTGAACAATTACTTTTTTATTTTGCTGTATTCTTTGGCCAAGATTGGGTTAGAAATTTTCTGCCTTCATATTATTCCTATTACAGTTTTTATACGTGAATAAAGGATTCTTCAAAAGCATCTATTTGAAATAGGCCTAGGCATCTATTTTGCCGTGTAGTGCCGCACGTAAAGAATAGCACCACCCCATTTCTTCCCGTGGGTGTCGTAAAAGGCGACTAAGGGACTTACTAGGGAATGGGCAGCAGCGTTCGCTATGCATTTTTCAACACCATACTGCGATCGCCAACCCGCCTGCCAAGCGTGGCGATTATGGCAAACCCCCCCAATTAGGGGAGGCCTTTATCCAACAGTGGACGTATTTCGGCTAAAAATGATGATGATGATCTATTTTTTAGAATTTCACGAAAGTTTTAACGAGGAAAATTGTAAATAATGAAATCATTATTTACAATTTTCCTCGTTAAAACTTTGATTGACCGACAGGTAATAAACATATTATCTCCTGAATTGTAGGTGCATCTACAGTTACAAATCTTACATGTTACAGCCACTCAGACTCAAACCATCCGGCCAGACAAACAGTTCTGGAATCTAAACCAGATGGAATCCCTCGCGCAAAAAAATTGTTTTCTGTTTATCCTATCCACGTAAAAAACATCGGATATCTTATTGCACTTTGTCGGCGTGATGTACACACATGCCAAATTACAGCTTTCTTGTACTAAGAATCTCCTATTTAAGATTTAAGCCATGGACAGACAGGCAGACGGACAAGGCAAAACTATAAAGGTTCTTTGTTGACTATGGAACCCTAAAAACCAATCTCTCAGCCATAATGCCAATAGTTTCGCCAACGAACAAACAAAACACAGCTGTATTTGTAGGTTACAAAAACCTTATTACTTTTTAGAGGTAATTCTTACCCGATTGTCCTGTCCTACGGAGCAATGAAACCCTCAGACTCGTTCAACTAATCCTTGAGAAATCCTCGGACGCCCTTCTAAAGAATATCCTCTAAAAAAGGGATATTCCTCTTGTATTTTCTTGTTGTGGTCAGTTTATGTCGCGGCAAATTGGCAATATTAGCTCCGGTACCAACGTATAGTGCCTTCATTCGGGGCGGCAATATTCGGACTTTAATTTGGCAAATCCCGAAAAGTTCTTTGGAAAGAGTATATGAAAGAATTTCTGAAAATAGTATTTGTAAAGGGTTTGGGGAACTTTTTTAATAAGTTTGTTAGTAACGAAACAACAAAGAAGTTTCTCGTGATGAGTAGAATACAGATACATAAACACCACAACCACTCGACACCCGCTAAGTACACGTATGTATCTGCCAGATACACAAAACGGTTTTTATTGCATTTTTGGCATCTATATACCACATACAAGTTTGTTTTATTTTTTCAATTAACCCAACATACTTTTTTCTCAAACGTATATAGGGGCTTAGCTACTGCGATATATAGCAAATTGAAATCTTCAATTCACTCTCCTATAAAATTTGCATTTGTCAGTTACTTAGTTGTACTTAGGAGGTGTCGCACTGTAAATCCACTACAATCCACGTCGATCACACGTGTCATTTTTGAAAGAATGGTTTTTCTAAAATAAAAGTAGCCTAAGTTACTCCTTAATAACATCAGCTATTTGGCAGTGAAAGACCCGTCAAAATTCCTGTCGGAACGGTTAAGCCGTTTCGAAGATTAGCCGGAAAAAACAGACAGACAATCAGACAAATATTTTAAAAATAGATTTATGTTATAAGTACCGTATATACTTTCATATGCATTTAGTAAAAAACTGTTATTTTGACATTACAAACAGACACTTCAGTCTTATTTATTTGTATACAATATGTATGTATTATTTAGATTTGCATCTTTTTAGGTGTTTATGTTCGAAGAAAAAGTAGGATGCATGGACCGTAGCAAGTGGGGTTCTGTATTTTCTGCTTACCCCCATTGGAAGGCGTGAGTTTATCTATTTATATTGATAAAATTTGCACGGGCAATAAAGATACTCAACAGCGTATCTCTGCGATTGGATATCTTCACTTGCTCTTTGGCGGAATTCCAGAGGTCGACACTTATTGTCATCTGTATAAATTGTGCCGGCCGGTATTCAGAGTCGCTACTTGGGAATTGTTGATGAATATTCACGTTAATCGACAGGTATAAATTACTTTACACCCTGTCAGTCAAAATAGGACAGTCTAAAAACATTTCATTTTTGTTGGTGGTTGTATCTAATTGGTTTTGGGTGACGTCTCTGAGTGTGGAAATTGTGATTATATTGTTGTATTGGATTCCCACCTGTAAAAAGCAAGCTGCAAGTGGTAATAGTAAATAAATAAATAAATGTAAGTTAGCGCAATTTCACTGAAATCAAAGTTTTAATCAGTAGGATAAAATAATAATTATATTTTTATATACCTTTTCAACACACTTGCTCATAAAGTGGCTCTAATTTCACCGCAATTAGGCACATAATGACACCTGTAATCAAACTGTGACTTTTTCATTGCTATTATTCACAAGTGAGTTATAGAGTTTTTTATTTTTATTTTATTGGTTGATTTGCTTTGTTCTTAAACATTTTCGATACAAAAAAGATCTTGTTCAATAGAACAAATAAGTTAATGTACCTATTGCTTGCTCATTTCATGCAACTTCGTATTTAAATAGATAATTTCAACTTGTACGTGTTTAATAAATAAAACTTTCACTCAAATATAACTTTTGTTTTCTCTGTAATAAAGAAAACTTTAAATTGGCCATTTTGTACGTGGCTATAACGCTATCCGCGGAAAGCCAAAAAAAGAAACCTCATTCCTTTAGTCTATGGCCGATCGCCATTGTTAGAAGCGCGCGCATAGGAAAACTGATTAATTTTTCCCGCCATTGCGAAAAAAAAATCACTACTCGTTTACACTGTTGAAATTAAAATTATTTATTAATTAAAATGTCTACAAGTACTAGTTATAAAGAAAATTATTTATGCTGTACACCGCTCGATACAAGATGTGAAGCCCTTAACGTTATGGAAAGTTTACTACCTGAAAACTCCAAGGAAAAAATGATGTTTTATTAATACTTTCTTCACAAGTGTGTTGAAAAACGTCGTTTGATACACGTGTGTATTGATGATTACCGTCCTCGGCTCTCTTAAGACCCTCACCTAAGGGCTGGGGTCAATGGCGCCTCAGCAGTAATCACCAACATTACACACTTTTACCATAATGTACTATTACACGTAAGACAAGAAAATACCCACATCAATTACCAGTCAAATCTAGTCATGAAAATCAACAACTACCCTCAAATTAGTCACGAACTCACTGTAGCCACTTTAAACCAGTTTGAACCAGTTCTATCCGCTTCAATCCGGTACTTACCTGCTACCGGCGGCGTCGACGTCAACTCTAACAAACGAACCTAGCCTAGATAGACAACTCGATTTTCCGTCTATAGGGAACATCTGAGACCTGTGTACTTGCCACAACCAATTTTCAACTTAAGTGCTTCAAAAATAGAGTTCGATTTTTTCAGCTGTGGTGAAGAAGAATTGGTGTGTAGCTCTCAAAATCCAATATTTGAATTTTGGGAAGGTTTGTTTTGCTAGTAATCGTATTACCAAGATCCCAGGAAGTGATTCCATTCCATCAAACGTTACAATGGATGGGAAATTCGCACCGAATTGATGGTTTGTACTCAGTATAATGTCGTCGGTTATACTTCATACCCGTTCATAGTTATATTTTACTTCCTTTGTGAGAGGAAATTCTCGATCTTATTCAAATCAAAAAGTAATTTATGCTTTTTAACTTACTATTTTAACAGAATGTACTTTGGTACTACAAAGTGAGACACCCAAGACGAGCGAAGCGAAGCGCACTACCCACCTTTTTCTCGAAAAAGCGTTTCGTCGTTTTTTAGAACCCTCATAACTTGGGTTTGGATTATACCAGATAAACAAAATTCTCGGGATGTGATGTCAATATAGTAGACTTATTAAACATATAAATGTTCAATTGCATAGCTCTTATACTTTAGATTTTATCGATACCTAAAAAACCCCAATTTCGTCACTGTCTCACTCACTCACTCACTGATGATCATCAAAATTCTTAGGGTACTTCCTGAAGTCCTAGAAAGCTGAAATTTGGTATTTAAGCTAGTATTAGTACACAAACAACAAAAAAATTCTAAAACTTGGAACTTTTATCCCCCAATACGCAATATGAATCCGAAAAGTCAGAGGTTCGACTCTGACTTTTCGGATTCATAATATGCGTATTGTCTAATTATCACTTGCTTAACAAACCGGCCAAATGCGTGTTGGACCACGCACAATGAAGGGTTCCGTAATTGGGACGAATTTATCCCAAGAACAAACTTAACATTGTAGTTGAAAAATATGTTCCCCAATACAGAACATGTTTTTTGACTGCAAATTTAAGTTGGTACATACGATAACCTACATAATAATAATAATAATAAGCCCCACCGCCGTATCTCTACGTTGACGTCGTGGTGGGGCTTGCGCGCTCCGAACTCTGGGTCTGTGCCGGTAGAGTTTACTTTACCGGAACATGTCTAGGGTGAGGAGCCAGACCAAGAGAGATACAGAAACCCGCAGGGCAGCATGTGGCGAGCTGTTGGGCAGTTGCGACCCCACGGACCCTATCTCCCGGGAGAAGTCATGTTCCTCATCTCTAGCTTGCCTTTATTGGCCGGCTGGAGTGAACACTGACGAGGAACTGAGCTCCCACCTCATTCTTGCCTTTATTGGCCGGCTTGAGTGGAGATTCGCAAGAGCAAACGTGCTCGGAGGAAGGAAGTATTCCAGTAAGTGCTTGTAGGGATCTTGACCATCTTCCGGGCTCTGGGATTGTTCTGAGAGCCGTGGAATACCTCTCCACTCCTCGAGCACCTCAGGACATGTTGCCCCCTTGTCGCTACGTCACTATGTGCTAGCGACCGTTTCCGGGGGCCCATTATTGAGTGTGCAAGTCACCCCCTGCCATTTTATCCGTGTGTAAAAAAAAATTGATCAGGCAGGGGCCATAGTCCTTCCATAGTTTTAGGTAACCAGTCCATTTTAACCACCCAAACCCATAGTCCAATATCTTTGTTCCCATATCTTGCAATAGTCCTACACCAACCGGGGGTTGTCCTTGGGTGCACTTGCATAGTGCGTACAGGGATAATCGTCGGTTGGTGCCTCATTTAATTAAAAAGCGTCTAACGGGCCTCTGCGAGTTGGCTTCGGCCCCTCGTACGCCTTCCAAAGGTCCGGGACCCCAGGGTCCCGAGATATGTAAAGATATAAAAATAATAATAATATTTTTCGATATAAGAATCAACTATGATAGATACAGCCTGTTGCCACGAAAAAAACCTTCGTAGTAACAATAGTTTTGTAATCAAACTCTGGTAAAGTCATCAACAAATAATAATAACGAAATAATGTAGGGTCGCCTGGCATCATAAATGAATCAATCTCCTGTCACAACCAGTTGTGGTCAAGCGTGACCCTAATACTAGGTATGTATCAATCTAGCTTTCACAATAATGTGTTATAGGGTTGTCACACCATAAGAAAAACAATAACATTTATTTAATAATTCCCATTTAGCCTCCTAAAAAAAATATTGAACACTAATATTATGGTTATGCCTCTTTTTGTGAACCTCTAATAATTCGAAAGAGGTATGAGGAAAAGTATGAGTTCACTCATACTCTATTCTATAGGAAAGGGAGGACCCTCCGACCAGACGGGTGTCTTGTCTGGTGGACAACTGCCCGACGGTTGATATCGGGATGTCGTATATACGCTAATCGCGCAGTAAACTCTGATTGCGCGATGCAGGATTTGTGTGACGTCAGGTCTTTGATGCGTAGTTCACATGTGGCGTTGTAGATGCTGCTACATTTTGGGATGCTAAAAAAACTAAATAGCCCAGTAACTGCGACCAACTTGGATGTAGCGCTCGCCGGTCGTCGCCAAAGCACCGCTCGCTTCGCTCGCTCGGCTCGCGTGCGGTTTTCTAACCCTTGTGAAACAGTAGCATCCAGGTCACGCCAACTCGACGAGCTCTCATCAACGCGAACCGACTGCTGACGTCCCCGAAGATAAGAAGAGAACCATTCCAGGGCCTCGGGTGAAACCATAAAATGAGAGAGGATAGAAAGGAGAATATCATGACTGACAGCGTTAAAGGCATTAGAGAAATCCATTAATACCAAAACGGTAACATTGGTATTCTTCATTGCTGTTCTAATGTCACCAGTCACTTTAAGGAGAGCAGAGGCTGTACTATGCCCAGGCCTGAATAGCTAACAAACTAGAAGAAAGAAGCTGAATAGAAATAGCTAACAAGGTTGTTCCGGTGGACATACTCCGTGGAACTGCTTGTGAACGCAAGCCTCAAGCACTTTGGATAGGAATGGCAGAATGGAACGGAATGGAATGAAATGAATGGAATAGAGTTTTAAGTATTTTTGGGATTAAAATTACCTATATAAAAAATGACAGAAATCGATTCAGTGAACGATTCTGAAAAAACTACTTTCATGGTGCAGTAATTCAGTTACACATTGTATATAAGGTGTATCTATTCATACACGAAATATTTTAAGAGAAACATCTATAGGTGGTAAAAAAGCCATAGCAGCGAAATTTTTATTTTTATCTATGTGTTTTTCAATCAATCAGCAGTCCACTGCTGGACATAGGCCTCTCCCATGATGCGCCACAACACCTTGTCCTCCGCCTTCTGCATCCAGTCTGTCCCAGCCACCTTTTTGAGGTCGTCGGTCCATCTAGCTGTTAAGATGTGATAAGTGCTTTTTTTACATAATTATTATAATTTTAAAATTGCTTGAGACATTTGGCAAAAAAACCTTTACTTACTTATTCTATGAATAACCCACCCGGACGTGGCGACGGTGGCGACTCGAACGCGGTTCCTTTTGATAATTAATCATTATATCAAGTAATTTTATTTTTATTTTTTAAATAATATACTCAGATTTAAAAAAAAAATCGTTTCCGTGACTTCTTTACCACCTATAGGTGTATCTCTTAAAATATTTCGTTTTTTAATAGATACACCTTATACAAGGTGTTTTTTTGATATCCCATAATTTTAGGGTAGGAATGAGACCATATCAAAGAATCAACTGGCATATGAATTATATATACAACATGTAACGTAATTAACGCACACCCTCAAACACCCCAATTAGAATATTATGTTATAATCATAATACATACACTGAATTTTTAATTTAACATGTATATGCATTGTTATTTACTAAATTAGTTATACCAATTCTTGGAGAACTTTTTAGTCATACTATTACGCACGCAACGCACACAGTCGCACAAGCAGTTATCGCGCCGCTCGACTCGACACAATATAACGAAACTACGGAAAAAGCCGACAATACACGATTGTTTACGTTGACGAAATATTATGAAACCAATGATATTTTATTAAAATATCATTGTATGAAACATTAACCGACGACGTCCGAGAAAAGAATTGTTTATTTACGATCTATGTCTAGTAAACATTATGATTGCATCTTTCCATCACACTTTTCAGGCTTTGGACTGTCGACTCTGAATAATTTCGTTTATTGAATATGATACAATGCCAATCGGTAATGAACTGCTGAAAATAAGAGGCGATACGACAACATTATTCAGAGACGGCGTGTTTAAAAGATTGAATCAAAATATTTACAGTAATTTAACAAAAATCAAATAACTTACATATTACTGATTGCCTAAACACTCATACGACGTTGTCTTTTTAACACACTTTCAAAATGTCCACCACCTTGTTCAATACATTTTAATGCCCGTTTTCTTAATTGATGTTTTAATTTAGAAAGCACTTCAGTGTCATTTCTCACTATTTCAAAAGCGTTCACTATCCTATTTTTTAGGTCCTCGGCACTTGTTGTATCATTAAAATAAACTAACGATTTAACTCGTCCCCACAAAAAAAAGTCAAGAGGCGTCAAATCAGCTGATCTGGGGGGCCACTGGACAGGGCCGCCGCGACCGATCCAGCGCTCTCCAAACTCTTCATCAAGGTGCTGCCGAACACTTCTAGTGAAATGGGCAGGGGCACCATCGTGTTGGTAGAATACCTCTTGTAAATTATGAGGAATGTCTTCTAGCAGCGTAGGTAGAGTTTCTCGTAAAAACAGTAAATATGCGTCTCCTGTTAATCTTTGTAAGAAGACTGGCCCCAGTATGTGTGTACCAATGATACCGGCCCAGACGTTAACTGAGAAACGGTGTTGGAAGGAATCCACTCTGCATGCGTGAGGATTTTCGTGCATCCACAAATGTGTGTTATGTTGATTGTACATCCCCACGCGTGTGAATGTACTTTCGTCTGTCCAAATTATGTTCCGCTGCCAATTTTCTAATAACCAGCGGCTGAACTGCAAACGTGGTACGTAATCGTTTGGAGTCAACTCCTGGCATCTTCTGAGGTGGAATGGGTGTTCTTTATCACCACGAAGTGTTCTCCACACATGCATATGACTACATTCAAAGTGTGGCGCTGCTTCTCGGGTACTGGCATGGGGATTCTCATCGAAATAGTCCAGGATTTCATTTTGAAGACGAGTACGTGTACGCACGTTGGCTCCCCTGTCGATGGCTGTGTTTGGACGGAACGTGCCGTGGTCGCGAAGTCGCTGAGTAGCAGCTAACATTGTCCTGCGGGCCACTCTTGTACCATACCTTTGGTTAAACGTTCTGCAAGCTAGAGCCACATTATCACCACACATTGCCAAAGTCCTCACCATTTCGGTATACTGAACATTAGTGTATTGGAAAGACATTGCACGCGAAAGAATATTTGATAACACTACGTAACTTCTTTCCACTAATATTGCCCGCGCGTGACTAATGTTTACATTTATGTTAGCTTTCATCGTAGCCGCGCAAGCGGTGGTACATTGTGGCTATCTCGCTCTATCCTGGGCTTTTAGTTTGCAAGAGAAAGGGAACGAAAGTAAGTAGGTGGTTTATCGGTGTCCTTTGTCCAGTTCCTGTTAGTGTGTGCGTGCGGTCAAATCGCTAAGTGTACAATGCATTTGTAAAGACCTTAACGTTTTTGGAATAAGGTTTATTTTTCTTTATTTTGTATTGAATGATGGAATTTGTATGAATACAAATAAAACTGCGGTTTTAAAAGTCTTATTACTTTGATTTACGGTCCATTTCAATTTGTTTTGACTGTACAGCGTTAATATGACAATAATTTCCGTAGTTTTAATTATTTTTGGGATAAAAAAATACCTATATTAAAAATTATATAAATCGATTCAGTAAACGATTCTGAACAAACTATTTTCAGGATGTGCGTTAATTAAGTTACATGTTGTATATATATTTTTTTTCATTTAAAATAATTCGACAGTCACTATTATTAATGTAAAACACCCTTACGTGAAATATGACAACGTCGCATTTTTCTTAGCTTTTAATTTTAATGATTGGTTTGAATGAAAATGAATTACTCGTATTTATCAATGAGACTTAGATACCTACACATATTAAGGGTCACAGTTTCATCAGTTTGGCAACGTCGCAAAAGTAACAATTCGTTATACGGGTGACAAATTTTGACCTAAATTAATATGATTGATGATAATTATCTTCGAAACTATGCATTTTTGGACCACATAATTTAGGAATTTTTGCATTATTTTTACTCATAGAATATAATCCTAGAGTTATGGGATATGAAAAAAAACACGTTGTATAAGAAGGACCTCGAGCAACCCTAACCGTAGGAGTATTAATCATTGTAATTAATTTCACACACGAGTTAATGTTAATTTT
Source organism: Dryobota labecula (assembly GCA_947523025.1). Taxonomy (NCBI): domain Eukaryota; kingdom Metazoa; phylum Arthropoda; class Insecta; order Lepidoptera; family Noctuidae; genus Dryobota; species Dryobota labecula. Next base: position 3,471,389 of record OX383286.1, on the reverse strand, counting down.
AGTTATCATAACAGAGTGATAATTAATGATAGCAGCTTAATTAGTTGGTTGATTCAAATACCTACAACCAGAGTTATAGTATGATCCCTGATAAGCGTGGGTAGCGTAGTAATATTTAGGGACCTTAATAGATAACACGGGACAAAATTTGGGTTATAACTTAATACTTGTATACAAATAAATAACACTTAAGACTGCATCGAGCGCACAGTGGCGCCCTCATCGTTATTTCGGTGATTTCTTTTATTTTAGAATGAAAATGCAGAAAATAAGCTCGTCAAGTTGAGCTTCACAAGACTATACGTTATTATTACTACAAACAGTAGTTTTAAAATGTTATGTTTTATTGTAATCATTAAAACAGAAAATAGTGGCCACTTAGCTCCGTTTGAATGATTACAATAAAACAACAATTTAAAACTACTGTTTGTAGTAATAATAACGTATAGTCTTGTGAAGCACAACTTGACGAGCTTATTTTCTTCATTTTCATTCTAAAATAAGAGAAATCACCGAAATAACGATGAGGGCGCCACTGTGCACTCGGTAGCCTCTTAAGTGTCTCTTTGTAACACCAAAATAAAATTTTTGTACTCATTTAAACAAATAAATAAAACTGAAGTTTCTGTTTGTAATGTCGAAATAACAGTTTTTTACTAAATGCATAATGAAAGTAAATACCGTAGGTACTATCGCGGACAGACGAATCGACTCACTTTCAAAACAAAATCCCGTGCTCACGGTGCCCACAGGCTGTTTACCTCGCCTTTTTGCATCAACTAAAACAAAAATACATAGGAATATTTTGTTTACACAAAGTCAGCCTCAATCAATCAATCAATCAGTTTATTCGCATAATATGGGTTTACAAAGATGTTACACAGGTACGGTTTCACCATATTCAGCTGGTGTCATAATATGTAAACAATTAGATCATATCCTTGAAAATATAAATTATACATTAATAGTCATCATGATATTAAAGTAAAAGGTCAAATTCAATAAGAGTAAAATTATTTAGATGCGTCTGTTATAATAATCACAGATGTATGACCATCCTTTTTCGACCAACAGGAATAGAACAATAAAATATATTATATGGTAATTAAGCGTTACTCTAGCGACCGAGTGCTGCAAGCAAGCATAGTCCTTACGGTAGTCTGATTTAATCCATTTTAATATAGGTATATATATATTCAACAAGACCACACATCACCCACTTACACACCCTCACATTAATCCATTCACACACCACCACACTCCACATATCAACACATTAAACACGCACTCTTTACACTTTACACTTTACACTCACATAAATGTAAAAAGACAATATCATAAATCAAGTGTTACCATAATTTTTACTTCTCTTTTCATCATGTATTTAATAATTATTTTAATCGTAAATTTAATAATGAATGTAATACTTTAATGAAATTCTACTATTTTGCTATTTTAATTAAGTATGAATTTTTGTTTGTTTGTCTTAAAGTCAATTCAAGCGATGTATGTTTATTGCATAAAATCCAGAACCTACTGATTGGGAGAAGACACTGGCTCCTGTAACACAGGTGTTTTACCTAGCGCAGGAGTCAGGGCTTTCACTTTGTTTGTACACATTTTTTATGCCAATAAAGAATTATTATTATTATTATTTGACTGACTGCGATCGTACATAATTATAACAAAAATCTATTTAAAAAAATTGTCTGTCTGTTTGTTTCGGCTAATCTCCGAAACGGCGGGACCGATTTGTCGGGACTTTCACTGGCAGATAGCTGATGTTATAAGGAGTACAAAGTGCTGGAGTTTTAAGGCTACTTTTGTTTTAGAGAAAGCCATGCGGGCGAAACCGCAAGCAGCGGCAGGTTTATTATAATTTTTATTATAATATATATCGTGTACATACGACCACTGTTATGGAAAGATATAATAATCACGCTTGCCCTTTTTGGTAACGTAGGTAATCCAGCCGAACAATAAAATAAAAAACCGTATAAAGATACTACTGGAGCTATAATAAACTCTAAAACCCACAAAAAATAACATGGTCCTCTTAAAGGGGGGAGTAATGGTTTATTTCAGCAATTTTTTTACAAATATACTTTATTTACAGGTATCTTTCGGCTCCACATCGCCAGCCCTGAGTGACAGGACTGAGTTCCCTCTGTTTTGTCGTACCGTCGCCCCCGACTCTTCACATAATCCTGCCAGAATTGCCTTCATCAGGTAAATCAACATTTTATTGTAATTTTTTTCGATGCTAAGTCTCCTGCACCACCAATCAGTAAATATGTTAAGCGCTAAACGTATTTATATCATCATTCTGTCTTTGTCATTTTCAAACGAATGAAAGAAATAAAACGAAATTTTAAATTTGTTTAGCGTTAGTATAAATTTAGGTTAGGTATATTTTGATTTGTGGTGCAAGTGGAACCTAGGAATACGCTACGCGCTGCGTAGTAGGCTACGCTAGCTACGCCTTCGTAGCACTTGTCTACGATCTCGTAGACCTTACGAATTTGATTGTACCTCGCGGTAATCAAAGCTCCCAAGTAAAGTGCAAGAACCAATCGATCAGTCACTGTAGCAATACATTGTTATTGAAATCTAACATACAGGTTTTTACCTAGTGTGGGTTTCAGAGGCTTCATAGGTTTTTTTAGCTCTAATTTATTTCAATAAAGATTTATTATTATTATTTTATTATTGTATTTTTATATGTTTAGTACATATCTCGGGACCCTAGGGTCCCGGACCTTTGGAAGGCGTACGAGGGGCGAAACCAACTCGCAGAGGCCCGTTAGACGCTTTTTAATTAAATGAGGCACCAACCGACGATTATCCCTGTACGCACTATGCAAGTGCACCCAAGGACAACCCCCGGTTGGTGTAGAACTATTGCAGAATATGGAAACAAAGATATTGGACTATGGGTTTGGATGGTTAAAATGGACTGGTTACTTAAAACTATGGAAGGACTATGGCCCCTGCCTGATCAATGCTTTATTATACACGGATAAAATGGCAGGGGGTATCTTGCACGCTCAATAATGGGCCCCCGAAAACAGTCGCTAGCACATAGTGACGTAGCGACAAGGGGGCAACATATCCTGAGGTGCTCGAGGAGTGGAGAGATATTCCACGGCTCTCAGATCAATCCCAGAGCCCGGAAGATGGTCAAGATCCCTACAAGCACTTACTGGAATACTTCCTTCCTCCGAGCTCGTTTGCTCTTGCCAATCTCCACTCAAGCCGGCCAATAAAGGCAAGAATGAGGTGGAAGCTCAGTTCCTCGTCAGTGTTTACTCCAGCCGGCCAATAAAGGCAAGCCAGAGATGAGGAACATGACTTCTCCCGGGAGATAGGGTTCGTGGGGTCGCAACTGCCCAACAGCTCTCCATATGCTGCCCTGCGGGTTTCTGTATCTCTCTTGGTCTGGCTCCTCACCCTAGACATGTTCCGGTAAAGTAAACTCTACCGGCACAGACCTAGAGTTCGGAGCGCGCAAGCCCCACCACGACGTCAACGTAGAGATACGGCGGTGGGGTTATTATTATTATTATTAATGCTGCAAGAGGTCGATCGTCGAATCCGACTCGGTTGGGCAGCGTTTGGGAAGCTACGCAATATCTTCTCGTCCCACATACCGCAGTGTCTCAAGACGAAAGTCTTTGACCAGTGCGTGTTGCCAGTGTTGACATATGGCACTGAAACGTGGTCGCTCATAATGGGCTGTATTTGAAGGATAAAAGTCCCCCAAAGGGCAATGAAAGGGCTATGCTTGGAGTTTCCCTACGTGATCGAATCAGTATCTGTATTTAAATTTGTTCCAAAATTGTCAAATTCAATTTACAGACTAGTAATTAGAAAAAAGCTGTTACACAGTGTCCGGATAGGTACTATCTACCAGATTAATAAAAAAGCGGCCAAGTGCGAGTCGGACTCGCCCATGAAGGCTTCCGTAGCAGCAAGCGCGGTTTACGGTTTATGACGTATTAAACAAAACTACTTACTAGATCTCGTTCAAACCAATTTTCTGTGGAAGTTTACATGGTAATGTAATGTACATCATATATTTTTATTAGTTTTATCATTCTCTCATTTTAGAAGTTACAGGAGGGGGGACACACATTTTACGACTTTGGAACTATTCAGTTAAAAAAAATGATATTAGAAACCTCAATATCATTTTTGAAGACCTATCCATAGATACCCCACACGTATAAGTTTGATGAAAAAAAAAAATTGAGTTTCCGGTTCTAAGTATGGGGAACCCCCAAAAGTTATTGTTTTTTTTTTCTATTTTTGTGTGAAAATCTTAATGCGGTTCACAGAATACATCTACTTACCAAGTTTCTTATAGTTCTTATAGTTTCGGAAAAAAGTGACTGTGACATACGGACGGACAAAGAAACAGACAGACATGATGAATCTATAAGGGTTCCGTTTTTTGCCTTTTGGCTACGGAACCTTAAAAAATGGATGAAATTATCTGGCACAAGTGAATTTACTTTTTCGAAATAACGGTTGAAACATACAGTTTCCGAACGTTTCACCCCAAGAAGTGCTTGCTGCCTCTTTATATACAGGATGGCCAATTTTGACGTATACAACTTTAAATTAAAATATTTTTATTACAAACGAAAATTACAGGGTATTTTTCTATAATTATTTTATTCAAGCTTGGCAATTTTATACGGTAATTAAGATCGGCCTAATCTCCTCCTCTTTTTATACCAAAAAAACGCGATCGCTTTTCATCATGTTTTTCATTAATTTTTCACATACTTTATTAGTTATCCCACTAACAAAGTCACAAATATTCTGCGTTTCGTATTCAAGATTAACCACGACACTTCCCTTTAGATAACCCCACAGAAAAAAGTCAGGACGTGTCGCTAAATCCTCAGTGATCAAAATGGTATTTGTTACTCTTAATGATTTATGCATTTTTTTTTAAGGCCTAGATATATACCAGTGAGCTTGAGTGGTTAGCTTGCGTGTTCTGTACTGAGCTCACGCAACGCGTCGTACGTCCAGCCTGTAATAGGACTCGTCCATCCAGGAGCCAAATAAGACGCATTATTCATTCATAATACGAGTACATAAAATAAAAGGTATTTTAATAAAACACGTATACTAAAATATCAATAGATCTAGACGGCACGGTTGGCGCAGTGGTTAAGCGATTGACTGCTGCGCTGCGTGTCGCGAGTTCGATTCACGCACGGAACAAATATTTGTATGATCTACAAGTAGTTGTTCCGGGTCTGGCTGTTTGTGTATGTGAGTTTAAATCAGTGTTGCCATGTCCAAAATTTCGTCGGTGGTAAATCCATTATAAAAATACGGTAGATTTCATAAAACTACGGTAATTGGGTTTTGAAAAAAATTGTGTAATGACGGTGTAACACTTTTATTAAATCATACAAAAATACAAGTAAAGTTACTACATAAAAATTCAAAAACATATACTTAAATACAAAAATGAGGAAATAAATACCTAATCTGACACCAAAATCTCCTCATTTTTGTAAATATTTTGATTTAATTTCTTAGCCAATCACGAAACTCTGGTTTTAGTAGCCATTCCTCTCGAAATTTCTGTTTATACTGTTTTCTTTTTCTTTTTTGTCGAAACTTCCACTTCAGACTGAGAGTCAATGTCACTTTCAATTTCACCCATTATTACGTGTGAAACAAAAATAATCGACAGTTAAACAAAGAAACCGTAAAACATGACGACTGACTAGTTACAAAAAACAAACTAAATTCCACGAATGCTAAGTAAATGAAGTGATCGTAATATTACTCGAAATTAATATCTATAAACGTCAACTCAATTTGTTAGCATTATAGAGGGCCCGAAACAGGAGGAATACCCGAACTTGTCTGGTGTAGTGTCGGACAAAAATATTAGGGATCGGAGTGCGTTTATAATACATATTATTTGTGTTTTGATTTAGTTAACTTTTTTTACAACAGGAATCTTAATCCTTCCAGATTACGGTAGATTTTGTCACCGTTGTCATGTCTCGACGGTAGGTGGTAAATTTTTGCTGAATACGGTGCATTTACCGTAATTACGGTGTACATGGCAACACTGGTTTAAATGTTTGTAAACGCACCCACGACACAGGAGAAATCCTAGTGTGGATTTAAAAAAAAAAAAAAAAATTGTTAAATTATCTTTAAAAAGGTGAAGGTTTCAGAAAAATACGTTTGATAGATTTTGCGTGATTCTCAGTTTTTATCCGCGTTAGACATATATTTACAAATTAATTTTACTATGTATTATAAACATAATTTAAAATATACACATTATTAAGAAAATGCTCTAATTTAACTTATTTTTTTATATATTTTTTTCATATCATTAACACTACTCGTGTAGACGTGATCTTCAGTATAAAATCATTAAAAGACGGATATCGTCGCCTTGACGCTAGACTTTACTCCATTTACTTTCTAACTCTTAGGAAAGATACCAACCAGCACTTAGTACGAGTACGAGTACTACTTTTAGCAAGTATTATTTAGCACAAAATCCTGATTATTTTCCTCTAACGGCGGCGGTAACCACATCGCCTCAATATTAATAAGTTTGTACCGCTTGGTATTTCACGGCTCCGAACTTTATATAATTGGTCTCATTAAATAAAGAAGCGATTTCTTTTACGCTCTTAGAGATATAAAGGCGTATGTAACCTACTTTAAAAGTAAGAAGGAATATTTTTGTAAAAAAATATTAGAAGTGGTTCCGAGATGAATTTAATTTGGTTGATAAATGCACGAGAAATCAAATTAATGACGAAAGCCCATCTTCGCTCGGGAACTTAGTAGCAGATTGTCGCTAAATTAACAGTTTGCATTTTAAGGGAAACGCTAATAAATTTATTTATTCACAGGAAGCCTTCTTGTCACAGTCATGACGTGCAGCTGCCGACTATTTCAGTTTTGTGCTCGTGACTATAATTTAGATCTATTTTTCTTCTATTTTTCTATTTACCTACCTACTCGAGTTAATTATCTTTTGTATACACGTGTTTCTATGACAAATAAACCTATTTCCCTTCCTTTCTTATTTTTCAAAGAACAATAACATCAGCTATCTGATAGTGAAAGTCCCGTCAAAATTGGTCCAGCCGTTTCGGAGATTAGCCAGAACAAATAGACAGAAAGAAAAACAAAAATTAAAAAAAACATATGCGTTTAGTAAAAAGTTGTTATTTTGACATTATAAACAGACACTTCAATTGTATCTATTTGTATACAGGATGTATCTATTCAAACACGAAATATTTTAAGAGATACACCTTATGTGGTAAAGAAGCCATGGAAATGATTTTTTTAAATCTGAGTATATTATTTAAAAAATTAAATTATTTAAAATTACTTGATAATTATGATGATTAATTCTCAAAAATCACCGCTCGTGCCACCACCGACGCGGCCTCGCCGCGTCTAGGCGGGTCATTCATAGAATACGTATAATAAAGGAGTTTTTTTTGCAAAATGTCTCAAGCTATTTTAAAATTATAATAATTATGTAAAAATATAAAACACTATTTTTCGCTGCTATGGCTTTTTTAATACCTATAGATGTTTCTCTTAAAATATTTCGTGTATGAATAGATACACCTTATATATACAATGTATGTGTATAGAATAAAAGCAGCTAGTAAAATATATAATATAAAATAAAAATAAACGCTAAACTGAACTTTAAAAATAACAAAGTTTAATACCGTCTTACAGCACAACCAAGACTGCAACTACTAATTGGCCTCATAATTCAAAACGTGCATAAATAAAAAATCAAAATTAAACAAACTTCAAAATCTAATTTGTCTCGCAAAGTTCAGACTGAGAGTTTTATAAAAGTACACCGAGTCCAGACTGCGCAACGGTTTCTTATTTAGATTTGCACAGGAACTGGTATTTTGTAAAGGGTAGTTTTAATAGAATCACGTTGCTGCTACCTGCTACTGCAACTCAACTGTAACAGTGCCACTTGCTGCTGTAACTGAATTTATTACTGAGTTCATTTGATTTGTTCTGGCAGTGAAGTGGAGACGGTGAAGTTATTCAAGTTAGTGACGTAGCTCATTTATGGTACCCTGAAATATTGTGGAATAGTAATAGTAGAATTCAAATTGAACTTTAGGAAAAAATTACGCGACAGAAATTGTGCGTGCTTGTGTTTACTATGTAATTTCTGCGTACATATGTGTGTCATAAGTAATTTTCTAAATCATTGCAGGCGTAAACTCGCCGAAGTTTCTGTTGAGATAACTTGTTGCTACTAGCTACACTTAGACACAAGTAAATCAATGCCAACAGTAATATTATAATTATAGAGGTATGAGGAACAGGGTGTAAAGCTCACTCATCCTCCAAAGAAAAGGGAGGATCTTCCGACCAGACGGGTGTCGTGTTGCTGTATATATGCTAGTCGCGCGGTAAACTCTGATTGCGCGATGCAGGATTTGCGACGTCAGGTCTTTGATGCGTAGCTCGCATGTGGCGTTGTAGACGCCACACGGAACAACTCATTTTGTTTGAACCTATAACTTGCTATACCCAAAGTCTCTAATTCAGATAATTTATGTAAACAAAGTAATGTCAAGAAATGTCACTGTCAAAATGACAGGACAGTGGTGCAAAACATAGTATCATATTTCTTTTTTTGTAAATAGTCATCGCTAAAATTAAAGTGAATTAATTAAAAGAACTATGCAAACAAAATACCGTTGCCAAACAATGTTTTGTGTAGTATGTCGGAGAGTGGAGACACGGCCATATGATCGTCATAATCAGTCCTTTTAAGTCCAGTGCTAAACGTAGGCCTCCCAAAATCGATTTCCACTCGAAACAGTTTACAGCCGATTTCATCCAAAATGTGGCTAGATATGCTACTTAAAATATGAATCTATGAATGAGAGTTGTAATATTAGTTTCGTTGAAGATGTAAAAATTTGAAAATGTTTGTATCTCCTGCATTGTTACCAGTATCATAAAATATTTTATACCAGAAAATCTCCTTTTTTTAATAACTTTGTTTAAAACCGAAAATTTATAAAAATAATTACGGTATGATTATTTATTAATTATTATTTCTTAAAATCAGTTCTTAAAAGAAAATGAAACCTCTTTTTTCGCCATTTTATGTAAATTACCATTACGAAGATATTTTTTTGATATGTTATCCCCGTTGTTGACATAAATTATCTGAATTTGAGACTTTGGGTATACATCACTTACACACAATACGAAGACGGATAATAAAAAACCGGCAAAGAGCGTATCGGACAATGCATTGAAAACCTTTTTCACCGACATATTTCAATTGCAAATGGTAAATGATTTTATTTATGTAAGTAGGTTTGTACAAAGAGAGCAGAGGAGCTCGTGGCTATATAATAACAGCCGCACGGGTCGATCCGTCAGGTTAAGCTACGCTTGCCGGGGTTGGTCCGTGGATGGATGACCATTTTTACATAACGTCCTCCGTGCCTCGGAAAGCACGTCGAGCCATTGGTCCCGGCTGTCATTCGTGGATCTTTGACAGTCGTTACGGGTCGTCAGAAGCCCAAAAGTCTGACAGCCAGTCTTACCAAGGGGTATCGTGTTACCCAGTTACCTACTGGGTTGTGGAGGTCAGATAGGCAGTCGCTCCATGTAAAATACTGGTATTCAGCTACATCCGGTTAGACTGGAAGCCGACCCCAACATAGTTGCGAAAAGGCTAGGCAGATTGATATATAAGTAGGTTTGTACAAACACTTTTAAACGTCAATCATATTTTAAAAACTAGATGAGGTTGGCATTTCCTATCTGACTACTCTGAGAAGAAAGACCGAAACAAACTCAGAGGTCTCTTTTAAAGTCCAGACATAATCTTGGTCAGATCATGTGAAGACCATGTAGATTGATGTCTGAAATGCTCTTTGGAGAAAATAACCATACAGATTGAGTGGACCTGTCTAGTTGGAGCACGCATTTGTCAATAATCGTGCAGCTCAACTCAGAACTTAAGGAGCTAAACGATTCGGCGAACAATACCAAAGAAAGGACATTTGGGTAGGCCGCATAAAGTGCTTAAAGTACCAGAACATCATTAAAACTAAAAGAGAAAAAAAACAATGACCCACATAGTCCTCACATTCACAACAATTAAAATAAAAGAATACATGTAAATATATTGTCATTGTATACACACCTCAAAAAGTTTGTGATCACTAGCATATTAAGCTGATATATTTTTTTAAATTGAACTTTATCAAGAAAAAATCTTTGTTGTGTGTTTTCTTTAAATAGAAATACCCTGTTTGAAATTAAAAAATTAAAACAATTTTTTTTTTTTTTAGTAAATGAGTAATCTAGAGTAGTCTACTATATGAAAATAAGTCGGGTTTTCCTTCCTGACGCTATAACTCCAGAACGCACGAACCGATTTAACCAATTCTTTTTTTTTTAATGTTCGTTGAAGTCCAAGGATGGTTTTTACGTTTTTTTTTTATTTTTTTTATGGTTTTTACGAAAAATTAGGGTAGGGTAGAGTAGGGTAGGGTAGGTAGGTAGGTAGATAGGGTAGGGTAGGGTAGGTAGGTAGGTAGGGTAGGGTAGGGTAGGGTAGGTAGGTAGGTAGGTAGGGTAGGGTAGGGTAGGGTAGGGTAGGGTAGGTAGGGTAGGGTAGGGTAGGGTAGGTAGGTAGGTAGGTAGGTAGGTAGGTAGGTAGGTAGGTAGGGTAGGGTAGGGTAGGTAGTTAGGTAGGTAGGTAGGTAGGTAGGTAGGTAGGTAGGTAGGTAGGTAGGTAGGGTAGGTAGGTAGGTAGGTAGGTAGGTAGGTAGGGTAGGTAGGGTAGGGTAGGGTAGAGTAGTGGAGTTTATACTATAGCTTTTGACAGAACGAAGTCTGTCGGGTCAGCTAGTGGTATATAGAAAAAGAAAAGAAAAAATACATAGCAAAAAAATTATAAAACATCATTCACTGTAAATTCATTGGAGCAGCTCAATCCCAAGCCTTTTTGTCCTCAATATAGTCTTTAACAGTATAAAAGGCTTTCTGGCAGTTTCCACTTTATTAAACGTTTAAAATTTAGGCTTAGTACTTGAATGTGGCTAGGAAGTTTATTATAATAACGTATAGGTACACTGGCATCTAAACGAGCCACCTATTTTTTTGAGCCTGGTTTTAGGAAGAACTTTGTGTTTGTTCCTTTTTATTTTTTATTTTTTTTTATTCTACTATGAGTTTGCTCTTGACTTTAGTCTAGGTCTGGATGACAGAGACAAAGTCTACGATGGAGTGAGCTTACCCAGAAGACGCTTGTTCACCCTCACTTTGAATAGATTAGGGTTGTATGCGTTCGGAAACACAGACGCAGGCAGAGAGTTACATTATGGATATCACTGTATTTTTTAAACAGATTAATATTTTTTATGTGCATACAAAAGATTGAAAAAAAATGAAATGTAATTTTGTACGCACAATATTTAGAGATACACCATGTTATTTTATGACCATAGATTTTTATACGTTTTTCTGTAATCGTAAATATAAAAAGTAAAGAACAGATTTTTTTTTTTCAACCTTTTTGTTTCCGGTAGTTTCGGAGATAATGGGCGGAATGGTCAATTTTCATCTATTTTTTTTAATTAACTTTATAACTATTTATTTTAGAATCATCCATACTAATCCATACTCCATACTAATACTATACTATACATACTATACTAATATTGTTACGCGCCACACAAGTTTAAGTACCACTAGCGCCATCTAGTATCGAATAGCAGAACTAGTAGACTCGAGATTCTTCTAGAGAATTCGATGCTAACACTTTCTAGAACTTTCGACACTGGTCAGTAGGGGCCGGTATGTACTCGAACATTCTAGATGTTTCTACAAGGTTCTGGAACGATCTAAGGAATATAAAAGGCCGTATGCACCGCGACTCGGGACAGTCGAAGCGAATCAGCGAACAAGCTATCTTCGAGTGCGATCAGTGGTGCAGTTGTGTTTTATAATTAGTGTGTTCGAATCGTTACCAGTGTTGATTAATTAAATTGTCATTTTTGGTTTTTAAATCGGCAGTTTTTATTGTCACGAACCACAAGCTCGTAACAATATTATAAATGTGAAAGTAACTCTGTCTATCTGTCCGTCTGTCTGTCTGTCTGTCTGTTACGCATTCACGCCTAAACCGCTGAACCGATCGTCACGTTTGGCAGAGATATAGCCTGGGATATGGAGAAGGACATAGGTTACTTTTTTACGCGATAACCGACATCCACGCGGGCGGAGCCGCGGGCAAAAGCTAGTTAAAAATAAAATTTGAGACCCTCACAACAAGCCCTTGATACGTCACACGGTACAGTTAACAAAGCTTTTGTTTTTAACTTTCTGATTGGCACCCCAAAAGTGACCCATATTCAAAATGATTTAATTTACGTTACACGTCCTTGGTTGGGTGACGGAATTTCATGTGTACCAAAATTCTACTTAATCGGTCCAGTAGCAGGAAATTGGCTGAGACGGATAGACAGACACAAGAGTACCTATGTGTGCACATAGGTACTCGTATATATTATATAAGTGTTCCATTTTTCATTCGGACGTACGGAACCCAAAAAATAGGTATAAATTCAACTTTTTGTAAGCGTCAAACCAAGAAAAGCAATCCCTTAAACGTACTTCAGAAAAAATCTTTTATTTTCTTAAAGGCTCTAACATTTTTAGCCCAAAAAAATCCACTTAAATAGACTAACAAAATAGAGACTCATCTTCTCTTTTTATTTCACGCCTTTTACTGAGAGAAACGAAATTCTTTCAACCTATATTTCAAAGTTACAAATAATTTCCTGTACATTGTCAAGATGTCGAGAACAGAAATGTTCAGGCGTTTGAGAACATAGTCTTCTAACGTGTAAGGACCTGGGTATGGACAGCAACAAAATTCGATGAACATTTCGGAACTTTAATTATTTTATTTTTTTGTTCTGATTACAAATATTTATTTTTAAATTGCTACACAATCTAACACTAAAATATTTATACACTGCAAAACTTTTTAAGTTGATTTAACCTTTTTGTAACCTATATTTTGGGTTAATATAGCACCTACCGACATAATTTGTTAAATCAACAAATTTTTTTGTCAAAACAAACGTCATGGAACAGTTTTTTTATTACAATTTAATGTCAACTCAGCCAAAAGAAAATCAACTATTCGGATTTTCGGTGTATTATGTACTTGTTAATAATATAAATATTTTTGGAAATATTTTTTGTAAGCAATTTAAAAATAAACTTTTATGTTTTTAATATGATGGAAAAAAAAAGGAACAGTTCATTGGACATCAAAAAATTAATTATAATTTTTTAATCATGGTGTGTGTGCGGAATGGGGCTATGAGATTTAATTTGCTTGGCCCTATAAATATGTACGTTAATGGAGAGTGTAATGCTATCCTGGCATGTTCTTTATCAGAACAAGCTAGGATACTGTAAAAACTGGCATTATTTGTTTTAAAGTAAGTGTTATCTGTTTTTAGGTTTAGTTGATTGTGCTGATGTTACAGGGTGACGTTATTGCTCAGCGATAAAGCCCTTAAAATAAAGAGAAAAAAAAAATATCATGGTCTTATTTTTTCTAATTATTGTTGAGAGATGACTATTTATTTTTGCATTTTCAAAAAATGCTACAATGGATCATCAGTGTCATCTCCTTTTATCTTAAGGTTTTTTACAAAAAAATATGCTTGCTGTAAAAATCTTCTTTTATAAATCTCTATTGAAACATTCGATATACTCTTCCCTACATATTATGTTACTGAAGATACAAGTATATCCTGTGTGACTTTGAATTGAACTTTCAAGGAGTTCAACCATAAAGGGTGCGAAGTGTGAATTATACTTCACAACACTTACATATTCCGCTTTGGCGCCCTTTTCCGAATTGCAAACATTTTATTTTCGGGACATCCTTTGTCGTTTAAGGGTTTTGGTTCGAGGATAGAGGTCCACTTGGGGTTTGCCGCTTCAGTATATTAGATTTGTTTATAATGTTAATTCTAAGCACCCCTTGCCTCATCGTAGCCTTGACTTAGATAGGTACCCTTAGCTACGGTAGCCGTCAAGGCCGGGCACTAGGGCCATTTGTTATTGGTGAAATTCAACGATTTTTTAAATTTACAACTTATTATAACATTACGCTTATAATCCCCGAAGGGTTGGGCAGAGGTGTACCTATAATACACCCACATTTTGCCAGGAATGTTTAAGTCACATGTACTAGGGGGCGAGCCTATTGCCATCAACCGGGCACAAATCCAGACTCCGGATTGCTACTGAGAAATTCCTTATGGAAAAACCCAACAACACATTGCTCGAACCCGAATCTAACCCAGGACCTCATGCTTAGCAATAATGTTTGTGACTTTAGAGGTATGAGGAACAGGGTGCAAAAGTTAACTCATCCTCCATAGAAAAGCGAGGATCCTGCGACCAAACGAGTGTTGTGTCTGGTGGGCTACTGCCCGTCCATTGTTTTATTTTATTTTTATAATGGCATCTCGCAGGTCAATCTATGAGGTTGTCGTCTGCTTAACCGGACTTTCCTGTGGGTGCCTCAATAAATTAAGGTCTCCAGCCAGGGCAAAAAACTTATAAATTAATCGACTACACGCTAAGGGCACGCCCGGTGGGATATGGAATTCGGCATAGGGCATAGCTGGGGGAGGAACGGCAAGGGAGTCCCTTGCCATAAGGAACAATCTCGATCGGATTATCTCGACGGTGGTTTTTTTTATTTTTTTATTTGCGTCTCGCAGCTCTACCTAGAAGATTATCGTCTGCTCAACCGGCCTCCAGCCAGGGCAAAAAACTTAAAACTAAGCGACTACACGCTAAGGGCACCCCCTGCAGGGGTGCGGACGCCGGCTTAGGGCGTCGCTGGGGGAGGACAGCAAGGGACGGACTGGATCGGATTGTGATTAATTGGGGACGAATTTAAAGCTACAGGCTCAGCGGCATGGGCTAGCTCGAGCAAGGGTCGGGGCGGGGCTGAACGGAGACGTCACAGCGGGCCTCGTCGGCGAGGACG
Source organism: Dryobota labecula (assembly GCA_947523025.1). NCBI lineage: Eukaryota > Metazoa > Arthropoda > Insecta > Lepidoptera > Noctuidae > Dryobota > Dryobota labecula. The sequence goes on along the minus strand of OX383286.1, from coordinate 3,456,277 downwards.
GAAAGACGGCTGTCGGTGGGTCCCAACGGTTGTTGTCGGGATGTTATATATATTTATATATATATATATATACCAGTCGAGCGGTAAACTCTGCTTGCGCGATGCAAGATTGGTGTGACGTCAGCTCCCTGATGCGTAGATCGCATATGGCATTGTAGTTGCACATGACCACTAGGTCAACGAAGCAGTTTTAAATTAATTTTGGGTTAAATGTGTTCTGGTGAGGTGTAAGCGGGCCTAACAACGAATAAGTTTTTTTTACAAAGTTAACCAACCAACTTTAACATTTCTTCTCCACCAGACAGTTCGGCTGGGACACAGTGACAGCCTTCTCCCAGAATGAAGAGATATATTCCTTGGCTGTCAACGAGCTGGTGACCCAGTTGGAAGCCGCCAACATCACCTGCGCGGCTTCTATCACCTTCGCGGAGTCGGATTTCAAGGAACAGCTCCAACAATTGAAGGTAAGTAACGAATAATATACAGGATGGATTTTTTAGATGGGGCAATAAGGACAGGTGCCTTAACCGTTGTAGCTGCAGGAAAACGGACTTAGGAGACCGTCCATATATTTTGAGAAATTTTGATCCCCATTCACAAATTTTGAAAAAAAAAATTATAGTTAGCAAGAAAATTGGATATTTTCACAAAAACTTTTTTGATGCCCATCGATCCTGTTGCTTATAAGGATCAAAAAGCTCTACTGGACTAACTAAGGTTTAAGAACTAAAAAAAACAGAAACCGCAACAAAAAAAAATCCCATACATTTTGTAAGAAATGAGACTTCAACTTACTTTTTTATGACAAATAGACTGGCCGCTGCAAAAGTCAGAAATCGCAAAAAACTTTTACCATACAAGTCTAAACGTTCTAAATTATTACAGGACATTTTTTTTTTTTTTTTTTTCAGAAAACACAAGTAACAAACAATCTAAATACTTCTCTCAAAGTAAAAAAAAAAAAACGCAATACGCGTTCATAATTCGAAATTTATATTAATTTGTGTTGTTCAGTTTCGGCCAGTCTTCAAGCGGCCAGTCTATCCATAATAAAAAAGTAAGTTTGAAGTCAAAAACTTCTAAGTACATTCAATTTATCTTTATTGTATCTACATCTTGAAGTTAAAACACACACACTTTGTAAACAAGCATGTTACAAATTAGAGGATTATATCCAAGATAAGAATGCTTGGAAACGTGCTGGTCCATAGGATAATTTAGAGTCTAGACAAAATCAAACTGGTTGCTAATTTAATTGTATAATTTCTATGATATAAATTTTATTTTCTGTGACTAATATACTTTAACTCACACACTGGTGCCGATTATCTTGTCACAAAATTCTTTAAACTAGACTAAAAATCACCAAAAATTAGTTTATTCCTGTCAAATGACGATTTCCTATTCTCAAATTGACTAAAGTGACACAACTTAACTATAGTTTAGTTTGACAGCACTAAGATGGTACTGAGTTTTTAATTTAGTGAAAATGGAAATTTTGCTATTCTGAATTTGACGATTTTTACCTAATATTTAGATTTTCTAACTAAATCTGACTATTTTTAATTGCGATTAAATAGATGTGGAATAAAATTAGTTCTCATGAACTAAAATTCACACCAAACACCTCGACTTCAGGTGCAAAAACAGTACTGTATCTTTTTGTTCTTTTCTTTTGCGTATATCTCGAAAATGGTGCGTCATATCGCAAAAATAATGAAAATTTCGATCCCCTTTACAAATCGCTAAAAAGCTAGTTACCCCTAAAACTCAACATGTAGGTAATATTCCTTTTCATTTAACTAGATACGTACAATTTATCATAAGTCATTTCTTTCGTAACAATAAAAAGGAAAAAATTGAAATCTTAATTCCATAAATATTTTGTTAAAACTATTGTTATTTTGCATGTTAAATCAATTAATGTAATGAATGAATATTTTCATTGCCCATGTGGCGGCAGAACAATGAACGACAATGTAAAAAAAATATGTACGTAGGTAGGTACCTACTTTACTCATGTTTGCAAAAAATAAATGATTTAATTTGCCATTACTCACATTATTAGATAAGGTCCATTAACTTAGCCAACACTGTATTATAACCAAACGATCCGCTCAACGTAATACACATTTAAACAAGATCAAACCTTCAAATCCCACTTCACCAAACTGCAGTCTCAAACAAACAATTACTGTGTGAAGTTGTCACAACTCGAACGCCGCTGAATCAATCAGTTCTGATTGATAGCGACAACACGGCCAGTCGAGGGTGATTCGGTTCAGGCCAAACTGAATCAAACCTGGACTAATTGATTGCGGCAAATAACGGCCAAAAAGTCTTTACACCCACTATGCTGGTCTCTACGCTTTGATGACGACTGATTTTGGTCGAGTTTTGCTTATAAGGTTGTCTTGCAGTATTCGTAGCTAGGTTGACTTTTTCTTTTATAGTTGACATGTTGTGGGGTAAACTGAGGGTCTCGTGGCTTTACCCTCAGCTCAGAAGTAGGCAGTGACCGGTCGCTGCCGGCCGTAGTCGAGTCGATGGTCGGCAGCGAAGAGTCCTGGGACGCGGTGGTTTCCTTCTGCGAAACAGTCGTCTCGCAGAAGGAGGCTGCGGAATGGAAGAGGGAAATAAAAAGGCGTCGGCGGAGGGCGGACAACACCCTCTTCCAGCCCCCTTAAATGGGTCCAGGGGCGACGGACTCAGGGGCATCCGTCGCCCCCCATACATCGGACCCGAGGTGGCCACGCGTAGTGTTCCACGCGCGCCCCTCTGAGACGTCGCGGGGGAAGTCAAACACCTCACTCCCCCCCTCGGCCGGAGGAGAGGCCCGCCACGGCGGGCACCAGTCGGGGATTGCGGAAGGACGTACGTTCCCGCGACCCCCGGCGTAAATGTGAGATGGAACACCGGGGTGGTTTTTAGTCAGTAAGAGTCAGACAGACCCCTCCGCCCGCCCCAGGGCGGAGGACATCCATGAGGATTTTCCACCCCGGAAAAAAAAATGGGGCTCGTGGCTAAATGATAAAATCGATCTATTAAAGGTTAAATATTACACGAATAGGAAAACGCCCATTTATACTTGTTATTTAGACCTCTCTAAAGCTTTTGACCTTAAGTTATGATAAACTCTGGGATATAGCTTAAGGAAACCAATTTACCTGGTGAGACAATCGGTATCCTAAAGTTTTGGTATCAGAGTCAAGTCAATTATGGAAAGTGCGCTGGCATCTTATCCGATCCATATGGACTACAATGTGGAGTAAGACAGGGTGTATTGTCATCCCCAGTTTTGTTTAATCTGTATATAAATGCACTAATCGTTGAGCTCAGCAGCATGCATGTCGGCTGTCACATAGACAAGATTTGTGTAAATAATCTGAGTTATGCAGGCGACATAATGCTGCTGAGGCCAACGATCGGTGGACTTAAGAAATTAGTTAATGTGTGTGAAACGTACATGACTAGTCATGGCCTCAAATATAAATAATGTCACAAAACGTCACCAGATCAGGTTCCCCCGTGACTTTGAGTGGAACACCCATGATAGTAATGACCTGTTTTAAATGTCTTGGGCACATAGTCACTGATCTCCTACGTGACGATGAGGACATGGACAGGGAGCGTAGGGCACAGTCAATCAGAGCGATCATGATAGCCCACAGGTTTAAACGTTGTAATGCTCAAGTGAAAATAACAGTGTTCAAAGCGCATTGTTCATCACTATACACGTGCTGCTTGTAGCCTCATTATAAAGATCATTCAGCCCCCGTTGCGTCCAATATAACAATGCGTTCAGGGCGTTTTGGAGGCTGCCGCGCTGGTGCAGTGTGTCGGGCATGTTCGCGGACGCACACGTTGACGGCTGCCACGCCGTGCTCCGCAAGCGATACGCCACGCCGCGCCGCAGCGCTTGGCAGGTTGCGCGCCAGCACCAACAGCATCCTGGCTGTAATTGCGAATAGGCTGGACACGGGTTACGTCCAGATCTGGGTTAGTACCCATACTCTAGTATACTTTTACTCTTTTTGTTTACTTTTATAATTGTGAGTTTAGTTCGTGATCTTCCTGTGCGAGTCACAATAAATACTTTTTCTTTCTTTCTTTTCTTTTCTTTATTAGGAAATCTGTTTTTTTTTTTTTTTTTTAACTACTATAACTTTTTTCATAAGTTTATAAAGATAAAGATAAAGATAAAGATATATTTATTTGCATAAACATGTGTACACATACAAGAGTTTTATAAATAAAAACGTGCATGCAAGATAACATAAAGACAAAAATACAGGCTCAGACATGTTTGCCAAATACTATGGCGTGCAAATATGAATAGGTATGATTGTTAATAAGCAATTAATTTTAGGTCAATATCATTAATATGAAGTGAATTCAGCAAACAAAATAAATTAAAAATGTCAACACTAAGTAAAAAATTATTCATAAAAAATATCAATGTCATAACAAATGCTTGTCAGAATTTCGTTAATAATATAGTATCATTATTATAGAATTATGTAATGAAATCAAATTAGAATTATTTAAGTCTGATACACTATAATAACATTTTTGATAAGATATGCTACAAATATTTTACAAATATTTCCATAACACTGAAAAACAATTAAAAGTAACAATATAGGTATAGTGTCAGAAAAAAGATAAAATTATTCAATCCAGAAAAACTTTTTCGGCTAGAAATTCGGAGACACTATAGTATGCTTTTTGTGAAAGAAACATTTTTAATTGTCGCTTGAATGCCTTACTATGTAGCTCCTTCCAACGTTTAGGCAATATGTTAAATATAGTAGGCGCCATGCAGACGATACTCTTGCGCATTAGTGCCGTTTTTGCTGGATATACTCGAAGAATGGTCATATCCCGTCTGTTACGCGGTACAACGTCCTGTAGACGTGGAAACAAATTGAGGTTTGTTTTAACAAACATTGCGGCTTCGAGGATATACATACAAGGAAGAGTTAATATCTTGTACCTTTTAAAATATGGTTTACATGTATCAACCGTGTTTAGTCCAAACATAGATCTAATGCATCTCTTTTGGGCCTTAAATGCCGTGTTAGCGTCGGTAGAATTTCCCCAAAATATGATGCCGTATCTTAAGTGAGACGCAACTAAGCCATGGTAGGCCGCAATCAAGGTATCTACATTCACAATTGCAGCTAGAGAGTGCAATGCAAATGCAGAGCTACAAATTTTTTTGCAGAGGTTCTCGATTTGTGCTTTCCAGTCAAGTCTTTTGTCAATTATTAGTCCAAGGAATTTAGTTGTATTTACGATTTCAACAATTTTATCATCTATATTTATGTCCATATTTTCTATAGTCAATCGTTGGCTAAAATGTATAATTTTAGTTTTATCTAAATTAATCTTTAAGTTATTTTTATTTAACCATTCTATTATAGATGTCAAGGCATTGAGAATGTCAAGTTTATATTGGATCATGTCGTTGCTATTACTAGAAATTGTCACCGTGCTATCATCTGCAAATAAAGTCATAGGGTGTGGAATTGATTTTGGCAAGTCATTAATGTATAGTGTAAATAGTGGAGGTCCCAATACACTACCTTGTGGAACACCAAAAGTAGTTTGACGTTCATCTGATAAGTATATCTCTTCCTTTTTAGTGGTTATATTAATTCTAGTGATTTCTGTCTTTTGCTTTCTATTGTCTAAATAGGATTTAATTAAATTAAGAACATTACCTCGAATACCATATGCGTCAAGTTTTTTTATTAAAATGTCATGATTTACGTAGTCAAATGCTTGAGTCATATCGCAGAAGATAGCACATACAGGTGTTTTTTTGTCCACTTTTATCAATACCTCGTATAAAAAGTCGTATATCGCCATATTTATGGTCTTATTTTCGCGAAATCCCTTTTGCTCATTACATAATATTTTATTTTTTTCTATGTAACCGTTTAATTCCTTTTGAATGAATTTCTCAAATATTTTCGAGAAGATAGGAATCAGAGAAATAGGCCTATAGAATTCCATAAGCTCTCTATCTTCTTTCTTAAATAGTGGCTTAACTATCGCTATCTTTAGTGCGTCAGGAAACGTGCCAGCTACAATACATAAATTTATAATATGAGACAAATGGTCACATATTTCAGATGCTACAGCTTTTATTACTTTGGTTGATATGCCATCGTACCCCACGCTACTTGTGTTTTTTAAGGCCATAGTGATTTTTTGTGCCTGTAGTGGTGCACAGGGTGCCATAAACATCGAGTTTTCGTTGTTTAAGATGGGCCGAGTAGTTTTATCACTGGACTGGATGGGTTGTATTTTATCGATAAAATAGTCATTAAATTGATTAGCAATTTGTTTCGCATCCGTAATTTTGTCTTTATTGATTTTAATTTTCAGAATATAATTTTTAGGTACATTAAATTTTCCTTGATTTATTATTTGCCATGCTGTTTTACATTTATTCTGTGATGTTTTGATTTTATAGTTATTTTGTGAACGCTGTGTCAGAGTCATAATTTTTCTAAAAAGCTTAGAGTATTCTTTAAAGCGAGTTCTATTAAATTCATTTGATTTTAATCTGTAGGTCCATAGAAGTTGCCGTTTTTTCTTACTACAGGATTTAATACCTTTAGATATCCACCTTGGTTTTGTTATTACATTTATTGTAATCATCGTTTTAGGAAAACAGAGGTTGTAGAAAAAAGAAAATATTTCATGAAATTTGTTGTATGCAATGTTCGGATCATCCGTTTCATAAATTTCGGAGAAATACATTTTGCTCATACAATATTTAAATTTAGATGTATTTTCCTTGCTGTAATTGCGTCGAATAGCACCGTATTTTTTTTATCTGTACTAAAGTTCTATGGATTTCAAAGACTGAATTAAAAAGGTTTTTTAAGGCGAGGTTCTTCAAGTTAACCTCTAGGAAATGTAATTTTAATGTAATTTTATTTAGAAACGGTAATGATTAAACACGTGAAAAAATTATATGTTGCTTTTGAGACCTTTCTGTAGTTACCTCGAGTACTCGTTACATAATTGGATAAAGTTCGCTCGATAGAAAAAAAATCCAAACACACCCTTATTTTGTAGATTAAAATCATTTTATTTCAATATTATACCACATTATGTATTGAAAATTACATCAAAATAAACGTCTATGATGATGTAATGTCCGTCGGGTTTAGCATTGTTAATATCGTAAAGGATATCATTTACAACCCAAAATTAACGCAATTCACGGCACAATTTACTCACGCCCAGCTGCCACCTCAGGAACAAAAATGCACGCTCGAAGAACCTCGCCTTAAGCTTCGCTTGCCGCGGTCGGTTTGTGGTCCATATCGAGATCCGTCCGTGCCCCGAAAAAGCACGTTAAGCCGTTGGTCGCGGCTATAATTTGTAGTTGTTCTTTGTTTATTTCTGTTACGGGTAGTCAGAATATACCCCTTGGTAAGACTGGTTGTCAAACTTTCGGGCGTCTGACGACCCATAACACTGACAAAGATCCACGAATGACAGCCGGGACCAACGGCTTAACGTGCTTTCCGAGGCACGGAGGGGTCTTGGTATGTAAAGATGGTCACCCATCCACGGATCAACCGCGGCATGCGTTAACCTGATCGATCGACCCGAGCGGCTGTTAGTACTTAGCCACAAGCCTCTTACATCAGTAAGTAAATACATACGATAAAAGCTATTCAAGACATAATAGAACTCCATTAAAACTAGATCGATTCCCCCCCCCCCCCCACAATCTTCCGACCGCGTAACGAACTAAGTTTGACAAATTATATTGACTTCAAGACGATATTACACATTGAAAGTCAAGTTTAAAATTGCTTATTTCTAAAGTTCTGAAGTCGCGTAGTTGATGTAAGTGTAATGCTGAAAGTTTTGACTATAGCTGAATAATAAGCAGGCGATACAATGTGTTCCTTGTAACTTACAAGTATTTATTTCTCTTACAAGTTGTAAGAGAATAAACTTATGATTGAATAAACTGATTTTTCATCTAATAATTATGTATGAATTTACATGTTAATTGTGAAATAAACACTCTATCAATCACAATCTGAATGATTTTAAGGGATATCGCTAATCCATTGCTTTATATGTTCGAAAAATTGGTCTGCTCAACATCTTAAATAACGCAATGAATGTTGTTGAACTGTCAAAGTAAAACTCAATGCTTAATGTGTGTTACGCAATTTCCTTTTGGTTCGTTTATAAACAGGTAATAACGAAGCAAAAAGAGTATTATAATTATTTAAGGATCTTACCACAGGTGGCGGTTTATAGTTTCTGCCTACCTCTATATTAAGAAGGCGTGAGTTTATGTATGTATGAACGGACAGTATTTTTTTTTGCACATTTAGCGGGTTCGATTCCCGGTTCAGACAGGCGATTATTTAAAATTCTTTGAATGCAGTTCGTATTGTTTTTAAAATAAAAATGAAATTCAGTAAATTTTTCTATATACAGTATTTAAGGTATTTTCCCTGCATGTGGCAAAGTCGTAGGACAACCTGTAGATATACGGTGAAAGTGCCAGGGTAGCCCGCAAAAGTCGAATTTTCTTACGTTTTTTTGCAATTTGCAGATCAATAACAAGTTTACAGAATTATTTTATTAAATAGGAACAACAAACAGCTACATTCTGCAATATTACGAACAGAAAAACATAAATAACTGTAGCCCACAGCGTTGTTCACAGATTACAATTAATAAATAAAACCTTAAAGTCACTAGTAGTGAACTGTTCATGTTTTTTTTTTTTTTTGCTAGGACATCTCAGAGTTAACCATGAGAGGTTGAGGCTCTTTAACCGGTCTTTCCTGTGGTTGCCTTAAGCTCCTAAAAACTTAAAGCCTCCAGCCAGGGTGTAAAACTTATAAGCTAAACGACTGCGCGCTAAGGGCACCCCCTGTGGGGTATGAACCTCGGCTTAGGGCAGAGTCGGAGGGAGGATGGCAAGGGACCGACGGTGGCTGGATAAAATCAGAGTTATGATTATTATCCGGGGGATTTAAAGCTACAGGCTCAGCTATAGCGCGTGCTGGCGCTTCGCTTACGGGTAAGGGTCGGGGAGGACTATTTAGTCGAGGATTTCGCGCGGGGCCTCGGCGGCGAGGCCGGAATGACGTTCGTGTATTATGTTTGCGAGCTACTGTACTTGTTTCCCTACTGCTCTCCTGGAGGAGAGTCGTGGGGTCGTCTGGGTCGGTCAGTGACTGTTCATGCATGACAGTTACACCAATATTATAAAAACAATAAAAAAAACAAGTATACTAAAAACAACAACAAATAATTATTTATTAGTCCATGAGTTCAAGTGTCTCATACAAAAGGCCACGAAACCTTTTCAAAGAGCATGTAGACATATCTTTGCCGAACTGGTGAACGTAGACCAGTGTTAGATCGGAAGGTACCTACTGCGAAGAGTTTGCCTGCACGCAGCTGCCGTTTATGGACACTTCTGGGGACTGCATAAAACAATAGTACATTATTGCAAAGGCCGGGAAATAGGCAATTGCAGGTCGAGTATGAATATGAAGGCCGAGCCGTAGGTGAGGACTTCACTAATACGAGACAGGCAATTGCCATTTCCGCCGAGGCATATATAGTGCTTTTCTCAAAAGAATGCAGGGAAATAAAACATACTTTTTATATTATACATTTAATTTAATTAATATTAAAAGTTACATTAGTCATATTGGGGCAATTACTAAAAGAAAATGTAATTGATTTCCCCGGTACATTTATGTTTGTTTGTTGAACTTCTGATGAGGTTTGCAGGTGGGCATTGGATGTTGTGGTAGATGGCTGAAGTATGTAAATAACAAATCAAGACGAATTTTCAGCTTTGCCGCCAATTTTTTATATATCATCTGTGCCAAAAGGCAAACGCATTTATGGCTATACAGCCACGTGAACGCAATTTGTGCTAAGGAAAGAGACTTAAGACTCCTACACACTGGCGCGATATCGCGGGCGTGACAGGCAGCGACAAAGAAATTGTGCTACTAGTATCGCGTCGCGCCCGCGGTATCGCACTAGTCTGTACGAGCCTTTACTTTGGTATGTCAAGAATAATAAAACAGATCCAATCAAAGCAGCACGCCATTTCATACAACATTGCTGGAGCGTTGTAATGTTCCAAATTCAAAAAACGCTCCTGCAATGTATTTGATTTTCTTTGTCCGTAAATTCGATACTTAGCGTGTTCTTTTTTCGAAAATAATGACAACATTTCCATGCATGTTTGAGAAAAAACATTATTTAAATCTATGCAGTCAAAATTGCGATTAACAATGTTATACAATGTCATTGCTTCTAATTGTTTACCTCTAGAGCTGATGATAATTCAAATCATCAATATACAAATCTCTGTAATGGGTACTAAAGAGACCCACCTCATTAATGACCCTATAGTCATTCTATAGGGCTATTGAATGACTATTTCATGACATTTGAAGCCAACTCTATCACAGAGAGATGTATTGATGATTTTAATAATTTCGCGGACTACCTCAGCGCATACCCTTAAATGTCTCTTTTTACACAAGACTGAATTCCAAGAATCATCCAAAGTTAAATTAAATCGTAACATTAGAAGACAAAGAACTGTAACAAGAAAAATAAGAAGGTGTTTCAGAATAATCTACTCGGACTTAATTCATATGCAAATACACTTACAATGAATCAAACGAAAACTCCAACAGTTTTTCTTTGTCAAGCGTTCAAAGGGAATGTTCTTTTGTTTAGTCTGGACTGTTTTGCCATTTTTTGGAGTAGATTGAATACCTAATGTTACTTTACGGTATAAAGAAAGGATCTGCGTTGTAACATCGTATCTAAATCTTTCCGTTTTTAGTGGCCAGTAACTTTTAGGGACGGTTAAACTTAAAAGCTTAATATAAACTCCTTTCAAAAACATGTTTTAAGCGATTTGGTAAACAATATTTCACCTGAGTACAGCCGGGCACAGAGTAAAGAAATAGAACAGAGACAAAGCTTATAAAAAGCGTGCAAAATTGATGTCTATTTTGGTAGGGTTGGCATGATAGGATAAAATTAAATAAACATATCGATAATCAGCTTACGTATTTCAAATCATAAACACCAATCATCTGGCATGAATTGTAAAAGTTTGCAAATAGTTGTTATTTTTGTTCTTGAACACACCGTTTACGAGATAGGTCGGTACCTATTCTGTTCCACTTACTAAAAAACCACTTAGCCATTTACAATCAATACCAAAACTTATTTGCACCACAGGGTTGAGTTTTCTTTTGATGTTGAGGTATGAGGTACGTATCTATCTACTACAAATTAAAAATAATACATTATAATCAAGTTGTCATTCAAAAATGATATGTTTTCCTTCAACTATTGCACATCCACACAGTACAGTAAACCATATTTACACTTTTTTTTATATTAAAACACTATTATTCTTTACTCATGTGCTATTTTTAAATTAAAACATAAAACGTAATAAAAGGGCCGCGCGACGCGTACGTGCATCCCTGAGCGATTCAACTGACCGATCTGGTATAAACCGGTCTCTCTTCGTAGGCGACGAAGCCTCCAGTAGTAGGCATACACGAGCAACATGCTTATAGTAGTGTATCTGTCATAGCGCGGTTGTATGAAGCTTTGTCTCTGTTCCGTTTCTTTACTCATTTAGCCGGGTCACAACTAATTTGATAAATACGGAAAAATATAATCCCCCATACGAATTTACCGAGCATGACGAATTTGAGTTTTTTTTTTTTTTTTTTTGTAAGGAGTATAAATTGTGTTTGGAATACGTACCTTCTCCATACCTAGGTACCTAGAGGTAGTAAATAGAGAGACCAATAATACAGGGTGGCAGGGACATCCACGCGTAAACTGTAACCATGAATTCAGCACATGATTCTATACCTAGGGAGTCTAGGGGATTTAAGCGTAAAACAATTTTCGTCGGTTATTTGAAAAAAAACAGAAGTTATTTTGACAGCGTAAGTATTGCACTTTTCTAAAATAAAAATAAACGTCGAAAAATGGCAACGCAAGTGGGCTCAGAATCATGTACTGAATCCATAATAACAGGCTGCACGACGATCTCCCTGCCACCCTGTATAAACTGTACAAACTCAACAACAAAAATAGAGACGAACATAGAACCTCCTCCTTTTTTGAAGTTAGTTAAAACGCTCCATTAAGTGAGTTTTCCAATAACCACTACAATGAAATTACATCACAGGAATTACAAACTCATAAAAAAAGGAAATAATACATAATTTATCTCGCAGCGGTCGATTGAAAACCAACATTGTTTTAACCACAAAGCAAAAGTTTTTACAACTTTGCCTAGCTATTGCTACCATCCACCACAACACAATACCTACTTTAAAATTACCCCTAAAAGCATTCCCAGGAATTAATAAATCAAAATTAATTTATTAAATGTTGTGGGTTTATAATTTAAGTTCACTTTGGGGAAGGATTATACGAGAACTAATTTATTCTAAAGAATTTCTTTATGTACAGTTTGTTTAGTCAAAGAGCTAAAACTGCGCTTTATTTTTGAGGTGCATGTATAATAACAACAAATAAATAAATTAGCTATCACTTTTATTAGAGAAGTGAGCCCACAGATTACATGGGTACCGCGATGTACAGGACACTCTAAATAGTCCCTGCGAAAAGCTGCTGGCGATCATGTTCGCTCTAACAGATAACGCCCTCCGCTCCCATTCCATGTCTGCGTGATCTTAGAGATTGACAGTCTTAACATGCCCCAAGTATGTCCGGTCAACATTGAGTCTGACCGGGGGTATGCTCCCCGGCATTTCGCACTGGCTGTCTCGAAGATTATACACTGGCTCTTCTTTACATTGTACAATAAACCGTGACCACAAGCATATTCCTCGCATATCTGTAACAGCTTCCTCAAGCGGCAGACCGAAGCGCCCATCAGCACCATGTCGTCAGCATAACTTAGATTATTGACACATGTACCGTCAATATGACAGCCGACATGCTGATGCAATACAATACAATACTTCTACATTTTTGCTCAAAATTTCGATAATCTTCATTCTGACAAATTCATTCATTCTGATAAATGTTCAACAGTCGCTAGTCGGTATGGTGGGCGCATTATTTATTTGCGAAACACTACGTAAAAACCACTTAAAAAAAATTGCTTTATAAATTTAGATGGGCCGGGCGGACAAGCACTGCCACTCGCAGAAGTACCCCACGGGGTCTAACTTTTGATATGATTCTCCTTAGTTACCTAAGACACCTTGACAAGTATGAATATGGCTTATATTTGTCAAGTTACACAAATCCAATTGTTATGCATGTATCGTTACCTCTGTTTACTGTGAACATAAACGTGATTGTAATTCCTGAACGCGGCTTTGTGTCGCACAATGTACACAAATGTACGGACATAACTATTTACTCTTCGCACTCAGTTAGATATGTAAACAGGGATTTAGAGGAACAAAACAAATTACATGCCTTATGCCTTTATTTTATGCCTCTTATTCGCCAAAGAAATAATGAATCGTTTATAGAGCATTTCTTATTTCTTATTCTAATGTTATGTATATCAATGCATGATACGTCATACTCGGTGTTGCCAGGAGTCTTTTTAACACTCAGCCATCCTGTGTAGACCGTGTCCCTCGTTTTTAGCGCAAGCCAGTGTCTACGGTAGCCGGGAATCTGCTATCCATTCCCACCGCTTAGGGCGTCTCCTGCGGCGACTAGGAGCGTGAGGGCGCACAATCTGCCGCTCGCTCACGCGGTCCGCCTCCTCCTTCAGGAGCATTACTGCTTCGCAGAACTGCCTCCCATGCACTCTCGCGCTGGCCCACGGCCTGGACCAGGGGCCTTACTCCCGAAAACGATTCGAGTTTGATTTTGATTCCGATTCGAACTCGCTTCTGGGGCCTTACTCCCGACAGCATCGAATTCTGAATCAATCGAATTGGGTTCGAATTAAATTCCGATCTATACTCTTGAATCCAACACTAGTGCACGATCGTGCGGTGGTTCGAAGCGAAACTAATTTCAGTCAGTTTTAAGTTTTAAATCGAGTTCGGATCAGAAACGAAATCGAATCGGAATCAAAATCAAACTCGAATCGTTTTCGGGAGTAAGGCCCCAGGGCCGGGAGACATCACCGCCACCTCCGTGAGGACACGACGGTGCTCTGCCCAAGCCAGACAGACCTATGCTACACCGTGTCCTCCGGGCGATCCGTACAGTGGTAACACCCGGGCGTTTCCTCCCGCCTAATCCGAAACAGGAACCTCCCGAAACAACCGTATCCGGTGAGGACCTGTGTCAGGCGGAAGGTGTGGCGGAAGGTAATGGTGTCCCACGACTCTCGTTACGTTCTTCAGCAGCAGATCTGGAGTCCTGGAATAGAAAACAATATCCATCAGTAACTTGATAATAAAAAAATATATACATAAATATTTTTTTAAATATTAATTACTAGCTGTTGCCCGCGAATTCGCCCGCGTGGCTTTACAAATAAATAAAATTAACGTATCTGTAACGTAACATAATTTTTGTAGTTTACTCCTTAAGAATCAATTTTCTTATAATGCCCCCGGTATGGAAATTTTATGAGGAATGAAATTTATACAAGCGTTAATTCAAAAGCGTTGCGTTTTTCTGACCCGGATAAACGTTGTTTTGTATTGTGTTGTATTCGTAAATAACACGGATTAAAATTTTGAAAAAATATACGTGTATTACATATTTCACACTTCGATCTAGATATTTCGCCCGTGCGATACACGATTACTTTCACTTTACTGCATCCAATTAAATTGCAAAAACAAGTCTAAATTAAGATCTAATTCTTGTTTTATTTGAGTTATCTTATGCTTTGAATAATAAAATTTATACCATAATAAAGGTCGTAGAAAATGTGATAATAACCGGTCGACATAATGTGAAATATGAAAATACATAAACGACTAATTCCAAAATCAAGTGTTTTCATCTTTTCATGCGCTCGCCCGGTCGCCCCGTGTCCTATAGTCCTGAGCGGAACATGTTGGAGGTAGTACATGCGCCAGTTTTCGAATAATAATACCACATCGAGTAATAATAATCATATTAAATAATAATGTATTATTATGTAACATGATTGACGTTTAATAATATTTTACCGAATAAATATGAAAAATGTAAATATAATAAAAATACATGCTTTCAGTATTATAAGAGATGCGTTTATATACCCTCTTTTAGTGTTGGGTAGGACATGCAAGAGGCACCTCAAATGTCCCATACAAAACGATTGAATGTCCCAACACCTCAAAATAAAATTTTGTACCGCTTCACTGTGACATACAAATGAATGAATCTCGAACTGACAAGTGAGTGAGTGTGGTGAGGTGAGTGAGGCCTGACAATGCTGACGCGAGGTGAGCGAGCGAGTGCAAGGATTGTCGTTGTCGTACTTCTAGCTCGCGAACGAGGGAGGTCTTGACTCGTTTCGTTGGTTCACTTCAAGTGAGCGGGACAGCGCGGTTGAACGAACGAATGTGTGCGGGCGGGAGAGTAGACCTTATTAATTAATGTAGGTTATATGAAGTGGCTAAAAAACGACTGTGCATATCTGCTACGAGTGTTCCTTCCACAGAGTACTTTTATAGTTCCTTCGGAAATAAATTTTTTCGAAGTCTGGTCAGGTTATCACCGAGAGACGTAACAGACTCGGCGGTAAAAAAGTGGCAATGTTGCTATTTTTAAATTACAATTAGTAATTTTTTTCTTGATTAACTATTAAAAAGAAATATTTCATGTCGTACGCTGTTTATTTAATTTTAGACACTTTTATTCGTCATCCGTCTAAACTACGATGCGTTTGTTGTAGTCATGCATTACTCAGTAATATGATATTTTCCCTATCCCTCATATTTCTAAGCTCAGCTCAAAGCCTCGTATGTCTTTTGTGTTAGTACTTCAAATAAGGTGGGACAATCTGACATTATTGGGACAATGTCACATTTTTGGGACAATATCCCATTGATGTTACATTGTCCTATTAATGTAATATTGTCCCACCTCATTTGAAGTGGTACAATGTACTACCTCACCAAGCTGAATGAGTTACTCATACAAACTCATCAAAATTGCTTGTCCTACCCAACACTACCCTCTTTGCCTATTACATACTTATTCAAAGACAATCGTATTATGGAGTAAACTCCAGTCGTGCGTCGAAGCTGACACACATACACTTTTTTTTAATCCACGCGGGTGAAACCGCGGGCAGCAGCTATTCTAAAATTAAAGTAGCCGTAGAGAGCTTATAACCTTCCTCAAGAATTGGGCTATCAAATGCAAAAATAGTTTTTCAAATCCGACTGGTATTTCCAGAGATAAGTGCTTTCAAACAAAAAAACAAACTTCAGATTTTTTATTAGTATAGGTAAATACTTTATGATCTATGGAGCCTCATCAAATGCGGGTAATGCTACATAACCAATACATAACAGCTGGGGCCTAAGTCTACTAATTTACAAACGTTGCAATGGTCTCGCGATTGTATTTGACAGTTTTTGTATGGCAAATCTGTCAAAAACTCACAATGAAGAGACCATTGCAACGTTTGTACATTAGTAGACTTGGCCCCCTGTTGTTGTGACAATAGCATAGTTACGCAATATTTGTACCTAACTGTGCGGTAAAGGATTGTAAAAATATTTAATTAGAAAGTGTTTTCTTTACAGGAGCTGGACACTCGCATCATCATTGGCAGTTTCTCACAGGAGATGATTCCTAAGATATTCTGTGAGGTGAGTTGGCTTCAAGTTTCATTCATTCTATTTCCATAGGAAACTCATTAATGCTTGTCCTGAAAATTTCTTTAGAAAGATAACTTTGTCTTTGTGGTCACATAGATGATAAATACCATAGAGAATGGAACTTAATCGACAGTTCTCAGTTCTTTTATCAGAACTCTAAAAAGCAACTTTTTGGTTTATTACTGTTCTGGTTTTAGTTTAGGTACTTAAACCCAAATAAGTAGTTATCAACCATGCTTTAGTAGTAAGTGTGTGGTGTTTGTGAGATCGCAGGCGTTCAGACTGGGCATGTTCGGCGCGGAGTACGCGTGGCTGGTGTCAGGAATGCCCCCGCGCATCCGCGGCGCCCCGCCCTGTGCGCGGCCGCAGCTGGCGCGCGCGCTCGAGGGGCTCGTCACCGTGACCGCGCATAGGGGCATCGTGGGAGATGCGGCTAGTTTCTCTGGGTTGGTGAGTATTGGGGGAAGTTTTTATTTATGCCATAAGCTTTGGCTTCCCCATAATTGGCAGCAGTGCCGGATTTATATTTTTTATGAGCGTAGGCCACTTTATTTCCGCCCTTGTACCTTTCTAAAATAAATATTTTACATTTGTAGTAAGGAAGGCACACAAGACAGTTAAATAAACGAATGAATTAGTCATTAAGAAAGAGCGTAAAAAAGAAACAAGAATTACAAGTTTTTACGGGACTTTTTAATAGCAAAATCATCTATTCTATCATCATAGTTTATGGTGTTCATTATGTCTGCTTCTATGTAGAGAAGAGCTAAAGAATTCATTTTTTCTTGAGATAATGGAAGACCATTGATAATTTTTCTTGCGTTTTAAACAGGAAAAACTCCTTTCCCCAGAACAATTTGTAAGTGTGGAGTTTCGGAGTGGAAATTGCGATGCGGAGAGCTATATCCAAGTTAGGGTAAACATTAGACAGAGATTGATTCCTCAAAAACGTTGAGAGACCTCACTACTCATAGTGAGTTTGATCCAGGCTTCACTGCACACTCTGCAGTCCTCTGAAATCTGACCCTAGGACGCTGCCGCCCCTAGGCCGCGGCCTATACGGCCTATTGACAAATCCAGGACTGATTGGCAGAAAGCGAGCGGAATGTCATGCAAAGTGTCAACCAATTTTGAACCATGTGCGGTGTAACTTTGCTATCAAATTGACCGCTCTCCAAGCCCTTATACTGTCATGCAAATGATTATGGTGGGCCCAGGTGGCCACGTTTACTCTAAAGCCATTAAAGTAACACGAAAGAAGAATAAGCTTTATTTATAGAGCTTCTAGTGAAAGATTTCGGGAGGGGAAGTATATCCATCATAGCCAATTTCACCGCAGTGCTTCAATAGCTATGGTGGATATACTTGACGTGGACATCCTAAGATTGTGAGCACCGTTAGTTTATAAAAAATTTGAACTGTTACAATATAACGCATTCATTTTCGGTACTTTTTACACCCACCAACCACGCAGTGGTTAAGCGAGTGACTGCTGCGCTGCGTGTCGCGGGTCCAATTCCCTCACGGAACAAATATTTGTAAGACCTACAAGTAGTTGTTCCGGGTCTGGCTGTTTGTGTATGTGAGTTTGAATGTTTGTAAACGCACCCACGATACAGGATAAATTCATAATTCAAGGGTTCATAATCTGCCCGATTTTATCACCCGTAAAATTGTGCACCGTCCCTGATTGGTTGGTCTTGGTGGTAGCCGAATTGGTCGCAGTAACTAATCCCGAGCACCCCGACCAATTGGGTTAGGTTGGATTAGAACTGTGACCAACCGCGAGTTGGTCACAGTTGTTACTTGGCTATTTAGTATTAGTGCAAGGTGCCTTCGCCGCACGAAAGTTTGATAACAGTTCACAATTTGTCTGTTTGCCATGGATACGTTATAAACTATCGAAAAATAATGCGTTACATTGTAAATGGTTTGATGCAATTCACAATTTTTCGATAGTTTCTAGATCTCGCTAGATCTACACTTATAATATATAATATAATATAATAGTTATTTTTATTTGATGTATTGCATAAGAATAATGTATAAGTAAAAAAAAAAAAAAAAATAATACAAAGAAAAACAAAAAGGACACTTAATAGGCGTCGAAGTACTCGTCCGCATCGCTGTCACTCGGAAACGTGCCCAGAAGACTGGCAGCATTGCCACGTTGAATGGCAATGCTAATTCTTTGGCCAAAGAAAAAGCCTGCCCTCTGGTCACGTGAAGTGTCGACCAGTCGGCGAGAAATTTCCTTAAAAAGGAGACGTGCACTCGGGCCCCATGACCCGAGCGTTTCGACCCCAAACGGCTCAAAACTGTAGTTACCCATAAGGTTACAGTATTTGCGCCGCTTGAGGGTCTCAGCAGTCGCAGCAGCAGCGCCAGCACAGCCAGCCGTACTTGAAACATGAGATGGCGCAAGGGTGTCGACACAGGTTGCGTCCCACACCAGAGGCCTACCCACCTTCCAAGGCAACAAAGTCATGCCGTCTGGTCTCTTGCCATCGTCACGTACCAAGCCGCTTGGTTCTAATACCGCTGGTACGCCGGCGGTGACAAGGGCTCGACGAATAATATCGTTGATGCTGGCGTGCCGTGCTATGCGACCTGCGCTCCTGCAACAGGATAGGCCATGGTGCCCGAGGCTGTCGACGGCTTCACCGCAGTGACAACGATGCGAAGCAACACAAGGTGCGCCCAAACGGAGACAAGTAGCGAGCCGAAACGAAGAGTCATCCATCATAGTGCCTATGGTGGATGACGGGAGCGCCTGCAGCCACAAGCCCGACTCCCATTCACCCACAGCCAGCAGACGCGCACGCTCAACAGTATCATGTGACGTGTTTAAAAGAGTATTCCGTATAACACTGCAGAGCGGCACGTCCCACTGCCTCTGGGAGGACGGGTTGTCGGGCAAATCCGTATTGGGACAAGCCATTTTCCAAGCGTTCAAAGCATCGGTCAAACACGGTACCTCAAAATCGACCAGTGTTGAAGATAAAATGTTCCTGGTTAGTTTATCGGTACCGTGGACCGAGGAGATGAAGGCTGGTAAACTCATACTTGAAATTTTGCGGACGCCGAGACCACCCAGGCGAATGGGAAGTGCGGCTTGCTGCCACGCTCGGTCGTCCAAGGCCACATTTAGGATAGAAGTTAAAGTGTTCCTAATAATTTGGTCTACTTTTTCTAAAAGTTGCGGATGCTTCCATAGATGGGAAGAGCGAAGGCTATAAGTAAATTTTGGTCCAAAACAACAGTACCGAATAAGTGTGAAAGCCGAATGAATATTAATTTTGTAAAGTCTTTCAGAGACATCATTAAAATTTTGAATTTTCTCTTCAATGAAAGTTGGAAAGGATTCGTCGAAAATTGGGGCGCCTAGGAGGTGAAGAGAATTTCTTTCCGTAATTTTGATATTTGGTGCTATTGTATTAAATTTGGCTATGGTAGTCTGTCTGTCAGTCGTTTGGGGAATATAAATTTCACATTTCGAAACGTTAAGGTCTAGGCCAATGGAATTGAATTTTTCTTTTAAAAAATCTAAATCATTTAAAACTGTGTCTACATCACCTCCTAGGGTTCCGTCATCCAAAATATAATATAATATAATATAATATAATATAATTATAATAATAATGTTATAAAGAGGAAAGATTTGTACCTATTTTTGTATGTTTGTAATGAATAGGCTCAAAAAGTACTGGGCCGATTTAAAAAATTCTTTCACCAATAGAATGCTACATTCTTCCAATTTGACATAAGCTACATTTCATTTTGAAAAAAATTAGGGATCCTTGGTAAAATTTGAACAATGTAACCGAAGGTGTAGAAAAATGAGTCTTAAAATGATAATTGTCTACCCCGTGCGAAGCCGGGACGGGCTGCTAGTAGATTATAAACTAGATGTTCATAGTCATACGATGACAGACATATGCACGAAATTAATAAATCCTATTGCTTGAGAAAATTTGTCCTTATCTCTATTCATTTGTGATGATTTTCTGCATTTTATTTTACTTTTTCATAAACTATCTGAGTTTACGTTTTAATATCATAAAATGAATGCTATGCCTGTCATTTGAATGTCTACGATAACTTCATAAATGATTTGGTCGGCTGGAAATTCCTCTGTTCATTTTGGTGAACCAAAAGCATAATGTTTTTGTATTTTGCAATAAAGCACAGCACTTGTTGATTTTTTATGAATAAAAACATAAAGTCCATTAAGCAAAAGCGAATTTAATTGATGGACTGTTTATTATGCATTCGTTCGGAAAATAGAAACGGCATCGAATAATGAATGTGAAATTCGGAATCGCTCGAAGCTAGTAACTGAGTTTCATACGCCTTGAACACAGTGTAATGAATGTCAATTTTCGAGCTCGTTGTGTATCTATTGGGGTATTAGTTTACCGTTTTCGAGTTAATAATGCTCAATGATATATTGGCTAGCTAACTAGTGTTGTAAGTTATTTTGATGGCCTATTTCTGTGGGCTAGCTACAACTTAGCAATAACATTTTATTTGTTTATTCACCAACACAAACTACTGTTACATGATATGCCAAGGCGATAGTGTTTCTTATCTACGAGTATGCTCATATAAGAAAATTACAAATTATAGCTCAATACCTTCGGGGTTATTCTTCCAAATTCATTGAAAAAAAAAAAAAGAAGAAAGTGTTCTTAAAATATGCATTTGAAGGCCATTTACAAGTTTCCATTGATAAACACTTGAAACAAAAAAGACAACAAATAAGGTCCTACCAAATAGGTACCTACCTATAACATAAAGTAGGAAACAAAATAACACGATCGATTAACACAAACTAAAAATCATTCAGACACAAACCAGGGCTTGTTAACGTTACCAAATAACAAAATAATAACCGTTACGTAACGTTAAATTTTAATATTATACCTACTAACGTTACAATAATTTAACGTGATTTGATAACATTACCAGTAATATAACGTTAATAACATTCACAAAAATACGATAACTAACCTTAATTTAGCTACGTTGCCGTTCTGTGGGTAAGAATCAGGCAGATTCAGGCAACGTTTTGATCGGCACGGCATCAGAGAGGCGCGAGGGCGGGCTCCCGCCGCGCCGCACGCCTCAGGCCCCACTACTTACATCTCACCTGTTTAAAATAACGATAAAATTAATAGTCGCATAAATAACGTTAAATCGATTACCGTTATTTTAATAATAACGTTAACTCTGTCAATACAAGGTAACGTTATGAAAAATTTACCGGTATTTACAGCCCTGACGCAAACCATTACTTTTCCGTAAAAAAGCTTTTCACCAACAACTGCTTAAGCCGAGAAACACTGGTATTGAAAATGTCCAAATCATGTTCACCAGTTAGTTTATTAAAACTTCTGCTCGCACGAATAAAATACGAATTCTGCCTGTACGCGAACTTGTTATGAGGGACAGGCAACAAGCTAGGATTGCGAAACATTTTGCAGTGTGTAACTAATCCTAAGCTGCCTAACAGTTCAGGGCAATCTATAGTACCATTTGCGATTTTAAATAAATATGCCATGTCAATAAAAAAGTTATGTCAAAAATATGACATTCCTAGTTTTACAAATGCGTAACGCCACTTCTTTAAGCATTTCCGTCCTTATTCATAGGAGTTTTATTCCAACTTCGTTTTTAAACAAAGTGGGAATAAAACTCCTTCTATATAAAACTCGGCTGCCGTAAACCGCGGATGACAATTTTATCCTCTTTGAAAAACTTAAACTCTTAAACATCATTTAAAAGACTAAGAAAAATATCAACTTGGCCGACTGGAATACAACGAAAACCGATTCAGCCCCAATGTTGTATGGATAGGTTTCCTAAAATAGCAGCCTAACTCCCTAAGCTTTCATCTTTTATTTATAGCCCCCGTACATCGCGGAGATATAAATCTCGGAGTGACATTGAGTTGGAGCGCCTCGCGGATGGCTGATGCCTTATTCATTGCTACGGATTTGATAGCTACCAATAAAAATGTTCAAGAATATCCAATATCCATGTGACAAAAAAAAAGTTCATTCATAGTTTAAATATCTTGGAATAATATTGACAAATGATTTATTTCTGCAAGTAGGTTTGAACAAACAGTTTTACACGTCAATAAAACTAGATGATGTCGGTTTTTCTTATGTGACTACTCTGAGAAGAAATACCGAAACAAAACTCAGAGGTCACAGTCTCTCTTAAAGTCCAGACATAATATTGGTCAGATCATTGTGATGACCATGTAGATTATAATGTCTGAAAAGATATTTTGAGGAATGAACGCTGAACACACATGAGCACACTGAACCATCATTTGAGTGGACCTGACATTTGTCAGTATTTTGCAACGACGTATAGTAATGTTAATAATTCCTACTCAATTCGCTTCGAAGCGTAACTCCTAGCGTAACTCGAATGCGTTCAGAATCAGATTTAATTTTCTGTAGTTTATATTGTACGTGGTCAGTTAGTCAGTCGCGAAACTGTGAATTTGTAAAGAGAGTTCATGAATTAATTACGACTAGCCTCTGTCTATACTTCACGCTTTAATCCGGTCGATAAACCGCAAACGCTAATTGTAGTCGTTTAGAATATGATCAGATAATAAGACATTCACAGAGTAATGATGATAATATTGGACCGCTTAGATACTTTGTACATAATTTACAGGATAGGAACTTCTGGATCATTTTTATAAGCGTTTTTGGAAAATACTATACCCCCTTAACCTTAACGCCCTTTGCGTTCTAAAGTATAGTAGCAACTTTATAAAATGGTGGCTAAAAAAGAAACTCTTATTCGATAACGTGTGGCAGAGGTTAAAAACAACCAGCAGCGACAGCTATAGCCACCGAGCCTAAAAAGGTATTGTGTTCTGAGTGCGGTAGCCACGCAGCCAGCTCTGATCGTTAGTACGATTAGTTCCTGCTTCGATAGCTCAGCAGTCTTCAGGAACTAACTATAGTGAGGTGAAAAGTTGTGTGTTCCACTCGGCAGCAAAATTATTCTGCGTCTCGTAACCTGTAAAATCCTCGCTACGCTCAGGATTCTATATTTCTAGACTCCTTCGCTTACTCAGATTTCAATACAATTAATCGCGCCAAAAAAACCTCTGCAGCCTTGCATAACAAATAACTATTATGATAACAGCTATACATAGTCATCATAAGCCACATAATTCTTTCAGACAAACGAAATGTTCCACCGAGAAATGGAAGCAGCTGGTGTCGCTGTCTCACCATACGCTCCTCAGACGTATGACGCAGTTTGGGCTATAGCCCTGGCCTTGAGCAAAGCGGAACAGCTGTGGAGGTCTTTGGAAAACAGACGGAGTAATGGAACAAATAGCACTAAGCTTGGACTCAGCCATTTTGATTATGATAGACAGGATATGGCGAAGGAATTCCTGGATCAGATGGCGAATCTTAGCTTTATTGGAGTTTCGGCAAGTATAACTAAACTATTTTCAACCGTATACGCGTAGTTCCCGCTGGGCGCCATTATTGCTATTCAAAATAACTATAATAAAAGTATCTCAAGTCTTAGGTATTCAATCAGTATTTTTTTGTACAGCGTAGTACGCTATAATATATAACATGTAACAAAGATTGTATAGCACAACAATATCGCTCAGCATACATTTTATTTACTAGCAGTCTTATTCATAATAAACCTATTTTAACTATCAAACTGTTTTGTCCCTTTCTGTCAAGTTAAAATGAAGTTTGAAGCGTTGTGTGAACGTTTCCTTAGAAAATGTATGCTGAGCGCTATTGTTGTGCTATACAATATTTTCTATATATCTTCTATCGATCTATATAAATAAAAATCAATGTTTGTATGTTTGGCCTCTATGCGTTCCTAAACCATTCATCAGATTGTGATGAAACTTTGGCAGGGTGTTCTGAGGACGCCCGGGAGGGTTTCTGGTCCAAAAAAAAAGTTCTACCAAACAACTTTTTTACGTGGCATTGCACGCCGGGTGCAGCTAGTATGCTATATAAGTTCGATCTATTTTTCTCAAGCAATTTAAGAATTAAAATTATAATTACATAAAAAACACTTTTTCGTTGCCGGCTTCTTTACCACCTATAGATGTTTCTCTTAAAATATTATAGCGTAGTCTGAACTTCAGTTAAAGCGTCTGATATCAGCTTAAGCGAGAATAGGTTTCTGTTACGGGCATAAGCAGTACCAGGACGGTACTGCTTATGCCATTCTGCTAAAACAGCATACAATTAGCAACGTACATACCCAATTACCCGTTCAATATAATACTTAGGTACCTATTCATTCAAAAACCCATTTATTGCTCACCAGTGGAGATAGAGCTTATATGAATATTAAGCAGAGCAATGCGAGCTATCGATATTAAATTATAAACAAATTGTTTCGTATCTACTCTCTAACATGGTAGGCTGTTACCGCGTTAAACAAATTATTAACGTGTGTGGGTAGATTTAAATTAACATAGATTTAAATATTCCACCACAGCCGCTGAAAACAGTTAGACAATTTAGTTTGACTAAGATTAATTATGTGTATTTTAGCAATTTTAATTCAATCAAATCATTTATTTTTAGCCAACATGGGTAGGGTAGGTATAGATGACACACATGTTTTGAAAGTTCTCCATGCTCTGCCGGCACTTGGGCATGCAAAATTTACACGTAAATTACAATCAAAATACCATGCTGAATAACAATAAATATTACAAATAACCATTTTATTTTTCAATGTCAAGAAGTATCTTGAAGTATTTTGACATCCATACTAATATTATAAATGTGAAAATAACTCTGTCTGTATGTATGTTACGTTTTCACGCCTAAACCGCTGAACCGATCGTCATGAAATTTCACTACAGACAGGCTACTTTTTACGCGCTTTTTTTTTTTTTTTGATTCCCGGAGCCGCGGGCAAAAGCTAGTAATAAATAAATAAACTTTTGCTGGTACACCAATTGATTTCTCAAGATCTTTATATATGCTGTAACCCGTCGCATGACTATTTTATTGAACACGCTAAATATCTTTGTAAAATGTACTTAATTTCAGGGCCCTGTGTCGTTCAATGGAGCAGACAGAATAGGCACGTCGGCCTTCTATCAAATTCAAGGTAAGTGTTCAACGAAATTATACTGTACCGCAGACTGTCTGACCTTTACGTCTGTACGTCCTACCTTTCATCTCTAACCCTAAATTTAATAATACCTCGTTTGTCTCCGTATTCGTTCAGGTATACGAAACTAATGCATTGATTCTGATGTGGTTTTCCCCATCATTTACAGAATTAAAGGATTTTTTACGTGTAAATGCATTCATATTTATCCGTGCCAAGCCTAAGCGAGTCGCTAGTTTGAACTAATATTATAAAGAGGTGAAATTAATTGTTTTTAGGGTTCCGTACCTCAAAAGGAAAAAACGGAACCAATATACGATCACTCGTGTGTCTGTTTGTCCGTCTATCACAGTCGTCTGATTTGCTCCGAATCGACTGAGTTGTAATAACGTTATAACAATAAATTAAATTTGAATATGGGGTTCACTTTTGGGGGATAAATTAGAAAATGTAATTATAAAATAATTAGTTTTAAACTTATTAAAGAAAATAGATGAAAATTGACCCCCCATTCTCCGAATATTATATAATTTTATCAGATTTTATCATATTTTGTTTAATTTTATAAAATTTTGTCTAGTTTTATGACCAGTATTGACCGATAACTTGTATGTATGCGCAAACTGTAAATATAAGTTGATTAAAAAAAAAATGTCAAATTATAATTATTCTTTCCAGGTGGCAGGCCCAAGACAGTAGCCCTCTACACCCACGGCCGGGAGATGACCTGCACAGACTGTTCTCGCCCGCAGTGGGCAGGCGGTGTGCCCGCGGCTCGGAGGGTGCTGGTGCTAAGGGTCGATTCCGTGTGGGCACCAGCAAGGATGGCAGTGGCGGCGTTGGCGGCTTTAGGCGTCGCGTTGGCGCTCGCGTTCTTGGTGTTCAACTTACATTATAGTAAACGAAGGTAAACTGTGGTGATTATACTTTTTTTTTGTGGAATTCAATTTCAGTTTTTTTTTTTTTAAATCTATTTATTACGGACGCTTTTAACCTTTTGCATCGTTCTCACATGTATAATTACAACAAGAATGATGTAACCAATATTTTGTAATCTTAAGTACTTTGAGTTAAAAGAGTGTCCGTGGGAGTTTCTTGCCCGTTCTTCTCCATAGATACCTACTACGCTTTGGAATGGGCAACTAGCTTCATCTTTCTGACTGACCGACCCCTTGACAATTTAAAAGTGCCTGTAATTATTTTATTTGAAATAAATGCTTTGAATTGAACAACTGTAATATCGTGTTCCTTCTAAAAATATTTGCGACAACATTTAGTACATTATTGGATAAAACTGATGAAGTCATGCCGTGTGGTGCCGGACGTAAGGAATAGCACCACCCCATTTCCTCCCGTGGGTGTCGTAAAAGGCGACTAAGGGACTTACTAGAAAATGGCCAGCAGCGTTCTCTATGCATTTTTAACACCATACTGCGATCGCCAACCCGCCTGCCAAGCGTGGCGATTATGGCAAACCCCCCCAATTGGTCAGGCTTATTTTCAGCAGTGGACGTCTTTCGACTGAAATGATGATGATGATGAAATTCAGCACTATGGTGTCTGGAACTGATGGATCTAAGCGCCTATCTTATTTGTTTTTACCAAAAAGCATTAGGAAGTTTAGCAATTAACTGAGTGCATTTTAATTGTCAGGTAATCTTAACTCCGTTATAATACAGTTATAATTACTTATTTCCAGATCAATAAAGCTGTCATCTCCCCGCTTGAACAACATGACGCTGATTGGCTGCGTGCTGGTCTA
This sequence comes from Dryobota labecula, assembly GCA_947523025.1. Lineage (NCBI taxonomy): Eukaryota > Metazoa > Arthropoda > Insecta > Lepidoptera > Noctuidae > Dryobota > Dryobota labecula. Next base: position 3,428,527 of record OX383286.1, on the reverse strand, counting down.
CACAGCAGTCGCTCTGTTGGGCGTGGACAATGCCACACTCCCGTCTTACGTGCCCTTCTCTGCTATGTGCACCGTACGGAAACTTTATGCCTTGTAATACAACCTTAGTTTGTTTTAAACCCTGAACCTCTTAAGCGATCATTGTACACACGGCTACAAATCAAGCTATAGATACATTTCCAGCATAAGCTTTGAATTGAATAGCAACTGTAATATCGTGTTCCTTCTAATAATATGAGCGACAACATTTTGTACATTATTGGATAAAACTAATGAAAGTCAGCTATGATACTTGGATACTTGGGAGTCTCCTAACACAGGCATTGTTTGCTTAAAAGGAGGCTCCAAACCCTAAACCCCTTTTTGTAAACTGTTGTAGGTATAAATAAACTTATTATTATTATTAATTGTTGGTATACATTTTTGTATCTCGGCACTGATCTGCCGGTTTTATAGGGTAACACGGGCCAAAGCCAAGTGCTACCCCTGAGAGTATTAAACTAAGTGATAATTGATGATGATGATTGGCGTGATGATATTATGTTTTGCCATTGTATTGCAGGGGTGAATGATGTTTGTGTGTGTGATATTTGTGCGTCATTGTCGTTCTGCAGAAATTTTCGGACAATTCTGCAAGTGTTCAGGATAGCAGCTTTCTGTAGGGTTAGGTAGGCGGAGGGAGCTACGTCTAGATTGATGCAGTTGTTTGGGAATGACACCGGTGGTTGAAATTACTACAGGAACAATGGCAAAGCTGCTTAATCGCCACATCCGGCTTATTTCTATTTTTAAGTCTATATATTTTGACAGTTTTTCTGCTATAGTGTTTTGTAGGTTGTGTATGTTTGGAACACTGCTACGTCAACAATTTGCGCGATTTTATTAATTTTATCTAGTAAAGTTATGTCTGGTCTATTGTAATGTGTTGTTCTGTCTGTAAGAATGGCTCGATCAAATTATTATTATTATAAGCTGATCTCGCATTGTATAGGATTTCCGTACAATGAGAGGTATGCATAAACTGAAAAGTATAGCTTGATATGTAACCGTGTGTACTCGTCATTATGAAAAACTTTTACTAAGGGACCAAACCAGAAATCGCAAGAAAAATCTGCTGTTCCAAACATTTTTCTGTTCAAATAAATGGACAAAATGTATGGAACAGTTGTTTTTTAAACCTCCAATTTGAAAATTTGGTTCGGAATTTGTACAATTTGTTCATTGAGAGACCAAAGCTGTAGAGATCGTCTAATTTAAAATTGTACGCCTCTCCAAGGCGTACAATTTTAAATCTGCTTGTTGCATACACATTTCAAATGTTTGTATGGAAATTTTAGTGGATGTCGCATCTACAGAAAGGTTTTTTGGTCTGTTTTCAGGGTAGAGTATACATCTTATCAGCGGGATTCTCGTTGGCTTTCGGATCAATGTTTGCGAAGACATATCGAGTGCACAGGATATTCATAAGGTAAGGTTTCAATAATCCTACAAAATAAAGTTCTACTAATGCTACAAGCTCCTACATATGCGAAGCATCTTTTCGATTACAACACTATAAGGTTCTTTTTGAGCGTGGCCAAAATCGGTTTTAACGCCGCCATCTTGTTTTGTCATTACAATTTCACATTTTGAGGGTTCCGTACCTCAAAAGGAAAAACGGGACCCTTATACTCGTAGTGTCTTTCATGTGTCTGTCTGTAGGTATGTCCGTCTGTCACAGCCGATTTGCTCCGAATGTACTGGATCGATTAAATTGAAATTTGGTGCACATATGAATTTCTGTGACCCAAACACGGACGTGTAACGTAAATTAATTAATTTTGAAAATGGGGCTCAAAAAAAAAGATTTGCAAACTGAAACATGTGATATATCAAATAAAAGGAGTTGTTATGACGATTTCAATTTTTTTTAAACAAATTTTAGATAATTAGTTTTAAAGTTATTAAAGAAAACACATGAAAACTGACCATTTCCCCCCTTATCTCCGAAACTGCTGAGCCTAAAATGTTAAAAAAATTACAGAGAATAGTTCTATTATATACCTACTTATAGATTACAGGAAAACCTATAAGATACACTCAATATTGTGCGTACAAACTTACATTTGTAGCTGGAATGTATGCGGGAACATATTTTTAACAACCTACGTTTTTTTACCATTTAGACGCCAAAAGATCCTTGTGTACCTATCACTCTAAATCTTTAGCCCAATATTGTTTTTTTACAGCAACCGCAGTGGTGTCTGCAAAACCAAGTTACTTCAAGACACACCACTAATATCCCTTGTGTGTGCGCTACTGGTCATCGATGGGATGATAGTCACGCTATGGACCATGCTGGACCCCATGGAAAGACATCTCAAGAACTTGACCACGGAGATCAGCACTACTGATAGAAGTGTTATTTATCAGCCTCAGGTTTGAAACTATTCGTTAAGTGGTTTTTGCTGGGGAGATTGTTGTTGTTGTTTCCCAGCTAAAGCACTAGGAAGTGGTGAATGGGCGGGCATTTTGTGGTCTGTCGTTATTTTGTCTAAGGTTACTTTTATTTTAAAAAAAGCTACCCGGGCGAAGCCGCGGGCAGCAGCTAGTAACAAATAAAGGAACAAAAATACATTTATTTAGCACAGACTAAAGTGTTAACAACATAATTATTCTGTAAAATAAAATAAAAAGTGAGATATTAGCACGAATGTGTGCCTCACAACTGCGAACACTTCAAATATTATCTCCAATCTCTCTTGCAGATAGAAGTCTGCAAATCACAAAACACGACGGGCTGGCTTTGTGCCCTCTACGCCTACAAGGGCCTACTCCTCATCGTGGGAGTATATATGGCTTGGGAGACCAGAAACGTGAAAATCTCTGCCTTGAACGACTCCAAATACATCGGCATCAGCGTGTATTCTGTGGTTATCACCAGTGCAAGTGTGGTGGTCATTGGAACTATAATTTCTGAACGAGCTACGTTGGCGTATATTTCGATAACGAGCTTGATTTTGATTACTACTACATCGACTTTGTGTTTGCTGTTTCTGCCGAAGATTGTTGCTATTAGGAGTAATGGTGAGTTGATTAGGTTTTAAAGATTAAGATGGCTAATACTAGAATCATTGTCAACTAAGACAAGTTTACCGACACGTCTAAAAAAAGTTCTGATACCTAAAAACCTTAGAAGAGTTGAAAGCCCTGGTTGGTAGCAAAATCAGCCAGAAAGCCAGTAGTAGCCAGTAGAGGTAGTAGTAGTTATCATTTAAAATTAAAGTTCGCGAGCACATTCGTAAGAAGCTGGCAGTATCATCACAACGTTAATGTTTTCCCATTATTTGTCTTATTTGTTTTAGTATATTCGTGTATTTATGTATTTTTATGACTCAAAACATAATTTCATAACTCAAAAGCCAACTGGACTATATCAAATTCTTCACAGTCGTAAAATTAATAATTTATCAATGCTTTTAATTCCTTTTTCAGCTGAAGAAGACCCCGTAATCCAAAGCATGGGCCTAAGACTAGAATGTAAGACGCGACGATTCGTGACAGACGAGACACAAGAGCTTCACTTCAGGATAGAGATACAGAACAGAGTGTATAAGAGAGAAGTAGCTGCGTTGGACAAAGAGATAGGCAGGCTCGAGAAACTGTTGGCTGAACCTCTGGATTCGGCTAGTGGCTCAAATGCGTCGCTGTCTTTGCATAAAAGAGTAAGTATAATACCTTCCTTTCTTACGTCAACTGGTTTGAAACACATTTGTTCATGCAATTTAACATCATTTTCATTTCATTTCAGACTGAACTCAACACAGTAGAAGAGGAGGGTATGGCTCACGCAGACAGCAACAAACGCACCCCAAGCATCAGCGGAGGCCTGCCCATGCTCCTTCTCTCCGTCCTCCCTCCGGTCATACCACGCGCCAGCTGGCCATCCACCGACGTCTTCCGAGGAAGAAACTCTGTCAGCTTCAGCTCACAACCGAAACTCAACTACAGAAAATCTCAACCAGCGATAGACCTATATAATCTATGCCTGAACAAGAGAGAGGAACACACTGGTCTGCTCAGCAGAATAAAGAGCTTCTTCGGAAGCAGTAGACCCACAAGCAGAAAAGCCTCAACCATGTCAATAGCAGACCCAACAGGAGCCAGCATAGCAGCTGCCCTTAAAATGCATGTCGGTATGATAGCAGGACTTGTTCCTGGCAATAGAAAACACTCCATGGCCCTATCCTGCAACACCCTTCAAGTACCTCATCCCGAACTGAAGTTAAGGAGAGAATCTTACGCGAAAAGTGGTCCTATTATACGCGTAACTGATGACGAACCTTCATGTTCGTATGACCCTGATCCTCCGAGACCTTTGCCACAGAAGTATATCGCGGAACCTGAAACCAAGGTCAATTTTGTTCTACCAGCTACGCATCAAAGACCAGTGTCCCATCAGAATTCGTGTGAGAAGATCAAGGGATCTCCAAGGTTTCCTCACAGAATAGCACCATCAGCTACCAATAGTCTTACAACTCTTGATACGAGGAGGAAAACTAGTGCTGACAGTGTTTTTAACATAACTGCCAGGGTCTTTGAGGAACAGCGACGGTACAGCCATCAGAATGTGAACCAGGATGCCAAAGGAAAAGCTGTTTTAGAGAGTAGATGGAGGTCTACTGAGGATGCAAGGCCTGGTCCTTCGTCCAGGGATTAGTCGAAAATATTGTGCCATTATATGTGCCAAACATTTTCATAATGCACATGATATTTAAAGGTTTTTGATGTGTATGAATTTTGTCAATTCAATTTCGGTTAATCTATCGACTAATTCACAGTTATGCAAAACATTCTCATGCCAAAAATAATAAAGTTTTATAATTATGTATGTATGATAGTTTGTGAGTTCAAATGTCTATGAACGAAAACTATCTGTCTATGAACTTTAGATGATATTTTAATTTAAAAAATAAATAATTAAAAAAATCAAAAACCTGACAAAACCCCCCTGCAAAAAAACAATTTAGGTAAAAGTAATGCACTAAAAAGTCCGAAACAAAATTGAGAATAAAACACAAAATTAAAATAAACTATAAACAAAGCAAATTCTGCTTCGGTTTAACAGACTATATTATGAGCTAAAAGTGTAGTTGCGGAACCCTTTATTTTTAAAGTTTACTTTGTATACAGTTTATTTTAATTTTGTTTTCTATTCTCAATCTTATATCTCATAGGGGATATACTATACTGATGAATATAATGCGTTTCTTGTTTGAGTTTAAGCGAAAACCGATACCCAGATTAAAATTTAAATTTAAACATATAACTTATATATATTTTTGTAATCCCCTTTTGATTTCCTTTATTTTGATGCCCTACTCGATAGGTTTGGTTAAGTTTGTTGAATTAACGTATTACTATTTCGCGCCAAAAATCCGCCATTTTTTTTAATTTATTTTTTTCAAACCCCTATATACTGACACTTGGGTCTTTAAGACGAATATAACGATACCATAACTGACGAAATCCATGCAGCCGTTTGGAAGATACGAGGTAATAACAAACAAATATACATACAAGATACGCGTGAAAAACATAACCTTTCCTTGGTAGTCGGGTAAAAAACCGGACTAACTTATTATTTTTTCGGAATATTTGTAATGTACTCTGATTACTTACTGTCCCGCTGCAGGGCCAAGGCCTCTTCTCATGCAGAGAAGGCATGAGCATTGATCATCACGCTTGATCAAGGCGGGTTAACGATTTCAGGCCTATATTAATTATAAGACCAAGTTTTCTCACGATATTGTCGATGTCAGTGATGTCCAAGATAAACTTTTAAAGACTACTTTTTTTTTAAGTCATATTGGTAACTAATTGCTCGGGTTTAAACCTACAACCATGGGGTGGATTCAAATGGCCTCGCCCCTTAAGCACAAGCTTGAGTCATGAAGGCCTAGTGCCTAAGCCTCTCCGGCTTAGGCACTAGGCCTTCACCACATTCTTACCCACTGGGCCATCACAACATTCTTAACAACAGGGCCATCACGACATCTTTAACCACAGGGCCATCACGACATCTTTAACTACAGGGCCATCACGACATCTTTAACCACTGGGCCATCACGACATTCATTAAATTATCATATAAATAATACGGCGTAATTTTAAAATTGTAAATATGTAGATATCAGATCATGATAAATCATGATGATAAAAAGGAATATTGACACCAAAGAGTAGATTAGATTGTACATACACTCAAGGCGGTAGTATCGTCTGAAATATTAGGCCAATATGGCAAAAAATCGCGTGCCAACGTAGCTGGTTTTATGGTCTTTTAAATATTGGGAAGAAATTCCATTTTACTAACTTTAATACTTTTACTATTTGCATAAACAAATAGTTTTCAATTTTTTGTGACATTATAATATTATTTTAATATATATATATATATATATATATATTTTTTTTTTTTAATTTAATTATATATATATATTTTTTTTTTTTTTAATTTAGGAGCCAGTATTTAAAAGATCTCTAAACAATCTAATTTTATCCGTATTGTAAATATTCAAATTTTATATGTGTGGAAAATCTGTGTTATTAATCATAGTCTATTTTGTAGAACTTATTAGATTTAATAACTAACTTACCTATTCACTAAAGCAATTGGAATTGCCAAATATAAGTAATAAACAGTATTATTAAATAATATTTAAGTCATAAAAAGGTAATGAAGATACTCTAAGAACTATACAAATCACTGAAGGATACTTAAGATTTTAATCCTTACTTTACAAACTTGTTGATAAAATGCACTGATTCTATCTTGGTCTTACCAAGTAACTAATAATAATGCTGTCGTTTACTAACCGGCAAAGCTAGAAAGAGACACGACGCGTTTTTGGCTAACTTTGCAGTCTCAACTGAACTTTGAATGCTGGCACCAGGGCTTGTTAACGTTACCAAATAACAAAATAATAACCGTTACGTAACGTTAAATTCCTATGATATACCTACTAACGTTACAAAAATGTAACGTTACTTGATAACATTACCTACCAGTAATATAACGTTAAGTAACATTAACAAAAATACGATAACTAACGTTAATTTAGCTATGTTGCCGTTCTGTGGGTAAGAATCAGGCAGATTCTGGCAACTTTTGATCGGCACGACATCAGAGGCGCGAGGGTGGGCTCCCGCCGCACCGCACGCCTCAGGCCCCACTACTTACATCTCACCCGTTTAAAATAACGATACAATTAAAAGTCGCATAAATAACGTTAAATCGATTACCGTTATTTTAATAATAACGTTAACTCTGTCAATACAAGGTAACGTTATGAAAATTTACCGGTATTTAAAGCCCTGGCTCTGGCATTCACTTGGTCATATTCGCGTTATTTGGGCAACGCAAAATAAACCGTAAATACATCAGAATAATGTTCATTTTGTATCAGCAAAACAACGCGTACAAAAACTACGTAGTCTTCATAATAAGCAATATTTTAGAACTTAATCAGTAAAGACTTTCGTTTTAAGTCAGACGTTTTATTTTTAGAGAAGCGTGTATTCTAGTACTTGCCCTTGTATTTAAGGACGGTCCCAAAGTGTTCAATTGTGTATAAAGGGATCTTTTGTGTGTATACGTAGAGTTAGATTGAATATTGTGTGAATATTATGAATAAAATATTATTGGGTTTTAAACTAGAACGTGTTTTATTGCTTATCAGAAAGACACAAGCTCTTAGGAAAATTCCAGACTGAAATGAAATAGTATATTCAGCCATATATATAAGGTGTATCTATTCATACACAAAATATTTTAAGAGAAACATCTATAGGTGCTAAAAAAGCCATAGCAGCGATTTTTTTAAATCTAAGTGTTTTATATTTTTACATAATTATAATAATTTTACAATTACTTGAGACATTTCCAAAAAAACCTTTACTTACTTTTTTTTTATTCTATGTATGACCCGTCCGGACGCGGCGACGGTGGCGGCACGAGCGCGGTGCCTTATGATAATAAATCATCAAATCAAGTAATTTTAAATTATTTAATTTCTTAAATAATATAGGTACTCAGATTTTAAAAAAAATCGTTTCCATGGCTTCTTTACCACCTTGTGGTATCTCTTTGATCTGGTCATCTCTTTTTTTTCTTTACCCTGGTGTATCCCTTAAAATATTTCGTGTTTGAATAGATACACCCTATATAATAGCCATAATATTCCCACTGCTAGGAAACAGGCCTCCTCTCAGTGAGAGGGAGTGGGCCGTAATCCACCACGCGGCCCAGTGCGGGTTGGTATGTCACATGTCTTAGATTTTTTGGTTCTAGAACACGGTTTCCTCACGATATTTTCCGTCACCGTTAATACCGTTCGTTACCCGTGGTCCCTCCCGTAATCCCTGGAAGGTACCACGGGTAATTTCGTTACCCGTGGTCCCTACGAGTAATACAATGCTGCCGAATTAAAATGGTAGTATCCCGTAGTCCCTGGAAGGCACCGCCCGCATCCCTCCGAGAAATACAATGTTGCCGAATTAAAATTGCACCTAATTCAAGTCATAATACAGTCAAAGGCATTATTCATAACGAAATAATATAAAAAGAGTCACAGGATGAAAAAATATGAATATATTTGTAACATACATACTTAGAAGTTGTTCAACGAAAACCTTGTAGCGTCAACTCTTCAGTCTTATTTAATAGTATAAATTAGAAGTTATTTATATTATTTAATTACGAATAATGCCTTTGACTGTATTATGACTTGACTTAGGTACAATTTTAATTCGGCAGCACTGTATTTCTCGTAGGGACCACGGGTATAAAAATTACCCGTGGTGCCTTCCAGGGACTTCGGAAGGGACCACGGGTAAGGAACGGTTAATACCACCTTTAAATAAAATAGTCATATGCCATATGTTTAAGAATTTATTGTTTTACTTATACCTACATACTACAAAATATTTTGTACAACAACAATTAATCCATACCACATTTTGGTACTTAAAGGCCAATTTGCACTTAAAGTTATGATTTGGCTTAAATATAACAATTCATATACCTACAGGATTATTGGTAAAATACACAAACTTACAGGACTGTAGGTATTGCTAAAATCATAAACACAAACTTCTGTTCTATGACTTTTAATAATTTATCAGCTTTTAATTTATCATAAATTTTCATACAAAAATAAAAATATTTTAATTCAACTCAAACTCAAAGCATTTATTTCAGATGAACCAATTACAGGCACTTTTGAATTGTCAAGGGGTCGGTCAGTCAGAAAGATGAAGCTAGTTGCCCATTCCAAAGCGTAGTAGGTTCCTATGGAGTAGAACAGGCAAGAAACTCCACGGACACTCTTTTAAAACAAAATATTGTTACAAAAAATAGGTTACATCATTCAGGATGAAGTTAAACATGTGAAAACAATGTAGAAAGACGTGCACGTTAGAAGCGTCAGTAATAAAAACAATTCAAAAATTAAAATAAGCCGTGGCAGCTAAGAGATGACCAGCCCCAACTGACGGCGCCCGTTCACGAACATGACGCATGGATTAGTACCATTTATCTCAACCATTTTGAAGGGAACTTAATGATCCAACACACACGCCACCACCAGCGAGACATTTGAGTGAGCATGACATACTCTCAGCCGCCAGGGCACATTCAAGTCAATGAAAGACATATTACCCGGTAAATAGTAGCTCTATAGTACATAGTACTCACACATGTGCTATGCAATTATATATGGGGCATTTCACGTCAAGCGGACAACAAAAAAAAAGTGAGGTCCCGAATTTTGTTTATACTCTGGTCAGTTATACTTCTAAAAGACGTGGATGTGTACACCCAATTTTTTTTTCGTATGATCATTTATTGCTGAGTTATGAGCTTTTAAAAATTTACTAAGAATGAAGTCATAAATTTTTGGATACTTATTATCGTTATCAGCTAATTTGTAAAAAACACTAGAAAGTATTGTTTCTTTTAGTAAAAAAGTTAAAGTTTTTAATTTTTTTGTCGAATTCTAAATTTGATTTTTTTTACGTATAGTAAACCGGAAGTGAAAATTTCAAATCGATGTTTAAGTAACTTCGACACTTTTTTTTTTAATTTTTTTTAACTTGAATTAAAGCTTTAAATGTACTAATTCTTCACAAAAAAAATTAAAACGTGATCGCCAATAGTTTAAGACTTAGAGCACTTAGAGTACATACACATAGCTATGAGCACTTTCTATGCAATCGAGTTTATGTGCTAACATGCTGAAATACTACGCTTTTAATATTTTATTCCTTCATTCTAGCATGCAAAAATAGAAAAATAAACGATTTCTTTAATTCTTTACAAAAAAATTAAAACGTGATCGCCGATAGTTTGACTTAGAGCGGTTTTATTAATTGAGATTGAAACAGTATTAATGAAAATAGAAAGATTTATTTTGTAATTTTTACAATTTTACTATTTACACTAGCACTAATTCTCTTTACACATAAGCCCCCGTTGGTTGGAAAAAAAGCATGCAGTTGTTTAGTTCCTGGAACGGTGATAGCGGAAGTGAAACGGACTTGTAGAATATTTCGCTCTTGTTGAATACTTTCCTTCGAGCAATAGTAAATAGAAGTCCCAGTCAATGATGACTTGGCCCATTCATATAATTTTATAGGTGTAGTGATAGCGTTATTCGTAGACTGTAAACTTGCACGGGTTGCCAAACGTTTAAGGTTTCCCCCAAGACCATCACATGGCCCTTTTCTATGAGCGGTGGCATGGAAGTGTAACTGTGCGTCTTTATTAAAATCGCCGCATGCTTATATCGCTGAACAACAAGCGCTTTATTTTAGAACTCTGAAGGAAACCATCTCTGAAGGTGAAATTTTCGTTCAATGTGATTTTGCCGAAAATTATAGTTTTGTCGTACAAGATGCTGCCCAATTATTTCATTGGAATAATGATCAAGCCACGCTTTTGAAATCTGTTTATTATTATAAAGATGGAAATGACATTAAACATGGAAGCATCATCATGATTTCAGACGATTTAAAGCATGATACTGCCACATTCTACGCGTTTCAAAAAATACTGCACCAGCACCTTGATAAGCTCAGAATTACGGTTTCTGTCATGAAATACATCACAGATGGCGCTCCCCAACATTTTAAGAATAGGTTCAATTTTGTGAACCTATTTTACTACAAACAAGATTTTAATAAAGACGTACAGTTACACTTCCATGCCACCGCTCATGGAAAAGGGCCATGTGATGGTCTTGGGGGAAACCTTAAACGTTTGGCAACCCGTGCAAGTTTACAGTCTACGAATAACGCTATCACTACACCTATAAAATTATATGAATGGGCCAAGTCATCATTGACTGGGACTTCTATTTACTATTGCTCGAAGGAAAGTATTCAACAAGAGCGAAATATTCTACAAGTCCGTTTCACTTCCGCTATCACCGTTCCAGGAACTAAACAACTGCATGCTTTTTTTCCAACCAACGGGGGCTTATGTGTAAAGAGAATTAGTGCTAGTGTAAATAGTAAAATTGTAAAAATTACAAAATAAATCTTTCTATTTTCATTAATACTGTTTCAATCTCAATTAATAAAACCGCTCTAAGTCAAACTATCGGCGATCACGTTTTAATTTTTTTGTAAAGAATTAAAGAAATCGTTTATTTTTCTATTTTTGCATGCTAGAATGAAGGAATAAAATATTAAAAGCGTAGTATTTCAGCATGTTAGCACATAAACTCGATTGCTTAGAAAGTGCTCATAGCTATGTGTATGTACTCTAAGTGCTCTAAGTCTTAAACTATTGGCGATCACGTTTTAATTTTTTTTGTGAAGAATTAGTACATTTAAAGCTTTAATTCAAGTTAAAAAAAATTTAAAAAAAAAGTGTCGAAGTTACTTAAACATCGATTTGAAATTTTCACTTCCGGTTTACTATACGTAAAAAAAATCAAATTTAGAATTCGACAAAAAAATTAAAAACTTTAACTTTTTTACTAAAAGAAACAATACTTTCTAGTGTTTTTTACAAATTAGCTGATAACGATAATAAGTATCCAAAAATTTATGACTTCATTCTTAGTAAATTTTTAAAAGCTCATAACTCAGCAATAAATGATCATACGAAAAAAATATTGGGTGTACACATCCACGTCTTTTAAAAGTATAACTGACCAGAGTATAAACAAAATTCGGGACCTCACTTTTTTTTGGTTGTCCGCTTGACGTGAAATGCCCCATATATCAACGCTCTAAATGTTACGAACTCTACGCGTAGCAAAACAAACTGCCGTGTCTAGTGCACAGGAGGCGTAGCTAGGTACAACAAAATACAGAATTGAAATGTGTTAGATAAAACAACGAAATCTTGAAGGTTTTTTTTTGGTAAATGTATTATGTTTTGTAAAAATTCATAGAACAAAATGTGTTGTTTATGATGGTAGTAATACAGTCCTGCAAGGTTTTTAGTATTTTACCAATAACTCTGTATATAATTCATACATTATTTGATAGCAGTCGATACCTGAAGCTAAATGGGCTGTTTCAGTGTCGGGTAGGGACTAATGAATAAAAATGGAACAGATTTTTATAAAATATATGCCACGTAACTACCTCGTAGGTCTAGTGGTCGCAAGCGCTCCTGCTGAGCATAAGGTCCTGGATTCGATTCCCAGGTCGGGCAAAGTGCGGGCGAGCAAGTCTGGATTTGTGCCCGGTTGATGGTAATGGCTCGTCCCTTGTAGGCAACTCACTCGGTTCGTAATTAAAAATGTTATTAGTTTTAAGATTCGAATGGCGCGCGAAGCGAGGTGGCAAGCTTGCGCCGTAAACCACGCTTGCCTAGTGCGCATGCGCGGGACCGCCCTTTAATGTTCGCGCGCTCACAGGCCGACGTTGAGGGACGCCGCAACGCCCGCCGCCCGCGTGAGCGCTAGTGCCCCTTGAAACACCATTGAGAGCGGACGCGTATTTAAATTGTTCGGTCGTTCCCGCCAAAATCGGTTTCTTAGTTATAGTTGTTATAGTTTGTACATGGTTTGTACCAGTAACTTGTGTGCTTCTGTTTTGTTGAATAAAATCCCGCCTATATGGAACACCCTCTATTACATTAGACTTAAATATATCTGATGAAAGTGGGGTGTACCTACTATGAGTACACCTCTGCCTAACTCTTCGAGGAAACAAGGCGTGATTTTATATTATGTTATGCCATATAAAACCGCATTTTCCGGAAGTGGCGAAACCGTATGCTCTTCTTTTTTTTACCGTATCGATGGCAAAAAGTTCAAATATGTCTGGTATGTAGATGGCACAGTATATTGCTATCCTTTCAAAACGATTCAGTGACGTCAACTCTACACATTCGATCCCATTCTAAAGAGCCTCAGTCATCTTAACAAACCTATCCTCAATGATCCTTCTAATATTAGCGTTAACACTAGGCAGGTCACTGTGCTTCCGAACAGATAGTTCGATCTTCTGCACCTGAAAAGAAAAAGAAAATTCTAGAAATGTAATACAGAAAGAGCATCAAGAATAGAGGGAATCATCCTTTGTATGAAGTACCCACAGTAAGAAGTTTCGCCATAAAATTTGATTTAATTACAAGGTCAATTTTGACCTTGTAATTAAATTACGAATTATATATGAAAATATACTAAAATTAAGTTACGAGGACGTATCGACTGTCCAGAGCTCCATTACCTTTTCTGCCGATTATTTGTGCCCGACAAATACATCGGACACCGTCAGAGCCAATCTGTTTGCGCAACTGCCATCCAAAACTGTAGCCAGAGCCGAATCTAGCATCTTTAAGAGTACGACACACTGGGGAGTCTGTCGTACTCCAAAGATGCTAAATGTCCATCTGACTGCCAACCCTGAATGTGATGTGTTTGCGGATGAATGGCGAAAAATTATGCGTATGTCTGGTGTTCTGTGAGAGAAAGTATGCAAGGGAGTCCACTGTTCAATGTTAGTTTTAAATTTTAAACAATATAATTATTATCAATGTAATGATTGTTTCTATGTTAATTAATGTTATTGGTGTTTTACCGTTTTAATTAACTATAAATAAATTAATACAAAATTATATGGTTTATTAGGCAAACGGTGATTTCAGAAGAGTATACTTTTCCGAAAATCTGTAGGGATTACCTGCTGTATCTCCCTCGGCCACGCGACGAAGTTCGTGATAGAACAGTTGTGAGGAGATCCGATGCGGCCGGTGCGGCCACAGCGGTGGATGTAGTCCGCCGTGTACAGCGGGAAGTCGTAGTTTATTATGTGCTGTGTCTGCAAGTGGAAAGAAAAACATTGAGCTGCAGAGTAAAACCTATCATTTTGGCAGCTCTATTAACACCTTTTGTCTCAAAATACCCACCTATTTTGAGACAAAAGGTGTTTATAGAGCTATTAGGAACAGGGTGTAAATTTCCTCATCCTCCATAGATCATCATTATTTTGACTGTACGAGTGTGACTGTAATTTACGTAGTTTTATTATTTTTGGAAAAAAATACCTACATATATACAAAATGACAGAAATTGATTCAGTGAACGATTCTGAATAAACTACTTTCACAATGTGCATTAATTCAGTTACACATTGTATGTATATGCTAATCACGCAGATAACTTTGCTTGCGCGATGCAGGATTTGTTTGACGTCAAGTTCTTGATGCGTAGTTCACATGAGGTGTTGAAGATTGGGAGGTGTTGCCGCCACATGTTTATAAATCTACTCGTAGTTTTGGGATTGTAAAAACCACGATTCTCAGGAACAAAGTTGTCATAATTCCATTTACTGCACTGCTGATGAATTAGACTTGATAATAAAGTCAACATACAGAACACTTATGGTGCAATCGCATACTATTCAACTGATTAAAATCATTCATACAATTTGCATGAAATTTTAACTCAAATGGCCACCGACGACGACCTCAAGTTGCTTCGCTAGCGCGATGATGCTTCAAAGATAGGGAATGAAAAATACTTGAATCGTACTGAATTTTAACATATTAGAGACATACTCAAACTACCAAACTTGTGCACTATTTAAAAGAAAAGTGAAAGAATTTGTGAATTATTTTATAATATACTAACTGCATCTGCGTATACGTTGCAATGCCACGTTAAGACTGCGCCGAGCACACAGTGGCGCCCTCATCGTTATTTCGGTGATTTATTTTATTTTAGAATGAAAATGCAGAAAATAAGCTCGTCAAGTTGTGCTTCACAAGACTATACGTTATTATTACTACGAACAGTAGTTTTAAATTGATATGTTTTATTGTAATCATTAAAACGGAGCTTAGTGACCACTATTTTCAATAACGTATAGTCTTGTGAAGCACAACTTGACGAGCTTATTTTCTGCATTTTCATTCTAAAATAAAAGAAATCACCGAAATAACGATGAGGGCGCCACTGTGTGCTCGGTAGCCTCTTAAGTAAAAAAATGTTTGGTCGAACTTTTTTTAAATCATTTTTGGGCCAGAAGCTCTCGCGGGCTTCCTCACACCAAAGTTTCATATTGAGACATGAAGCAACAACCCTCGATCTAAAGAAAAGCGGCCACATTCCTCTACATCGTATTTTGTTGCTACGTGTCTCAATATGAAACTTTATAAAAGGTATAAGAAAATTCTAGGTTCCTTATTGAGCCGTTTTTCATAATTCCTTCTCAGTCACGAGATAATATTTTTTTTTTTTTTTTAACGTTGCCCCACACTAGGAATTTCTCCTGTATCGTGGGTGCGTTTACAAACATTTAAACTCACATACACAAATAGCCAGACCAGAGATTTTTTTAAAGGAGTGGCGCTAGTGGACCATTGTACGCCCTCTTAAGTTTATTATTATTATTATTTTATATACGTTCATATATCTCAGGACCCTGGGGTCCCGGACCTTTGGAAGGCGTACGAGAGGCCGAAGCCAACTCGCAGAAGCCCCTTAGACAATTTTAAATGGAATGAGGCACCAACCGACGATTATCCCCGTACGCACTACGCAAGTGCACCCAAGGACAACAACCGGTTGGTGTAGGACTATTGTAGGATATGGAAACAAATATATTGGACTATGGGTTTGGGTGGTTAAAATGGACTGGTTACCTAAAACTATGGAAGCACTATGGCCCCTGCCTGATCAATGTTTTATTGTACACGGATAAAATGACAGGGGGTGACTTGCACACTCATTAATGGGCCCCCGGAAACGGTCGCTAGCACATAGTGACGTAGCGACAAAGGGGCAACATATCCTGAGGTGCTCGAGGAGTGGAGAGGTATTCCACGGCTCTCAGAACAATCCCAGAGCCCGGAAGATGGTCAAGATCCCTACAAGCACTTACTGGAATATGTACTTCCTTCCTCCGAGCACGTTTGCTCTTGCGAATCTCTACTCAAGCCGGCCAATAAAGGCAAGAATGAGGTGTGAGCTCAGTTCCTCGTCAGTGTTCACTCCAGCCAGCCAATAAAGGCAAGCCAGAGATGAGGAACATGACTTCTCCCGGGAGATAAGGTCCGTGGGGTCGCAACTGCCCAACAGCTCGCCACATGCTGCCCTGCGGGTTTCTGTATCTCTCTTGGTCTGGCTCTCACCCTAGACAAGTTCCGGTAAAGTAAACTCTACCGGCACAGACGTAGAGTTCGGAGCGCGCAAGCCCCACCACGACGTCAACGTAAAGATACGGCGTTGAGGTTATTATTATTATTAGTATAGCTTTACTTTTAATGTTATTCATTTTTACTCACCCTAACAGTATCCAATCCTCTCGACGCAATATCAGTACACGACAACGCATTCACCTTCCCGGTTTTATACATCTCAAACTTCCCAATCTTCAGAGCGACAGCCATCTTGCCATTTATATTGACACATTCGATATTGTTCTCGTTCAAGAACATGGACACGAAGTCGCATGTCGACGCCTGGTTGGAGAATATCATCACAGGACGGCTCTGATTCACGTCGGCTTGGACTAGTTTCAGGAGCTCTAATGGTTTCTGGGCTTTTCCGAGGCGCAGGAACCTGGTGAAAAAAATATAATTTTAATTATATTACTATTATAGTAACAGTAATATTGTGCATAAAATATGGTACATAAAAGGTCCTAAATATAAGAAGTTTCACCTATTTTTCTTACTTACTTCAGCATGCAAGACACCTTAAAATAAATTATATACATTCAAGATTATAAAACTTTATTTCTCTTTAAAAAGCAAATCAAAGAGCATTACCTCTCTTCTATACAGTAATATTCTACATATAATATATATGTATGTATATTATAGGTAATATTTATATGTGTATGTATTTGTATGTATGTTTATTTTATATAGTTATAGTTTTGTTTTAATTAAAATTTTCTTGTTTAACTTTTCTACACACTGTGTCTACATGTCTTATCCAACTTTCCTCTCGCAGATCTGCTGGAAGAAATTTCTTTTGAAATAAGCAGTACCTTTGTGCTCTTCTATGTTATTATATTGTCCTGTCATGTATTTTGTGTAAAAATTAAAAAATATATAACAGCCTGTATACCATGTTTTATGCAAATAAAAATATCTTATCATAACTTATCTTAAAATTATATACAAAAACAAATCAATGTGGGCTATCGTTTTTGTGCTCACCAGTTGGCGCCACTGTTGAGTAAGGTCCTGTCAGTACTTTTAGTTTATATGTTTTGGATATGTTTAAGTACTCATCTTAACATATAAAACAAAGTCGGGTTTTTACACCATTTATAACTCAAGAACGGCTGGACCGATTTTTATGATCTTGGATTTTTTGGATTTGTCTCCGACCCGAATAGCAAAATAACTATAAAAACATGCGAAAAATGCATGAAAAAAAATGTAGATAATTCACTTTTTCTCATACACTTTGTACAGAACGGCTTTTTTTATATCTCGAGAACGGATTGGGTAACGGGGGAACAAGAAATTTCACGCCAAG
Organism: Dryobota labecula; assembly: GCA_947523025.1. NCBI lineage: Eukaryota > Metazoa > Arthropoda > Insecta > Lepidoptera > Noctuidae > Dryobota > Dryobota labecula. Next base: position 3,410,531 of record OX383286.1, on the reverse strand, counting down.
CAGACAAATATTATTCTTCCATCAGTATATAGTAATTGTCTTTCACTATATTATACTATGGACAATTTATACCCATGAGACATCCAAAACTGTTCAAAAATGTGTCCCGATCGAAGCCGAAGAGCCATTACAATTCCGGACGACTCATGTTTGCCTGGTCGAACCATAAACAACGAGAAACTGCTGACTGGATCGTCCGATACGAGGGGCCCAAGTCTGCTATTTTTATAAATTCGTCACTCCAACACGATCCCATTGTCATTTAGCTATAAGTTCGTAATCTGCTAAATTCATAATGATCGATCATTGGTCGGTCAATGGTGTCGTAATAGAATTGTATTACAATGGCATTTTGCACTTTTATTCATGCCAGATTTCATTTCTATATATATTTTTACATGTTATTATTAGTGTTATAAGCAATCTGAAGTAGTAGGAAGTTGGAAGTTTAGTAGGAAGTTTCATTTGTCATTATGTACAGTCAGCTACAGAGAAATCTCACCCCCTACCAATGTATTTATTCATTGCTAGGGGGTGAGATTTCTCTACAGATGACCGTACGAGATTACCAATTCTTTCAATGGAGTGTCAGTGGCTGACCATTGGAAAGTCATAATGACGCCATTATATTAGTAGATTACCAAACTGGTCAAAATCAACAATTATGAAATCAATGATAGACCATTCGGACACTATTGTAATAGCAGACTTGAGGCCCAGATTCTTTTGCTCAGTGACCTCTGATGGGAATGTTCGTGCCACATATTAGTGCATTCTTCTTAACTACACACAAGAAATTTAAAACCAAACGACATGGTTGCCACAACTACAATAACAAATCCGAATCAGCAGTGCAAGTACGTAGGACTCGATTCGATAAATATGATAATTATTCTCGATAAAATGAGTTTTTATCGAATCGAATCGATGTCGCAAGTATGTAACTTCTACTTTAACGATCGGTAAATAAACTCTAAAATTTTAACGAATTTAAAGAAAATGCACGAAACGACAATTTTACAGTTGAGATCGCCAATTTACGCTGTCAAGCTCGGTTATTTATCGACACCTTGTAAAAGCCCGATAAGCATAGCGATCATTAAGTACTAATACGAACAAGATTGATAAAAATGCAAACCTTAGCGATCTCGATGTCATGCGTGCGTGTATCGCAAAAATAATGAAAATTTCGACACCCTTTAGGAAATCCATAAACCCGTAATACTCAACATGTAGGTATTTTTTTTTTTTCATACAAAAAGTGAAAATTTCCATATGAAACACGTTGAGGCTGCCCCGCCACTGCGCACCTCCAGCTCTAAAAAAAATCATGAGAAGCTAAAAAAAATACCATGTGGAGTCGCGATTGTCAAATTCGATTCACCCTGCAATAAAGTCATAACTTCATAAGTCCTAAATCCATGATTAGTAATGATCGCTATGCTTATCGGGCTATTACATGGTGTCGATAAATTACCGAGCTCGACCGCGTAAATTGGCGATCTCAACTGTCAAAATGTAATTTCGTACTTGCATTTTCGTTAAATTCGGTAAAATTTTAGAGTTTATCTACCGATCGTTAAAGTAAGTACCGTACTTACTTTTTTTACGTGTTACGTACTTCCAAATTCGTTAACAAGATCGATAAAAATGCAAACCTTAGCGATCTCGATGTCTTATCGATGCAAAGTGCGTACTTGCACTGCTGTACTGACTTAATATCATTTCCACAAAAGCAACTAATAAATAATTGAAATTACGATTGTAGGTATATAATATCAAATAATGAGATGATAATAGACACTTACATTACTTGTTACCAGGGAAGCCACATGTGCAGAAGGAATTATTGTCAAACTTCCTTGTCTTCAACGTAGTCTTTGATCTTATAATATGCTTTTTTGATAAGGACACCACTAAAGACATCAGGATGTTTTAAAGATCTTATGTAAAAAAAAAATATACTGACCTTTGGGGAATATCAGTAGGTACATACCATGACAGTGTTCAAAAATGTATGTTATTTCACTCTTGCACACTGTGAAATTAGGGATAAAATATAGGTGACCGCATTTGAAGCAAAATTCCACAGTGTGCCTAGTTCCAATTGTTTTTAACTCTTGTATTGCATCTGGTGTATTTACTGATCTGATGAAACTTAGCAAAGTGATTCCACTGTTCAAATCTGGCAGCAGAACTGATCCCACGAATGTTCGACCTATTTCGATATAACATACATTGAGCAAAATGTTAGGACGCGCTTATCAGAAGGAATACGGGATCCAACACGCTTTGATCCAATTGACGTAAATTCATTAAATAAATAAACGCACAAAAAAATTCTCAGGGATACAAATAAAAATCAAACTGAATTTACTAGTTCTAGACTTGACTTCTAAAAATCGCAGTTAGTTCTTACGCGACCTTAGGCGTTACGAAGCGCATGAAACTTCCGAAATAAGTAGCTAAGCATTTAAAAGTTTTTTACCACTACTAGTCTCATTTTATGAGTAAATCTGGAAATTTTACAATAATTTAGCCCGATTGATTTTTACGGTATCCAGTCAGAGAAAACTATACTATATTGGATGTGAATCCAGGTAAATATATCCGTTTTTTTTCTGTTGTTTCTTAAAAATAATTAAGACTAATTGAATGTATTAAGAGAACTTTTATTGGGACGTGTTATAGGTGATGCAAGCGCGATACTTATTATCTCTCACTCTCTCTTTTCATCTCTTATTTTGTTGGGATATAGACACGGTGTATAAACAATAACTAAAATAATTATGGTAATTATAAAATACACGAGTGACGTCAATAACGGCTAGTGACCGACTCGTCTGTATTCGTTGACGACTGTAACTGGGTGAAGTGCAACGTCATAGGCACTTGAGCTCCAAAGTTTTTTGTGTTGATGTGGGTGACATACCATACCACTACAGTATAATTTAGAACACATACAACCTAATCAGTCCAAATCCAAAATCCAGTACACTTTGTGATGCCAATTACCTATGTACTGTGTAGACCTCAGAAATTACGAACCATAAGCCCTGAAACTGCGTTAAGCGGGCGCCCGCGACGGGCACCCTTTGCGTATGTACGCGCATGGTCACGCGGGTGGGCTCCGACGGTACCCGTCGCGGGTACCCATCCCAATTAATTACCCGTAGTTCAATTTTAATAGTGTGCGTGTACAGTCGTGTCGATGGAGAACTTAAGAGGGCGCTCACAGTTCCACTAGGGCCACTCCTTTAAAACAATATTATCTCGTGACTGAGAAATAATTATGAAAAATGGCTCAATCAGCAACCTCGATAAGTGAGGCAGTCACTAAGCAACAAAATCTAAAGAAAAGCGGCCACATTCCTCCAGGTCATATTTTGTTGCTTCGTATCTCAATATGAAACTTTATAAAAAGTATTAGAAAATTCTAGAGACACTTACCGAGGTTGCTGATTGAGCAAACTCAAACCATTTATTTCAATTAAACCATTTACAGGCACTTTTGAATTGTCAAGGAGTCGGTCAGCATGACATACTCTCAGCCGCCAGGGCACATTCAAGTCAATGAAAGACATATTACCCAGTCAATGGTAGCTCTATAGTACATAGGACTCACACCTGTGCTATGCAATTATATATATCAACGCTCTAAATGTTACGAACTCTACGCGTAGCAAAACAAACTGCCGTGTCTAGTGCACAGGAGGCGTAGGTAGGTTCTAGGTATGTCTCAATCTCCTTTGTATTATACAAAGGAGATTGAGTTTATACAATGCAAAGATAGTCTTACACTCTTCAGCAGCTCCAACCTTATTGTCAAATGTTAATCAACTAGCTGTGGTTGTGGAGCAGGACCAGCATTCAGCCAAGCATTTTTATCAGCGATGTAATCCCCCAACTTATAATATGCCTACCTGCATAGTGTGCGTTTTATACAAGATTTAAATTTAGTCTCATTCAGTTGAAGTATGTGAGGAGGAATTTTATTGTAACATTTTAAATAGTTACCCATGAAAGATGAGTCTACTTTAGCCAGTCTGAAACCTGGTTGAGCTAATAGGTCCCTATTTCTAGTACTATAATTATGTCTTTCACCTCTTTTTCTAAAAAGATGTAAATTTTTCCTTACGTACATGATGTTTTCATAAATATATTGACAAGGTACCGTCATGATGTTAACATCCTTAAACAGTTCCATTAGAGAATCGCGCCTGCGGAGATCATATATGGCTCTGATGGCTCTTTTCTGCATCATAAAAATAGACTTGATGTCTGCAGCCCGTCCCCAAAGTAAAATACCGTAAGACATTATACTATGGAAGTAACTGAAATAGACTAGCCTCGCGGTATCTACATCAGTAAATTGACGGATTTTTCTGACAGCATATGCTGCTGAACTTAGCCGTCCTGCAAGAGATGTTAAATGAGGACCCCATTGTAGTCTTGAATCGAGCGTGATCCCCAGGAAAACAGTTTTATCGACGAATTCTAGTTTCTCTTGATTCAATACTATCTCACAATCACTACTTTTGACATTTGGTAAAGAAAATTTTATGCACTTCGTTTTTTTCCCATTTAATACTAAATTATTAGCAGTAAACCAATTTTGGACCTGCAATAGAGCGTTATTTACGTCGTCAAAATTTGTAGCACGTCTATCTACCTTAAAAATTAAGGAACTATCGTCAACCAATAACACCATTTGTGGTTGATTTTTTAATAAATGGATTAGGTCATTTATATACACAAAAAAAAGGAAAGGACCCAATATCGAGCCTTGTGGCACACCCATTTTTACTTTTAAACCGAGTGAATTGATACCATTTATTTGAACTTGCTGTTGTCTATCATTTAAATAAGATTTTACTAAACTAAGTGCAAGTTTTCCAAGTCCGTAATGCTCAAGTTTCAAAAGTAAGGTTTCGTGATCGACGCAATCAAATGCCTTGGAGAGGTCACAAAAGATTCCTATGGAGTCTTGGGCCTCTTCCCGCCTTTTTCAGTCACGAGATAACATTTTTTTAAAGCAGTGGCGCTCGTGGACCGTTGGGCGCCCGCTTAATATATTATAACGTAGCATATCGACGACTAGCAAAAAAAAAAACAACAGCCAATAAGCTGGCGCTTGCGGGGCCCGTGCATGCCTCCGCGACGGATTCCGTCGCACGGAAGCCGGCCCTGCTGCGTAGGTGCGGGGCCCGTCTCTCCCCGACAGACGCCCGCGATCGACCCCACGACGGATTCTGTCGCACGGAGGCGGGCCCTGCTGCGTGGGCGCAGGACACTAGCAGCACGCTAGCACTTTTGTATGGAACCGCGCGAGCGTCCGCTTAACGCAGTTTCAGGCCTTAAGATTCGAGTTTTTGGCAATACGATAGACAAAGGGAAAGACTTACTTATGAGGCACATGGGGTAGTAGCCTATGGATGTTGCTGGTGGTGATTGACTTCAATGACTCTGAGTCCACAAAGGCGCTGACTGCGGCTGGCAACTCGTGAGGCATGGTTGCACTGACCAAGGTTATCTGACAACCGGCTGGAGGAGTCTGAATTTCGACTTTGTGTTGTATCTGGAATACATAAGTGAATGCTTTCAGACAAAATGTGATCTGTAGAACTAGGCCCTATAAATCTTTAGAAGCATTTTCCTCTAAGGAATTGACTGTCTAATGTTGCAAAATTCTAATTTTAAATATTCCATGATTGTAATAAGTTACTAGCTTTAGGTAATTCTAGTATAAGCAAAGTAATTTTTTTTACGATATTTCTGTCACTAGGAGTTAGTTTAATGCCCGAAATGGAATATCAATGACAAAAAATTGATAATTTAAAGTTTCCCGAAGTTTCAAGAGACAATGCCTCCTGTGACTGTCAACACTACTGATACTTCATACTTAAGGTAAGACAAATAAGTTTTAACTTCTGTTAAAAACACCGAAATATTCCGCACTACATTATAAACTCAGCCTGTTGACCACTTGAGTTTATATCAATTGCGGTGTCCCCCGGTGCCCAGCTCATAAATTGCAAATAAATACCTATGACGAATAGGGTCATGTAATGAAATAAAATTTAAAAGCGAACATAGGTTCTCAGTCATATAAATATGACTGAGGCAGCACAGACACGAAAACATTTGTCGAATTGATCCGACTGGGGAAGTCTACAGGTTGACTTTATTCTACATGATCTGTTCACACATACAAACTCTGAAAACTATTTTTGTAGGCCCTAGTTTAAGTATAATTATTTTTTTTTTAATAAATAAAAACCGTTAAGATTACAACAACATAACTGTAGAGACTCCATTACCACTAGCATGTAGACAGGAAATAGTACTTTCAATATCATTTTTGGATTTGCATTAATTTTTAAAGTAATGCCTATAGACAACCAGTGTTTCCACTTACCGGGAACTTCTTCAACAAATGTGCCAACTTATCAATAAAGCTGTCATCTAACAACGTATCCGCTTCATCCAAGACAACATGATGCACATTATTGATCTTGAAAATACCAGTTGTAACCAGTTTACTGTATGCTCCAAGCGTAGTCACCAATACATCGCAGTATTCTATCGGGGGGTTCAACATCTTTTGTTTAGTGCGTCCACCCACAAGAGTGGTCACGTTGAGGTTGAGACGTTGAGCTATGTTTTGAGCTACTTCTCCCACTTGAGTAGCTGGAAATATATAATAAATTGAATTTGAATTACATTTTGAATCATTATGATGTGATCAAAAAGATTATTGGATAATTTAGTACTTCTGTTATATCCCTCTTTAAAACAAAATTATCTATAAATTTTAAACATAATTAGCTCAATAGTATTCGAAGTTAACTTACCTAGTTCTCTACTAGGTGTTATAATAACAGCCAGAGGACTGTTAAATTCTTCCTTAATACTAGGCTTCCACTCCAAGATATGTTGCAATATTGGCAACAAATACGCCAACGTCTTCCCACAACCAGTCTCCGCAGTCATTACAGTGTTGTGACCAGCCAGTATGGAAGGAATTCCCTTTGCCTGAATCGCAGTAGGCCAAGAATAACCTTGCTCTAACATAACCTCAATCAGACTTGGACACACGCCGATTTCTTCGAAACTCTTCTTGTAAACCTGCTTTTCTTCCTTCTTATTCGCATCTCCGTAGATTACGAAGAAGTCCCCCTTAGATTTATTACTCAACCAGCCTTTAGAAGCCAGCGGTATGCCATCAAACTTACTGTAACTCTGACCATCAAAATGATTTAATTCTGGCCTTTTACACTTTATTATCGGCAACTTTTTATTTGCCTGTTTGACGCTATAATACCTACAATACGATAAATTCAATATGGGCCGTATTTTCGACATTTTTATGGCTATAATAAGTTTCGTAAGTTTTACAGAATTTACACACAACACATGACACTGACAGGATAGTTTCAAAGTTGACAGTGACACTGACAGTTATATACCTTCCATAACAGATTATACTAAAGTACGTTTAGTATCAACCCTAAAGAAACTATTATATTATAACTATTAAACTATTTTATTATTATATTATTTTCGATTTAGTTTATTTCTGCTTTTCTAATGAAGCTGTATCATTATGTAGGTAGTATAGCCACAGCGGTGATAGCCGCTATTAACACCATAGTTGGTATCACTCACACTTAAAAGTATAGTGCTCTCAAAGTTATTTATAATTGTTCGGAACAATGGACGTGCCTTTGCTTGAACACCTACATTTCTATTAGGTAATTTTTTAAATACTTATTTAGTCCCAGTGTATGGCTTATATGGGCTCGAGGTAGACCCTATTATTGCCATAACCGAAACATAAATCTAGACCACTACTGAGAGATCCATAATGGAAAAACTCAATGAAACTGCCGGAACTACCTGGAAATTGGAATTGAAAATTAATTAATATAATATATTATTAATATATATACAGAGTTATTGGTATAACATTATCAACCTCTCAGGACAATAAATATTACTAACATCATAAGCAACAAATCTGTACCTTAGAGGTATACAATAGTAACCCCACTTTTTTCGAAAATAGGTTTCTTGCACCATTAAAATCGCAAGAACCAGTTCTACTTATTGATATACGACATTAATCCTATATTGACATCTATGAAAAGAAATATCCAATCGTATATGACATTAAATCCACTAACGTCTAATGGGTATAGGACCTCAAATGAAGATAGGATTTATCTAATAATAATAATAAAAAATACCGTTGAACTCAACAGTATTAGTTTGCTTTAAAGATATATTGAAACAAACTTGTTTCAATATCTTTAAAGCAAATATGTGCATTCGAAGTTTCACTCCGCGCATTTTTGTCTCTCCTGTAAAATTTTCTTTTCATCACATACCTAATGTTGTATACCTCTGAGGTACAGAAATACTCTATGACTTTGAATAATTCATCAGATTTGAATTCATCAGTCTTCCATTCAAAAAAGATTTTTTTTATTCAACGCTCCAAATAAATATAGAACAAGGTTTGTTTTTGATAAATGTATTATGTTTTGTAAAAAGTCATAGAACAAAAGTTGTTGTTTATGATGTTAGTAATACAGTCCTGCAAGTTTGTTAGTGTTTTACCAAAACCCTGTATTTATAACTAGCTGCTGCCAGCGGCTTCGCCCGCGTGGGGATTTTCTAAAATAAAAGTAGCCTGAGTTACTCCATAAAACATCAGCTATCTGCCAGTAAAAGTCATCCCGTCAAAATCGGTCCAGCCGTTTCAGAGATTAGCCGGAATAAACAGACAGACAGACAAAAATGTCAGTTTATTGTTTTTACTTATAAGTCGACGATTGTCGCAACCCAACGTGTCGCTAATTCGGCCGCCGCCTGGTGCGACCCACCCTGCGCCAGGACCAGCGTGTCGTCAGCGTAGCAAACTAAACTGACGCCGTTAGGTAGGTCGGCGCGCAGCACCCAATCATACCCGATGTCCCACAGATGCAGCCCCAGGATCGATCCCTGTGGGACACCGCACGACATCTCTCGCCGGTTCCATTCTCCCTGGTGACCGGGGCATATGACAGTCCTGTCCGTCAAATAGGCCTCGACCACTTGACAGAGGTAAATCGGCATCCGGTGATACCGGAGTGCCTCTCTGATGCAACTCCAGGGCAGGGTATTGAAGGCGTTGGTGATGTAAAGAGACACCGCCAAGACGGCTCCTCTCCGGGCCACAGCATCCCCCGTCGTGTGGGCTCGCACACGCATGATGGCATCTACCGTGGAGCGCCCCCTGCGGAAACCAAACTGGCTCTCCGCCAAATCCGGCCCCACCCGCACCAGCCGTCCGACAAGGCGGTCTGCAATGACTCTTTCAAAAAGCTTGCCCACCTCGTCTCACACTAGCCCCTGGAGCCTCATAATATGTTTCATGGGGCTACAGTGACCATTGCATACCAAGAAGTAGACCGGGGGGCACGATAATGGTAGGGAAGACGAGCCCATAGGATATGGAAGGATTATTAGAGCCATACCGGATACGCCTCCTAAAGTAAGCAATAGAATAGTGGAAAGACTGGTGATATTTATCGGGAGGATCTTTTAACGACGTCGCAGCCATTATGGCTCAGGTCCAGCTGCTTTCTCGACTCCTTTCTATGTCACTGCTATGCTGTGTTACACGTTTACACGTTGCTGTTTCCAAAGTCTTCGTCTGAGGCTACAGGAGTATACTAATTAGACCTACTTCATTTAATTTAAATTCAATAAGTGTTGATATTTACAATATCCTAGTAGATTTAAAAAAAAATGTGTTTGAATTAGATGTTCTAAAAAAAAGTCCCCGACAGCATTTGTCTATCTTTTAAGATTGACTCACCTTTTTTATGGTAATCTTTGTTCGAAATTAATGCATTATTTGCGAAGGAGTTTTCATAAACATGATATTAATCCTTATCCAAATAAATACGTTATTCATCACAAGTATTTAATTTTGAACAAAGTTGCCCTTACATCATTTAATTTCAATGAATATCTTAAGAGATATAACTGTTTTATAATAACTCAGCAGCAAAATAATTATCAACTCTACGAGGTAGTCTATTCTGAACCTGAAGACTTAGTTTTTAGGGTTCCGTACCCAAAGGGTAAAATGGGACCCTATTACTAAAACTCCGCTGTTCGTCTATCTGTCTGTCTGTCCGTCTGTCACCAGGCTGTATCTCATGAACCGTGATAGTTAGACAGTTGAAATTTTCACAGATGATGTACGTATATCTGTTGCCGCTATAACAACAAATACTAAAAAACAGAAAAAAATAATATTTAAGGGGGCTCCCATACAACGGACATGATTTTAAAGACGTTTTTTTTGCTCCGTTTTTACAAAAAAGTAGCCTATGTCCTTCTCTATATCCTAGGCTATATTCCTGCCAAATTTCATGTCGATCGGTTCAGCGGTTTAGGCGTGAAAATGTAACATACAGACAGACAGACAGAGTTACTTTCACATTTATAATATTAGTAAGGATTTGTATGGATGGTACAAAACCCTTCGTGCGCGAGTCCGATTCGCACTTGGCCGGTTTTTTTTTTTTTGAACGCGCTAATCTGTGGAACTGCGAATTGGATTTGAAAAAATCTTTTTGCCTTTTACAGCCCAATTCTTGACACAATTTTTTTTTTGTGAAAGTTTATGCGAAAACGAAGTAAAAGCACGGGCAGGCAATGTATTGCGACGGGGTGGGTCGGGGGAACAAGAAATGTAACGCGGACGAAGTCGCGGGCAGAAGCTAGTTTATTATACATAAAACAAAATGTATTTTAATAAAACACGTACCTATACTAAAACATAACTAACAAATCGTACGATTTTAATTATTTTTCTAGTTTTGGGTAGATTTCGTATAGGTATTTAAATTAAATTAAGAATTATAAAATTCTATCGATCCGTATTCAAAAAAATCTCAAGGTTGCGATTTTTTTGAATACGGATCGATAGAATTTTATAATTCTTATAAAGGGATATGCAAGGGAGGGTCAGCTAATTGTGTATACTGACTGTACAGACTCGCGCGATATCGCGGGCGCCACATGCAGCGGCAAAGAAATTGTGCTACTAGTGTCGCGTCGCGCGTCGCTCCCGCGATATCGCACGAGTCTGTACGAGCCTTTAAAAAGGTGAAGGTTTCAGAAAAATGCATTTGATAGATTTTGCGTGATTCTCAGTTTTTTATCCGTGTTAAATATAACTTTACAAATTAATTTCACTATGTAATATAAACATAATCTAACATATTCATATACCTATTAAGTTATTAAGAAAATGCTTTAATTTAACATATTTTTTTTTTCCAAATCATTAACAATACTCATTTAGACGTTATCTTCAGTAGGTATAAAATCATTAAAAGTCGGTTATCGACTATTTTCGAGATTTCGCATAGCGTTACGACTATTTTATTGAATTGTAACCAAGTCGATACTCCCAGCCGTTTGCTTGCACTAAATATGAGGATTGTGTGGAAACGTTCACCCCACAATCCTCAAACTTCGGTATCATAATGCGACAATTTTTTTGACCTTGGTGACTATTTATGACTAGTTCTTGGCTATTTTTTGGCGTTCTTAAAATTGATTTACATTAAGTTTTCAAAGGTGAGGAATATATGGTGAAGGACACAGTTATTCCGCGTCTTGTACACACGGCCACAAATCAAGCTATACAAAATCAATCTGCCTAGCCTTTTCCCAACTATGTTGGGGTCGGCTTCCAGTCTAACCGGATGCAGCTGAATACCAGTATTTTACATGGAGCGACTGCCTATCTGACCTCCACAACCCAGTAACTGGGTAACACGATACCACAAATCAATAAGCTATACATTAATTCCATTATAAGCTGATTGTACCTCCCATTGTACGGAAATCATATACAATGCGAGATCAGCCTAAACTGGAAATTATAGCTTGATTTGTGGCCGTGTGTACCCTTGAAACCCTCGCAACGCTCAGGATTCTATACTTGAACCACTAGCTTCGCTCATAGTTCTATCCTAGAAACAGGTTACAATACAAGTACTCGCGCCAAAAAACAACATTGCAGCCTTGGATAAGAAATAACTATAATAATTATCATAGCACATTATCATGTCTAGAATCACTGCCACTTTTGCCCTCTATAGAATGAAATGGCCTTTTGGCTAAAGTAAGTATATCCTAAACAGACGAACTATAAATACGGTGGTTAGCACATCAAGCTACACGAAACTGTCAAACTCCAAACGATTTTAAACTTTAAAATGTTGATAATTAAGTTCAAAATCGAATGAGAAAATACGACAGTTTGTGGTAACTTGATGTGCTGGCGACTGTAGAAGGGTTTATTGTGATGAAACAAACAGGACAAACGAATTATATGTTTTGTTATTCATCATTCCGTCTCTGTCAGGCTTTAAACCCGGTACAAAAGCCGGCATTAATATTTAGCAGTTTTTTCTTGTCACCCGTCGAGCCGACGGACGCGTCGGGCCACGGAACAACTCACATCTCGCAACAGACTGAATGAACAAAGTCAGTGCCATAAAATAATCATTTAAAAAAGTAAAAAAAAAAAAACAAAATGAAAATTAATATCCCGCGCATAACATGGAATGCGATTGGAGTTATTTGTGGAATTGTGATTGTTATTATTGGACATCAGCTAAAGTAAGTTATTTATAGGAATTAAGAGGGCGTTTATTGGTCCACTAGCGCCACTCCTTAAAAAAAAAAATCTCGTGACTGAGAAGGAATTATGAAAGTTGGCGTTTAGTCTCCAGGGCCTCAAGTCTGCTATTACAATAGTGTCAGAATGGTCTCTTCATTGTGAGTTTTTGACAGATTTGCCATACAAACACTGTCAAATACTCACAATGGCGAGACCATTCTGACACTATTGTAATAGCAGACTTGAGGCCCAGGGCCTCAAGTCTGCTATTACAATAGTGTCAGAATGCTCTATCATTGATTTCATAATAGTTGATTTTGACAAGTTTGGTAATCTACTAATATAATGGCGTCATTATGACTTTCCAATGGTCAGCCACTGACACTCCATTGAAACATTTGGTAATCTCGTACATGAAATGAAACTTCCTACTAAACTTCCAACTTCCTACTACTTCATATTGCTTATAACACTAATAAATAATAAGTAAAAATATATATAAATGAAAAATGCCATGAATAAATGTTCAAAATGCCATTGTAATACAAATCTATTACGAGACCATTGACCGACCAATGATCGACGATTATGAATTTAGCAGATTACGAACTTTTAGCAAAATGACAATGGCATCGTGTTACCCTTAACCCCCCCCCCCCTTCCACTTCCCGACCTCAGATCGCCCATAAATTATTTTTCCTTTAATTTTTGTTATATTCTCTTCCTTTTCCAATGGGTTTCATCCTACTATATCTTTTTTTGTTTAAAAAATTATCGATCCAGCAGTGCAAGTACGTAGGACTCGATTCGATAAATTTGACAATTATTCTCGATAACATGACTTTTTATCCAATCGAATCGATGTCGCAAGTATGTAACTTCTACTTTAACGATCGGTAAATAAACTCTAAAATTTTAAAGAATTTAAAGAAAATGCACGAAACGACAATTTTACAGTTGAGATCGCCAATTTACGCTGTCAAGCTCGGTTATTTATCGACACCTTGTAAAAGCCCGATAAGCATAGCGATCATTAAGTACTAATACGAACAAGATTGATAAAAATGCAAACCTTAGCGATCTCGATGTCTTATCGAGATATCGTGGGCCGATTCGAGTCGTTAAGGATCGCTTGTCAAATGGCAATACTGAGGACGTCCACAGACAAAACATTTAAGGTGGGATTTCTGTGGCACGACTAATGTCCGAGATATTTAGAAAATATATTTTTTCCACATACATTTTTGGATTGTAAACAATATTTATGGGTATAATTGAAAGAAGCTACACTGTAATTTAAGCTACGCTTATAATTTTAAAATTGCGACATTTTGCAAAAAAAACCTTTACTTACTTATTCTATGAATGACCCGCCCGGACGCGGCGACTAATGGCGGCACGAGCGCGGTGAATTTAGATAATTAACATCATATTTTATCAAGTAATTTTAAATTATAGTTTTTTTTTTAAATCGGTTCCATGATTCGTGTTTGAATAGATACACCCTATATATATATTTTCTTTTCTTTTGCTTATATCTCGAAAATGGTGCGTCCTATCGCAAAAATAATGAAAATTTCGACACCCTTTAGGAAAACCATAAACCCGTAATACTCAACATGTAGCAATTTTTTTTTTTTCCATACAAAATGTGAAAATTTCCATATGAAACACGTTGAGGCTGCCCCGCCCCTGCGCACCTCCAGCTCTAAAAACAATCATGAGATAGGACAAACAAGTGCAACGTTGCAAAGCTAAAAAAAATACCACGTGGAGTCGCGATTGTCAAATTCGATTCACCCTGCAATAAAGTCATAACTTCATAAGTCCTAAATCCATGATTAGTAATGATCGCTATGCTTATCGGGCTATTACATGGTGTCGATAAATTACCGAGCTCGACGGCGTAAATTGGCGATCTCAACTGTCAAAATGTAATTTCGTACTTGCATTTTCGTTAAATTCGTTAAAATTTTAGAGTTTCTCTACCGATCGTTAAAGTAAGTACCATACTTACTTTTTTTACGTGTTACGTACTTCCAAATTCGTTAACAAGATCGATAAAAATGCAAACCTTAGCGATCTCGATGTATTATCGATGCAAAGTGCGTACTTGCGAAGTTATAGCGCGGGCGAGCGACGGGATGCGACGCGATGGGTGGGCCGAAATTTCACGCGGACTAAGTCGCGGGCAGAAGCTATTTCAAATAAAAGTGGTAATAGGTATGAGAGGACATAGGTTGTAGGACCTTACCTATACTTGCAAACTCACAAAAAATTTACTTCTCTACAGACTTTATATTAGCTTGCTTCGTTCGTATGTTTCCAGTTACTCCCATGGTCATCAATTTTACAAGTACTTCCTGTTAGAATATTAAGTAGGTACTTAATATAACTTACTTGGTACAGATAACCATGTCTCATGCAAAAAAAAAATATTGTATATAAATGAACAAATTCCCACGAAACCTATTCAAATTCGTTTATGTATCTACGATTAATTTTAATATTATTTGGGACATAAAATTCACAACAAAAAGAACATTGTTTCCCACGAATTCCCATGAAAAAAGTGGATGTTCCACTTTAATCTTGGGAATTTTCCATTTGAACGTACATATGTAAATATATCAAGAAACATCAGTGCCTACCTAGCTATGTAGATTTTAACATTTTACTAATAGTTCCACGACTCTTATAGGTCTAATCTATCAACCAAACTTATAAAATAAACTATTTTTAAATATTTGAATGCAGTTTTCTTAAAATCTACGACGTGGTTCCATAGAACTTACATTAACTCAAATAGTTTCAGAATTGTTTCTGAAAAAAAAAAAATACCTAAGGTCGACAACAAAAAAACCATTAACACTGTCTCTAAATCAAACTCAAATATTATATTGGACTCATATTATTATGGTAATAGATGCTAAATTCAAGGGGTCCAAAACCTAAAATGGACAGGCAATTAACAAAAAAAACCGGTCAAGAGCGAGTCGGACTCGCGCACCGAGGCGCGAGGGTTCCATACCATCAAAAATCATTTAAAAAAAACATTAGTTCCACTATCGGTCAAGAGATGGCGCTGACCTAAAACTGCAATATTAAAAAAAATATGCTATTTAGAGACGTTTTATTTTTCCTGTAATCTACTAATATAATAAAAATCAATTCCTGTTCGTTAGTCTCGCTAAAACTCAAGAACGGCTGGGCCGATTTAGCTGATTTTGGTTTTGAAATGTTTGTCGTAGTCCAGGGAAGGTTTAAACGGTAAGAAAATATGGAAAAAAAAAACTATTAGTGAACGGCTGGACCGATTTCGCTAATTATTTTTTTGTTGTGTTTGTTATTATCAGGAGAAGGTTGGACGGTAGGTAGGGTAGGGTAGGGGAGGGTAGGGTAGGTAGGTAGGTAGGGTAGGGTAGGTAGCTAGGTAGGGTAGGTAGGGTAAGGTAGGTGGGTAGGGTAGGGTAGGGTAGGTAGGTAGGTAGGTAGGGTAGGGTAGGTAGGTAGGTAGATAGGTAGGTAGGGTAGGGTAGGGTAGGTAGGTAGGGTAGGGTAGGGTAGGTAGGGTAGGGTAGGGTAGGGTAGGGTAGGTAGGTAGGGTAGGGTAGGTAGGTAGGGTAAGTAGGTAGGGTAGGGTAGAGTAGGGTAGGGTAGGTAGGTAGATAGGTAGGTAGGGTAGGGTAGGGTAGGTAGGTAGGGTAGGGTAGGGTAGGTAGGTAAGTAGGTAGGGTAGGGTAGGTAGGTAAGTAGGTAGGGTAGGGTAGGTAGAGTAGAGTAGGTAGGGTAGGGTCGGGTAGGTAGGTAAGGTAGGGTAGGGTAGGGTAAGTAGGTAGGGTAGAGTAGGGTAGGGTAGGTAGGTAGGTAGGTAGGGTAGGGTAGAGTAGTGACGCTTATACTATATTTCCTTTGCGCGTAGACAAACTGCCACAGTCAAATAGCTTTTGACAGAACGAAGTCTGTCGGGTCAGCTAGTATTTACTCGTACATAAACTTCTATCAGATAGAATAATTTCAGATTTTTCTCTATGCAAACTTCGGATATAAGCGGGGATGGTATTTTTCTCGACGTGGACCACATAAACTATGCCGACCGGCACAACTGACCTTAGTCACAATCGAACTGGCGTTTGTGTAAGACATGTGTAGCATGTTAAGTAAAATAAGCGTAATCGTCTTAACAAGCAGCAACAATGTCTTCCTGTGTTTTCAAAATGTGCACAAATAATTCACAACCCTACACCAAGTTCCACGGGATTACTTTCCACTCGAAAGTACATCAAAACTTATTTTCTTTAAAATTCTCCTGAATATTATTTCTTTATATATAGGTACCTAATCTTTTACAACCTGCTTCCCACACAGAGGAGGCCGGCGTCCCAGCAGTGGGAACATTATAGGCTAATCATGTATGTTTGTGTGCTAGGCTAAAGGCAGGGCCCCCCGAAATGAAAGAATCCAGAATGTCAATTCAGAGATCTTTGTTACGCGCAGCGCACTCGATTTCTTCTACTTAATTCTTGTCTCTGGTTCGGAGCTCGACCCCCCCACACCCCAAGTGTATTCCTGGCTACGGCCTTAAAAAACAAAATTAATCTTTTCAGAAACATCTTACATGCTGCATCCGTGGCAGAATTGAAGGTCCTGCTACCATTGATCAAGCTCATACAGATAGCTGTTGTAAGTCTGTACCAACTGGACACCAGTGCATCGCTGTATCCACCACATACGAATGTACAGGGTAAGAAGATGCTTGGTTGGTTTTTTAATTGGGACCTTTTAAAAGGAGCCCGGTATAGGGAGACGGGATGTACAGTCAAGGAATAAAAATACCTATATTAAGCACGTTAAGTTAAATTTTTACTTGCACTACTTATATCAATGGCCCCACCGAATAAACGTATAAGAAAAAAATTACAACTTTCAGCAAAAAATAAAAACGTTTAAACTTCAATAACGCTAATTTAATTGTAAATAGGTATAAATAATGTATAATCGAAGGGATCCTGCCTTCGGCCGTTTTGCCGAAAAGATTTTGCCAAATTTTCATTACCCAAACAAATTTTAGCAACCTTTTTTATACCAATGTAATATTTGGAATAATTTTAGTACGCACATTTTCATTTGGTCAAATTTTTACTTGGCAAAATATTACCAAGTATAATGTCAATATGGCATTTGGTCTTTAATCAAATGATTTATTACAGCAAACAATCTTCAGACAATAAACGTTTGGTGAAATTAAATGACCAATAAACATTTGACTTGTTGGTTAAATTTGATGTCTTTTGCGTACTTGTTTGTAAGTTTTTGTGCTTGAATTTGTCTGAAACAAGTCAAATTTATGGTTACTTGATATTAGTTTATTTATGGAAGAAGTTAGAGAAGGTTAATTATTAAAAAAAAAAGATGGTTAGGTTAGGTTAGGTTAAAACTGTGACGAGCCGAGCGAGCGAAGCGAGCGGTGCCGCGGCAGCGGCCGGCGGGTGTCAGAAACAACTTGCATTAATAGAAAAAAGAGGGTTACCCGGAACTGAACTATTTAGATTAGGTTAATTACTTATTTATTGACTATACTAAATATTTAACTTATTTGATTTTGCGTAAAAACTGTCATTCCAACTGAAATACTTGACTAAATAAAAAAAATTAAAAGTACTAGTTGGTAAACAAGTTATAGTTTAAACGTTCATTTGCCAAACATTAGGTTTGCGTTACAGTTTTTTGTGAATAGATTTTTTGTTAAGTAATAATTTGGCAAATGAAATTATGCGAAAATTTGTTTGGGAAGTGATAATTTGGCAATTTCTTTTCGGTAAAACAAGGGAGACCCATAATCGAATTATTGGTAAAAAAATAAGCTATAGACTTGTTTGTACTTTCTTGGAGACTCAAAAAGCATGTAATCTATATCTATCTATACTAATCTATACTAATATATAAAGCTACAGAGTTTGTTTGTTTGTTTGAACGCGCTAATCTTAGGAACTACTGGTTGGAATAGAAAAAATATTTTTGTGTTAGATAGTCCATTTATTGTGGAATATTATAGACTATATAACATCATGCTACGACCAATAGGAGCGGAGCATAAATGAAAAATGTTGCAAAAACGGGAAACATTATTCCTTTTTGAGAGCTCCCGTTGCGTGCGCTGCGTAAACGATTTAAGTTACGCAAATATCATGTATGATGGAATTATTCCAATTTAAAAGTTCAAAAAAAAAGTCCGCGACAGCATATGTCTATCTTTTAAGATTGATTCACTATAACCTTTTTTTATGGTAATCAAATTTGTTCGAAATTAATGCATTATTTGCGAAGGAGTTTTATCAACATAATATTAATCCTTATCCAAATAAATATGTTATTAATCACAAGTATTTAAATGTTTACAAAATTGTCCTTGACATCACTTGATTTTAATCAACACCTTAGGAGATATCATAATTTTAAAATAACTCCGTAACAAAACAAGTAGAAAATTAATTACTTAAACCACTCTCTCTCTTAGGTGACGCAGACGAGGATGCGTGGGTCAGCTATATTATAAAGCTGAAGAGTTTGTTTGTTTGGTTGAACACGCTAATCTCAGGAACTAGATACTGGTTCGAATAGAAAAAAAAATTAAGTGTCGGATACCCCATTTATCAAGGAAGGCTATAGGCTATATAACATCACGCTATGATCCTTAGGAGCCAAGCGAAAAGAACAAAAGTCAGAAAGAACGCTAAGCGATAACGAAGTTATAGCGCGGGCGAGCGACGGGATGCGACGCGATGGGTGGGCCGAAATTCCACGCGGACGAAGTTGCGGGTAGAAGCTAAATACTTTATAAAATGTTTATTTTATTACATTTTGAAATATCAAATGAATATTTACATTATAATGTTCCTAAAATTGACAAGCATTATGCAGACAAATATTATTTCCTCCAAGTGCTTCGAAATTAGATCCTAAGTTTTTACATAAAATCATAAACCATAATTATCCAGGAACCTTCTGCCCGCGGCTTCGCCCGCGTGGATGTCGATTATATCGCGTAAAAAAGTAGCCTATGTCCTTCTCCGTATCCCAGGCTATATCTCTGGCTAATTTCATGACGATCGGTTCAGCGGTTTAGGCGTGAAAACGTAACATACAGACAGACAGACAGAGTTACTTTCACATTTATAATATTAGTATGGATTAGTACCTAACAATTTGCGATAGAAAATTCCGCAAACAGTGAACGTTCAGTTTCACATTTGACATTTCTAGAGACCACACTCTACACTAGCGCCTCTAGCGGAGAATTCAAGCGTAAGTCCTCATTACTTCACTATACGAATCTACAAAGAAAAAAACTTTAAGCATGAACGACATTTTAAAACAAGATACATAACTGCGTAACACACTAACAGTAGCAACCGGTTCCATTTTAACAGTTCAACAACATTTATTGCGTTATTTACGGGCTGATGTCCGCAACTCCACGTCAATGCGCGTATTTTGCGTACGGATGGGAATATAGATTATTCGATCCAACCCAGCTCCTCTAGGAAGGCCAGCAACAATCTCACGTAGGGTACCTGGGTTACTGAAGTACTTGGCCCTGTATGTGGCGACCTCCGGGCAGTTTCGAAGCACATGAGCTGCTGTCTCGTCGTCCTCCATGCAGGTCTTGCACAGAGGACTGTCTGTGACTCCTATGACAAAGAGGTGTTTATGAAATGACCCATGGCCAGTTTTAGCTGGTGTAACTGTACGCAGCTGTTGTTTCTTCAGTCGGAGAACCTGTTTCGTGAGGCGGCACGTTATTTACGTTGTTGAGTAGACAAATTTTTCGAACATAATGAAGCAATGGATTAGCAAATAGTCATCAAATCATTCATATTGCGAATGATAGTGTAAGGCAATTAGGATACAGGTTAATCCAGTTGGAATTATTTAAAAGTATGATACTTTTAAATAATTAAAAAACACGTAATTACGTAGGTAGGTTGATTAAAATACAATATCTTAAAGTTAGTCATTCAGGGTAAAATTTGACCAGCGCGGCAGCGATATAAACTTGGACCACACCCTTTTTTTTGGGTGGGACATTATCAAATAACTTCTCCCGCTCTGGGCGGAACGGAAGGGCGGGCGAAGGGTATCAGACTTTTACTGATTATAACCCACCCATGTTCCTTCAGTTGCCTGTGTGCCAGGGCCACGGTAAACCCTTTCGGACAAACCCGCAACCCTGGCAGGACCACACCATGAACAAACACTTCGTTCGAAATGTCAATTTTATGATCGTATGTGCATTTAACATCGTCAATGTTTCCCAGAATGTATAAAAAATCGATAAAATGGTTTTTTAAGTTGAGAAAAAATGTTAATCTAATGTTACCACAAAATCTTTTTTTTTTTTTTGTACCACTAAACTCGACAATTTGTCTCTAGCCAGGATTCACGCATAATTTGTAAACTTTTTAATGTAGATACCTAATTGGTGTTTAAAACATCAAAAGATCACATAAATCACAATTACTGAGTAGTAATTCTATACATTATATTCACTAACTATCGGAAATTGTCTCCTAAGTGGTCTGGTATGACTGTACATGCTTAGGTAGGTATTTCATAAACATCTTCCAACTGTCATGCAATAATACCTAGGTACCTACCTACCTATTGATATAAGATAGGTACACCGTTTACATAATTCATGTTTTACAAGATAACAGCATTCAATTTGGTAATATGTGTAAAGGAATGTATATAGGTATCACCTTTGATCTGCACCATTATTATTATAATGGTTTACCGACATTTGAAAAGATACAAAAAATACATATGCAGATTGAGTAGATCTGCTTAAGGGTCCGTGCACGAAATCGACTGGTTTTGATCAATTTTGTTCACTGTTTGTGAGAAAGGGAAAAATAATTTAAACAAACTTATTTGTGATTTGAAAAGTTGTGTTCTTTGTTTTGCATGTGGCTGAAAGGGATTTTTCAAATAAATTAAGTATTCACGGTAAACTAATATGCGCAACAAGTTTTCCGAAAAATGACGCGAGACTGACATTTGATCATCATTCTACAAGAAACTACTTTGGATTTTGAACATTAAAAAATATCATCAACCTCATTCTATGGTCTACTTGCATGTGGCGGAACCACTTTTTTCAACTTCCATACAAAATATAGCAGAAAAATAATATTGAAAATATCTTTATTTTGTTTTAAACCCCGTCAGTAATATATTTTTTCCTATTATTTAGCAAATCATATCAAGAAATTTAAAAATCACAAATTAGTCTTCAGCTATTCTTAAAATATAATCAAAATTTTATTTAATGATTATACAATGCCTTCATTAAGTAAATCAACTGCGAAAAGAACTATATTTTGGAGAGCACAAAAATGATGAAACTATTAACAACTGCTGTGCACAATGAAAACTATACTTGTATAGTTACACAGACTTAATATTTCGATTATTTTAAGTTTTCTTACAATTAGATAAGAAATTAACAAAAGAGTGTTTTTTTCGTGCACGGAGCCTTAAATAGATAATTTAAAAAAACAGCTGACTAAACCGGAGAATCATGATCTAATCAAGTTCCTTTGTAAAGTATTATAATTATTTGAGGGAACTACTCAAGATTAAAAACGCATAAATATAGTAATTATTGTATTTTCATCAACAAATCAAGCATTTGCATTCAGAAAGTTATATCTTTTGGTGAAGTGGAACTGATTAAGAAGAACACAGATGGCTACCGGAACTCCCGAATGATAAGTATTTCACGGGTGGCGATAAGATAGTTCAATAAAGTAGTTATATATGTACTCGTAGATTAAGATAGTTCTATAGATTAAGATAGTTAAACAACTATGACGAAGCAATTTCAAATAAATGGTTCTGATCAAAATGATAGGTACTATCAAGCTGATATCCGGGGGCCGATACTACTAACAAAATTGTTCAAAAAAAACTTTTTACAAAAAAAAAAACCGACTTCAAAAAAAACACAAAAAAATTGAAAAATAACTTAAATTTTGGAAGTCGGTGTCTTTGATCCGGTTTTTCGTTTTTTGCCACCGACTTCCAAAATTTAAGTTATTTTTCAATTTTTTTGTGTTTTTTTTGAAGTCGGTTTTTTTTTTTTGTAAAAAGTTTTTTATTTTACACTTTTTAGTTGTGGTACCTACCCCACACCAATTCGTATACCACAATAGTGACAGGAAATCTTATAACATCATGAACATATACCGAGTGCATTAAATACCAGCTAAATTAAATTAATTAATAAAAAAATATAAACTTCCGAATTGATAACCTCCTCCTTTTTGAAGTCGGTTAAAAAAGCTGTTCCATAGTAATGTTTACCTAGTGTTCTAAACTGTATGGTACAGCTGTTTATTTTTTCGCGATTTCAAACTGGTCCCATAGTAAAAGTTATTCAGTTCGATGGTGTAAAGCACCTCTGAGGAGCTCGTGGCTAAGTAATAACAGCCGCACGGGTCGATCCGTCAGGTTAAGCTACGCTTGCCGGGGTTGGTCCGTGGATGGGTAACCATCTTTACATACCGAGACTCCTCCGTGCCTCGGAAAGCACGTTAAGCCGTTGGTCTCGGCTGTTATTCGTGGATCTTTGACAGTCGTTACGGGTCGTCAGAAGCCCAAAAGTCTGACAGCCAGTCTTACCCAGGGGCTCATTGCCCAGGGGTATCGTGTTACCTAGTTACTGGGTTGTGGAGGTCAGATAGGCAGTCGCTCCATGTAAAATACTGGTATTCAGCTGCATCCGGTTAGACTGGAAGCCAACCCTAACATAGTTGGGAAAAGGCTAGGCAGATTGATTGGTCTAAAGCACCTCTTAGTTTTTAGAGTAAATTTTTTAACACCTTATACATATACACGAATTGAGAACCTCCTCTTTTTTTTAAGTCGGTTAAACATCATTTATAGCCAGAGTGCATCTCATGACAAATCCAATAAGCCCAAACACGGCTAGGATACATTGTTTTATTACGGAGTTCCATTGCCTACCTTCCGGCTTTATCATCAGATCAGTTTGATGGTACCATTTTGATCAGCATTTATTTAAATTTGCTTCATCATAGTCGCTTAACTATCTTAATCGAGATATCTTATCGCTACCTGTGAAATACGTATCATTGACGAGTCCCGGTGGCCATCTGTGGTCTTCTTCATCAGTTCCGGTTCACCAAATGATACTTTCTGAATGCAAATGCTTGATTTGTTGATGAAAATATAAAAATCGCTATATAAATGACTATAAAATTTGAGGAGTTCCCTCAATTCCTCATGGATCCCATCATCAGAACTGAATTTTGAAAAAAATGGAACCAATCCGGAAGTATATCCTTTCAAACAAAAAGAGAATTTTCCAAATCGGTTCATAAACGACGGAGTTATGCCCGAACATACATTTAAAAAGAAAATATAAACTTCCGAATTGATAACCTCCTCCTTTTTGAATTGGGTTAAAAATCGAGATCGAACCGCAGCTGAATCACGGATTTTAAGCCTTTTCTCATTCTACAAATGAACAACGATCGAACAGCGGTTAAATTTCAGTTGACGCCAACGATCGATCGAAACAATCCTAAAATCGAATATAAGCGTGACGTTTAGCCCCATTTTACTATTATTAAGTACATATTTGACACTTGTAGTTAAAATCGAATCAAAGCTGAACTTCGGCGGTTAATTTATCAAATTACTCAGTAGGCAGGTAGGTATAGTTGCAGCACGCGGTTTCACAAAAAAATAAAGTAGCTTAGTGACTCATAACATCAGCTATCTGACAGTGAAAGTCCCGTCAAAGTCAGTCCAGCCGTTTCGGAGATTAGCCGGAACAAACGGACAAACAGACAGACATTTTTTTTTTATTGTCTTTTTATTACAATTACGTACCGTATATAATTTCATATGCATTTAGTAAAAAGTTGTTATTTTGACATTACAAAGAGATACTTCAATTTTATTTATTTGTATAGATTTGTAGATTTGTGCTGCAAGCAGCAGTCTAATTGCAAACACACTATAAGTCACAATCTGAATGTTTTTGTGAAGGCTATTGCTAATCCATTGCCTCATATGTTCGAAAAATTTGTCTGCACAACAACGTAAATAACGCAATGAATGTTGTTGAGCTGTCATAATGAAACCCATTCCTACAGGGCCTCAAGTCTGCTATTACAATAGTGTCAGAATGGTCTCTTCATTGTGAGTTTTTGACAGATTTGCCATACAAACACTGTCAAATACTCACAATGGCGAGACCATTCTGACACTATTGTAATAGCAGACTTGAGGCCCTGATAGTGTGTGACGCAATCACCCCGCAGGCCTAAGATTGCAAACATACATTTTCAAAGACAAAGAAATCTTAAGTCGTTTCTTTACATGTTCCAGATGGTCAAACCTTTGACTTCATAATAGTTGGTGCGGGGTCAGCAGGATGCGTGTTAGCCAACCGACTGACAGAGATACCCAACTGGAATGTGCTGCTCATTGAGGCTGGGGACGACCCGCCAAGAGCTTCAAACGTGAGTATAATATCTAGGTACATCTATTCTGTTACCGCTTGTCCTTTCTTTGGTATTGTTCGTCGAATTGTTGAGCTCCTTAAGTACTGAGTTGAGCTGCACGATAACTGACAGGTCCACTCAAATCTGTGTGGTTCTTTTCTCAAAAGACCATTTTAGACGGCAATCTACTGCCTGCCTAGCCTTTTCCCAACTACGTTGGGGTCGGCTTCCAGTCTAACCGGATGCAGCTGAATACCAGTATTTTACATGGAGCGACGGCCTATCTGACATCCACAACCCAGTAACTGGGTAACACGATACCCCTTGGAAAGACTGGTTGTCAGACTTTGGACAGCAATCTACATGGTCCACAAATGATCTGACCAAGGTTATGTCCGGTTTGTTATATACAGATTAACATTGATGAATTTTATATATACCTACAATGACTTGAACATTTAGGGGTTTATTTATAAACGCTGCTTAAAGTTAAGTAATGATTAGAGACTGTTTAACCATACATTTTTAACGTTTGAACGTCACTTAACTTTAAGCAACGTTTATGAATAAACCCCTTCCTTTGTAAAGTATTATATTACTTTAATTATTGTGAATGTAAAAACTGTGGGTCATAGTTAATTCCTTTTGATTTGTGTTTTTCTCAGTTCGTTTTTATCGTGGACTAGCATTTAGAGTAGATAAATGCAGCCTACCCAAATGTCCTTTTTTTGGTATTGTTCGCCGAATCGTTGAGCTCCTTAATTTCTGAGTATAGTTAGTATAGTTATCGTACAGCTCATGTACGATAACTGACAAATGCGTGCACTGACTGGACAGGTCCACTCAATCTGTGTGGTTCTTTCTTCAAAAGACCATTTCAGACACCAATATATATGGTCTTCACATGATCTGGCCAAGATTTTGTCTGGAGTTTAAAAGAGACTGTGACCTCTGAGTTTGTTTTGGCCTTCCTTCTCAGAGTATAAGTAGTCAGACAGGAAACGCCGACCTCATCTAGAGCGTGGTAGATTACAGCCCACTCCCTCTCCACTAAAAACGCATTTCCTTGAATTATTACACAAAAACATAACAAAAATATCGGATCCTTTCTGTAGCCAAAATGGACAAAAGCTGAACGTAGCGCCCTCAGGCCGTTTTTTGCAGGTTAGATTTTGATGATAACACATTAACTCGTCTTCATTCCAGATACCTGGTATATCAGTATTGGTGGCAGCCGCACTACCCGACTGGAACTATTACACGGTCGACGATGGCTTCTCCAGCCAAGGGCTCAAGACGAAGAGCATCCAAAATCGAAGAGGTAAGATGCTTGGAGGATCCAGTGGAGTCAACTTCATGTTCTATGTAAGAGGGAATAAAGTTGACTATGACAGCTGGGCCAAAGATGGGAACCAAGGTTGGGATTGGGACAATGTGATTACATACTTCAAGAAGAGCGAACGAATAAATGATAAACGTATAATGAACAGTGAGTCAGCCGATTTACATAGTACCAAAGGATATTTAGGCGTCACACAACCAAATTGGTACCATAAAACAAAAAATTACTTCAATGCTTTCAAAGAACATGGACACAAAATTCTTTTAGATACCAATGGGCATCAGCAGTTGGGATATGCGCCATCAAGTTTTACTGCAGATAAAAATATTCGCCAGAATACAGCCAATGCTTTTCTTATCCCTATAAAAGACAGAAAGAATCTGCACGTACTTAAAAATACACTTGTCAGAAGAATTATATTAAACAAGAATAGAGCGACAGGTGTTGAAGTGAAACTTTCCAAAGGAAAAATTATAAAACTTAATGCAAAGAATGAAGTTGTGCTATCTGCCGGGGCCATCAATACTCCACAGTTACTTATGCTGTCTGGCATCGGACCTAAAGATCATTTAGAAGAAATGAACATACATGTAGTATTAAATTCACCAAACGTTGGCCAAAATATGCAAGACCATCCCTTGGTTCCTGTAATTATTTCCGAAAAGAAGAGTTTTTCTTCAATCTTAGACAATATTGAGCCTTTAGGGAGTCTGGATCGGTTTCCTATACCAACAATTTTGGGATTTGTAGCTCTTAATAAATCTCAAAGCTATCCTGACTATCAGATCACTGCTACACCAACAGCTGGAATTCTCCCTTCTTTAATGTGTGCTGATACTTTTACAGTAAAAGATGAATCTTGTATCGCTTTAGCTGATGCCACACAGCAAAGAGGATCTTTATTCACTTTCATAACTCAGCTTCACCCAGAATCTAGAGGCAGAATCAGACTCAAAAGTTCAGACCCTGAAGACAGTCCTCTCATCTATTCTGGTTACTTCAGCCAAAAAGACGATTTGGAGAGCTTCGCCAAGTACGTAGAAGATTATGTAAGTGTGATTAACACAACATATTTTAGGAGCATGAAGTCTGAAATCGTAGATATGAAAATTAGTCAATGTGAAGGCTTGGATTTTGGGAGTCATGAATACTGGAAATGTTACGTTTTGAACTTGGCGAGTACTCAGTACCATGCTATAGGTACTTGCGCGATGGGAGTGGAAGGTAAGAGCGTGGTAGATGAGAGGTTGAGACTAAGAGGTGTGGCAGGACTTAGGGTTGTGGATGCAAGTGTAATGCCATCCATCACCAGTGGAAATATAAATGCACCGGTCATTATGATTGCGGAGAAAGCCGCTGACATGATCAAAATTGACCTTTGCGGTGAACTGAATAAAACGCCAAATTGTAATTTGTCTTAGAATTTTTCATTATGGAGTCTCAGTCACAGTGCAAATAGAGGAAAAAAAAAGATTTTACATACAAGAGAATAATTTATGGAGTGTAGTGTAAAGCGAGAAAGTCCGGAAAAATGAGTTGATTAAGTGATTAATAGAATATTTAATACCTACGTAATTATTTGTTTTCATATGAAATACAGGGTGCACAGAGACCCATCACGATGCCATCATCTACGCATTCTGTACATCAAACTAATAATAATAATTAGCAATAATAATTACTGCGAAACGACTTGTCGTTTTGGTGTGAAAATTCGGTGTTTATGGCAACGCGCAGTGGAACGCACGCATAAAATTGTGCTTATGGGTGCATGCGACGGTACAGGGGTCGTAGGAGTATTTAAAGTTATAACATTTATAACTTGTTTTCCAGTACAAAAAAAAACAATAACGGGAAGAACAAGTGACTCTCGGCTTCGTTAAGGGTATTTTTACACTCCTTATGTATAAATAAAGAAATCAGACACATGATAAATTGTTGTTGGAGTCTGTTTTGAGCTATGGTACGTATGGCAAAAATTGTGCAATAAAAGATATCATTTACTCCCATCATTCTCTTCCACATTTATTTGTTTATTTGAATGCCTTACAACAATTATAGCTTTAACTAACATTTAACGTAAAAATATTTAACATCGTTTATACAGGATATTTACAAAAGTTGTACAAATAAACTTATACCCTAATACAAATAAACACGAAACAAAGTTATGCTAGGTATAAACGTCAAAAAATTTAAGGTTATACCGAAGTTATTCCTAGGATAACTTAATTCCGTGTTTATTTGTAAGGCCCATAGAAAATAATCACGAAGGCTTACATATAATCACGTTATCTAAATATGAATTAGATTTACGTGAAACTATAAATCAGAATCTAAGCTCTCGGTTCGGCCTTACGAAGATTACAAACAATCCCCCGCACTTTTTGGGATAAAATTAAGTGCGCATGACGCACAAAAACACATATTGGTGCCGATTCCCTTGTTCACAAACTAAACTAAATTTAAGTTCAGTGCATCTTTTTCTTTCTATTTAATTATGAAAAGGACAGAAGGTAAACTTTAGTTTAGTCCTGTCAAATTAATCAGCGCTTGACGTAAATTGACGTAATTTTAGTCGGCAAGTTTTTAATCACGTCTAAACTTTCAAGGAGTAGTGACAGGCGCTGATTAATTTGACAGGACTAAACTTAAATTTATCTTCTGTCCTTTTCTTAATGAAATAGAAAGAAAAAGATGCACTGAACTTAAATTTAGTTTAGTTTGTGAACAAGGGAATCGGCACCATTATTATGATGATATAGTTTAGTATAAAAATTGCACGCCCCTCCACAAAATATTTCTATACAAATACCTATATATTTCAAATGTATACTTACAGAAATTACAAAAATTATTCCTGGTAGGTAAATTACTTTTATTTTTGGTGTAAAAAATTGCTGTTTACGACAGCGCAAAACATTGTACGTATGGGTGCAGGCAACGGTTCAGGGCGTATTTAAAGTTATCAGTTTATACCATTCAAAACTTGTTGTAAGTAATGGAAAAAAATGTTGGAATTTCGACCTTCAATATCTCCATAACCAGAAGGTTCCCAGGTATGGTAGAGTGCAAAAAAAAATCACAATGACGGGGAGTGACTCTTGACTTCGTTAAGCGCTTTTTTTTTACATCCTTTATGTAACAAGCAGTAGGGGGGCGTATAATTTTAAATTAGACGATCTAATACTCCTCGCGGGCTTTTACTGACTTTTTGTGCGTCGTGACTGGACTGGACGAACAATTTGTCGCCTACGTTGGCCCTTTTTTGCGTTGTTGCGACGGAGATGTGTGAAGCATGACATAACAAGGAGTAACGGAAATTTTGAGAGCAACACCGATTTGGGAGACTCGCATAGCAGTTCAATACATTTTGTGGAAAAGGCATCGATGTTGCCATACTTAAACCACGCGTGATGTTATGTTCCAATAAAATGTAACGATCGATTTAACGCCTTGAATTCAAATGTTTGATTTACATCCGAAAAACCGTGATAAGATGTAGATAATACCTTTTACATAGGCATGAAATAGATGACACTGATTTTCTTCTCAAAGTTAATAATAGTCTTTAAGGCATTAAATAACTTTTTGTATGTTGAATAGAATATTCAGTCGGTAATTTTGTATCAAAATGATGACTTATGGAATAATGACCAAGGATTTAAGTATGTATAATTCATTCATTCTTTTCGACTACTACGTATTTGTTTTTCCTCGCATTGACCTGCGCACTGCCTTCGCTGCTTGATGTCTCGTTGACATTGCGTTATCGTCGCTTTTGCGCAGCGCATAGGTACGGTTTATGCGAAAAGTGCGATATATTATAAGTTATTTGCATGGCTCATAATCATCTAAAACGTAATACTTGCCATCGCACTAAATCGATAGACGTGCGTTTTTATAAAAATAAAAAACTGAGGATACTCGACTAAATTCTAAAGTTTCTAAATTAAAAATGATACTAAAATCAATAAGTTAAGGACTTAAATTAAAATAAACTAATACTAGTAAGTATCTGATTTAGATGGACGTTACTAAACGAATGAACGAAAAAAATAGGAGGGTAGTTTTACATAAGTTCAATAGGTAACTTTCGGCTTTCTTCGAGATTCAAAATGGTGTCTATACAAGGTTTTTGATATTTTTAAATCAGACAAAATCGTGATTATGTGGAAGGCACATTTTAAAGACAAAATGTCATTTATGTAATTTCATGATTAAGTATGACATGACATGACGATCTTCAAGAAAATTACAAAAATAATACATTTATATAAATATTCGCTTACCTATGTGAATATTCAAAGAAAGTTCATAAAAGAATCCACTGCTGTATTGGAAATGTTAATATTTTATTCTTATCCTAATTCTATAAAGGCTTAACAATAAAAATAAATAAACTTGTTTTAATTATTTCAGTTATTACAACAAACTTTGCTAATAAGTCACACAAACTTGAAAGCTTTTTACAGTTTACTTAATTGAATAAAAATTGATTTAATTGTTACAAGTAACTCTCACAATTACCAGAAAAACATATATTACATGAACGGTAAAGTTAATTTCAATTAAAAAAAAACATTGAAAAAAGTATCAATATGATAAAGCGCGCGTCACACAGAAGGCAAGAAACTAATCGCTTGTATAAAAGTCTGGATGGCTATTGGACCTTGTGGTCTCTTACGGTTGCTATCTAAAGATCTGGGCCTCAAGTCTGCTATTACAATAGTGTCAGAATGGTCTCTTCATTGTGAGTTTTTGACAGATTTGCCATACAAACACTGTCAAATACTCACAATGGCGGGACCATTCTGACACTATTGTAATAGCAGACTTGAGGCCCTGGCCTTTTGCGCAAAGTGCGCTTTAGGCCTCTTGTTCACACACATTTTTATAGACGTAAACATCTACCTTCTTATTTATAAACGCGGAGTTCAGTTACATCCAGTATTATCCAGATTGGCCATACATTTTTCGCCATTTCAGTTTGCCATAAATTTACTCAAAATTCAAATCTTCTTACGATTTTTGCAATTTGTAACTCATTGTCTGGGTGTATGTTGATAAAAGCATGATTCGCCACCGTAATAAACATTTATTTACAGATTTATAATCATTAGAATCAGTAACACAACTCCTTCAGTTAGTATAATCCCCAAATGTCAAGATTTCATGAAATAGCACCGGGTGACGTCATCACGTCAGCGCCGGCTGTCGCTGAAAACCAGCGCTGGAGCTCTGTCTCGCATAGGGTCGTAGCATTATGCTGAGAGATGGCCGTTTTGCGTGGATGTGGCGCATATTTTCCCCCAACTTGTTATTTTCGTGTTCGTGTTCTTTCTCTGCGTCATGTTTGCCGCAAATAAACGTATTTTCTTTCTTTCTTTCTTTCTAAATGGGGTAATATGAAATTAATGAGTTGTATTGATGATTTTAATGATTATAATTCTATAAATACAGATTTGTTACGGGCGCGAATAATATTCAGATCAACATACAACCTGATACTGTCCTGCAAATTGTATAAAACATTCGAATAAAGAAAACGTACGTGTACGGTCAGCTGCAGAGAAATCTTTGCTATACCCAAAGTCTCAAATTCAGATAATTTATGTAAACAAAGGGGATAACATATCAAAAAAATATCTTCGTAATGTTAATTCATATAAAATGGCGAAAAAAGAGGTTACATTTTCTTTTAAGTACTGATTTTAGGAAATAATAATTAACAAATAATCATACCGTAATTATTTTTATAAATTTCCGGTTTTAAACAAAGTTATTAAAAAAGGAGATTTTCGGGTATAAAATATTTTATGATAATGGTAAAAATGCAGAAGATCCAAACATTTTCAAATGTTTTACATCTTCAACAACACTAATATTACAACTCTCATTCATAGATTCATATTGTAAGTAGCATATCTAGCCACATTTTAGATGAAAACGGCAGTAAACTGTTTCGAGTGGAAATCGATTCTGGGAGGCCTACGTCTAGCACTGGAGTTAAAAGGGCTGATTATGACGATCATATGCCGTGACTCCGACATACTACACAATACATTGTTTGGCAACGGTATTTTGTTTGCATAGTTCTTATAATTAATTCACTTTAATTTTAGCGATGACTATTTACAAAAAAAGAATATGATAAAATGTTTTGCACCACGGTCCTGTCATTTTGACAGTGACATTTCTTGACATTACTTTGTTTACATAAATTATCTGAATTAGAGACTTTGGGTATAGGGGGTGATTTCTCTGCAGCTGACTGTACGTGTAGAAACGTTTGAAAAATTTGAATTGACATGGCGCTTTCGGCTTAATAATGGGGCTACGGTTTATTAGCCGTATGTAGACACGGTCATCGGTATTGTAAGGATCACTTTGAAGCTTGTTTACACAAAAGGTGCGACAGATCGTAGATGTTGACGGCTAAAAAACGTGTGTGAACAAATGGCCGTATGGTGCTTTCAATTTGGTAGAGGGGTTACAGATAGAGAATGCAATCTGGAGTCGGGATTGGCAACTCAAGATCTCGCGTGCTAAGTCTGAGGTCGAGATTGCATTGGCATTCGAGATCACGTCCGACAATTTGACGAGTTCTCGCGATATCGAGATTGCATTCCATAGTTACAGTGACTGCGCGCTAAATATATAATGCCAATTTTACGCTCCACAGTTGAGCTACAATTTGTATCGCAACTACTAAGCTGTAACCTGTCTGTCAGATTAAAAGCACATGTTTTGCCTTCAGCTGAATAAAAAAATGCGTATTCAGTCATGCTGTATGATGAAATTCATTAAAACAGAGTAGTATTAATTCTAAACGAATTATAACAATGTTATAATTTTTTTACCTATAAACAGGAAACAAATTGGCTATAATTATAACTTAACAATTTGCGCTGAAACAAACACTACCTATTGTGCAATATATGAATATTGAGTGATAGATTTTCTTAGAACAATTCATTTGTGGCACTGGATGTACATTACAAGGTCAATTCCCATATTTAAAAATGGTCAAAATCTCATCTCAGCTACAATCAATATATTTTTTTTAAAATAATTCCAGAATTTTGACAAGTTCGAAAATACCTCAATCTCTCAAAATCAAAAATACCTCTAATTTAACCACGTGAACTAGAGGTGTTTTTGACAGATTCAGACTGAAATTTAGAATGCGAATATTCTTAAAAATACGGGAATTGACCCTCTGTTACTTTGCTAACAAAATAAAAATAGGACTTTCTTTAACAGGGACGGTACAAACTTTAGTCCAAATTTTTTATCTTTTTCTATGATCCAACTAAAGTTAGTTTGACACCTAAATAGTTACAATGATGCTAAATATTCTTATGATGCGAATAGAGATAATATTCTTATTTTGTTGGCATAGGATGGGATGTAATACATTTATTTTTAATACCTATTTCGATTAATTACATGCGCGTGATTTAACATGTAGTGTCTTAACATAAAGTTAGTAATTTACCAAGTTTAGTTATTTCTATTGCTAAGACAAAATAATTACACAGTTTAGCAACTCGTAGAGATAATAGGTAGGCAAGCTACAGTCACAACTATCCGCGCTGCTTCTCGAAGAGAGAAAGAGCTAGAGGACATAAGTCGTCTTCCGTCTCTTTCTATCACCGTTACAATGGCACTGATTCTGCTGTTAACCATCTAAACTACTATTGCTATCTTTTACTCTCAAATAAAATTAGAAAAGGAGGGCAGTAATTAAGATATGTCAAATTAGGTCCAACTTATACTTCTATCAAGGGGAGAGGCCACTGCCCGGCAGTGGGTAGCTTCAGGCTAGATAACAATAGACTAGAATACTTCAAAAAGACCACACTAAATGTAAACAAGACAAGTTTGACAGGTCTTAATCACCACTGTCTCTTTCTCACTCTATCTGACAGTAAGAGCGGTTTCGCACTACTTCCGATCCGAATTCGAGATCCGAGTTCCATCCGAATTGGAAATGTTCTAAATTCGGTCGGATGGAATTCGGATCCAGTGCGCAACTCTTAATACAAATGGTACTACGGGCACTGCGGACCGTCATTTCTCAGATTCGGATCGGACATAGTGCGAAACGGCTCTAAGAGATAGCAATACTCTAACTTCTGTGTAGTTGGTACACACTAGAATTAGAATTATCTACAAATGATTTAGCTGGCCTACTCTATTTCTTTATGCATTCATCAACTTCACATATCAAAACGTCAAACGGCACTGACAGATGATATTTGACAACGTCAACTAGTGTACACAGATAATATATTTACAAATGTAACTACACAGATACCCGTAACACTGAAAGTATTTTATTTTTTAAACAAATCGAAGGAAATGTTGGAAAGAAATGCTCAATCAGAGGCAAATGTTTTATCAGGAGACTTATGTGATCAGTGTAGATGTTAAAAGTTTTATACTGAACATACAGATAACATCGAATCAGTATGGATTCGATGTTATCTGTATATTCGGTATAAAACTTTAAATGTGAAAGCAATCTGTATGTCTGTCTGTTAGGTTTTCTCGCCTTAACCGCCGAACCGATCGTCATAAAATTTGGCAGAGATATAGCCTGGGATTTGGAGAAGGACATAGGCTATTTTTTTACGCGATAACCGACATCCACGCGGACGGAGCCGCGGGCAAAAGCTAGTATTTTATAAAATCGAATTACTGGTCAATACACCTATGATGCTTGTGCAAAATGCAAGTTTAAGCGAAGTTTCGATTAGCAACAACACTTGCAAAAGTTGACTTCCGCAAGCAATTCTTACTTTGAAAACTTGCGGAAGTGAGCTTGCTGTGGTTGTTTACACGGATAAGAATTGCTTTTGCGGAATTCAACTTCTGCAAGTTTTGTTGCTAATCTAATTCTAAGCTATGCTATGCAAGTAACAGGGATTGTATAATAATAATAATTATCCTCCTGACATTTACACTTATCACAATAGTTAATTTAGTCTACACAGGTGAACCTCAAATACGGAAGAATTGCACAACATCTAGATATGTTACTTTTTAATCATCAATGTGCGCTTCTATCATTTCTACCGTGACGATATTATCGTGGACGTCCACGTCACGGCATCACTATAACACAGGAAAGTAAAATGTATGGAAATATATGAAGACGCTTTTAAAGGACATCATGCGTTTCGTACCCAAAAATTAAAAAGCCGAATTTGTTTTCTAATGGGAAATAACATCTTGAAAATTTTTCAATGTTATAACGAAAGTCTACAATTAATGGTATACTCAAAATTGATGGTATTATTTCCCATAAGAAAACCCTTTTTTTTGTGGTACAGGGCCCGTCACTTAACAAGAAGGCTCGCCGTTTACCTGCGCACTGGACGATTTACCGTCCAAATTGGTGGTATGTAGTACTAAGTAACTAGTAAAGTACCTATTATGATTCTACAATCAAACAATTACACTTATATTATAAAACAATAGCCTAGTAATTAAGGACGCGACTTTACCCGTGCGCAGACGCAGCCACTGTCGCTCAGCGTTCTTTTTACGTGACGACTACTGTACAAAATGTTCGACACCTGTAGCACTAATCTGTAAAAATCTCACCGTGAAAACATAAGTGAAATGAGTCCAAAGTGAGCTGCCCATCTCTAGACTAGCGTCAGGTAGGATGACAGTTCACTTCACGCTCACTTCAACGTGAAATTTTCACAAAATCGACCGGCTGAATGATGTCGTTTCCGTCCACGAAAACATTATCACGTGCACGTATTTCCATACATTTTATGGACGTTGACGTGAACGGCCACCATAATATCGTCACGTAAGAAATTATAAAAGCGCACAATCTCTTAATAAACGATTTGAATATCATTAATATAATAATGAAAACATTAACAAAGTTTATTATGCAGAAAAAAACAGGGATAAAAATAAAATAAAAAACCTTTCATTAAATGTCCAAAATATAACGATTAATCAGTCTTGGAAGACATTGATGTCCCTTTCGTATGAACGAGAAAATATTGCAACCAATGTTACATGGCTATTGACTATATTTTAAATAATTGAAATACATAATAATGTTCAAGTTAAAAAAAAACATGTTAATGACTTTTCAGAGTAAAAAACACTGAAATCGATGATGCTGTTATGTGATAAGTATAGCTATTCACAACCATCCGACAGGCTGGCTTGTCGAAAATTACACATTTGTAAATACTGTTTTGCCTTGTTAATAATACATTAAATCTCAAAAAAATCGTAAAAAATGAGCGCCTTATGTACTTGACGTTGCGTGAGCGTGCGTGAGCCATCGCCGCCCGCTCGATGTCCCGCGCGCACAGGGTGGATGGATATCATCACATGAAGTTATTTTTTGCTCCGTTGGTGTAATTGCTGTATGGCGTTCCAGTGGGAGGATAAATA
This sequence comes from Dryobota labecula, assembly GCA_947523025.1. Classification (NCBI taxonomy): domain Eukaryota; kingdom Metazoa; phylum Arthropoda; class Insecta; order Lepidoptera; family Noctuidae; genus Dryobota; species Dryobota labecula. The sequence goes on along the minus strand of OX383286.1, from coordinate 3,373,519 downwards.
AATAAATTTTCGGTTACCTGATTTGCCTTACCGCTGAAAGCAAATAGTTGTCGAAAGAATAGCTAATATATACGGTGTATCTATTCAAACACGAACTATTTTAAGAGATACACCATGTAAAGAAGGTAAAGAAGCCATGGAAACGATTTTTTTTTTTAATCTGACTATATTATTTAAAAAATTAAATCATTTAAAATTACTTGATATGATGATTAATTATCAAAAGACACCGTGCTCATGCCGCCACCGCGTCCGGGAGTGTCATTCATAGAATTTAAAAAAAAAGTAAGTAAAGTTTTTTTTTTTTTTTTCAAATAGTCACACTTATTTTAAAATTATAATAATTATGTAAAAATATAAAACACTTAGATAAAAAAAAAATCGCTGCTATGGCTTTTTTACCACCTATAGATGTTTCTCTTAAAATATTTCGTGTATGAATAGATACACCTTATATTTGATTTAAACGATCAAAAATATAGTTTCGAATGCAAAGCGTTTAGAAAACTAGATACAAAAATTTCTATGTAACTATTGTATTATAGGACGGGACATAGCTGATCACAATTTTTTTTTGTAAGACCTGTATTATATACCTACCTATGATCCACATTAAAGATATATATTAATTGATTGATTGATTGATTGTCAATTCGGCACGGAAGCGTATAGCATGGTTGTAAATAGCTATGAAATTCATGATAAGGCGCTCCGTTTGTGTACGTAAGTAGTCGGGATTTCGGAAAGTTCGTAAAATTGCACGTCAGTAGAATCATAAACTTGATCACGTTTTGTATACAAAGCTTATTTATTTTTATAATTTAATTATGAAAAAGCGTCAGAGAAGCCCGCGATATTCAAATTTTCTTAGGTTTTTTGCAATTTGCAGGTTATTTTTTTATTTATTAATAAAAATTAAAGACAGTTTGACACAAGCACATAAATGAGTAAATATAGAAAAAATTTGCCATCATCAATATTAAGGGTACTTTTCCTCCAACCACGGTCTTTTTTTTCCATTCTGTATAGGGTGTATCTATTCAACCACGAAATATTTTAAGAGATACACCTATAGATGGTAAAGAAGCCATGGAAACGATTTTTTTTTTTAAATCTGAGTATATTATTTAAAGAAAAATCATTTAAAATTACTTGATAAATGATGATTAATTATCAAAATTCACCGCTCATGCTGCCACCGTCGCCGCGTCCGGGCGGGTCATTCATAGAATAAGTAAAATTTTGGAAATAGCAACTCCTTTGCAAAATGTCTCAAGCAATTTTAAAATTATAATAATTATGTAAAAATATAAAACACTTAGATAAAAACATTTTTTTTCGCTGCTATGGCTTTTTTACCACCTATAGATGGTCCTCTTAAAATATTTCGTGTATGAATAAATACACCTTATATGTTAACATTTTCAGAAAATCATCCACTTTTACAATACTTGTAAATATGTGAGCACCATGTATCTTTCACATAATTTGTCTGTCATTACTTCACTTTTCATTCTTTTTACCTATTGTGGTATAGTAATTTTATTCTAGGTACATCGTCTTCACATATAATTATTAATTAATATGTACAAAATATTGTTATCATTTTAAAAGAGTAAGTATGGAGTGTCTTATCCATTCTTCTCCATACGTAACTACCTTTTGGAAGGGGCAACTAGAATCAATATTTTTTATTTGATATATGATTTGACTTTGACTTTGACTTTGGCTTCGCTGATTCTAATGTTTATAATTCTTAAAGACATATTTGTTACGGTTGCGAATCATATTTTATTCAACATACAACTTGTGACTGTAGGTGGATGCAGTGAACCTAGAGACATAGCTAACCTTTTTAAAAATCTGTTTAAAGTCGAGTCACCATTGGCCGACAGTTCTGAGGGCCAAGTCTACTAATGTACAAACGTTGCAATGGTCTCTTCATTGTGAGTTTTTGACAGATTTGCCATACAAACACTGTCAAATACTCACAATGGCGAGACCATTGCAACGTTTGTAAATTAGTAGACTTAGGCCCCTGACACTGACCTGCAAATTGCAAAAAACGTAAAAAGAATTTCGCGAGCTACCTAAGCGCATCCCCCTTAAGAGGGCTGTCTCGGGTCCACTAGTGCCCCTCCTTGAAAAAAATATTATCTCGTGACTGAGAAGGAAATATGAAAAAATGCTCAATCAGCTGACTCGGTAAGAGTATAGTGTAGTGTAGTGTAGTGTGTGTAGTGTGTAGACGAATACCGAAACCGAGGAAACCGTTTTTCTTTAGATCGAATTTTATTGCTTCGTGTCTCAATATCGACGCTTGAAAGGCAATATTGACCAAACGACATATTGGCAACTTTACACTCGAGCATCTTAAAGTATATTTATCCAAAAAAAAAGACAACTTTAAAATGGAGTATTTTATATTTTTTTGTGTATACTCTAGGAGAGTTTAAACAAAAAAAAGCATTTTAAAGGTTATTTTAAGGAAAAAATTCTTTAAAATGCTCTAGTGTAAAGTTGCCAACATGTTGTTTGGTCAATTTTGCCTTTCAAGCGTCGATATGAAACTTTATAAAAGGAATTAGAAAATTCTAGACACACTTAACGAGGCAGCTGATTGAGCCGTTTTTCAATAATTCCTTCTCAGTCACGAGATAATATGTTTTACCTGAGGTAGCCCTCTTAATATTGACAAACTTGACTTCAATATAAAAAAAAAGTCAAATGCGCAACTTTCAAAAGCAAATTACTGAAATACATTAATTTGAACTTAATGGCTTTATGAGTAGTTTTATTTATAATGGGAGCAATTTTTTACATCATACAAAATCTTATCGATAAAGACTTCCATCACATTAAGAGTCCAATACACCGAAAACAATTTATTTAATATATGAAAGGAACATCCTCATAAAATTCAAAGATAGATCATTTCTTTTATCTAACTGGTACACTTTTGTACCGTCGCCAGCCCATCAGGTTATACGAAACTGTCAAATTTGTTCAAACGATTTTAAACCTTAAAATGTTGAAGGTTAAATTCAAAATCGAATGAGAAAATTTTACAATTTGTGGTAACTAGAGGTGCTTTTTTTATTTGGTTGGGAAATTGTCAAATAACTTCTCCCGCTGTGGGCGGAGCGGGAGGGCGTGTCAGACTTTTACTGACTAAAACCCAACCGTGTTCCTTCAGTTGCCTGTGTGCCAGGGCCACGGTATCCCTTTCGGACAAACCCGCAACCCTGGCAGGTACCTTGAAGTGCTGGCGACTCCATTACGGACTAGATAGTACAGTCGTGGTCAAAAGCGTTAACTCATGTTTTAATCATTACTAGATAATATTTACGCGATATAAATACATTTAAGTCTTAAAGAAAGATTGTGTTCCTATATTGAAGTACAAAATCAAATGATTAAATAATAATTCTAGGTACACATTGTGAGTTATATTTGATCTACTATACACATTAGACTATTAACACATCACAAGGCTTGTGACCGCGGCTGTACGCTGTTTAATATTTATTGGCGGTCCAGAGTTGTTTTACATACTTCGATTAGCTCCATCAGTTGTGAGAATTTAATGTACGCCTCCTGCAGCATGTTTCTGGAAAGCATAATTGCCATATTAGGACTCTTCTATGAGCAACGTGTTATAACTATAGATCGGATATTCGGAGGCATATTTACTTAAAAGTTATTTGTTAGCTATGAAAGTATGGAAGCGGATTCTTGAAATATTTCGTTTGTAAAAAGAAAACCGGGGTGCCCGGACCACCGGTAAAATATGGAAGCAACTTTTAAAAAAACCCCAGGGTTCTTGGATTGCATAACTATTCAGATGCATATTTATTTAAAATTTATGTTTAACCCCGATGCAAATATGTGTATGTAGTCCTAACCTACCCCACTGATATAATTATTTTTAAATTAAATATTATATCCTGATTGGGAGTAAATATTACCTCGGCTACTTAGGAAAAGTAAGAAAGAAAGAAAGAAAAATATATTATTTGGGACACGCACAGGAAATACAAAGAGTAAAAAAGGAGCACTTAAAACTAACAAAATTTACATTAAAAACAAAGAAACAATATTTGACAGGTGAGTCATTAAATGTTCGGCATTTATCAAGATGAATCGCTAAACAGTTGAACAGCGCATTGAAATGATTAAAGTGTATTATCAAAACGGCAGTTCAATTCGTCAAACGTTTCCCGTTGTCAATGTATTGAAAGCAACGGGTTCCTGATCTCAAGATTCGGGGTCAAGACATGACCTCCAAGATCTGATTGATAGATGTGATTTAACGCCCCTTGATTATTTTTTGTGGGGTTATGTGAAATCAGTGGTGTATGAGAACAAGCCAAGAACTATCGAAGACCTAAAGAGTAACATCACACGCGTCATCAATGAGTTAGAGCTGCCATTATATCAAAAAGTGGTGGAAAATTGGACCTCTCGTATTCACGCTACCATACGAAGCCGAAATGGTCATTTAAATGATATGACGCCAAAAAGTAAGCCATCAAAAAAAGACAATATAATAGAATCGTAAACAATCTATGTGTTTTATTTTAATTTAAAAATACCTAGTCCCTATTGAAAAAACCCTATATTACCTCTGATTTTACATCACTGTCAAAATCACAGTGACCTTTATTGTCGTTGCAATAAGGTTGTTGTTGGGTTGCTGCCATTGACAAGTTTGTCAAAATCAGTGATCTTTATTCCATATACAATAAGGTTGCTATTGGGTTGCTGCTGTCAGAGGTAATATAACTGATAGGACTGTAATTGTTGGGTGTTTTTGTAGTTTTGTGAGTTCTGTGTGGTGTTATTCTTGTCTCAAACTTGCAACCTAAGATTTGTTCACAGATTCAATTCAATAGGCTTCCAGAAACTGAATCGGAACCCTTATTATGCCTTTCGTCCTCATAAAATGCGAGTTGCAGTATTTAAAACAGTTTTCCAGTATTTCGAAAGCACGTACCTGCACTTAGTACAAAACACGGCGAGCCTGCTCTTGTTGATATACTCGTTGTCCATACAGATGAGTGATAAACTGTCCCGAAACGCCCGCTCGAGGTCTTCTACGCACGCATCCGGTGTATCTGAACTTAACACGCTATAAAAAAGATATTTAATTAGAAACAGGAACCGATTGTAAGCAGTAATATTACTGGCATTATAGTTGGGCCGTTTTGACTGAGTCGTCGGGCCATATGAATTTGACGTGAATACTAGGGCATGCAATATCGGAAGGTTCTCAATTCCGGAACTGAGTCCCAATTCTGGAGATCTGACTCCGGAATTCCGGAACTGGTAACTTTTAAAGTTTGTTTCAAATCAAAGAAGATTTATAATTATATCAGTCTTAATCATTTTTTTTTAGTAACAAATTAAACATCTTTCTCACTTATTACTCTAATTAACGGCACGGCCATCTAGCGGCTTGTGGAAAGTTCCACAGACTAGTTTGGTTGTGTTAAGATAAAATAATAATCAAAATGTAAAAAAAATATGAATATCGGAATTCCGATATTACTCCTCTCAATTCCGGAATTGAAATATCAGATAAATTGTTACGGAATTCCGGATCTACGAAATTCCGGAATGCATGCCCTAGTGAACAAGTCTTTAAATTTTGTTCTATGGTGGGAGGAAATTTAGAAAACTGATGATAACAAAATCAAAAGAGATGAGATGATAAATATGTAACTGCAACACCAAACCGTATTTGGTGTTGCAGTTACATATCTATCATCTACATCCAAAATTTAATTACACCACTTTTTAGCTAAAGGATCAAGGAGTTCGATACGTTGAGTGAGGAATGTGATCAGGGTTGGGCAGTATTTGAAATACAAATACTACAATGCCTCATGCGAACTACGCATCAAAAAGATCTAACATCACAAATCCTGCATCGCGCAATTAGAGTTTACCGTACGACTGGCATATATACAACATCTTGACATCAACCGTCGGGCAGTTGCCCACCAGACACAACACCCGTCTGGTCGGAGGATCCTCCCTTTTTCATATTTGGTATTTGTATTTCAATTACTTCCTAAAATGTAATATGTAATTGGTATTTCAAATACCTGTCGGTAAGGTATTTTGTAGTTAGTATTTCAAATACTTATGCCATCAAAATACATTTTTATATAAATACATTTAGCGATCTTATTTATGAAAATGAAAAATAAAATGACTTATACATAAACTAAAAACGGGGCTCTGTACCTAGTACTTGTACCATATTCTAAAATTGCTTAAGCAATATGAAACTATCAAGTGTGCACGTTTAAAAGTCGTTTTGTATATTAGGGCAGTCACGACAATTTATACGTACATATTGAGCAAAAATGATTGCTGGAAAACAACTTTTAGTTTTGTCGTGAAAAATCGCTGTTACAGCGGCGCGCAATGTAACGCATGCAAAACATTGTGCTTATGTTTTGCACATACAAAAACAATCTTTTTTTTATCCTCTTGTGATCTATACCGTCACGGAGTTTCCCTAGCTAATTTAATTTGACCTTGAAGATATTATAAACTCACCCTTTAATAGCGAGTGTGAAGGCAGTGATCTGATTGGTGAACAGCATCAGTTTGCTGGTCAACGCTTCTAATGGCTCGTCTCCGGGCCATTTGTCTTCTATGTTGTGGGGCACACCGATGCGGGTTGATAGTTTGGCACTGGATAGGTGAATATCGTGATTAATAAATGAAAGTATTACTAACTGTACGTTTCGATATAAAGAATTTTTTTCTACATGGAAAAAAATCGGTGCTCATGTTCGTGCTTATGTTAAAATGTTGCTATTTTTATTATGCAAATTAAACGTGTAACACAGCATAGCAATGACACAAAAGAGTCGAGAAAGCAAATGGACCTGGGCCACAAGGCGGCGACGTTAATAGATGTCCTCCTATAAATAAATATCACCCGTCAGTCCACTATTCCTTTGCTTACCCATGCATATCTGGTATGGCTCTAATAATCCTTCCATATCCTATGGGCACGTCTTCCCTACCATTACTGCGCCCCTCGGTCTACTCCTTGATATGCAATGGCCTCTGTAGCACCATGAAACATGAGGCTCCAGGGGCTAGTGTGAATCTTTGGGTTCATTCGAGTGATCGAGTCTGGTCAAACCAAGCTGGGGTCGGTGCGTTTCATACATTCATTGCAAGCTAGGCTTGTCGAAGTCGATACGTGGATGGGTGACCAAAACATACCCACCCCTCCGTACCTCGGAAAGCACGTGAAGCAGTTGGTCCAAGCTGTCATTCTTAAATCTTCGACAGTCGTTACGGGTAGTCTGACAACCAGTCTTACCAAGAGGTATCATGTTACCCAGTTACTAGGTTTTGGAGGTTAGATAGGTAGTCGCTCCATGTAAAATACTGGTATTCAGCTATATATGGTTAGACTAGAAGCTGACCCCAGGAAAATGCTAGGTAGATGATGAGATTACTAATAAAAAGCTCGACTTGACAGTCCGCACATTCTCGAAGACGTCTATGACCATCAGTTCGCCATGCTTCTCGTCCTCTACATCAACGGAACGGTCGTTCAGCAGACGGTCTACTGTAATCTTGGCTAGCTCCATGTATTCAACAAGTAATTAATATTTGAGAGATTACTCACCAGGTGAGGAACTCGTGGCTAAGCAATAATAGCCACACGCTTGCCGTGGTCCGAGGATTGGTGACCATCCATAACACACTGAGACCCCTTTGTGCTTTGGAAATCATGTCCCGGCTCTCATTCGTAGATCTCCGACAGGTTTTACAGGTTGTCAGAAGCCCGAAAGTCTGACAACCAGTCTAACCAAGGAGTATCGGGTTCTGAAGGTCATACAGGCAGTCGCTTTTGGTATTCAGCTGCATCTGGTTAGATTGCATGCCGACCCCGGGAAAATGCTAGGCAAATGATAAGAGATTACTCACCAAAAACTGGACATGACAGTCCACACATTCTCGAAGGCATCTATGACCATTAGCTCGCCATGCTTCTCGTCCTCTGCATCAACAGAGCGGTCATTCAGCAGACGGTCTACTGTGATCTTGGCTAGCTCCATGTATTCTGGTATTATCTGGCACTTCTTCGCCACCTCTAAGCAAAGGTCTTTGAAGTTTGAGACCTCAGATTCTGTTAGGGATTTTGAATCTGAAAAAGAAAGAACGATTTAATCTAGATATTTATAGTAATTACATATAATTCTTTACAAAGTAAATATTCATGTCAAACAATGAACTTCAGAATCAGGTCAGAAGGAACTACTATCAAACCTCTTTCCGGTATCACCATTTGCTATTATTAAGCAAGGTGGAAAATTACTGCCAATAATTGTACTACTACTTATCAAATAACCTCAATATCGTCGCCTTACAGTGAAAACCTCGTATATGCGAAAAAGGCAACTTTACAGAAGGGAGAATAAACTGCACCCTGTAAAATGTTATTACCACAGCTTCTTCAAATAACTATATTTTAGTGTGCAATATTCAAACTCGTCATAGATGGCGTTACACGTTGCAAAACTTTTTTGTGTGAAACTAGAACGTGCGTTACGGGATTTTATTTCCGAAAATGTAATAAAATAAAAATGACCAAAATTGCATTCCCGAGGTTTTCACTCTAAGGCGACGATATAGGATTAAATTAATATCTGGTACACAGGACAGTAGTACAGTCAGCTGCAGAGAAATCTCACCCCCTAACAATGTATTTATTCATTGCTAGGGGGTGAGTTTTCTCTGCAGCTGACCGTACTGGAACTGGTTTTTACCGTTATTTTACTGATTTAATTACAAAAAAAGAGTATTCTATCCGAACACTAAATCCTCACCTTTACTATCAACAGACGTCAAAGCGCTCTTCAAGTCAGTGATAAGATGCTCTATCCTCGGAAACACTTCGTTGAACACCGCTTTCCAATGTTTGAGCAAACATTTCAACACATCCGCCAACGTCCAAGGAGGCGCCTTGAACAGCACATGCTCCCATAAGTTGTCGTATTTTGCGCGCATTTCATTCTGGAATGATAAGAGGATGGTTTGTTAATATTGCATATAATTTTACAATCGACCCGCCCCTGCTTCGCTCGGTTTTTACGATGTGACAAAACATAGAGATTTCTTTATAATATGTAAGTTTAATATAAATGTATTATACACATAAACCTTTCGGAGTAAATTCTCTAAATGATGGTGAAAATCGCAACAAAATTCGTCGCGTAGTGCAGAAGGACAACGCTGTCACACAGACAGACACGACTTAAATTTATAATAAGTATAGATATGGATTGTACAAGAATAACAAATGATTAAAAAACTTACCGGTACCGCTGTTCCGCGCTTTAGGATTGCGCGGCGAGGCGGGGGGCTGCTTTGACGAATGAGCAGCGGGATGCCATGAGCGTTGACGAATGAGCAGCGGGATGCCGTGAGCGTTGACAAATGAGCAGCGGGATGTCGTGAGCGTTGACGAATGAGCGGCGGGATGTCGTGAGCGTTGACGAATGAGCAGCGGGATGTCGTGAGCGTTGACGAATGAGCAGCGGGATGCCGTGAGCGTTGACGAATGAGCGGCGGGATGCCGTGAGCGTTGACGAATGAGCAGCGGGATGCCGTGAGCGTTGACGAATGAGCGGCGGGATGCCGTGAGCGTTGACGAATGAGCGGCGGAACGCCGTGAGCGTTGATGAATGAGCAGCGGGATGCCGTGAGCGTTGACGAATGAGCGGCGGGACACCGTGAGCGTTAACGAATGAGCAGCGGGACGCCATGAGCGTTGGAACGCCGTGTGTGGTGCAAAATCGCACTATTACCATACAGATCTGGGGTGTATGATACACCTACATACTTTAATTTCTATGCCGTCTACCTTAGGAGCATCAAAGATTCTAACTAAATAAAAAGACGAGTAAGAAAACACATAATCATCATCATCATTTCAGGCGAAAGACGTCCACTGCTGGACATAGGCCTCCTCCAAGCACCGCCACTTCAACCGCTTCTGTGCTTCCCGCATCCAGCGGATTCCTGCGGCCTTCACAAGATCATCGGTCCACCTTGTGGGAGGCCTTCGTACGCTACGTCTTCCAGTACACCACATACCTCCAAAATATTAGCCAGCAGTTGATAGATTGTAGCCTGGTAATGCTTCAAGTTGTCGAACGCGTCAGGATCTGACTCTTGAGGAGTAGACTCCAGTAGACCCTTTAGCTGTGAGAGCCCTAAACTCTTGATGTTATTGATGCCTGCCTTGCTGCATAGGTGCTTGTCGTTCGATAATAGAATCTGGGGAAGATGGGTTCCTTAGGTGAGATGTTTTTGCTTGGGTGATGACAGACCAGATAATCTGAGACTACGCAATATACCCAAGCACAATCGTTTATTTTTTGTATCTATGAATTGGGCTTACGAGCATTTACCAGGGATAAATAAAGTTGGACCACTACGTTACAAATAAAATCCATTTTTAAATTATGGTGCTCCAGCCAAAGGTGTTCGACAGGATGTGAAAAATTACGTTAATAAGGTCCCTGTTCGAGTTCAAAACTAATCGGGCAATCCCGAATACCCCTCATACATGTGAGAGACATGAACAACAATCGAAATTAATGATTGTATCTAAAACAATGTCGCACTCGAACGAACACATTCCGTTCGGACAAAGTACCTTTTGTTGAAAAGAAAATAGGATCATATTTCTACTTATATTAAATGCTAGCTCAGAGTAGCCTAAGCTACTCCTCATAACATCAGCTATCTGCCAAAGTCTCGTCAAAATCGGTCCAGCCATTTCAACAGACAATAATTAAAAATTAAAAAATTAAATTGTTTATAAGTACTGTATATACTTTCACATGCATTTAGTAAAAAGCTGTTATTTTGAAATTAAAAACACTTCAATTATATTTTTTGTATACACCGTGGCATTTTAGTCGTCTTACAAAGACAGCCTACTTCATGTATCCCATGACTACTAATCATTCATGTAAAAAAAATGTTTTTTTTTTTTTTTGAACATTTGAATTTTTATTTATTTTTATTTTTATTAATTATGACGCATGACATAGTTTAAAACACCCTGTTACGAGTGCAGTCCGAGCCTTGTGTTACAAGGGCGCCGCGGAATGGACCGGCGACATCTTTATCAGAGTTCATTCAACCCTAACGCAAAAATGTGTTTCTTACTATTGCAACTTAAACTTAATCTAAATCCATTCTGCGGCGCCCTTGTATCACAAGGTATCACAAGGCTCGGACTGCACTCGTAACAGGGTGTTTTAAACTATGTCATGCGTCATAATTAATAAAAAAATATATATATAAAAAATTAAAATGTTCAATAAAACTTTTTTTTACATTAATGATTAGTAGTCATTGGATACATGAAGTGGGCTGTCTTTGTAAGACGACTAAAATGCCACGGTGTATACAGGAAAAAAAAATTACCAGTACGCAAACTTTTGTTTGTGGTTCAGTATCAGTAATAGAACACATTTCCATTATTTGTTCAATTTTTTTTTGGTCTTACTTGAAATCAGCAAAATATGGACACAATCTATTCGTAATAATATCAATGAGCGAGCGCACAGCGTTTCGCTTCACTGACCGCGCTGCACGCCGCTGTCGCCGCCGCCGTCGCGAGACGAGTATCCATTATACCAGTTTCAAAATAAACATCTTTCGTTAACGATTTTTTTTTCTTCTAAGACATGTCAAAATAAGAAATAGGTGTATAATAAAACAAGTTTAAGTTTAATTTGTCAAAATTTGCGCACTAATTAGAAACTTTTCCTGTATAAGTTAAGTACCAGTCCTTCATTCCAAATCAAAACTATTCTTAAGAAAATAGGTCTTATATACTAATATAACTAGGCCCTATATAAGGAGTACCTAAAATCAATTTACTGATCCATTTTCAAGTCCCAAAGGTCAGCCTTCACTGTCTTCCTAGGCGGGTTTCGAGGACATCAGAGTATGATGACATTGGAGTGTGATGACATCAGAGTATGATAGGATCATCTTACCACTGACTTCCCCCTCTCGGCCTGCTGTAGCGCGCAGTTCAGGATCTCGTCGTCTGGGGACTCGCAAGGGTATATGTGCGAGTTTGCATCGCGGAGTGGCTGACCTGCACATAAAATGGCACGATTTAATATTTATAAATAATAAACAGCAATCACCTGTAAAGATATTAAAATAAAAACTACACAACATTAATTTTTGGGATGAGACCTCAGAGCAAAATTAGAAACTATGATAAAACAGCGGGGTAAGTGCGTAACACACAGTAACAATGGGTTTCATTTTGACCGTTCAATAACATTCATTGCGTCATTTACGTGGTTGAGCAGACAATTTTTTTGAACTTATGAAGCAATGGATTAGCAATGTCCTTCAAAATCAATCAGGTTGTCATTGATAGTGTGCTATACAAATAAAATCGCGATAATCTAAGAAGTCGGATTTGACGTTTCTCATTGCTACGATAACTTTATAATGAACGTCTACGTCAGAAATCGAAAAATCAAATTCATAATCCTAATTAATTATTAGTGAAAAAAGTCACGATAGTAGTATATATAACGAAGTTAAAAGGAAAACTATGACAGCTAAGTAGGTTTTTCAAGTTTACGAGTAATAGTCGACCAACTTAAATTTGCAGTTGAAAAACATGTTCCCCCATACAATCTGTATAGGAGAGCATGTTTCTCAACTACAATGTTAAGTTTGTTCTTGGGATAAATTCATCCCAACTACGGAACCCTTCATTGTGCATGGTCCGACACGCACTTGGCCGGTTTTTATATTCAAAAGGCTACTAGTTTAGCCAGGGATCGAACCATCTTTAATAAAATCAAATCCTGACCCAAACCCAGAGATATTATCGATTTTAATTTCCATACACACAAGATTATTACTCACCTCGTATCCTGCTATTCTCAGGTAAGGACTTGTATAGGTAGTCCATGGCTGCTTTAGCTCGCTTCCATATCGCGCCGTTGCAGTTGTTGTTGTCTTTCAGTCGGTCCAGCTCATTGACTACCCGCCAAGGAACCAGCAACGTTGGCTGTTCTGCGTATCCTGATAAAGAGCAAGCGTTTATCATACTTGTTGATGAAATGGCACTAAAACGAATCACAGATTCATCATCATTTCAGCCGAACGACGTCCACAGATGGACATAGGCCTCCCCCATGCACCGTCACTTCGACCAGCTCTGTGCTTTCCGCATCCCGCGAATTCCTGCGGCTTTCACAAGGTCATCGGTTCGCCTTCCAACGCTACGTCTTCCGGTACGCGGTCGCCACTCGAGAACCTTTCGACCATCTGTTTTGCGAGCAATGTCCCCTGCCAGTTTAGCAATTCTTCTGGTTGTGTCGGTTACCTTAATTCTCTTCATTTCTGATTCGATCACGTAGGGAAACTCCATAGCCCTCTTCATCGCCCTTTGGGTGACAAAGACGATTTTATTTTTTTTATTTTATTTCCGTTTTTATTTCAAGAGCCATTTTTGTTTTTTTTTTTTTTATCTAAGTATTTTTTATTATTATGATAAAACAAAAAACACGCGTCTAATATTTTTTTTATTTTCTGACTGACGGACTAAACAGATTTTTTTTTTAATCCAGGAAACATCCTATTCTATAAATAAATATTTGATTATTGAGAATATTCATGTCATTAGTTTACCGATGGCTTTAGCTGAATATAAATAAATAAATAAAATAAATAAATATTATAATAATGCCATAAAAGAAAATTAACTCAGAATTTTATATTGTTTATGTTATTCTAGCGAAGAAATTCTGCCGACTGTGTATGCAATATCCATAAATTAAGTAAGTTAATTCATAATTACCTTTAATATTAGAATTGATCACATTCTTTATCATGTCCAACTCGTGTATAAAAATATTCGTATCCACAACTAAAACCAAGTCGCTACTAATGTTATCTTTTGTACAATTCACTAGAGGTGCTACTTGCTTTATCTGAAAGAAAAAAGACAAATGATTATTACAGGTTCTCTAATTTTGGAGAAAAAATTACCATTCTTTTGGGCTCGACACAGTCAGGTAAATATTACAATTATTTTGGGAATACAAAGCTGATAGTATATAATGCTTTCTTTTGATAAGAACAACATACACAAATTTCACATGCAAACCTGGAAAAACTATCAGTAGGTCTACAAAATATTTATCCCATACTGGAATCTTTGTTTCAGAAAACGCATTGATTACTTGAAATCTTTTTAATCTTCTTCTTTACGAATCAATGTTACAACATTCGTTCGGTTAACTATAGTATTCATTTCGCGTTTTAGCATGGTAATAGCGGTCATTGCCCTTTCCCTAATGTCTCTCCGTATTAATCCAAAAAATATGCTATATATGACTTTTCGTTATTGGAACATGTGATGGTCACGATAGATATTGATTCAGGACGTTACCGGACTTTATTTTAGGTTTCTAAATAAAAATTGTTAGAAAAGGTGTAGGTGGGTCAATGACCGCTATTGCCATGCTAAAGCGCTATAACTATAGATACTTTGGTATCCACGTTGATCGCAGCTTCAGTAGCGTTAATTGTAATAAAACATCAATATCTGGAATGTTTTCTTATCAAGTTTCAACAAACTATATAAGCAATAAAGATATTGAGTATTGAGACGGAAATCTTTATTTTTATGACAATTGGTATTAGGAGCAGGATATCCACAAAAGCAGCTCTAAGGCCTCGTTTACGGAGACGCGGGGCGTCGCGCGTCGCGTGCGGCGTTGCGTTTCGCGGCGCGTCGAACGTATTTTCAGTTTACAGACAGGCGGCGCGTGCAGCGGCCCGCGTCATCACACGCGCAAACACAAACATATGGCAATATACGATGCTGTTTATGAAGATGCGGGGCGTGACGCGGCGCGTGGTATGCCGCGTGCCCCGCCGCGGCTATTGCGGCGTTTTACCGTGAAGGGAGAATTGCAGGAATTGCTGGCCGCAATGCTGCGTGTGCCGCCGCGATAAACGTCGCGTGGGACGCGCCGATGCCATCCGCGGGCTCTGCTTGCATTTCAAGCAAACGCGTGTTAAATCGCTTCTCCGTAAACGCTCTCATACAACGCCATATGTTTGAATTTAGTGCGGGCCGCGCCGCCCAACGCGACACGCGACGCCCCGCGTCTCCGTAAATGAGGCCTAGAGTCTGCGTCCACTGGCGGCACGGCGGAATTCAAAATTTCTTACGTTTTTTGCAAATTGCAGCGATTTTTCGTTGTATGTTGATCATAATTCAATTCGCGGCAATTATAACAAAATAATTACTGTATTAAAATCATTATAGCTCTCGAAATTATATGTGTTTGATGGATACAAGACTATTTCGTGAAAATGTGACGATTTAGAGCTATATTGATGATTTAAATGATTATAATTTTAATTTTGTTTTTAATTTTTTTATTTTTTTTTATCTAGGGCATCTCAGAGTGTAACCACTAAGGTTCCGGCTCTTTAACCGGACTTTCCTGTGGCTGCCTTAAGCTCCTAACGAAACTTAATGCCTCCAGCCAGGGCGTAAAAACTATAAACTAAACGACTGCTGCTCGCTAAGGGCACTCCCTGTGGAGTACGAACCTCGGCTTAGGGCAGCTGAGTCGGAGGGAGGGTGGCAAGGGACCGACGGTGGCTGGATAATATCAGTGTTTTGATTATTATCGTGGCGAGTTTGGATTACATGCTGCTCAGCTAAAACGCGTGCTGGCGCTTCACTTACAGTCAAGGGTCGGGGAGGATAATTTTGTTGATAATGATTTTACTTATATTCACTCTTTTCCACCCACATCTGCACCTGCATGAGCTCCGCATTGATTAATGCGGATGTCTAAATAAATGCGGGAACTCCGCAATGAGGGCTATCGCGATTGAATTCGCCGCTCGAGGCGCTAGTGTAGAGTGAGGTGTCTAGAAATGTCAAATGTGAAACAACATTCACTGTTTGCGCGATTTTCTATCGCAAATTGTTACTAAATAATTATTCATAATTGTAAATATTGTGCCATTCCTGATTAATTATGGTTTATGATTTTAAGTAACAATCTAATTTCATAGAACTTGGAGGAAGAATAATATTTTTCTGCTTAATGCTTGCCAATTTTAGGAACATTATAATGAATATTCATTAGATATTTTAAAATGTAACAAAATAAACACTTTATGAAGTAATGAGCAGTGACGGATTAAGACTACTTGATGCCCTAAGCAATCCACGCCTGTGGGCCCCCCTATCCTTATGTAAACTAGAATCGGTCTTTAAACCTTTACCGCCTAAAAACATTAGTTTTTTGTCAAATAAGCTAATGAGATGTAAGGTACTTTAGAAGTGGAGTAGGTAATTAAAAACCATAGCATAATTTATTTATTTATTGAAATGCGCCTTGCGGCTTTTTCGGGCATTGAATTCACGCAAGATAGTATTAACGTCTAACGTTTTTAACATATCGGACTCTATGTATAATATCGATAAATTATCGAGCCTTTCTTGTATCATCTTTGTCCTTTTTTCATTTCTAAATATTTTTAATTTTGAAAAAGAACGTTCCGCTGAGCAATTTGTATATAAGCGATAAAAATATACGCAGGGCTGTTTCCACATTAGGGAAAGCTGATTCAATTTTATCATCATGTATTATTTTATACAATTGTGCGTGAGTTTGTGCTTCTTCTGGTCGGACGTGATGCCCTAGGCAATTACTTAATTTGATTAAGGGTTAATCCGTCACTGGTAATGAGTACTTAAACATATCCAAAACATATAAAATAAAAGTACTGACAGGACCTTACTCAACAGTGGCGCCAACTTGTGAGACCAAAAACAAATGCCCCAATTGTGGGAATATCCGCAACATCCCCGCTAAATAGCATCCACCATGTATCACATAAACGGTGGTGGTTTACACAATAACATACCTACTATCTATCTAACAACCAGCCATTTAAAATTCATACTACCCACAATTAGTCTATATTTAGTCTTAAGGTCACAGGTCAGGTCTGTATGTTCACTATTCTTTTATATCTTTAAAAAGAACTTTGTTAACAATAAGTCAACTGAATAGGAAAATCTTTGAGGATAAGGGACTTATTCAGCTCTGTGAAACAAAAAAGATTTTGTATGGAGATGCGTACGCATCCGTTCAGCTTTCCGCGTCTATCAGATGCGTACGCATCTCCATACAAAATCTTGTTTTCTATGGACAAAAGCTGAACAGAACTAATAAGTGTGGTTAATCCCTAATACTACGAAATTTATTATTTGTCGAGTTAACTGATCTGGTTTATTTGTCATAGAAACTCTTGCACACAAGTGTGCAAGTGTTTCTATGACAAATAAACTTATTCTTCTTTCTTTTAAATTAGAAATTAAAATAAATAAAAAGGATTTTCTTTTTTACGATAGTCTAATTACTACATAATGATGGAATGATTGTGACTATAATTCGGCCGCCGAGAGAATCCTGACAACTGTCAGTTGGACACGATTAGGAACTATTAAAGTTTAAATTCGTAAATCACGTTTTCTTTTGTACTCAGGTGACAGGAATGCATTCTTTCACCAGCCAGAGAATAGCAGAACTTATGGGTTACTCGTACTCACCTTAACCATTGGAACTACAGGAAAACAATCCTAAGAGACTGTCCTTAACTTTTTGAGACATTTTGATTTGAATTCTCAGATTTTTAACAAAAAGGACAGACAGCAAGAAAATGGCCAATTTTCTCAATTTTTTTTTAAATGTCAATTAGATTTCCAGCCAACAAAAATGACAACATATTAAATTCTATAGGTTCTCGGAAACCAGGGGTTACTACCTATTAGAATCCAACAAGAATGTAATCTAAATAAGTAGTAAACAAAAAAAAAAAAAACTGATGACAAACCTCCTTAAAATCCACATCCATGGCTTCAGTCGCACACTTAATTATTTCTTTGCTTACACTATTGCTTAATACTATGGGTTCACTCTCAGTTTCCATCAAATCACTCGCCAAACTAGTCCGTAATGCCTCCATCCGATCACTTGCGGACGCAAAAGTCTTCAGATTCGCTTCCTTAACGGCCACTTTAGTCAATTTAGATTTAATAGCGGACACTAGCTTACTAGCTTCAGAAAACTGAGGCGGTGTAGCGGGATGCTTCATGTACGGATATTCAGAAGTCTGATTGCATATACCGTGCTCTATATCCGCGAATGTGTCTTTTGGTTTTGTTTTATCACAGTACTCTTCAGGCAATTGAGCCTTCATTGAGGAGATTATTTTGTTTGCGGCGAAGAACTGAGACGGAGAAGGCATTGATTGTAGGCTATCACTGCTTGGTGACTGAGAAGTCGCGCATCTGTTCTCATTCACCGTTGGACTCTTGTTTTCTGTTCTTGTTGTCTTCGTCTCTGTGGTGGCAGGTTTGGGGCTGATTTTCTGTTTCGGTTTGACTGGCGAACTGGTTTTGTCATTGCTGTTGCTGCTGTCATCCTGAGCCTCAGCTGATAACCGTGTTCTCAGCTGTGAAAGTCTTTGATTTGCTGCATTTTTAGCTGGTGTGTGTTTCTCAGGTGTGTCTTTTGTTGCTGGGGCAGGTTTCTGTGGCGATTCAGTTTTAGGTTTCTGCTTAGACGGTGGGGCACTTTCTGTAACATTTTAAGTGTTAATAAAATTACTATTGTTGCTACAAAACTGCCAAATGTTTGTTTTATTTAAACAGAAGCCCTTACAAAAATAGAACTTGAATAATGTTGTATGTTTATTTACAAAGTTATTGCTATAGCTTCTATCTTTGGGAATCATTAAATACAATGCAATTCGGCAATCATATTTATGCAATGCAATGTTATTAATGTATGCAGATGCTTCTTCCCACTTTTGTGATAAAATATTTGGATCTCAGAAGACCCACATGGGAAGGGGAGGCTATATAACATAAATGTATATACTTAACTATGCTTGAATATTTAATAGTTACACAGGCATAAACCTATTACTTCACTTGCAATGCACACAAAATGACAGGGATGTAAAATTGCAAACCAAATACATGATCTTATTATATTGAAAATATTAAACATTTGAATTTGAACATCCTATTGTGCGTTCTAATAAGACCCATTGTGAGCGACCATGTTTCAGTGCCATAGGTCATCACTGGCAACACGCACTGGTCAAAGACCTTCGTCTTGAGACACTGCAGTATGGCCTTGTGAAAGCTGCAGGAATCCGCTGGATGCGGGAAGCACGGAACCGGTCGAGGTGGCGGTGCTTGGGGGAGGCCTATGTCCAGCAGTGGACGTCTTTCGGCTGAAATGATGATGATGATGAACCTGTTGTGTAACTTGCAGTGTAAAACAATAACTGCGTCCAGGGCTTGGCTTAAACCGGCACTCCTGTGTGGTGCCACTTTGTGATTTTTATTTTTATCTTTATTTCTTCCTGTGGCTTTGTTTTTGTTGTATGACTAACAATAGCTTTATAAGGTTTTTTGTGTTACTAACAGTATATGGACTATGTCTGAAATAAATGTTTTGAATTGAATTGAATAACATACAAGCTGTATGACTGCTGTATGCTTCAACAATCCATTCGTTTTTAGTATAGTGGTAACTAGCTGCAGAACGGGCTTCTCCTACAAGGCTTAAAAAAAACTGCCCTATGTAACTCCTTATTACATAGTCAGCTATCTGCCAGTGTAAGTCCCGTCAAAATCGGAGATAAGCCGGAACAAAAAGACAGACAGTACTGTTTATACTTTCATAATATGTATTTAATAAAAAGCTGTTATTTTGACATTACAAACAGACACTTTAACTTTATTCATTTGTATTTTATAGATTATAGATGGTTATGATCATTTGTGATGATGATCAGCTGTTTGTAAGTAGTAGTCCATGTTAACAAGCTCTTAAGATGAAAATTGTTAAAATATAATAATACATCTAATGAAAATATGGTTGTTTCAATTATGCCAGAACCACGCATAGTACAGCACAGTCTTCACATATTTCTACATAAAACTGCATTTTCAAATACATGTAGGTGTTAATGCCTAAAAGTACAATCAAGGATTACATTGCAATGTTAAAATACACTCAGCCAAGCAATTTTTGAAGATGTATTGGGTTGCACAGGATACCCGTCTACCCTTTATATATTTTCAACATTCTGGAATATTTAAAAGACGATTTACATCTAAATAAAGAATTAAGTAAATAACATGACATACCCTTTTTATGTTTTTTCTTAGCAGAGTCTTGCCCCTCATGGTTGTCGCTTTTCCTCTTTAAATTATGTTTCTGTGTGTCTTCTTTTCTGCTCTTTTCTCTGTTTACTTTCTCTTTCCTGTTTTTGTGTTTCCTATCAGACTTTTCTGTAGCCTTGAAATACAAGAATTAAAAAGTGAAGATTAACATCGAAATATTATCTAAATTATCAATGAACGAATCCTAAAATTACTCCTAATCGTTTTAGAAACCAGTATTGCAGTAATAATGTATGAATGACAAAAATATATACCAAATTCACCTGTGGTTGGGTCCATGACGATTTTCCTGTCCTTTTATTAAAATAATACTTTCTACCGGGATTTGATTTTGATGTGCAAAGCACCCAGCCGTCAGATAATTTGACGACTCCCTTTTTATCAGAACTCATGACGAATTGCTGAAGAAATTAAATAAATATCATTAACACATCACAAAACGAAAATATAGATATTTATTTGACAAATCAATTTGAGTTTTCTCTATGATTTTACTTAAAAAGCAAACCTTAACCTATTCAAACAAATATAAACTGTATTTCGTAGAGGCAAAGTTTATTTTTACTGATTGAAAATGTAAACTAGCATATACCAGAGACAACTATTTTTTTACTTTTTAAAAATAGGGATTGTTAGTTTTAATACCTAAATTGCTACAAAAAAGACACACCATAACATTCTAATGAAACCCAACTGCACTGTTCACTTCGCCCCTAAGATGACCCACTGACCCAAAAACCACCTTTTCAAGTGGTATTCACCATGGGACACCGTGCACGTACACAGAGAACACGTGTATCTGTATGTCTACTCTAGTATGTCACACCATATCACTATGATGTGCGATGCCGTGCGATACAAGTCACAGTGTAGTTGGACGGAGGACACTATAGCAAACAAGTCAGTCATGACATGAGCAAAACAGTACTTGCAGCGACTTACTAGGGTATACAAACGATTAGTGTAAGATTTTTATCATGGTAATAATGGTGGTCGCGAACGAGTGCCGTGCCGTCAGTTGGGCTGGTCATCGCTTAGCTTCCACAGTTTATTCTACATATTTAAGAAATGCTTCTTTTTGCTTTTACTTTGGATACATAGAACTTGCACGTATTTCTACATCGTTCTCAAATGTATAATTTCATCATGAATGATGTAGCCAATATTTTGATTTAAAGGAGTATCCGTGGAGTTTCTTGCCCGTTCTTCTCCATGGTCATTCAGAAAGGAAACGACAGTTACTCATTCCAAAGCACTACGCTTTGGAATGAGTAACTAGCGTATCCTTAGACAATCCTTCGATAAGTCCTGTATAATAAAGTCTTCGATATTCGATATCCTAACTAAAGTCCTTGATTTTATATTCCGTTTCTTTTCTGCAGTTGGATATGCATAACCACTAACTGCATAAATCGGTTTTTCTGACGATTTTATGCAGAGCCTGCTGATGCCCAGTGGGCTGAAAATCGACTCTCATAGACATATAACACTTTTTTCCCAAATGTCCACTTTTATGACTTGAAACTGTTTTGGGAGACCAAATACATGCCTAAAAATATCAACATTATGGAATAGCATTGCAAACAACGCAAACAGAATTTTTCATTAAAAATTACTATGGAGCTGGCATGAAAATGTCTTATATCTCCGCCATTTTTCAATTGGCCCTAATTCTTTAGTTTACTTTTTCCATAGTTTTTCTTTTGTTTTTATTTTGCCTTTATGTTTGCAAATATATTTTTAATTAGAATAGCTGATTTAAATATATAAATTATTTCATTATAATTACCTCCAGCCTTTCCCATTGTGTACTTAGAAATTAAATTAGTGTGATCAGTAAACTAATTTATTCACTACCCTCATTAGCTAACTCATAGAATAGATATGAATAACAATATTACTTAAACTCATAAAAAAATGACGATAATTAAGATCGTTACATAATTAAGTCTTTGAAACTTAATTTTTTATGATCATGTGGCGTGTTTATACAAAGTAGCGGGTTCATCGTTTAAGTAGTCCGTGTAGATTTTAAGCTTAAATTAAGCGAAACATTTGATAATAAATATTTTTTGAAAATCGTTTTTTTAAAAAAAGGTCGAGACACTGGCTGGTTCGGAGAGTATGGCCTGGAATTAGGGCCAATTGAAAAATGGCGGAGATATAAGACTTTTTCATGCCAGCTCCATAGTAATTTTTAATGAACAAGTTCTGTTTGCGTTGTTTACAATGCTATTCCATAATGTTGATAAGTAATTTTTCACTTTTTAATGTTTTTTTTTTTTGAAAGTCGGTTTTTTTTTTGTCACTTTTTAGTTATGATACCTATCCCACAACAATTCGATTACCACTACTTACTATACCACACAAACAAGAGTGACACAAGAAACCTATACGAAGTAGATTAAATACAAACTAAACAACTAAAAAACTACCCAAGCAAAGTTAATAAAAATCGCTTAATAACCATTTATAGCCCGAGTTCATCTCATGACAATTCCAATAAGCCCAAACACGGCTAGGATACATTGTTTTATTACGGAGTTCCGGTGCATACCTTCCGGCTTCATCTTCAGATCAGTTCGATGGTACCATTTTCATCAGAATTATTTATTTAAACTTGCTTCATAGTCGCTTAACAATCTTAATCGAGATATCTTATCACCACCCGTGAAATACTTATCATTGAGGAGTTCCGGTGGCCAATTGTGGTCTTCTTGATCAGTTCTACTTTATCAAATGATACTTTCTGAATGCAAATGCTTGAGTTGTTGATGAAAACACAAAAATCGCTATATGTTTGCCTATAAAATTTGAGGAGTTCCCTCAATTCCTCATGGATCCCATCATCAGAACTGGATTTTGAAAAAAATGGGACCAATCTGGAAGTATATGCTTTCAAATAAAAAAACAATTTTTCAAATCGGTTCATAAACGACGGAGAACGGAGGTAACAAACATAAAAAAAAAACAAAATACAACCGAATTGAGAACCTCCTCCTTTTTTAGAAAGTCGGTTAAAAAGTGGACATTTGGGAAAAAGTGTTGTAGGTCTATGAGAGTCGATATTCAGCCCACTGTGTGACGTCCTATTGTGTCCTTGTGAAGAAACTCCGCAAGATATAATTTAATGAACGCTTCATTATCGTGAACGCGATGTCATCGCGATGTTCAAACTTCGAATGACAGATGACATTTTTGACAGTTTGTCTGTCAGCCGCACAGCTGACTAACCTCAAATTCGTAAAAATTAATCAAACATGGAGAAAATTATAAAATTACACACAATTATCAGAGCTAATTGGAAAAAGTCAGTTTTGGGAGCCATTGCCTTTTATTATGGCTCTATTAAAGCAAAAGAAAAATATGAGTGAGTGCCAATTTTACAGTTTTTTATCATTTTGAAGTTATCCCTACTTTTCCCTCAATGATAGATAAATAACAAGATTTTAAAATGAAGTTTAAACTTACTTTTATAGCATTCATTTACTGATGCGGGCAGCATGCAAGGAGGCGTCTAAATATGGCGATGACACAATTGATATGCTACAAAACCCTACCCACGTTACTGTCATACTCAACCCAGTTGCGAATAAGAGGAGCGCAAAGCAGGACTATGAGAAATACTGTGAACCACTGCTGCACTTAGCCGGGTTGCAGGTGGATGTAATACAGACTACCAGCGAGGGAAATGCTAAGGAGTTGGTGGAGACATTGAAGGGAACACAGGCTATTGTTGTTGCAGGAGGGGATGGCACTGTATCAGAAAGTGTTACAGGTAACCTGCCGTCATCTTTATCTTTCATTTATTCTTTGGTTTAACTTACTGAAACTCATCTTTATTTGAAATGTGTAATGCATTATTTCTGTTTGAGTATAGTTTTTTTATGTTTTTTGTTGGTATATTGGTGTGTGCTAGCTGACAAATGGCAAAATTAAATTTTGTGTTGTGTAATGTAAATTATTTTGCATAATATTGTATAGAATCAAGTTTTTCTAACTGAACAGACAGCTGTTGGAGAGTTTGTTGTGCTACTTTTCTCAGCTAAAGCACTAGGCACTAATGAAGGGCGGCCGTGCAGGGGGACTGTCTTGTAATTCTGATGTTCGAAAAATGCTGACTCTTAGCCTAGTTTTAATGACTTATGATTTTGATCATTTGTTTGACATTTTATAAGATAAATGACTCCAGAGGGAATTAATACCATTATAATAACCTACCCTAATTTTATTTGCATACTTAATTTATTCACATACCATAATAGGGCAGTATTTTAAAACCCAATACCTACAGAATAAAAATGAATGTTTCAGGTTTACTACGCAGAAATGATGAAGCAAACCGTTTCCCACTTGGCATTCTACCACTTGGACGCACAAACACTATTGGGAACACCCTGTTTCCTAACGGGGTAGGTGTGTTCAAAGTCAAGCAACTCATTGAAGCATCTATGGCTATAATCAAGGGCAGTACCGTGTGGAAAGATGTTATGAAAATAGAACCTTTAGAAGAAGAAGAGGCAGTATTTGGTAAGCCAATATTTGCATTGTGCTCACTAGAATGGGGGGCGTTCAGAGATGTCCTCTCAAAACAACACAAGTACTGGATATATGGATCATTAAAAGAATATGCAGCTTTCATCTTCAATGGGTACAAGGAATCTCTGAACTGGCATTGCAAAGGTACTATGAAATATAGCCCCCCTTGTGATGGATGCAGCAATTGCCTCCAAAAACGGACCCAAGTGAAGAGGAAATGGGCGTTTTTCATGCCCACTACATCTTATGCTCAAGTCAATGATCCTGCGAATACAATCAACACTAACTGCGAAACAACTCAAGAAATTTGCTTCCAGACTAGTGACTTCAGGATTGTTACTCCAAACATACAGAATACTCATAGCACCCCTGCTTTGAGTATAGGTATAGGGAAATATAACTATAAATATACTGAATTTGTAAATGAAGGCTGGAACAGAGTGCGTAACAATAGTATAAAAGATGCTATCCTTGCTAGAAGTGTGATGCTCATCCCGCATGAGCACCTTGGTGTGATTGATATTGACAGGGAGGAGTATGAAGCAAAGCCAATCAAAGTAACACTATTACCGAAAGTCATAAAACTATTTTGTAAACACTACGATAAATAAATTACAAGCTCCTTGACATAGTGGTTACTTCAACATGCCATTGCATTTGCTGCCCAACCTCCTAGAATTAAGCAGCTCACAGTTAGTCAAATCGGTTGGTAAAAGTAAAGGAGTCAAGAAAAATATGTTATATTATTTTTAATGAATTTATTTAATAATAAAAAAATATGTTGTATAATAACATTTAACTTTTTCACTAACATTTCATCACATTTATAAAACGGCCAACTTCTTTGAAGAGGCCTCGGAGGAGGAGACTCAATTTTAGGAGTGTAATCCATGTAAAAGGTTACATTATGAATAAATTCTGTTCAGTTCGGCCAATTGATCATTGCCTGTATGAACATAGGCATAAATATCGGGGTGTGGCTTTCTCGTGGACACGGCCGTGTGTTTTACGTGAATACGTGTATGTCTGCAGATGAACTGGCGCCGCCGTCGCGTCATTGATCCGCCTCAGACGCCTTCATTATTTTACGTTCCCGGCACCGCTTCACTCTGTCATATGGTTTTAATGGGTATCACTAAATTGTTCTTGAGAAGCCCATTCCAACCATATACAATGTTATGATTGATGCTATGTTATGATTTGGCTTTTTGATGAGTATAGGCCGACATTGGTGCCGGCGAATTTTCTCTTGTAACAAAATTCTCCAAACTATACTAAAAATCACTAAAATTTAGTTTATTCCTGTCAAACAATGATTTCCTATTTTGAAATTTACTAAAGTGACACAACTTAACTATATTTTAGTTTGACAGCACTAAGAAGGCATTGGTGCCGATTCTCTTGTACACCGAACTAAACTATTACTAAAATTCCTTACTTTTGGCTATGAGAATCTTAAAGCTATTCTGCAAACAAAATTCTCTAAATTTAAAAATAAGTTTGACACAACTAAATCGAATTTGACAATCGTGACTCCACCTGGTATTTTTTTTTTTTGGCTTCGCAACGTTGTACTTGTTTGCCTATGATTTATTTTAGAGCCGGAGGCGCACATGGGGGGCAGCCGCGACGTGTTTTTTATGGAATTTTTCACTTTTTGTGTCGAAAATAAAAAAAAAGATTACCTACATGTAGCGTAATAGTAATTTAAGCGTTTCTAAAAGGGGGTCGAAATTTTCATTATTTTTGCGATAGGACGCACCATTTTGGAGATATAAGCAAAAGAAAAGAAAAAAATATATAGGGATAAACACGAAATATTTTAAGTGATACACCTATAAGTGGTAAAGAAACCATGGAAATGATTTTCTTTTTTATTCCGAGGATATTATTAAAAAAATTAAATAATTTAAAATTACTTGATATGATGATTAATTATCAAAATTCACCGCGCTCGTGCCGCCACCCCACCGCACCGTTCGGCGTCACCGCGTCGAGGCGGGTCATTCATAGAATATGTAAATAAAGGATTTTTTCGCTTTTTTACGACATAAAGATGTTTCTCTTAAAATATTTCGTGTATGAATAGATACACCTTATATACAGTACTGGTTTTGCACCAGAAGTCGAGGTGATTGGTGTGAATTTTAGTTCATGAAAACTAATTTTATTCCACACCTTTTTAATCGCGATTAAAAATAGTCAGATTTAGTTAGAAAATCTAAATTGTAGTTTAAAAACGTCAAATTCAGAATAGCAAAATTGCCATTTTCACTAAATTTAAAAACTCAGTACTATCTTAGAGCTGTCAAACTAAAATATAGTTGTGTCACTTTAGTCAATTTCAGAATAGGAAATGGTCGTTTGACAGAAATAAACTAAATTTTGGTGATTTTTAGTCTAGTTTAGAGAATTTTGTGACAAGAGAATCGGCACCACTGAGTTTTTAATTTAGTAAAAATAGCAATTTTGCTATTCTGAATTTGGCGATTTTCACCTAAAATTTAGATTTTGTAACTAAATCTGACTATTTTTAATCGCGATTTAAAAGGTGTGGAATAAAATTTGTTGTCATGAACACCAACACCTAACCAACAGTAATGTATCTTTTTTTTTCTTTTTTTTTTGATATCCCTAAAATGGTGCGTTCTATCGCAAAAATAATGAAAATTTCGACCTTCTTTATAAAACACATAGACATAGACACCAACCCACTCAACATAAACTGTACTTAATACATTTTTGTATTAAAAAAAATCATGGGGTAGGGCGAACATTAGAGAATTTTGTTTGCAGAATAGCTTTAAGATTCTCATAGCCAAAAGTAAGGAATTTTAGTGATGGTTTAATTCGGTGTACAAGAGAATCGGCACCATTGCATTATTTATTTATTTTTTTTACTTTAAATCCATAATATAATTATATATTCACTATAACTATTTCACACTAATGTTTTATATACGCAATCAATAGATCTTGCGCAGCCTTCTACGCAACGTTCGGACCGGCCATGATTCATCGACCGTACTGTAGTTACATGATATTGTCGTTGCAAATCACGAGCATGTGGTTTTTATGTCATTGACATAAGACATGAATTTCAATAATCGATGTGCGCTCGTGATATGCAACAGCTATACAACAGGTTATAATACATTTTGCCTGGCATACTCCCAAACAAAGATGGCGGCTGTGACGTGTACGTTCAGTGATCTAACGTAGCCTTGCTGCGGGATTTCGACGCAGTGGTCCATCAGAGGCAGCAAGTCACACGGGACGCCTTCTTTCTCGTGGCTGAAATGAAGTTATTCTTCTTAGCGGCAATCCATAAATTACGATACACGTTAAGGGGGAGGGAGGGTTAGAAAAAGTTTGACTTCGTGTGACTGAGTCATAAGCCTGACGTCACACGTATAAATCTAAAGAATTAAAACTCTAAACTACAACTCTAATGATTTTTTTTTAAACAATTAACTTCCAACTCAATATTATTATAAACTGGCTGCTGACCGCGGTTTCGCCCGCGTGGCTTTTTCTCAAATAAAAGTGACCTTAGTTAATCCTTATAACATTAGCTATCTGCCAGTGAAAGTCCCGTTGAAATCGGTCCAGCCGTTTCGGAGATTATCCGGACCAAACGGACAGACAGACAGACAAAAAAAATTAGATTGCTTTTTAGGGTTCCATAGTAAACAAGGAACCCTTTTAGTTTCGCCATGTTCGTCTGTCTGGCTGTCCGTCTGTCCGCGCCTTAGCTCAGAGACTCTTAGTATTAGAAAGCTGTAATTTGGATACTTACATATGTATTAATTATGCCGACAACGTGGTAAACTAAATCTTGTTTTTTTTTTCTCGTCTGTCCCACGGTGTGGGGTATCGTTTCGGTTAGGCCGTTCAAAAATATATATTAGATTTAGGGATCCGTTTGGGTAATATTAAACTTTAAAGTGCTAATTTTTGTTAGAGTCAAATGTCCCCCTGGCAGCTAAATTGTTGTATTTGGATATGTGAAAAAATTCACACCAGTAGTATACAGATGTCCCATGACTATGAGAAAAATTTACTGAATGAAGACTTCATTTTTATTTTAAAAACAATACGAATTGAATTCAAAGAATTTTAAATAATGGCCTATCTGAACCGGGAATCGAACCCGCTAAATGTGAAACAAAAAAACCTGTAACTTTACTGTACTGATCAAAAGGCTCAATCATATACATTTATTTCTTCTAAATAACAGCATCTAAAATAAAAGGAAGACTATGCTACCGTATATACTTTCATAAGTACTTAGCAAAAAGCTATTATTTTGCCATTACAAACAGACATTTCAATTTTATTTATTTGTTTGTTTAGATTTCATATTATACCTAATAATTAATATTTATTATTTCTGTTCAGATTTTAATTGAATATTTAGCTCGACAGTTAAGATGTTAAAACTATTTGTTGTTGCTGATTGTACCTATTCATAACATGATTTATTAATCCCAAATTCTTACCCAAGCAGCAGCAGGGTCTTCTTTGGAAACCTGAAGCCCTGAAGCTTGGAGCTGGTGGAGGTCTGTTCCGCGGCCACCACAGCGTATCCCTCGTCTTTCTTCTTCATCAAGTACTCTTTGAGAGGGCGGCCTGGACGGACTTCCTCTACGTTTATCCATCTTTCTGCTGAGACACTACAATGGAATAATTGAATAAGGGCTGTGTAACAATTTTGGTACGCAATCATGAGCAAAAATACGTAACAATTCGCAAGACTAAAAAGCGATTTTTTGGTAATGTCAATGTCTACCAATGTAGACATTTTATGGTGTTACGAACATAACGCTTCGCCTGCGTGGCTTTTTTCTAAAATAAAAGTAAAAATCGAACCAGCCGTTTCGGAGATTAGCCGGAATAAACAGTATTTACTTTTATATCATTAGTAAAAAGCTGTTAAATATAGGTCTTTTCTCAAAGTTGAAATCGTTGTTTCACGAGAAAATCGGTTTTGAATTTTGCGTAAATTGTGTAAGCTTTATCTGTACGAGTCCATATGTGGAGATTGGAAACTCGTGAATTAGGTAAGTTAAGACCTATTATTTTATTTTTATTTTATTGAAAGGAACAGCAAACAGTTACATTATAAGAACTTACAATTAATATAAACAAGTTTTGTGATAATATAACCCACAACGCTGTCCACAGGTAGACATAAAAGTTAAAAAGAAAGTGCAACTACATAGTAGTGCCGATTCTCTTGTACACCGACTAAACTAACTAAACTATCACTAAAATTCCTTACTTTTGGCTATGAGAATCTTAAAGCTATTCTGCAAACAAAATTCTCTAAATTTAAAAATAACTTTGACACAACTATAATCGAATTTGACGATCGCGACTCCACGTGGTATTTTTTTTTTTCTTTTAGCTTCCCAACGTTGTAATTGTTTGCCCTACCCCATGACTTTTTTTAGAGCCGGAGGCGCGCAGGACCGGGGCAGCCTCAACGTTATTTATATGGAATTTTTCACATTTTGTATGAAAAAAAAAAAAAAAAACGGATTTTAGGGGTTTAAGCGTTTCCTATAGGGGGTCGAAATTTTCATTATTTTTGCGATAGGACGCACCATTTTCGAGATATATGCAAAAGAAAAGAACAAAAAAATATACAGTACTGTTTTTGTACCAGAAGTCGAGGTGTTGGTGTGAATTTTTAGTTCATGACAGCTAATTTTAAAAGTGAGGGGCTAGTGGCTAAGTGATAACAGCCGCACGGGTCGATCGATCAGTTTAAGCTACACATGCCGCGATTGCTCCGTGGATGGGTGACCATCTTCACATACCAAGACCCCTCCGTACATCGGAATCATTCGTGGATCTTTGACAGTCGTTACGGGTCGTCACAGAAGCCCGAAAATCTGACAACCAGTCTTACCAAAGGGTATCATCGGTTTACCCAGTCACTGGGTTGTGGAGATGCGATAGGCAGTCGCTCCATGTAAAATACTGGTATTCAGCTGCATCTGGTTAGACTGGAAGTCAATCCCAACATGCTGGGAAAAGGCTGGGCAGATGATGATGATGCTGTATAACGAAAGTGAGCACGAAGGAAGGATTTTTGATATTCCATCCCCAAAAGGGGTAAAAAAAGGGACGAAGTTTGAATGGAAGTTCGTCAGTACACGGCTTGCTGCATGAATAATTGTCTAAATACCTGAGCCCTTGGAACTGCTTATCCTGCAAGTGCCTCAAACTGTCCACCACGTACGTCTGAACTCCGAACACCTCGCTGGTTCGCGCCATTCCACCCAAGTTCGGCAGCTTGTCTATTAGTGATGCTACCACAATCAGTTGGCTTGGGCTTTCTCTCTGCATAGAAAAAGAAAACAATAGAATACTCTTTATTATGTACCCCATATGAATTACAGATATAAATGTAGAAATTAAAATGATGAGCCATACATTAGTCTGAACCACGAAATTACCGCTTAGAGCCATTTTCACTACACGCGTTTAAAACAGTTATTTTGACAATAATCAACTTTACTTTTTTGTAAATAAAGTAGATTTTGTTTATGCCGGTCGACGGTGATGTCACGAAACCTGCGTTTCGGGGCCCAAGAGTAAGCCGTGATTTTGTGAATAAATTGAGCATGCTGTCTCATTAAAAAGTATGACTGTCATGCGGTTAGAACCTAGGTTAATCCATACTAATATTATAAATGTTATTTTAAAGTAACTCTGTCTTTCTGTTACAAAGGTATTGTTTTTGGAAATATTTGTACGCCATACTATGGCAGGGTATGCTGGAACCAAGATTTGTAACATCTATTGTACCATAACCTAACAAATAAACATTTTTGATTTAGATTTTTTTTATTTGATTTACGTTTTCACGCCTAAACCGCTGAACCGATCGTCATGAAATTTGGCAGAGATATAGCCTGGGATATTGATAAGGGGGTCATTTTCAGAAAAAGTGTACACTATTAAAAATATGCCGAAATTTATTTATTTATTGTAATTCGTTTTTTTTATTTTATTTTACAATTGTTATTCGTTTCACTATATGAAAATTATAACAAAACCTCATAATCAAGATTATTTACTGAAATACAATTAATTTATTGCCCCTGGGGAACAAAATTTATTCCATTCCGAAACTAATGGCTTTCAGCTAAAGAAATAAAATAAAACTCGTTTGGATTTAATCAAATAGTATAATTGGATAACAATGTTTTTTACTTTAATACAAAATAGATAAAACATAAAATCAACAATAGCAAACATACTTAACACCATTTTAATTTCCATTTTAAATTTAGAAACATACCAGAAAGTATTGAACTAATTTGGTCCAAAGAGTAACGACTCTTTGGACCAAATTAGTTCAATACTTTCTGGTATGTTTCTAAATTAGGATACAACTTAGGAACTCTTTTTATAATTACATTAATCAAATGATTACACACTAAGGTAACAAAAGCTAATACCAATTAAATAGCGTTTCGCTCTAAAAATAATATTTAAAACAAAATATAAAATAGGACAGTCACGGAATTGACTGTTCCTATAACGGAATAGAATTCTTAAGATTATTGCACATTAGGTATCAAGAAAATGAGATCAAATTATTACAAATATTCTAATATAAAATTCAACACAACTCAAATTTTACACCTTGTTCAACATAATACGGGTTGTATTATTAATTTATTATGTTGAACAAAGTGAAAAATTATTTTACCGTCGGGGGTAAAAAATAACCATTATTTATAAAATATATTGATATATTGATTTATATATATTGCTTGGCCATATTGATTCGTGCAATAATATAAAATCATTTTTGTTTATAAATTTATCAACGTCTGCTAGGACAACCATTTTTACTGGGTAGATAAAGTACCTGAAAAAAATATTCATGTTACATAGTCAACCAATTAAAATATTAATTATTATGAAAATGAATACATTTTACTAGAACGTGTGTCATTTTGAGTACATTAATTTCAACAATATAGTATAGTATTTATCAAAACAAAATAAAAAACACTTATTGTCGCATAACAATATTTAGCGAAATCTCAAAATAGTTTTGTTACAATAAATAATATATTAATATTTGTTATTTTTTACAAAATGACACCGTAAGAACGTTACGAATTAGATTTGGAAGTCGTCTCTTTTTTTATTATTTAAAATCGATACTACAAATATAATGTATCATCTTCCTAAGAATTCCATTCCAAAACTTTTCAATTCCATTTCTACGTTACCTGCGTTTTGGTTACGGAACGGAAGTATCGGAAGTCTGACTTTAAACACTTTTGTTTTAATTATTTAAAACTAACACATCTAATCAACAAGCTTGGTATCAATTTAAGTTCACTGAAAGCTAATGAAGATATCAAAACAATTTGCAAGAAATAAACTTATAAACTTACTTTGAAATTGGTCGCGGGTCTGGAAATGCAAAACTGGACCGCTACCTGAGGTAATGTTGTTCGTCCGCCGGCCGCCGTCAAAAAGGCCGAAATACTTGTTTTCACCCGTTAACAGCATTAAGAATATTGCCGATCGCAAAAAAATACGCGTAAACGGTAGTTTTGATAGCATCATCTCGCAAAAATTGCGGTTTCGGAAGGGAAATTTCCATTTGAACTAGTTTGTGTCCTCACAAAGATTAAATTATTTAAAATATTTTAAGCGACATTAGATTATTGCTGTAATTGTTTAACAAATCGTGCATAACTATACTTTCCAAAATATCAAACAATTTATTATATATACGTCAACAAAATTCATTAAAGTTACGTTATATTAATGAAAACGGTAGTGGGACAGCGCTAAAATAGATAACTTCTATCTTCATTTTTGAAAATTATGATAATATTGCTGTTTTTATAAGCAGCAAAATTATACAATATTGTTAAAAACTGACCACAGATCCAAAGCTTTAGTGTTTTTTTTCTTATATGTAGATATTATTCTTTAAAAAAAATACAAAAGTTGTGGGACACCCCCAAACTGGAATGTACACTTTTTGTGAAAATGACCCAAGGACATAGACTTCTTTACGCGATAACAGACATCCACGCGGGCGGAGCCGCTGGCAAAACTTAGTATCAAATAATAATGAGCAGTCTCTTGTCAGTGAGTTTGGGGTCTTACGGACTAGGTTACCGACTGCTTAATGGGCAAGATCCCCAGCTGACCTAACCAAACAGCTGATATCTACATATCTCTTATGGTCTTTAGATTAGGTCCGATGTTTTTTTTTTTATAGATTAGGTAGATAAGTGTTATCAGGAGGTCGCGAAACAGGCCATTATAGGGAAACAAAGTCACAACAGTAAATATATAAGAATTCATACCTTCTTCCCAACATCATACACATTGATATCGCTCATATTCCTCCAAGGAATGTATTTCTTCTGAATAGTTCCCATTGACTCTGGATCGTCAGTAATCTTGCTATCAACACCTTTATACATTTGCAATTCAATATACTCATCATCTGGTTTTCTACAGGCCTTCCATTCGCTTTTAAACTCATTGTTAGCATCTCTGCTGATACTCTCATTTATATCCTTCATAATACTTTTAATGAAATGCACATCAATCTTTTCATTGTTATCAATCTCACAATATCTTGGCAACAAATAATAAACGAAATATGGAGTAAAATTGGCGACAATGTCAAAATCGTTGGTGAAATAATCGCTCCTGAGTTTTAAAAAATTCTTATCACTGTTACTTTCAGCGAACGTCTGTTCAATAATGCCAATCGTGTATTGGTATTTTGTTGTTTTTTTTGCCAGTCTGTAAATAACTGTGGCTAAGTATTGCGCGTTCAATCTAACATTAAACAACTGGCCCATGGTATGAGATAGTAGGAAATCCATTACAAAGTTATATTCGTTTTCAGTGTAAGTACTGTTGGATATTTTATGTTTTAACAGCCAATACAAAATAATGAACTGTGATGTCACTGGTAAATTCTTTGACTTCAAAATCTGTAGCATTTCTTCGTTTAGTTCGGTTTTCTGGAAATTAAAAAAAATATAGATAGATAGATTGTTTATCATCCAGCCTATCACAGTCATCTGTACACAACATTTTTATTAGATGGTGCATCTCTGTCTGAACTCTAGTTGGAATAATACATTATATTTGACCCTCAACAACGTTAAATGTAAATCAATCAGCCTAGCCTATTCCCAACAATGTTGGGATAGGCTTCCAGTCTAATCAGATGCAGATGAATACCAGTATTTAACATGGCGACTGCCTATCTGACCTCCACAACCCAGTGACTGGTTGTCAGACTTTCCAGCTTCTGATGACCCATACCGACTGCCAAAGATCCACGAATGACAGCCGGGACCAACGGCTAAACGTGCTTTCCGAAGCACGGAGAAGTCTCGGTATATAAACATGGTCACCCATCCACGGACCAATCTCGGTAAGCGTAGCTTAACCTGATCGATCGAAACGTGTGGCTGTTATTACTTAACCAGGAGCTCCTCCAACAAAGTTAAATGTAAATATTTATATAAAATGTTTGGTAGTAGACTGCAATAGGCTGATTTAACAAATAAACTGTAGTAAATATCCAAACTAACCTGTATATAAAAATACAGCGAAATAAACCACTCGAGGCAGATCCTGACACTTGGCTGATGAGGTAACTTTACCATCATATCCAAACACCAAACAAAAATATTTTTTAATTCGCCTTTTTTTAACACCAGTAATAAAATATGTTGTAGGGTAGTTTGTAATACTCTGTGCAGCGCCGAGTTACCATGATACCTCTGTTTGTTCTTGAAAGTGTTGTCTATGCGAATTGTGATGAAATTTGTGATCATTCGAAGAGTTTCTGTATCATTGATGCTGCATAGAGCAGCTATTGATAAGTACTGAATTTCGTGGTTGAAATGGACATCGATACTGAAAATAAAAATCGTTTTATTTAATTTGATTATATTTTTATTTATTTTATTTGATTTCTGATTTTAATTTTAATGAATTTAAAGATGATTGATGATAAT
The DNA here is from genome assembly GCA_947523025.1 of Dryobota labecula. Taxonomy (NCBI): domain Eukaryota; kingdom Metazoa; phylum Arthropoda; class Insecta; order Lepidoptera; family Noctuidae; genus Dryobota; species Dryobota labecula. Next base: position 3,337,606 of record OX383286.1, on the reverse strand, counting down.
TTTTAATTCAACTAACATAATTTTTATTTAGGTATACTAACACTGTGTCTGATTGAAATAAATATAATAAAATAAATTTATAGAAGTTTAAGGACCTGGTGCACAACCCGCAAAGAGAAATCCTGCGTAATTTTTAATGTCAAACAAATATCAACATTGCTAACGTTGAAATAAAGGCGAAAATAAAATTAGGTCTAAAAAAAAAATTCTCTCACCTTTCTGTAGTAATTCTATATTTTGAGTTTTGCAGAACTTCTAGAGTCACATTATCAACAATCCTGAAATAAAAAGGAATTGAATATTATGTATGAATTAGAACTATTAAGCAGGTAAGGCCCAGATATATGCCAGCAACCTTGAGTGGTTAGCTTGCGTGTTCTGTACTGAGCTCACGCAACGCGCCGTACGTCCAGCCAGTAATAGGACTCGCCCATCCAGGAGCGCTGGCCCAAATAAAACGCATTATTAATTTATTACACATAAAAAAAAGGTATTTTAATAAAACACGTATACTAAAAGATCAATAATTAAATTATCTTTAAAAAGGTGAAGGTTTCAGAAAAATATGCTTGATAGTTTTTGCGTGATTCTCAGTTTTTTATCCGCGTTAGACATAAATTTACAAATTAATTTTACTATGTAACATAGACATAATCTAAAATATTCACATATTAAGTTATTAAGAAAATGGTCTAATTTAACATATATTTTTTTCAAATCATTAACACTACTCGTTTAGACATGATCTTTACTATAAAATCATTAAAAGTCGATTATCGTCGCCTTAATGCTGGGATATGTGCATGTGTCTGGCAGTAAATGTCTTTTACTGATCTAGACTAGGAAAAGAGATTATTAAAGTAAGAGGGAAGTATAAATGTAGCCAGAATTTTAAATTACCATACATGGGCAGTCCAAGGAAAAAGATACCTGCCATGCATATTACCTCTCCACCAAACCTTGGTTGAATGGTAAAGAATGCCTAAGGCCTAAGACATTAAGTGCACCTTTGTACCTTCTACGTTGCATTAAGAGAGTGCTCACAGGTCTACTAGCGCCACTCCTTTAATAAAATATTATCTCGTGACTAAGAAGGAATTATGAAAAACGGCTCAATCAGATCCCTCGGTAAGTGCGTCTAGAATTCTCTAATACCTTTTATAAAATTTCATATTGAGTACCGTGTGTTGCCGGACGTAAAGAATAGCACCACTCTATTTCCTCCCGTGGGTGTCGTAAAAGGCGACTAAAGGACTTACTAGAGAATGGGCAGCAGCGTTCTCTATGCATTTTTTACATCATACTGCGATCGCCAACCTGCCTGCTAAGCGTGGCGATTATGGCACCCTTTTGGGGGAGGCCTATGTCCAGCAGTGGACGCCTTTTGGCTGAAATGATGATGATGATGATGATAATGAGACACGAAGCAACAAAATACGATCTAGAGGAATGTGGCCGTGTTTCTTTTGATCGAATTTTCTTGCTTCGTGTCTTAATATGAAACTTCATAAAAGGTATTTGAAAATTCTAGACACACTTACCAAGGGAACTGATTGAGCCGTTTTTCATAATTCCTTCTCAGTCAAGAGATAATGTTTTTTTAAAGGAGTCGCGCTAGTGGACCGGTGATAATCCTAAGTTTAATATATATAAAAACCAGGGGGGTGACTACCACGATGACAACTAATAGAGAAGTATGGAAGAATAGGACATGTTGAGCGGACACCAATGAAATTGGGATAAAGGCAAGAGAAAGATGACAATGACCTAAATAAAATTAAAAAACCTACCTCTGATCTTTCCTAGGCACAGGACAGTAAAGCAGGATCTCACATAACACATAAATCATATGCCCATAATCTTTAACACCCTTGCTATTCAGCTTCCTGATCAAATAATACAGAGGGTTTGTCTTAACAGGACCATACTCTATGATCTTGTTGCAGTATGAAATCACTATGTTGTTATACATTACGTTCTTTAGAAGTGCATCTTGAGTTATGAGGTCAACAAACTGTTCAATGCAGGGCGAATATTGGTTGTTAGACTTTAGTTCTTCAATTTCTGTCCATACTCTGTTTATAAATTGAATCATGTTGAAATTATTATCTTCATTAGTAAGAGGTTCGATAATCTTATTGACTATTTTTAGGATCCATTTCAAGCAGCCATATCCTCCACATTCTAATACCTTTTCAATATAATTTATAACATCTTTAAGACACAAATAAACATCTTTTTCGTCTTGGATTAAAAGGTAGATTATTTCACAAGATTTTTCATGAAGCACATTTTTTGATCTACCCACACTTTCATTTTGAGCATCTCTAAATTCTAAAGTAGAAATTATTTTTATAAATCTTTGCAAATTGAGCATTTCATGCTCATAACTACACATCACAGGGTTTTTTAATAACATTTTTAAGGTAAATATGCTTAGGACTGCTTTATCTAATTCTGGATTATCCTTTAAAAATAAAATAGCAGTTTTATAAAGCTGAAGTAATATCTCTCCCAATTCTTTCTGATCAAATTTAAAATTATGCTTTTCACACAAAGCTGTAGTATCCTCTATGGTCAAATTAACTTCACTCGTAAACATACTTAGAATATACTGCAGTATGGTCTTATTTTGTCTAGCAATTACTTTATTTATGTTATGAAGAAAAGAATCTTTATCCTTTGTTTTGCTCGACATATCTTTTAAAAATACTACATCGTTTAGAGAATCCTTTCTATCAGAATATTGCCTGTTTATGCCTTCTTGCAATTTGTTAAGTTTTTCATTGATTATACCAATAAATATATTTATATCTTCTTCATGATTACTCAGGTATAATATAATTAAATCTATATTATTGTAATGTTCTGACAATGTTTTCAGATTAATTATTTTATCTTCATCTCTTAATGAAACTTGTTTGACTATGGGAGCGAATGGGTTTTCTTGAAAGGCTGTTTCTGTTAAATGTAAGTTATAATAAATATTAGCAATTTCTTTCCAATTCAGGTTTTTACAGCAGTTCTTGACAAAATATAACATGTTAATCTGTACCGCTTTTCTTAACACCACATTATTACAAGGTATTTTTAGAATATCTGTAACTATTTTAGATTTTTTATTTCCATGTATTGATGATAAATCAATTTTCAAATTGGCTAGGATATCAGTTACATGGTACAATGGTACAGGTGACCATTTAATATTAGTTATTGTTTTAAATATTGCCAATAATGAGTGAATATCAGTGAAACATTCTCCTAGTTGCTTTTTAAGTACTTCATAACTTGAATTTTGATCATAAATGTTTATGTCATTTAGGGCTGCTAGTAATACTTGAGCTTCTAATTGGTTTGTTATTTTAGTTTTAAGTTTATATTCAATACATTTTAGTCTCACTTGAGTGTTCTCATGTTTTAGACCCATATTAAAGGCAGCTGCCATCCAACAATCTCCAATGTTGATACTTTCAAATAGTCTTAGTGATGGCAACACTATATTCCCTTGTTTCTCTTCTAAACTGTCTATGAGAACAAAATAATTATCCCACATGATTTTAAAAACATTTGCATTATTTTTCTTCCATTGAAATATTATGGTTTGATTGGTAGATTTTACATTAATATCCTTCTTGGTGGCCATAACACAATCTAAAGCTTTTTTAGTAAGATAAACTGATATTTTTCTTATTGCTGTATCATCAGAAGTGATACCGAAAATTATAATGTCCCAAAAGTTGCTTTGGAATATGATATCTGACACAAACTTGCTATCACCTTTTCCATCTGGTGTGGGTAGGTAGTAATCTGAGAGGCAGCTGAGTACTTTCAAAGCATTCTCTTGCTTGTCTGCTTTCAAAGATTGGATATACATCCATATCCTATCAAGGATGTTGTATCCAACAACTCCATCCACTAATCTAGGGACAGTGTTTGTTAAAAAATATATCTTGAGTGCTTCATCTGTAGAATCAAGGATCTTTTCTAACGGTGTCTCTACGTACAGTAGAGACACCTTTTCTCTTAAAACCATTGTAGCATTAAAAATACTGTCAGCGACTTTCAAGAACAGTAATGTGTTTATGTTTGTGTCTTTTTCTAATAAACTTGATGTTGATGTTTCGGCTCCAAATTCAATGTTAGACAGTATTTGTTGAAGCAAATGTTCAGCTTTACTCACAATTTTGCTTGGTTGAAGACGAAGTACAATGTCGATAATTTTACATACATAATCGACATTTACACTGCTCATATCCTTCAGCAATTTAACGGCAAACTCAAATTCTTCATCATTTTCACATTCCGTATTTTCTTGAACGTTTACAATCAGTTTATACTGCAATAATTGTGTCGCGCTCCTTAAATGTTTATTCAAATGTTTACCTCTTTCCATCAAATGTTTCAAAGGTCTATCTATATCTTCCTCATTTAAATCCAATAGGTCGAGGAAGGATAGTAACTCTTCTTGAGTATCCATTGTGTAAACGATCACTTTATCAGAAATTATTGTTAATGTTCAGGCTATTTCGTATGGTTTGTTCCGATCCAACATTTAAAATGAATCCGACCATACGATCAGCAACGGCATGCGCAGTCACGAATGACAGTGCCAAACTTCAACTTGACATTTTGACAATGTCAAACACAATTAACTAGGGTGCGTTCATTTCATTTCACTACAACTAATCTGTGATTTCAACTTAACTTTGGTCGAAAGTCGATTGTAAACCCACAAACTGGGCTGTGGACTTGGAGGTCAGATAAGCAGTCACTCCATGTAAAAAATTGGTATTCAGTTACATCCAGTTACACCAGCCAGTTAAACTTAATGCTGACTCAGGTATATAGGTAATTATAGTTGGAAAAAACTTCTTAATTTTTTTTTTAAACAACCAGTGCCAAAAAAAAACCTTCAAAAGTGACAATTAATTTTGGAAGTTTAGTTCTGTATTTTCTTTACCTCTACTTGATGTGTAAACAACACAGGAAGTTTTATAACATCATCAACATACAACGCGTGGTTATATACGTAATTTTGAAGCTAACTCAAAAACTTAACTTTCCAAGCCAAGTTTAATATAATAAGGGACCACTGCGCAAGATTCCTCTGCCAAATGTAAGAATTATAAAAATCGGTTCATAAACAAATAATATTTATCTCGAACTTAATGTACAGACGCCAGCACATCAAGCTACTACAATCTGTCAAATTTCTTTAATAGATTTTCAACTTTATCATTACAGTATAAGGTTCAAGGTTGATTGCGAAAATTTGACAGTTTCGGGTAGCTTGACCTGCTGGCGTCTGTACATAATATAAATATGAATTTAGAACCTCCTCCTTTTTTTGAAGATGGTTAAATAGGGCGCGTACTGGATTATTTAATAAGTTTTAGTTCTTGAAAAACGGCCAAATACCGTTTGTGTGTCGTCGTGCGAACCGTTTAATTTAGAAAACGTTTCGTTTCGTGTAAAGCAAAAGAAAATATAAAAAAACAATTTAAAATTAAATCACTTTTCAAGTAGGTATTTTATTTTACAGTAATTTTTTTATTAACAATTTTAATGCTGAAAGGAATATGGTGTAGTTTTTCGGGCTAGTAACATCATTATTTTTGTCCTTGTTCTTGTTGCCAAAATCGCTAAAATTTAGGAAAAAATCCTCCATTGAGTATCTACCCAGTACAGTATCCGTTTCAGTTTATTTCTAAAATTCACTCTTTAGATTAGCTGGAATTCTATTGTGTTGCAATTTTCCTTTTCAAGTTTTCCATAATTTCATTGTAGAATATAATTTCAACGTAAGCAGCGATGGAAGATATTTCTTCCTCTTCGACCGATGACGAAATTCCTTATTCTCCTACAAGTCCTCAATTTGGTGGAAAAAAATTAAAATTGAATGATGGAAGTTCCCAGGATAGTTTCAAAGAAACAGGTAAAAGTTCGGCTCCGTAGCGAGTACAAAAAAAAATGTGACGTAAAAAGTTCGTGTCCATTTTGATGTTTTTTTTTAGTTGTGTCGGAGAGTAAAGACGAAAATGTGGATAGTGGAGTGTCTGCGGATAAGTCTGAGAGCACCAGTAGCGAGGACCGTGGTCAGGCAGCGTTGGAGGGGCCTTCCAACGAGGTAGTGAACGCCGCTCCCTCCGGTAGCAACGTTCGTGCGATACTGCTGAACCTCAGACGTCCTAAATGGGGCAGAAACTACAGGAAACGAAAGACTCCTGACAGGGACACAGACAGTAATGGATCCTCGAGAGATTCCGACGATTTATCTGTAGATGAAACTACTCCAGCTTCAAGAGCAAATGAAACTCATTCTACTTCTGAAACGGAGAGTGATGATTTGAGGAGGTTGGCTGATTTCCTTAATCCTGAGACTGACAGTACTTGTAGTGGTGGGTGAGTATCCTAACTTTTTAACTGACTTTCTATGTTACAGATAAAATTATAATAATCTGGGGATATATTATAACAGTAATTTTTAACCATACTTTAAAAATTTCTGGTGTTTGTTTTTAATAATTTGTGGTTTTGAACACCTCCTGACCTGGTTGATAACCTACTGATTGATAAAGATGACCCCATGAGTAATTTAAATGATGTGATTTTAGAGAATCCCACGTAGGATTATAGATTTAATTTCTGCCTGCATAATCAAAAATATTTTTCTAAAACCTATTATTTTGTATAGCTAATTAAATAATTTTATAAGCACTAGCAAACAATGAGGAATGCAGTAGAATCTAACATTTCATATTCATAAAATATCAATATGTTGATCCAATACATGTTTTTTTGCATTTGATTTAGACAAATGTTGGGCTAGATTCGGCCTTCTAGTGTCCCAAGGCTGGGTAAATGTGTACCTTCAAAATCCTACACCTATTTATAATTGGTTTTTTGTATATAATTATATCAGGGAACAAAAAGAAATAATCATAAGCAAATAAATACCCAAATTTGAAAAACAGTAGGACCTCGATAATCCAAACACCCAAAATGGACACTCTGGATCAATGAGGCGTTCGGATTATATCAGGGTTCGAAAAAATCCGATTTTTATAATAATATCAAAAATCCGATTTTTTATATCTGATATATAATATATCCAGGCCAAGAAAAAGAAGTGAATTTCATTCTGTAACGGGATTAAACACTTAAAAATGTGAAAGGAATTTGTAAAATAATATAAGTGTGAAATTACCAAATATTAAAAATTGTGTTTATTTGAGAAATAATTTTTTAATGAACACTTAAAAAAAACAAGTACCTATTATTATAATAATCTTCATTTGTTTGTGAGATAAATCAACTAATTTTAATAATCATTTGTAATCATAAAAAAGTAAAAAGTAAATTATTCTGAATTGTAGTTTTTCACTACTTGTTGCCAGGGTAAACATTAATTTTCAAAATTTTTAGTTCAGAAGACAAGAAAAAATCAATTGATATATATCAAGATAAAAATCAATTGATATATAACGTGATATATATCATGATATATATCTGCTGATAATGATAATGAATAAAATAAATTAATAAATAAATATATCAGTGAACCCTGGATTATATAGTATGTAGATATTTTAAAAGGTGTTTTTTTTTTAAATGAAACAGATTTTTATAATTGAAAGTGAATACAAATTTTAATATCAATGTATTTAATATTTAATTCAATGTAATAATAATACATAAAAAAATATTTTATTGTTCAGTCATTATGTTCCTAAAATATTATGTGACAATAATCATAAAAAATATGATATAATAATATAATATATATATATCCATATATATAATATATGGATAATATGTAACATTTAGAGTAAGAAAATTTTTCAATGCCATAATGATTTTCCAAAACTCTAGCAACACATTTTTCAAGAAAGGAAAGCATAATGTTTCAAATTAATGTCTTTAAAAATACCGAATAATTAAATATCTGTTTGTTTTTAACTGATAATTAATTTGCTCAGTGTTTGAAGATTTATTTAAATTATAGTTATAGTAGGTTTAGTGTGCATGTATGTAAGATAAAGCTTCAAACTTTAACAAGATCACATAATTATTGGCTATAATGGTTTCTTACTAGTTATTAAATTTCATATTCATTATGGCAAATAATTTAATTTCTAGATCACCAAAACCATACTTTAACTTTTCAAGAATTACTGTGACTCTCTTTTAAAATAAGTTTTGTTACTTGCACATTAAAAAGCCCTCTAAAATCTCCAAAAAGCTTTTGGTCCTTTGTTTAAGACAAAATACTACAAAAGTAATATTAATATTCATTACTAGCTTCTGCCCGCCACTTAACCTATTCATTTTCGCTTGGCATTCTTTTGGACTTTTTTATTTTAGATCTGCTCCTAAGGGTTGTAGATAGCGTGATGTTAAATAGCCTAAAACCTTCCTCAAGAATTGGGCTATCAAATGCAAAAATAAATTTTCAATTCCGACAGGTAGTTCCAGAGTTAGGGCAATCAAACAAACAAAAATACTAACTCATCCGCTTTATCATTGGTATAGATTTATTCGGACTGCGTCCTTGGTCTAGTGGTCGCAAGCGCACTGCTGAGCTAGTGGTCCTGGGTTCCATATTCCATTGCAAGGATGGGCGAAATTGTTATAGGGATTTCCTTTAAAAAAAAATTGAATTGGTGCCCGGTCGCTGGCAATAGGCTCACCCCCTTCTACATGGGACTTAAACATAACTAGCGAAATGTGGGTGTAGTCACCTCTGCCTTACCTTTTGTGGAAAGCAGGCGTGATGTTATGTTATGTTGTACTAGTTGCTGCCCGCGGCTTCATCCGCGTGACGATTTTTAAAATAAAAGTAGCTTAAGTTACTCTTTATAACATCAGCTATTCTAAAATAAATGTAAAATTTCAATCACTACCTATTTAAAAAATTTAGACTATCAGGGAACCGAGAATTTGTTGATCCCCCTCAGATAGACTTTCTTTATACCAATTACACATCCCCTCTGCTGTTCCTATAAACCATCAACCATACTCTCACCTAACTCTGATAACCTCTTACCTCACTCAACTTTCATACACTTTCTTTAACTACTCACACACACTCTGGTATTTCCTTAAACTTTTTTATATGTATTTGTTACTAAATTTTATATTATTGCTACAATTTTTTTTGTTGTTTTTTTTTGCTTGTTTATTATCTTGCATTGTTAATATGTCGTGTAACCAAGTAACAGGCATCTAGCCGCGGAAGGGCCCTGGAGACCTGTAATACAGATTTTTATATAAACCTACCTCAGGCTCCAGTCTCTCACAAAGTTAGCTCCTTGTTCGTGTAGTACTGAAAAAGTTTACCTTTAAGTTCTTAACTTGTGTGGAGAAAATAAAAAATATTATTATTATCTGCCAGAGAAAGTCCTGTCTAAATCGGTTCAGCCATTTCGGAGATTACCCAGAACAACATACAAACAGAAAGACAGACAGACAAATTAAAAGAAAAAGTTTTTTTTTGTTATAAGTACTGTAAACTTTCTTAGGCGTTTAGTAAAATGTTGTTATTTTGACATTACAAATAGAGATTTCCATTTTATTTATTCATTTTATTTGTTATATTTTTCTTTTTGGGGCTTCAGTGCACTCTGGGTGACTATATCAGGCTCATAGAGTCAAATAAAATATCATAGCGTAATTAGTAGCACCCTGCAGTGGCAGCCAGCATGCTACCAATCGCATCATACTAAGACTCAAATAAAATATCATAGCATATTAGTAGCGACCTGCAGTGGCAGCCAGCATGCTACCAATTGCATAATACTAAGAGTCAAATAAAATATCATAGTGTAATAAGTAGCACCCTGCAGTGGCAGCCAGCATGCTACCAATCGCATCATACTAAGACTCAAATAAAATATCATAGCATAATTAGTAGCGACCTGCAGTGGCAGCCAGCATGCTACCAATTGCATCATACTAAGAGTCAAATAAAATATCATAGCATAATTAGTACCACCCTGTAGTGGCAGCCAGTATGCTACCAACTCCACCATACTAACACTCGCTCAAATCTATTTTAATCTTCTTTTACCATCGTACCAGGTGCACCTATTAGTACACCCACATTTCACCAGTTATGTTGTCATCTGCTTTTATTCTGTGTTTAAAACAAAATCCTACTAAAGTAATATTATTCATTCAACAGTACATCAGGAAGTACATCTGCCAGCGTCGGCAGTTACGATTCTGATGACAACTTATTAGACTTTAATGGCGACTCAGACTCTGACGAGGAGTTGCAGATGAACAGGACTACTACCAATACTGAGGAGACAGAGGAAAGTAAGAGCAAGATGCCCTCAGTGCTACTGAAAACGAGGCCTACACACAACTATTTGATGCTTAGAGGTAATAATTGTATACACATTAACTGCTACTGTCTGTTCTAGAAGTATCTGATGTAAGTGTAAACAAACCCTGTTGAATGAATGATTGAATGAAATGCACCGACCCCAGCGTGGTTTGACCAGACTCGATTACTCAACAACTCAGTTAGCAACTATAAGTTTATTACATCAATTAAACTGTCAACAGAAATAATAAACCGTGAGATGGGGCTGACATTTCCCTGTGGCAAGACCGCGCAAGAGGACCTCATGTTCGAAAGAAGGTTCTACGGATCCCTGCACGCGATCTACAGAATGAAGAAGCTACACACTCTCAACAAACACAGAGGCTGCGTAAATTCCATAAATTTTCATCCGGAAGGTAAGTCTTTTTTATACGGGGCGTAAAAGGACCCATCACATAGCTGTTTACTGCGCATTCTGTACATTAAACTTGAGTAGTAACATTGAGCAAAAGTTATTGCTGGCTATTTAAACAACTTCTATTTTTAGGGTTCCGTACCTCAAAAGGAAAAACGGAAGCTTTATAGGATCACTAGTGTGTCTGTCTGACTGTCTATCTGTCCGTCTGTCACAGCCAATTTGCTACGAATCTAATTAAGTTTAAATGGGTACACATTTCTTAATTTTTTTCATTCATTTTCACACAAAACATTGTGTTTATGGGTGCATGCAACGATACAGGAGTGGTCCAGTATTTAAAGTTAAGTTATAACATTTAGAACTTTGAACTTCAATATCTCCATAACAAGAAGGTTCCCAGGTATGGTCCAGTAGAAGTATCACAATGACGTGTAATATAAGTGACCTAAGCTTCGTTTTAAGTGTCTTTTCACACCCGCTATAACTGTGTTTCTCACCACAAAGTGAGGCACCTCGCGCTCTGCGCGGCCGCAGGAGGTACGACCAAGAAGCTTTTGTTTGAAGTTTGGCCGCGAACGTTTAGACCGGTCGTGCGACTTTTGTTGTTGCAGCCAAATACCTACGCGATGCGCATTCGGTTTCTATAGTTTATTTAACCTGATCTGTGCGGCCGCTTACTTTGGTCCAAGCTTAAACCTTCGAGTTTTTTTGTATTTCGACCCCTATTTTCAGGGTCGGAGCTAGGGTCATGGGTGCCTTTGGCAAGATTTGAATTTTGCGCCCCCCCAATACTTATTTTCTAGGAAGAGTATCGGCACAATAACCTTGAAAGTGTATTTATAAATGTATTAATTTAAGCATTAAAATAGTTTTTACTATTATGCAGAAGAAACAATACAACATGAGTTCATTTATGCAGTTTAAAATCTACTGTTTCTGTTTACTTTTCGGGCTTTTTCTGGGGCCAATTTGTCAATAATATGGTCTACAATTCTACATCAACAATTTTTGCAATGTCAATACCGAAACGATTGTAAAGCGAGATTGCTCAAACGTTCTTGACCAATCTGCGATCGTAAATATTTGTTTATTCATTTTAATTTGCTGAAAGATCTTTCACAGTTTGCGGACAGACGTGATCACAGACTCGGTTTTGGGGTGTTCACCATGGGTATTGGAAGGATCGCGATAATAATTAATGTGTGATAAGAGTGAGCGTAGCGAGCTCGAAAATTTAAACACCCCGCCTCGGATAGGTTGGGTATTGTTTTGTCAATTCTTATGCAAATAGTAGTTACTTTGTCCACTTGTACGGAAAAGCTTAAGCATGTTTATTAAGTTTGAGCGAGCAAAGCGAGATCGAAAATATTTGCGACCCTTTTCAGATAGGATAGATTTTATTTTGATCGTTAAAACAGATTTAGGAGTTATTTAGTCGTGATATGCAGAAAAACGCAAGAATGATGAAAACGTACTATCTGTGGTCTAGATAAAATTTTCTTTTAACCATACAGAAATAGCGAGTTGTCTTTCGAGTTATGCAATATAACAAATAACAATATAATAAAACGAGAGAAAAACGAGCTCGATAATTTTTGCACCCTCTCGAATGACTTAGATTGTCTTTTGATAATTCAAATAGGGCTAGTTCTTAATTAGTTATTTTGTCCAGTTACGCAGATAAACTTAAGAATTGTGAGAACGAATAAGGCAAGAGCGAGCGAAACGAGCTAGACTTTTTTTTATTATTGCACCAATTCGGATAGGTTTGATTTTCTTTTGGCCATTCATACAGATATGGGGGCAGTCTGTGGGTCTGCAAAGTGCCCTCCCCTAAAGATTGAGCTCCTGGCAGCCGCCCGCCGGGCCAGCCCCTAGCTCGGCTCGATTCGGGTTTAAAATCAGTTTTTGTATTTAGAACTTCAACTTTGTCAAAATAAAGATCGAAATAAAAAAATGGCGAGAAAAATGCGTAGGCGAGGACGAGATAGAATGGGGTGTTGTTGAATTTCGTAGATATGCAAATATTTTATTGTGTCGACTTGTTTACAGATAAATTAACATTTCTTTTGTTTTTTTTGCATTTGATTAGTTACAGTATTTTCGTTGTAGCTTGGTGCGGGTGACATTAGACGAATCGTTTGATTCTTGAACGTCACCGCGATTTACAATCATGACTGAATATTTTAGCTGCACCTTAAATATCATAGTCGTAAAATACGGAATCAGTAATAACTGTAGTAAGTTAAATAAGTTTATCCTGGCAAAATATTATTCTTAGTTCAAAAATAAAATAATATCGAAAGAAAAGTGAAGTAAAGTGCTATGCGTGTATCGTAAAGCCATAGGCATGTTCAGTGATGGGATGTATTGCTATGATGGATAGTCGATATTTTTGATAGAAAAAGAAGTTTATTGTATGTATTTTAAAACTGTTCTTTCAAAGTAGTCTCGGAGGTGAACGACTAACTCCCTTGCCTGACTCGCCAAAACAGTTTTTTTTTTTGTGCGCTTAGATGACATGTTAATTACCACAACCAAGTAAAACAACAAACAAGGACAAATAACAATTTTAACACAAAATAAAATAAACAACGGAATGGCAATACGTGTTGCATACAAGGCGCCAGCACTCGCACCCCAACATCCGCTACTTGAGTTATGGAGCGCAGAGTAGTGTTTCTGACGCGGTCTGTGGGCTTGACACCTATTATGCTGCGCTCCATTGTCCGCTGGCAAATCATGAGTTTGGACTTCTGTTGTTCAGTAAGTGACCTACAAAAAAATTAATAATAACATTAATATATTGTGTAATTCAAAATTTATCGACGAAAACAAAATGTAGGTTATTAAATTAATCTCGAGTGTCAAATTAAAAACATCTTTAAGTTAAGGTGATTCAAAATTAGAATTTCGGGTTTATGTGTTCAAGTTATCGAAACAAAGCACTCATTTTTTAAGTGGCATCCACATATACGTTTTTTGATCTATTTGTTTACATTTTCATCAGACACGTTTGGAATAGACTATATCTAATAATAGCCCTCCAGACCGTACCTATTTCGGCCATGATGGCCAATCTCAACGGAGACTAGCCTTCGGCGCGAGAGATATTATAGTGCAGTCGTGAGTGCGCAAACACAGGTGCACTCTTTTCCCTCACTCTCATAGTCCCATGGAACGGACCGCAATCCGACATGACAGGACAGAGATCAGGTGCAGGGCCAGCGGCTTATCGTGCTTTCTGAGGCACAGGGGTATCACACCGCCAAATTCCAGACTCCGGGCTGTTACTCAGAAATAAGGAATAGACATACGTGTTGAAGTCGTAAGTCCCCTCTACATCACAAAATTTGTTCGCAGGGCACCTCCTAGCATCGGGTTCGGACGACACGAATGTAGTGGTGTGGGACTGGGCCCGCAATGCAGCCATACAGACGATCAAGACGGGTCACAAGTCTAATGTGTTCCAGAGCAAGTTCCTATTCCTTAACGCTAAGAGCCAGTTGAATATTGTCACGTGTGCCCGAGATGGACAGGTAAGGAACTAATTAATAATAATATTGTATTTTTTTGTAAATTTTTGTGAAGCTTTCGTTTCTGCCAGTTTATTTTAGGGGCTGTGACGTGTTAAAGCCATGATTTTTCCACAGTGTGAGTGAGAGATGGAGCTATACAAGACGAAAAGTACTATCCCTTTTTCAGAACGAAACAAATAATGGTACCTATGACTTTAACCCGTCATTTTACGGCTTCAGAAAAAAATTTTTTTTCAATATTGCAAAATCTTAGCTGGAGGTTATAATTGTGTGATTCAATTTGTTATGATTTTGGTCATCAAAGTTGCTTTGTCCATAACAAAATGAATAGTATGTAAATAAAACAAGCTGAAAGTGAAGTCAGGCTGTCGATGATAATGATGACGTCAAGGTTACGACTGATCAATCTTTGTCTGTTGATAGTCCCTAACCAATCTCTTCCCTCCATAGGTACGTCTCCTACAATGCCATCCAAGCGGTGGTTCCACAGTATCTCGACGAAGACTCGCCTCACACTCCCGGGCAGCCCACAAGCTACACGTGTGTGCTTCAGAGCCGCACGTCGTCATCTCCGCGGGAGAGGACGGGCTGGTGATGCAGTGCGATGTCAGAGCCGAGCATGCGTCTAGGTAATGTTGATCTTCCATTTAGACGCGGCCTATGACAAACATCATCATCTGTCATTCTGTTCTGGTCGGCTTCCAGTCTAACCGAATGAAGCTGAATACCAGTATTTTACATGGAGCAACTGGTTGTCAGACCTTCAGGCTTCTGATGACCCGTAATAACTGTCAAAGATCTACAGATGTCAGCCGGGACCAACGGCTTCGCGCTTTCCGAGGCACGGAGGGGTCTTGGTATTTTAAAATTGTCAGCCATCCACGGACCACCCGCGGCAAGCTTAACCTTATCGATCGACCCGTGTGGCTGTTATTTCTACCGGGCTATTATTCTTTATGAAGTATGACAGTTGACGAGAGTTGAGTTGTAATAAATGGGTCAGTCTTCGTAGAGTCCATGAAAATTTTAATTTAATTTAAAGTATAAATTCCACAAAATTTTATTATTTTCATAATTCGGAACAAATATGTCGGACGTTATGATAAATCCCGATTTTTGTCGGTGATATGGCCATTTTCCAGCAAGTGCTATAGTTTGACCGATACCGCTGTACCGCGCCTTAGGTATGTGCGCCGCGAGACTGGGGAGCAGTGCAGACCGCTTATTCGTCAACGCTCACGGTATCCCGCCACTCATTCGTCAACGCTCACGGAATCCCGCCGCTCATTCGTCAAAGCTCACAGAATCCTGCCGCTCATTCGTCAACGCTCATGGCACCCCGCCATTCGTCAACGCTCACGGCATCCCGCCGCTCATTCACCAAAGTTCACGGTATCCCGCCGCTCATTCGTCAACGCTCGCGGCATCCCGCCGCTCATTTGTCAACGCTCACGGCATCCCACCGCTAATTCATCAACGCTCACGGCATCCCGCCGCTCATTTGTCAACGCTCACGGCATCCCGCCGCTCATTTGTCAACGCTCACGGCATCCCGCCGCTCATTTGTCAACGCTCACGGAATCCCACCGCTCATTTGTCAACGCTCACGGCATCCCACCGCTAATTCGTCAACGCTCACGGCATTCCGCCGCTCATTCATCAACGCTCACGGCATCTTGCCGCTCATTCGTTAACGCTCACGGTATTCCGATGTTCATTTGTCAACGCCGCCCCCCGCCTTGCCGCGCATTCGGTACAGCGGTACCGGTCAAACTATATAGGCTGATGAATTGATAATGCTGAAAACACTCAAAATTCTAAACCTCCCGTCTCAAATTCCAGATTGTTCCAAGTAAAAGATCGCAGCGTGATCATCCCTCTATACAGCGTGAGCGGGAACCCACGGGAGTCCAGCGAGCTCATAGTGGCGGGCCGCGACAAGTACGTGCGCATGTACGACCGGCGCAAGTCCACCAAGCCGCTCGCTATGTACTGTCCCACGGCCTTCCACGAGAGTCCCGTAAGATATAGATTGATTTTAAGGTATATTGGTCTTTTATGACCTTTTGTCGTAAGCTGTAGCAATGGGCAGGTTATGGTAACCGTAGAATGTAGGATCGGAGGAGTGTACCAAAATTGACATCATCCTTTAAGGAAATTGTGTAGAGAACGATCAAGCAAGACGTAAACGATATGTTACGTATTGGATGGCAATAAGCTGATGTCCCACCTGATGTAAACTCGCAGAAGATGTCAATTCCAGTGCCATTACAGATGTTACAGATGCGTTGCCATCCTCGAATCATGCTTATCCTCACAGCTGAAATGTCTCTTGTGCAAAAATGCCACCGGCACCCATACCCTTCACCAAAACAAAGCAACACTGCTTGACTGCAGAAATAACGTGTGTAAAAATACCCTTAACGAAGCCGAGAATTACTTTTCTTCCCGTTATTATGTTTTTTTTTTTACTGGACCATACCTGAGAATCTTCTGCTTACGGAGATATTGAATGTCAAAGTTCCAACTTTGATTTCCTTCTTTTTAACTATATGAAGTTTTAAATGTTATATGCCAGGACACCCCGCGAAATTCAAATTCTATTCTGCGTTTTTTGTAGTTTGCAGGTCAATATTTGGTTGTATGTTGATCAAAACATGATTCATTTATATATTTACAAAACTATAATCATTAGAATCATCAATGCAACGTTCTAAGACCAAGTTACCCTAATGAATGACTATTTCATGAAATCATTATATTTGCGGCCAATTCTAACTTAAGGAGTTGTATTACTGATTTTAATTATTATAATTCTCTAAAGCCATATTTGTAACGGTCGCGAATCATATTTTAATCAACATACAACCTGACTGTTGGGATTTCTGCGTCAAGACTTCGTCGTGTCAGCGTCGTAGGATGAAATCAGACACAAGGCTCCTTAAATAGCGTATAATATCGTGTTTACAATGGTTTTGATGTCTTTTTCACAATACATACTATATTTATGTAGCGGTTACAATTTAAGTGAGATCGTTGTTGTGTCAGCAAGACAGTGAAAATCCGCAGCGCGTCGCTGGTGTCGCTCCGTTGTGCTAGCACCTTCCCCGCACGCCGACTTCATTACATCGATTAGTATTATTTTTCGCCAATAGATGGCGCTGTGGTCATGAACACTGACACTGACCTGCAAATTGCAAACAACGAAAGAAAATTTGAATTTCGCTGGCTACCTTAGCGCATCCCCCTTAAGAAGGGTTAACTATCCAACATAGCTGTTGGTTTGAGAAGTTATACAACTTTAGAGTTGAGGCATGGAGGTTGAAAATCAGTTTTTTTTTTTTTTTTTTGTCATTCATAGTATCGTACATTACGGCCGATGAATCACGGCCGGTTCGAACTTTGCGCAGATGCCTGCGTAAAATTGTTTTAGGAACCAAATGATTAGGGCTTCCAATCTCGGTATACCGAGATCCCACATGATTTTTGCGGGATTGAAAATTATTACGGGCACATCCTTTCGCGCAGCGAGAGCAAACTTTAAACTCCGCCATGGCAAGTATTTGTTTATCGCCCCTCAAATTCCTCTTATCGAAAACATCATAAGAGATGACTCTTTATGAAACAGGAGGGTCGATGGGTATGGGTGCATCAAAGTTCACCTAAATTTTCAACTCCGATAATTGGAAATCCGAAAATGTTCTTCCTAACATTTTTCATCCTAACAATCACAATTCCTAACTACTCTGTCTCTAATGTTCATAATTCCGAAGCATTCAACTTCATAATGTCAGTACCTAACAATAAACATCTATTATACTTTTATTTGTTTTCCTATATTTTCTCAATATAACCATCTTTTACACTATTATTCAAAGTCATATCTTTTTTGTTTAGATTTCTTTTTATTCATAATAATCAAGTGCTTGCTTCGCACTCACTAATTATATGAATTGGTTTTTTGTTTTTATTAATTAAAGCGTCTTCTTTAATTTTATTTATAGCGGTGTGTACCTGCAAAGATATCCATAGGTTAGGTTAGGTTAGAACTGTGACCAACTATGCGCGAGCCGAGCAAGCGGTGCCGCGGCAGCGGCCGGCGAGCGCTACCTCGAAATAGGTCGCGAAATTCTAAGTATTTTTTTCATAGTACCCCCAAGACGACACTCTGACCTGAATGAATATTATGGTAATTATGTTTAGGAATATAAAAAACAGTAGGAGTTTAAATATATTTACACTAGCTTTTGCCCGCGGCTTCGCCCGCGTGGATGTCGAAAAGTATCCAATTTAATCTAAAAAATAAAGACCTTTAATTAAAAACAAAATTGTATCCCCCTTTTAACCCCCTTAAGGGTTGAAATTCTAACAGCACCGTTGCGTTAGCTTCCAACCATAAGCCTAGATAGTAAATTTAGTGATTTTTCTTCGAATCCGACTTCATCCCCCTTTTTAACCCTTCGGGGGTGGAATTATCAAAAACGCTGAGACACGTGTAAATTAATTTTCAATCGTCAGCCTAAACACTAAATTTGAAGATCCTAACTTCAAAACTGACGGACTTTAATATAAACTTCCATCCCCTATTTTACCCCTTTAGGGGTGGAATTCCCAAACATCCTTTCTTAGTAGATACTTACTCCTCACAACGAACACACCCTCCAAGTTTCATGTCTCTAGCACCAGCGGTTTGGGCTGTGCGTTGATATATCAGTCAGTCAGTCAGTTTACCATTTTATATATATAGATTAATGATATTATTAATTACAATTTTCGGAAACATGAGTGTTATGAACATCGTCGGTAGCACTACAAATAGTATGAATGAAAACTTTAGGATGAAAAATTTTAGGAAGAGTGATCATTCGGATTACAAATCATAAGAAGAACAATTTCGGGTAAAGAACTTTAGGTGAGCCAATATGGACCCGATGGGTATATATTTAACATTAGCACACAATGCCCTAAAGTCGCTAACAAGTGGGCGTCCTCCAGTGCCGGTTATCTTGCCAACAAGATACGAAGTAGTTTGGCTGACTACACTTTGGGAATGTTGTGTTTCCTGCGAGAACACTTCCAAAATGTAAAGTACATGTTTTTTTTTTTTTTTCTAATAAATTTGAAACTTTAGCATGCTATGTTTTACAACTCACTGTTAAAAACTTTTATCGAAAAATGCGGGAGTCCGTTATACCGGGATCCCGCGTCATTAAAATTTTTCGATCTCGCCTATATCAAGATCCCGCATGCGGGATTGGAAGCCCTACAAAATGGTGATATAGGTGAGAGAACATTGATCGAAAGTTCAGAGAGCCTATGTGCAAACCGGCCATGATTCATCGGCCGTATTGTACTTAAAAGTTTTCCCCGTTATTT
This sequence comes from Dryobota labecula, assembly GCA_947523025.1. NCBI lineage: Eukaryota > Metazoa > Arthropoda > Insecta > Lepidoptera > Noctuidae > Dryobota > Dryobota labecula. Next base: position 3,317,943 of record OX383286.1, on the reverse strand, counting down.
CAGGGCAACGTAAAGAAGAAAGTGCGGCTGTCTATGATGCATCTTACTTGTGCGGTTTATAATCACGACGGGACAGAAATACTGGGGTCGTACAACGATGAGGATATCTACCTGTTTGATGTTAAGAACGATGTCTATGAAAAGTAAGTTTAAAAGCTATATGTAGCCATCTGGCCCCGTATTAACGGCCGCGACTTACGAGTTTTAGGTCGTGGGTTCGAATGCAAGCAAGCACTTTGTGTAAATGATTTCATCACCATTTCTCTCAAAACGGTGAAGGAAAACATCGTGAGGAAACCGACAGTCCTAGAACCAAAAATTCGAACAAATGTGACATCTACCAACCCGCACTGGGCCCGCGTAGTGGATTACGGCCCTCTCGCTCACAGAGAGGAGGCCTGCGTCCCAGCAGTGGGAACATTATAGGCTGATTATGCTTATGCTAATGCAATGGCGTTGATAATAGCGATTATGCAACGCTACTAGATATTCGTTCATAAGTGTGTGTGTGTGTTTGCGTGGGCATGAATGCCGGAATATACACGAGCCGATTTTCGAGTGGCTAGAATTATGTCAATTTTAATCTTACATTTCACTGAGAAAACACCGTGATAACCTCGAATTAAAATGGTCTGAAATCTTCAACATCAACATGAAGTGAGATCTTTTTATCTCTGTATAAAAAGAGGCCTTTGTTCTGCTATGGGACACACACTACGTATACTTAATATTATAAATGCAAAAGTAACTGTCTTGTCTGTTAATCTTTTCATGCCTCAACGGCTGAACGGATTTCTATAAAATATCGCACACACGTAGACCATGACCTGGGTTAGGAGTTTAGGACATAGGATTCTTTTTATTCCGTTAGAACGTTCTCGTGTGATAATTTCAGACCTCTGTGCTGGCGAAGCCGTGTGAAACAGCTAGTAGTATAATATTATTATTACAGTTTAGTACACGAACTACAGAAAAAAAAAAAAAAGAAAAAAAAAAAGGTTTATTTGTCACAGAAACACCTGCACACAAAAAGATAATACAACAACAACCAATCAACTGGTTCAAACCACCAATACCAACACAAAGCAACCACCAACCCACTAACCCCGACCCAAAACATTTTTTTTGTTGCGGGATAGAAATTCCTCATGGATGTCCTCCGCCCTGGGGCGGGTGGAGTGGTCTGTCAGACTCTTACTGACTAAAAGTCACTCCGGTGTTCCCTTCCACTTGACCTACACTTGGACCTGGGATCATGAGAACTTGTCTCCTTCCACGATCCCCGGCTAGTGCCAGTGTAGTAATACGAATCTTTACCTAAAGATGTCGTTCGTGTTTTTGTTATAATGCACTCGAGTGTGAAATTTGAATGAAAGTTATACGATAGTCGTTTGTCTGAATAAAAAAATTAAAAAAAGAATAGTTATTGAACAGTTTTGGCTCGAAAAAAATACTGTGTGTTATTACGAAGTGTATATTTTGCAGAGGTAAGTTGTTTTTTTATATTACAATAGTAAACGTATTAGTAAGGCCCTGCGCAGACGACAGACTATCCGTGACGCACTTTTTAGTCTGTGAAAATAGAACCTATGCAATTATATGCAGTAACGCACACGACGCGCAAAAAGTCCGGCGCACAAAAAATCCGTGTAATTCGGGCAGACCGCACCGCGCCGCGGCGCGCCGCTCCGCACAAAAAGTGTGTGAAAAAAATTGAACGTTTGCTTCAACGCGCGCTAACGCAGACGGCGCACACTTTAGTCGGCAATCTGCATTTGCTAGGGGTGGACGTAACGCACGCGATCTATTATCATGGCGCCAGAGGTCGATGTAACTATGTTAATTCAAGAAATACAAAACAGACCAGCAATTTATGATACTTCTAAGCCTTTCTTCTGGACCAATGTACCTCCTCATTGTTGTTTCTGAATGAGTAAAAGCAGGTCTCAAAATAAATAGCAACTCATCAAATGTAGTAACAGACATTTTATAAAACTTGAAAAAATTTGCCGGACGTTGTTTCAGAATTGAATGTTTAGTATGGAACTGTCCCTTCAGTAATCTTTCCGAAAGTATAGGATGTACCCAAAATTCTCTATTTCTTCTTCTTTTTCTGTACTTCATGTACAAAATAATACTTCGCGATCTCTGCACGATTTCCATAGCGTCTACGTCCCTACAGCTCTGCCGACAAAATGATCGAAGATGTGCGTCGTGTGCGTTGAGTCTGTGAAATATCCGCGACCGACTTTTTGCGCGTCGTGTGCGTTACTGCATATAATTGCATAGGTTCTATTTTCACAGACTAAAAAGTGCGTCACGGATAGTCTGTCGTCTGCGCAGGGCCTTAATCATATTTTTATTTAGTGAGCGAAACGTTGAGCTTTAGTGTCCGTTTTTACTTATACGTACTTACGATAACTTTCCTTATAAATACTTTGATTTTATTGCAGATAATGTCGCGAAGAAGATTGCGTGATGAAGATATTGTGGGTTTCTTGAATATTCCTTCTGGGAGTGAAGATGAACAAGATTTTTCTGACACTGAAAGTGATTATGAAATCGAAAAAATTCAGTCCATCCAAAACTTTTTATCCGAGTGACTTAGCCACGTGGAAACTTCCTTATCTCCGCAGAGACATCAGTGTTCTTCTCCCGTCAACGATCTAGAATCCCTGGCTCTGGGACTGTCACCCAAAAAAAAAAGAGAAGATTTATTTCGAAGAAAACATCTTTTCAATCACCTCCTTTTACATTTACTGGAAACAAATTTACAGTCACCGATTATAGACTTTTAAATTCCCCTCCAATATTTTTTATGGTTTTTTGATGATGAGTTACTTCAGCATATTGTAGAAGAAATGCACAAATTTAGTGTCCAAAAAAATCCTTCAAAGCCATTTAAAATAACAACTAATGAATTGAAAAAATTTATGGGTTTGAGCATTTTCCTGTTTGGGGTGAAAATTCAAAAGTCAAAAAGACAACGATGTAAATATCCTGGTTCCAAAGGAAAAGCATTCATAACTTGCGACAAATGTCGCGTGGAACTTTGCCTAAATAAATATAATAATTGTTTTAGGTCTTTTCATCAATAAAAAAAAAACTAATTTATTCTATTAGTTATGTGATTTTGTTTATTATAAATTGCAATACATAAAAAAGTAAAATATATAATATATAATAGTTATTTCATTTTGTTTAAAATAATAAGTCACTAATTGAAGAAAAAATCGAATAGGAAACTATTTATAAAACAATTAAATTGTACTAGTTTAATACCAAAAAGTATAGTTAAGGCTCAGGGTACCGTATGTGGAACAGAAATAAAAAGTTAATTTTTCCGTAAAATATGGTTTTATTTTTATAATTTTTCCCTATCTTCTGATCACTAATTACAACCTATATATTTTTGTCGCGCACTAAAAAAAAATTGAGCCTTGTAGGGTTAAGTTACAAAATGTACGTTTTATTATAACATGTTATAATAATGCAAGTTAAGTATAATAGCGGGTAGTCCGCGCAAAGATCTTAGATACTTTGCGCAAACTACCCGCTAACGCACCAGTTTGCGGCGGCTGGAAGACGGCGTTGTCCGCCCTCCGCAGATGGCTGATCCGTCTGCTGCACATCGTGAGCGTGGTCTCGATCTCCCTCTCTCTTTCCGCAGCCTCCTTCTGCGAAATGACGGTTTCACAGGAGATCACCGCATCCCACGACTCGGCGCTCCCGACCCAACCAACCCAACCCCATACCTGCTACCCAATTACTACAACATCGTTTAAAAAAATACTTTTAACCTTTAAGGGACGTCACAAGTGAAAAAGACGGCTACACACACCGGTACAGCGGCCATCGCAACAGTGCTACGTTCAAAGGCGTCGCGTTCTTCGGCCCTAAGAGCGAGTTTGTAGTATCAGGGTCGGATTGTTCCTACATTTATATGTGGGACAAGAAGTCGGAGGCTATAGTGCAGTGGCTACAGGGAGATATGAATGGCGTTGTGAGTATTAAAGGGAATATTTTACGTAGCATCACGCTTGTTTTCCTTGCTGAATTAGGCACAAGTGTTTTAGTACACACTGCTACACATCAAACTATACATCTCCAGAATAAGCTGACCTCTCATTATACGGAAATCTTATACAATGCGAGATCAGCTTATGCTGGAATTATATAGCTTGACGTATAGCCGTGTGTACACGCACATTTCACCAGAAAGGCGCGGGCCCACCGCGGCGCATGCTGTGCACGGGCACGCGGCGCATTTTAGCTGCGTGTATTAATTTGTTTGACAACGTGGGTCTACGTTTCCACTGGAGTACACGAATATGACCCACGAATATGTATAGCGTGGCACGGCGCACGGAGACGCTACGCACGTGCCACTGCAATCCACGGACACGGGCTTCATTGCGGGTGGTGTGCGATAAGTGAGCTGTACATGGTCGTGGGTCATATTCGTGTCCTCCAGTGGAAACGTAGACCCACGTCGACAGCGTTGAGCTATGTAACCGCCTATTCGAGCAAGCCACGCATGTATCAATGACGTCAATTCATGCGTAGACTCTCCGTGGGTTGCAGTGGACACAACCACATACATTTTCTTACAAAGCGAAGCTTAATACACGTGCGTAGCGTCTCCGTGTACCGCGGTGGGCCCGCGCCTTTATGTTTAAGTCCCATGTAAGGGAGCATGTCTATTGCCATTGAATGGGTACAAATCCAGACTCCGGGCTACTGCTATAAAATAATTTAAGTATCTATTCGTTAAACACGAATGTTTTAAGTGTCTTCGCACTAAACAATACGCCTGGCGTAAGCATTGATGTCACGTAGACTCCGCGTTAATGCATACGCTGCGCTAGCATCACGTACAGGTAATTGTATCGAAATAATGCCACTTTGACGCGGTGTTAGCGTTACGTTTGCGCGTTAAATCTAATTACAATAAAAATAAAAAATGCCAGATTTATTAAGTATTCGGACTTCAAAGGATGAAAAACATATACAGTTCTCATATTCTCAGCGACACATCTAATTGGTTGAGCTATGATTGGTTCATAGCAACTACACAAGGAATAAACATATGCCCACAATAGATATTTTGAATTTTGAACGACACTCCTTGGTAAGACTGGTTCTTCAGACTTTTGACTACCCGTAACGACTGTCAAACATCTACGAATGACAGCCGGAACCAAAGCGCTTACCGACGCGTGGAGGGGTTTCAGTATGTAAAGGACGATCACCCATCCAGGGACCAACCTCTTCAAATGTACCTTCGATCGATCGCTGTTATTATTTAGCCATGAGCCCCTCCTAAGTCACCTAATAAGTCGGCTATGTTTAGAGTTTTTCCTCATACTTACGTGTTATTATATTTCCAGGTCAATTGTATAGAGGCTCACCCGCGGTGTCCAGTGTTAGCTACTAGCGGACTCGACAAAGATATCAAGATCTGGGTGCCTAAGGCTCAAAGCGATCCCAACTACGACGGTTTAGAAAGAGTAAGGAAACCATTTCATTCACAAATAGTTTTAGTAACTGTGACGTCTCAGAAATAAGTCGAATCGTAAGAATACGCGGAAGATACTTGCTTTAAAATAACAGATAGGTTTTTGTATACTATATAGTCGTAAAATGCATGTTAGAGTCCGTGGCATCTTTTCAACGGGTACTATCCGACGTATACTAATAATACAGGATCATAAAACAAAACTAAAGGGGACCATTTGTATTTTTCGGGTTCCGTACCTGAAAAGGAAAAAACGGAACCTTTATAGGATCACTCGTGTGTGTGTCTGTCTGTCTGTCCGTCCGTCTGTCACAGCCGGTTTGCTCTGAATCTAGTGGGCCGATTAAGTTGAAATTTGGTACACATAATGAGCTTCTGTGACTCAAACAAGGACGTGTAACGTAAATTAATTAATTTTGAATATGGGGGTCACTTTTGGGAGGAAAATTAGAAAAAAAAAAGGTTTGCGAACTGTAATTTCAGTTTTTTTTTTTAAATATAATTTACAAAACATTTACTTTTAAATTTATTTAAGAAAATTGACCTTTATCGCCGAAACTACGAATCCTAAACTTTGAAAAAAAAAAAAAAACAGAATATAGTTCTATACTAATATAGATTACAGGAAAACCTATAAGAAGTCTATCGTATTCAAATAACATCGTAAATCTCCCAATATTGTGTGTGCAAACTCACATTTGCAGTTGGAATGTATGTGAGAACATGTTTTACAACTGTAATATTAAGTTTGTTCTTGGGATAAGTTCATCCCAACTACGGAACCCATCATTGTGCGTGGTCCGACAAGCAATTGGCCGGATTTTTGAAAATTTAAACTCTTTCTAAAAGAGCAGCTGCTTGCACCACAAATGCGTTAAATTATTTAAAGTATAGTTCTGTTTCTATCAATCGTTTGAAGATGCCAGAGACAAGATGACGTTTTAGTAATGTTTATGTCAAGCTCTCAGGGGGGGAAAGCTAAGGGAGCCCGCGAAATTGAAATTTCCTTTCGATTTTTGCAATTTGCAGCTCATGGTCTGGGTGTATGTTGATTAAAGTCTCAGATTAATACAGATGGGACACTCCGCAAAATAATTTAAATAAAAAGCGACTCTTGCTACGACACAATAACGTGCAATTCAGGTCGCACAACGCTTATTACCTACAGTTATATTCACCTACAAGTTGCCTCTCTTTCTATTGCGTAACTCCTATACCTTTTGACCACATTAGGGTTTTCATCTTTTAAAGAATAATTAATTTGTATATTTAATTAACAATTAAGTGCCTATTACTCTACTTTTGTGAACAAATGACGTTTCAATTAAACCTAGGCTCGGTACTTACTTAGTAGTAGGTATGTAGTTAAAAAAAATACAACTCTTTAAGTTAATATAATCCTCAAATGTCATAATTTCACGAAATAGTCATCGTTAGATGTCTGGTGGATCTGGAGTGGTGACCGCGTACCGGAAGACGTAGCATTGGAAGGCCGGCCACAAGTTGGACCGATGACCTGGTGAAGGCCGCAGGAATCCGCTGGATGCGGAAAGCACAGGCATCAGCATGAACTTAAGAAGTTGTATTGATGATTTTTTGGATTGTAATTCTATAAATAAATATTTGTTACAGTCGCAAATCATATATAAATCAACATACAACCTGTAAATTGCAAAAAACTTAAGAAAATTTGAATTTCGCGGGCTACCCTGGCGATTTCGCATTTAGTGATTTGTGGTGCAAGCGGGCCGGGCCTTAATTTTGTTTCCCTTTTGAAAGAGTTTAATTTTCAAAATACAAATGGTCTCCTACAGTTTTGTTTTATGAAATAAAAGTCGTATCGTCACGTCAGCGCCACCTAGTAGTCGCGTAGAAAACCTCTATCAATAGATAGGTGATCGGCATCAGGACCTATCGTAATCATAAAATTCTAGATAACTACATCAAGATTACATAGGTACACGAGTGCTTATAATACTATGAATTTCAACACGTTATCTTTTAACAACAATCGTAAGAGTTAACTGTGAGATAAGATACAATGGTGCTCCTGATAAATGTTATCAAACGAATAGAAGTTACTTGTCATTGTGTTTGCGGTTTTGTTATCTGAACCACTTTATATGTTATTGGGGTATATTTTGCACACTGTTTTGCAAATGCGTGTACGCAGCTTTAGTTGATTATAATCAGTTTAACTCGTATGTGGTATAATAAAAAGCATATCCTTTCATGAAAATGGTGTAACAATTCAATCCTAGTATTGCATAACAAAAATGTATAATACAAACGTAAAACATGAAAGTATGCAATTAGCGGTACACGACTCGGCGGGACGCTGTCCTTGCCTTGAACTGTTAATTAGTTAAGTTTTTTTCGATCTCTTTCTTTTTCGTGTGGTTAGTGATTAACCTGGTGTCAAAGTTTTTATGCCGCTCATTGGCTTCTTCTGACTTGGCTATACATGCCATCGAGAAATATCTCACAGGCATGCTGGTTTTCTCACGATGTGTTTCTTCACCGTTGCATAAGCACATGATAATTATACAATACGCACATGAATCCGAAAAGTCAGAGGTGCGTGCCTTGGATTCTAACTCGAGACCTTCTCCTTCCTCTTTTTTTCGGTAATAATAAACTTCGTCACCAATATTTAATAATATGCATGGAATTTCTTGCTCGTTCTCTCTAGGAAGCAAGGGAAGATGAAGTTAGGTGCCCTTTTGGAATGGGCGAAATGGGTGATAGAATATAAAATATATATTTCTTTCCAACCCCAATTCACCACGATTTCTAAAAAAAATTTGGAGTCATGTTATACTAACACACAAATTCTAAACTTTCCAGGTAGTACGAGAAAACAGCGTGACACAGCTAAGAAGTCCTTTATTTAACGATTTTTTACCTACACTATATAGTGCGTGGCGGGGGGAGAATCGACTGTTCACAGACGAAGACTCCGCGCCCCCTCTAGGCGGAAACATAGAATTCGATGGCAATGTATGCACGACTTTCTAGCTAGACAAATCCCTTCGTTGGGACTAGATTTAAACGCAGCTTTACGTTGAGTTGAGTTATTTTCGTTTTTATTGTTTTGTTAAATTGGTTGGTTAGTGATGTAAGTGTTAGCGAAGTGAACTTTGAAAGGGGGAGCGCTTAACCATAAACAGGTTTATTTAAAAACATTGCTTAAAGTTGAGTAATGATAAACGTCTGCTTAACCACATATTTTTTTACGTTTCACCCATCCTATGAACGTGAATCCACGCGAAACAGTGACTTTTTTTAAAATTGTTTATGTTATTAAAATAAGAAGGGTTAAAGAAAAAGCAGTGGTGGCCCAGTGGCAACGGCCGCGACTTATGAGTTGTAGGTTCGAAGCCAGACAAGAGCTTTACTTTGTGTAAATTGTTCCACTGCTCTCAAAACGGTGAAGGAAAACATCCTGAGGAAGCCGGTAAGTCCTAGAACCAAAAATTCGAAGACATTTATGTGACACGTCTACCAACCCGCACTGGGCCCGCGGGAATAATCCCAGTCGCCCCCACATGTATTGCCCCCAGGTGGCAATCAGGAATAAAATTCCCAGTTGCCACCAGGTAGCGACTGGGAAGTTCAAATCGCTGTACACTGCGACGTGGATCACCAACCCGGTGGCAAATGGGAATTTTATTCCCGATTGCCATCTGGGGGCAATCTATGTGGGGGCGACTGGGAATATTCCGGCCCGCGTGGTGGATCACGGCCCACTCCCTTTCGAAGAGAGAAGGCCTGTGTCTCAGCAGTGGGAACATTTAATAGGCTGATTATAAAAATATAAAAGGGTTAAACGTCTCTTTAACTTTAAGCAACGTTTACAAATAAACCCTACCATTGTTGACGTCTAGTGATTTTGGAAAAAAATTGTTGGATTGTGCATTTCATATATCCAGTTGTTAGGATTATCCTAAATGGGTATGCTTTCGTACATCTAAATAAGTGTTAGATACTTGTTTTAAATATTGGTCTACTGAAGTTCTACATCAGGGATGGCGAACCTCTATACATGCACATGCCATTTTTTTCCAAATAAATATTGAATGTGGCCATGACGTGCCAACAATCTTGACTTGGTGACTACTGAAAAAAAAAAAAAAACTATATACATTCACAATAATACCTTTATTATTTCTACAGTAATATTATTAACAGTTTTATATTTATTTAAATTAAATAACAAATTAGTGCGATTTCTGCTGTTGCAAACTAGATGACTTACCTAAACTCCTGAAATGATGCCGCGCCCAAATTATTTAGTTACGTACCACAAATGGCACACGTGCCATTGGTTCGCCGTTCCCTGTTCTACATAGTATGGGTATTGGCGCTTACAACCACGAGGTATTACTGTGCCGAACCCAAATAAATTGAAATAAGGGCAGGAAGGGAAGGTGCGCGAATGTTTTAATCCGTTGAAAAAGGTAGTCAATCAATGATTAATCTTGTCTCTTCTGAACGTGAAAGCGATAGTTAATCTCATTTTAACATCTGTTGGTCTAGTTGAGCGTAAAATAGGAAAATTGCAAGTTATAACAAACGTGGAGGGAGAGGGTTTTTGAATTTTAGACAGCTTAATTACAATCACACAGATTTATAATTAATCTGATACAATTAAATATATTAAACAGCTTTCAATTGAAATCATTGGCATCCTTCCAGGGGCTGAAAGTTTTCATGAATACAACAACTTTCGCTATGTGAACAAATCTGGTATTTCATACAAAACTGCAACAGTTACAAGATAAATAAAAAAAAGACCATTTCAGAGTTGTTCCCATCGCCTGAAAGATGAAATGAGGTCAGTCAGTAGTGCGTTTAGTAGCTAGGACTGCTAAACATTATTTATTTAAGTTCTAATTGGTTTTGTAAATTAGAAGTAAAGGAGTAAGCAGACTTGTAAAATGAGAGATGGTACGATTTGCATTCAGACAAAAGACATGTATGTATATGATGCAGCGTCCTGCATTATGTCTGTTTCCGCCTTTAAGTTTTCATTGGTTATGTAAAATATGAATGATACATGCTGCATTTAAATCTAGACTTAACAAACTATGTATTTAACTAGGAGTTAAATTTTTTCGTCTTCTAACAACTTTTTCATTCACGATTTAGTTTAAATATTGTAAATGTAATGCCAAACATACGCGTCATGTTAATATTAGTTGTTTTTACGTAGTTGAAGGACACTTGTGGTTTTTGCAATATAAATGAGATGGATAAAAAGTTATTTTTATATAATCTGTTATCTTTAATATTTTACCTACTTGTACCTAGTACCAATATAATTTTTTTTTTAATATAAAATGGCTGCCGACTCATAACTGCATCCGGGTTTAGTACTCGGAGCGTTTTTCTATAATTAACACATTATGACTAATATCTGAATAGCCTGCAGATATGAATTTTAACTATCAATCTCGATATTTGGTGTCCTTCACCTTTCTAATCTCACCTTTGAAAACTTCATGAAAATCAATTATGAGAAAGCCAAAAAATAGCCATAAATAGTCATCGAGGTCAAAAAAATTGTCTCTTTATGATTCCGAAATTATAGCTATAAGTTTGTAAGGATGTGGAGTGAACCGTCTCCACACAATCCTCACCTCTCAAACGACTGGGAGTATCGACTTTGTTTGAATTCCAAAAAATAGTCAAGAAATAGTCGTAACGCTATGCCAAATCTCGAAAATAGTCACCTAGAAATATAAAGGTGTCTTGGTGAGGAGTGTGGGGAGCCTTTCTCGCCACAATCCTCACCTGATTACCGCGGAACGCTTACGTATTAAAATTTGGTGTCAAAAAATTGTCTAGAAATAGTCGTCTCCAACCATGATAATTTCAACCTGGTTTACTACGCAGAAGTATGTTAAACTTCCATGTAGCTATAACTTCGAAATCATAATACGACAGTTTTTTTGACTTTGGTGACTATTTCTTGACAATATTTTGGCATTCTCAAAATTGATTTTCATGAGGTTATCAAAGGTGAGGATTGTGTGGTGAAGGACACGATCTTTGTGCACACATGAAACAAATAATCTTAGCGTGGTAAGATTCTAAAAATGTTAAATCGGACCAAAAATAGCAAGTATTTTGAATTTCGCTCCAAAACGAAAAGATTGCCAGTAACAATATTTCAGAAAGCTGGCAACAAAATCATAGCTATGAATGATTGGATAAAGGTCATGTGTAATCTCCGCACGTATTACGCTTCGCTGACGCAACTATGAGTGGCGTTGTTAGTCATGATGTATTTAAAATATCTATTTACAAATGACCTGTACTATGTACTAGATTTAGTCGGTACGCGTGTCTGCTTGCTTTCCGCTATAGGCACTGCGATGCAATGCGTTTCGGCTCAGATACATTATCAAGGCAAGTGATGTGAAATAGTATGTGCAATGTTTGAATTTTGAAGCAATTTTTTTCTAACTATGTCGAGATGATGACGTGCAGAATTCATACATGTATCGTTTACCGTTTATTGATACATATATTTATAGATTGCATATTTATATAATGTAGTTCATAGTAATTAAAAGTCAAGATATTTATATTTTTAAATAACTTTTTTTTTATAAAGCTAAAGTTACATTATGAAAGCAACAAAAACGAAAGTAATTGAATTTCGCGCTCAAAACCGACCGCAAAGCAGAACATAAAAAAAGTACTACCTACTGAACAAAGTTTAATTTTAAGGAAAAGTAGTACATGTTTCCTGGTAGCGCGAGTCCAATTTTAACCATTTTATAGGCTGTTTCGATAGAAATACGTGTAGGCGTAATATTAATGTAATAATGTTGATAACTCTTCAGAAAAGAATAACTGTATAAACTCTCTACAAATAAGTACAAAAACCACAAGTGTCCCATAGTTTGATAGTTGTGAAATTGTAAACGGTAAAACAATTTAATATATAAATAATATGTATATGCCTGTGATATACTGATTTCATGGATATTTTGATTCATAAATTAGAAAATACTTTGTTTATAATTAGTTTGAAAAAAAAAACCTAAGCTAGTGGACGTAACGCATAGTTTATTCATTTGAAATTCACATTATATGTGAACATATCCGTAAAATGTCTCTCCATTCTAAACGTACGCAAAACTGTTTATTCTTTTTATTAACACAATTAACACCAATATAGATAAGTATTTATATCTTTAAGGAATGTTCCAGAAATACCAGAGTAAAAAAAAAAAAAAAACAATATGGTCGAAAAATACGCTAGGGGCCTGTATCCGATTCTACTTTCCTTTATCTTCTATTTATATTGTTTTGTAAGAATGTCTAGACATTTGCATACGCAACAGGATTCCCGCTTATTTAACTATATTTGCCCTGTAATCAAATTCTAATGTAATTTCTCATCTCTTTAGGGTAGATAGCAGGACGGTTTAGTGATTAAAATAATCGAGTTCATAGTTTGTAACAGGGTAATTCCCGCTCTTTATAAATCAGCTGTATCATCGTGCTTTGTGCTAGATATAAGCGAGAAAATTATTAAAAATAAAGTTACGGAATGAACGAACACTGCAAAGAGCTAATAGTCGATAAGAACTGAAAACAAAACAGTAAAAATAACGATCTATAATTTTAAAGCATGAACCAGCACAGGGCACGACACCATATTCACCTGCATAATTAATAAAATTACACCTTTCATGTCCCCCTTGTTTTATTATTGTAATTTTATCATTACTTTCAGTATATATTTTAGACGTCACGTGTCCCATTTTGCCTTTGGGCATGTAAAAATGTTAAGACAAATTGCATTGTCGAATAGATTTATTAACAAAAAACAACCTGTTCGAGTTAGATAAAAGTTGCTGTTTGTTTACAAAACGAATTGGGTTACAGATCAATGTAAATAACAATTTCACCGTTACGTCTAAAATAAATATATTTACGAGATTCATAAAGAATTTCTTTTTTTTTTTACTACGTTTGCCACCGCTCATCTAGGTCATACGATTATATTTTAGTTCGAGTGTATTTTATTTATCGTTTACTATCTCCTCCCAATGTGTGTGGAGTGAAAAATGTAAAGTTAGTCCCAATGTGTAAATAAATGATGATTTTAAATACGTTTCCTCTTTATTTTTCATTAATTGGTATCAGAATAGTACGTGACGACGTTTAAAATTATTTCCGTAAATTACAAAATTCCGTAAATTAAAAAAAACACTGAATCAATTTTCAATATGGCGGCAAATACAAAGCTACAACAGCAAACTCACATGTTAAAAATTATGATACAAAGTACAGAGCTCAAGGGGGTTATAAATGTTGAAAGTTTTTATTCAGTTTGTTTTCAGTTTCAAATTATGCTATTTCATGCTAGTTTAGGGAGGAAATTATAAAATCAATAAAGTCATCATAACACGCATCGTGCTATTGTCGAATGTATTTGTGTTTTCTTTCATGATCGATGAAAAGTTGGAGTCGATGTGACGCATTTTAACAATCGCTCATTTTTACGGTTTTTGCTCAGAAAACAAATTCGACTCAAAGCAACACCATAATATAATAAAATCAAAAAATAATAATGAACTTCTTATTTTCCCGCTGTTCTATGATTGATTGCAGCGCCTGGTTGCGTCGAAATTTAGAACTAACTGATGCCGACGCGATCTTATTTTTAACAATTTCTCCAAATCAAAACCTTTAGGACCAAAATCAGTTTTAAAATCAAGATTAAAATTAGTTTTAACATCGATTTAACTCCTTACTTGGCAGCTGAATAGTAAAATAACGAAAATATAATTCAACATTTTTACCCACATGCTAGTCATAGCTTGTTAATGGCGGACAATTTGAACCAATCAGCGTCGAGGCGTGTAGAAGCCCGCGCCATCTTCGTTTTCAAACTCATCTGGCCGCTCGCTCACTCGCTCAGTCAGTCGCGCGTCGGATCCGGGCAGCCGTACAACTTAACTTACTAATTCTAGTAATTAACACCAAAATCAGAACAATCATGAGCACCAATGAAAATAACAGTGAAGTGGCCGTCGACAAGGTCGGCGATGAGAAGAAGGGTGACGCCAAAAGTGACCTAAAAGGAGCCAAAAGGGCAGCAGAGGTGAGTGCACATGTCAAACAAATGTATTCGTTATAATCGCTCGCCATTTTATTGAACGCTATTATAAAGGCTGCATTACACTAATTTTCTTTATGTAGAGTCCCCTCGTACATTATTCCACGTGGTGAAGAGAGATCTATGTGTGTAGGCACCGAAACGATGCTGACTTACCGGCGTATTTTTGGATGTCATTTCTGTCCAGTTATGCATTTTAGCGTGTGTGGGGAAATCGATGAGCCAATAACATGATGCCCTCTGAAGAAACAGCGCATTTTTTTTTTCAAAGGCGTGATTACGCGGGGCACTAATTTTTTAGCTTTTGTTTACTCGTTTTCGATACGGAGGCATGACCTTGGCGGAAAAAAAACATGGCGCGGGAACGTACGCTGTCCTCATTGATGTGATTATTATAGAAAATGTGTCGATATAGTTGTCGTAAGGCCAAGCCGTAGTTTACTATCGATTATAAAGCGTGGAAATAGTTATTTTAGACTTTCTCAGGGCTTGCGTTCATCGTAGCGTGACGCTAGATGGATGGGTAACATGGCCGGCGCGAATGTCAGTGTTTGAGTTGGATGGACTGTCACAACCGCCACGCAAATGTTACACCTCGCGTTATCTACTCGGAATATATTCTTATTATTAACTAATACAATATTCAAGTCTGCCATGACTCAGTCAAGCATAAGCCGTTTTCACAATTGTTATTTTATTTCGGCGCTTACACTAAAAAGTAGTCAATGACCCGGCATTATATGTATGTAGGTGTAGGTACATAATGTAGTATGTATCCTTTGTTCTAGTAGCACTTGTTCATAGCACGCAGTCATGTGAACATTTATCGACTGCACAAATTGAGCGGGAATCTTGAATATTCTATAATTTCGCTAAAAATGGGAATGTTTTATATCTTCCGTCCTGTTCACTCTTAAGTATCGTACGTACACGAGGACGCATGGCGTACGGCTTGATTCAATACTAGCGTTTGTATAGGTTAGCTTATGTCGTAATTCAACCATCACACTAAAACGTGAATGTTAATGAACGACGCTACGAGGCTCTGTGTCATTATTATTTTGACGGGTTTTTAGTTGTTTCTTGTGTAGGTATATGGCGTCGCTTTGCAAATGGTTAGGTAGGTATGCGCGGTGACCGCGTTCCGCTCAACTTTGCCACGGGAAAAAGGGCCGTATGACGCCGGCCCCGCTCGACGTCGCTCTTTCCCCCACACAACAACTAATGACCCACGCTTCTTTATCGTTACGAATCTTTGTCACCTGCGTCTCATTATTATGCAGGTAACTTGCATCGTTTTCCCACAAAATCATACATAAACAGAGTTCTCGGTGCATTCATTATTGAAATAATATTGGCTAATGGCCAGTTATTACTTGTTTGATCTTGAGTACGTCAAGGCGCACCGCATACTGTCGTATACGGTTAGTAAACAATTAAAAATACGGGTTCCCGCCAATAATTTGTTACGTTTTTAGGAGAAAACGACAGAAGCGAAAAAGGCGCGAAAGGAGGAGAATGGGGGAGGCGGTGACGACGAGCCTCACAGTGAAGAGGAAGACTTAGAAGGAGAGGGCGAGGGCGAAGAAGATGACGACGAAGAAGTGGAAGGAGAGGATGATGACGAAATCATCGGAGAGGGAGAGGACGACGATCTCGACGGCGAGGGTGAGTAGAACCTGCCCATTTATCTCATTAGCTTAAGCGAGATAACCACTACAATTTCTCATCTAGGGTCGCATTATGTTTAAGCGTGTAATCATAAGCTAAACACCACACGTTCGTAAACATACAGTAGCCAGTGAGGTTATCAATTACCTATGCGATCACCTATAAATTCAGTTTAAGTGATTAAGCGAAATGGATATTGTTAAGAGAAAAAGTAAAATTGAGAACGTTTTCCTTATTAGTTCATTAAAAAGTAATTATTGAACAAGCTAAATGACAGCTTCGAATATAAATTAAATCGAGAGGCTGTATAGGTGTTGTCAAGTGCATATACAGCTGCGTTCGACAGTGTTGTGGCGCGTGCGTGCGACGCTAATATCACGTGTTGGTTGTTACAGACGAGGAGGTGGAAGAGGAGCTGCTAGGCGAGGAGGAGGAGGAAGATGCGTAATACGCCTCGTGCCTCTTTATGGACAATGTCACAGTGATGTGTTAGTGCTCGTGACGCCCCGGACTGGCGCGGCCTCGCCTCGCCTCAACTGTCCACACACAGCGACAGCCCCAACTACAGGACACTAACAACAGTTGGGAACACGCGGGGCCGGCAACGCTCCCACCTAAAACGGGTGCAGTTCTATTTAAATGACAAATGTAATTAATTAAGTCAAATTCAATGCAGATTTTCATTTTTTTTACAATGTTTAAGTTCGGTACTGAAAGCTGTATCTTTACTTTTTCAGCTCGTTATCGAGCGTGTAATTAATTAAGACTTAGTAGAATGCTGTTGAATTTTGTCATGAAATGTACAAATGTGTTTTTCGGAAGTAAACTTTATTCTAAGTGAAATCCGCTCTGTATTCTAGGTCTACCTGTGAGTCCGTTGAATGGTGAAGTTGTGATATTTTTCTATGCTGTAGGAACCTATCCGTTACTAAAATATAGAAGTAAGCCAGATTTGGCACGTTATAGTAAATAAGCTATAAGTCACAAAGCTCAATTCTTCATTTTATTGTTGTCGATGAGAGTTTGTGTGTACATATTTAGCATAAGTGAAGCCTGTGATTTTATAATCAGTAATAATGTAACATAGTGTGAACGTTGCATTCAGGTTAATAGTTTTCTTTTATACAGTAATATCCACAGTCGCGTTCAGATTACACAATCGCTTCCTCGTTCGACTCGATCGCGCATTGGATCGAGTGATAAAGTATGATAACGAAATAAAACATAGCAAATTAGTCATTTAGCGATAGAATCGGTACGGATGGGTACCGTCCATGGCTACCGAGTCGGGACGAGGAAACGTTACCTTAGGCCGGCCGCGGTCGTATTCCATACGTCAGTTTACTAGAAAAACATCACAATTTTGCCATTATCTTGCGCCCATCGCGCGCCGGCCGCCCGCTCTCTGTACGACCGATAAAGAGAGCGCGACGGTCGCCGCGGCGCGATAGCGAATAACAAAAATATATCAAACCGGCCTGTAATTTTTGTCCATAACTGTTAATTAGGATAGAACCTTCAGCTCGGTACTCCAGTGTCTCACGGTGTGGAATAAGAGATTCCTAGGTTAAAGTGATTTAGTATGTAGGATGTACGTCATTTTTTATGAAAGGACGCCACGGGCGGGGCGGGGCGGCGGCGGCGCGTGGCCTCGTTCGATTTGCCGCCGGAGCTCCGCCGCTCCGCGCCCGCTCGCCGCGCGCCCCTCACCACGACGCGGCGACGCGCTCTCTCGCGTGGAAAATCACCCGTTGTGCACTATACATCGCTGCACGGGCTCGCCACTGACCCGCCAGCGATGTATACGCACCGCCCGCCTAGACGCCGATCGTCACATGAGTGTTTTTGATACTTCTTGTCGAATCCGTTTTCACTCCGTTCAGTCTTTCGCGGGGCGTCGGTGTGCCGACACCTAGTTGAGATAACTTATGATTTTCACGCAGCCGGGCCCCGGCGAAGACGGCGAGATGTTTTGAGAAGCATTTAGCTAATAAATTGTTCCATTCGCGATCGAATACCAAAGGGAGCAAAGATGTTTTCATTAGAAAAAAATTGACATGGAAATCAATAAAATTATCTTATGAGTAAATCTTATTGTCCCGCCTTTTCATTTTTTGTGGTAAGAATGAGCTGTCGCATATTTGTACTATGTACGACTTATGTGAATACCTTAGTACGATTTTATTTATTTGTGATGTTGAACACTATTGATTTTCTACAATGGACGAAATGTAAATACAACCGATT
Source organism: Dryobota labecula (assembly GCA_947523025.1). Lineage (NCBI taxonomy): Eukaryota > Metazoa > Arthropoda > Insecta > Lepidoptera > Noctuidae > Dryobota > Dryobota labecula. The sequence continues at coordinate 3,299,365 of OX383286.1, read as the reverse complement.
TTAAGTAAAACGTTATTTTGTTTTTAAGCTTATTTATTTGTCCCACAGTATCGGATTTAATATTCCCGAATGTGAAATTCTCAATTTCGAGAACCGATTATGATGTGACGTTAAAGATAGCGGTATAAAAATAAATATGGCGCATGTCTTGAGAAGCGCAATTGATAGGGCAGTGTTCATAATGTAGCAAATACATTTAGTTCAGGATATCAATTTTGTTCTTCCGAGGCACAATTAACGAGGGGTGACTAAAATCCCTTTACTCCCCTTTCAAAAAAAGAAACCCTACCCTAAGAGGGTCGCCCATTGAACATCCGGCTGGTTGTGCAATAAACCCATCGATGTTGAAATTCTATAGGTACTGTGGCAGGTAGCTACGTAAATCAAAATTCCCAATAGTTTCAAAATGTGGAAATGGGTAAGTTTACAAACTTAGGTATCCGGCATAGAGATAACGGTACCTAAGCTATCGTGTGAATACAGCCTTGGAACTGTGGGAACGTTCCACTAGCGACATCTATCGCGAGGTATTTCTAATGAGTTTCCTAGAATTTATGACAGATGGCGGCATGGCGCTTAATATTTATAAGGTCACGATTTTTAGTACTGGTTATTAAAATAGATGGCACTAGCAAGCTAAATATGGCGCGAGTTTTTAAATTTAACTTTTTAGGTGGTAGCTAACACGGCAACGTATCCTCATGTAGTATGTAGGCACTTTAACAGAATTTGCTTGTTAAGTTAATTTAACCTTATGATGTTAATAACTTGCCTAAAAATATATAACTTCTTAGACTTTGAAACTCCACTTTCCTTAATTTACAGGCACCATTTTTAAAATTCAATAGGTACTTACAAAAAATTTATATTACGAACAATGAATTACGAAAGATTTATCCTTATGTAGTATGTAGGTACTTTAACAGAATTTCATTGTTAAGTTAATTTAACATTACTTATGATGTTAATAACTTGCCTAAAAATATGACTTCTTATACTTTCAAACTCCACTTTCCTTTTTACAGGCACAAGTCTCAAATTCAATACTTACAAAAAAATTATATTACGAACAATGAATAATAATTACGAAAGATTACCCATTTCTTACCTTACAAGTCGAAATAAGAAGTTTTTATGCACTTCTAAACACTGAGTTTAGCTTTCTCATGTGTGTGGTTATAAAAAATTTATTTACGAAAGATTATCCATTTCTTACCATAAAAGTCGAAGTATGAAAGGCACTTCTAAACACTGAGTTTAGCTTTCTGATGTGTGTGGTTATACCTCACTAAGAGAAATCACGAAATGGATAACTTTGAGATAAAGGAACAACTGATTTTAGTTTTAAATTTGAAAATGGAAGGAAAACGTTTCCACAGTGTTTTGACTTTTGACTGACGGACATTTTCAGACAATCATAAAGTAACCAGGGTTTAATTTGTTCACAAAGACAGGCAAAGGAACTGACCACACAGCCAACGATATTATTAGATCATGATTTGTTCAGTATTCTTCATTTCTGTAAGTGTTGCAACATTTATTTTTGTCAATCTGAAAACTCTTAGATAATATGAATAAAGTAAAATAGACCTTTATACATTTACCAACCTACATACTGTACAACTTTTAATTAAAAGTTGTTTCATATGAAGAAGACAAATAAACGTAGGTATTCATATTATTTCCTGTGTTTTATTAACATTAAAAATAGTGAATACCTGCCGAAGAAAATATATTTCAGCTGCAAACTGTATCACTTTTGTCATAATAAACAATGCTGTCCCCAAATAGGTACGGGTCACACGCCGCCGCCCGCCAGTCTCCCATATTATTATTATACTCTTTGCCGCCAGTGTACACAACAAAGGATATTATTACTCGGTTAAATTAAGAAACACTTATAATATTTCAAAATGCTACTGAAAAGATGACATCTGTAATAAGTCGATTATTATGTTGGTCCAAGCATTTGTGTGACAGATACGTGTGGCTGGCTTTGATTCAGCGCAGTAAAATAATTTAGTGCGTTTTACGCCGCGAAAGAGGGCTTACGTCTATTCAATTCGTCCTTGTGAGGTGCATTCACTTTTCGTGTGTACACTTAAATTAAACTGACCTTTGTGCAAAAAGTTTTATTTTGGAATCGACAAAAAAATTAGTTTCGTGTATTTGAACGCGACCATTGAAATTCTATGAATTTTTTTTAGCGCCAAAATGTGACAAACGGATGTGCCAAAAATAATACTGTTTTTTTTAGGTGCCGATAGAAAGGTAAAATACCATTTTAATTATTTAAATAAATACAGGGGTAGGTTAGGCCACAGTTAAATTTTCTTATGACTCAAAGTAGAAATTACACGAGGTAAAAACTGAAAGTAGTTTCGAGGTTGTGGCTTAATTTGTGATATTATTTTATTTTTTATTCGAACTTTTACAACACTCAAATTAAATCGATGGAATATTTTTAGGAGCAGTGTAATTTTTAAATAATTCGCTCTCTGAAAATGCTCTCTAATTAAAAATAGTAACGTTGTTTGTTTTATAGTAGAACTTTATCAGAGTAATTTGTGTCTTAATCTTCACGGAGGAAAGTTGTTGATGATCATAGGGTGATTTAATCAGTCAGGCCGGAAGATGGTGTACCACTTTGTAGTCAAGATTTCAATATCACGCCGCAGAAACACAAAAGAACAAATACTTAGGTACCTATTGCGCAAATAACGAGATTGCAAACCAATGTAAAGGACATTTATGTGAGTCAAATCCATACAGGAGCACAGAACATAAATACTTAAGAGAGTACAGGAGGTTATAGCTCTAGTAGCTTCCGTAATAAACTGGAATAGGTAGCATACCTACATAGGTATACCTAATCATTCAACTTCGATAATAACGCAGTATTTTCTGACTCACTCCCTTAGTACTTACTATACCTAGGTAGCTACCTATCTTTCATGAACAAAAAATTGGAAAAATGAAAGTGTTTCTCTTTATATAGATCGGGCTAAGGCTATTCCGACTTATAAAGTCATTATTTTAAAAGAAGGCAGATATTTAAGCAGATTATCGTCTTATAATCTTATCGGGGGGTTTTTGAAACTTGCTGTCTTCCCCCCTATGGCTGAAGATTTGATGATTTATTCCGTTCTAATACAAAAAACTAATACCAAGTGGTATTAGTATTTGGAAAAAAAAAATTAAACAAATATCAGTGCTGATATTTGTTTCATAAAAATTGTTGAAAAACATACATAGTGGTAGGTACTAGTTTTTGGTATTAGAACGGAATACATCGATTTGATCTTGTATAATTTTTTACGTCTATTGACCAGTCTTCTAGGTGAATATCAGCCCTTATTTTGCAATAATCCTGCCCATGTTATCGAAGTTTGACACAATTATTATGCGTGTTTATAATGTAAAAACCGGCTGTGTGCGTGTCGGACCACGCACAATGAAGGGTTCCGTAGTTGGTATGAATGTATCCCAAGAAAAAACTTGTATTTGAAAAACATGTTCTTTTATACGGAATGTATGGGAGAACATGTTTTTCAACTGTAAATGAAAGTTGGTCGACTATTACTCGGTAACTTGTGAAGCCTACGTAGCTGTGATAGTTTTTGCTGTGATTTATTTTCAAATATTTGGATACAACAAATGCATGCAAATTTTTGTTAGAGTCAATTGTCCCCCGACACTTGATTCTAACAAAAATTAGCACTTTAAAGCTTATTATTACGCAAACGGATCCCTGAATCGAAAAATACTCATACCAAATAACAGCTTTCTAGCACTAAGAGTTTCTGAGCTAAGCCGCGGAAAGACAGACAGACGCAGATGGCGAAACTATAAGGGTTCTTTGTTCACTATGGAACCCTAAAAACGCACATTTGGTGTCCAAAGATTCTTGAGGCATTATTTTTTACGTCTATTCGCCAGTCTTGGATGTGAATATCAGCAAGCCCTTAATCTATACTATATATATATATATATATAATATTATAAAGCTGAAGAGTTTGTTTGTTTGATTGATTGTTTGTTTGTTTGTTTGTTTGAACGCGCTAATCTCAGGAACTGCTGGGTGGAATTGAAAAATTATTTTTGTGTTGGATAGTCCATTTATTGAGGAATATTATAGGCTATATAACATCACGCTACGACCTATAGGAGCGGAGCATAAATGAAAAATGTTGCAAAAACGGGAAAAATTATTCCATTTTGAGAACTTCCGTTGCGTGCGCTGCATAAGCGGTTTAAGTTACGCAAATATCATGTATTATTTATTTATTTATTTATTAAAACTTTATGCACAAGTAAAAAAACTGTACAAAGGCGGACTTAATGCCTTGGGCATTTTCTACCAGTCTACCTTAGGGTGATGCAGAGATAATACACAGTAGGTGCAATAACAAAAAAACTATTTAGAAGATATTTATAGCTAAGATATAAGAATAAATACATATATACATACATACAACTAAAAATAAAAAGTTATGAGAGTTAAACAAGAAAACCTACAAAAACTTAATTCTGAGACGAATCTGCCAACTTCTTGTGTATGTGTTCTCGAGCTTTCACTTTAAATGTGAACTGATTGGTTACCGTCCTGATATTCTGAGGGAGCGCATTCCAAAGGAAAACCGCCTGGACAAAGAAAGAAGATTTTATGAAACCAGAGCGATGAGAAGGACAACGAAGAAGACGATTATTCTCGGACCGAAGATTCTTGCTGTGTGCAGCGCATAAATATTGACAAAGGGAAGTCAGATAAGAAGGAGAAGTGGGTTTGTGAAGGAGAGAAAACAGGGTTGTCAAAGCCCTCAACGCTCTGCGCTGCCGGATAGGCAACCACTTTAAAAGCGATCGATGTGCGGATACATGATCATACTTGCGGAGATTGAAAACAAATCGAATGCAGTTATTAAGAAGTCGGTCAAGTTTATTGAGGAGATCTGCATTCAGGTCATAGTAGCACATATCACCATAGTCAATTATGGGGAAGATAAGGGACTGTACAAGCATTGCCTTAATGTGTGATGGGAGAATATTTTTTAACCGATAGAGCGACCGCAGCGTTCCAGTAACCTTCTTGCTCACAATCGCGACCTGCTTACGCCAGTCGAGGCAAGTGTCAACATGCAAACCCAGATCCTTGACGTCAGAGCTAAACGGAATCACTGTGCCATCAAAGGTAACCGGTGGCACCGTTAAACCATTCAGCCTCCTCAAGCTATAGGGGCTCCCTACAATGATAGCCTGACACTTGGTTGGGTTAACCGCCACCCCAAAACGATCAGACCAGTTTTTGACAACTCGTAAATCCCGATTTAGCTCCTCGACCGCACCGGATAAGCCCTCAACACCTGCCTGACAGTAGAGCTGTAAGTCGTCAGCGTAAAGATGATACGCACACTGAAGCTCGGAAGTTATGAGATCTATAAAGATAGAGAACAAAAGTGGAGATAAAATGCCGCCTTGAGGGACGCCAGCATCAAGATCACACCAGCTGGAGTTAGAGTCACCAGCAAAAACTGATTGCTGACGCCCCCGAAGATAGGAAGAAAACCATTCCAGAACCTCGTGAGAGACCATGCGATAGGAGAGGATGGATAAAAGGACTTCGTGACTGACGGTATTGAAGGCATTTGAAAAATCGATCAACACTAAAACCGTTACCTTAGTGTCTTCCATTCCTCGCCTTATATCGTCAGTCACTTTAAGGAGAGCAGAAACGGTACTGTGTCCGGGCCTGAACCCGGATTGGAGTGGACTGATGAGGGAGTTTTTGTGAATGAAGTTGGAGAATTGTTTATGTACACATGCCTCGAGTACTTTGGATAAAAAGGGAAGGATAGAAATTGGACGAAAGTGACTGAGGAGAGTGGGATTAGGGATTTTAGGTAGTGGTCGAACATTATGAAATTGTTCCTCTTTAAAAGATCTAAAAAAAAGTCCGCGACAGCATATGTCTATATTTTAAGATTGACTCACTATAACCTTTTTTTATGGTAATCAAATTTGTTCGAAATTAATGCAGGTATTTGCGAAGGAGTTTTGTCAACATAATATTAATCCTTATCCAAACAAATATGTTATTAATCACAAGTATTTAAATGTAAACAAAATTGTCCTTGACATCACTTGATTTCAATCAACATCTTAGGAGATATCATAATTTTAAAATAACTTCGCAACAAAATAAGTGTATAGGTAACATCACGCTACATTCCTAAGGAGCAGAGAAAAACGACAAAAAGTCGGAAAAAAACGCTAAGCGAAAACGAAGTAATTGCGCGGACGGGCGATGCGACGCGACGGGGTGGGTTGTGGGCCGAAATTTTACGCGGACGAAGTCGCGGGCAGAAGCTAGTTTGTAATAATCCTGCCCATGTTGTCGATGATTGACGCTATTTTTATGCGTGGTATTACGGTGGCCAGCACATCAAGTTTCTACATCCGTCAGTGCCCTCAGAAATGGTGTAGTGTATTATAGACCTTGTGCCGTGTGGTGCCGGACGTAAAGAATAGCACCACCCCATTTCCTCCCGTGGAGGAAGTGCTAAGTAGAGTAGAGTGACGAAGATAACCAACCTCCTCGAGTCCTCACTTTGATTATTAAGTAATTTAAAGGGGGATGAGAGTCCATGTGACAATTAAGCGCGCTTGATACTTTTTCTGTGACCTTAATCGGTCTTTTTTTTTTGTATGACCTATGTTTTGTAGGAAAAGAAAAATAAATCGATCGCAGAGTGAAGAATACGTGGAACAAATACTGGGCTATGAAAGAAATTTTCAAAGGGCACATACCCACAAAACTGAAAACGAAAGCAATGAACATCTGCCTTACGCCGGTTCTTACTTACGCATGCCAGACGTAGTCTCTTAAAAAATCACTCTTAAATAAAATAAGAAGCTGTCAAAGAGGATTAGAACGGAGCTACATGAACATTAAATTAAAAGATAGAGTTAAAAGTTCAGTGATAAGAAAAAGAACAAAGGCGAGGGATGCGGTCAAACAGGTGCTGACACAGGAATGGAAATGGTCAGGTCATATTCAGAGAGCTATGGATGAAAGATGGTCACAAATTATTTCAAATTGGTACCCAATATATAAAAAAGAAGGAAGGGTAGACCACCTAAAAGATGGAGTGACATCAAACATATAGCCGGAGCCATTATGGCCCAGACGGGCAAAGGACAATAGAGCCACATGGAACGGTTTGGAGGAGGCTTTCACCGCAAAAGGCGGCCCTTACACCTAACAATACTGACCTTATTAAAGTACAAAATTAACATTACTAACAAATAAATAAATAAGAACACAAAAAAAAAAACTAAATGTAAGGGATAAAATAAAGCTAATAAATAAAAATAAATGTTTTGTAGGACGTGGACTCATTTGATCTCTACTGCTTCATTTAGCTCCTACAAAAAATCGGCCCCCGATTGTATGCCAACTGCGAACGCTCTAAAACAGACAAGAAGCGAGATGGGACTGTTAGTCTCCAATCAGACTAACATGAAAACTCATAGCAACAATAACACTGGTATTTCACCTTCGTAAGTGGACTAATAGCAGCATTGGGAGCATTCTTGTTGTTATTGAGACGGCTCTTTGTTTCCAACTTATCGAATTTATACCGTTATCGGATATTGACTAGATATCTGATACGGTGACAAAGGAAAGCAAGTTTTATCGTACTCATGTATGTAGCAATCAAATACATACGTAGGTAATGACTACATTTGGCTGTTAAATATTCTTAATGTTACGTCCCGTAAACAAATAGATGGTCAAGGAGACTTTAGACTAGATTGTAGTCATCTTTAGTAGCTAAACGATAAGCCAGTACCCTAATTGCGTAGCAAACTAATTTCTATGGCCTATTGTAACATCCTTTCAATGCGGAATGTCCGCTTATTTTCGTCCATGGTTCTTTCTACAAAACCGGAGCATGATCCACCCTACGCCTACCCTACTATTAACCTTTGACCGCCACGTCAAAAAAGCAAAAGCGTGCCCTCGGCGTCAAGATACGAATTCATCCTTTCGAGTTTTTGTCATCTTATGATAATATAGATGAAATATAAAGAAAGAAGTTCAACTAATATAAATTAGGATGAGTCAAGGAACATAATTAGCAAAACGAATTTAAAAAAAAAACAACGTTGTTTTATGAACTTTAATTACCTACAGATTTAGACTCCACTAGCTTTTGCCCGCGGCTCCCCGCTCGCGTGGATATCGGTTATCGCGTAAAAAAGTAGCCTATGTCCTTCTTCATATCCCAGGCTATATCTCTGCCAAATTTCATGACGATTGGTTCAGCGGTTTAGGCGTGAAAACGTAACATACAGACAGACACAGACAGACAGAGTTACTTTCACATTTATAATATTAGTATGGACTAGCTTTTGCCCGCGGCTCCGCCCGCGTGGATGTCTGTTATCGCGTAAAAAAGTAGCCTATGTCAGTCTCCATATCACAGGCTATATCTCTGTCAAATTTCATGACGATCGGTTCAGCGGTTTAGACGTGAAAACGTAACATACAGACAGACAGACAAACAGACAGAGTTACTTTCACATTTATAATATTAGTATGGATGGATATGGAAGTAAGTATAGTAAGTATTAGTAAGTACAGTAAATATGGATTTGAAATAAGATTAGACATTAGGATATTGCTAATCCATTGCTTCATTTATTGGAGAAATTTGTCTGCACAACAACGTAAATAACGCAATGAATGTTGTTGAACTGTCAAAATGAAACCTATTGGTACTGATAGTGTGATATGCAACTACCCCGCAATTCAGTTTTAGCTGGTTTTAACGTGGTAAGAATTTCATTGGAAATCTATCTGAATGTAATTCTAGCAGTGATAACACAATACTATCCGCTACTATATGTCAACTACTACTTCACACCTTTAAGTCCTTGATCCGGCATTGTTATCGTTATTTCTCAATTATGGCTTACTGATGATAACATCACCACAGTATAAATATGGACAGTATGGAAACTAGGCCTTTTTGTTGAAATAATTACCTACGCTCCATTGGAGCGTTATGGTTGGCAAAATTGAAAAGTGTTGTATGCCGTCTCGAACGTTTGTTCGTAGTTTCTATACTGTCCATATTTATATTGTGACATCACGGTTCTTATTTTACGCTGAGCGAACAAAATGTCAAGAACTGGCCTTGTTGTTTTGATTGGAGATTGCTACAACGTGTGTCCAAATTTTCGAAATATCGAACGGTTAACCCTTGAAAGCCTTTGATAAGCAAAAAAGGTTTGCCATCAGCACCCATATTGCGTAACACACTATCAATCACAATCTAAATGATTTTCTTTTTCTCAACAACGTAAATAACGTAATGAATGTTGAACTGTCAAAATGAAACCCATTGCTACTGTAATTCCCAAATACTCAAACGTTACTTAACTTTAAGACGTTCTTATAAGTGTTTCTGTCGCTACAAAACAGTTTAAAGTGACAGAGACAGCATTAGACTTAACGGCGACTTAAAATTGAATTGCGTTTGAGTATTCGGCAGTAAGTGTCTTATGCAAGTACCCCGCAGTTTGGGTTGAAGGTTATTAATTTTAGGTAGCAGATCTTTTGTATCTTCGCAGGTTTGTCGATAACTCCAATTATTTGATTTCAGAAATGCAATCATTGATTGCGAAGCAAGATATAAGTATTTAGTTACGTAGGAACTTACTTTAAACCCAACTCATATAGTTGAAATCAATACCTAGTCAGAGGGTCATCAATCGTCAATAATGGTCTTTTTTTTTGTTAGCCCATTCTGTCCCACTGCGGGGCAAATGCCTTCCCCAAATCCTTCCAAGAACTTTTTTCCCGCGCTACCTCGAACCAGCCCTCGCGTTACGCGTTCAGGGCCTCAAGTCTGCTATTACAATAGTGTCAGAATGGTCTCTTCATTGTGAGTTTTTGACAGATTTGCCATACAAACACTGTCAAATACTCACAATGACGAGACCATTCTGACACTATTGTAATAGCAGACTTGAGGCCCAGGTCATGTCACCATCTTTTTCTGGGCCGTTCTCGGCGGCGCCGTCCATCTACAGGCACCCATTGTGTGGACACTTTTACCCAGTGGTCATCGTGCATGCGGCTGATGTGACCCGCCCAATCCCATTTGAGCCTGGCAGGCTTCTTTCCTACTTCCAGTATTCCCGTTTTGGAACGCAGGGTGGTGTTCCGAATTCTGTCCTACCTTTTTACACCCAGAATGCTGCGTTCCATATTCGCTCTTTGACAAAGTCCAAGGCGGAACTTTTTCGACTCGGTGAGCGAATTAATAATATTGACTTATCAAAAAAAAAAAAAACTGTGTTTACTAATAGGTAAACTTTGCAAAAAAATCATCATCATCATCTGCCTAGTCTTTTCCAAGCAACATTTGGTTCGGCTTCCAGTCTAACTGTACGCACCTGAATATCCATTGATATATTAAAAGGAGTAAGATATTTTACAGGCGCTGTTACTAAGTCCCGTATTTATACCGCTTTTAATACATCGTGTAAAATCGTGTGACGTGTCGCTTTATTTGACGGACAATTATCGAATTTTATTTGTAAATTTTAATTTGAGTTTTGATTATAATTTTTATTTTATTTTTATCGTGATTGTATTTTATTTGAATTTTATGTGTAAATTTATATGATATGAGTCTATTGTTACTCGAATTAAATTATTTGAATTTGAATGTGAATACCAGTATTTTTTTCGGGACTGCTTATCTGATCTCCACAACCCAGTTGCCGAGAAATCCCAGCAACTAGGTTTTGGCAGGCGTTTTTTTTTTGGGTCATCATACGTACCTGTTAACTTAAATACGCAACTTATTGGAGTATCTAGGTTTTGGCTTTAATTTGTATGCGTTAAGCAAAATGAATAGAATATTATGTTTCCAACTATGTAAATAAATGCTCGTGTTATGGAAATGGTTATTTGTAACCGGGTCAAAGCCATATTGCACAATTTTGCTTAGCTGTCATTTTTCGTCTCATATTCTTCTTCTACTATTAGTCTTTGGCATGGTATGAGGAGGGAGAAACCGCTTTTTTTTTGCGCGATAGCATGCAACATCATGCAACACGAGCGCCATAAAGTGCGAAATGGTCTTGAGTATTTTTGACACACGAGATGAATCCACGGTAAATAAATAGGTACTACCGATATTTCCATTTGTGTTTTAACAAACAACTTATGGTTTGCCTTTTATGCTGACTCTACTTTTTTTTTTTGGAGCGTTGTGGAACCATTTTTGTACTTATAGTTTTTGAAATAATATAGGTAATAAAAACTTGGAGGGCAGTGGAACTACCCAAAATAATCAAAGTAAGACCTAGCCCGCACTGCGAATTTCGATTTTCGGTTTTAAACATTCAAATAATCAAATCGAAGCACTTCATTTGTAATTAGTGGCACTTTAAATTGGCACCCACAGGTACGATCTCTGATCCATTTGTTTACATTTGTCATCGGTTACATACTTTTGAAACAGACTATAAGAATTTTTATTACCACTTTAGTTACCACGTGTATGTTAAGATGGGACTATTTTTACTAGGCGATAGAAGTACTGAAATGTGAAGGTCATGGTCTTGAAATAAAAGGTCAAATTAGAACTGTTTGCACAGTTATGTTAATTTCGTTGCGCAAATAAACTTGTGTTTATGCTGAGGTGATTTTATATAGGCTTCCGTTTCGTCGGTCGTGTATAGCCAATGTTGGACCAACTTTTACGTCCTATGCCTACTGTCCTACTTTGTAAAATTTCTTTGTATTGCACTTAATAATCCAGAAAACACTCAGTATTACACAGTCCTGGATTTGTTAATATAATAGGCCGTATAGGTCGCGGCCTAGGGGCGGCAGATTTCAGTGGACGCTCACTCGATTTCAGAGGATAAAAGTCAAACAGTTCACTGGTTTTCTTTTGTTTTTTTATACTAATACATTAAATCCCTATAGAAACTTATTCCTACCGAAAATTATTATCAATCCAGCAGTGCTATTCTGTAACCATCTCACCGTGAAAACTAAGGTGAAGTGAGCGTGAAGTGAGCTGTCAACAGTGTCAACCTCAAGCATCAGGTGGAATTTCACGTCACTTCAAGCTCACTTCACCTAAGTTTTAACCGTGAGATTTTTACAGAATTGCTCTACTGGTATACACACACATACTTATTACTTTTTGGTCATCCTTGATAGACTGAGGGCTGAAATATTGGCTCAAATACAGAGAAGGCATATGACTAACTTTAAAGATTTTTTTTCATTTTTAACAAAAATTACTTGACTTTCAACACAAAGAGTTACAGAAAAAGCCCAGTCTCTCGTGAAATATTATATCACTGATTTAGAGGACGATTTGGTTCAAGAATGCATGCATTTTCACGGTCACATTTCCTCTAATAAAACTGCAGTGCCGTGAAGCCTGGATCAAATTCACTACTCAGTCTCTCAACGTTTTTGAGGAATCGATCTTTGTCTAATGTTTACCCTAACTTGGATACAGCTCTCCGCATCGCACTTTCCACTCCGGCTACAAAATATTGTTCTGGGGAAAGGAGTTTTTCCTGTTTAAAACGCGTAAAAATTATTAAAGGTCTTCGCATTGTCTCAAGAAAAAATGAATTCTTTAGCTCTACTCTCTACATAGAAGCAGAGATAATGAACACCATAAACTATGATGATATTATAGATGATTTTGCTATTAAAAAGTCCCGTAAAAAGTTGTAATTCTTGTTTCTTTTTTACGCTCTTTCTTCATTCGTTTATTTAACTTTAGTGCCTTCCTTACTACAAATGGAAAATTATTATTTTAGAAAGGTACAAGGGGCGGCGGAAATAAAGTGGCCTACACTCATCATAAAAAATATAAATCCGGCACTGGTATTACATACTGGCCTAATCGTGAATCTCTCTCCTTCTAAATCGTTAAATGTCTGACTGAAATCTTCATAAAGCCATATAGGTAGGACCTTAAATTTTTTCTGTAAAAATGTTGTTTTATGCACAACTACCTATGTCCTGTTTGTTTTGGATCTGGAACTCGCCATGGACGGCTAAAGTTGATTGACTGACTGGAGGAAAATACAGATATACATAGGTATTGAAAGTAATTATTTAAAGAAGCCATATGAAGTTTCAGGGATTAACAACGACGGTACAAGTTTACATACTTACTTACTTTGTAATTCAATATTATTGTAGGTATACGTTACACAGTTTTATGAAAGGATATATTTGTGAACAGCTATAACAGGGAAGTACACATTGTTGTTCCGCTGTAGACGGAATTTCTATGATGATGTGTTACGGGCGATGCGCGATGCGGGCGACAATAATCTGCTTGCGGCTTCATTGAAAACATTAATTTGTTATACATTTTACACCTTACTGCGGTTGTTTAGTGTCTTTTACATTTTTTTAATTAGCAAACTCTCAAAAGGAAAAAATCGCGAAGAAACCTGCGGGGTAATTGCGTACAGTAGCAATAGGTTTCATTTTGACAGCTCAAAATTGCTCATTGCGTTATTTACGTTGTAGTGCAGACAAAGTTTTCGAACATAATGAAGCAATGGATTAACAATAAATATCCTTCAAAATCATTCAGATTGCGATTGATAGTGTATCCATCTTAAGGCGACGATAACCGACTTTTAATGATTTTATACTGAAGATTACGCCTGAGTACCTAGTGTAAATAATTTGGAGAAAAAAAAAATGTTAAATTAGAGCATTTTCGTAATAACTTAATATATGAAATTTTTGATTATAAATACACAACAAACAAAAAAAAAAAGCACAAAGTAACATAGTGTTTACATAGTGAAATTAATTTGTAAAGTTATGTCTAATGCGGATAAAAAAATGAGAATCACGCAAAATCTATCAAACTTATTATTCTGAAACGTTCACCTTTTAAAGATAATTGAATTATTGATCTTTTAGTATATCTACGTGTTTTATTAAAATACCTTTTGTTTTATGTATAATAAATTAATAATGAGTCTTATTTGGGACAGCGCTCCTGGGCCTCAAGTCTGCTATTACAATAGTGTCAGAATGGTCTGTTCATTGTGAGTTTTTGACAGATTTGCCATACAAACACTGTCAAATACTCACAATGGCGAGACCATTCTGACACTATTGTAATAGCAGACTTGAGGCCCTGGATGGGCGAGTCCTTTTACTGGCTGGACGTACGACGCGTTGCGTGAGCTCAGTACAGAACACGCAACCTATCCACTCAAGGTCATTGGCATATATCTACGTCTTAAGCAAGCGTGGTGATCAATGCTCATTTGCTCATGCATGAGAAGAGGTATTTGCCCTGCATTGCAACAGTTTTAGGCTGACAGTATTATTAAGTGTAGGTAGGTAGTAAACTCGTAGATGTGCCGTAGCATATTATCTATTCTTTGGTTATTTTGGATCACGGATCAGCACCCCTAATTGCGTAATACACTTTGAAAAGCAATCCGAAGGTTTAGAAGGATATTGCTAATCCATTGCTTCCTAACAGCACCGGCCCTAGCCTTTGATCAGGGTAGAGCGAGATTGTTTTTTGGCGCCCTTTGGTCGACACTTTCACTTCACGTTCATTTTAATCCATACTAATATTATAAATGTGAAATTACTCTGTCTGTCTGTCTGTTACATTTTCACGCCCAAACCGCTGAACCGATCGTCATAAAATTTGGTAAAGATATAGCCTGGGATATGGAGAAGAACGTATGCTATATTTTACGCGATAACCGCTAAAACGCTCGTGGCTACTTTGGTGTCACTTTTTTGATATCCGACATTGACGCGGGCGGAGCCGCGGGCAAAAGCTAGTAAATAATAATTCCCAAATTTAACTTAAAAAATATCAACTTTTATTGCAAATATCAACACTTATTGAATTTACGTTAAATTAAGTAGCTCTAATTAGTATACTCCTGCTTCTTTAACATTAAAAAATCTGATCTGGCAACACTGCTCCCGCGCCTCTCAAAAGGCGCCATAAAATTTTTATTTTGCGCTAGAATTTTTTTTCGCTTTTGGCTTTTTGGCGCCCCGTGCCATCTGTCCGTGTCATCTCTGGCGGCTAGAGTGACTGCTCCTCCCGCTCTACCCCAGGCCCGGCGCAGCTTCATAGGTTTGAAAAATAATAATTCGTCTGTTCAACAACGTAAATACCGCAATGGACGTGGGTGAACTGTCAAAATGAAACCCATTGCGATCAATTGTCATTTTATGCGTGATAAGCAATTAGCCCGCAGAATTTACTGTTTACCATAAGGATCTTTCTACATACCTACTTACGACGAATAGGTAGTCGTCCACGGATGTGACGGCTCCTCCTTAAGGGGCCGTGCACGAAATCGACCGATTTTGATCAATTTTGTTCATTGTTTGTGAGAAAGGGAAAAATAATTTAAACAAAATTATTTGTGAATTGAAAAGTCGTGTTCTTTGTTTTGCATGTGGCTGAAAGGGATTTTTCAAATAAATTAAGTATTCACGGTAAATCACTAATATTCGCAGCAAATTTTCCGAAAAATGACGCGAGACTGACGTTTGATCATCATTCTACAAGAAACTAATTATGATTTTGAATATTAAAAAATCTCAATTACATTATTATAAGGTCTAGTTGCATGTGGCGGAACCACTTTTTTCAACTCTCATATAAAATATAGCAGAAAAATAATATTGAAAAAACCTTTTTTTTTTGTTTTTTCCTATTATTTAGCTATGATTAGCTAAATAATAGGAAAAAATATATTACTGACGTCAAGAATTTATTAAATCACAAATTAGTCTTCAACTATCTTTAAAATATAATCAAAATTGTAATTAACGATTATACAACATCTTCATTAAGTAAATCAACGGCAAAATAAACTATATTTTGGAGAGCACAAAAATGATGAAACTATTAACAGCTGCTGTGACTGACACGAATGGTTTAGCACCATGAAAACTATACTTTTATAGTCACACAGACTTAATGTTTCGATTATTTCAAGTTTTCTCACAATTAGATAAGAAATTGACAAAAGAGAGTTTTTTTCGTGCACGGACCCTTAAACCCTCTGCTAATATTATATTACTACAGGTTTCTCGTGTTGCAGACATCTGTTCCGATTTCCAAGTATATACTAACTCCGGCTAATAACTGTAAAATGCTAGTGATGTTCCGATATATTTTTTTTATCGATATACCTCCGTTTATTGGCTAAATTTAAATTTGATTTTGAAATTGTGTTTTGCGGAATCTTTGAGATTTTGAATACAATCCATTTTAAAGGTTAATTTATTATGATTACCTAATTTCACTTTTAGAATATAAAAGTTTTGGAAGGTTGGTTTTACGATCCCCATCGACGTCTGACCATGTTATGGTTTTTGAACCTGTACCTGTGTGACATTTTTATTTAATTTCAACAGAGCAAAAAATATATTTTGAAAATACCTTGATTCCTAGACATTTTCGATGTGTATAGTTACGGGCCCAAAAAACTGCTTTATGGTATTGTATTGTCCAAGTGATTCTAAGATGTTGGGTGCATATCTACCAATGTATGCGTGTGTACCTACCTAGTTATAGCTAACGATTTATATTAATACAGTCCACATTAGAAGGAGTTGATTTTTTAGTGTCAATATACAGAGCGTACAAAAAAGACGTTGTTTCTGTTAATTACCAATCCCTCAAGCGAAAAACAACCTAAACTGCCTAAACATATGGTCCATAACGAGCCGGATTGTGTCACCTACGATCGAGCATCGCCGCGCGCCGCGAGAACAAAAGACTGCATTCCTTAGATAAGGATTCGAGCGGTGATCGGTAAAATATACTTATTGAGACATTTTTATAACAAACTAACGAGTTATAAACTATTACGGTGACTGATTGAGTGTGTAAAAGTGAGAACTATTTAGTTATTTACGATTGAAGTGTTTTGACAGCCGAACGAAATTATAAGAAAACACCGAAAGAAAGGATAAAACGCCCTTATTTGGAAACAAGATTGGAGGTACTTGAGCAACAATATACAGAATTCAAAGAGGGACATAAGATTATAATTTCTGCAGCTTCGAAAGATAAAAAGGAAGCATATTTCACCGAGGGCTATTACGAACAGTTTGAGGAACTGTACGTGCAATATAAAACTAGTTTACGTGAAGCGTTGGAGTCATTTTTAACCACATCATTATGTCAATCGCCAATTGCTTCAGCCGCTAGTAATAATGAGAACAACTACAGTGATGTTAAGCTACCGCGTATCACACTACCTACATTTGGAGGTAAATATGAAGAATGGCAAACGTTTTATGATATGTTTTCATCACTAATTCACAACAACAAAACCATAACGTCAGTTCAAAAATTACATTATTTGAAAAGTAATTTGTCGGGTGAAGCTATGAATCTTTTACGAAACTTTGCAACTACTGAAGCAAATTATGAGGAGGCGTGGAAACAACTAGTAAAAAGGTATAATAACAAGCGTTACAATTGCAATACTATTATGAATAACCTGATTGGACTTAAGAAAATACAGACTGAGTCGGCTAATTCAATAAAACATTTACTAGACACCACATCAACTTGTTTGAAGTCACTGCAGAGTATAGGTATCAAAACAGATAACTGGGATGAAATTATTGTTTATCTAACCGTTGCAAAGTTGGACGCGGAATCAATAAAGCAGTGGGAACAGTATCTTAATACTTTGTCTAGTGATGGACTGCCCACTTGGTCGCAGTTGAAAGACTATTTAGAGTACAGATTTAGATCCTTGGAAATGATTGATTCCACAACTCAACATTCAACACAGACAGGGAAGTCTGCACAGAAACCAAAAACATTCCACACGTCAGTTGAAAACAAACCAAAGTCTACCGATGTTGAGTGTGCAGTGTGTCACGAGAACCATTATATTTACCACTGCAAAAAATTCGGAGTTATGACGCCGAAGGCAAGACAAGAGTTCGTGCAAAATAAGGGATTGTGTTTCAACTGTCTTTCACCTACACATTCCGTCATCAAGTGTCGTCAATCAATGAGCTGCAAGAAATGTGGTAGAAGACACCACACTTTACTACACTTCGAGAGAGAGAAAACCGAGATCACC
Organism: Dryobota labecula; assembly: GCA_947523025.1. Taxonomy (NCBI): domain Eukaryota; kingdom Metazoa; phylum Arthropoda; class Insecta; order Lepidoptera; family Noctuidae; genus Dryobota; species Dryobota labecula. The sequence goes on along the minus strand of OX383286.1, from coordinate 3,281,188 downwards.
AAACAAGCAAGTGAGGTGACAATATCACCGAGTGAACAACACGAGAAAGCGAGCACACCACGAGGTGATACCCACATTACTACTACATTTACTAGAGAGGAGCTGCAGCCTGCGAGGGTACTCCTGGCAACGGCTAGACTTAAGGTATTTAATTCACAAGGTTGTAAACAATGTATTCGAGCTTTATTAGATCAAGGGTCTCAAGCCTCGTTGGTTACCGAGGCTATTGTTCAGTTACTTGGGTTAAAACGTATACCAGTAAATGGTTTTGTGTCAGGGCTGGGAGATGGTCAATCGAGAATAAAACACAGAGTTTCACTTCAAGTGGAATCACACCATAATCCAGCAAATTCTATACAAGTTAACGCTTATGTAATGCATTCTTTAACGTCTATGCTTCCCACAGCCAATCTAAGGACTCATGAGTGGGTTGAAATTAATAGTATACCTTTAGCAGACCCCACCTATGCAACACCAGGTAAAATCGATATACTCCTAGGTGCGGAAGTGTACGGAAATATATTGCTTGACGGTATTGTTAGGCAATCTCAGGGTAATTTAATTGCACAAAACACACTTTTTGGGTGGATTATTTCAGGACAAGTGTCAAGAGAACCGAATTCGTCGGTAGGAAGTAATCTGACTAGCATGCATGTACATATAGAAGAGACTGATTTCCTTAAGCAATTTTGGGAAATGGAGAATGAACCTAACATAATACAAAAGGAGATGACTGGAAACGAGAAGGTATGTGAAGACTTATTTGATTTAACCACAGTTAGAGATGAAAACGGAAGATTTATAGTAAGGTTACCTTTTGCGACTGATGATCCTAAGTGTTTGTATGGTCAGACAAAACAGAGAGCTATCAAAATGTTAGAGAGTTTAGAGAGAAGGTTATCACGTGAGCCCCAGTTGAGTATAGAGTATAAAAAAGTATTTGAGGAATATTTAAGTTTAAACCACATGACGGAAATAAATGAGAAAGAGATAGAGAATCCACGTGCAGTCTATCTTCCTCATCATGCAGTGGTGAGAGAAGATAAGGATACTACAAAGGTGAGAGTTGTTTTCAATGCGTCAAGCAAGGGAAACAATAACGTATCATTGAATGATGATCTTCTTGTTGGACCTAAATTACAACAAGATCTTAGGCATATCTTAATGAGATGGAGAAACCACAAAATAGGTCTAGTAGCAGATATTACAAAATTCTATAGAATGGTCCGAGTAGCTGATGAAGATACTGACTTTCAGAGAATTGTTTGGAGATTTAATCCATCTGAAGCTATACGACATTATAAGCTTGTAAGGCTAACGTTTGGTACAGCAAGCGCGCCATACTTGGCGGTTAAGTCTTTACAAAGACTAGCAGAGTTGGAGAAACATAAATACCCATTAGCCGCAAAAATTACTCAACTAGACTACTATATGGATGATTTGATGTCAGGCGCTGAAACAATAACTGAAGCATTACAAATACACTATGAGATGAACGAGCTTATGAAATTGGGTGGATTTGAACTCCAAAAGTGGAACAGTAACAGTGAAACCTTTCTAAATCACATAGGCAAGAGTAGAGAACAATATAGTGACCAAAATACACCCATTAAGGTAAATAATTCAATTAAGGTACTCGGAGTAAGTTGGTGTAGAAAAACTGACTATTTTGAATATGTGCTCAACTTACCTGACGCCAAAGAGGAGCTGGTCACTAAACGACAAATACTGTCTGTTATAGCACGCTTATATGATCCGTTAGGCTGGATTGCGCCCGTGGTAGTTGTTGCCAAAATCTTTATACAGAGACTTTGGAAATCAGGCCTTGAGTGGGATGACTGTTTAACAGAGGATCTGCTTAGGCAGTGGTTAATATATAAAAATAATTTAATTGATTTAAAGGAGCTTACAATACCAAGATGGTTAAACGTAACGCGAGCCTCTAAAACGGAATTACATGTGTTTTCAGATGCATCACAAGCAGCCTACGCAGCTGCAGTTTACATACGAGTCACTGATGAGTCAAATAATGTACATGTACATTTAGTTACTGCAAAAACCAAAGTTGCACCAATTGATAAGGAAGTTTCGATTCCACGATTAGAGTTGTGTGGGGCAACTTTGGCTGCTAAACTGATTTTTGAAGTGTCACAGGTAATGGAGATACCCAAGAGAGATTTATACGGATGGACAGACTCCACTGTTGTCCTAGCTTGGCTCAAAGGAGGTTCAAGTCGATGGGCGACCTTTGTTAGTAACAGGGTGTCGACGATTTTAAATATTTTAGATTATGAACAGTGGGGACATGTCTCCACTGAGGCGAACCCCGCCGATTGTGCGTCACGAGGCTTACAACCACGAGAATTGAAAAACCATTCATTGTGGTGGAAAGGACCTCAATGGCTGGCAGAGAAAAATATACAAAAGGTCAACACAGGTGTCATAGATACAAAAGAAGAGGAGAAAATTAAGTCATTAATTGTTTCATCTAATATTAACGAGTTGTGTGTTTGGTTAAGATTTTCTTCATTATCGAGATTATTAAAAGTTATATCATACTGTAGGAGAATATTGACTTTGAAGTTACCTAAAAGCGAACGACCAAATTTACCTAAATTTATTACTGCAAACGAATTAAATGATACTTTAATGGCATTGATTAAACTAATTCAAGAACACGCGTTTTTTGTTGAAATCAAACAGTTAAAGACTCGAGGATGTGTATCTAAAAAGAGCTCTTTACGAACTCTTTGTCCTTTTTTAGATCAAAAAGGAATACTAAGAGTAAGTGGCCGCATAACACATGCAGATGTGTGCAATGATACGACACATCCGATAATTATGCCTGCTAAACATCATATTACCATGCTCATAATTATCGATGCTCATCTCAAGACATTACACGGAGGTCCACAGGTTATGTTGAATCTCTTGAGAACAAAATATTGGATACTACAAGCAAAGGAACGTGTCAAGAAGTGTTTTAGAGAATGCGTCGTTTGTTTAAGGTACTCCACGAAGAAGTCGGTACCATTAATGGGTTCGCTTCCAGAGGCAAGAGTACAACCCAGTAAACCATTTAAATCTACTGGAGTAGATTATTGCGGTCCGGTGAGTATTCGATTCTCACCTGGCAGAGGTGCTAAGTCATACAAGGGCTATATATGCCTTTTTGTCTGTATGGTAACACGAGCGATACACATTTAGAGGCCGTTACTGACTTGACTGCTAAGGGCTTTATCGCGGCCTTCAAGCGATTTACTGCGAGAAGGGGCCACTGTCAAGACTTGTATAGTGATAACGGCACTAATTTTGTTGGCGCTGACAAACAAATGAGAGAAATGTTCAACAGTGCCAAGTCGGCACTTCCAAAGGAAATAGCAGAGTTACTTACGTTAGAGAGAACAACGTGGCACTTTATACCACCACACGCCCCAAATTTTGGTGGGTTGTGGGAAGCTGGCGTTCGTAGTACCAAGACACATTTACGTAAGGTAGTCGGTAATGCTACACTTACCTATGAGGAAATGGCGACGGTTCTAGCACAAGTAGAAGCGTGTTTAAATTCACGGCCTATGACTTTACTCAGTGACAATCTTAATGACCCACTACCCTTGACACCAGGTCATTTTTTGGTAGGCGAGCCGTTAATTAATATAGCTGATAAGGATTATTCTAAATCCAATGTGGTAGGTTTAGACAGATGGAGACTTACTCAAAAAATTGTAAACGACTTTTGGAGTAGATGGTCAAAAGAATATCTAGTAAGTCTTAGCCAAAGGTATAAGTGGAATTCAAAAGGTATTGAACCAGAAATTGGTGATATTGTCATCTTAAAAGAGGATAACGTTCCTCCAGCTAAGTGGATTCTTGGTAAAATTATACAAAAACATACGGGTCATGACAACATAACCCGTGTCGTAACCGTTAAATGTAAGACTGGCGAATATAAGCGTCCACTTAGTAAGATTTGCGTTATAACTAAATAAAATATTTACATTTATTTTAAGTAATTTTACACTTTTCTTTATTTTACATTTTTAAGTTGAGGTATAATTTACCTATTATAAAAACTGTGTCATATGTTTCATGCCTTTATTTAACGATTTTGTTTTATTTTGTGAAATTCTTGTGACCAAACCAAGATCTCAGGATCAAATTTATCAAGTATACTTTTAATTATGGAGTTTGTTGATAAGTACTTAATTTTCATTATATAAGTACTCAGATCTAACGATTATGTTTTACTAGCTATCGTGTATTGAAATTATTACTTAGATACCTGCATTTTTTTGAGTCAGTTACGTGCAACTAATATTTGTTGCTAATTAATTTCGTTTTTTTTTAAATTGTTGAACTCACCGTTTAAACGTCGTTGTGTGTAGAGTGACCGCTAAGGTCGTGTTATGTATTAACCTAGATTATAAGTACAATAGTGACTAAAGAACGATGTTCTTTGGTGGGCGGAATGTCCAAGTGATTCTAAGATGTTGGGTGCATACCTACCAATGTATGCGTGTGTACCTACCTAGTTATAGCTAACGATTTATATTAATACAGTCCACATTAGAAGGAGTTGATTTTTTAGTGTCAATATACAGAGCGTACAAAAAAGACGTTGTTTCTGTTAATTACCAATCCCTCAAGCGAAAAACAACCTAAACTGCCTAAACAGTATCATAATAATAAAAATTATTATTGGACATTATGCAATGGACGAACTGATAATGTTATCTATATTTATTTAATATATTCATAACATTACCTATCAAATATATAATATATATCTACCTATATCAATTAATATAAATATAGTTAATTTATCAATGTATAAATAAACAGACAGTTACATCTGTGCTTGATTTTCTAGACTTTGTTTTTGAATGTATGTATATTAATCAAAACTTTTTACAGTCGTAGGTACATTAGCTGGTAATTAATAAAACTGGGTCAAAACAATTAAATTATTCAATTCAATTTACTAATAACAATAATAAAATGGTAGGTATTCAATTAATTATGTAAATTATTCATATTAGGCGTGGCTATTCAAAAAGATTGATCTTTAGCATAATTTGGGATATCTCTGTTCTTGTGATGGGCTGTGAATTCAGTCTGTTGACGTCATTAATATACATTGTTACAGTACAATCTACTGGTACGGAATTTAATATTTGTTGTAAAAAGTGCATTGAAATTGGCCCAAATAATACTATACATTAGACGGGTTCACGGTATGTTTTCATTGTATTTGCTGGTATATTGGCGTGTGCTAACTGACATATAGCAAAAATAATAATTTATTGTTCTGTTTCTCGTTATGTTAATTACTTTACATACCTTCTTTTGTATAGAATCAAGTTTATCTTATTGAACAGACGTTCATACATATTGCATATATTTTGTGAAAACCATTTTTCGATTCAGGGATCCGTTTGAGTAATATTAATTAAGTTTTGAACTGCAAATTTTTGTTAGAGTCAAGTATCAGGGGCTAGCTAGCAGGGGGGTATGTGAAAAAAATCACAGCAGTAATATAACGAAGGTAAAAGGAAAACTATCACAGCTAAGTAGGCTTTACAAGTTACCAAGTAATAGTCGACCAACTTACGTGTGCTTACGTTTACAGTTGAAAAACATGTTCTCCTATACATTCCGTATGGAAGAACATGTTTTTCAACTACAATGTTAAGTTTGGGATAAATTCATACCAACTATGGAACCCTTCACTGTGCGTGGCCCGACACGCACTTAGCTGGTTTTTAATATTCTTTTATATAGGTAAATGAAAAGTAGTAAGATTGTTAAGCACAATTCGCTGTTTGTCTTGTTAAAATGACAAAAATGTTTTTTAATACCTGCGCGAGGCAACCACTCGCGACTTGACGATTCTACTTCAGTCGGCTCGACTTGGCTCGAGCGCCGGATCATACATAGCGCTTTAAACAAATTCCCATCAATACATGATAGCCTCTATGAATAATCTATCGACCAACCTATTCATACTAATATTATAAAAGTGAAAGTAACTTTGTCTGTCTGTCTGTCTGTCAGTTAGGTTTTCACTTCTAAACCGCTGAATTGAACGTCATGAAATTTGGCAGACATACAGCCTGGGATATGGAGAAGGACATAGGCTACTTTTTTACACGATAACCGACATCCACGCGGGTGGAGCCGCGGGAAAAAGCTACTGTTATATATATAATCGATAAAACTTTATCTTACGATATGGTGTGGGTCAGCACTAGTTGCGGTGCAGGCAGCAATGGCCGATATTATGAAAGTGCACTAAAGTGCATCTAATCTCTCCGTCTGATGCTTGCGGCTAGGCCCGCGTGGCTTATTCTAAAATAAAAGTAGTTAAGCCTGTTACTCCGTAGTTCCGTAGCTTTGGGAGGAATATATCCCAAGAACAAACTACATACATGGAATACATCTTCTCCCATACATTCCAACTGAAAATGTTAGTTTATACGCACAATATTGAGAGATTTACCATGTTATATTACGAGTAAGATCATAAACTTCTTATAAATTTTCCTGTAATCTATATGTATAGTACTATTTTCTGTATTTTTTTAATTTTCTTAAACAACTTTAAAAGAATTTATTATAAAATTTAAAAAAATATATATCTGAAATCCTTACAATAAGCTCTTTCGCTTGATATGTCACATTGTACAATTTGCAAAACTTTTTTTTTTTTATTTTCTAGTTTAACCCGGGTCACGAAAGTTCATATTATGTGTACTTTTCAACTTAATCGGTCCAGTCGATTTGGAGTAAATCCAAGTAGCCAGACTGACAGACAGACAGACACACGAGTGATCCTATAAGGTTTCCGTTTTTTTTCGTTTTGAGGTACGGAACCCTAAAAATGACTTGGTTGACCGCGATGACTTGTCTATGTCTAGGAGTAGCCTCAAAATACCTTAAAAAACTTTAGATCTACGGGTGATTGGTAATTGGGTGCATTCCTTCGAATGGATGATTTGCACCTTTTTTGACCCGATAACTTGGGGTTCAAAATGGGTTGTTTTGGAGATAATGAACTTTTTTTTTGGAAATTTCCCTTTTCTCGGTCATAAACTACTGCAGCCTCACCAAAAGTCTCAGAAATTTTCTGATAGCTCATGAATAAATGAATCCTTCGAAAAGCAATTTTTCAAAAAAGTACCCTTGCCTTTAGAAATTAAGCGTCGTAAAGTACATCAGCACCGTTGTTTAACACTATCAATCACAATCTGAATTATTTTGAAGCATATTGCTAATCCATTGTTTCATATTTTCGAAAAATTTGTTGAAACCCATTGCTACTGATAGTGTGTTACGAAAATACCCCTCAGTAGTTGTGGGTTTTTTTTTTTAAATTCCGTCCCTGCCAAAGACAACACAACAAACAAGCAACCTGTATACATCGGTCTTTCTTGCATTTCTCTAAAACGTATAGCTGCTCTTTAATTCGAGGTCATGAATGAATGAATGAATATTTATTTGTGAAACACAGGTATATAATTTGGTCTTCAGTAACAATTTAGTTGACTCTCGTATGTTTTGCCAGCGGTATAAAATTTGTATAGTTACAGGAGATAGGTACAATAATATTCAAATTAAGTAACATTATAAATTATTAGATTAAATATTTACAAAAAGATAGTTTAGATTAATTCATATTAAATTCATCAAACAAATTACATACATAATAGGCAACAAAAACACACATATTCATTACTTATTAAAATTATATTAATATTAAGTAATTAAGTCAAGTCCTTAAGAAATTCATCTATAGTGTAATAACATTTATGCATTAAAAACAGTGACAATTTCTTCTTAAAGCTCGTAATATTTAGTTGTGTCAAGGAGTCAGAGGTAACTTATTATATATTCTGGGTGCTATTCCTAGTAAGCTTTTGCAAATTATAGCTGTCTTACATTTCCTGGCACATAAAACGTATTTATTTTGAGCACCATTTATTATTCTATAGGACCTCTACGTATTTGAGACAGTTTTGTAAATAATGCATGAATTTTGTCTTATGTAGATCAATTATTAAATTATTTTCATTTAACCATGTGATTATATGTCATTGAGTGTATTATTAATGTCCTCTTCGTACGTAGCTACATTGTTACATTTTATTATTGCTATCCATCCGCGAAAAGGATCATAGGATGGCGCACTGCTTTCAGTATATTATTTATACATGTTCAAAACAAAGGGGGACCTAATACGCTCCCTTGTGGGATTCCGTATTTTACAACTCTAGGTTCTGACAAGTGCTTTACCTCCATTTTTGTCCTTGTGCATATGCAAGATATTGCAGTATGTTGCTGTCTGTTTTTCGAATAAGATTCGAATAATTTAAGTATGTTACCCCTAATTCCATAATCATTTATTTTGTGCAATAGTCTGTCATGATCAATGTAGTCAAATGCCTCTGTCAGATGAAGTGAAAAAACTCATGGACATTGGATCATTGGACATGTCTCGACAAATCAGATGAGTGTTGCAAAAATCTTGTTTGGTCACCTTGAGAGATATTCTAAATTGCATACAAGTGTGTCAGTTCAGTTGCAGTGCTTATTCAAATAATTTTAGCTCTGCTAAGGACCCTGAAGGTAACCTGTTATGTAGGTATTAACTAAAATGCTAACAGCGCAAGTTATTATTATTAGCTGGTATAAGTATCTGACGAAGTATCTAAGCAATATACAAAAATGAATATTAAATGATTTTTGCACAGATTTTTTTTGCTATTGCAAGGTTCTTAGGTATTTGCATCTTTTTAATTTGACACAAAATCTTATCGCATCGTATAAGTGTGAAATTCCTTAGGATGAAACCATACGTTTCATCCAGAGATTATTTCCAACCTAAGGATGTCTAGAAACCTCAAACAAAACAGGATTGCCTCATCTTCAATGAGGCCGAGTCTCCCTGTCTGCTAATATCATCACCAACACGTATAATATCTTGCGCAGTTGTGCAATGATCAAGGAATTATGCAACATTTCATAAAACAAAGTGTTCCCACGTCAAATCCTCTACTACAAACATGTTAACAACAATGTTAAATATTACTTGCGGTTAGAGACACCCGCGTATTGCGTTAAGTAAGTAATGTTCTTTAGAATCTTAATTTATCTCCTGGGAGCAGTAACTTCTCTTACGACGTTATTACGATAAGGAGTAGGTACTTACTTGAAGATATTACAATACTTTCTAGTGCTTTTAAACTCATCTGATAATTTTTCTTTAAATAGGACAGGGAATCGAAGAAGCTATCTGTCAGTATTTGCGTTCAATTGTGGTTTGAGTTAGTTGTCATCGAGTTTTGTTTGTGATTTATCATCTCGAGACATATCGGTAAGCTTAACTCTTCCTTATGTTTCTTCTTACAATTTACTATTCCGGTTTTGAACAAAGACTGATTTAGCCCAATTAATCACTGTTTATTTCAAATCAGCGTGGCTTGTTATTTTCTAAAACTCTTCCATTATCATCTTCAGAGCATTGTTTGACTACCAAAAGCGTCTAAATCTAAGATAAAATCTTGGCCTTCTGTTGACAAGTTCCGTTTTCTTGCGTCTGTGGTGTAGCGAGCATGGTCCACCGCCACTCCATGTAAAATACTGGTATTCAGATGCATCCAGTTAGACTGGAAGCCGACCCCAAGATAGTTGGAAAAATGCTATTCAGATTGATTGATAACGGGTGGCTAATTCGGTTGTATACAACTTTTTTTTGCCGCCATTCTGATTTGACGACAAATTTTGCAGTTGTTTGATGTCTATTATTTAGTTAAAAAGCGGAAAATTCGTTATGCGCAGTCTAGGATAACAACCGTAATACTCTCAGTAAGATTATCCTGAAGTTCTTAAACGAATTTAAAAACGACCCAAGATCCAAGAAAGATCCTTTGATCACTGAGCATTTCGCGACAAGTCCTGAGTTTTTTCTGTGGGGTTATCTAAAGGTACGTGTCGTGTTCAATTTTGAATACTTTTTTTTTTTTTTTTCTCTTTATTTTAAGGGCTTTATCGCTGAGCGATAACGTCACCCTGTAACATCAGCACAATCAACTAAACCTATAACACTTACTTTAAAACAAATAATGCCAGTTTGTACAGTATCCTAGCTTGTTCTGATAAAGGACATGCCAGGATAGCATTACACTCTCCAATATCGTACATATTTATAGGGCCAAGCAAATTAAATCTCAAAGCAATGGGGCTTTGAGATTTAATTTGCTTGGCCCCGCACACACTCCATCAAAACATGTTGCACATCTTCGACTACTCCACATTCTTCACAGTTGGGTGATGTTACCTTTTTCATCAGAAAACCGAACTTCCTTGATGGAATGTGACCGGAACGAAGTCTTAGCGCCATAACTAAATCCTTTCTGCTAAGCATATTTTGATCTGTCCAATTATACACTGGAAGCTGTGGTTGGATGGTCTTGTACCAAATTCCCTTTTCTCTTGACCTTTGGTTAAAGTATTCACTCCACATTTCTGTACTCTGCTGCTTTATTACTCTTATATAATCTGTATATAAAGGAGGAACATTTACAGAAATTCCATCTGACACGGCTTGGTTGGCCAAAAGATCTACTCTTTCGTTATCCTGAATCTGTACGTGGGACGGGATCCACTGTAAAACTACCGTAATTGATTTTTGATCTAATTTGAATATAGACTCCAAAATCGTCTAGGCTATCGGTACTCCTCGCACGGACGAAGTGCACCGAGCCAAGTGTTGCAGCGTACTCTTCGAGTCAGTTAGAATGACAAACTTATCATGACTAATTGAGTTAATATAAGAAAGAGCCTCTGCTATTGCAATTAACTCGACATGCATAATGGAGATATCAGAATCTATAGCAAGTTTGACATTTGTATTAAATTGTGGATCCCAAACCGCCGCGCCACTACCTGCACTACTCTTAGAACCATCTGTGTAAATCTTATGGAAATCAACATACTCGTCTACTATAAAATTTGTGCAGATTTGTCTCAGACGGTTGCAGTCATAATGTCGTTTTGGCTTAGTTATAGATGGAATATTATATTTAATAGTCTTTTGAACATTGATGTTGCTGACCCATGTCTCCAAAGAAAACATTTCAATCAACCTAACTGAGTGGACAGCAGAAGATTTAAGTTCATTGTAAAAATTTTGAATACTTAAAGCAGAATGACTGTGACTTTGCTAGTGGTATCTACATCTCAGATCAAATAAAAAGATCTATATATATAAAAATCAATTGCTGTTCGTTAGTCTCGCTAAAACTCGAGAACTGCTGGGCCGATTTAGCTGATTTTGGTTTTGAAATGTTTGTCGTAGTCCAGGGAAGGTTTAAACGGTGAGAAAATATGGAAAAATTGCGAGGAAGGTAGTAAAAACAACAATTTCATTTTCCCATATAAACTGTTCTACCTACTTTCCTGTCAAACATTTGACGTTCGTCAATGTAACTTTATGGCGTTTGACATAACGTGTCAGTCATCATTTGGGAGGTCTGAGAATAGGTTTTTATCAATAATTTTTTTTCGAAGGTTTTATGTAGGTAGATAGTTAGGGTAGGGTAGGTAGAGTAGGTAGGGTAGGGTAAAGTAGGGTAGATAGTTAGGGTAGGGTAGATAGGTAGAGTAGATAGGTAGGGTAGGTAGGGTAGGTAGGTAGGGTAGGTAGGGTAGGTAGGTAGGGTAGGGTAGAGGGTAGGGTAGGGTAGAGGGTAGGGTAGGGTAGGTAGGTAGGTAGGTAGGGTAGTGTAGGTAGGTAGGTAGGCTAGGGTAGGGAAGGGTAAAGTAGTGGAGTTTACACTATATTTCCTTTGCGCGTAGACAAACTGCCACAGTCAAATACATAGCTTTTGACAGAATGAAGTCTGTCGGGTCAGCTAGTACTTAATAAAATTTATGCGAAAATTTAAAGAAACACACGATGAAAAGCGATCGCATTTTTAAGTATAAAAAAGGAGGAGATTAGGCAGATCTTATTTACCGTATAAACTTGCCAAGCCTGAATAATACAATTATGAGAAAATATCTGGTCATTTTCGTTTGTAATAAAAATAATCTAAATTTAAAGTCAAAGATCTTTATTGTGAGACAGTGGTTATAGAGTTGTTATTGTGTTATTTTGGTGTGCATTTGCACTGCTCCACCATGTTAGGCATACAATAGTTTGAATAATTTGTTATCTTAGACCTAAGTTTATATGATATATATTAATTCAAATAGACATATTTTTTTAATAGAGCTATATTTTGCATCAAGACATAAAAAACAGTTTGGCACTAACTCATCACGAATCTGTCGGACAAAAATTTATGTACTATATAATATGGTCTATTTACTAAGAAGTCATTTAATTATTTCTTAAAAAATTTAATGTTTTCAATTTACAGTACTTTATAAGTTAAATAAATTGCAGTACTATACGTAATGAACTTTAAAGTTGCATACTTCCTAATATACACATGTGCAGGGTGGCCAACCTTGTACAAGAAATACTGGTGCCGATTCCCTTGTTCACAAATTAAACTAAATTTAAGTTCAGTGCATCTTTTTCTTTCTATTTCATTAAGAAAAGGACAGAAGATACATTTTAGTTTAGTCCTGTCAAATTAATCAGCGCTTGACATAAATTGACGTAATTTTAGTTGGGAAGTTTTTAATCACGTCTAAACTTGTATGAAGTACTGACACGCGCTGATTAATTTGACAGGACTAAACTAAAATTTATCTTCTGTCCTTTTCTTAATGAAATAGAAAGAAAAAGATGCAATGAACTTAAATTTAGTTTAGTTTGTGAACAAGGGAATCGGCACCACTGGCTAATTATTTTAATGATTAAATACCTAGCGTTGCGCAGCTAACAATTTCACTGCGGGTACTGTATACATCTAGATGTCACTGTCTACCATCTACTTATTGGGAAACGAAGTGAATGAGCCACAGTGAAGCAGGTGAAATTGTGAAACACTGCCATCTTGCACGATACTCGTAAAGATTATAATTTACTAGCTTTTGCCCACGGTTTCGCCCGCGTGGACGTCGGTTATCGCGCAAAAAAGAAGTCATGTCGTTTTCCATATCCCAGGTTATATCTCTGCCAAATTTCATGACGATCTGTTCAGCGGTTTTGGCGTAAAATCGTAACAGACAGACGGACAGAGTTACTTTCACATTTATAATATTTGTATGGATTGCATTGACGGAATGAAACATAGAAGGAAGTCCATCGTATTTCCCTTTTGCCTATTTCGTTTCCTAGTTACACCATTCCATTCTTGTTGGTGTTCATGAAATAACATAGAGTCTCAAATTCTTCTGGAAGTCATTATGCATTTGATATCATCTAGAATCCTGTTAGCAGCTTCAGTACTCCATTTGGTCGGTTTTTTCGAAAGATGAACGCCTGCTGTATGGCACAACTTGCGGCAATTAATTGACTACTGATTTGAAGAATCTCAAGCAAAAACAAGGACTAAGCAGTTAAAACTGAGAGGACAAACCTATTAATCTTGAAACGAGTTTTGAAGAAAAAGGTCTGAATCAAAGGCCCCAATTTGAACACTAAAGCAACCAATTTAAAAATTTACAAAACATAATCCGCGGTCTAAATTGTGATTGTCGTTAAAGTACCGTTCAATGTTAATACTCGTAGAGTTTATGTTGATGTCGTCTTTGAGTTCAAGTTCAAGGTCATCGGCTTTGTTGCGTGAATAAGAAATCAGAATACACGCTGCTTTTGTTTTATTAGTTCTCATTATACTTTCATAGATATTTGAGCCTTTGTTTTCTTTCTCTTCAGCCAGTCAAAAGCCAAAAGCCGACGGAGAAGATAGCAGACTGCATGTGAAAGAGTTTTGAGGGCTTCCTCCGCAGCCCTAAAATTGATTCAAATCTAGTCTAATTACTATTTGGCGGTTGATGATGAATGGCCTTTAATCAGAAACAAAACTTCGATATCCCTAGAGTTCAAAATATTGCAGGGTCTTCCCCTAATCAATCTTCGTCTTTGGGAGCTTGAATCTCTTTTAATGACAACTTCGTATTGAAACACTCACCTTGTTCATATCAATAGCCCACCTTTGTAAGTTCTGTAGTGGAATATTTCCATAAATACTTAAGGAAATCAATACGAATACCCACGCCAGCTGGTTACTATTCTACGGAAGTAGATCGACCTTGCTTATATTAAGCGTGTTCTATACGTCTTTATTCGTTCTTCTTTAGACGCAGCCGTAAAAACTGGGTTCGAAATAATTGGAACAGTTGTATGTAAATGGTTTTGCTACTGACACTTCCTTCTAAATATTTATGGCACCTGTTTAGTTTGCTGGTCATATTCCATTCCCATTTATTTACAGTAAAATCAATAGTGAAATGGATATACTGACGATGATTAGAAATAAATAGAATCGGCCTTCTCAGAGTAGTTAGATAGGAAATGTTCCTCATCTAGTTTAAAAAATATGATTGACTACAGAAATGTTAGGGATGTCAGGAAAAGAATTGCTCTTCCCTTCCTCATCTGGTTCTGTCTTCGTTTGGTCTAAACCTACCTTAACTCATTCATCACACACCTAGGTACACCACAAACGTAGGTATGCAATACACTACACACGTTTAAATTTAATGCACCTAAGTTAATTACATATTTTTAGATAAATTTATTGATTTGATAGAACAATAGATTATTTTCACCTCATATATCTTATCGACTGATGCTATGTATGTACCTTATAATCTTGTAAGACGAAGCAGGCTGACTAGCCTGATTTTAGTGCACACTCTAGTATTCCCTGTGTATTAGATTCCCTAGTGATATTTGAATTTTGTAATGCTTCTTGAAATTAATTCATCTTCTTAATCTCTTATTTTTATTGTAATGTCCATTACGTGTTGCAATTTTGGTGTAATTTGAACTTGCAATGCGTTTTATTTCAAGCACACAGTTGACAGGGAATTGCCAAGAAGGTGGTGTTTTAAAGATACGGTAAACTTTCCGGTCAGGATGTAGTACAGAATGAGATTAATGAGATGGTTCAGGGAATGAGTAGGTAGGTATAAATTTACAACCGGTAAATACTGCTAACACGCGATGGTGTAGATTTAGTTAGACAGGGGCTTGTACAGTAGTATGGTGCTCTTAGTTTTATGGTTAGGTGCCATTTATGGCTCAGAATTATAATCCTAAGCCTAAAGCACATTTAAATTGTCTTAAATTAATATCTAAATGATTTTTGTTTTGTCAAAGTCAAGGTGCCTTTGACAAGTTTCGTTGAACAAAAAATTCAAGGATCGGGTTACGCAAAAAGTTGGGCGTCTAAGAGCATCAATTATCTTTAATTGAGCAAATAATACTGGCGTAAAATTAATGGTACTTATTTGTTAAATTCTTTAATCAACTTCATTGATCTGACCTCTTACAGTTCATCGACATGTTATTGAGGATAGTTTCCTTTTAAGTAAAGAATTGGTATATGGGTGAACTCTTTCGACCGTGTGGAGCCTACCGAGAATGCAGGTTTCTCCAGATAGAGCGTATCCATGAAAAAGATAGGTATATACCAATTTAGCAGCTTTTCTTCTCCATCCATCTCCATCTATTAATAATGTAGCACCATTAAATATTGTTTTTTTACTGGGTTTTTCTCCAAGAGCAAGATGAAAATCTTTCTTATTTCCGAACAATTTAAAATTAAGTTTTCACTTGTCTTTACTCTCAGAAGATCGTGGTAAAAAGCTGATTCAATAGCATTGTATCATTATAATTGCGAAAATATGCGAAAAACATTGTTGTCGTCAAGCATTTACTAAAATTCAATGAGTGGCGTTGACATACAGTTGGTTTTGAAAGGTAATCGTCGTTATGGCCGAGTTAAGTAATTGGCTACCTTGAAGTTAGAGTCTTGAATGAAGCGAATGGCTATGGAAATAAGTTTCCAGCAAGATAGACGCCATTGATTTTTATTAGGCTTGTGAGATAATTGAATTATTTCTTCAATGTTGTCTTGGTATTTGGAATCATGAAGTTTATCTGGTCCTAGGATACTTACGATATCTCCCGCAAGTGTACAAACATTGAAAATGCATACATTGAAAAGTTTTAAATATCAGGCAGAGTTGGGAAAATTCCTTCACAAACCGGGAACTGGTACTGAACAAATTCAATCCAAGAATCCAACATTTTCTAGCAGATGACGATTTCGCTTCCATTGGATTCACAGCATCTAATACATTTCGTACATGTGAGCCAATGGATTTGTCCATGGAATGACCTTATATGAATCATAATCATCTATTATTGTCATAACCAGAGCGACTTCTAGCACATTCTAAGGTTCTAGCACTAAGGTTGTTCAATTTAATCAATGTTTTACCTGTAAATACAGTTCCGTATCCGAAAGGTCAATGATTCCAATGGGTGTTGCGTTGTTCTCTATATTTATGTGACACTTTTCCTTATTGTTTTTAACTTCATCAAATTGATAATGAGTTTGGTTTGTTTTGCTTAGTGCTGTGGTGTAGTGAGTAATTTTTTTGTGAGGACGAAAACAATGATGACATATTCAACTTTGTTACATACTGCCACATACCTAACTTTGCCTTTTTTACGGAAAAATATTATTTAATTGGGTTTCTTAATAAATTTTAATATTTACATTAACTTTTCCTGTTTTTAACAAGCACCTACCTATTCTGCTGAACACTGTTTTATCTTCAAGCCCTCGATCTTTCTTCCCCTGTGTTGTGTTTTTGGATGTCCATTATAAACATATTGGTACAGTTTTTAATCTTTCACCTGAAATATCTAACGCAATAGAATCACTGGAAATATATCCATAAACTATTGAAAAATAACTCTCATCTTGAGATAGTGTTGATAATTTTTTCCAAGAAAATCTTCGCTTTTTGGTTTAACATTGTGGTTTGTTTACAAGACTTACGCTGTTGCTTCACGTTTTTGCGATGTCAACAAACTCAATGTTTTACTACTGTTCAGTGTGAGCCTCGCTATCGTACGCTAGATCATCATTCATTTGTCGTTCGAAGTAATTGCCGGTTGTTGTTTTTGCAATTCTTTCATTCTTATTGAAAGAATACAACTTAGAATAGTGCGTGTGGTTTATTTATATATTTTTTTAGTTCTTTCTTTCAAAACTTTCGTTATGGACTGTTTACTTTTATAAAGGGGTTCTGGGATCATTTGCTCAACTATAATAAGATCGAAGTAGTTCCGTTAAGTTGCCTGACCTCCATTGTCGAGCACAGGGAAATCAGGATTTCCTATAGTGTTAACGGTGTGTTTAATGTCCTCGCGTGTGTTTAAAGTGCCGAAAATATAAGCTAAAAAGTTATTTACTGCCGCTACATCTGATTATATATAAGTCAATGGATTGAAGTCATTCTTGTGGTGTTTGCAGGTGTGGATCAGCCTACAGGGTATGGAAAGTGCTTTAAATTATTAAATAAAATACATGTTTGAAAAGATAAAGTTCAATTGAAAACTCTAGATACGATATGGCAAGACGGTAGAAATCAAGAGTCTCATTAGACTCGTTACATAAGTGCCCATGTAGGTTTATGTGAAATAAAATATTTTGATTTTGATTTTTTTAATTTCGATTATTGATTTCTCCCAAAAAAAACTCTCATCTCTCTCTCTTTTCTTCTTTTTTTGTTTTTGATCATTCATGTTAGATTTTTTGAAGTATACTTTGTAAAATCCACCTTAAATGAGAAAAGGGTAGGCAGATAGCGAATCTGCCTGTCTTTTCCGTCAGTCATTAGTCGGCTTCCAGTCTAACCGGATACCAGTATTTTTATATAGAGCTTACTACCTATCCGTCCTCTGCAACCGAGTTACTGGGTAATACAATGCCTAAAATGATAAATCCACCATAAAACAATAACATAATTCAATAATTAAAATTAAGGCTGGCACAATTAATCAATAAACGATCAAGGAACCCAGCATGACACTAGCTGACACAAATCACGTTGTACGGAAGATCCGATTGTCACTGACATTGATCTGCACGACCATGCGCGTGAGTGGAATCCTGATTGATTTAGTTCAACAATACTCAAACTTTGACTCAATCTATATTAAATTTTTTAAATGGTTTGTATATTTATATTTATATATTATTTATTTACGGGAAAGTAATTGTTTCCGGCTAAATGATGTTTAGTTTGTATTAGTCGATCGTGTACTATTTATTTAATAATTTATTTATTTTTAATATTTATCAGTGAAAATTTGTAAATGGCCGTCAATTGCATATTGCTTAAGAACACTGTTTAAGTTAGCTGTATTTATCCCGAATAGAATAAAAATAAATTAAAAAAAGCTGTAATTTTGACATTACAAATAGACACTTGAATTTTATTTATTTGTATAGATATTGTCGTAAACGTCAGCATTGGCATCTAGTCATCTACCGACCATGATGTCAAGTATAGCAAATATGTGCACGTTGAGAACCACAGACGTCAACTGTGTGTCATCGTTATCAAAGCAAACTTAATTTGCGGCTGTAATTCAACCGTGTTTAGAATCATAGTTTCATTTTAATTTGAGCATCTGCAAAGAAACGTTTGTGTTTTTAATACATTTTTATCATGTAATTTTTTGCTGAACTAATTGGATTGAGCTAATTGATTAAGTCTGATTCCTCTATTCGTAGCGTTCGCCTTTAAGTGCACCCAAAGGTGGTGTTTTCTATATGAAACTTTTAAGATATTACGGACGACGCCACACAGAGCGTCGCGTCGAGCCGGACGGCTCTGTGTGGCGTCGTCCGTAATATCTAGTACATTACAACTGCTCAGCGTCGCGTCGGCGGCGCCCCGTCCCGCCGCGCCGCGCCCGCTGTGTGCAGAGACCTTTAGCGGGCAGTAATGAGTTTTTAATCCTCTTTATAAGTGCGCCGCAATTATCTTTGCCGCGCACTTTTTGAATTTGGAAAGAAATCACCAAAGAAATCGAACGCAAATATTGACTGGCTGTACGACGGCCCATAGTCACGCCGCCGCCGCCGCTGCCGCCGTCGCCGGATGAAAAAAAAAAAAAAAAAAATGCGCGAAATGCAGCCCGCGTTTTCGTCAATTTTCACGGATTGTTAAGGTGCTCGTACACGGGCAATTTTTTGAGCGATTATTGCTCGGCAACACTAATGGATCAATCTGGATCAACTAAATGAAGCAATCTGGAGCAACAACAATAAAATGCGGCAATTGTTTCGGGAATTTTGCTTCTAATTGCTCCATATATTTCACATTTCTCAATGTCGTCATGATATGAGTTGCCGAACATCCAATCGGTTTGGATTTTTTTTGTCAATTTTCTTTCTATCTCGTTTGGAACCGGCCGGCGGCGGGGGCAGCAGGGGAGTGCGCCGCCGCTGCCCCCGCCGTCATTTTCTTTCTTTCTACGTGCAGCGCAGTACAAGTGTGTCGTCGGTGTATTGACTTGTATTGCCTAGTTTTTAAGTTGCTCCATATTGCATGGTATTGTTTGGCCGTATATCTGGCAACAGGTTGCTACATGTTGCCATCGCCCTAAATTGTCGGATGTAGTAGTGACGCCATAGTTGACGAGAATTGACCAGGATTGAGCAATTTTAATTGCCCGTGTAAGCGCACCTCATGCTTTTGTTTTGAAAAATGAGTTCTTCAAGTGACAGTGCAAGTATAGAATTAACTCCTGAAAATATTAGAACTGACGCAAGAAATGTAATGAATAATCTATTACCTGCAAAATCCCGGGAGAAATAAATATGAAAGCCTATGGTAATTTTATTGAATGGAGAAATGCAAGAGGCGCCAAGAATTTTAGTAATTTTATTATTAGATACTTACTATTTAATTTCAATTTAGTTGTTACTCTATGTTTTATTAAATATGAGGCGCCTTTAAGATTTTATTACGATAAAATATGAGGCGCCTTTTATTTTCTCATAGTGGGTGATGAAAAGTAGAGTGTATCACTCGAGCGCAAGATATATTTTTGGCTCGGGCGACGTACTTTGAATCCCTCGCTACGTTCAGGATTCTACTAAAGAATCCCTCACTTCGCTCTGGATTCAAAAAAGCGCCCTCGCCGTCAAAATATTATTTTGCTCCCTTATGATACAATCTACTATATCTAGCTTACCAGCTATGAGCATTCGTTTGTTACTTGTTATCGGATGGTCCTCAATGCACCTCTTTGCAATTATACAGGGTGTAAAGTTCACTCATACTCTATAGAAAAGAAAGGGAGGATCCTCCGACCAGACGGGTGTTGTGTCTGGTGGGCAACTGCCCGGCGGTTGATGTCGGGATGTTGTATGTATCTGTCAGGTCTTTGATGTGTAGTTCGCATATGGCGTTGTAGATACCGCCACAACATATTGTGATTTTTAGGGTGCCGTGTCTCAAAAGGAAAAATCGGAACCCTTATAGGATCACTCGTGTGTCTGTCTGTCTGTCCCTCTGTCACAGCCAATTTGCTCCGAATGTAATGGACCGATTAAGCTGAAATTTGGTACACATATCAATTTGAGTGACCCAAACACGGATGTGAACCGTAAATAAATGAATTAGAATATTGGAGTCAGTTTTGGGGGGCAAAAAAGAACAAAAAAAAAATTGGTTGTCTGTAAAGTTGGTTTACGGACGATAATTTAACGTGACAACGTCATAACAAAACATTGATGCGGCGCAAGCGTACAATGAGCGTAACGGGACAATGAGCGTAACGGGACAATGAGTAATCCCTTTTCGTGCATGCAGCCGGCGTTCATCCGTGCAATGAGCGTAACTGGACAATGCGCGTAACGGGACAATGAGCGTAACGGGACAATGAGTCATCCTTTTTCGTGCATGCAGCCGGCGTTCATCGATTTATTAGACGTTGTCACGTCAAAAAATATTTGAGATCCTCACAGTAAGCTCTTTCATTTGATATGTCACACGGTACAGTTTGCAAACCTTTTTTAATACCTAACCGGTGGTTTGAATGTTGGTGAACACAGGCTTAAGTAGGCTTTAGTCATGGTGTGAATGCTGATAATTATGATGAATACGTGTTTTATTTCTTACTTAAATTTATTAGATTTAATTGACTGTACTTATTGTTGAGGGGCTCGTAGCTAAATGATTACAGCCGCACGAGCTTTGCCGCGGTTGGTTCGTGGATGGGTGACCTTCCATTACATTATCGAGACCCTTCCGTGCCTCGGAAAGCATGATAAGCCGTAGGTCCCGGCTGTCATTAGTAGATCTTTGACAGTCGGGTAGTCAGAAGCCCAAAAGTCTAATAACCAGTCTTACCAGGGGTATCGTGTTACCCAGTTACTGGGTTGTGGAGGTCAGATAGGCAGTCGCTCGATGTAAAATACTAGTATTTAGCTGCATCCGAATGGACTGGAAGCCGTCCCCAACATAGTTGTGAAAAGGCGGGCAAGGGAGGCACTTATTGTAGAGCTGTATCTAAAACTTAGAACAAACAAACAAATAAATATAACAAAATTAAGTCAACAGACACCAGTCGGGTTCTAATATTATATTTATTAACTGTGATTGATTAACCGTATAATTATAAATAGGCTCTAACATAAATTATTTAATGTTAATGAAGACAGGAGGCAGGTAGTTCATTGACGTTCGGTTATGTCAATGGAAATGGGTGGAATAAATCGTCAATTGTTTGTCAATGACCGCGAGCCAGTGAGCCAGTGTATGTAGGTACACTAATCATGCCTGTGTTCAAACACTTTCCCAATAATGCTACTAGTTTAACTCAAACCACACTCAAACTCAAAGCATTTATTTCAAATAAACCAATTACGGGCACTTATGAATTATCAGGGGGTTCGGTCAGAAAGATGAAGCTAGTTGCCCATTCCAAAGCATATTAGGTTCTTATGGAGAAGAACGGGCAAGAAACTCTCTTATAATTCTGAAGTGAATCATCATGATCAATACCATGCAGCTAAAAGACGTCAACTGTGCTGACTATAAATAGAGCTCCCCCAAGCATCGCCACATTCGCCACTAAAGTATTCAATAAAAATCATAAAAAAAAAATTATATATATATGATTGAATTGACGTCCGTAAATGACAGGCGCCTAATAAGATAAGAGTATTGACGTTCCTAGTGCCTACCTAAATTAAATTGATTAGACACAGTTTGAAAGAGTCAAATATTTTAGCAGCACCAAACCTTACCTTGAAGTTCCATACTTTTATTAACCTTTTTATAAAGCATCAGCCTAAGGGCTGATTGACCAGTCAGTATTTTATCCGTGCCATAAAATTGACGTCTGACAGTTTTTGTATAAAAAAACGGTCAAACATTAAAAATTTAGTCGCAGCACATAACTCGGTACAAAAGTTTGGTCGGATTCGCCCAAAATCGAATTATAAGTTCAACTGAGTTCAACCGTTTTCTGAATGTGTCTACTGTCGT
Source organism: Dryobota labecula (assembly GCA_947523025.1). Taxonomy (NCBI): domain Eukaryota; kingdom Metazoa; phylum Arthropoda; class Insecta; order Lepidoptera; family Noctuidae; genus Dryobota; species Dryobota labecula. The sequence goes on along the minus strand of OX383286.1, from coordinate 3,258,703 downwards.
TTATTACGTTTTATGTGCTCAATGTCATTCACTTTCAGCTCAGCATGTTGACCGTGTGGCTCGTGCTCGCCTTCGCTACCGCTGCGCACGCGCTGCGTGTCGGCGTCGGTATCGCTGACGTCACCGGTCCTCCCGCCGAAATTGCCTTTGTGAGTATCGCTTCCGTTTATTTGACCTTAAGGGACTGGTCCACGGTTCCACCACTCACTGAAATGGCTTATAGTTGAAAACGTTCTCACAGCCTGAAAAGTAAGGTGTTCTTAGGATAATAACGCCTGTAGTGGATATCGCCAAGCGAAGGGTGAAATGGTCCATGTAGTGTATCTGTTTAATAGATATGTAAACACTATCTGATGCACATCAGTAGTGAGGTATGTGTCACAAATGTCAACTGTCAATCACCACGAAAGGTGGGAAAGAGTTAAAAGTGAAGATGTGGCTGCACGAGAGGCTTGGTGTGGTGATGAGCAAGTGTAGTGATATATGTAATCAGTTTAAATACGGGTCATCATCATTATTTCAGCCAAAAGACGTCCACTGCCGGACATAGGCCTCCCCCAAGCACCACCACTTCGACCTGTTCTGTGCTTCCCGCAGCCAGCGGATTCCTGCGGCCTTCACAAGTTTATCGGTCCACCTTGTGGGAGGCCTTCCAACGCTACGTCTTCTGGTACGCGGTCGCCACTCCAGAACCTTTCGGCCTTGGGGCTTTCGGCCATATGTTCTGCAAGCAATATGCCCTGCCCATTGCCACTTAAGTTCGGCAATTTTCGAGCTATGTCGGTTACCTTGGTTCTCCTGCAGATCTCTTCACTTAATTTTGACAATTCTATGTCGGTAACCTTAGTTCTCCTGCGGATCTTTTCATTTCTGATTCGATCACGTAGGGAAACTACAAGCATAGCCCTCGCTATTGCCCTTTTACAACAGGATTATCCAGTGCATATATTGAAAGTATATACTGTGCTCTTCAGATACGAGTAGATTTAATTTGGGGGCAGTAAAATAGGTGTGTGGTATTAACAAGATCTGTTCTCTAGACATAGAGAGAGATGAGTCTCTTACTCTTTATTTCCTAGGATGCTCTAGAATTCTTGGACCAAATGATTCTTTGCCAAACAGTACCTACTTCTTGTAATAAGCTAACTTAGAAGACAAAAATAAGTTTATAATCACATAAGCGTCCATAATAATATTATTGATTATTCCGTTTAGACTGTTTAGAGATTATCGCGCAAAGAAATAAGATATGACATTTACATTGATGATATCACCAAAATTCGTAAAACATTTTCCATTTACCTAAATATCATAATTACATAAAACAGTCCCCCAAAACGCCCACCCTTCACCACTTCCTAGTGCTTTCGCTGGGAAGAAGAAGTAGCGCAACAAACTCCCCAGCAGCACAGCTGTCTGTTTAGATAGAAAAAATCTCTCATGCCAGTTATCAATGTTCTGAACTCAAATCCAATAAAAACTGTAGATGAAACGTTATTTTAAAGTCCATGGTCGTTATTCAAAGGAGCATAATGCTGGGTCCTTTCTATTCTGCAAATTAAATTAACTGATTTTACAATTGGCTCCTGAGGTGCTGATTCACGCTAGTGACCTTACATATTTTCCACCTTATTCATAATTATGAACTTGTCATCCTTTAGCGCTTCGTTAATCTTACAGCCAAGTAGATGGTCAGTCAGGATTTACACACTCTAGATTATTTCAAGGGCAAAAAGCTCAATCAATCCAGTATATTGTGTAAAGGATTTTTTATCTATATCCAATATGATCTTTCGTATCTTCCTTCTTTTTGGTTTGCCTTGTCTGTGTACAATAAATGATGTTCTATCTATCAGTCTATCTTTGGTTCGCTGGCAGGGGTTAGTTGATCGTTCGTAATCCTAGTAATCCTTGTTCGTAATCCTATTCCGTAATTCTAAGCTTCGGCTACATCCCAAACTCTACTTATCTTATTTCGGAGCGCTGTGGAACCATTTTGGTACAAGTTATAATTTTTGAAATAATATAGGTAATATAAACTCGGAGCGCAATGGAATGCATTCCTGGAGCGCAGTGGAACTACCCAATCGAACCAAGTCTTTCCTACGAGTAGCAGGATTCGGTATTGCAAAGCATGTCTTAAGGGTCCGTGCACGAAAAAAACTCTCTTTTGGCAATTTCTTATCTAATTGTGAGAAAACTTGAAATAATCGAAACATTAAGTCTGTGTAACTATAAAAGTACAGTTTTCATGGTGCTAAACCATTCGTGTCAGTCACAGCAGCTTTTATTAGTTTCATCATTTTTGTGCTCTCCAAAATATAGTTTATTTCGCCATGGATTTACTTAATGAAGATATTGTATAATCATTAAATAAAATTTTGATTATATTTCAAGGATAGCTGAAGACTAATTTGTAATTTTAAATTTCTTGATATGATTTGCCAAATAATAGGAAAAAATATATTACTGACGGGGTTTAAAACAAAAAAAAAGATTTTTTCAATATTATTTTTCTGCTATATTTTGTATGGAAGTTGAAAAAAGTGGTTCCGCCACATGCAAGAAGAGCATATAATGATGTTAATTATATTTTTTAATGTTCAAAATCAAAAGTAGTTTCTTGTAGAATGATGATCAAATGTCAGTCTCGCGTAATTTTTCGGAAAACTTGTTGCAAATATTAGTAATTTACCGTAAATACTTAATTTATTTGAAAAATCCCTTTCAGCCACATGCAAAACAAAGAACACGACTTTTCAAATCTCAAATAATTTTGTTTAAATTATTTTTCCCTTTCTCACAACCAATGAACAAAATTGATCAAAATCAGTCGATTTCGTGCACGGCCTCTTAATACATATAATTATTGCGCTGTAAGTAGATTTTGACTGCACCGTTGGTCTAGTGGTCGCAAACGCTACTGCTGAGCATGAGGTCCCGAGTTCGATTCCCGGGCCGGGCAAAGTGTTATTGGGTTTTTCCATTAGGAATTTCTCAGTAGCAGCCCGGAGTCTGGATTTGTGCCCGGTTGATGGCAATAGGCTCGCCCCTTCATGTAATAAGGCAGTCACATATGTGTATGTGTTTTGTGGTGGGCCCTTAAGGAGAAATGTGTGCCAGGGATGTATGTGCAGTTGATTCGAGCAATGTACAGTCGATGCAGTACCCAAGTCCGATCTACAGCAGGCACTACTGGCAACTTCAACGTGGCTGTCGGCTTGCACCAGGGGTCGGCACTCAGCCCTTACCTCTTCGTGGTGGTTATAGACGCTCTTATGTACGTCGGATATCCAAGAAGAGGCTCCCTGGTGTATGTTATTCGCCGATGACATTGTGCTGGTTGCCGAGAGCGGCTTAGAGGTCCAGAGCAGATTGGAGGTGTGGTGGGAAAGACTGGAGGCAGTTGGCCTGAGACTGAGTCGGACCAAAACAGAGTACCTATTTTGTGATTTTGGCGGTCTGTCCAGTTCTGTGCCCATATCTCTCGCCGGAATGCCCTTACCGATCTGCTCCGACTTTCGGTACCTCGGGTCGCTTGTCCAAGGGGTAGGTGAAGTAGACCGCGACGTAACGCACCGGATCAACTCGGGATGGATGAAATGGCGACAGGTCACAGGAACAACTTGCGACCCACGGATGCCCTTAAGTTAAAAGGGAAAATCTACAAGTCTGTCGTATTGTATGGATCGTAATGCTGGGCCGTGAAGAGGACGGATGAAAAAAGATTGCATGTAGCGGAGATGAGAATGTTGAGATGGATGTGCGGAGTGACGAGAATGGATAAAGTAAGAAATGAGTATATAAGGGGAAGTTTGAAAGTGGCGCCGGTGACAGAAAAGTTGAAAGGACGTCGTTTGGCATGGTATGGGCATGTGATGAGGAGGGAGGAAACGCATGTGACGAGGAGAGTGGTGAAGATAAATGTGGATGGATGGAGAGGGAGAGGAAGGCCCAAAAAAATATGGATGGATTGTGTGAAGAATGATATGAAAGAGAAAGGAGTGAATGATAGAGTGACGGTTGACAGGGGGGAATGGAAAAAGAAAACGTGTTGCGCCGACCCCAAGTAACATGGGACAAGGGCAGGAAGATGATGATGATGATATGTGTATGTAGTAAGGCGTCAGTTATGTTTAAACATAACTGACGCAATGTGGGTATACCATAAGTACACCTCTGCCTATCCCTTTAGAGATAGAGGCGTGATCTTATGTTTGCGTGTAAGTAGATTAATAACAAGTTGTTACAAAAAGGTGTATGAAATCGTGTAAGACCGATTGCATTTGCAATTAAGGATCGGTTTGAAGACTTATTGGCGAAGAGAGCCTTGAAATGCAATAGGTACCGTTATATTGAATTCGAAACAGCGTAATATGGCAGTACACAACGGCTCATTATTCAATTCAGTGTAGTTTTGAGAAAGAAACCTATGTGTTATTTAGACGATAGAAAGTAGTTCAAGGTGTTCATCTATCGCCTCTATAAATTGCAGAAGAGCGATTTCAGAATTCAATCAAGTCTTTAAAATTTGAGCTGATTTTGAAAGATGGAAGATCTGACGAAACTTATGGAATTTCTTCTCAATTGTGACCACAGTTTGACCACTGTTGCCTTTTAATGATTCTGTTATATATGTAGCCAAAGAGTCTGTTATGATTAAATAAAACGTATCTATATCTACAGATTGAGTGGACCTGTCCAGTCAGTGCATGCATTTGTCAGTGATCTTGTAGCTCAACTCAGAACTTATGGAGCTCAACGATTTGGCGAATAATACCAAAGAAAGGACATTTGGGTAGGCTGCATATATTACTCAAACAGCCAGACCATGATAAAAACCAACTGAGAACATGGGCGTACGCCCCACCCGGGTCCTTGACTCGAAGCTAAAAAAAATAGGTTTATTAAGTAACAACATTAATATTCATATAATCGATCTATTTGGGGATGTCAATAGAGACAATATCACAGCTGATGTAAAGAATGCACGTGCCTTCAGTATCCTGGCAGACGACAGCTGTGACACATCAGGAAAAGAGCAACTTCCCATTGGTATTTGATTTTTTTATGAAGAAAAATGTTGGTTCGTGAAGATTTTCTAGGTATTGTGAAATTTACTGCTATGGATGCAAAATCTCTATCCTCTGCCATCAATAATTATATAGCACAAAAATTTAAAACGAATTTTTTGCTAGATTTAGCCAGAACCCTCGCAGGTTAATATTGAAATAAGGTTAGTAAATAAAGAGCATTTTCAAATTCCTACTAGTTATCGAGTTTAGTTACTTCTGCCCCACCCAAAAAAAAAAAATGCTGGGTACCAATAAACGCTGTGAAAAAACACAACACAAAAAGTAAACTAAAATAGTCACATCACATTCACATTATTTATAATAGTTTACAAAGTAAATGTTCATGTCATTGTGTCTATACCCTAGCACTGGCAATAACCGGCACGTAGTGCACTCGCTCGTTTAAACTGACATAGCGAGCGTTGCGCCATGTAGAGCGAAGGTCGGAAGCATGCAATGCAGCGGCACACGTGGTCTTAGCTTATAAGGACAGGTGTTTGTTTGAAGTGGAAGCAAATATATCAAGCTGTCCTTCAGTAAACTAGGAGAATTCTTCGTTATCGTCATAGGTTATCTTACCGTCCTGAAGGCCTTACAAACAAGCAGCGTATCGTATTTCTACAACGACTTTCAATAGGATTGACATAATTTTACGGTACCTACCTAGGTACTTTATGCAGATCGGATAATCGAATTCGGCTTTTGTGGAATACACTTTTGTATCGAAAAATCCCGTGATTCCGTGATCGACGAATTTATAGTTCTGATTAAAGAATCGATGATATAGTTATTTACGTTCAGGTATTGGTTATTATGGAAGCACTTTCATAAAAACCTCGCGATTGTGGAATTGATAAATTTACTACTGACTGTCGAATCATATGCTACCTTATGGTGTACTTTAAATTTTTAAATTTATTTTATTCTCGATACAAGAAATGGGAAGTATTTAATAAAAATATATTATGTACCAAGTGTTAAATATTGCTCGTTGGTCCGGAACCCTTCGTGTTCGACGTTCGACTCTCACTTGGCCGCTTTAATTTGCTGTCTTTTCCGTCATCGTTACGAGTATTCCATTAGGAATACACACAGTGGCATTCTATTAAGAATGCCACTGTGTGTAGGCCTTCTGTATGTGCATTAAAATGGCAAAGATGCGTCAAGTATCCCAACTTCTACAAGTCAGTCACGGCAGTTAGAGTCGCTACCATCTGGGCCTCAAGTCTGCTATTGCAATAGTGTCAGAATGGTCTCGCCATTGTGAGTATTTGACAGTTTTTGTATGGCAAATCTGTCAAAAACTCGCAATGAAGAGACCATTCTGACACTATTGTAATAGCAGACTTGAGGCCCTGGCTATCTGTCAAGTGAAGTTCGTGCTGCTTCTCTCGCTCATTAGGTACTTTTTGTGTTTATAATTTTCCGCCCTCTGTTTTGATCACCTGCCGCTTCAACAACGCCGTAAACTGTAATAAAAGAGGTATGATGAACTACATAAATAAAATAATTCTTTTTAAATCCATACTAATATTATAAATGTGAATATAACTCTGTATGTCTGTCTGTATGTTACATTTTCATGCCTAAACCGCTAGCCGATCGTCATAAAATTTGGCAGAGATATAGCCTGGGATATGGAGAAGGACATAGGCTACTTTTTTACGCGATAACGAACATCCACGCGGGCGGAGCCGCGGGCAAAAGCTAGTACATTATAAATGTACATTCATTGTGTAATAAACAAAATCCTGCAAAAGCTGCAAATAAAGATAAAAAAATTATTCGTCGACGTGGTCCAGCTATCTGGGGCACTGATCTCGAGCCTACTCAAGGTCAGGCGTGACTCACACACACCGATTCATACTGGCCGGAGACGGAGAGGAAGTCTGATGAAACATCGGTATTTTATTATTATTGTAGAGGTGGATAGCGATAATTTAAAGCAGGTTGTCAGATTATCTTGTTGTTTAGTTCGGTATTGAATTAAATGGGTTTATGTCTATTATAGTAATAAAATAGTAATACTTTGTGAACTAGAGCTAAATTGATATCTACATCATGATTCATGATACAAGTTATCATGGTAGTCATCATGGTGCTCAGAGTCGTTACTTAGGACTTGTTAATTAATATCCACGTTAATTGACATAAATTTGGACCCTGTCAGCCAAAATAGGTCAGTCCAAAAACATTATATTTTTGTTGGTGGTGGTGTCTAATTGATTTTTGGGTGACGTCTCTGAGTTGGGAAATTGTGACTACATTGTTCTATTGGATTCCCACCTGTAAAAACAAATGTAAGTGGTATTAGTAAATAAATAAACAAAATTCTGTTTTGTCTTGCATCTAGAGCTTTAATATCAGAACAAAGTGATTGTGATTAAATCGATAGAAATCCATAACCAGGGATACGTCAAAAGCAGGGATACCAGTGTATGGTGTTTTGATACTGAAGATTATGAGAATATGATTTCAAATAAAATGTTAAATATGTCAGATTTGATGACATCATCCTACGATGAGACTGATGCCATTTAAGATTCTCAATCATCATCATCACACGAAATTTGACATCGGTTATATATACCGATGTCAAATTTCGTGTGATGATGATGATCTAAGGGAACATGAAAGAGAATTGTTTGCACGGAGCTCGGAGGGCGTGTATCCGCCACAACAACAGCATGACAAACAACATTGTAAAGGGTTTCATTGACGGTGCATCAATGAAAAACAAATTACATACGGTATACCATTCAATATTAGACTACACAAAAAACAACACAATAAATCACCCAACCCACAGACCGTATACACAAAAGATGCAACGGCCCGAAGCTTCTGGAACAGTATTTTTAAAAGTTCCAACGGATTGCATTGTATGATTCGATTTGTTCGAGAATTTGGAGGTCAAGGCAACTGTGCTGATTGGTCGGTTACGTTCTATGACCCGTCACCCGTCACATAACGCGGTCATTGTTACCATCGCGTGTGTAAGTGATACAGTTATGATTTTATTTTCATTGTTTATGGAGAATCTGCCCGGAGTTACGCTCGTGTGCATTCTTGTTTTGAGATCTCTTGATTGATCTTTATTACTAAAAGAAGTGCATGAAAAGTAGCTATTTTAATCAACTGCACTTATCTTTTCTTCTTCATTAAGCAAAATGTTGATAGTTCTTCAATAACTCTTTCAAGGGTGCTGTCTGTGGTTGCTTCGTTAGTATTTCTTACGTCCTATTCCACATAATTATGTTTTTATGAGGTCATCTTTCTTTGATGTTCGTCTTTATAAACGAATGTCTTGTTTGAATGTGTTTCTCTGCATATGTTTTGTATATTAAGCATCATTCATGTACACTGGGAGTTTATACTTGGCCATGACTATATAGAATATGCGGATAGTAAATTTTAATAGTTTTTTTTGTGATTTATTATTTACAGTAGGTCTAAACATATGTATATTAGTTGCGGTAAGTTAGTTGCTTGAAATTGCCAATCGAAAATTACAGTAAGTGTAAAATATTGTTTTTACAATATGAGGCTTTATTGGCGAGGAAATACGATAATGTACCAAGAAGATGTAAGTGATATGGTACCTATTTGTTTTATATAAATACATATTCCCATAATATGGAGATAAGTGTCTGTCTGATATCTTAATATGTAAGGAGTTGTTGCGAAAACAAAAAAAATGGAAGATGGATCTTATTGCATTGTTTAGATGACTGAAAACCAGGGCCTCAAGTCTGCTATTACAATAGTGTCAGAATGGTCTCGCCATTGTGAGTATTTGACAGTGTTTGTATGGCAAATCTGTCAAAAACTCACAATGAAGAGACCATTGCAACGTTTGTACATTAGTAGACTTGGACCCCAGTTAACGTTCTTTTCAGTTACAATCACATCGAATCTATGTCTTTAACTTTACAGTAACAGATTCATGGAACATACAATACGTCACATGATGAAGGTCGCCTACTGTCCACAATAAACCGTCCGTAGGCAATAAAACTTACATTGCGGAAATTGTTCCCAATTTCCCATTGTATATTATTGTGCCTTGCAACCGTTACTTCAGTATAATAATATACCTTTTAGTAATAGTAGTAATTTGGTAGATATGTTTACGGCTCAGGCTGCTTTGTATGACATCGTCAGTAATCCCGTTACGACTGCAGTGTTTTAAATGGACTTGACAGTCGGAGAATTTTAACTCGTTATTGAAAGAAAGCAAGAAATAAAAATCATTTATTGGGACTCGCACGGGAAGATAAGGTGCACAAACTATATAGTTTATTACACAATGCACATAGTGTAAGTACATTGTCAGGTTTGGTACAACAGACCTTCAGACTAGCTGCAGTGACGATATTGGCAGTGTGACTGGTAAAATATGGATTAGAATGGCAGAGGATCAAGCAGTGATGTGAAACCAAAGATTCAGCTTTTCAGCCAAGGTGATGTTTCATCGAAGAAAATTTTATAGTCAAACGAACTTTATGAAGTTCAACGATAATTATACGAAGTTGTTGTCTCGTCCGAAGATAATGACTGACAAGACCGGGACTACACTTGTATTCTATCAGCATCGAGGACGAGACTACAACGAGTATGTATAATATTACAAACAGGCTTCAGTCTTTGTCAAAGATTGAGGATTGATATCAATGAATTACATCAAAAACTTGTTACGAAAGTGACAATTTGTGAGCAAAGTGTTTCACCTATTGTTGTAAAGTCTACGTCGTTTATACTTTGCTGACCAGCACTTTATATCTTTGTTACGTACTGACAGAAATAGTTTTGTAAACACAGCTAAAGATTTACATAGTTTAGAGTCAATGGTTGTTGAATTTATCCTGTATTTGAACTTGTAGTATTGTAGTACGTCGTTTGTTTAGTCATAATATCCTACTTGTATCTGACACCTTTGTTCTGTATGTTCTGTATTCTGTAATATGGTCATGCTATCATGTATCTATTCTGTGTCGTGTCCGATCCGCCTTAGGTAGGTAACTCTTGTTTATAGTTTCAATATCAATTATGACAATTTTACTTCGTTACAATATCCACATCTATTGGTTTTGGAAAGAGTGATAATGTATTATATTTATGACTGGACTATCTTCTTCTCCTTATTAATTCACAAAAGGCAATTAAAGAAGCAATTTCGCTTATCACAGGTTCACTTAACATAATTTTGGTTGAGTTGGTAATCCATTATTTTTATTTATTAAAAGATTATGTACAAGTAAAAAAATATTGCTTTGATTAGTTGCTCATCACTTGGTAGCCACGTATAGTTATTACGCCGTTCGTAATAACAATGATCGGGGTTTTTATAACAGTATACTCGTAGTAATATTAATACAAGTTGCATCTTGTGTAAACTGCAGTCTGCTGCTCTGCTGCTCCATATTACTATCATAATAAATAATATCTCTTACATGGAGCGTCCGTTTAATCTTTTTACAAAGAAAAAGTCATTTATTCGTCGGACCTTAGTTAGACGTCAGACGTTACCTTCATGGGTATTAGGTATAAGAGTAATTCGTATTTAATGTAATGCAAAATCAGAACTTTCACACCACCTCGAACCTATGAGTTTAACTGTTTCGGCCAAGATATTTTTGGAAATGGAGGTTCGCTTTTTATATTTTCTTTTTAGGGTGCATTTAAATCCCCTTAAGTCATTCAGGGCAGGCTCGCTACAATCATGCTGACTGGCTAATGGTTTTATCACGGATTGAGCTACTCTTACCGGGTTCATTCCGACATATCGGTGATATGAGAGGCTTTATCAACTTTCAGTCTGTTCTCTATTCTTATTTGCTCCTCTTTTATATTTCCAGATGGGCTACGCGCAACTAGAACAAACAGGTCATGGCATTCACTTAAGACAGTTCTCCAGGGCATTCGTGCTAGAAGATGGCAGTGGAGACACCACTCAGAGGCTGGTCTTCGTCTCCGTTGATGCTGCCATGATGGGTCATGGCGTGAGGAAAGAGGTGAGTAAGATGGTGTATTGAACATCTATATAAATATAAATAAATTGCCGTATGTATAAAAGATCATCACTTGAGAACTGTATAGGGGCTGGTGGCTAAGTAATAAAGCCGCACGGGTCGATTGCTGATCGATCGACCCGTGCGTCTGTTATTACAACAACCGCGGTAAGGTATAATTGGTCCGTGGATGGGTGACCATCTTTTCATACCAAGAACCCTCCGTGCCTCTGAAAGCACGTTAAACCATTGGTCCCGGCTGTCGTTCGTAGATCTTTGACAGTCGTTACGGGTTGTCAGAAGCCCGAAAGTCTGAGAACCAGTCTTACCCAGTAACTGGGTTGTGAAGGTCCGATAGGCAGTCGCTCCATGTAAAATACTGGTATTCAGCTTAATCCGGTTAGACTGGATGCCGACCCCAACTTAGTTGGGTAAAGGCTAAGCAGATGATGATGACGACTTGAGAACTGTCAGGTTATTGTCAGGACTAGGTCTGTATGTTTTTTTTTTAATCTATCGGAAACCAGCCTAAACCACTGGAGATAGAGACATACAATTCACCCATGCGGCGCCGGGCACGAACAGCTACATAGTTTGTAATATTCATACTACAATCCTATCGTTAGAATGTGTCGACTTTACAATGAAATTTCAAAAGACAATAACAGTATTGCCATCTTCGATTCTCGTGCCACTGCTTTCAAAAGACATCTATGTACTCTCCTTTTAATTTTGTAACGCTTTAAATATTGTTTTCTTAAAAATAATGCATCTTTTTGTCAATAATTATGTGTTTTATCTGACGTGTGTGGTGGTTTCCTACACATTCCTTTCCTACATAAGCTGGAAGGGTGTCGGTGAGCAGACGCACAGACCTTGTAACTGTAATTTTGTGAGCTAAGCTTTTTACCTACTCTAGTTGTCATCGTTATTATTGTTGTTGCTAGTTGTGTTGTGCGATTACGCTTTGGGTGATAATCAGTCGAAACCTATAATGTAATCCTACTGATATACCTACTGTGATTGTTACCTGTTGTAGTTGCCTTGTGAATAAATAAATAAATAAATATTTTACAGAATAATGGCGGTTATGAAGTTGGTGGAACTGCTGATATTTATACAGTTGAGGTTAAAGCATCTACAAGAAAAAAGGATTTGAATTAGATTATTATCCTCAAATTCTGATCAAGGAAAAGATGTTGCGTTTGAAATAAAGCGTTCACTCGTTTTCCCCGCAACTTTTTTTGCTCATTAGCGATGCTGGGTGTGTGTGGGTGGCCTTCTTGGGATAACCAAAAAATGTGCATGACCACTCCTTTAATGAGATAATTTGTAATTAACCTACATTACTTCACAATTTTCTCTAAAAATGAGATGCCAGATTATCCAAGACTTGAAACTGAAAATCCTAGGTAAATTTTACAATCTAACTACTCTTTCCAGGTCATTAAGCGTCTTCAGAAGCGCTACGGCGTCCTCTATGGAGAACACAACGTGATCATCAGCGGCACGCACACGCACTCCACGCCCGGAGGGTTCCTCATGGACTTCCTTTTTGACCTCCCTATCCTAGGCTTCGTCAGGGAGACGTATACAGCTTATATTGTTGGCATTTATAAGGTGAGTGTGACACATAATAGACACACACAAAATACAAACACAAAAGAGACACATGGAATTCTTAGGCTTACGTTTTCACTTTTAAAGAACAGTAAGTATGTATCTGTTATATTAACCTAGAGAACATATAATTTGAATTTGTTGCAGATTTCAGAAAAAAAAATTTTTTTCGACGATAGCTCTCAAATGAGATTGATTTGACAATGAATGTGGGCCTTAGCTCAATTAGTAAAGTCTTGAAAGTTCAGTGCCCCGAAAACCGTATAAATTGAAGCTATGAAACAGGCTCCATAAGATAACTTAGACATAGAATAAAGAGACAAAAAAGTATGTAAAAGCGGCATGGCACAATGTTATTTTTATGAAAAATTTAATTTTCACAAAAAATATTGTCTTTGATGAATTCCTCATGAAGATCTACATCGATTACTATTATTATTTACAGAGTATAGTATTAGCGCACAACAAGTTGACGGAGGCGCGTGTGCTGTACGGCGAGGCGGAACTTTTGGATGCGAACATCAACCGCTCCCCTTCGTCATACTTGAGGAATCCACCGGAAGAAAGGGCCAGGTATGTTCGAAACATATTTACAAGTTTTTAAATTTTTTAGGGTTCTGTACCTCAAAAGGAAAACAAATATGAACTTTTGTGACCCAAACACGGACGTGTAACGTAAACAAATTAATTTTGAATATGGGGGTTAGTTTTGGGGGGCAAATTAGAAAAATTAACTAAAAAGTTTTGTGAACTGTACCGTGTGACATATCAAATGAAAGGGCTTATTGAAAGGATACTTTTTTTTTAATATAAATTTTAAACAAATACTTTTAAAGTTATTTAAGAAAATAGAAGTCAATCGACCATTCCCCCCCTTATCTTTCAAACTACAGATTCAATTATTTTGAAAAATTACCGATTTTTTTCTTTTCTTATAGATTACAGGAAAACCTTTCTGAAGTCAATGGTCTTATTATAACATGATAAATCTCTCAATATTGTGCGTACAAACTTACATTTGTAGTTGGAATGTATGGGAAAACTTCGCACCTTTAGAATTATAGAGACCTTATTTGAAATCATCAATCACATCATCAGTTAATGACATCATCAATTAATTCACAATATAGTGACCTCATTGGTGATGTTCTTTAGAAAGGTTGAAATCTTAAAATTTCAAATATAGGTCACTATAATATTATTCTAATGACCTAATTTGGTGATGTTTTTCAACTTCTGAAGAAATTAGGTCTCTATAATTCTAAAGGTGCGATTTGTTCTTTAACTACAATGTTAAGATTGTTCTTGGGATAAATTCATTCCATGTACGAAACCCTTTATTGTGTGTGGTCCGACATATAATTGGCCGGTTTTTTTTTGATATCGAAAAGTAGATAATTTCAAGACAGGTACAGACTAGTACGTTTATTTTGTGTACTACAGGGCGCGGCAACCGCCGAGTAAAATGCTTTTAGCAACGTCCACAATTTAGTTCCTACAACCGCAATAGATGGCTCTGTACATTTACGTCACGTTTCTGAATCGCGGTGTTAAGATTCTCCACCGTTGAATGACCCTCGCGAATTTTTGTAAAGAATTCATACTTACCTGGCATAGGGGATACCGTGATCATTAAGGCGGTTCCCCCAGGGCGAGGCCTTCCCATTGCACTGCGGTTGGGTTGACCCCTGCGATTATCCCTAATGTGGATAACTCGGATGCGTAATTTTTGGTAGTGAGGGACTGCGTTCGCGCTGTCCCTCTCAGAATTCCTTGTGATATAAAAGTTGTAAAGACCTAGTCACCGTTCCTCAGGTTCCTCTTTATTTCTTTCCCAAGTTTCCTTATACTATGAAAAGAAGTAGATGAATAGACTGCGTGAGATAAAACACACAATCTTCTTTATCCTTCTGTATCAAAAAATCCTAAAAATGGAACTAATAGCAAAACGACCGATAATCAAAACGACACTTGCAAAATGTCCTATTAGCAAATGGTCCTTAAAACAAAAGAACGGAAATCGTACTTCAAAGTCATACCACACTTAAATCCTATTTTGTTCACCGTCTTTTAGAAATACACGCATTTTAATTGATTTACTGATCAAGAGAATCGCTATTTCGGCCAACAAAATAATTCATGATAGCTGATTTGTTGTTGAATCAAATGAAATCTGAGTCTTAAGTCTTCACAAAATTGATCAATTAATATATCCACAGTAATAAATATATTTAAAAATCCGATTATCGATGACGATTCTTTTGTCAATCGGTAAAAGAATCATAACAATGATTCCAATTTTCTGAGAACCATAACAATGATTGACAGTCCTACATCTATTTATAATTGCTTATTACATCTTTAAACCTTGGACAGTATTTATTAATTGTCTACAAACATTTTTAGATACAAATACGACACAGACAAGACGTTATCGCAGATTCGTTTCGTCTCTCCTGACAACAAGATCCTGGGTGTGATTAACTGGTTCGCGGTACATCCGACCAGTATGAACAATACTAATAGACTAATCTCTTCCGATAACGTGGGTTATGCTTCCATCTTGATGGAGAAGGCGCTTAATGGAAATACTACGCTGCCTGGTAAGGTAAGGATAAATTTGAATATTACAGTACAATACCAGAATTTAATAACGATAGAAACACCAATAAACCCTAGCAATAACATAACATCATCACGCCTATAAGCTGTAAAGGGATGGGCAGGTGTACCTTTAACATGCCCCCATTTCATCAGTTATATTTAAGTTCCACCATATATCCTTTATTAAAAGAATCTAATAAATTAATTCAGAATATTCCTTTCAAAACATAGCTAGCATAGTAAAGATATCATCGATGGTCAGCCTTGTCGTCCACATACATAAAACTTTGTAGTTCAATTACATCTTTTTATTTTATTTGTAGATTAAAACGCGCCCGATAAACCCAAAGTTTCAAGCCCTCTGGACCATATAACTCTACGCTAGTAGAACTATTCATCTCTATCTTCCAGTGTAATTTTCCAAATAACCATATTCTTGGATCACAACAAAGGATATAACCAGATTTATATGCAATATCCAATTTCCTTTCTAGGGCAATATAGTATGTGCCTTCGCATCTACGAACCTGGGCGATGTGTCTCCGAATACCAAAGGTCCTCACTGTGAGTTCTCAGGCAAGGTCTGCGACCAGGAGAAGCTGCTGTGTAAGCTGCCCAAGGAGAGGTGCTTCGCGTCAGGACCTGGAAGAGACATGTTTGATAGCACCAGGATTATTGCAACTAAGTTGTTCCAAACTGCTATGGTGAGTTGACGATTTTATTGTACTTGAAATATTAGGGCATACATTGAAATTAACGGATTTAAAAGACTGGATTACTTGATAATTTGATTGTTAGATGTTTATTTTGATGGCACGGTTGGCGCAGTAGTTAGTTAGTTGACTGCTGTGCTGTCTGTCGCGGGTTCGATTCCCTCACGGAACAAATATTTGTATGACCTACAAGTAATTGTTCCGGGTCTGGTTGTTTGTGTTTGTGAGTTTAAATGTTTGTAAACGCACCCACAATACAATGCTTTTGTTTTTTTCCGATTTGTCACTATTCCGAATGTTTCCAAATTTTTCCTTCATACAAGAAGTCCCGACTTGTCATCAATAGAAAACTAATAATTTTTTATTTAATTTTCATATTCAACACAAACATAAAGTTTTAAAAGGAAAAAAATAAATAATATGTGTTGGCCCTTTAAGTTTAATGTAAGTTGCAGGTAATATTTTGGTCCAAGCGTCGTCGTGTCGGAGTATACCTAATGACAAGGCTTATACCCAGCAATAATGAATGTACGCTATTGTGGAAAGGAAAGGAGGGTTTTTTAATTTAATAAAATTGCTTTTGCAATATACAGTTCCATTGCAAAGTTGCATTTATGAAAACCGATAGTGCCATAACCTATACGTCACTACCTACTGCTTGCCACTGCTTGCTTGCTGCTCGTCCTTATCAACTGTAAATAATTCCAGAATGTTCTTAACGAACCGGGCGAGGACATGACAGGTCCCCTGGGTATCAAGCATCAGTACGTCAAGATGAATGAGCAAGAAGTGTCGCCCTTCGACCCAGTCACCGAGACCTTTAATACAGTAAGTAATTAAATATTGACCTTAAAATTGAACTCAAAATCAATCAAAATATTTTATTTCACATAAACCTACATGGGCACTTATGAAACGTCAGAAGCTAGGTGCACGGTTCCAATTGGTCGTTTCCTATAGAGAAGAGCCGACAAAATATTTGGCGATTTACAATATTTTTAACTATCAGCTCAAAGCTCAGGTGGTTTGTATACTCGTATCTTCGGGGACATCGATGAAGCGTGATATTGAAGGGTTTGCTGACGCGTAGCCGATTTTAGAAAAACGCTTATGTGTTTATAAAATGTGTAGGTGAAATCGACACCCTTGACTTTCGAACAACTTAAACGTACGTACAACAACTTAAACAACATACTTCTTAAAAGCAGCTCTACTGTTAATGTTAAATTAATTCTAGGTAGCTAAAAACACACCTTAAAGTGGCAGCTTTTAAAGCCCTTAGGTGTGATGTGCCTATGTTTAGCACGAAAATTGACGCGTTTATTATTGTTTCCAGTAAAAGCTTTCTTATTGTTACAAAAAACACTTTAATAACTGCTCCATATTCTGCCCAGAGCAGCACAGTGTACGGCTGCCTGCCCGCGATGGGCTACAGCTTCGCGGCCGGTACCACGGACGGGCCGGGCGCCTTCGACTTCAAGCAGGGCACCACCACCTCCAACCCGCTCTGGAACGCCGTCAGGGACTTCATCGCGGAACCCACCAAGGAGGATATCAAGTGTCAGGCGCCGAAGCCGATACTGCTGGCTACGGGACGGGTAAGATATGAGATAGTCTATAACAGCATAATCACACTATAACGATCCCACTGCTGTGACTCGGGCCTCCTCTCTGTGGGAAGAGTGGGCCGCAATCCACCGCAACCGCACCACAAATTGCGGGTTTGTGGATGTATAGGACTGTGTGGAAAAACGTCATGAGGAGACTGTCTCTTCACGACACTTTCCTTCACCGTTTTGAGTGTTTGGATTTACAATCTATACAAATAAATAAAATTGTGGTGTCTCTTTGTAATGACAAAATAACAGCTTTTTACTAAATGCATATGAAGGTACTTATAACAAAAAAACATTTCTTTTGTCTGTCTTTCTGTTTGTTCTGGCTAATCTCCGATACAGCTTGACCAATTTTGAAGGAACTTTCACTGATAGATAGCTAATGTTATAAGGAGTAATTAAAGATTTTTATTTTAGACTAGCTGCAGCCCGCGGATTCGCCCGCGTGCCATTAAAAAAAATACCAGCAGTTTTTTTTGCCACTTCAATTTTATTTATTTGTATAGAAAAAACACACTGGTGAAGCCACGGGCAGCAGCTAGTAATGTAATTTAAAAAAAAAATGCAACCGTACGATACCGGGGCGAGTCGCTAGTAACGAATAAAAAATCCAGATTCTGGCTTTTGTATTTAGATGAACTAACATTTGGCAAAGGTCTACCTAAAGAGAAAATATTAATTAGGTATGTGTTGGAAGATAAAGAGTTGACATTGTTTCTTGGCAAAAGTTTACGTCGAAGTGAACTGCAAGAGTTTTAGATGACGCTGATATAGGTAACGTATTCAAAATTTTCTTCATTATGCGAAAAGCAGAAGAGATCCTTTATAGTACTGTTGAAAATGCAAAAAGAACTAATTTATTAAACTAGTAATTAACTGGAGCTCATTGTACTCATATCAAAGGGAACATAAACAAAAGCTAGTTGACGCCACATACGAAATGGCCACGAATAATCAAATACATAGTTTATATATTGATGTAGTTTGTACTGAACACCATCATCAGTGTGAACCCCTTCGACGAGTTTAAGGTGAAAGGAACAAAATCTAGTTATATTTTTTTGTACATAGCAATCCTTCTTCCAGGCGAAATTCCCTTACGAATGGCAGCCTAAGGTCGTGTCCTGTTCAGTCGCGAGGATCGGAAGTCTCTTCCTGGCAGCTGTCCCTGGAGAGTTCACCACCATGTCAGGCAGGAGACTGAGGAATATCATCGCGAAGACTGCTCCCGAAGCCAAGAAAGTGGTCATTGCTGGTTTATCCAATATTTATTCGGATTATATTGCGACGCCTGAGGAATATCAGGTAAATTGACATGTAGAATGCCACGTGTATAAGGCCACTTGGAGCACAAATCACTAAATATGTACAAAAAGAAAAAGTATTTATTAGGATTCGCACAGGAAGATCACAAATTAAACTAAACAGACTCAAAGACACATGATAAAAAAAGAGTAAAATGAAATTTAAAAAAAAGTTCTGTACGGGGCCCAAAATTCCATATTTCAGCAATCAGCATGATGCATCACAATTAAAAATAAGTGTCGCGACGCTGATATTCTTGAGCCTACGTTGTGGTACCTACATTTTAGTGCTAATAATCGTTCTGTTTCTGCCAATCGTATGAAGATGACGGTAACAGAATGATGTATGTTTAGCGCTAAACGCATTTAGTGATATGTGGTGCAAGCGGGCCCAAAACTAAAGTTTTCGCTAATATTTATTACTTATAATCTTTGTTATCATGTGTGTACAGGCGCAGAGATACGAAGCAGCTTCGACGATCTTCGGACCACATACACTAGACATCTATCTGAACAAATACGTGGAACTAACTGATGCTCTGATTTCGGTAAGTAGCATAAGATAGCAGGATCTTTCGCAATAGTCCTGAACGAAGTTCAGAATTAATCTAATCAAAGGGTGATGAACTGATGACGTATTGTACAAACTTTTGGGCCAAGACCACAAACTCTTCACTACAATAACCTTCTTGACTGCGTACTGGAGGACGTAGCGTTGGAAGTTCTCTGCAAGGTGGACAGATGACCTGGTGAAGGCCGCAGGAATCCTTTAGATGCGGGGAGCACAGAACCGGTTGAAGTGGCGATGCTTGGGGGAGGCCTATGTCCAGCAGTGGACGTCTTTCGCCTGAAATTATGATTTCGATATGAGCGTCCATTAAACTTCGTTATTTCGAGATAAATACAAAGAAATGTAGCCTATTTACATACAAATTATATGCTGTCATTTAACAATATTTATCTTTCGGCTGAAATGATGATTATGTTGATGACATTAACATAAGTGCACATTGTGGGATACAATAAATGATTGAGGATTGAGTATTGAAAAACAGTATATAAACTTCTGTTTTATGCGGGTACAGTTCGCGTCAAATAAGTTTGCCGCTCTGAAGTAGGCTACCAATGGGGCCTATCACAGTATCAGTATTATCACGCGATACTCGATATCGTGAACCAGTATTGATGGTATTGATGTCAAATTATGATTTCTATATCGATAATTTTACTGATGATAATATCACGATCTCTAGGATCATGATAATATTGATAGTGTAATAGGGGGCATAGACTGCGTAGTAGTTAAAACTGTAGCACGCATGCCAGCGCGCATGCGCAACCTAGCTCCAGAGTGGCAAAGCTATTTGACGCGAACTGTACAGCAAGATGATTGTTGAATTTAATTCACATCAAAATTTTCCTTTTATTTATTTAATTTTAATGTATTTTTAGAGGTATGAGGAACAGGGTGTAAAGTTCACTCATACTCTATAGTAAAGGGAGGATCCTCCGACCAGACGGGTATTGTGTCTGGTGGGCAACTGCCCAACGGTTGATTTCGGGATGTTGTATATATGCTAGTCGCGCGGTAAACTCTAATAGCGAAATGCAGGATTTGTGACGTCAGGTCTTTGATGCGTAGTTCGCATGTGGCGTTGTTGATACCACCACATATTAATTAAAAAAAAAATGTATTGAATCTCAATAAATTGCAAAGAATGTGCACAATATGCATGGAGTTATGGGCCTATGGAGAAGTGTTTTGACGCTGCGTGACATCGCCGCCGGTGCGATGTCCCGCGCATACAGGATGGATGGAAAACAGTACATGAAATAAAATAAATTCTTGCATTAACATTTTCCAGAGTAAAGCCATCCCCCTAGGCCCGGAGCCCCCCGACCTCAGCAGTCAGCTGATCTCGCTGGTGCCGCCCGTGCTGTGGGACTCTGCCCCCTGGAGACACGAGTTCGGAGACTGTCTGAAGCAGCCCTTCAAACAGTACAGCTATGGAGATGTTGTTATGACGCAGTTTGTAAGTTAACTTTCTGTTTTTCATTGGAAAATGGATACGTCTATCTGTTGCTGAAGAGTTATAAGTCACAGGAAGAGAAAAAAGTCATGGTGCCGTAGATATAATTATAAGGTCTATCTATGCAGGTCTGTTTTTATTTTACTGCTTTGTTGGCGAGATTAATATGTATACCGATACTAAATTACAGCTTTTTAGTACTAAGATTTTCTGAGCTAAGCCGCGGACAGACAGACAGACAGACGGAGATGGCGAAACTATAAGGATTCCTTATTTACTACGGAAGCCTAAAACTATATTACTTTCAAACTTCTTAAGATATTTTCAGGATATTTTTTGTATGAACAATTTTATTTTATTATAACTGTGAAAATTTTCATATGTTCATATTTTCGGTACAAAAAAAAAAATCGGTGGCTATTATACGTAGCCGCACAGGGTTAGGGAAACGCACCGGCCAGTCGTACTAGGTCACCAGCACTTACCGTCCCCTTAAGTACTTATCGGTTCCTTGACAGTTTCAAATTGATAGGTACTGTATGCTTTGCGTTCGTGGGTAAAGAGTCTACCACTTGAATTCCAACGTAGTGGAATATACTTCAAATGCTTCCCATCCTCAGGTGTCAGGTCACCCTCGTAACAGTATCCGGCACGGTCGCTGGTACGCGACTGTGGAGCGCCTCGAGTCAGAGGAAGATGACGCATGGGTCACTGTCTTTACTGATGCTGATTGGGAGACCAAGTATGTATCCTTGATATTGTACAATATACACTACAGGTCCCTCTTGACGAACATCCTCAAGTTCTAAATCGAATCAATTTCGGTAATGGTAATGATATACCTACACAGGGTGGGTTTTTGAGATGCGGCAGTAAGAGCAGGTACCTTGTCCGTTGTTTGTTGTTGTTGTTCTCCTAAGACTGCCTTTTATTTTTGATCCCCATTCACAAACTTTGAAAAAGATCAGTCAGCAAGAAAATGGGCAATTTTCACAAAAACTGGTTTTGTTGGCAATCGTTTTGGTATCTTATAAGTTATAAGGATCAAAAAACTCTATAGGACTGAGGTTTGAGTACTAGAAAAGTCAGCAATCGCAAAATATTTTTCCATATATTTTGTAGGAAATGAGACTCCAACTTAGTTTTTTATGATTAATAGACTGGCCGCTACAAAAGTTAGAAATCGAAAAAAAAAATCCCATTCAAATCTAAACGATCTAAATTATTAGAGGACATTTTTCGCAGAACTACAGATATCACAAGCAAAAAACTATCTAAATTGGCATTCAAAAAAGTTTTTGTGGAAATTGCCCATTTTCTTGCTGACTGTACAATGTTTTCCAAATTTGTGAACGGCTGCCCTGTCTCAAACATCGACCCTCTATTTGTAAGACCTCTTTATGTAACCCGACCGAATAAAAACTTCACGTTTGCGCTTCTTTGACATGAAACCTATCTAATTCAATACTTATTCAATTAAAAGAAATATGTTGTTTTTTGTCATACCTCGGTCATTAATCATTATACAGTCAAAAAATTAAAGGGTTCTGTTTATTATGACGTGGATTTCTTTTAAATGTTTATATAAACCTTCTCTATTTCCCTAGTTGCGACTACATCTTACTCCGTCTCCAAAATATCTTAAATCTCCTTTATTTCAGGTTCACCTGGATCCGCGACTCCAAGGTAATGGGCACGAGTCGCGCAGAGATCGAGTGGGAGATCCCCGTGGGAACCCCCAAGGGGACCTACAGGATCCATCACTTTGGCAACTACAAGTATGTGCTGGGTGGCATATACCCTTACCATGGATTTACCGACGGCTTCGAAGTGTCTTAGGATGTAGTTTTTAGACCATGATTGTCACCAAAGGTCGTAGCAAAATAATACATCTACGATCGTCACAGTGAAGCCATGGCCATACTGAGTAGGGATACGGACGCGACTATTCGTGCCATTTTCAAGACATTCATACAAATTAGTTGACACATATGACGCGAGCGAATATCGTCCGCATCCCACGCGGTATTCGACTGTAAACAGTCCTTAAGTCTTTGTAAATCGCCGAGATTAGGGAATTCCTAAGGACCTTATCTGGGACCATGATTCTTGGCTATCGCTTGAATGTAATGTAAGTCCAAGTTTGGACTATCTACCTAATCAAAGGTGTCTGAAGAGTTTTAGGTATAAAAGTGATTTTTGGGACCAATAAAGAGTGTTTTATTGAAATTAAGGGGAGGAAATTAACATCAACGTGACAGTGTACTGACAATTATTTTAAGATTTTTGTTGACTTATATTCCTCTTACCGTTGGGTCATTGCCGCTTTTAATTACGTTGTTTACAGCCTACTACCTACTTACTTAATATATTACTTGTTATAATGAGCTGTTGCCATTATGTAGTCCTTTGTTATTTTTAATAATATTGGTATGCTTAAATTTGCGCGGGCGCATTCTGGAAATGATTGTGAGATTTAGTTAACAAGTTTTAACTATACACTGTATAAACTCTGAAGCCAGTACCTACTAATTTAATTTCTAGCTAGTATAAGAATAATATTAAAAATATATTAAAATGCAAGGACCTATCGATACTAGACAAGGCACCTCGAACAGATGTGCCAGCGAAAAGCAGGAGCCAAGTCAAGTGAAAAGGATAGTTATAGCATTTTTATTTCACGCAGCGACGCGCGCTGTACTTGTGGTTACCAAATGTACAAACACGCTGTGAATGTGTGTGTAAGTGCAGGAGCTCTCGGTATCGCCCGAGACACGGCGACGTCTGTGTGTGTGTGTGTGTGTGTGTGTGTGTTCTGACTAGGGCTTTCAGGCTCGCTGAATTTCTGAGACCCGGTAAAAAAAATCGAGCCTGATGCGGTCTCGAAATTCCTGGGAAATACGATATTTTCGAGACTATTTCAAAAGTAGGTTTCATATCTATAGGCTAGGCTTTTAGGCAGTCAAAACAAGATATTTCAAACAAGTACTTTATTGAACATATAGTTACAAACTCAAATTAGTGGGCACGTCAGAAACAAAATAAAAGTAGAAAAAACCGCGACCCACTTTAGAAAAAACTCTGCTTCTAAGCTAGTGGGGGAGGGGGAGAGATATTAAGTATTTGTAACAATGGTTTAGGTATTTCCCTAAACCATTGGACAAGTCTCAAAAGTCTCAGATCGAAAATATCAGTCTCGAGTCACTCGAGTTACTACATGTAAAGCGCGCGTCGTTTCCTTAGATAAAAATATCGTAGTGGTAACTACGTAGCTACCTACCAATGCATTGTGTTAGTTTTATTCTACTTACTTACTTTTATATTTTTCATGTCATATTATCACGGCCATACATAAAATTCTATTTTTGCTATATTACTACGTAAGATGGGTTAAATTACATGTATTTAGATTGTAGGTAATATACAGCATGCATCAGAAACATGTGGTCATATTTAAGGGTGTCATCAACATTAACTGTCCCATACATAATTTCAATACCTAATGTATCCAAATGTATAACACGGCTGATTATTTTTTTGCGATAACGATGATCCCATGAAGAAAGTTGTTCAGTTAAATGCGCTGTCCACACGTTCCCTATCAGAATACCAGCGCAGTGACACTTATTTTTAAATGTCGCAGCATTATGCTGAGATAGGAGCCTTTTGGTCTCGTACAGGACCTTTTGTTTTGTTCTTATATTCTTTTTATTTCAATTTTCTTTTTTATATTTCTATCATTGTGTGTTTAGTTTAGTTTGATCTTCCCGTGCGAGTCACAATAAATACTTTTTCTTTCTTTCTTTTATACAATGAGTAGGTAACAAAATTACTGCACATTATGAAAGTAATTTGTTCAGAATCGTTTACTGAATCGATTTCATTTGATTTTTAGACTTGATTAGATTTTTTAATTTTTTAATATATTTAGTTGATTTCTATCCCAAAAACTACTTAAATTACAGTCACACTTCCCCCTGTACAGTCAAAACAAACCAAAATGGACGAAGTGTCTACTACGCTAGACCCTATACGTGTGCGACTTATGCGAGGGTAGTATTGTTTTATTTATTTTTTCTTTAAAAAAAAAAAAACGTTGCCCCACACTAGGAATTTCTCCTGTATCGTGAGTGCGTTTACAAACATTTAAACTCACATACACAAATTGCCAGACCCGGAACAACTATGTACTTGTAGATCATACAAATATATGTTCCGTGCGGGAATCGAACCCGCGACTCGCAGCGCAGCAGTCAATCGCTTAACCACTGCGCCAACCGTGCCGTCAAATTTGTCAAATGTGCCGATTTGTAATGTGACCATAATTTTCTCCTACAATTAGTATAACTAATTAAAAAATTCAGTGTATGTATTATCATTATAAGATAATACCTATTCTAATTGGGGTGTATGGTCGAGACATGTTGTATTTATGATCACGGTGCGGTCACGGTTATCCGTGATCATGGTGCTTGTAACAGCGCCGAAATATCGGGAACTCAGAACAATGAATAAACATGGTAAATATCCCGCTTATGTTAATAATAATGTTAGTGACCATGACAGTTTAAAAACTTATATCTACATCCCTAATTGGAACTAAAAGTGCGCTTTGATAATTTATAACGTGACGATATAATCATGGACGTCTACGTCCACATCGTAAATGTATCGAATTACGTGCACTTTATACTTATAACGTTATCGCGGACGAAAATTTTAAAGCGTCTTCTTATATTATTTCCATACATTTTACTTCCCTGTGTTATTGTGATGCTCTGACGTGGACGTGAACGTCCACGTTAATATCGTCACGTTAGAAATTATAAAAGCGCACATTCACTGGGCAAAGTAATGACATATCAATATCGTGCCCTGCTTACCTAACGTTTTAATAAGCGTGATGATATTTATAATTTAAACCAAAGTGAAATTGTTAGTAGTAATTAATTTCTTCTGTAGTGATTATTATGTTTTAAATTAAAGCTTATAGTCTAGTCGCTAATTCTATGTGAATTTCATATACCTATAAAACGATTTTTACATCAAATTAAATATGTGTTTCTTTATAAGTCTATTAACTAAGTATTAAACATAGATTCATACTCCTACGTTTCCATGCTAGTTAAAAAACCGGGCAGGTTCTGTAATCACTTAATCAGTGACTAGGAGATAGAGTATGTTGGGGTAAATTCGGCGCTGGGATAAGACCGTATAAAACAAATTCCTGACTAAAATGGAAATATTTTTAATACTGACAACATTGTGTTCTGTCCCTACAGAATAAAATGGCGCAGAATTTGATTCGTACGGTCTAACTCAGCACTGAACTTAACTTGTTTTTTTATTATTATTTATTACTTGGTAGGTACAGTCGCCCGCACGTTGCTGGTTACACTTTGAGCTGGCCTAGCGTAGTTCGGAGTTTCAATAGGTTTTGTTTCCACTGACATGCGGCCTACTGTATACGAGTACTTACTGGTAAACTGAAATTACTTTTGAAGCCAAAATTTCTGCGGTATACCTAAAGAGAAAACGCCTAAATAATTAATCAATGAAGGCAAATTCAGTGCATTTAGTGCAAAATAAACTAAACCGTTCGCGTTGTCTAAAAATTAATTAAAAATATCGATAATTTTTATCTTCTCGATTATCCTATCTCTCATGTAAAAGGGGCTTTTATTTAGATAACACAATCATACAATAACTATGTAAATTATGTACTGGTGCCTATGTATATATGTACTTATTTACATTATTATCACCACGAAATACCTACTTCTGTAGGTAGGTACGACACCCATGTATCCATATTTTCCAATCATTGTTTGATTGAAAAATGATTATGATTTTATTGATTTTGTTGATGATTTTATTTATGACACAATAACGAATGTTATAATGCTAGAAGGAGACAGGGGAGAAATTGTACATGTGTTTTTAAATGAGATCCACATAATGTTTTTACCTGAATAAAAAATATGTAAAAGTAGAATTTATTTAATAAAAATCTAGACCGCAGATAAAAAAATAAGATAAGACGATGAGGTGATGCGTAGATTTATATAAAGTGCCAATTGTAGGTAATAAATATTTATAAAACATGAAAACTGTGTTTTTTATTTTTCAACAATAATGAAATGAAATGAAATCGTTTATTCTGTAAATAGGATATCGGAATCACTTTTACACGTCATATAAAAAATATAAAAACAAGCTTCGTGAAGTCGACATTTCCTATCTGACTACCTCTGAGAATAAATGGCGAAACAAGCTCAGGGGTCAAAGTGTCTTTTAAAGTCCAGACATACTCTTGGTCAGATCATGTGAGGAGCATGTAGATCCGTGTCTGAAATGGTCTTTTAAATAAACAAGGGAATCGGATATCTATACACAGGCTGGATTTTGATACGGGGCAGTAAGGGTACCTACATTATCCGTTGTAGTTACAGAAAAGCGTTTTCAGGAGACTGTCCTTATTTTTTTGAGAAATTTTGATCCCCATTCAAAATTTTTCGTAAAAATAAGGACACACGCAGTCTCCTAAGACCGTTTTCCTGTAGCTATAGCGGTTAATGTACAGATGCCAGGAGGTCAAGCTACCCGAAACTGTCAAATTTTCGCAATCAACCTTGAACCTTATGCTGTAGTGATAAAGTTGAAAACCTATTAAAGAAATTTGACAGATTGTAGTAGCTTGATGTGCTGGCGTCTGTACCTAAACTTACTGTCCCGTCTCAAAAATCCACTTTGTACCTATATACTTACTATCAGTATGTTGAATTTTTTAGAAGCAGCCCGGCAATGATCTTATAAAACCTCATTGCAACCCGGAAACGGGATTTAAAAAAAAAAAACTGGTAAACTAGCGAAATTTGGGACTGTTATACCTCTGCCTATCCCATCGAGGAATATAGGCTAAATCTTCAAATAGGTTTTAAATAGGTTTTGGGTTAGGTTTGGTTTTTAATTATCTTCCTTACTTTTCCATCATCTTTAACTATTGTTATCTAGCAAAACTTTAATAGAAATTATCGGACAAGGACGCACCAGAGATATACCAATTAGCATAAAGATAAGAGGATTAGGTAATACTTATTTATTACTAGCTGTTGCACGCTACTTCGCCCGCGTGGCTTTTTCTGAAATAAAAGCAGCCTGAGTTACTCATTATAACATCAGCTATCTGCCAGTGAAAGTCAGCCGTTTCGGTCATTACTCGGAACAAACAAACAGACAACATAATTATAAATAGTATTTTTCTTATAAGTTCAATCTTAGGGACTTAGGGACAGGGATCAACTACGTAAACCTTTTATTGATTTGGCAGAAATGGGTTTAGGTATCGTATATTGACCAATTTAATGCTATTTCAGTTTTTACCCGACTGCCCCAGAGGGAGGGTAATGTTTTTCGAGAGTATGTATATGTTACGGGTAATGCTAGAAGATGAAGTAAACCTAGGTTTACCCGGGTTGACTTAGTATTACCCAAGCTTTTTGGGTAAAGTCCGAATAATAAGTAAAATTAATTTTAATTCGGCGTTTACCCATACTCACCTAGGTCTACCCAACTCTGGCTGGGTAATGTTAGATGTTGCGTAATTTTCTAACTCGTGGCACTAATGCGGCCCACCTCCCCTGCACCGCTTGCACCGAGAGCGTTTTGATACAAAATTTCAAGAGTTATTATCAGCGAAAGCGTTAAATTCTTTTTACTTTAGTAACGAACAGTATTTGGAAATGATAAATTCGGTAAAAAAAAAAAGCTTTCTAGAGCTCTCAAATGAACAATCGCTTTCAGGAGGTCAAGGTTATAAAAGGTGTAATTGCAAAACAAAATGTGCTACAAAAAAGTGTTCATGCAAAGCTGCAGGAAAATTTTGCAATTCAAAATGTCACAGTAGTTTGTCTTGCTCAAATAAATAATTTTAATTTTAATAACATGGATTGGTAGTAATTTTGTGAACTAATTGTTACACAAACTTTTAATATCTTTGTGCTTTAAAGATATCATGTTTCAGCCCACTATTAGTTTATGCTATTAAAACTAGTTTATGCTCTTCATGCGATTACATTCGCCTTTGTATATTTATTTTTAATAATAAAAGGTAAAAATGCCCTTGGATTTTCATTTTACTAATTAATTAGATACATTTTTAACATTACCCAGCCAGATTTGGGTAGACCTAGGTGAGTATGGGTAAACCCCGAATTAAAATTAATTTTACTTATTATTTGGACTTTACCCAAAAAGCTTGGGTAATACTAAGTCAACCCGGGTAAACCTAGGTTTACTCCATCTTCTAGCATTACCCGTAACATATATAATATATGTATGTAGGTATGTATGTCTATTCCTTTGGCACGCTCTGTAGCCTAAACAGCTTGGTGGATTTTAACATACATATGTGGTGTCGTTAGATTCGTCATTATTTTAATAAAACAATAAACCCGACTGTAAAAACATACATAACTGAAAAGATAATAAAAACAAACTCAAACTCTAAAGCATTTATTTCAAATAAACCAATTACAGGCACTTTTGAATTGTCAAGGGGTCGGTCAGTCAGAAAGATGAAGCTAGTTGCCCATTCCAAAGCGTAGTAGGTTCCTATGGAGAAGAACGGGCAAGAAACTTCACGGACACTCTTTTAAATCTAAATATTGTTATAAAATATTGTTTACATCATTCATGATGAAATTATACATGTGAGAACAATGTAGAAAGTCGTGCACGTTAAAAGCGTATGTAATAAAAACAAAAAACAAGAAGAAAAAAAAAGCCGTGGCAGCTAAGAGATGACCAGTCTACTGACGGCGCCCGTTCATGAACACGACGTAGGAATCAGCACCATTCAGCTCCCATCAACATCTATCAAGGTATCCGCCATAACGAACTTCTGTATATCACCAAGTTCCAGTGAAGACGTTTGTCTTCATAAAAAAATCTATCATAATATAGTAAATTTTTTTTTTTTGCTAATGTGTTAACTCGTCCAAGAAGAATCCAAATAGGTAATTATTAAAAGTTTCCCTCCAGATCTGCCCTATGGTCAAACTTGAGGGATTATAACAGTGATAAATATTGGTTTGTCCATGATAAGTTGATAACATATGCAATAACAACAGTTAGATAAAAATATTTCAATATCATGTCCTTCCGTAGATTACAGAATTTGGTGCTTCAGGGGAGGGAAAATTATGTCAAGGAGATTAATATGACCACAATGTTTCCATTCCAGTTCTTTTTTTGGATCGGGACATGCGTCTCGTTTGTCCCCTTTTTCTGTTGTTTTGTTATAATTGTATCATATTTTAAGATTTTGTCTGGACCTACATTTACATAGGTAGGTATAATATTTCACGTCACGAAATCGTTTTTTTCAGTGATTTTTTATATGACTGAAAATACTCGTAGTGTTTTTATTTTTTTGCCCTCGGCCCCAGGTGACGAAATGTTTTTTTATCTCGAATAGAAATATTTTAGATAATTTTCTTGAACCGATAATTGGTTATCGGCTTATTAGGATCGATTAATTACTTGTTTATTATCTGTTTTCCATTATTACACTCTGTTTGAATGAGATGGTGCGTGTGTCTGTTTTATATGAGAATATTGAGTTATTATATTTAAAAATTAAGTGCTGTGATTATTTTAAAGATTTATTTTAGTGTGATCGGCTTTACTACCGTGTGAGTATTTTTAATTGTTTTTCTCAACGGTACCCGTACATAATACACAGATATTTTTAAGTACAAAACTTAAAGCCAATAACATGTTGCACGTTATAATTTTGGCAACACATCATCACTTGAGATTCTGTTGTCCTGAAGGTTTACGCGATACGTGTACGCGTATACTCTCATTTCGCCAGTTATTTTATAATTCCCTCTCACGTAATACTTAATATATTACGAGAAGAGAAAGAGTTGGGACGGCGAACGAACAAACCCCCTCTTCTTGAAGTTCAAGTAGTCAGTGTACAAAATTTCGTTGATTGTAAATTCGATAGGTAGGTAGGTACTCCATGCTCCAAAACTCCATATTGACTAGACGAATACTGGAACAGGTTGGACTTGTCAGTTGGTGTATCTTTAGGCTATACTGCGCAATCATTCCTGATCGTAAGGTACCTACATTTCCACCATACATTACCTACATGGTAATAACATATCTGCCAATCCCAAGCTCTGCCAAGTGCCTCTCAAGTTATAATATCTCCCTTTCAACCTTCCTGTTGCCATCCCGGATAGCATGTAGCTGTATCTACCTCTCATTATCTTGAACATTTAAATAAGCTTAGCAGTATCAACCTAACTAAGCAAGTGATTAATGATAATTATAATGTATAAACGTATACGTGGTACCTATTTAATACTAGATATTATTATTAGGCAACACGGTTGGCGCAATGGTTAAGCGATTGACTGCAGTGTTGCGTGTCACGGGTTCGATTCCCGCACGGAACAAATATTTGTATGACCTACAAGTAACCTGTTCCAGGTCTGGCTGTTTGTGTATGTGACTTTAAATGTTTGTAAACGCACCTACAATACAGGAGAAATTCCTAGTGTGGGGCAAAATTATCTACCACTTTCTTATGGTGCAGAATACTCGTATAGTTTAAACCTATAAATTTTTTCTCTGTATGTGAATTTGTAATTCTTTTAAGAAATAAATATCTATAACCGTAAAATGAATAAGACTATATATAACTTAAAACGAAAGTGAAATAACGATGTTAACTTTGAGAAAGGAGGACCTACATATTTCACAAGAGCGTGGACGCACAACGTTCAACAAAGTCAAACTTTTGGTCAGAAAGTAGAAGTAACAATGACGGCAGTGAGAGATAGATTTCAAAATACGAAGTCTACTCCGTGGTTTTATACCTACTGTGTTTGTAAACAAAGTACAATCGTTTTCGTCGTCTCAATCAATGATTGTATCCATTTATTTACAAAAAAATATTTCGTTATTTATAAGTAAAATCGAATAATTTTTTGTCACAAAAGTTCCTCACGGAAACTTGTGCAGTGTTGCTCAAATGATGATGGGACGAATTTCCCCTTATGTTGACACTGTCTCCCTTATCTTCTTTAGATATTACTTGAATTCCGGTAACGTACCTAACTGGCAAATAGTGGTGTGCCCGCATTTCTGGCTAGTACCTACTTCGGGCAATTAAGCGTGATGAAGTTATGCCCACCTTTTTTATCTGTGTCATTATCATCTGCTTGATTTTGTACTTCTCCAATTTATTCGGGGTTTGAGTACCTCTTTTTCTTCCATACATCGCTATTAGCCGTCTTGTCAGTGTTCACTTTCTTCCTGGAATTCATGAAATCCATCCATAAAATTGCAGAAACAATGCCGCTCACACTGACGGCTAAGCTGGTGATCGGTGTAGTGGTTCTCGGCGTCATAGGAGGCATGACAGCCACTATAGTTCTGGTAGTCAACGAAGGTAATGGCTACGAGGACACCTCAGCTAATCCAACGACTACGGCTGCCACGGATGCACCTACGACTGAAGAAAGCGACTTGCCGTACCGAGTGGGAGTCGGTATCGCTGATATGACGGGCCCGTGCGTGGAGATTACTTTTGTAAGTCGTGGCTACTTATACTTTTTTTGGAGATTTATACTAGATTTGAAGAAAATCCGATAATTTCGTCGTACATTCGATATTATATTAATTTTTGTTCACTGAGAGGATGAAGAAAATATAAGAATGATATGTTACGTTTCTAATTTCCACTCTATTCGTTAATGCTTCCCAGCAGCTCGCTCTTGAAAAGAATAAGGTCTTATAAAACACGAAGATTAGCTTTAGTCGTAGTCCGAAAAAGAGCCATCCTCGCGCAAATTCATACGCGATCATTTGTTGTGGCTTGCCGCCGAAATTTAAATGAGAATTCTGTTGAAAATATATATCCACTAAGTTATTAAGCCTAAACATAGGCAAAAAATATTAATCTATCTATATTTATATAAAAAAATTAATTGCCGTGCGCTAGTCTCGCGCTCGTCAAAAATGCCTCGACCGATTGCGATGAAACTTTGGTAAGTTGTTGTGTGTACGAGAAGGTTATTAACAAAAAATAAAAAAATAAAAAGGCATTGCAACGCATTAGCTATTGATACACAAAAAGACGCGTTGCATTTCCGAAAAAATCGCTATATTTCTACAAACTCCTTATCATGATGAAGTTTATGATTACAGATGGGTTACGCCGAAGTGGGTCAAAGTGGGCGAGGTCTTCACTTGCGTCAGTTCGCCAGGTCTTTCATCTTCGTGAGGGGAAACACCAGGATAGTGCTGGTCACTGCTGAGGTGCAGGCTGTCGGCATTGCCGTCAGGCGAGAGGTAAAGTAAGAGTGTTATTATCAGTATCTTTGACGTTACCTACGTCAAAGATACTGATACGAGTAATAACACTCTCCACTTGAATGGTATATGGGGTAAAATAATATCTCTACTATTGGTGGTTCTGAACCTCCCAATTCATTACTATTATAATAAAAGGTTAGTTGCCATAGTGACCGCTCTTGGCAGACGTAATTCCTACTAGCAGGACCGTGGCCGCTGATAAAACCAAACTTCTTGAAGTAATAAGAAGTAGTAAGCTCGTACGTAGTTTTATGTATAAATAAATGAATTAATGAAAGGTGCCTTTTATGCACATGTAGAAAAGGGATGCTTCTTCTTCGTCGGCAACCATACACCATTACAACTGCTATTTTCAATTATTTTGCAATCTGGCATAAATTAACCGATCACATTTTGTCCAGGTGGTAAAGAATCTCCAGGAGCGCTACGGCGATATGTACTCACTGAGGAACGTGATCCTCACCGGAACCCACACGCACAGCGGCCCCGGAGGTCATATGGTGGACTTCATCCTGGACATCAGCATCCTCGGCTTCTCTCGGGAGACTTTTAATGCTTATGTTGATGGAATAACCAGGGTAAGTACACATAGTAAGAATTCTAGGGGTGTTTGTTACTAAGCAAATGCAATTATTATAAACTTATTAGTGTAAACTAATATTTAAATGATAAACTATATCTACTATATTACTAGTTTAATAATTGTTACCACATAAATTATATTTATCACAAAATTCATATAAAGTACCTAAATAAATTAAATTATAAAAAGATTAGGTATATATAGACCAATAGGTTAAGTTTATAAACTTTCTCATTCCTATGACTTTGTTGTGCCCGACAGGGTCCATAATAATCTCAATATATTTAGAGTTAGTTAACATTATGGAATGCAATAAATGATCGAGTATTGAAATCGACGTTGCCGCAACGTGAACCTGTACCCTCTAATTGTGTAACACAAAACAAATCGCAATCTGAACGATTTTTAAACAAATTGCTAATCCATTGCTTCATAAGTTCGAAAAATTTGTCTTGTCAACAACGTAAATACCGCAATGAATGTTGTTGATCTGTCAAAATGAAACCGATCTTCTGTATAATTATAAAAAACGCTATTTATTAGTAAGTCGTGAATGACTTAGTTCTTTACAAGTATATGGAAATAGTCCTAATTAGCTCGTTTACCACATGGATCACATGTTCGCATCTTAAACGTAATAATTAACAGCCTGGGAAAACGATGCTGCTCATTCTCTATACCTTTTTCGCTTTGCCCAAATTGACGGACTCGTCCAGAGTACCAGATAATTGCAGGCATTGGCGGTACAATGTCAAAATGGAGCATAGTTCTGGCTGAACTATTTGAGAGCATTTCGACTAAAGCGTTGCAAAATTTCAGAGTATAGTCCGCGCGCATGAGAATATGGTACCAGCTCGATTATTCTTCGCGCAAGCTCAAGTGGCGGACGCTCACAAGAATAGGTCCCCCTACTCTTATGAACACAACCCAGAAGAGGAGAAGGCTCGGTAAGTGGCGAACAGTGATGTCAGAATGTTGGCACATTTGAAATTATACTTAGGTAATGCCTAAGAAGAAGAATTAGATGAGGTTTTTTGCCCAACGTAGGATTTCTATTACACTTTCAAGCTATTCATTTAAATTACACATATCGTCGAAATATCAGTTTCTATTTTTGGACTCTGCCGATGCCGAATCTAGGGATTAGTTCCCGTTGAATTTGTTATCATTTTGATAAATTATTACTCACCTTCAATAAATCTTAAATTTTTCTCCAGTTATGAATCCAACACAGACGACATCCTAACTCAAGTGAGGATCGTGAAGGAAGACGGTAACCTGCACGGCGTGATGAGCTGGTACTCGGTGCACGCCACCAGCATGAATATGACCAACCAGCTGGTGTCCTCAGATAACCTGGGGTATGCAGCTCTGAAGATGGAGAAGGAACTTAATCCTTGGAGTATGGCTGGGAAGGTTGGTAGAAGGATTTAGATATGGAATTAAATAGGGGGTTATCAGGGTTTTGCCATGGTCTCAATCACAACCACAGAACAGATAAAAGAGGTTAGAAGGGCCTTGTGGGCGGGGCAGGCGCGGCGCGCCGTATGAGTAAACGCTCGAAGTCAACCGAAATTTGCTTCACCGGCCAACAATCGCGCTCTTATTGTGACAGCGTATGAAGCTCGGCGAAAATAAAGAATTATGCCGTCTTGCGCTATTATAACGCGTCGGAAAAGAAGCCAGGTGTGTAGTTTATCCCGAGAAATATTTATGATACGGTAATTATTAACAAATAATATAATAATTAATAAATAATATAAAAATTATAATAAATAAATAAGAAGTAATAATTAATCAAAGAAAAACAATTTATATAAATGAATAAAGAGAATTATAATACATATAAGCAGGTAGGTATATAAAAATAATCTAAAATATATAGGTACATTTGCAGATAAAATAATATATAAAAAATAGATTAGTGAAATGTTAGTATCTTATTCTCGATCTCCAGACTTTGATTGCAAGTTAAGAGGCTACCGAGCGCACAGTGGCGCCCTCATCGGTAGTTCGGTGATATCTTTTATTTTAGAATGAAAATGCAGAAAATAAGCTCGCCAAGTTGTGCTACAAACAGTAGTTTTAAATTGTTATGTTTTATTGTAATCATTAAAACGGAAAATAGTGGCCACTAAGCTCCGTTTTAATGATTACAATCAAACATAACAATTTAAAACTACTGTTTGTAGTAATAATAACGTATAGTCTTGTGAAGCACATACCACTCGATAGCTAAAGGATCAAAGAAATCATCAAATCATTCCGACAATATTACCCGTTACGTATACACGTGTTCACGTAAAACACACGGCCATGTCTACGACACAGCACACTCCGTTTTTTTTATATAGCGAAGCCATAGAATCAAAGACCTGACGTCAAATGAATCCTGCATCGCGCATTCAGAGGTTACCGCGCGTCTAGCGTATATCCCGACATCAACCGTAACACCCGTTTGGTCGGAGAATCCTCCCCTTTCCATAGAGTATCAGTGAACTTTACACCCTGTTCCTCGTAGCTCTTTATTGGTATACGACATTTCTGTGCCATATCCAAGTTAAATGTATACATAGAACTATTGATATAGTATAAGTACACATAAACTTTTCGGTATAAATGCTATGCTAACTTGTGATGGTGAAAACCGTATTAAAATCCATTGTGTTGTTTACAAGATCTAAGCGGTCACAAAGACAGACACGAGTAGCGAATTTGTTTTATATAGATTGAAATAACGTCAAATAATTTGTTTCAGCCTAATATAGTCGCGGGATTCTTCGCCTCCAACCAAGGCGACATGTCTCCGAACACACGTGGTGCTCGTTGCGAGTTCTCTGGCAACGAGTGCGACAACCAGTTCCTCATCTGCAACCACATGGAGAGATGCTTCTCCCAAGGACCTGGTGAGGACATGTTCGAGAGCACTAAGATTATCGGGACTGCTGTGTTTGAAGGAGCTTGGGTGAGTGGTTAAAGATGTACGTTGGTAACTGTGGGTACTTTTGGGTTTCAATAACTTTATTCTCATGAGAATACAAATTTTCACTTACATGTGCATATTAAAAAAAAACCGGTCAAGAGCAAGTCGAACTCGCGCACCAAGGGTACCATGAAGAATTATAAAAAAAAACATTATTTCTACTATCGGTCAAGAGATGGCGCTGACCTAAAACTGCAATATAAGAAAAAGTGTGCTAATTGGAGACATCGTTTTATTTTTCCTGTAATCTTTACATAAACTTCTATCACAAAGAATAATTTCAGATTTTTCTCTATGCAAACTTTGGAGATAAAGGGGGGAAAGGTAGTTTAGACACTGTTGCAAAAAAAAATCTTATTGCAAAATAGTTGGGCAAACCAAAAAAAAGGTTTTGTTTTCTATGATATCACAATTTACTTTCTCGAATCATGGGGTAAACACTGAAATCTTCTCTGATCTGAAAGATAAACTTTCATTCCTACTAAAATCCACTAAGTATAAACAGAAAATAACAGAAGACACAACAAACACTAACAAACACACTGTACCAACAAATATTTGTATGCTGTTTCCAGAAAGCCCTGAACTCTCCCGGTGAGGAGTTGACAGGAGAACTGGCCGTCATTCATCAATTCATGAGGATGTCTGAGCAAGAAGTCGCAAAGTACGACCCAGTGGCGCAGACCTTCGTCGAGGTAAGTCTACCGCAATGCTATAGGTTGAATAGTTCATCGCTGTTTGATAGTACCTATATTATCATCATCATTTCAGCCGAAAGACGTCCACTGCTGGACATAAGCCTCCCCCAATTGGGGGGGTTTGCCATAATCGCCACGCTTGGCAGGCGGGTTGGCGATCGCAGTATGGTGTTAAAAATGCATAGAGAACGCTGCTGCCCATTCTCTAGTAAGTCCCTTAGTCGCCTTTTACGAAACCCACGGGAGGCAATGGGGTACCTATACACCCCTGCCTAAAGACCTATGACGGACCAAAGAGGGTCAACCAACCATTTAGGTATTAAGGCTAAATGGTATTTTAACTTAGAATCATCATCTGCCTAGCCTTTTCACAAATATGTTGGGGTCGGATTCCAGTCTAACCGGATACAGCTGAATACTAGTATTTTGTTAGTAATTGTTAGTAATAGTGTTATTTAAAATAGTTAATATTATAAGTAGGCTTAGCTATCGCATTAGGTTTCTAAACCTGTAATGATAGTTTAAGAGTTTTAAATAAATAAATAAATTAAATAAATAAATTTTACGTAGAGCGACTAGTATTTTACCTATCTGATCTCCACAACTCAGTTACTGGGTAATATATTTATGGTTATTCATACACGAAATATTTTAAGAGGACCACCTGTAGGTGGTAAAAAGTCCATAGCAGTAAAATTTTTTTTTTTACCTAAGTGGATTATATTTTTACATAATTATTATAATTTTAAAATTGCTTGAGACATTCTGCAAAGGAGTTGCATTTTCCAGAATGAACAACAGAAACGAGAGGCATTTAAAGGCTCCTATAAACAGGCGCGACACACGACGCGACACAAAGAGACCGCTCGTCGCGTCGCTCTTTGTGTCGCGCCTATTTGTAGGAGCCTTTAAATGCCTCTCGTTTCTGTTGTTCAGGAATTAAAGGTCCATTTCAAGATTGCCTGGAAGAGATCGCAGTAAGCGATAAGGCCGCCCATTGTATATAAATATTCTTAGTGTATATTTTTTTCTTAATGTTCTGTAATGCTTTTCGGTGTACAATAAAGTATATAAAGTTTATTGGTAAAACACTATAACGACCTTGCAGGGCTGTATTCCTAACATCATAAACAACAACTACGGCGGCCTCAGCTGCTGGCTGTACCTCGTGGCCGGACTAATCTGGTAAATGAGGCGCCCCTGACGCGGGCGCTTCGCACCCTTAACCTTGTAGCAGAGGAGATAGACATTTTTGCTCAAATTAATCAGCGCCTGTCACTACTCCATACAAGTTTAGACGTGATTAAAAACTTTACTACTACTACTAAACTAAAATTTATCTTCTGTCCATTTCTTAATGAAATAGAAAGAAAAAGATGCACTGAACTTAAATTTAGTTTAGTTTAGTTTGTGAACAAGGGAATCGGCACCATTATTAAGATTGCTTCACTATTGCATTGGGTTTTGTACCTGTAATAATAGTTGTAAGTGATTATATAAATAAAAAAAATACTATGTACATATATGTATGTAATAATGACTTTTTACAAAACATAATAAATACATTTACCAAACAGAAACCTTCAAGATTTCGTTGTTCTATGTAACACATTTCAATTCTGTGATACCTGTGTACCTACCTACGCCTCCCGTGCACTGTCACTCGTAAGACACGGCAGTTTGTTTTGCTACGCATAGAGTTCGTAACATTTAGAGCGTTGGATTTAAATATATTTATTTTCGTATGGAAATATGATAAATTAAAATCTGATGAATTATTAAAAGTCATAGAATAAAAGGTTGTTGTTTATGATGTTAACAATATGGTCCTGAGAGGTTACCTTGTATAAATAAATTAATAAGAATAAGAAAGCGCTATCAATCAGCCCATTAATGAACATGAGAGTAAAGGTAGCATTAATTAATGAGTTAATCTTATCATTTAATTATTATTTTTCAGGAAGAGACAGTGAAAGGTTGTTATTCGGCAATGGGCTACAGTTTCGCTTCAGGAACGGTAGATGGAGCCAATACACTAAACATTACGCAGGTATGAATTTCCAGTTAAATCACACCGAGGGTATAAATCAGGCTTCAGAATAATGCCCGTTGTCACTAACAGTAGGCCACGCCTAAACGTCATGTTCGCTTATGTAGTGTTAGTGTAAACGGGCATATTTAAGATAGGAAAACACATGCTACGCCGACTCCAAATAAATTGAAATAATGGAACGAGGATGATGATGATCCGGAAAAGCAGACAGCCCATGTAAAGTTCACTCATCCTCTATAGAGAAGGGAGGATCCTCATACCAGATGGATGTCTGGTGGGCAACTGCCCGACGGTTGATGTGAGGATGTTGTATATAATTATGCCAGTCGCGCGGTAAACTCTGCTTGCGCGATGCAGCATTTGTGTGACGTCTTTGATGCGTAGTTCACATGTGGCGTTGTAGATTCCGCCACATGTTTTTTTTATATTGCGGCATCAGAGATAGTGCTTCCAAAATTACGGATTTGCTAATTACGTAACTAGTTACGCATTTTGATGCTTCAATTACGTAACTACGTAATTACGTACTTAACTGTTTTGATTTTTTAAAGCACGATAAATTCTGGGCTTATTACGTATTTTAGAAGTAAAAAATCAAACAACTTCAAATGAAAAAAATTATAATATTAAGGAATTAAAAGTAAATTACAGATTAAAATGATAATTTTAAAATTAAACTCAAAATCAAAATCGTCAATCAAATCAAAATATTTTGATTTGATTGACGATTTTGATTTTGACTAAACTCAATCAACAATTCAAACAAAACATGTACCACGCACAAATGGTTTAAAAGTAAGAAACAATATAAAATATGGTTATTTTTCCAATCTTTGTTCTTGATAATATGATCTCATAAATGATAACGAATGCAATGTTCTGTCACCAAGGGAACTTCTTAGTTTAGAACAAAGATAGCCGGCAGAAGAAAATGCCCGTTCTGCTTCAACACTAGTAGGCATTATACATAGTAAATAATTATAAGCTGCTGTTAGGAAAACTTCACGACCGCCGCCAGTGCTATCGTAGATACACATTTCAACTCTGATGATGGATTCAAGATCTGTGTTTACTCCAGATTTGTTTACTGTAGACATAGTTTTCTGTATTTCTTTTTCTAGTTGCTGTGCAACAGTCAACTCGTCGCCACAACCATCATTAGCATCATTGTCATCTGCTTCGGAATCTAAACTCATTTGTGTACTTGTAGGCGGTGTAAATTTGAGCCTTTCTAATAAGTTTGCAACATATGTTCTAATATAATCCGACGTCGGTTTTGTAAAAGTTTCTGTTTCTTCGGTTTTATAATATTCTTCATTATTATGCAAATACTGCAAGACACCAGACACATTTGTTCGCCTTTCTTTTATTCTTTTTCTAAGGGATACAGCAAGCTTGTCACTGAGCCCATTGGACTGAGCATCAAGCTTATTTAACATAAACTGAAGCGCAGCATCTGCTGCTAACAAATTCGAGTCACGGCGACACAATGCCATCACTGTAGTTTTTATTATATCTAAACTATGATGAATTATGTAGATCTTGTATTTCTGTGTCTGTGAAACTTATATTTGATTTTAAGTCTAATAAAGCCTTAAATAAACTTGATTTCAATTTCAGAAATCGTCCAACCATATCTGATAAGCTGTTCCATCGCGTTTTGCAGTCTAGTATAAGATCGAGGCTTTTACCATGCTCTTGTAAAGAATATTTTTGCAACAAATCGGTCTTCAGTGGTGATTTTTTGAATGATTTAACAAGTTTTCTTACTTTTACTATAATATCTTTGTACAGAAACTCTGGTTCTAGAACTCTAGGTACTTCTATGAAAAGTCCGCCATCGTTTTCTTCAATTTCTTCAGTGTCAGTATCTGAAGCTTCATCTTCTAGTTCTGGTTCAGTAGTTGTACTTTTCCGTGTCTTATATAATACGTCCAGCACTGCAAGTTGTATTCCGTGAGCAAAACACAACTGATGGTGACCATCAAAATTTTTGCCCATTTTAACCATAACACTGGCTCCGTCCGTTGTGAATGCAATTATATCTTCAAGTTTCAAATAAAAGTCATTTAGATGATTTT
Organism: Dryobota labecula; assembly: GCA_947523025.1. Lineage (NCBI taxonomy): Eukaryota > Metazoa > Arthropoda > Insecta > Lepidoptera > Noctuidae > Dryobota > Dryobota labecula. Next base: position 3,216,936 of record OX383286.1, on the reverse strand, counting down.
CTAACAGTACAGTTCCAACGTGAGCTGGCATTGAACCCTTTATCCTTACTAGTCCTAAATTTTTATATTTAGCTGGTTCTAGGTCTTTATTATGAATATTTATATTCATATACCTCCGGTTCCGGGTAGAGGTCCATTCATCAAACGTTATAGTAAACCGTTTTGTTTGGGACTTCATATCTTTAAACTGATTTATTAATTGTTTTTTTATGGCACAACTCTGTTCCAGGACAATTTTGGTAATAGTTGAAGGAGATTTCGGTAGATCATAGCCAGATTTTTTGAAAACATACCTTAGATCTTCAGAAGTACAAAATTTGCTTAATGGGATGCCATCCAATGCTGCCATTCTAGTCACTATAACGTCCAAGGAATACTCAGTGGAAAAGTAATCCGTTAGTTTAGTTTTCTTCGATGGAGGTTCTAAACTTTTTCTTGCTTGAAAGCACGATGAAGTACTTGCCCTTTGCGCATCTTGCTCTTGTGACATCTCGCCAATATGTTTAGCACGCATATGTGTATGTAGTGCTCCAGTAGCACCACCAGGAGTCTTCAAATTTTTTTGACAATGTTTACATTGGACACTTTGCCCATTTTCAGCCCTCAAAAAGTGTTCCCATATAGCTGATTGTGTGCGTTTGTTCAAAAACTCCTTATAAATAGTCTTCTTTACTGCAGACCTAAAACAATATATAAATATTTCATAATTTAATAGTTAGGTAATACATATAAATAGCATCTATAGTTAGGCACTACACTTAAAACGGGATACATTTACATACGTACCGTGAACTCATAATCAATGTCTATTTGCACAGACATCTAACAAGCAACAATAAAATAAAATCGCACATATTTTTTTTTTTTTTTAAACGTCGCACCACACTAGGAATTACTGCTGTATCGTGGGTGCACTCACAATCATGTAAACTAACATACACAAGACACCCAGACCCGGAACACCTATCTGTAGGTCATACAAATATTTGTTCCGTACGGGAATCGAACCCGTGACCCGCAGCGCAGCAGCCAATCACTCAACTACTGCGCCAACCGTGCCGTCAACAATATAAAATCAACTACTAAATTATATGTATAAACTCTCACACAATACCCTAGAAACAAAGTAAGTAGACAAGTAAAGTAATGTTAAAATAGGTACTTACATTTTCGTTGAAGTATCTCTACTCGTGTATGGTGATATCTACTTAGAAACTTGTAATGAAAAGCTTCTGAAAACCAAGCGTCAAACTTTGCGGCACATACACAAAATCACAAAAGTCAATAAAATAAGCTTAGACCAGGCAGGACAGTATCTCGCAGGTGTACGTAAGACGACTGAGTACCGAGTATTGAGATTGTTTCTAAATTCACGAAAGTAAAGAAAAATGTAGGGAGTTCCCTTAGCTTGCTCAATCCACAATATTAAACTTTATTATCTACGAGGTAGATCAAATACTTGCGAAACACTTATAAACTTTGATTGTGTTACGTACCGAACTATCCACAACCAACGGGGATTCCCTTCGTTTCCCGATTGGTCAACAATGAACTCTATTCTGTACGACTAAGAAATTAAATCTTGCGGACTCAAATTGGAAGTTATAAAATAAACCCCGGGAATTCGGGGGATACCCACAGAAAGGGTTTTGGTGTTGTCATAATGTAAGTCGTAGGTTAACTAAATTAAGGTAAATTGTAAATACACAGATAAACCCATGCCTTTTTCCCATGGAGTAGGCAGAAACTATAGAACTAAATAAATGGGTACCTAAATTAATTAATATTATCCTATAGTTACGTTATTACGGACTGCAGCTCTTCAGTTACGTATTTGTGAGATTTCTAAAATCTGTCCGTAATTACGTAATTGCGTAATTACGTAATTACGTAATGGAAGCCCTAATCAGAGAGCTGTAATAAAACCGATTGGTGGTTTATGAACACATCCTAACTCACTAAACTGCATTACAACCCTTAATTTTTCCTGCATGCCCTTCTATTCGTAGTCATAAATACATATTATGTGACGTCACTTACCTACACAACAACTTACGTACAACTGTTTTATATTTTCCCCAGGGCACGCTGGAAGGTGTACCTCTGCTGGACTTCTTAGGTAGTCTAGTTGGGGCAGCCACTGAGGAAGACATTGCCTGTCACGCGCCCAAACCTATACTGCTGGCTACTGGACGGGTAAGCATTCATAATGATTTTTTATGTATTATAAGTATTTAGTTTACAAAACCATCCCCAGACACTTATTATAGAGTCCGACCGAAGTTTTGGTTTAGGTTTCGGCTAAAAATCGTGTTTCGGTCGGACTATAACTCATTGATGTCGTTGCGAGAGTGTTTGTACTTGTTTGTGTGTGTTTGTTTGTGTATGTGGTCTTTTAAACTTTTCACTGCACTTCTATCCGATACAAGAATCCAGCACAGTTTTTCATGTCAAAGTTTCAATGAAAATCATGTTTTTGAAACCATGTAAAAAACAGTTTTTTTTATAAAGTCTAACTCCTAACCTCTAGCGCAAATTATTTACGTTACAGTGCTAATTATGTTGGACAATCATTTTAATTTTTGATTGTTATTATTTATTTTTATATCAGGCAAACTTCCCTCTCCCGTGGCACCCTCACATTGTATCAGCTACCCTCATCTGGTTAGGAGACCTGGTGATCCTCGGTGTGCCAGGGGAACCGACCACCATGTCCGGAAGGCGGATGAGGTCCGTGGTCGGCAGCGTGATGGAGACGAACGGGTTTGAGCCCCGAGTGGTTGTGTCCGGGTTGACCAATGAGTACATACATTATGTGACTACTCCTCAGGAGTATCAGGTTAGTACCTTTATTGAATTTAAAACAACACCATGCCTAATATCCCCAAAAGGTTAGACAGGCGTACCTATAATACACACCCACATTTCGCTAGTTATCACTTTGAAAGCCAAGCAAATGCAATTCCTCCCCTTACACCACACCTTACGTAAATAAATCGCCTATGAGTGTTTAGCTAAAGAATGTAGCTACCTACGCAATGCAACGCTGACCACGACAGTAATAGGGATGTTTCCTGAGTAAAAAAAAAAGAAAAACTTTAGTCCGCCAATCAGATAATAAAAAAATTATATACAAGTATTTTTTGCTTTATCATATTAATAAAAAATGACTTACATAAAACACATCAAACTTGGGGAGTGGGGGCTCGTAACGTCACAGCTACGTATAAAAACTAGCGAGCAGTGACGTCATGCCACATTTGAACTCAATGTATCGCCGTAATCACAATATTCTTTTGATATGTATAAAAAGAAAAAATACGTGTCCAATATTTTTTTATAACCTACAAAAAAAAATGTCAGTTATCATCCCTATTGCGTAATATACAATCAATCACATTCTGAATGATTTTGAAGCATATTGCTAATCCATTGCTTCATATTTTCGAAAAATTTGTCTGTGACAACGTTAATAACGCAATGAATGTTGTTGAACTGTCAAAATGAAACCCATTCCTACTGATATACGCAATTACCCCGCTGGTCGTGATTTCGGATAAAAATTCAATGAATTCCGATGATGAGCTGGGGTTGTGATCGGCGCACTGAAGAAAACTGAGCGTCACGACTCAGGGTCGTGATCGGCTGTCAAAGTGGTTTAAGTTTTACGTAAAAGGGGGCGAGCCTATTGCCATCAACTGAACACAACTAGACCAACGGGGCCATATAGTTTACGTAAAATGCTTATAGGGTGCATTAAAAATACCTCTACTGATGAGGACTAGGTATGACGCACCCTTGAGCTATCAGCCCCGCTTCCTACCTTGCAAATTTGCTATGACGACATTACCTAATTCTTCAACAAAATTCGAGAAAAAGTATCTTTTCTTTTTTAAATGTTTTGTTATTTTATGTGAGCTTTTTGTTAACTCATAAACTTTTATGCCAGGTACAAAGATACGAGGCCGCATCTACGATCTATGGACCGAACACTCTGGACATATTCCTGAACAAGTTCAGTCAGTTCGCTACCGCTGCTATTCAAGTACGTACCGACCAAAAAATGCATCTACTAGTCACAGACATGGTCTCACTCACATACCTACTGAAGGAATGAGCATCGGTGAAAGTGTCATGACACTTGAACTTGATAGCAATTTCTGACATTTCTCTCATTGCACACAATTGCACATTCATATTTGGTGACAAGAAAAAATATGAGGGAAGTTTTAAAAATAATTATATAGCTTCTATCCTTGGTTAGAAGTGAGTTAGTAAACCTCTGAGCTATCCAGACTGACTGATATTAAGTGTTGTTAAAAGTAATATGCTAAAATTCCGTCTTCAAGGGTACCAACGTGCCTGCCGGACCAGAGCCGGAAGACAACCGTGACCGAATCCTGTCCCTCATCACTCCTGTGGTCTTCGACACGGCTCCCACTGGCATGAACTTCGGCGACTGTCTGCAGCAGCCGAAGAATAGAGTGCGGAGGGGCGAACTCGTTTCTGCTACCTTTGTAAGTAGTCTTTATTATTTCTACATACATACATAAACTCACGTTTTCATCCCATGGGGGTAGGCAGAAACTACAGAACTGCAACTGCAAGTTTATTCTTTCTGCACTGCAGTATTTGAGGTGCTAAACAATTATTCGGCTCGGTATGATTCTGCACAGCTGGACGGTATAATCGGCTTACCTCGAATTATGACGGGTCTGCTCGTCATAATTCGAGGTAAGCCGAGCAGTTTTGTTTTTTGTGAACATGATTTAGTGAGGGAACAGTTTGTAGATTGGCACGAGCCGAATGAAAGCTGAATATGTCTAGTATTTTCTTCATGTCGGCTTTGTTGTTCTACAAATACAATCGAATCGAATGTCACCCGACAATGACCACCATTGACCGGGTAATATGTCTTTCATTGACTTGAATGTGCCCTGGCGGTTGAGAGTATGTCATGCTCACTTACTCGTAGATGTCTCACTGATGGTGGCGTGCGCGTTGGATCATTTAGCTCCCTTCAAAATGGTTAAGCTGAATGGTGCTAATCCATGCTTCATGTTCGTGAACGGGAGCTGTCAGTTGGGACTGGTCATCTCTTCGCTGCCAGGGGCTATTTTAATTATTTTATTTTGTTTCTATTTGTTGTACCTACTCTGGACGCTTTTAACGTGTAAGTTTTTATTAATTTTATATTAACATCGTTCCCACATTTAGTTATAAATTCAACATTATAGATGTAACGAATACTTTTGTAATAATTTAATTTAAACGAGTGTCCATGGAGTTTCTTGCCCGTTCTTCTCCATAGATACCTACGCTTTGGAATGGGCATGTAGCTTCATTTTTCTTACTGACCGACTCCTTGACAATTCAAAAGTGACTGTAAATGGTTTAATTGAAATAAATTATTTGAGTTTGAGTTTGAATGTGTGAAGCATCCCCTTGCTACGTTGTCTTGGTGAACGAGTGCTGCACTTTCATCTGTTTTTCGCTCGTCTTCCCGTTACTGCCTAAGCACCAAACAACGTGATGCTGTATGAAGACTTACGCTCCTACCTTCCTCCTCCTGCCTCTTTTATTACTATCCATAGATTTAGTACCATGACATAATGGGCATGTTGATTCAGGCAGTTTTCATCTCCATCATTATCATCATCAGCCGACAGCAGTCCACTGCTGAACATAGGCCTCTCCAAATTTACGCCATTCAGTTCGATTATCGGCAATTATCATCCAGCTGGTACCAGCCACCCGAAGATCGTCGCTGCACCTAGCCTGAGGGCGTCCTAACTTACGTTTGCCGATTCGCATTCTCCACTCAAGAACACATCTACCCCAACGGCCATCGGTTCTACGGCTAATATGGCCGGCCCATTACCACTTCAGCTTGCCTATTCTGTGAGCTATGTCGACAACTTTGGTTCTCTGCCGGATCACCTTTAAAAGAGTAATTTTATAAATGATTCCTAAAAAATTAAGGTTTTTCCATTCTTTGTGGAATACCCTTCATTTGGATCAGAAATGAATATTTGATGCTAGAGTAAAATCATACAAATATATTACCTAATGTGGTGTTTAGGTTGCAGGCAACCCTCGTAATGATCTAAAGCAGGAAGAAAGTCACGCGGTGGTGGAGAGGTTTGAGCTGACGGAGTGGGTGGTCGTCGCTAACGATGGTGAATGGGATACTAAGTGAGTATACCTTAAAGTGGACCGGTCAGATGTGCAGTTGTGCACAAGAGGTTTCCCACGATACTTAGCTGCGTGGTTCGTTTGTTTGCCAGCCACGCAATCGTGCGTAGCGTGGCCGTGGGTGGAGTCATCATTTACATAGGTACATGGGCTGCTGTGGAGCAATGCCATGATTCTAATATTAAACTCCGGCCGATGAGAGAATGCGTTCCTGCCACTGTCAACTGAGTAGGTACACAAGAAAAGGATTTTTCGAATTTAAACTTTATCAGGCCCTATCAGAATACCAGCGCTACGGTATTCATTTTTTAAATATCGCAGCATTATGCTGAGACTGAAGCCTTTTTTCTTTCAATTAGTTCCTTCCTAATCGTGTCCAATTGACAGGAGTCAGGAACGTATTCTCTCGATAGCTGGAATATAAAGCCATTATAATAGTGTTCGGTCTACAAATTATGATTGGGTGAGTGTAATCCGTTCCTAAGACTTCGAGATCGCTGGCTGAATGTCATGCTAAGCATTAGTAAAGGAGAATGCTGCAACGTTTCTTTTTCAGATACGTAACTTTAAATACATTCACTACATCGAATCCAAGAGTGGTCTTTGATCGCGACACGGGTAGTCAGTTCTTAACCTTACTATCTGGTAAATACTTCTGACCACTCGTAACTGGCCAAAATGCGAAAACCCTTTTCTTACTGTGGAGAAATCTTCATAGATACCCACCGTCCGGCGTCATGAACGGAAGTTTATGTCGGACACCCACCGGTTAAAACCCCACGATTCCTACCACTACCATGAGTCGGGGACCCGGGAGATACTCGTACATTCACGCGCATCCCCGAATTCGCGTGCAAATGCAGAAACACCTAGATTATCTTGAAATCTAAACTGATTCCCTTTTCCAGGTTCACGTGGGAGCGTGTATCAACGATCACAGGCAGGAGTCGAGTGACGTTCGAGTGGAGAGTCCCAGAGGACGCCATCCTTGCTCCGCACCGCATCGTGTACTACGGCGCGTCCAGGGCACTGCGGGGCATCATCAGGCCGTTCCAAGGAGTTAGCAACAGCTTTCAAGTTCACGAATGACGTGAAGAGTTATTTAATAACTAAAAGACGATTGTAATTGATTTATAGGTTGGTGTTGTGACCTCGTCAAAGGTAAAGTTAAGAATAAAATTGTTATTCTTTCGTTCATAATACTTGAAATTAATAGATAAGACTACACTCATTGTTCAATTATTCTTTCTTCAACTTCTGCCAAGTATCGAAGTTTGGAAGAAGAAAAGGCGCAACAAACGTAACTAAACCTTGGTTTCAATTTGTATGTAGGTAAATATACTGTAATTTACTTTTTTATTTTATTTAAGGTACATTTTTGAGATGGGGTGGAAAGGGCAGGTACATTATTCGTTGTAGCTACAGGAAAACGGTCTTAGGATACTGTCCTTATTTTTTTAGAGAAATTTTGATCCACATTCACATATTTAGAAAACAATTTAAAAAAATACAAATCTACTGAAACCGTTTTTCTATAACTACAACGGATAAGGTACCTACCCTTACTGCCCCATCTCAAAAATCCACCTTGTATAGGTACTATCGCGGGCATGAAAATCAAACCACCTTGAAAACAATATCCCGTGCACACGATGACTAAAATCTGTTTACCGCCCGTTTTTGCGACGACCAATAAAAAAAACTTTTGTTTAAATAAATTTCTCAGGCTCTGTTATAACAATCAGTATGATCACAGATGTCTGACCACCGCGGCTGGTTTTTTTAACGGTCTTTTCATATAAAAAAAACGAGGGGCGCAGCAAAAATCTGATGCTGCGATGCTATTGGTTGATGAGTAGGTAAGTGTTACTATAGCGGCCGAGCGCTGCATCAAGAATATTCCTTACGGGTGGTTCGATGTCCGCGAGACTGCGATGGTACCTAAAAATATGAGACTTCAACATAACAATTATGTATTGTATTTTATGTATGAGGCTACCAAGTAGGTACTGTGTTTGCTGCACATCTGTTGTGTTAAGTATAATTTAATACTTAGTTTTAATGTACAGTTTTATATAAATTAAACGTAACTTATTATCAAAAAATATATTTTTATTACCTAATTGAATACCACTCATAAACTTGGAAAGTTAGAAAAGATTCAGGCATTTCTACGCGGCGCGCGGCGTCTGAATATGCGTGTCAATCTATGAGTTATTCCATGTGACCATGAAACTGAAACTAGTATGGGAAATTAACTAACTAACTACGAAGAGATATAATAGCATGAAATCACGAAGTACATAGGATTTGAACAGACGTCTGTTCAAATCCTTTGTATTTCATGCTAATTAACACTTTTTTGTATTGTCACGACGTCGGCGTTTTTAGTAAGTAATCGTCAAGGAAGTAGTGAAAATGTTAAATATCTAGTAAAATAAGTGCTTGAATGGACACGGAGTGGCGGACACCGACCTACAATTCAAGTATCTAGTAATTCAGGGCCTCAAGTCTGCTATTACAATAGTGTCAGAATGGTCTCGCCATTGTGAGTATTTGACAGTATATGTATGGCAAATCTGTCAAAAACTCACAATGAAGAGACCATTCTGACACTATTGTAATAGCAGACTTGAGGCCCAGTTACAACGTGAGAAGAACCTTAATTTGTAGAACCTTTTTTTTTGGGCGGGAAATTATCAAATAACTTCCCCCGCTCTGGGCGGAGCAGGAGGGCGTGTCAGACTTTTACTGACTAAAACCAACCCGTGTTCCTTCAGTTGCTTGTGTGCCAGGGCCGCGGTATCTCTTACGGACAAACTCGCAACCCTGGCAGGAGTTTGTAGACCCTAGAAGTAGAACCATCGTTGTAGGAACCACTATTTTATAGTTGTCTGAATTTCTGAATAACTACATACATTGAAAGACGAGGTGTCTAGGTGTGTCTACACTAGGTGTTTGTATGTTCGGTAAAGGAAAATATCGTATTCGCAAGATAACCAGACTGAAATCACTGGTACCTACGTAGTTACTCGGTTATTCACTTTTGCCCTATTTGTACACTTAGGTATAGTATACGAGTATAGCTACAGACTAATAAATCCTACAAATTAAAGAGCTGCCTTTGATACTACGGCAAAAGAGAATAAAAAAAAAACAAAATACCTGCTAGTGTATGACACAATAGTCTTCTGAATCTAAGTCCCGTATTACAGAACATCACTCAATACTCAAGCATTACTTAAAACTAGTTTCAACCAATCGAATGGCTTGAATCTAGTTTTAAGTAATGCTTGAGTATTGAGAGACGTCCTGTAATACGCGCCTAAGTGCCCCACACTTAGGTTAAATCATGGAGAAAGATTAAAAATAACAGTAGCGATCAAAAGGTAAATGGAATGATTTTATGTTTATAAAATACTAGCTTTTGCCCGCGGCTTCGCCCGCGTGGATGTCGGTTATCGCGTAAAAAAGTAGCCTATGTCCTTCTCCATATCCCAGGCTATATCTCTGCCAAATTTCATGACGATCGGTTCAGCGGTTTAGGCGTGAAAACGTAACATACATACAGACAGACAGACAGAGTTACTTTCACATTTATAATATTAGTATGGACTAGCTTTTGCCCGCGGCTCCGCCTGCATGGATGTCGGTTATCGCGTGAAAAAGGAGCCTATGTCCTTCTCCCTAACCCAGGCTATATTTCTGCTATATTTCATGACGATCGGTTCAGCGCTTTAGGCGTGAAAACGTAACATACAGACAGACAGACAGATAGACAGACAGATAGACAGACAGAGTTACTTTCACATTATGATATTAGTATGGAAGTATGGATAGTATATAGTATGGAAAGTATTAGTATGGATCAAAGACAATTTGATACGATACCATAAGAGCAAACAGCATGCGTTGTTACCTACGATATTTTATAGCAAAAATCGTAACTGCATCATAAAATGTTAAACTATTTCCTACATTATGACTTAACTTGTAAGGTCTGATTTCATTTAAAGCAGCATTTAGTATTTGTGGTTAGCAGCTAAATATAACAAACACCTTTGCTTTACAATGACCAGTTTCCTTTTAGAACAAGCCGGCCGTCCAGTTGAATGCTATATTAGGGTTCCGTACCAAAATTGTAAAAAGTAATCTGTTACACCTGGATATCTCAAGAACTACTAATGCTATCAACTTGAAATTTGGAATAGTTTTAGATGACGTTTGCCCAACTATTTTGCAAATAACAAAGAAATAAAAATATCCTTTTTTTTTTAAGTGACTGAACGGGTTTCTTAAAAATTCGAAGTGGGGCTACTAGGGCATGTGGGGGGTATCATAATCATATTATGATGAAGCGCTAGTTGCACATTCTCAAATATTTTACTTTTTTTTTAGGCCGCAAATAAAAAATAAAAAAAAAATACTGTCCCCCCCCCCTAGAACCCCCTAATTTCTCCGGTATTGTGGGTGCGTTTACAAACATTTAAACTCACACACAAACACCCAGACCCGGAACAACTAATTGTATGTCATACAAATATTTGTTCCGTGCAGGAATCAAACCTGCGACACGCAGCGCAGCAGTCAATCGCTTAACCACTGCGCCAACCTCGCCGTAAATTACATAAGACAGTCCCCCAAAACGCCCGCCCTTCACCACTTCCTAGTGCTTTAGCTGGAAAGAAGAAGTGCCGCAACAAACTCCTCAACAGCACATCTGTCTGTTCAGTTAGAAAAACTTGATTCTATAGAATAGTAGGTATGCAAAGTAATTAACATTACCACAATTAGTAGCGGTAACAGAACATTTGTTGTGTCGATCGATTTAGATTATAATTTAAGACATAATACATAATGCGTAAACATTTATTTTCGTGATAACGTTTATGACTTGCGACCAGATAAAACTTGTATTTTTTTTTTGCCCAAGGAGTGTTGTTATAACGATTTTATAACATCACTAGCTATTGCCCGCGGCTCCGCCCGCGTGGATGTCGGTTATCGCGTAAAAAAGTAGCCTATGTCCTTCTCCATAACCCAGGCTATATCTTTGCCAAATTTCATGACGATCGGTTCAGCGGTTTAGGCGTGAAAACGTAACATACAGACAGACAGACAGATAGACATACAGACAGAGTTACTTTCACATTTATAATATTAGTATGGATTATAGTATATACCTATAGTATATAGTATATAATATAGTATGTATATATAGTATATAGTATGGATGTACCAACACTATACCTATGTGTACAAATAAATAAATTTGAATTTGAAACAAAATATTTAGTTATTTGTAATTTTAAATACAGGATCAAAAATTCGTTTAAATCCACTTAAGGGATCATTGTACTCATCATTATGAACAACTTTTACTATGGGACAAAACTTGAAATCGCCAAAAATAAAAAATAAACTGCTGTTATGCATTTCTGTTCGCATAAAACAGTACAAATGTAGGGAACAACAGATTTTTTTTTCGCGATTATAGTTTTGGTGACAATGATCCCTTATGAGGATTTAAACGAATTAAATTTGACTGTGTATATTATCTTCTGTTCTCTCGTCTGTCTTCTTCGCAGTTTTCTCTGAAAATGTTTAAAATATAAGATAAAGACGAAGTCCCTTTCGCGTTTTTTGACACATTATGATGTTTCACTTTTTTTGGTCTAACTCTCAATCGCCAAGTGTGCACGAACTAAGCGATAAGGAACTTTTTTCCAAAAAACGGTAGTCTCAGACCCAATTCTGATTTAGAAATACCAGAAATACCGACAAGAAGAATGCGTTTAGAAGGGGGCATTTTAATAAAGAGGAAGGAAAGACCGCTAAGAATCCAAATGGTATTTATAGCTTAGCTATGTAGTACTAAACAAGATGAAAATGTAACTGAGAGACGAACCAATTCAACCAATAGGATAATCGCAAAACACAAGTGAAGTTATATAGTTGCTTCAGACCATTCCATCATACAGAGGAAAGAAATAAAATGCTTTGCTGAATTTGTTAGTTGGTACCAGCAATATAGTGGGGTATTTGTAGTTCTAGCTTAGATATTTTACTTTTTGTCAAGATATTGATAAGTCAGGGGTCGTAAACTTGTTGATAATGATATTATCTCTTATGTAATTGTTTGGCTCGGTTCAGTCTGTTATCGTGTGCTGAGCTGGACGCGGTTTTTAAGGTAAGTCGTGTTGTCTCTGTTAATAAGTTACGAGTTGTTAAGTATTGATGTGGTAAATTGCTTACGCATACTTAAATATTCTAGGCGCCTCATTTAAGAATTTTAACTCATTTTATTATTTTTAGTGGTACATAATCTAAAGAACTGAATGTTTATAACAATAGTTACAAATAGGTCAATCTTTAAACGAGTTAAGGTATATCTAGGAATATCAAAGTAAATTATAATTATGATACTTACAGATGTCTTTAAACAAGCCAATAACCAAGAAGATCATAAACTCGCCGGAGACATGCGTGGACGACAACCTGCGAGGTGTGGTGGCGACCTTTCCGTCCTTACAGCTGCATCCCAAGCACAGAGTCATTACCGTCAGGCAAAAGGTATATATGGTGATAAGACGACCATCAACGGTCCGTAGCTACATTTGACCTCTCACTAGCCACCCGACAAAACACAATAGGCCCTTCTGCTTTGACAAGATAGAAGCGAAACGAAGCGCTAAGCTAGGAAGTGAATATATTATATACTAGCTTCTGCCCGCGACTTCGTCCGCGTTAAATTTCTTGTTCCCCCGACCCACCCCGTCGCAACACATTGCCTGCCCGTGCTTTTACTTCGTTTTCGCATAAACTTTCATTAAAAAAATTGTGTCCTAGTTAATAGGAATGTAATTCTTCCTCAAGAATTGGGCTGTAAAATGCAAAGTGAGTTTTTTCAAATCCAACTCGCACTTCCAGAGATTAGCGCGTTCAAAAAACAAAAACCGGCCAAGTGCGAGTCGGACTCGCGCGCGAAGGGTTCCTTACCATCCATACTAATATTATAAATGTGAAAGTAACTCTGTCTGTCTGTCTGTATGTTACGTTTTCACGTCTAAACCGCTGAACCGATCGTCATAAAATTTGGCAGAGATATAGCCTGGGATATGGAGAAGGACATAGGCTACTTTTTACGTGATAACCGACATCTACGCGGGCGGAGCCGCGGGCATTATCTATAAAAACGGCAAAAAAATCGTGTCCGTTGTATGGGAGCCCCCTAAAATATTTATTTTTTCTGTTTTTTAGTATTTATTGTTATAGCGGCAACTGAAATACATCATCTGTGAAAATTGCAACTGTCTAACTATCACGGTTCATGAGATACAGCCTGGTGACAGACGGACAGACAGACAGACGGACAGCGGAGTTTTAGTAATAGGGTCCCATTTTACCCTTTGGGTACGGAACCCTAAAAACTAACTCATCAGCTTTAGAATAGTTAGCGGAGTTATTATAAAACAGTTATATCTCCTAAGATATTCATTGAAATTAAATGATGTAAGGGCAACTTTGTTCAAAATTAAATACTTGTGATGAATAACGTATTTATTTGGACAAGGATTAATACCATGTTTATGAAAACTCCTTCGCAAATAATGCATTAATTTCGAACAAACTTAAGAAAAGGTTATAGTGAGTCAATCTTAAAAGATAGACATATGCTGTCGCGGACTTTTTTTTAGAACTTTTAAAGAGGAACAATTCCATCATACATGATATTTGCGTAACTTAAACCGTTTACGCAGCGCACGCAACAGAAGCTCTCAAAAAGGAATATTTTTTCCCGTTTTTGCAACATTTTACGCTCCGCTCCTATTGGTTGTAGCGTAATGTTATATAGCCTATAATATTTCTGAATAAATGGACTATCCAACACAAAAATATTTTTTCAATTCCAACCAGTAGTTCCTGAGATTAGCGCGTTCAAACAAACAAACAAACAAACTCTTCAGCTTTATAATATTTGTATAGATGTATAGATAGATAACGCAACAGGGATGATGAATAAAAAAACATGCATGGAAATATTGTCATTATTTTCGAAAAAAGAACACGCGAAGTATCGAGTTTCCGGACAAAGAAAATCAAATCCATTGCAGGATCGTTTTTTGAAGTTGGAACATTGCAACACTCCGGCAATGTTACAACGCTTCAGCAATGTTCAACTCTCCAGCAATGTTTTATTTCCCTGTTGAGAAAAGCACTTTATATGCCTCGGCGGAAATGGCAATTGCCTGTCTCGTATTAGTGAAGTCCTCGCCTACGGCTCGACCTTCATACTCATACTCGACCTGCAATTGCCTATTTCCCGGCCTTTGCAATCTACTACCGTCCTACCTGTCTGATTGACGAACTAGACAGTTTTTCTTTTTTTTTTACCCAGGACACATTCCTATTATGTTCGGATCTGCAACCTGCGTATTTCTCCCCTCACCTACCGTATCATCATTCTCCTGCCCTTATCCCAATTTATTTGGGGTCGGAGCAACATGTCTTTTTCTTCAATACTTCTTCATTAGTCGTAATCTTGGTAGTCACTCCCTTTCTAGCTATATCATCTTTCATACTGTCCTTCCATCGTTTCTTTGGTCTTCCTTTACTCTTCTTATAGCCATCCACATTCATACTCAAAACTTTTCTGACGACATTTCCCTCATTCCTCAGCATCACATGCCCATACCATGAGAACCTATTTGCATACACGTTTTCAGTGACCGGTGCGCGGTGTCACTTTCAGACTTTCTCTTAAATAGTATAATCTACTTATTTCATTTCATAATCTACCTACCGTATAAAGATTTTAAATATTTGAGTTGTAAAGGGTCCTCGTAAACTATCAATTTCAATACCTAGGGATGTTTCCTGGTAAAAAAAAAACATCTGTTTAGTCCGTCATTCAGAAAAAAAAAATATTAGACAAGTATTTTTTGATTTATCATATTAATAAAAAATGACTTAGATAAAACTCATTAATGTTGGGGAGTGGGATCGTTACGTCACACTTCTAACAAACTACGTATAAAATCTAGCACAGTGACGTCATGCCACATTTGAACTCAATCTATCGCCTTAATTTTTTGATAACGTAAAAAAAGAAAAAACATGTGTCCAATATTTTTTAATAATCTACATGACGGACAAGATTTTTGTTTTTTGTTAACTTCCCTATTGTCAATTTTTACGAGATTATTGATACACATTGATGTGCAAATTGATCGTCTACATAATGCAATTGAAGCGATTGACATTACTACAATATAAATTGATGGCTATTGATCGTTTCGGGGACCCCTTACAATCGTACCCTGTTGTAAGTACCTACTCAGCCTACTCTATTTACCTACAGTATGAGAGTATCGTATGTACGTATGTACGTGACACAAAGGCACCGCGTGTCGCGCGGCGAACGGTGCCTTTGTGTCGCGTCGCGTGTCGCGCCTGCTTGTAGAAGCCTTAATGCGAACTGCCTTTGACAGTTCGAACGTTCGTCCTAACAAATATTGGTTATTTTTCAGAGTGATACCGGTAGAGTAGCTGTTCTTGGAGGTGGTGGGTCAGGACATGAGCCTTTTGCTTCAGGTAAGAATAATTTCTTTTTCTGTTATCAAAAGGCGTAGGTAGGCTTATTTCCAGCAGTGGACGTCTTTCAGCTGAACGGAAGATAATGTTTCGTTGTTATTTACATACTTCCTTGACATAATCTTTTCATTATTTGACATTATTTACCTACAAATCGAATTCCAATCCTTTATTAGTGGCTTTTGTGGACATGATATTTATTCAGATATGTTACTGTAGTTGTAATTGCAATCATGTCATTAATATTTTATATACTTAGATTATTTTATATTTTGTGAATGTGAGAACGTTGTAGGCCTAGTAGAGTGTAGATTTGTTGACGGTTTTCTATTTTGTTAAGTACCTGATAATTGTTGAAAGGCCTACACTGTCCTCCCATACCTATTATCACTGTTATTTAATATTATTGTAAAGCTCCCATACCTATTATCACTGTTATTTAATAATATTGTAAAGCCAATTATTTTTAAAAGAGTAACCGTGGAGTTTCTTGCCGGATCTTCTCCATAGGAAACGACTAATTGGAACCGTGCACCTAGCTTCTGACGTTTCATAAGTGCCCATGTAGGTTTATGTGAAATAAAATATTTTGATTTGATTGATATGCCATCTATGCTTAAGTACCTACTTATAACCTTATGTTTATTATATTTTTGGTCTGCCAGGTTTTGTTGGAACTGGTCTTCTGGACGGTACAGTAGCTGGTGGAGTGTTTGCATCTCCTCCAACCGGACATGTCCTGTACGCGATAGCACAGTTGTATAAATATAATTCAGGTAACAAAACAATCCTTCTGTTTTTAACATTAGGTCTTACCTCTACTTATGTTTATGTCATCCACCTACTTTAACCTTATATCGTTATTGCAAGACTTAATTTTCTTTACCTACCTAACTAATTGGTTAGATATTGGACAGGTGTAAGCATAGCCCACATGCTGTTAAAAATAATAGTTTTATCAACTATATATGTACCTATCTTCATGCGAATTTAATACAGTTTAATAAAATTAAAATACCTAGGTACCTATATAAAATATCGTCGTCGTCATTTTGCCGCTAAGATTTTCTAAAATGGACAGACCTATAAACGCTATTGCCCGACCCGGGAATCGAATCCAGCGGGTCAATTGCGTAACACACAGTAGCAATGGCTTTCATTTTGACAGTTCAACAACATTCATTGCGTTATTTACGTTGTTGAGCAGACACATTTTTCGAACATATGAAGCAATAGATTAGCAATATCCTTCAAAATCATTCAGATTGTGATTGATAGTGTGTTACGTAATTAGGGTGTAGGATCCACGTCAGTATCTGATTTCGGTCGACCGCTACACCAATGAAGAGTCAATAGCTTCTGACGTTTCATAAGTGCCCTTGTAGGTTTAGAGGTATGTGAAATAAAATATTTCGATTTTGATTTTTAAACTTACAATTTTCAGGCGGTGTTCTGGTCATCATCGGCAATTATACAGGAGACAGATTAAACTTCGGCAAAGCTATTGAAAAAGCTAAGATCTCTGGAATCAAGGTTGGTTTATGTATAATTTGTACCTGAATTCTAATTCGCTTCTTCTTTATGCACAAGTCCCTCAACGATAATATGTTCTTCTTTATTCCCAACTCGTTTATCTGAGAAGACACTTTGCTGTTCCAAAAGTAACAAACTACTTTGGTAAGCACACAAGAAAGTAGGTACGTAGTGTCAACGTTAGTGAATGAGCTACCCTCAAAACTGATATCGCATGTCAAGTCTAAGGATCAACTCCTCCGGAACTTAAAAGAGTTCTACAAAAACATTATCTCTCATATTGCGTCCATAGCTGTCTGTAACAAACCTCACGTCTGTGAAAATGCCTTTCTGTAAAATGTGAGATATTTTATCTCGACTGTATGTAAATAATTTTATAAGTAGTTTAGGTACTTAGCATAATTAAATTTTAGCACATCAATTTTCAAAATTCGTAATCCATTGCTAGACGAGAACAACTGCTGACAAACTGTTATGCAGTTTGGTAGAATTTATGTAGGTATGTTATTGTTAAAATACCTACAGATTTTGAATAAATAAATAATAAATAAATAAACATAATAGGTAACTGTCTCTTCTTCTACCAAGTATTCGACAGAATTGTGATAACTTTGGTAAAACACTGATACCTCATGTTACTTTTTCAAACAGGTTGAAGGTGTAATTGTTGGTGAGGATGTCGCTTCTAGTCAGAATAAGACAGGAGGACGCAGCATGGTGGGCGAGGTGCTGTTTTATAAGGTAAAACTTTTCATACTATTTGTTATGTTGTGTCGAAACGAGTACACATACTGCTCAAGCTAGTGTAAGTTATGTTATTAGTCCCATAGGTATGGCTAGCCTATCGCCATATACTGGTCTACTGCTAAGAATATCCTGATGGTAAAGCCCAATAACAACACATTGCCCGTCCCAAAGGGTCGAATCCATAGAAATATAAAAATCTGTTCTTGTATCTATGGTCGAACCCATAAGGACTCCACGCCGCCCACGCGTCTATACGGGCACTAGATCAAAGAGGTCACTTCTTATTACTTCTGGCTGATATCTTGTTTATTTATTTTCAGTTAGCTGGCGCATTGTCAATGAGAGGCTACGAGCTGGCAGCCATTCGCAAAGAGACAGTGGAGTTCAACAAGTACATGGCTACCTTGGGAGTCTGCCTAAGTGCCTGCTCGTTACCTGGTTAGTATGAGTTTTCATGTTTTATCTTCAACAAAGTTATGAAGTTCGAACCTGCTTGTCTCTAGATTCTATTGAGGTCGCAGGCTAACACAAACATGCTATAGGTACAAACCAATTTTAGATTGGAGCAAACGCAAAGGGCCATTCAGGATCTGTCAATATCATTTTGCAGAAGAAACATTAATCGAGGAGTAATAAAAATAAAAAAGGTATATTATCAACAGCCGATCTATTCTGTAAAAATCTCACCGTGAAAATAGTGGTGAAGAGCTCAATAGCGTCTAACATCATACTGGCGATGATTGCGGGAAGGCTGGCCTGCCCCTTCATCCGGCATTGTTCCAGTAGATATGTTACTGTAGGTACCAGTGTCGGAGACAAGGTAATAATTTAATTTTGATTTAATTTAATGTGATTTCATTTAATTTTTATTTGATTTGATCTTATTTGGTTTTATCTGATGATTTATATTAATTTATGTTTGGCAATGGGTGTTATTATTAATAGTGTCAATCTCTATCATCCGGTCGAATGACAGCTTGCTTCACCTAGGTTTTCACGATGAGATTTTTACAGAATAGATTAGCAGGTTGCAGTTATTCTATAATCGTTTGTCATCAGGCCAGCCACCACTATTCGAAATAGCCCACGATGAGATGGAGCTCGGAGCGGGCGTGCACGGAGAAGCCGGCATCGAGAAGATGAAGATGGGCACGGCAAAGGAAGTTGTTGCCATGATCCTTGAGAAGGTTCGTTTAAGTTCCAAGTCTCAATTTATCATTCCCAGCTATTTGTGTCCCATTGCAGGGCATTATGAGCCTCTCTTCCCTCCTTCCACTTATTCCGAACTACTGCTATATCCAGAAAGTTGTCCCTGCTATCTCTAGCAATCGTCAAGTTTCAAGTTCATATTAAAATTACACTGGGGAAAATCTACACATAGGCTTATAAAACTACAGTTACGGCACGGTCTTAAAATTGTCGTGTCTTAAGAAGAATAGGCACAACAATCATGGATAACCAATATTGAATCAGAGCATTCCATTCAATCTGAATCAAACTAATTTGACGGCACGGTTGGCGCAGTGGTTAAGCGATTGACTGCTGCGCTGCGTGTTGTGGATACGATTCCCGCACGGATCCAATATTTGTATGACCTACAAGAGTTGTTCCGGGTCTGGGTGTTGTTGAGTTAAAATGTTTGTAAACGCACCCACAATACAGGAAAAATTCCTAGAGTGGGCAACGTTTAAAAAACAAAAATGCCGTGTAGTGTTCTCCTCTCTTCTCGCTTGCGCCAATCATTATAAGCTCTACTCCGAATTTAAAGTTCTAATAACATTTTTTTCCAGATAATTTCACACCTGAAGCTGATCGCTGGCAACAGGGTAGTCGTCACGGTAAATAACTTAGGAGGTACCTCCGTTTTCGAGATGAACATAATCAGCGCCGAGATAAAAGATCAATTAGGTAAGTGCGATGTTTCAATGAGAAAATTTTGATACTGCTTGCAATTCTCCCATGTTTGCTTGGATAGAATGAATGCCGTGGTGATAACCTTGGCGAAGCGTGGCCAGTTGACATTCGCAGTAGGTACCTACAATATTAGTGTAATTTATTGTGTTTTATTCCTCATAATATTTACGCAAGATCCAACCTAGGATCTAGCTAGGCTGATTCTTTTTACACAATTCTCAAGTAGATACTGAACAATTGTGCAATTTCACAGAAAGTAAGAAAATCATAGTGGAACGCATATTCTCCGGGCACTTCAAAACTTCCCTGGAGATGCAAGGCTTCCAGATCTGTCTGCTGAACCTGCCCAAAGAGAAGGGAGACTTATGGTTGGAGCTGATGGATGCTCCTACGGGCGGGAGTGCATGGACAGGTGGACAACTGTCCGTGAGGAGTGAGGAAGAGCATGTGGATGATGATATGCTGCTGCATGCTGATGGGAGGAAGGTATTCCTGATGATGAAAAAAAATTGTTTTGGAACGTTTTCTCCTTCCCGTATTCCATTTTTAGGGTTCAGTAGAACAAGGAACCCTAATAGTTTCAATGTCCATGTGTATGTCTGGGTGTCTGTCTGTCTGCGGCATAGCTCAGACTTAGTACTAGAACGCTGTAATTTGGCATGGGTATACATATTAATCACGCCGACAAACTGGTAATATAAAATCTTGAAATAAATAAATTGTTAAGAGTCTGTTGTTGTATGTATATTGAATTCCGGGTCTGTGAAAACTATTTTTCGATTCAGTGATCCATTTCCGTAAAATTAAGCATAAGTGCAAATTTTTGTTAGAGTCAAGGGTACCCCCCCTGGCAGCTAAATGGTTGTTTTTGTATATTTGGAAGAATTCACGGCAGTAGTATATGCTTAATTGAAGTTAAAATGAAAACTATCACAGCTATTGCTTTAAAAGTTAATGACTAACAGTCGATCAACTTCCATTTGCAGTTGGAATGTAATATATGTGAGAATATGCTTTTCAATGTTAAGGTTGTTCATGGGATAAATTCATCCCCACTACGGAAACCTTCATTATGCGTGGTCCGACATGTTTCTTTTGGGTAAAGGTACCCACCGCCCGGTCGGCACAGCATGTATTCTTCTTGCATACGATCATCTCAGCGATTATTCTCTATAGGTAGTCTATCTATCTTTTTCTTGATCTTCCACTACTCATATAGCTATCGAAGTTCATACTAAAATCTATCATGTGTTGTTTCATGTTTTATCAACATCGAAATTCATACCCATATCATGAGGCACTCTTCTTAGTCACCGGTAAGTACTCATTTCATATTCTATAAAATATTCAACAGGCAAAAATATAAATATTCTTATCTTACAGGGTGCATCCGGACCAGCCCTTACACCAAAAGAGCAGGACCTACTGCGCGGCAGTTTGTTAGCTGCAGCTGAAGATCTGACGAAGAGTGAAGCTCTGCTGAACCGACTGGACTCTGGATGTGGAGACGGTGACTGCGGGATCACGTTGAAGAATTTAGGATTTGGTGAGTTAGTTATATACCTACATTTTCCACTATACTACACTTTGTCAACTTCGTGTTTTTGGTCCCTTCCACAGCTTCCACTTCACGGGAGATATAATATAAAACTATAGTAGGTAAATCGGTTGACGAGATAATTTTAGGTTTAACCTTTTATTTCAGCAATTCAGTCATATTTAAAGACAGCTTCAGTGAAGTATCCTTCCAACGTGTTATGGGATCTATCAGAAATCGCAGAGACTGACATGGGAGGCACTTCCGGAGGGATCTACAGCTTGGGACTGTCGGCAGCCTCTCAGGCTATGGCTAGGTGAGTTATCATCATAATCCTGCAATTAGATCACGTCTACGATAATTTGGACATAGTTACCTATTTTTTTCCCCAGCACTGCTTCGTTTAATATTTTTTCAATTACTCTGATCTGACAAAGGAACTTGTTAAGATTAGGTAGGTCGACCAAGACCATTAGACAATAAACTGAGTGGAATGTGGCCTATCCGGTGATTTTTTTTTAAATTTGTCTGTTATTTTCAGTGCAAAATCGAACGACGTTGTAGCATGGCTGAAAGCATGGGATAGTGGTATTCAGGCGATTTCCAAATATGGAGGAGCGGAACCTGGTGACAGAACAATGGTTACCTATTTTAATTAACTACCTTATTACACATAGATTATCTAAAGCCGTGTGTAGTGCGGACGGCATACATACTCAACGCGAATCCTGTATGAGTTCGACTGCGAGAGTCTCAAGGTGGTTTTACACCGGCGAGGCGAGGCGTGGATGAGATGGGCGAGAATTGAAATCACGCTTACCCTTTTACACCGAAAGATGTCCATCGCTATACCACGCCGTCTCGCGATGGCCAGCGCTGCCTCGCGATGTCAAGCGCCGGCCATCGCTACCTCGCGCCGGCGCGGAAAACATAAAATTAGCACTGAGAGCTGGAGAGTATAGTATGCAGCGACGTCTCGCGATGGCCGTAGCGAGCCGGCGCGTGCTAGCGCGAGACAGCGCTTGACGGTGAGAGACCGCGCGGGTCCTCGATGGCCGGTGCGAGATTTGTATATCCGTTTTACAAAGTAAATAAATACTCTATTCTTACAGCAGTAAAGCTCAATATTATACTAACCAATGTTTAAATTCTCGCCTCGCACATCCTCGCGCATCTAGACCTTTTACACTAAAGATGGGCAGGGCGTGGATACAAATTTTGCCATACAAATTTAAATTCTCGCCCATCCCATCCACGCCTCGCCTCGCCGGTGTAAAACCATCTTTAGAGTTCGGGCTAAAAACCGACAGCCGATGGATTAGCGCAAACGTTACATGTAATGCTCGTAGTCCCGTCCAAACGCAGAATTCGCGTTAAATTACATAACATTATTAGATACACGTGTGTGTACACGGCTTAAAAGAGCAGGCAGTTTGTACATCCACATTTTACCGGTAACTGCTATCAGTCCTATGTAATAGGTACCTCGTAATCTGCCTATACCTATTGCCAAAAGGCAGTCAGAAATTGTGCGTGTATGACTAAATGCATACCTAAAATAGGACTTAAATGATAAAATGAGGATAAATAAATGACAAAATAGTAACTTATGTTCTTACTATACATATACCTCACTTTTCTTTACAGTTAGACACATTACACAGTGCAGCCGAGGCGTTTAAACAGAACCTGAGTGCCGATTTCAACGTGTTACTCAAGAAGACTATTGAAGCTTCCGAAATGGGAGCCAAGGCCACCGCTAACATGGTTGCGAGGTAAGATTCCTGAAATATAATGTTAATTATGTATGACCGCTAATTTTAGTAATTCTCGCCTTCATCTTCAATTTAACACTGCAGTTTTTTACATCAGTGGTAACAATGACACTGACAGGGCCTTTATATTATCGTTGCAGTAAGGGTGATTTTCTTGGTGTAAATGTGGGGTTGACTGTACCCATGCATGGAATTGCAATAAATGAGGGACTTAATCATTTTAAGCGCCTCTGTGGTCTAATGGCAAGTTCACCTGTCTCAGACCCAGAGGTTCGATACCCAGCGGCGGCAAAATGATCTGCTCGGTTTGGTTGGTGGTAGGGTTTGTTCTAAGTCCACCTGGCTAGTTACCACCATCTTATTTAAATTTATCGCCACAACAACAATTTTAACAGCATTGTTGTGTTTCGGCAGTTAGAGGTAAGATAGCCAGTTCCTTTGTGGTTGAGGATTCCGGGTAAAGCTCGCTTCCACCTTCGGCCTTATTATCACTTACCAAGTGGAGTGAAGTGAATGTGAGATGAAAGCCAAGAGCTAACCCGTTGGGAAAAAAAATCTGCCATAATTAAATTGCATGCAAAAGTGTAAACAAGGCCGTTATTATGGCACATCTTTGTAGTGTTGTCTCTGTTATTCATACGTGTGTGACAGTCTGTTTCTACTTAATACCTAGATTTTGGCTTATTAGACGAAGTTATTACTATGATTATATTGTCCTCAGGGCTGGCAGAGCGTCATACGTAGCGAGCGGATACATACACGACGAGGACGCCGGCGCCCGCGCAGCCGCGATATGGTTGCAATCTATACTCAACTTTATTGTAAATAATAAATAAAAATAGTTTATATTTTACTATATTCGCAGTTTATTTATTGAATGATGATCGATGCAAAGTTTCCCGCTTTGCAGATTCATAAACCTTTCTTTCGGTTTAGTCCTGAGGGCGAAACAAGCGGCAATTTCGATTACTACGACTTTTAACTGGATTGACATAAGCTTTATGATAGCTTATCGTCGCTTAGATAACAATACCGCGCAAGTTTAATTTGATAAGTTTTCAGGAGAAATAAAAAATTGTTTACAGAACACAGCGTAAGTCTAAACAACATAGTTTAAAATACCGCCTAAGTCATCCTCTAAAATAAAAGTAATTCCACTCTACCACAACAAAATAAATAATCGAGTCAGCTTATCTTTTTGGTGCAATAGCACTGTCTTTGAAAAAACCGTGAAACTTTTGTGGCAGCAAATATTTTTTTTTTGTCATTACAAAAAAAAAAAAAACATTAATTTGCTGTGCGATCACACACACGACACAAGCCACACACACGACGGACTGACGATATAAGCGGTTGTGACACAAAAGACGATTTGCGCGGTACCAGAAATATTCGAATAACGCGCTACGATTGGGTAATTTTAACATCATTCGATGCGCGCCGACAAAACCTATCCAATGAAGTATAAAACGTCACATAGCCAATTTTTGACTTACGCGGTGTTGTTTCCTAAGCAATCACGTTAGGTCAGTTCAATAAATTTTGGAGTCTATCATCGTTACCGCTGGTAAAATGACACATTCTCTAGGCCCTCTGGTAAACTTTGGTTATGGTGTCTGTGAAAAGCGGAAACGGGCGATTATAGTGTGCTGCTTGATTCGCTACCCTTCCGTATCAAGTTTCCAAAAAGGTTGTTCAAGTTAACCTCTAGGAAATGTAATTTTAATGTCATTTTATTTAGAAACGGTAATGATTAAACACGTGAAAAAATTATACGTTGCTTTTGAGACCTTTTTGTACGTACGTCGGGTACTCATTACATAATTGGATAAAGTTCACTCGATAGAAAAAAAAAACCAAACATACCCTTATTTTGTACATTAAAATCATTTTATTTCAATATTATACCACATTATGCATTAAAATCACATCAAAATAAACGTCTTTGATGATGTAATGACCGTCGGGTTTAACATTGTTAATAGCGTAAAACACAAAATTAACGAAATTCACGACACAATTTACTCGCGCCCAGCTGCCATCTCTAGAACAAAAATGCACGCTCGAAGAACCTCGCTAGCAAAGCCTGAGCCTTTGATTGTAAATCAAAACGACACTTGTAACAAAACGGCCTGTAAAGGTACTCTATTAACAGAAAGACCTATTTGTAAAGTCATGCTGAAAATGGAGTAAAAAAAAAACGAACTCAAGTATAACAATACATTGTTTTTTAATGATCACAGTGACAACATCTGGTCTAATTGAACTAATTTTAAATAAATTCTTGTCAAAACACCCGACTATACACCTCCTTCCGCTCTCTGACAAATTACCTACGTTTTAACATTATAACTTTTCTATTTAGGTATTTGTTAACCAATAACCCCGTATTGTAAAATGTATTGCCCATACATTTTGACGTTTCTATAATCGGGGTTGCCATAATTATGTAAACACATAGTGTCAATATTATTTTATGTCATGTATAATAATATTGTCGTCATAATATCATTAATTTCCTACGCAGTGATTAAAATACTTGGTACCAAATATATAATTATGTGGACCTCGACGAGACATCTGCATGCCATGAAATGGGATATTTTCGATTTTCTACAGATATTTCATCCAGGTTACATATTGGCTCTAGGCATAATTCCATGGCAATAGTGCATTTTTGAAGCATATATTTTACAAAGCACATCACCTACCTAAAGCCTCGTATTCATAGTAAACAAAATTTACGCAAAATTATTGCAGATGATTTTTTGTTACTGGCAACACGCCATTCAGTACGTCTCTGCAACGTGTTACTAGCAACAAAAATCATGTTGTTGCAACAACTTTTGTTCACCATGAATAAGACAATTCAGATCAATCAAATGGATTCGTATATTATAACATTACGTTTCGTACTTGTGTAAGCTTGTCACAATCCAGTTTTTCTCTAGCGTCATTGATTACATTTAAACATTAGTATATTTTTGTACGTCTAGTATTAAAAATATATGCGTTTTATGTCATCTTCTAGCTGTCTATTAAACTATTATTTCAACTCTATAATGGTTTGAAATAATTCATAAGTTTTGGTTAATATTAACATTTATTAGAAAAAAATTATCTATTATGTTTACTTATTAATTTTTGTATTGGGGAAGACTGGAACGTGAAATCTAAGGGTGCTCTCGTATCTGGCGCTGGACCAGCGCAGGCGCGGAACGTAAACGCAGCGTAGAATGCGTTTACGTATCGTAGTTTCGATACCATCACGTCAACGCAAGGTTAGCGCTGGGCATACGTTCAATGCGAAGACACTCAAATCGGTTCAGATAATCTGTAGCTATATTTCCGTTCTAAGAGTCCGTAGTTTTAAATCTGAACGATGCTTTAACATTACTCGACCAATACTAGTGTCTAGAAATAAATGTAAATAGGATGACACAGCCTGTAAGGGTTGCCAGACTAAGAGCGTTTGTCCACCGCAGCCGTCACCGGGACGTCACCAAGAAACGAGATTAATCCAACCGAACGTCCCAGTAACGGCGATTGTTTGTCAACTGCGATCGAATTCGGCGGTTCAGTATGTTATGATAGACAAGACAAAAGCCTGGCGCAGTGTGTAGACAAGATTACGTGTTTTGAATTACCGGCACATCGGCCCGTCACAATCCTGGGCCGAGTTTTACCGGCCGCGCTGAAAAACTCTTAAATTCGGCGGACGGGATGACGGCGCTCGGGTGACGGACGTGCCGTTGACACGCGGCAGCATTAAATGTATGTACCATTTCGGCGCCGTCATCCCGTTCTCGGTGACGTTCCGGTAACGGCTGAGGTGGATAAACGAACTAAGGCCCGCTTTCACAACGAATATAAAACATCTTTCTTTTCTGAAAATCGTTAGATGATGACAGACAGAAATAGTAAGATTAGTGTTAAATATATTTCGTGATTTGTGGTGCAAGCTGGCTTAAGTTTAGCAAAGAAGCAAGTCAAGTTTCATTCAGATCCAAAATCGTACCTACGAGACATAACTAACATCAGCTGCGTGTCATCATCAGAAGGCGTATGTTCGGGCGCGCGCTAAAGCAATGTGTGAATTGCTAAAAGTCCCACTCCGTCGTCTTCTCTATCTCCATCTCTGAAAGTTTCTCTTGCAGCAGCAGAGCTGACATGTCATCTGGAATAATAATTAAAGTTTTAAAATTTGTGCCCACGTAATATATAAAAAAAAATTGGATTCAGAGGGCGAGACACAGAGAGATATGGAAGTCTTTAGAGGAGGCCTTTGTCGAAGGACAAGCTGTTCAAAAGTGTGTACCGAACGATCATCGATCGATATTTAAAGAAAATAATTAAGAGTTTAGTATAATATAGAAAAATCTTTTAAAAAATACTAAGTACTAAGGGTAATTTTATTTTATAATATTAATAAAATGCGGAATATTATGGGTTTTTGGTAGGGAAAATGGGTCATCTTGTCTCTTTTTGAAAAGGTTGTTTTCTTACAACCTGTGACCTTGGTTTTAAAAGAAGCAACCCGTGCTTCTTAAAATCAATCCCATTGCGGCCTCGGATATCATACGAAATATCGATTCGTTAATTTTCGTATAGCAATCATTAGAATATTATTGATAATAACTGATTTCTTCTCTTGTTAACCTTTTGACCGCCACGTCAAAAAAGCAAAAACGTGCCCTCGGCGCCAAGATACGAATTCATCCTTTCGAGTTTTTGTCATCTTATGCTAATATAGATGAAATTAAAAGACAGAAGTTCTACTTATATAAATTAGGATGAGTGAAGGAACATAATTAGCAAAATAAATTAAAAAAAAAAACAATGTTGTTTTATGAGATTTGTTTGCAGATTTACGTATAATATTAAAGTCTGTCATGTCGTGACCGTGGCGGGCACATTTACTACACCGATTCCTGATGAAACCAATTTCATCAGGAATCGGTGTAGTAACTCGTCCTTATTATTATTTACTTTTTAGGGTTCCGTACGTCCGAATGAAAAAACGGAATCCTTATAGGATCACTCGTGTGTCTCTCTGTCTATGTGTCTGTCTGTATGTCTATGTCTGTCTGTCCGTCTCTCACAGCCAATTTGCTCCGAATCAAATCGACCGATTAAGTTGAAATTTGGTACATATATGAATTTCTGTGACCCTAAAACAGATGAGTAAATAAATGAATTTTGAATATCCCTTATATTCAAAATTCATTTATTTACGTTACACTTTTGGGATGCAAACAAGAAAAAATAAAAAAAAAGTTTTGCATACTGTACCGTGTTACATATCAACAATAATTGCTTTATTTTCAGGCAAGTAAGGCCCATAGACAAAATACACAAAATAATCTTAAAAATAATAAACTAATACATTGTAAAAACATTCCTATAAAACCTAGTTACTACGTTGGGTCGGCGACGTATTGCGCTGAGTCATGGTGTAAAGGGCTTACTATTTTTATTCAAAATAATTTTAAAATAAATCGTTTTAAAGCGCAAACTCGTGCCCAGGCCGTAATGGCTGTTTTGGCACTGCCAATCTTTATTTCGACTTTAAATCATTATGGATGAGTTTTAAGTTATAGAGGTACGAGAAACGGGGTGTAAAGTTTACTCATCATAGAAAAGGTAGGATCCTCCGACCGGACGGGTGGTGTGTCTGGTGGGCAACTGCCCGACGGTTGATGTCGGGATGTTGTATATTTATGCTAGTCGCGCGGTAAACTCTGGTCGCGCGATGCAGGATTTGTGACGTCAGGTCTTTGATGCGTAGTTCGCATGTGGAGTTCTAGATGCCGCCACAAATTTGTTATGAATAAACTCGCAAGTAATTAAAGCTAACAAAACTCACTAAGGTCAGGTTTGATAGGTTTGACTCGACCGAGGAGTCCAGGCAGGTAGTCAGTCTTCCGGATCTGCTTGAAGAACGGGTGGTTCAGCAGCTGCGTCGCTGATGGCCGCTTGTCGGGGTCCCTGGAATAGCATTCATAGGAAATATATATTATAATATAATAACTCCGTAGAATTTTTGAGATTGGAAAAATTATTATTTTATTTAACAGCCCAATTCTTTAGGATTTTACGTCACGATACAGATCATACGGCTGGAGAAAAAAAAAAAAAAAAAAAACTAGACTGTTGAGTAGTTGTATAATTTTGTTATTGTACTTAAATAATGTGTATAACTGTAACTAATGTAATTGGCCTTGGCCGTTTTATGTTAAAATAAATAAATTATGCTGAAACGCTAACGAATGATGCTTTACTGTGGTCTAACTACACTCTACACTATTGGCAGCTGCAGGCCCCTCGTCCAAAGGAAACGATAAAAATACAAATGCCCGTTTTCACCAACATCCCCTAAGTTTAAGGGATCCCCTAAAAATGGTTACGGGGCTGTTAGAAGGTGGTTTCTGTTTCACCAATAGTAAGGGGTCAGTTAAGCGTTAAAAGGTCCCCTAAATTTCGGTGGTCGAAATGTGGGAAGAGGATTATCACATCACCAAGATTTTTGTCATCTCTGTTCAGCTCCACTTAGCATAATCAGCCTTTAATGTTCCCACTGCTGGGACACAGTCCGTGATCTACCACGCTGGCCCAGTGCAGGTTGGTAGATGTCACATGTCTTCCAATTTTTGGTTCTAGGACATGCCGGTTTTCTCACGATGTTTTTCGTCACCATTTTGAGAGCAGTGGTGATGAAATAATTTACACAAAGTACAAAAGCTTGTCTGGGTTTGAACCTACGACCTACAACTTTTAAGTCGCGGCTGTTACCACTAGGTCACTACTGCTCTCGTTCAGCTCCACTTAACAATCGATAAGTAGTCTAATTAAACGCCAGTAAGGTAAACGTCGATGGCTATGAAACAAAAAAGCTACAGCAATCCACAATGGGATCATCATCATTATTGTTATCTAGTTTTTATACTTTTACGTATCTCGGCGTTGCGCCGGATTTATGGGATAGTACGGGCCAAAACCAAGTGCTACCCCTGGAAATTGATTATATTATGATGAGATGATGGTGTGTTCGGATTGTGTGATGGTGAGTGTGTATGTTCATCAGATTGTGTTCGTACGATTGCCGCTTGTGTGTGTGAGGTGACGATGGATGTTTCGTTGTCGTTTTGCAGAATTTTTTTGACAATCCTGCAGGTACTCAAGATTGCTGCTTTCTGGAGAGTCTGATAAGTGTATGGTAGGTAATCGAGTGTTTTTAAAGATTGGTGGAACTGTTTAGGTATTACACCTGTTGTTGACAATACTATAGGAACTATGGTGACATTGCTAAGCCGCCACATTCGGCTGATTTCTATTTTAAGGTCGATACATTTTGAAAGTTTTTCTGCTATAGTACTCTGTAGATTGTGTGTATTAGGAATTATTATTATTGGATCCACAATTGGGATAAGGATAGGAGAATAATGTATTTTTCTTCCATAATTCTCTATTATTCGTCATCTTGATAATCACTCCCTTTCTAGCCGTATTGGATATCGTCGCCTTAGTGTGAAAACCTCGTGTATGCGAAAAAGGCAACTTTACAGGTGAAGAAGAAACTGCGCCCTGTAAAATTTTATTATCATAGCTTCTTCAAATATGTGTCTTTAGTGTGCAATATTCAAACTCGTCATAGATGGCGTTACAGGTTGTAAAACTTTTTTTGTGTGAAACTAGGACGTGCGTTGCGAGGTTTTCTTTCCAAAAATTTTATAAAATAAAAATGACCAAAATTACATTCCCGAGGTTTTCACGACGATATGGGCCTCAATTTACAGGGCATTCTGAACCAGCTAGCCTTCAATATCCCGCAATAACCGCTGTCCCACAGAATCGCAATAAACTGCGTTAATTTATGTGATTCCGAAAAAGTAACTTTAAATCTACACATTAAGTTTAGTTTCCGCTGCAACTTGGAACATTTTTATGACCTTATTAATAGAACTAATCATTCTCAAATCCACTTAACTTATGGTATTTTTATCTCACGAAGCGACGCGCGCTTTATTTGTGGTCACCAAGTGTACAAACATGCTGTCAATATGTGCGTGAAGACGAGTAACGTCAGCACATAACACACACACGCACAAATACAAGTCCGTCTTCGCCATTGTCTCGGACAGTACCGTACTGAGAGCTCCTGCGCTTACACACACATTCATAGCGTCTTTGGAAATTTGGTTACCACAAGTATAGCGCGCGTCGCTTCGAGAGATTAAAGTTCTATGCACAAAAATTTTGTTTATACTTGCATAAGTGGAGATGAGGTTTATTCGACCAAAGATTTGAACCTTCATCCCCACTGATCTATATACGAAAGCCTCACCTCTGCAGCGCCATCTCGCTGAGATGATGGAAGGTGTCGGACAGCTTCCTGCCCGCGTACACCTGCCGCAGGCGCGACACGGCGTCCGCGCTGTCTCCCACGCCGCTGTCGGTGTTGTACATGCCTGGGACATTACAGATAATTATAATAAACAACAGTTACGAGATTCGCCTTAAAAGGTCTGATTTTCCGTAAAATGTAACGTTTTTCAATGTATCGAGCCGACGATATTAATAACTGATACCGTCGGATAAATGCGTTTTTAAATCAGTAGAACTTCAACTGTTGATGAACTACATTGATGGCAGAATATTTTATCAGTTTAGCTGTACTTGATTAAAAAAGGGACCCCATTTTTCATACTAGGTAGCAGGTTGGTAACCCAGTGAGCTCTATATGACCAGCCGATCTATTCTGTAAAAATCTCATGGTGAAAACCAAGGTGAAGTGAGCTGTCAATAGTGTATGACAACTTACTTCAAGCTCACTTCACTTAAGTTTTCACGGTGAGACATTTACAGAATAAACAGAGCTTTAATTTTTATGCTTTAAACGCATAATCGTTCTCTTGGGAAAAAGGCATGGTGATATGCTTCCTGTAAAGCTCCATCTCCCTCTCTCACTGGAACAATAACGGCTGAGGTGATTTTCTTTGGACATATTGTGACATTTCATTATTCAATAAAATTTTGGACATTTCATTTTTCAATTTTATTTTTGACATTTGTGACATTTTCTTTTATTATAATGAATCATTTTTAGTTTATTTTTTATATTTTTTATATTTGACTTATAATTCTAAATTCATTTTCAATTTCTGTAATTATTTTGTATGTCTATTATTCATGTCATGTGTTTTTTCTATGTCATTTATAGTGCAAGCATGGCAATTTGTAAAATTCCTTTTTAATTTTATACAGACCTGAAATAAATGAATTTAATTTAATTACTGTCCTCAAGGAGTTAATATTGACTTTTTAGATCATATTTGCTAGCCTCCTTCCAGCGCATTCCTGATCTGCTTCTATTCAACTGTCTCCTAAAGTACAGTAGCGCACTCACTCTTCATCTCCGTATCCTCGAGGCAGGGCTCGGGGAAGGTGGAGCAGTCGAGCAGCTGCGGGCGACTGCCGCGCACCTTCTCCGTGAACATGAGCGTGGTGGGCACCTCTGCGAACGGGACGGCGCCGTTGGCCAGCTCGCAGCAGAGGACGCCGAGGGAGTAGATGTCGGATTTCTCGTCATAGCCTTTTAGATTCTGGATAGAGGCGATGAAAGTGATTTATTTATTTACAAGCCGTGAGTGAGCTCGATGGGATATTTCATCTGCAAAAACTACGATCTAAAACGGTGAACTATTGTTAAAAGTATACACTGGACCCCTAGCAACTGCATGCTTGCTTACTATGTCTACGGCTTGCAGTGGCGAGGCTTGAAATTTCTTAGGAGGGAAACCGAAGAAGAAATTGTTCAGGTCTATAAATAGTTATAAAATTACGTCAAAATTAATTTGTCTACGAAGAAATAAAAAATATTTCCTTTACTGAATTTAACGCAATTTGCCGTCAAGCTCAACTTCTAATTTAACTAATAATTTTACTACGCCTTTGGCGTCTTGCAGTCACTGTTTTCATAAGCGCCTCATCAAAAAGGTAGTCCGCAAGAGTCAGACAGAGAAAACAACAACAGCAGATAGATCTTATAGCCATCGATTTTCACATGCCTGTTCCAACAACTCAGGGCTCAGCCACATGAGGTTGGTATTATCACTGTCCTGCGGCGGCAGTTGGTGCAGGTGCCTCTGCCTGCGCCCGCGCACCATCAGCGACGCGGCGCTGCGCAGGCCGGACAGCCGGACACCACCGTTCGCACCCACTAGGACATGGCTGGCGCGGACACTCCTGGAGGTGGAAGATACTTTACATAATATCACACTAATATTCCAAGAAAAAGTAGTTTGGCACTTGTGTTTAAGGGTTAAGCCTATTGCTTTACACCAAGGTATAAAACATGTATATCTATAGGTACATGCTGTGTGATTATAATACGGCCACCGAGAGAATGCGTTTCTGACACCTGTCAGTTGGATACGATTAGGAAATAATAACGTTTAAATTCGTAAAACACGTTTGCACATACAAAAGTACTCAGCTGACAGGTGTCAGGAACACATTCTCTCATTGGCTGGAGTTAAAAAAATCCAAGAACCTTGCTCTACCTGTGGAACAAACCTAGGACCTTAATATCAGCAGTCATGCTTGCCTCAGTAGTCGTAAATAAGCCTATTCTCATTAACCTAATACAATTCTTGACTCCACACAATGGAGTATGATATGAATCAATCTATAAAAATAAATAAAATTTGTTGTGCCTGTTTGTAATTTTTAAAATAACAGCTTTTGACTAACTAAATGCATAATATGAAAGTTTATAAGGTACTTCTAAAAAAAAACATTAAAAAAAAAACATTGGCTGTCTGTCCGTTTGTTCCGGCTAATCTCTGAAACGGCTGGACCGATGTTGACGGAACTTTCACTGGCAAATAGCCGATGTTATAGGGAGTAACTTAACTCAGACTATTTTTAATTTAGAAAAAACCACGCGGGCGAAGCCGCGAGCAGCAGCTAGTGAGTAAATATAAATAGGTAACTGACAAGTTACACTACAAGATGACAAATTGGTGTTGACTGAAATCTGTGCCAGCAGTTACTTCTAAATATATAAATACTAAATAATCTTTTATATCATAGTGTTTAGACTTTGACCTAACAATGTAGGAAGTTAAAATCATCAATGCTAATGTATGAGTCAGTCTAGGAAAACTGGCATTGTAAGTACACAACATGACAATACACATTAGGTGCATTTGTGTTCATTGTTAAATGTGATTCTGAATGAGCACAAAGATTTATCTTCTTTGTGAGCAGTTAAACGGAAGCCGGGTAAGTTATTACAAGCAGGAACAGTCAATGAGGACTATCGCGCTTGAATTCGCCGCTAGAGGCGCTAGTGTAGAGTGAGGTCTCTAGAATGTCAAATGTGAAACTGAATGTTCACTGTTTGCGGGGTTTTCTATCGCGAATTTTTACTAATTATGTATAATTGTAAAGATTGCGCCATTCCTGATTAATTATGGCTTAAGACTTTAATTAAAACTAAGGATCTAAATTGGTAGCACTTGGAGGAAGAAAAATATTTGTCTGCTTCATGCTTGCCAATTTTAAAAACATTATAATGTCATTATTCATTTAATGTTTTAAAATGTAATAAAATAAACATTATATGATGTAATGGGTACTTAACGACAGCACGGTTGGCGCAGTGGTTAAGCGATTGACTGCTGCGCTGCGTGTCGCGGGTTTGATTCCCGCAAGGAAAAAATATTTGTATGGCCTACAAGTAGTTGTTCCGGGTCTGGCTGTTAGTTTATGTGAGTTTAAATGTTTGTAAACGCACCCACAATTCAGGAGATATTCCTAGTGAGGAGCAAAATTAAAAAAAAAAAAAAAAACATAAAATAAAAGCACTAACAGGACCTTACTCGCCAGTGGCGCCAACTGGTGAGCACAAAAACGATAGCCCCATTAAAAGAAAGCTGGATCTCAAGGAAAACAGAGAGAAGAGAGAACGTAGTCTATGCGAGCGAAACAACAACAGTACACATTAGGTGCTTTTGTGTTCACTGTTAAATGTGATTCTGAATGAGCACAAAGATTTTATCTCCTTTATGAGCACGTGTAGGTACTCCATTTGAAATAATATTAGACATTAAAAAAAAAACTTTTTTACAGTCTGTTCAACCAATTTTGACTTCTATTCCGTAGGCATAGGGATGGAATTAAAAGTATAAAAGTGGTTACAATACCAACTGTTTATTGTAGCTCATTTGTCATGCCACCAACGCAATAGAAGTTAAAATCGGTTGAATGGACTGTAAAAAAGGTTTAATTAAATGTCTAATCTTATTTCAAATAGAGTATAGATCTGTTGAATTATGTAGTTTTTATTTTAAAAAAATTTGGGTCCCTTATCCTATAATGGAAGAAACAGTACCTCGTATACTTTATACTTTTACTTTCAAAGAGCTTGTGTATATTTTGGATAGGCACCAGCGGCGAGGCGTCAATTTTCGTAATAGAGAAGCCGAAGCGTTGAAGAACTTTGTTTAAATACTTTTAATTTATATGTGGCTTCTGTCCAATGTCTTTTTTTCTTTAAATGTTTTGTACACCTATAATTTGTGTATACATTAGCAGTAATACCTTTCCTAAATACTTTTGTAAACCAATGTTGAATGTTTATGCTGTTGGTATTCTTTAATACCTAAATAAATAAATACATACATAAAAATAAATAAAATATGCCAGTTTTAACCCACTTACTTATCAATAAAGTAAATCTATTTATTAACTTAAAAAGTCTTTCCTTTACTGAATTCAACACCACCTATTGTCAAGTAGCAGAACCAAAAAGACGCCACAAACAAAACTTTCAATGTTTTACAAAAATGAACTTAACTATACCAAGTACTATCATTCTAAGATTATTGTAGGAATATTCTTCCGTTGAGTTCTCGCTAATGCATTTTTTCTATATCTGTCTCTATCGAAACCATTGTACAGCCACTTTCTCTGGTCCATATCAATCACTATTGTATGCATTTTTAGTTCACAATTATGATGTTTTTGCACCAGGTTATTTTAGAACATTTTGTGTTGTAATTCAATGCTAAAAATGTGTTTTTGTTGTTTGAATGTTATGGTGAATTAAATACCCTTTGGGTGACTTTTTTTGGCAATAGTGGACACTATTGACTGTGTCAGTTTTCAATAGCGATAGAGTTGCTGTTGCAAACCTCCAAAGGTAAGCCGGTGGGAATTATGTTGAATGGTGCTTTCGCCACTGATAGGCACCCATTTCATCACTATCTTACCTGATTATAATCAAACAATGATGCCAAATCAATGATTTACTTTTAATGTTAAATATTAGAAATTAAACTCATCTATGAATTAGCAATTAAACTCACCTATGAATAAACAATTGTTTGTGCAAATACTGTAAAGCTTGTAGTGCATCCCTCAACACAATAGCGCAGGCCAGTTCTGACAGACCCTCTTGGAAGTACCGGTCCAGGATATCCCGGCAGGAGCCGAAGGTCATCAGCGGAGACACTACGTACAGCTCCCGTCCGTGTACGAAGGATGTCAAGTATGGTAGGATGTTTACATGCTGCAGTTCTTTCCTTGTGAGAATGTCTTGCTGAAAGAACATTTAACATTATAGGTTTAAAAAGGGAGAATATAAGTAAATTATAAAGGATTTAGTCATGTAACTATCTTATCACCATCTAGGTGATAAGATAGTTACATGACTAAATCGGACTTCTAAAATATGTATTGTTTTAGATTATGGATTTAAAAGTTCCCTATTTTATTGCAACTAGTTAGGGAGTGCCCTTTATAAGCCCTTGGTTGACCTAGAAACAGGATCTTCTTAAATATTCAGGAAATTAAACTGGAAATGAAGTTTCCTTGTTTTTAACGAAATTCCTCAGGATGATAATTAAAACTTGCATTTAGTTACAATAAGGAGTGAAAAAGGGAAAAATTTAAAATAATACCTGTATCAAACTTGCGTTTTCCTTCGTTTTGTCAACAAAATACCTCTTGATAGCGACATTTTGATTGTTGGGCTTGTACAGCGCTGAATAAACAACTGCTACACCTCCACAGCACTCTGTTATTATTGAAGTAAGTTGATAGTC
This sequence comes from Dryobota labecula, assembly GCA_947523025.1. NCBI lineage: Eukaryota > Metazoa > Arthropoda > Insecta > Lepidoptera > Noctuidae > Dryobota > Dryobota labecula. The sequence continues at coordinate 3,179,530 of OX383286.1, read as the reverse complement.
ATTGATATCAGGGTTATACATTTTATTCCAATCACAAATACTTTTCAGAAAATGCCCTTCTTCAACAACACATAGTCGTAAGATATGTTCTAATCTAAAAATTGTATAAAATAGAACGACAGTGTTGTGTTGTACTTATGTAAACACAAGTAAATAAATTAACAAAATTTAATTGGTCAAATGTTTTTATTGTTTGACAATAGTCGCGGTCCATAAACGTCATAACAGCAAACGTCGTATATTGAGCCTTCCTTCATGTCGGAAGTTTTTAAGCGAATCAAGACTAAAATTTTGTAGTTGGTTATTATTTCGCAGTTATATATATTTAAAAATTATTATCCATATTAAAAGTATAAATAAGAATTTAATAAAACATGTTTTAGCAAGCAATTAGAAAAGTGTTTGCTACATAAACTATAATTTTTATTGGAACGCATTCAAGTGTGGAATGACATTGGACATTGAGTGTAGCAAGTAAAGAAAAAACATTCTCAGGGTAGTATATTTTAAAATATAGAAATATATTTTATAGATAGTCAAAGTTAATAAAACCTCAGATGCCACATTCAGATGATATACTGTCATGCTCTATCTTCCACTTAAAATATGCCTTTCCATTTCAATCAGATAAAATATTATTGCGTTTGCTCACATTATTAATAATCTGTGATAAAATTTGAATTTGAGCAGTAAAAATTCTTGTGTTTTGTTTTTGTTATGGGAAAGTTAATTAATTTATATTGTTGATTTCTGTTTATTCCTGATATTCAGTATTCACAAAATGGATTGTTATAGAGTAATGGAGTTTGATTATCGAAATAAGGTAAGAAGATTATGTCTATTCTTTATGAAAACAGTAATGAATTTTGTAAGTATTATTTGATATCCATTTTGAGCACCTGCGCCAAATATGTGGGTACTTATTCACTTACTTTTAATAATAATGTGTGTTTGCGATAAGCTATAATTCTGCTAATGGTAAAAATCTCGTATCGATTGGCAGGAGGACGGGGGCGAGGGGCGTACGGGGGTTTGGGGTGGCGTGCCCGCTCTCCCCTGGCACCACTCCCATGAAAAGGTAACGCATCGTTCTTGAGAAAAACCAATTATTGTGACTTAACCTCAAAACACTTTAAAAGTTGCTTCTGCATCATCTCCGGCGCTGCGGGAAGTGCAACCCCTTTGCGCCTCCGGTTTTTATATACACTCTAGGGGTAGTAGCCAAAAGACTACGAGAAGTCGGGTGCCCCGATTCGGTTTTAGGCTCTAGGCGTAGTTTTTTTTTTTGCTTCGTCTCAACGATTTTGCTGATTTTGCTCGACATTTTAGAGCACAGACAATATACATCCGAACTCGATTTGAAACTTAAAACTGACCGAAGTTAGTTTCGGTTCGAACTACCGCACGATCGTGCGCTAGTGTTGGATTCAAGAGTATGGATCGGCATTGATTCAGAACTCGATGCTGTCGGGAATAAAGCCGTAGAAGCGAGTTCGAATCGGAATCAAAATCAAACTCGAATCGTTTTCGGGAGTAAGGCCTCTGATTTGGTTGCCAATCGCCCATTTTAACGTTTCTTTTCACTATTTATCTTATTGAGGTTAGAAACAATTGTTATTATTTTCTCGAAAAATATGCACTACCTTGTAATAAGAGTGGTAGCGTTATAATCGAGGACCCAAGCCCTACCAGCTTTAACCTCTTTTACTCCCCAACTCCTGCCAAACGATACTAGATCTAACCCCTGGTATGGTGTTCCCACGACACGCTCTGTTCCGATGCTCCATACAAGCAGTACACACGGCTACATATCAAGCTATACATTTCCAGTATAAGCTGATCTCTCACTATACGGAAATCCTACACAATGCGAGACTAGCGAAAACTAGATTTGTATAGCTTGATATGTAGCCGTGTGTACAACCTCATGGAATCAGTGGATACGAAATGGGGCACTATGAAAAAGACTTGGAAAAATTTCACCATAAACCATCGCCTAATCAAGCCTTCGGGACCCGGTGGGATATGGGAGTAGTAGGGTGGGGGAACTTTAAGGAAAACCATAAGGGCATTAACCTTGGCCTCAAGGTCATTGACCTCTAGGCCAAGATCAAAAATCCGAAAGTCAAGATACGCGATTTCCAGGAGCAGTAACAGGTCAATATTCATAGTTAGTGACCTTGAGGTCAAGGTCAAGTGACCTTAGGGTCAAGGATAAGTGAATTTACGGTCAAGGTTAAGTGATCCTGGAGGTCAAGATACCTTGGAGGTCAAAGTCGAGTTACCTTGGAGGTCATGGTCAAGTGACCTTGAAAATGTTTTTTGAATTCCAGTGCCCTGACCTCCTATTTCTGAATGGCAATAATAATAGGGTGTAGTCGACGGCTCCTACTTCTGGGTGGTTTAAAAAAATAACCACGAAGGGGATAGCGGGGTCTTATCTCGCTCGCTTCGCTAGACCCCGCTATCCCCTTCGAACCTAACCTGTCCGAGCCGGCAAAACAGCCGAAACAGTTTAAAAGAGTAACGGTGGAGTTTCTTGCCCATTCTCTTCTCAATGCGAAACTACCTGTTGGAAGGGGCAACTAGAATCAATTTTATTTCCATGTAAATTTTGACGTTCAAAAGTGCCATTAATGTGCCTATTTGAAATAAATGCTTTGACTTTGACCGGCGGGGTGCCGCGAGTTCCGAGCAGGCTTCGCTCGTTCTTGCAATTAAAATAATTCTCCTAGTACTACAGTAATATTGCATTTTGTACCGATTCCTTCGACATTATTTTTACGACAAACGGCTGGTCGGAGACAAAACACAACAAGACGCTTTTAGCCTTATATACATAACATACATAAACTCACGCCGCACGCTTCTTAAATACTCCTTTTGTTTCGTTTACATTCATACATCTGGGCCTCAAGTCTGCTATTACAATAGTGTCAGAATGGTCTCGCCATTGTATTTGACAGTTTTTGTATGGCAAATCTGACAAAAACTCACAATGAAGAGACCATTCTGACACTATTGTAATAGCAGACTTGAGGCCCTGGTCATACATGCACGCCGGTTGCGAGTGCTACGCACCTGATCTTTCTGAAAAACATCACCAATTAGGTCACTTATGTTGTCCTAGGGCGTCCCCTCCCGGCGTTTCCACTCACATCTGCCTTGTAGATACCTTTTGTTAGTCGCCTTCATTCAGCCTCTCAACATGACCAAACCATCTAAGCATACTCTTTTCAACTTTTGTCACTACATCTTCTATTAAACCACACCGTTGCCTTACCACATAATTTTTCAACCTGTCATTCACAGTCACGCCACACATGCTTCGCAAGGAACGCCTTTCCACAGCATTTATTCTACTTTCATACACACCTTTCTATTACCACACCCAACATTCACTTCCATACATGGGTCATTCTCAGGACACTCATTGTTTGGTTGACTTCGGTGGCAGTATTTTTTTGCATTTGGGCATAACTGACATGAAATATCAAATCTAGAGTACTACTAATATGTTTTAAATTTACTCTAGATTTGGTATTTCATGTTGGTTATGCCTAAATGTGGGAAAGGGGTTGCCACCGAAGTCAACCAAGTAATGAGTGTCCGGAGAATGACCCACATAAGCGTAGGCACCAGCACACCATTGTGAACAGCCAGTCGAGCCTTATTGGGCATCGACTGGTTGGTCACAATCGCATACAGTATAGCATGGATAGCACCATTCACTTTATTCCCCGCATTTACACTCCTTTCCACATCTTCATCAATCTTTCCATCCCTTGTAAACTGACTCCCCAAATATACAAACTCACTTACTTGCCTCACACTCTTATCATTTATTTTCTTATCACACACTGATACATCCTCTTCTCTTTCAAACACCATGACCTTCGTCTTATTCACAGTTATATTCATCCTTTTCATCTTATATGCTTCATCCATCTCAGTAACGATGTCTTGCAACTGTTATGCTGACGATGCAAGTAGAACTTGATCATCTGCGTAGAGAAGACATTTGACAGGCAACTTATTCATCCTCAATCCGCACTTACCCTCTTTCAAATCTATCAGACAACTATCCATGTACAAGTTGAACAGCCACGGTGACGCTACACAACCCTGTCTAACACCCCGTGAGATGCAGAACCAGTCTGTGTATGCCCCATTTATCCTAGCACAAGCACTGGAATCCTTGTATAAAGATTTCAGTGCCCGTACCAAGCGTCAGTCCACACCGTATGCGGATAGTGTCGACCACAGTTCTTCCCTCCACACACTATCATAGGCCTTCTCCAAGTTAACGAAAGCACAGTAAACTTTCTTGTGCTTTGCCAAATGTTTTTCGGCTATGCACCTTAAGGAGAAGATCTGGTCCATACACCCCATTCCCTCTCTAAATCCTGCCTGCACATCACATATTTTCTCATCTGTCACTCTTATCGCTCTATTGATTAAAACCTTCGCATACAGTTTGCCGTCAACACTCAAAAGACTAATGCCGCGGTAGTTTTTACACTCTTGTTGAGAATCTTTTCCCTTATATAGTGTATTCCTTACGGCCATATCTCCAACACATATTAAAGATCCGGCACAACAGGTTTGCTATCACCCCGTCACCGCCCTTCAGCATTTCAGCAGACACTCTGTCATACCGTGCAGCTTCCCAATTTTCATTCCTATCAACGCTCTTACAATCTCATCTATTTCTATTTCATTCCCGTCATCTGCACCTGAGCTTGGGTCTTCAAAACTGACTTCTGCCCAGGTACCCATTCCTTGCACACTATCTTTATAAGTAAATAAACTTTCAAAGTATCCCTTCCAGCGTTCCAAAACCTTACATTCTTCGCTTAATAAACATCCATCTTCTGCTCTTATACATTTATACCCGATGTTCCTGTCACTCCGCGAGCCAATCTTACTTGTTTCCAGAACAGCTTAACAATGGCCCTGAAGTTATCAGAGATCTTCCTGTTATACTTTTCCTCCTTTACATCCTTCTTTATTTTTACAATCACTTTCGCTTTCGTTTTCATTTCGGTGTATTTCTTCTTCACTCTTTTCAAATCATCTGGCACACTCTGATTCATCTTTTTTTAGGTCTTACAGGCTAACACATTAAGCCAGGCCTCTTTCTTTTCCTCACAATCTCTTTTACTTCACCATCTACCCAAGAATCATTCGTTCTACTGCCACATTTCCTCTGAGCCAGATCACATACTTTTGTGGCTACTTGCACCATAATACTTTTCGCTATATTCCATACTTTTTCTATACTGTAATCATTCGTATCATCAAATATTTTATCCGTCTTCACTTTTACTTCCCTCTTATATTCCACTTTTACTTTTAATTCCTGCAGTCTTTTCAGAACTTCTCTTAACAGACCATCCATTCGACACATAAACAGATATTAAGATAGCCTTATATTAAGGTGTTTAATTTCATCGAATTATTTATTGTTTGTTAATGGTTATTTAATTAAGGTTATTCTTGGTTATTGTTTATTGTTAATGTTATTTTGATGGAATAATTTATTGTTTGTTATTTTTAATGATTTTTAATGTTATCAGTCTGATGAAATTAGTTAGCGATTATTACTATTAGTAATTTGATGGAAATTATTTTTGTTTATTGTTTTTATTGCTATTATTGATTTTATCGAATTATTTATTGATTAATTATTGATTGTTAATGATTATTGTTAGTTATTGTTAATTTGATTGAATTATTGATAGATTTTTATTAATAATGATTTATGATTTATTGTTGTTATTAATCTGATGGAATTAGTTAGCAACTATTGTTGTTGATAGTTTGGTGGAATTAATTATTGATTTTGTTATTTTTGTTAGTTATTGTTGATTTGATGGAAGTATTTATTTATTGCTGATGATAATTACTAACTAGTGCTTTTGTTTATTTCTAATAATTGTTAATGTTACTTGTATGTAATTAATTAAAGCTTATTCATTCATTCATATTAAGGTGTTATATACCCTTAGAATCGACAAAATAAACGATTTGCGAAAATAATATTTTTGAAAGACAAAATAATTATTTTTTCCTCAGTGCCCCATTACGTACACTGCAACCTCTCATGGTCAAGTCATTGCACGTTATGTTCAAGCGATGTTTCAAAAAACTTAGGTACTCTTCGTTTTGGAGAGAGTTTACCTATATTGACAATAATTTAAGTTTCTAGTTGATACATGGTCGATACACACAGAGCAGGTCCTAATCAAAGCGATCAGTTGGGATCAGAGACTAAAGGCGCGATTCCGCGATTGTGTTCACCAAAGGTCACAAACATTTTGTGCAGAACTCTAACTGTGCACGTACTGAGCATCAGATCCGTTTCCACCGGCAAAGCTATACTTAACTTTTGTAAGCGTACAGTGTAGCACGTTTGTAAATGTTTACTTTAGTCAGTCCACCAAATGAAACATTTGTGCCGTACCTACACTGCAGTACAGTATCGCACAGTGCCGCACATTGGTGGAATAGCGCCTAGCGCCAGCTCAGTACGTGCACTGTTGGAGTTCTGCGCAAAATGTTTGTGAAGAAATGTGCTGAATACAATTTTGGTGGTATCGCGCCTTAACTATGTAGCTCATTTCTTTAGAAAACCGATAGGCACCCTCTGTCGGCGCGACGACGTGTTCGGGCTCGCCGATCAGAAAAATGAATGCGACGGTCGCGCGTATTCGGCCGTGTCGCTGCCTTATGATCAAATATGACAAAGGGGTAGGATCTTATATCGTCAGTCATTCATGATTTTAAAAACATGCGTTGTGCAGTGTACTATTTGCTTTTATCGCGAATTGCTAATGATTATGCTCAAAATAAGCTTGCTTTTTAGCTGAGCGCGCTGTAGCTGGCATGCTTTTTATCCATATATAATGTAGTAAATTTACAAGAAAATTGTCAAGGAGTTAATGAGAGAAGGAAATGACAGAAATGTTACCGAAGATTGATAATATGGCGAATGTTCGTAAATGTGCGATAATTTTTAATAATATTATGGCTTATTCAAGTGGCTTCATATTGACAAAGCGCAGTCCCGCGGGAGTTTTGCGTAATAGGGATGATGACTAAAAAATATTTTTTGTCCTTCATGTAGATTATTAAAAAATATAGGACGCGTATTTTTTCTTTTTTTACGTAATCAAAACATTACGGCGATACATTGAGTTTAAATGTGGCAAGACGTCACTTCTCAGTAGATTTTATACGTAGCTGTGACGTAACGAGCCCCCACTTCCCAAGTTTAATGTGTTTTATCTAAGTATTTTTTAATTAATATGATAAAGTAAAAAATACGTGTCTAATATTTTTTTATTATCTGATTGACGGACTAAACAGTTTTTTTTTTACCCAGCCAGGACACATCCCTATTCTTCAAGTTAAAATTTATGGGCACGCAGTAAGACAGCATTGCGGCAAAAAAAAAAAATGTCTACATATTCTTATACTACAGTCATCTTGTAAAGGCTCACAGTGTCGCACAGACTGCTCCATTGCTCATGCAATGGAGCAGTCTATGCGACACTGTGAGCCTACTAGCAGATACGCAGATGTTTCTGCTGCTTTTGGATCGTTACATACCTTAGTGTCTACTACTGAACATATGTTTTTAAACTGAAGAATCTAAAGGAAATATTTCCACAATTATCATGCTTCTAGGTACTAAGGTAACCCGCGATATTAAAATTACTGACTACTTACATTTTATAGAATTATACTTCGCAAAACGTAAAAAAAAAATTGAGTTTGATTATTCTGATTGCCTGTTCAGAAATAGACGTTAATTTGGTACCTACTTGCATTATTTTGATGATGGTATGACGGGAATAACAACATATCTGAAAAAAAAGTCGTTAATAATTATTTTTCAACATTCACTAGATCCTATAGGATCCATATATAGGATAGGATGTAAATATAAAACTCAAACTCAAAGCATTTATTTCAAATAAACCAATTACAGGCACTTTTGAATTGTCAAGGGGTCGGTCAGTCAGAAAGATGAAGCTAGTTGCCCATTCCAAAGCGTAGTAGGTTCCTATGGAGAAGAACGGACAAGAAACTCCATGGACACTCTTTTAAAACAAAATATTGTTACAAAATATGGGTTACATCATTCATGTTGAAGTTATACATGTGAGAACAATGTAGACGATGCTATCGGGTGATAGGTAGATCGGATTGTTGGGCAGTGAAGAAGACGGATGAAAAAAGATGCGCATGCAGCGGAGATGAGAATGTTGAGATGGATGTGTGGAGTGACGAAATGGATACAGTAAGAAATGAGTAAGTAAGGGGATCTTTGAAAGTGGCGCAAGTGACAGAAAAGTTGAAAGCAAATCATTTGGCTTGTATGTACATGTGATGAGGAGAAAGGAAACGCATGTGACTGAAAGAGTGATGAATATAAATATTGAAGGATGAAGAAGGAGAGGAAGGCTAAAGAAAATATGGATGGATTGTGTGAGGAATGATATGAAAGAGAAAGGAGTAAACGGTAGCGTGACAGGAGAGAATTGTAAGACAAAACGTGTTGCGCCAACTGACGGCGCCCGTTCACGAACATGACGCATGGATTAGCACCATTCAGCTCAACCATTTTGAAGGGAGCTAAATGGTCCAACACACGCATTTAAAAAGTAAATAACATAAGATCTGCTTTATAGTTAGTTCAGTTAAGATCTACGGCTCCTAAGTATACTGAGTCAACTGTACTTCTAATAATATGAACGTTTTTAACACAGGTGGATAGTAAATGATTTAATTGTTTGTAATATCCTAAAAAGTACAATTGCCGAAATTTGTTAGTTGACTCAGTATAATTAGGAGCCGTCGAGATGCAAAGTTTCATTATCTAATTTGAATTATTTTTTGAATACCAGCGGTTTATTGTTCGGTTTGGAGGTAACTTTGGGTTTTTTTTCTATCGAGAAAATTTTATGGAATCATGTTTTCGGCTAACATAGTACTTAACATTAATCCTCTACTTTACCATATATTTATTTCAAAATGAATGCTGCAGTATTTTCGATATAACGGAGGATCATGCGAAGCCATTTGAGGTAGTATAGGCCCTTAAGTACCTGGTAATTGTTGAAAGGCCTACACCTTCCTCCCATAAAACACTGTTATTTGAAAATATTGTATAAACCAATTATTTTCAAAAGAGTAACCGTGGAGTTTCTTGCCGGTTCTTCTCCATAGGAAACGGCCAATTGGAACCGTGCATCTAGCTTCTGACGTATCATAAGTGCCCATGTAGGTTTATGTGAAATAAAATATTTTGATTGATTTTGAGTGTTCGGAGAGTGTAGAGTGCACATTTCGCCTGTTATGTTTTAAGCCACATGTAATAAGGGTGAACCTATTGCCATAAACTGGGTACAAATCCAGGCTCGTGGCAGCTACTGAGAAATTCCAAATGGGTAAAATCAATAACACTGCCCGACCTGGGAATCAAACCCAGGAACTCATGCTCAGCGGTCGCACTAGCGATCACTAGACCAGCAAGGCAGTTAGTCAGTATTAATAAAAAAATTGATGGCCGCAGAACAGATGGCCGATGGGGCCGAAAGGTTCTGGAGTGGCGACTGCGTACCGGAAGACGTAGCGTTGGAAAGCCTCCCACAAGGTGGACTGAGGACCTTGTGAAGGCCGTAGGAATCCGCTGGATGCGGGAAGCACAGAACCGATTGAAGTGGCGGTGCTTGGGTGAGGCTTATTTCCAGCAGTGGACGTCGTTCCGCTGAAGTGATGATGATGAACGAAACAAAAAATTAAAACACGGCTCTTTCTACAGGAGCTGATAATAAAATATTTAAATAAAAATGTCATGCATTAATATACAAACACCGCGACATCTGAATATCGCGTTTCTGCGCGACACCTCAAGGTTATCATTGCTTATTTTTACTCTAAACCAAGAATTATATAATATCAATATTCTTGCTACTAATGATTTTGTTGAATAATTTTATGAAAAACTGCCTCGTTCAAATCAAATCATTTATTGGTTTGCAAACATGGGTAATTGTACATAGATGTTTTATCATAATAGTCCTCCATGTTTTGCCGTCACATGGGCATGCAAATCTTATTATTATTTAATTTACTCGTTGGTGCAGTGGTCACAGTGGCACTTGCTGATGCTGAGCGTTTTGATCGCGAGTTTGATCTCCCACACCCTAATTGCGTCACACTTTTAATAACAATCTGAAGGACATTGCTAATCCATTGCTTCATATGTTCGAAAAATTTATCTGCATAACAACGTAAGTAACGCAATGAATGTGGTTGAACTGTCAAAATGAAAGCCATTGCTACAGGGCCTCAAGTCTGCTATTACAATAGTGTCAGAATGGTCTCTTCATTGTGAGTTTTTGACAGATTTGCCATACAAACACTGTCAAATACTCACAATGGCGAGACCATTCTGACACTATTGTAATAGCAGACTTGAGGCCCTGTAAGTGTGTTACGCTATTATCAAGCAGTTCTATTAAGTTTTCCATTAGGAAATTCGCTCTCTGTCGCATGGGAATTGTTAAATGTTGGTGTACCCCCTCGAAGAATACATGCGTGAAAGTTATGTTTTGTTATTAAAGCTTATTTTTTAGAAGAAATGGCCATGTTCATTGTGTTATTAATTACTTTACGAGCTTTGCAGCCACGAGTAGGTAAGATTAAACGAATGCTCCATGATGAGTTTAACTTTTGTACGAGAAATGTTTGAGCTTCTTGATTAGGTTTTCCTAACTTAGTAAGCTTTGGGTTGAAGATAAGATTGCCAATTTATTTAGAAATCTAGTCGTTTGTTTTTTTGTTAAAAAGTTTTTTATCTATATACATAAAAAACTTTTTAACAAAAAAAACATACGACAACTAAAAAAAAAGTGAAAAATAACTTTATTTTCGGAAGTCGGTAACCTTGGTTCTGTATTTTCGTTTTTTGCCACCGACTTAAAGTTATTTTTCTCTTTTTTGTGTTTTTTTTTTAGAAGTCGGTTGTTTTTTTTTTTTGTTAAAAAGTTATTTATTTTTCACTTTTTGTTTATGGTACCTACCCCACAACAATTCGTTTATCACTACTTGCTATACCGCACACACAACAGTGACACAAGATATACGAAGTGGATTTAATATGTATTATCGAAGCTAACTCAAAAACTACCCAAGCAAATTTAATAAAAATCGGTTAGTATCCATTTATAGCCCGAGTGAATCGAGATATCTTATCGCCATACGTGAAATACTTATCATTGAGGAGTTCCGGTGGCCATTTGTGGTCTTCTTCATCAGTTTTACTTTATCAAATGATACTTTTTGAATGTCCTTGAGTTTTTCATGAAAATATAAAAATCGCTATATGTATGCCTATAATATTTGAGGAGTTCCCTCAATTCCTCATGAGTCCCATCATCAGAACTTGATATTGATAAAAATGGGACCAATTTGGAAGTATATCCCTACAAAAAAAAAACCGTATTGAGAACCTCCTTCTTTTTAGAAATTCGGTTAAAAAACAGTTTAAAGGCGGAACAGACTATCGGATTTCAGGTGTAGTTAGCACATTAAGACTTCATAATTGCAATGTGTGTTGTTCACACACTTAATTTCCGCCTGTTTATCGACTACGTCAGACTATTTATTAGACCTATTTTAGTAAAGAATCAGAAGAATTCGTTTTATGCAGCGTGTGGGTGAACATTTAGTTAACATTGCCAAAAAAATAGTCCCGCCCGCCCAGAAATATCGGCCATCTCGTACCAACGGACGGTATGCAAAAATTTACAATCCACTCAATAAAAAGTCGTAATTCCTATATATACATATACCAGTTATACCTACATATACGTATACATCTCGGATACGCTTTATACGCGATGTACTCACTGCTATATAAAACCGGGGAGAGAGCCAAATTCTAAATATAAATGTGGCCGAATAGAGCCGAACGCGTCCGAATCCGCTCGCCCGCCTCAGTCCAACGCTAACTGCCGCTCCGACATTCCCAAACCATCGCAACCGAAAGCGCGGTAACGAAACGTTCACTTGGTAAGGTCACACCGTATACGGCATTCGACGGTACACACGAAATTATTTCAAATTCCTAATTTGGAACGCGTCCGTGAAAAAAATAAAAATCCAGTGAATTTGAATTGTATCGGTGTTTGAAGTGACAGTGTTGTGGACCTTTGAACGTTATTCCCTGTTACCGGTAACGTAGTGATTATACGATAGTTTTACGATTTTTCATCTGTTCGAGTTTTAACGCTTCACTAACTGCGGGTAAGCCGGCAACTCGCTTATCGCTCTGGAAGCGAGAGTATTGAGTTTCAATATGTCCGCCTGCCTGTTCCAAAATTATTTTCTCCGTCATTCCCTGTGTGATGCTTATCGTTGTGATTTTTGCTTCATTTTTCGGTAATATTGCACCGGTCGCTTTCCTAACCTCTAAATGTGTGTAACATATTTTTATTCAGTTTGTTGATTGCATGTGTAGAAGTATGTAATGCATTTCCAGCATTATGGGTGCGCTCTTTTCCCGCATTGCGCCTAAGTTCCTTGTAGGCTACTTGGGACGCCCGTCTGTGTCTTTAGTCTAGACATAACGGAGGCTGACCGTATTGATTTTCCTCTCCCAGCAGTTTTGTATCTTCTCCTTTGTGGTATTGTATATAAAACTTCCAACATTCGCCGAATGATGGAAAATGAGATGTAATTTTCCTTAACCATATCACACATTTTTGGGGTAGATAAAAGTATAGTTTGTTTTCATTCCTAGACAATTTGTTTGTAATTCTTCCAAGTAAATGGGTCAGGATAGCACCCGGCTAAACTGCCGATATACTTGGTAACTGTATTAAGTGATTTTACGTCCGTGTTTATTTTGAAAGATGGTGTACGTGACTGGTGATGTGAAAAAATAAAAGAACCTCATGGCGATATTAAAGGGAGAGAGAGGTGTCCACCACATCCATACCATTCGCTTGAACCTCATTTCACTAGTAATGTTGAATTTGGAGAGTATATTGTCAGGCATAAATCCAGAATAGTTTGTTTTAAATTAAAATAAAAACAATAAAATTTCCTAATCAATGAGCTGCTTATCATCCCAATAAAATTAAAAAGTGACTCAGAGGAACGGATTGCAGTAGAACCTAAATAGACATTACGGACTTGTCATAACATTGTGCAATTTTATCATATTCCACTGCTTTAATTGATTTTAAATTATTCTTCAATAATTTTCCTTAAGTCATAATAAAATGGCCGTTTCAATGATAACGAAAGTAGTGATTAACCTCTCGAATTAATTAATAATTATATTATTTAATTTATTACGAATTATTCCGATCTGTCCTAACACGATTTGTCTCCCTATGGGGAAAGATCGAAAAAGAAAAAAGTTTGATCTGTCCCCCTGTTAGCAGCGAGGGGACAGTTCGAACTTTATTCTCTCCTATCTGTCCCACTATCAGTGATACGGGGACAGATGAAACTTTTTATTCCTGTTTGTATATAGAATTTAATATATTTTAAAACACAGTCATCTAGGTAGGCTTAGGAATCGTTAGCGTGACGTTCTGAGTTAATTAATTGAATCAAGTCGTTATTGGCTAGAGAAAGCAATGAAGACAGAGATGCAGAAGACTATTGGGAAGACCCTTACCGAGCAGTGGGGCAGTTTAGGTTGGGGTAGCTAGGTAACACATCTTTAACATTAAAACCACATTCAGAAATCCCACACCACATTCATTCGATTCCAAGTACTAGTAATGCATTGATTACTTACCTCTGTTTATCTCCTAAAAACTGAGCTTCCTGTTATTTTTGTTTTGTATTTTTAAAATAAACAAAGCTTGTTAAAAAATACATCTTACTGAAGTTTGAAGATCCATTAGAATGTCGTAAAGCGTTCTTTGATCAGTTTATGTGCCTTTTAGTTGTACGTGAAGTTTATTTTGGTTCCTTTACACTTGTAAATGATGCCTTGGTGATAGGTTTAATGGGAACAATTTAGGAACTTTCAAATTGTGTGAGCGTTTCCGCAAAACTGATTAAACAAGAAATTGTTATGACATAATACTGGTATTACAAAATATTTGAATTGATTTATGCTTAGGTTCTTGAATACAGAATACTTTTTTGCATAAATTTTTAACTGATGAAATATTTTATTTAGTAATAGAGGTAATCGAATTCATCATTCATAACCGTATTAGGTACTTACATATGTCTATGATCCTCACTATGAGCATGATTTCTATACTTAACAAACTATGTTATAGTTTTAATAAATCTAAAATTTTTAGTCCCAAAGAAAACTACATCTTTATCTAGAAGTTTTTACCACATACAAAAATATGAGCGTAAATATTTTCAGAAAATTGTAGGGTTACATTTCAGACAACCACGTGCCTTTTCATTCTGATTTGCGTCGCCATGTCAGTAGTCACGCGAATTTGCTATTACCGTCAGTTTTTTCAGCCTATTTCTTTCATGTTCATCTTTTACATATTTCTGATTTGATGTTTTTTGTGAAAGAGCCCAGAAACTTCTTGAATATTATTTAATTAGTATATTCATAGTTTGAAAAACTTTTCTATTTTGTGACTTTTATTATAAGATCTGAAACTGTACTTCAATTTTGGTTAGGTACACGTGTTTTTTTGAGGCTATTTTTGGATCTAACTTTGAAATGGCTGAACTTGAAACTATAGTTTGATGACTCGATGGCAGTAAAGGGTGAAGGATAATGTGAAAACTTTTACATTACGAATGAATTCAAAGTTTAAGGTATAGCAGCATACAGCTTTTTAAATGCCACAGTATAAAGTCCCACACTGCAACCCACCTGATATCTATCGGCTTGCAGGACGTTAAGAATTTGAGATGTTTGCCGTCTATTGTATATTTTAGAGTTTGCAATAATACCATTGCTTCATTGCAGGATAATAAAAAGTTTAACTCTTCGTGAAGAATTTTTATTTTCTCGAAATACTTTATTGGGTTTTTATTGGTGAATTCTCTTGCAAATCATATAATTAAAGTTGCGTGACTTCGTTAAGTATTGAATTATTGTGTGCCATTTTATAGGTATGTTCTCCTTTTTGTTTGAACAATTTGTTTCCCGAAGTTATTTGCTGTCTAGTCTACACATACACATTTAGAATTTTCTTGGGGTGTCTACAGCTATCTCAAAAACAGCAAAACCATCTGTCATGTAAAGGGTCGAGCCAAAACCCTTTTGATAAAGATTCTTCAGAAATATCCAGAACACATCTTATGAAACTATTTACAGGCAGAAAGATCCAGACAGAACTATAGGTACTATAAGAATTTACCCAGTCATGAATACCCGTTGAAAAACCACTACACACGAATAATGTAAAATAAATGAGGCCGTTTGATGCCTCAGAGTCCCGGTAATTGGTTTTGCTATGCTGTGCGTGTGTCTACCACGCTCGTTGCCACCTTCTTATGTAGGTAGGCTCATCTATATCGAGAAATACCTAATCGATATTGCCCCTAGGAACCTCTGCAACCAGGAAATTACTTATATTGCTCGTAGCCTCGTGAAATTCTGTGACTAAATGCAAATGGTATTAACTTGCCTCTCTGAAATTTAATTTCCATGTTGATGAGGACGACATATTGTTGCAAACTGCTCTAGTACTGGGTTGTCTCGTAAATGAAATGATTCATGGTTGCACGCTTGCTTAAGTTTTATGCATGGTTACAACATAGGTACATTCGTACCTATATTGTAGTTTTCAGCAGTCATTTGAAGGCTCTATGAATTCTAGTTATGAAAACTTGGTCGCTTAACTTATTCTTTTAAATATCCTGTTGGCTTGGCAGGTCAAAGGTAAAATACATATTAGGGATGGATCGCTAGTACTTGGGCACTACCGACCAATCCCCCATAAAGCACTCCATTAATAACGATCGTAGAATGAATAAAACTGACAAAGACAGATGCACAGACACTGAAGTGATGCCGTAAGTGCACCGTTTTGTCAATGTTGGCACGGAACGCTTAAAAGGCCAAAGTGCATTCATCGTGCATCACAATATTGGCGCCTTGTTATTTCTGATTCCTCGTCATGCACACTCATTACAACCGAATTGCAAATGATCTAATCAATGATACAACCATGACACACACTATAACAAGCACTAATTACTTCTCCGGAGAAATATCTGCAATACGGACGAATTATGATAATTTTCATGCTGGTATCAAAGCGAATGAAGAGCATTATGTTATGGGAACTTCCGTCTATTTATTTATGTGAATTGAAGTTGCGGAATAGGGGTTAGTAGTATCACACGAATTTTAGGAGTGGGGTACTCCAAAACTTCGTATGATAGCCTTTTCACATTTTGTATGACTCTTGGTGTGAAGTCACACATTTTGCAATTTTAAATAAATCTTAACAATAAACTAATCGATAATTTTTAATAGTAAAGTTTAAGGTTCTTAATACTTTGAATACCCCTTTTACACGACCCCTGCCTCCCCCTTTATGTGTGACACAATTTATGGATTGCCCCTTATGGCCCTCATTAGTTTATTATTCTTACATTTTTTTAAGTATTATTACGCATGAATGTATGTATACTGTATCAAAACTACTGATGCAAATGAAGGAGAGGTAACGCCTTTCATCAAAACAAGAATTAGAACAAAATCTAAATGCATTCTTGCGTACACGCATGATTGCTTGTGGTGTGAAAAGAGCATTCGGTCATATTTGTGGGAGTCCTGAAATAGTATGGTCGTCCCATTTAGACGGTTACGTAAAAAGAAAACATGATTTACTAGCTTTTGCCCGCGGCTCCGCCCGCGTGGATGTCGGTTATCGCGTAAAAAAGTAGCTTATGTCCTTCTCCATATCCCAGGCTATATCTATGCTAAATTTCATGACGATCGGTTCAGTGCTTTAGGCGCGAAAACGTAACAGATAGACAGAGTTAGTTTCACATTTATAATATTAATAATAATTATGTTACAACATAGTATGGATTGCCTCGCTGGTCTAGTGGTCGCAAGCGCTTTTGCCGAGCATGAGGTCCTGTCTGGGTTCGATTCCCGGGCCGGGCAAAGGGTTATTGGGTTTTTCCAACTGGAATTTCTCAGTAAGTAGCAGCCTGGAGTTTAGATTTGTGCCTGTTTGATGGTAATAGCCCGCCGCCTGTTACTTGTAAATTACACGTACCTGGCGAAATATGGAAAAGAAAAAGAAAAGAAAGAAAAATTGTTTATTCTGCACAAACAAAACGCACTTAATAAAAAATAAAATTATAAAATACATACATTGAAGTAGCCAAAAGCCTCTTATTCAAGCAATAAAAGAATGACAGTTTAGTGCATTGCTTGATGTCAGGACCAGGGACCAAAGACAATGGGTATGGGACGGGATGATGGGTATGGGTGGGGGGCGGGTGTGTGTAGGTGCACATCTGCCTAACCCTTCAGGGAATACACGCGTGATGTTATGTAATGTGTTAAAAAAATTGATTTACAGCTAGGTTTGCCATAACTTTCATTGACCAATATGTTTCAAACAAACCAAATAAAAGAGTCGAAATCAAAGTTTTTATTCGAATAATAGTACTTATAACAATTATTTATTTATTTATTATTATTTATTTAACAATTTATGTACACACATATAAACAGACAAGAAGAAAGGAACAGAAAAATAACTCGCTATTTGCGAGTTATTTTTCTGTCTACACGTACATTTTTTGGCCAAGTCATATTTTGAGCTTGATTTTATTTTTGTTATGACTTCGTTTTCTTCTTTCATATGATCATAGAACTGAGCGCTGCATGTCATTTTAAAATTGTAATGACAAATCTATATGGATTGAATTGTCTCTACAGACAACCAGGGGCCTAAGTCTACTAATTTACAAACGTTGCAATGGTCTCGCCATTGTGAGTATTTGACAGTGTTTGTATTGCAAATCTGTCAAAAACTCACAATGAAGAGACCATTGCAACGTTTGTACATTAGTAGATTTGGCCCCCTGTTTCGTTCGTCCGTCCATTGAGCCGTCATCAACGAAAATATCCTAACTTTTTCGAAGTTATTAAAATACGGGACACGATGGTCAAATACGGTGTACAGTCCCGTATACGGGACGTATGGCAACCCTAACTATAGCACATTTCTGTACGCAGCACTTTCTGTTTATCATTATTTTTAGGGTTCCGTACCTCAAAAGGAAAAAACGGAACCCTTATAGGATCACTTGTGTGTCTGTCTGTCCGTCTGTCACAGCCAATTTGCTCCGAATGTAATGGACCGATTAAGTTGAAATTTGGTATACATATCAATTTGAGAGACCCAAATACGGACGTGAACCGTAAATAAATGAGTTTAGAATATTGGGGTCAGTTTTGGGGGCAAACAAGAAAAGTAAAATTTTTTTTTTTGCAAACTGTACCGTGTGACATATCAAATGAAAGGGCTTACTGTGAGGATCTCAAATATATATTTTTTTATAATTTTAAAGTAAATTGTTTTAAAGTTATAAGTGAAAATAGACGAAAATTGACAATTCCCCCCTTATCTCCGAAACTACTGAACCTAAAATTTTGAACAAAATACAGAAAATAGTTCTATACTTATAGATTATATATGATCTATAAGATGTCTATGGTCTTAAAATAACATGGTAAATCTCTCGATATTGTGCGTACAAATTTACATTTTTAGTTAGAATGTATGGGAGATTATGTTTACCAACTACAATGTTAAGTTTGTTCTTAGGATAAATTCTTTCCAAGTACGGAACCCTTCATTGTGCGTGGTCCGACACGCACTTGGCCGGTTTTATTTTAAGTTGAGTTTTAGAACCATTGCGTGTTTACAGTAAATAAAGTCACTCCTTCATTTGTTTACTAACATAAGTTTAATACGGAAGCGTAATTTCGGATGGGTATTTTGGGCGAAGCAGTTATGTGCATGCTTATGTATCGGGGTACTTTAGAACTGCGGTAGTTATTTACCTGAAGAATCTGTTTCGAAGTCGTGTAGGACGTTGACGTTACTGATTGGTGATGCCTGCAGAAGTAGTAGAATAAAAGAGTTGCAGACATTGGAGTGCGGAGGACTTGTGTCTGAAATTCGATCCGCAAATAAGATTTTCGTGACTTAAAATGCAACTACGTATATTACTTATTCTTTTTATGATTTTTTGTCACCACTTTTGGTATAGAAAGTAGAAATAGACCTAGGTCCGGTCAAGGCAAAAAATTGTTTGTAGAATTTACACACTACGTAAATTTACACACTACGTACGTAAATTTACACACTATGTTAATTTACACATTACGGAAATTTACACACTACGTAAATTTGCCGCGTTGTAACCAAATTGTACTCTTTACATGTACTCTATATATATGTACTCTTAAGTTTTAGCCTAGCCTGTAACTTAGTAGGTATATCAATGAATGCTGAACTATGAATCTAAATATAAATGCAAGTTTCCGATTTATAACACTTTTAATTCAACAAAAATTATGTAAAAAAAAAACATAATCTAGGCCCCGTCGTATGTCAATGCACTCCCCATAGACTACTTAGAGATTGGCACTCCCAAATGTAGGTCGCGATCAAAGTGCAAATAAACGAGCCTACTAACTAACTTATTGCGTCAAAAATACATAATTATTTCAAAACCATGTACGTACACCATACGTACATACATCATAATTATAAGCAAATAAATAAATAGCTAAATTGTTACCGATGTTTCCAAATCTATACTGATCGAACTGATCTGTACTGATCTATCTGACTGAGAGAACGAATTTTGTGTATATGTGGACAGTAAACTCCGGAACCGCAGCTCCTATTAAAATAATCGTTCATTATGTGAAAGGTACATTATTTCAGATGGACATAGGCTACATATTATGTATTAAAAAAAAATCGTATTGTTACTTCTCAACTAGTGAAAATGAAGATGTATATGTAGTTAGAATAGAATTGTCAAAAAATTGACAATTGTGGCTTAAAAGACCTGACGTCACACAGATTCTGCATCGCGCAAGCAGAGTTTACCGCGCGACTGGCATTATATAAAACGTCTCGACATCAACTGTCGGGCAGTTGCCCACCAGTCACAACACCCGTCCGATCGGGCAATATATGTTGGTAGTCAATTTTATAAACAACTAGCGGACCTGACATACATTGTCCTGCCCGAACAGCGCAACCTAACGGGTCCAATTGTATTTTCAAACTATCCAGGGATCCACTCAAATACACACACAAAACTTCATTCAAATCGGTCCAGCCATTTAGGAGGAATTAGGTGACATACACACGTACAGAAGAATGATATAAACAGGGTTATTGGTAAAACATTATCAACCTTGTAGGACTGTATTCATTTAACATCATAAACAACAACTTTTGTTCTATGACTTTAAAAGAAACATAATACATTAACCAAGAACAAACCTTCAAGATTTCGTTGTTCTATCTAACACATTTCAATTCTGTATTTTGTTGTACCTACCTACGCCTCCCATGCACTAAACACGGCAGGTTGTTTTGCTACGCGTAGAGTTAGTAACATTTCGAGCGTTGAATTTAAATAGCTTTATTTTTGTATGAAAATCTGATGAATTATTAAATAAAAGTTGTTGTTTATGATGTCAGTAAATAGCCCTGAGAGGTAACAACCTCTCAGGGCCAATGACCCTGTATAAAGATTTTTAATTTCCCTGACTTTAGTAACAATTTTGATAGGGTGATTCAACAACGTAATAACGGTGTGATTTTCTAGATGAAGCTAGATGATTCATGTTTGTTGAGAATCAATCATCTGTGTACCTTTTAAATATTCCATACAATCAATTGATCGATCAAAGTACATATATTGACAGTCTTCCTCATACCGTTGGCATCGTCCAAGCTTGATACTCAGAATTATATTATTTATCTCATTTCAATACATCAAACGCTAAACTCAATTTGATCCGATGATATATTTGTCTATCCAAACAAAACCACAGAAATTAGGTCGTAGATTCATAGGTGTTTCGTTATAGTTCTATAAAAAAAAGTTAGATGACGAATATAAAAATATTTGTTTCACACCACCGCGCTTACGTAATCGGCCTATAATTTTCCCACTGCTGGGACACAGGCTTCCTCTCTGGAAGAGGGAGTGGGCCATAATCCACCACACGGACTGACTGAAAGAAAGAAAGAAAGAAAATAATTTATTTAGCATAGAGTAAAAGGCACAGTACAGGACACAATATAAAATACAAAGGATTAAAAAAATTAACTCATGTGTAAAGTTCGTTGTAAGAAATAAGCAAGAAAGTGTTGTACATCGCGGTTGCGATAAACAAAGTGAGCGGGTTGGAGGATGTCACAAGTCTTAGAATTTCGTCACCACCTGCTTGATAATGTCAAATTATATGTAATGCACACCTAACTTATAAAGTAAGTCATTATAAGCCTAGGGTCTAGCCGGGCAACAATATTGTACTGAATTTCATTATAATCCGCTGGTCAACCAATAATTCGTATTAAAATGTTTACAAGGAAAAAAAAAAGGAAATCTATTTCAGAAGGCGTGAAAAGTATTTTCCTCAGGGATCAAGGTATCATTGTCTTGGACACGCTTAAATCCCTCGGTGTACTCAGGATTCTAGTCTTAAAACTGCCTCGCTACGCTCGAGAATTCTTCGTTAAGAGGGCGCTAACAGGGCCACTAGCGCTACTCCATTAAAAAAATATTATCTCTTGACTGAGAAGGAATTATCAAAAACGGCTCAATCAGCTCCCTCGGTAAGTGTGTCTAGAATTTTGTAATACCTTTTATAAAGTTTCATATTGATACACAAAGCAACAAAATACGATCTAGTAGCTCGAATAATGGAGTAGCGCTAGTGGACCTCTTAGCGCCCTCTTTACGAAGGATTCTAGTGTTCTCGAGCGTAGCGAGAGAGTTTTAAGACTAGAATAGACTCTTAAGCTCAGATTCAATATAGCGCTCTTGACAAGACAATCCTTTATCCCCTCGGTGAATAATCTACTATTATCTACTTTGTCATCATCATACCGCTACCGGCTGGAGCGCCTGAACCTCTTGAACGATTTTAAAAACGCTATTCTAAGCTATAAAAATACTCATGAACATTGTCAAAGATACTCTAAGACATCACCCAGGTAGTTTACCCTAACAAATTGTTCCGCGGTACACACGGCGACATATCATGCTATGCATTTCCTCTATGCTAATCTCGCATTTTATAGGCTTTCAATACATTGAAAGGTTAGCTTATACTGGAAATGTATGGTCTGCACCAAAAGTGTAGTGTCTGATGAAGATGTAAACAAATGGATCAGAAAACGTACCTGTAGATGTATTTTTTTTGTGCCACTTACCAATCGACTGCTTCGATTCGTTTATTTATTTGAATACTTAAACACAAAATTCTAATTTTAAATCACCTAGGTCCTTTTCATCATCGTCGATGATTTTTAAATTACAATTTAATCATGTACCAAACAATATTTTTTTTAATTGTTGAGTTAATTATAAAGTTGAAACGTTCTAAATAAAGATGTATGTGTTTCTTTAGTGAGTGATTGCGTAACGATTTAACATGAACAGGGTTGGCTTCCTCTCTTTTAACTTTCATCCAATACTTTTGGAACAGAGTATATGGTATAGCTTGATTTAAGACAAGTGTACAATAGAGCGTTTTCTCAAGCATTTCCATGTAATGTAACGTTCTTCGCATGGTACACACGGCTACATATCAAGCTATACATTTCCAGTATAAGCTAATCTCTCATTATACGAAAATCCTGTACAATGCGAGACCAGCGTAAACTAGATTTGTATAGCTTGATGTGTAGCCGTGTGTACAATACAGCCAAAAGCTCAATTTAATCCCATGTAATGTAACGTTCCTGCGAATGCTCGACACAGTGTTTGAAGTAACATTCCTTTCTGTTTTGCGTTTACTCTTCGTTGAAATGTCGGATCTGAGGGATCGATGAAATGTTAGTGTTATATTCGCTCGTATGTTTGCAAAATCAAGTTGTAAAAATGCGTTGATCGTCATTTAAAAGCGGCTCGATGTTTTGTTACAACTAAATGCCCTAGTCTATACTCGCCTATATTCTGTGCCTATATTTCGTCGTGCGTACAATGCAGCGGCTGCAGCTAGACTGCGTCAGATGGTCGCCTGATCGGACACGTGTTATCTCTATGGTATATTGTGGCACGTTTATTGGCGTGGTGCCGCCTGCCGCTGACAGTTTGGTTGTTAACATAGATTGTTGTGCAGCGCGGGCAACTGTCTTGCTGGGAAAAGTCGTTACTGGAGGCAGATAATAGCCTTTACACTTTGGGTCTACAATCCATACTAATATTATAAATATGAAAGTAACTGTCTGTCTGTATGTTACGTTTTCACGCATAAACCGCTGAACCGATCGTCATGAAATTTGGCAGAGATATAGCCTGGGATATGGAGAAGGACATAGGCTATTTTTTTACGCGATAACCGACATCCTCGAGCAAAAGCTAGTCTTCTATAAAAATGTAAATCCAATGCTTTTACATTATATATGTATATATGTATGTATGACACTGGTTGCTGTAAGAATATGATAATATTTACCTCCTTAAAAAAAAAAGACAGTTACTCAGCAAGTAGAAGCTCCTGCCCCTTAGCTCTCGAAGGAAATACCTTGAAGCCATTATTTTATATAAAATTGACAGAAATAAATTCAATTGTATAAATCTAAATAACATGATTTTTTACGCTGTACCTAGAATCTTTCACAGGCGACAGATACGCGCAGGTACTCTTTTTGCAGTGGCCAGCGCTCACTCGTTTGCCGTATAATATAATAGTAATTTCGAAAATATTGGCATCTTCAATTGTCCAATGAGTAGATTCAAAAGCCTCACTCAATTAAATAAAACCCATGTCTGTGCCCTTTCTGAAAATCATCAAACTTACTAATGTCATACTTTATATTACCTTTAGGTATCTAAATTTCAACTGTCCTTAAAGTCATTATCGTTCTTTTTAAGTTCAGTTATGCTTCAATTTTGAACTTTCTTGCTTTAACTGAATAATCTGGGCATTAGCTATGTTAGGTGCCAAAAAAACCTCACATTCTGCTAAAACCATGTCAAATCCAAACTCAAGGCTATCGCTTTTATTTATACATGTAATTGTAACAACTAGGTCAGTTTTACTAAAATAACTTTGAAAATAATCAGGATTTACGTTAGTTTTTAATTATTTGTCTTTTGAAGGTTCAGTACATCTTAAAATGAAGTTCAGTAGCTCTGCCTACTCTCTGGCGGCCAGCCAAACTACCACAAACTAATATCATTGGGTATCACACTGTCGCAAATGAAAAATGCATAGTTTGAAACTTCAAATGTTGGCATTATGATGCATTTTTTTTTGAGGTTATAAGATGAACCTTTTCGAGGTGTGAGACAGAGACGTTATTTCTCCGAAACTGTTCACAGTTGCACTGGAGGGAGTCTTAATAAAGGTTCTGAACTGAAAAGGGGTTGGCATCAACGTCAATGGCGAGTATATCACTCGAGTATATCAAGTTTCTTACCAATTAAAATAGAACACAGTTGCTTATTTGCCTGAACTAGGTTGAATCTGTGCTTCAGACTATGGAGTACCTCAGTACAATCCTCGATGACCTCAGTAGAGCTTCCGAATGAGTGGGTCTTAGAATGAACAAAGACAAGACAAAGGTCATGTCAAATGCCGATGTAACACCCTCTCTCATGAAGATCGGAGACGCTACACTCGAAGTTGTAGACGAGTAGGTATGTTTATCTAGGACAAACTGTCCAGTTAGGTAAGTCCAACTTCGAGGAAGAGGTCACTCGTCGAATTTGATTTGGCTGGGCAGCGTTCGGGAAGCTATACGCAATATCTTCTCGTCCCACATATCGCAGTGTCTCAAGACGAAAGTCTTTGACCAGTGCGTGTTGCCAGTGATGACCTATGGCACTGAAACGTGGTCGCTCGTACATCGTTTTCGTGTGGTTAGTGTCAAAAAGGTTAAAAGTCACCCAAAGGTCAATTGAGAGGGCTATGCTTGGAGATTCCCTACGTGATCGAATCAGAATTGAAGAGATCCACAGGAGAACCAAGGTGACCGTCGTAGCCAGAAGAATTTCCAAACTAAAGTGGAAGTAGGCAGGGCTCATTGCTCGCAGAAGAGATTGCCGACGGGGCCGAAAGGTTCTGGAGTGGCTACCGCGTACCGGAAGACAGCGATGGAAGGCCTCCCACAAGGTGGACCGATGACCTTGTGAAGGCCGCAGGAATCCGCTGGATGCAGCAAGCACAGAACTTGGGGAAGTGGCGGTGCTTGAGGGAAGCCTATGTCCAGAGTGGACGTCTTTCGGCTGAAATGATGATGACGATGATACCATTCACAACCGTTACCGTTTACAAAAAGTTAATTTGTAGCTTTTCATTTAGTATTTACTTATCTAACCCTATTCCTTTCGTCCTTTTCCCACGTACCTAAGTGAAACTGAACCAGTTATCGAGACATCTCTATCCTAGTTTGTTGCTTGTCAATCCCATTATTCTTGAAGAAATCAAGCAATATGTATATTATTCTTTACTAGTATTCCAATAATCCCTCCGAAAAAACTTAAAATGCTTGCACGATTACTTAAATATGAACTACGTATCATACAAAATATTTTCGAATAGAATACAATTTTAGGTATCAAACTTAATAAGTACTCTGTTATTTTTGCGACATCATTATTTTGATATAATCGCCTAAGAGTACTCGTAGCTCACCTTATGGCCCACTTCACAAGGGTTAAATCTCCGTAGCCAATAGTCGCGTAGCAGCGCTACGAATCGAATCTCCGATAACAAAGTTGATGGAGCCTTATTAAGTACCTCTGGGGGTCAGAACTAAGGTTTATTTGACAGAATACTCTCCCATTGAAAGAACAAGTTTCTCTTTGCGTTTGAGGATAACGTAGATCCAGTGTTCAAATAAACTTATACACTCAAACTCAAAACATTTATTTTAATTAAAACAATTACATGCGCTTTTGAATTGTCAATTAGTTAGTCATTCAGAAAGATGAAGCTAATTGCCCGTCCTAAAGCGTAGTAGGTTCCTATAGAGAAGAACCGGCAAGAAATTCCATGGACACTCTTTTGAATCAATATTGTTACAAAGATCTTGATTAACGAACCAATGTTAAGTATAATAATAAAAATATAATAAATAAGAGCAAATTCAAACAAAGTTGTTTTCCGAGAATACGCATGAAAATGATGACGTTTTGCAGATGGAATTATTTTTATATCTTGGAACTGTTACCGAAACTGGGCTGCGTCGAGAAGTTGATGCAATAATTATGCGCGATGTAAAACATACGGGTGATTCAGTGTGTCATGTCACTGACCTACTAACTGCTGAATTTATTATGATGCTACTTCGGCCATTGCCATTATATTTCTTATTACAAAAGTGAGTGTAAACTTAAAAATAAATGCGAATATTTGCTT
The DNA here is from genome assembly GCA_947523025.1 of Dryobota labecula. Lineage (NCBI taxonomy): Eukaryota > Metazoa > Arthropoda > Insecta > Lepidoptera > Noctuidae > Dryobota > Dryobota labecula. The sequence goes on along the minus strand of OX383286.1, from coordinate 3,152,907 downwards.
TAAAAGTGACTTGATATCAACCATCATTCATCCATCTTGACTGCCTCATTGGTCTAGTGGTTGCAACCGCTACTGCTGAGCATGAGGTCCTGGGTTCGATTCCCAGATCGGGCAAAGTGTTATTGGTTTTTTCGATCAGGAATTACTTGGTAGCAGCCCGGAGTCTGGATTTGTGCCCGGTTGATGGCAATAGGCTCGCCCCCATGGAGTTAAACATAACTGGCGAAATCTGAGTGACTACCTGTGGGTGTAATATAGGCACACCTCTGCCTATCCCTTAGGAAAAAACAGGCGTGATGTTTTGTTGTGTTGAAATCTAAACTATGAACTTTGTTTTCCTGCCTACAATATCTTTCGTATTTTTATATTTTACTCTTGTAATCTTCTTTTTTGAGGGGCTTGTGGCTAAATAAAAACAGCCGCACGGGTCGTTCAATCTGGTTAAGCTACGCTTGCTGCGGTTGGTCCATGGATGGGTGAACATCTTTACATACCAAGACCTTTCCATGCCTCGTAAAGCACGTTATGCCGTTGGTCCTGGCTGTCATTCGTGGATCTTTGACAGTCGTTACGGGTCGTCAGAAGCCCGAAAGTCTGACAGCCAGTCTTTCCAAGTGGTATCGTATTACCCAGTAACTGGGTTATGGAGGTCAGATAGGCAGTCGCTCCATGTAAAATACGGGTAACCAACTGCATTCGGTTAGACGGGAAGCCGACCCCAACATAGTTGGGGAAAGGCTAGGCAGATGATGAATCTTTTCACTTCTCATGCTCTAAAAGTACGCCAATATAGCCTAACGAAGCGGGACTAAAGTGACCAATTTAGTCTCTAGGGAGTGAAAAGTAATTAGTTTTTTAATTTCCTTCATGTGACAGACACAACTCAAACAGCCAGTAAATATACTATTATCTGTGGAGTGTGGACCATCTTCATTGCGAAAATCTTGAGAGTTTTAGTTCCATGGTTTTTCCGCAAAGAAGGTGGCGCCATGTGTTTTAAATTGTTAATCTGTGACTGGTTTAGAAGAAAAAACTGACCGCGAAAATTTCAGAATTTTTGTCGAGTGGAAATTTGTTCGCTTTAAAATTTTATTAAGAATGTCCAGTGGCAGTGAAGAGTTTGACGTCGAGTAGCAAAAGTCATAATAGATAATCTTTTGACGCCAAAATCGCGGAAGATTTACCTAAAAACTTACGAAAGTTTTATGGACTGGAGGAATAATATTTATTAAATGTTTTTGTACTAAATTGACTATTTTTCTCACACTCAAAGTGAAAAGTACAGTTTTCATCTCGAGACTAAACGCCAACTTAATATACCCTCGGTTTCATTGACTCGCTCGGAAGTCAAACCACCTCTGGTAGGTATATTATGGCTTCGTTTAGTCCCTCGATACAAAATATACTACCTATTCTATTTTTTTCTGCGCATCGCGTATGTGCAATTTAATAATTATATGCGTAGATCAATTTGTTATTAAAAATTCTTCAAAGTTAAAGTACCTTGGGTTCATCCCAAGATCAAAAAAAGCTTCTGAATTAGAACATTGGCAAATATACTCATACTCACCAAACTTCGACAATGGCCGAGAAAATCAGCCTACAACACGTCAGAAAAACGCACTAAAGTTAAAAGAAAAGATACAGAATTAGCCATACATCATGATCTGGATAGGATTTTGGTTCTAATTCCGTCGATTATATCACTGGCACATCGCTGCAGAAAGCGATGCCAATATTAGACCGAGTATTGACTCCAGCTGAGATTTACATAGTGATCTAGAAAAAATGATTTTAGACCTGTCAGAGTTTGTAATGCTAGAACTAATTTGAGGTGACACTCTCACATCAAATTAGTGCCTGGTAGTAGGTTACTGGTTTTCTTAGAAATGTTAAATGATTTTTGTGTGTTATGAGTAGGTAATTCTCACAACGATAGATCTAGATAAAAAAGTCTATGGTAGCTGAAGTAGATAACTGTATTGTTAAAATAATTTAATAATAGGGATTATGGAAAAAGATTAGAATAACATGAATACCCAAATTAAGGCGATTCATCACATTAATAACACACACACATTAATTACACACATCACATTAATAAATGTGATAAATCGCCTTAATTGGGGTATTTTTTTTGGTATTAATAACACACCGTTATCAAAATTGCATTGAATAAAATAATGCCACTGTTATAAGAAAATATCAAAATGATCCTATCCTATTTTGCTAAACATCATAAAACTTTTCTTATCCAATACGTCAACAATACATAACAATATTAACCATTTAACACGATACAAGTAAATAACAAAACAGTTTGTCGCCATAACAACAATGTTAACAGCATTTGTTAGGTTTCGGCAGATACAGGTAAGATAACCAGTTCCTCTATGGTTGAGGATTCCGGGTGAAGCTTGCTTCCACCTTAGGCCTTATCATCACTTACCATCAGATGAGATGAAACCCAAGAGCTTCCCCGTTGTTGCTAAATATATATATATATATAGATAGGGTGTATCTATTCAACACAAAATATTTTAAGAGATACACCTAGTATAGGTGGTAAAAAACCATGGAAACGATTTTTTTTTAAATCTGAGTATTTTATTAAAAAAAAAAAAAATGACTTGATAATGATTAATTATCAAAATTCACCGCGCTCGTGCCGCCACCGTCGCCGCGTCCGGGCGGGTCATTCATAGAATAAGTAAAATTTTGGAAAATGCAACTCCTTTGCAAAATATCTCAAGCAATTTTAAAATTATAATAATTATGTAAAAATATAAAACACTTACATAAAAAAAAAATCACTTCTATGGGTTTTTTACCACCTATAGATGGTCCGCTTAAAATATTTTGTGTATGAATAGATACACCTTATAATATAATACGCTCGTCGTCCGATACAGCCTCTAACTATCCCACAAAAAAGTTATCTCCCTTAGCATTTACAATGACCTTCATTGAAACTCAAACAGGCAAAGGTCTCGAAACCATTGTACTATACTATATATACCTACCTATAACATTTTTTGGAGAGCTGATGATAAAACCTTTTGTAAAGCTTAGTTAACACAAGTTTTGCCTATTCAACTTAGGTTGCTAATAGTCTGTTTTCTGAGCTTGCAGTACACTCTGTGTACTGTAAAATTTTGCTACACTGAGGTTGGTTAATTCCCTGCAGGATATTCATACCACTGTTACGTCTTTTATCTGTTCTGTGTCTGTTACTATGGCCAACTTCTCTTCATTTCTTCTTTATTCCCGTGTGCATTCCTATGACATATCTCATAAACACTATTGATTATATTTTTTGTAACTTCGATGGGTGCCCACGCGAACGCCTACTACATTTTTATATTTGTTAACATTCGTGATTTCCAGATCTGCTGTTACACGTGTCAAATATTTATATTAAAGAATTCGTCAAGTTTATACATATCTATCTATATATCTATGCGTCGTAAAACAAAGTCGCTTTTTATGTGTTGTCTCTGTGACCTCTTAGATCTTCTTAACTGCACAATGCAGCTTTCACCATCATTTAACACATGACATATCATGACATATCTCATAAACACTATTGATTATATTTTTTGTAACTTCGATGGGTGCCCACGCGAACGCCTACTACATTTTTATATTTGTTAACATTCGTGATTTCCAGATCTGCTGTTACACGTGTCAAATATTTATATTAAAGAATTCGTCAAGTTTATACATATCTATCTATATATCTATGCGTCGTAAAACAAAGTCGCTTTTTATGTGTTGTCTCTGTGACCTCTTAGATCTTCTTAACTGCACAATGCATTTGTTCCGGAAGGTTTATGGTTGAGCTTTTGGCTAAGTAATAACAGCCGCACGGGTCGATCGATCAAGTCAAGCTACGCTTGCCGCGGTTGGTCCGTGGATGATCCATCTTTAAATACCAAGACCCCTCCGTGCTTCGGAAAGCACGTTAAGCCGTTGCTCCCGGCTGTCATTCGTGGATCTCTTTCTTTGATTCCAGAAGTTTTATTTGTATAGTACATTAATATTAAACTTACATCTTAAGGCTCCTACAAACAGGCGCGACACGCGACGTGACACAAAGGCACTGCTCGTCACGCTACACGCGGTGCCTTTGTGTCGCATCGCGTGTCGCGCCTGTTTGTAGGACCTTTAATATGGTTAAGAAATATCGATGTTTTTTCAAGTGGCATAAACCGTGCAAAGCAGGGGCGGGTCGCTAGCTTAAAAATCTTCTAAATATATAAAACAACGTCGGGTTAGTTACACCATTTATAGCTCAAGAACGGCTGGACCGATTTTTATAATCTTCGATTTGCTGGATTTTTCTCCACCCCGAATAGCAGAATAACTTTTAAAACATGGGAAAAATTCACGAAAGAAATTTATAAAGAAAATTCATTTTCTCATACATTTTGTATGGAACGGTTTTTTTATGATATCTCGAGAACGGATTGGGGAACCGGGGAACATGAAATCACGCGGATGAAGTCGCGGGCAGAAGCTAATAAATGATAAAATATTTGCTTTTTAGTACGAGTTTGGAATTGCCTTCCTAGAGCCACCAATAGTTTGAAAAAGTTTTCGGTAAAGGTAGCTTTCACAGCTACGATATTTCAAACGCATGCTAGAACAGCCGTACTAAATATTACAAGCCACAAAATATAGTAGTTATTTATTTGAACAGTTAATGGCCCATCATAACAATGTTTACGTCACAGAGCCTATTAATTCGGAGTCGCCTGTCGTCGTTGATCATTCGTATTATTTCTTACATTCCATAACAATCGTTGGCACATGCTTCTCCAGGCTGTTACATAAGGGGTCTTCACGCTGGCACGGTTGGAGGCCGGCCAGACCCCGTGCATTGCCCAGAGTATTTTTTTTTACGTCTGGCTGACGGCCATTTTTGACGCCATCTTTGTATAAGTTCGTTGACTATTTTGATAATCAGATAGTTCATGATTTTAAACTTTGATAGGATAGGATATTCGGTTGTGCTCGTAGAAATAACGTTTTCTTAATATCATGGTGCTTTACTGATTTCGTGCGAGCATGATGTAGTTACAAATCATATGTTTTCATTTTTCTATGACCAAGTTGAAGCTCATTTTGAAAAAGATAATTAGTGACCCGTTATCATTTTTGGGTACTCGTAGCCTGTTTACACGATTTTTGCTGTAAGATTTATGTTTTATATAACTTGATCTTTTGCCATAGCCAATCCATACTAATATTATAAATGTGAAAGTAACTCTGTCTGTCTGTCTGTCTGTCGGTCTGTATGTTACGTTTTCACGCCTAAACCGCTGAACCGATCGTCATGAAATTTGGCAGAGATGTAGCCTGGGATATGGAGACGGACATAGGCTACTTTTTTACGCGATAACCGACCTCTACGCGGGCGGAGCCGCGGGCAAAAGCTAGTTCTTTTATACATAGGGTTTTCTTAATAAATTGATATCGGATTCCGACTAACAGCCAACGCCCATATTTTTTTCAACCAATATCAGCTTGGAAAAAGGTTGTCTATGCAAAAAGCGTTTCACGTCTAGACTCCCCAGATTTCTCACCCAAACTGTTCTAGTTTTCTTGTCACGAGCACGTTGTTTCTAAACAATTTTTTCATTCCCCTGACATTGGCTTGTGTCCAATATAATTTATTCAACAGTTATGCCTTTCAAAATATCACCATTGCACTGTGCAGCCGACGTCAAGGTTCTATGGCTTGACTATTTATATAAATTAGCAAATATTATATTTGATACGTCCATCTTGTTAGATTGATGATAGCTTTCGGCTGTTATATGGTGGGTTTATTTTTTAATTTTACTGCTTGGCGCAGTTTTGATTATGTAATTGGACCAGTTATTATACTTTGTTGTTTCAGTATATCATGTTATGCTTCAGGCATAAAAATATTGTTATCGGTTTTTCTGTTTTACCTTCTTAAGTTATGGTTTATAATGTGTGTGGAGTTTCTTGTCCGTTCTTCTCCATAGGAACCTACTACGCTTTGGAATGGGCAACTAGCTTCATCTTTCTGACTGACCGACCCCTTGACAATTCAAAAGTACCAGTGTTTGGTTTATTTGAAATAAATGTTTGAGTTTGAGTTTGAGTTTAATAGGATATAGTTTGTAATTTTGTAATTTTATTTGTCGGAGTAACCATAGATTTTTCAACTCATGCCCAAAAATAGAGATGTTGTTACGCACCCAATATATTACTGTTTCCTTTAGTAGACACTAAATAAAAGAGTCACATTAGTTAGAATAAGGAAATGACTTGTTCATTATCTTAAGAATTAACGTCGTTGGCAACGACAAGTTTATTAGAAGAATGTGTATTAAAATCTAATGAGAGAGACGTGTCAAAAACCTAGATTATAGGTATTACCTGCCCATTGTCTTGTTATCTAACTCAATGTCTAGCCAGTTCTAGCTTCATAAAAACTGAGTGATGGACACTTACATATGTTTTTGTTTTTCACTTCGTTTTTCTTCCAAGCCTTGTATAACATTTGGCAAGAGATGAGCTGATGCTCCCAAAATTCTCTCAGCGGCCTCCAACTCTTCAATGCATAGACATTCCAACATTATCACGATTCAATAAATACACTTAAGAAGCCATTTGTACATAATAAAAGTATTGGGGCATCTGTTTCGTGTGTATTGTATATAGCGGTGTAAATGTGGGTCGTAACCCCTTCTGAACACCTCGAAATAGACTGGAGAAAACGAACAGGAATAGATATCTACTGAGCCCTTTATGTGGTGGTATTTCGTATTTTAATGTGTTTGGTATTTGGAATGGATTTGTAATTTATGGAATGCTTTCGCTTGCTCTTTGAAGATTTTACATAACTCTAAATTCCATCTTAATAGTTATTTTCTCTTGTTTCAGCGATGCACATGGTGGCGTGACACCGGGTTGACGTGAATCAATCCGCGAGATGTCTCAGCCGCCGGGACGCGGTCGCGCGCGGCCCCCGGGCCCCGCTTCCCCCCTCAACTACCGTCCCCCCTCACCTTGGGCCCCCAGCCCACCCCCACTCATCTCAGGACCCAGGCACTCTACAGCTATTGTGACACCACCTCCAGTCCATCCATCCCCAAAACCATTTCGACCTTTACACTCCCCTCACAATTTACGGCAGCACTCTCCCTCGCCTAGTTCTCATTTTTCCATCTCTCCTTATCCTATGTCTCCGATCTTGGGGCAAAGTCCGGAGTACTATTACTCGTCGCCTTACGAGCCGGTTCGGGAGTACGATTACGCGGGAGTGCCTCTGGAGCCGCCTCCGCCGCCGCGACCCATGATTTATGAAGAGGATGAGGAGGAACGAGGTCCTTCTACGGCGGAGATCATTGCCCAGCAGTCGCAAGAGGGCTACGTGGACGAGAAGCTAGCAGAGTATCAGGCGACTATTCAGTTATTGCAAGGTGAGTGGTAAATTATATTAGTTATTATGAATGACGGAAGGCAAAATGAGTTTGATTTATCAAATGGATTTCATCCTTCATCTAATATAAGCAACCAAACACACTCTTTCTCATTTCACAGTTTTGTACTCACTCGATGTACTTATTTGTTTAAATTGTTCCTCAATTATTAAGCCAATAAAATAATATAGTCCATAAAACTCTGTGATGATATTAATTGTAGTTACTGTTAACTTCTGGTTAATATTTCTCACAAATTATTTTCGGGGTTCAATCTTTCGGAAACTCCTGGAAAACTTTCTTCTCGGATCATTTTCGATTCAAATAAACAAAAGGGATTGGCAGATGTTCAGAATAAACTAATTCGAACAGCATCTAAACCGAAACCAGGTAACGTTGCCACACAAAAAAGAGTTTCACGATAAAATAAGAAATTACGATTAGGGTTATGGTGTTTTTACACCCAAAGTATCTTTTGGTTTGTGTCTTTGTGATTACAATTCAGTTATTTCCAAGATTAATGTGCAATATAATTCCGTAAACCGTTACTAGTTTTATGTATCTTTTAAACTTTATGCATCTTTAAACTCAAAAGATGACGCATCATGTTTCGTGATAATGACCAAGATTATGATAAGTCAAGTTATGGTTTCATTTTCTGATTAAAGATTTTGATGTCAGTTAGTATATTTAAGGAAAAAAATCAACATACCTACATGTTTGAGTATTCACGTCTTTTATTTTATTTTCATGACTGATCAGAAGAGCTTTAATGCAGTGTATAGTTTTATTCTGGTATAGAGAAAGAATACGTGCGTGACTTCAAATAAACCACCGTTTATAATGCTATTGGGATAGAGATTTTAACTATACAGAGTGTCTCAAATGTAGTGGTCTAAATGCAAATGGGGAAAAGCGGAGGTGGCTACCTATCATTTAAAAATGTAAAAGCTGGGACATTATCAACAGTTTTTTCGCTAATTTAATAATTTTCAAGAAATTTTACACTTTCACTTGGATTTGTCGAATCTGTGAACAAAAATTTCGACGTAGCGAGTTCAAATTTGCCTGGAAGATGCCTTGATAGTGTAGGTACGACTGTGTTCATATTTTTACGTTCAGTATGGCTCTCCAACGCTTCAGATTTTGTTTTTACTTGTACTTTCATACTTTTTATTAAACTTTAGCGAAACAGTCTAAGCCCAGCAAAATTTTCTGAGCTTGCCCATTACTCCCCATTTGTATTTGGACCACTACGTTTGAAACATCCTGTAGGTATGTTGAAACCTACGTCAAGTCCCGGTTCCTATTTCCAATCGATTTGCTAAGACGTCATTCAGTTTTATCGTTTCTCGAACACAGGTGGGTCATGCAGTTGAATGTATCGGCGAATAATTTTAGAACAAGCTCCTAATTTTGGAACAATGTCGATATTCGAGAGCGTGTGATTCAAAGCTTCGTAACCTCTGGTCTGGTCTGGAAATCTGGAATGTTAGATCGTGATCCTGAAATGTTTGGTGATGTGTTCGATATTTTTATGATCTATTAGCTGCTGCCTGCGGCTTCGCCCGCGTAGCTTTTTCTAAAATAAAAGTGTCTGTTTGTAATGTAAGATTTTTTTTTGTTAAATCCACGCTGGCGCTCCCTTGGGCAGCAACTAGTCGAAAATAAAATCACCCTAAAAATCAAATTACGCCTTGGTTACTCCTTATAACATCAGCTATCTGTTAGTGAAAGTCCCGTCAAAATCGGTCCAGCCGTTACGGAGATTAGCCGGAACAAACAGACAGATAGACAGACAAAAATATAAAAAAATGTGTTTTTGTTATAAGTACCGTTTATACTTTCATTATGCATTTAGTATCAAGCTGTTATTTTGAAAATACAAACAGACACTTCATTTTTATTTATTTGTATAGAAGATGTTAGGTGGGAGACAGTTGTGGAACTTCCCGTTATGAAGATTAGATGAACCATACGGTGGAATGGATACATAGGCAAAGCTTTAAAAGTTTCTGGTAGTCCCAGCAGTATTGTATTATGAATGCAGAAAATATTTTACACATTTTAGTTGTTGACGAAAAGATCCATATTCAGCTTAAGTATGAAGGTCCTACGGGTCTCAGGCGTCCTGTCTATGAGAGAGAGTGGGCTGAAATGGACCTGCGTCTCCACCACGCACGCCCAGTGCGGGAATAAAAGATAAATGTTGCTTAAGTCATGTGATTCTGATAAGCTCTACAGTATTTTTAACTGTTTTGACTTTGCAAATTCAACTGAAGTTAAATATGCAAATAAAAGAAGAAAAACAAACAGCAATCCGTTGCAATTTCCGTTCACGTTCTGGTCTTTCTCTTACGTTTTTGTAGATTTCATCACATCGCAAAAATTTCGCCAGTGGCTGCCAAATTGCAGGTTTGCAACAAATTGCAAGCAGTACATAAACAAACAGATTGGGCTATATTTACTGCTCGATCAAGTTCAATGACGTTAGTCTTTTGGCGAAACACTTTGAATCATTGCTCTTTGAGGTGGTGACAAGGCCTTATTTATAGCGTGATCATTTTGGGCTTATTCCACAAATCCCCCCTGAAAATCCCCCTTAGGAGAAAAAGTGGAATCTGAAAACAGTCTAGAATTCACCCCTGATAATCCCGCTAAGGGGGGAAAACTAGAATTGAAAAAACAAAAAAGAACTTATTCCGCGATCCCCTGAAAGTGATTTTTTTTACGAGAGAATCCCCCTCAGTGGAAAAAACTGAACACTAGTTCAGTTTTTTCCACTGAGGGGGATTCTCTCAGGGGGATTAGTGGAATAAGCCTTATTTTGTGAGAAATTGACGTGATTTTGGCTTAATTTGGGCTGATACTGTATCGTAAAGAAGTCAAGTTATGGTTTCATTTTCTGATGTCAGTTTTTATATTTAAGGAAAAATAAAAACATACTTACATGTTTGAGTATTCACGTCTTTTATTGTATTTTTATGACTGAATTAAGTTGTAATTGGAAAAAAAAACTGGCCAAGCACGTATTGGACCACGCACAATGAAGTGTTCCGTAGTTGGAATGAATATACCCCAAGTACAAACTTAAATGTTATAATAAAATACCTTCTGATATTTATTACTATTAAATGAAAGAAAATTTAAAACTCATATTAAAAGCATACTTTGTAAACAAGTATATTACAAACTAGCAGCCCGTCCCGGCTTCGCACGGGGTAGACAATTATTTCCGAGTTTTTTGTAGACATTATGATGTTCTTCAATATTGTTGTACATTATTTTGTTCTATCGCTAATAGTTTCGGCAGCGCATTCGACGAAAGACATTTTAAGACTCATTTTTCTACACCTTCGGTTACATTGTTCAAATTTTACCAAGGATCCCTAATTTTTTTCAAAATGAAATGTAGCCTATGTCAAATTGGAAGAATGTAGCATTCTATTGGTGAAAGAATTTTTTAAATCGGCCCAGTACTTTTTGAGCCTATTCATTACAAACATACAAAAATAGGTACAAATCTTTCCTCTTTATAATATTATTATATTATATTATATTATATATATATAATTATATATTATATTATATTATATTATATTATATTATAATATAAGTGTAGATTAGAGGATTATATCCAAGAACAGAATGCTTGGAAACATGCTGGTCCAGCTCCATAAGACAATTTAGGGTCTAGACAACATCAAACTGGTTGCTACTTAAATTGTATAATTTTTATGATATTAATTTTATTTTCTGTGATTAATATACATTAACTCACACAAACTAACAAACACACAAACACACTTACTATATGTTAAAATTTTAGGAAAATCATCTACTTTTACAATGGTTGTACCATTGTAAATATGTGAGCACCATGTACATATCTATCACATAATTAATTTGTCTGTCGTTACTTCACTTTTCATTCAATGTTGTCTTCATAATTTAATTCATACGTCCTTAACAAAATAATGCGTAATTATATCTATATTTTGTGTAAACAGACATGACACAAAAAAAAAAAAAATACGAGGCACAGTACAGTAACGAGAATATTTATTTCAGGCATTTTTTTTTTGTCATAACACTACATTTTCTTCCTCGTAAGTGTCATTACTGTTTCGCCAACATGTCTCGTTGGGCGATCATGTGGAAAATCGAATATTCGCAAATTACCTTCCATGTACGTCACAACACCCACCACCTACCCGTGATAGGGAATTCTTGATGGCTTCTCATGGCCAAGATAATGTGTGATGACGTGGAATAGCGAAGATCTTAAGTTATTGAATATTGTGGTTTATGTTGACGATATTTTGCCTTGCGCTAGTTGTTTCTGAGTGCGGTTTTATGATATTATGGTTTGTTGCTTCTTACCGGAATTGGTGGATCTTTTGTTGATGAGAAAACTGGCCAAATGCGTGTCGGACCACGCTTAATAAGGGGTTCCGTAGTTGGGACGAATTTATCCCAAGAACAAACTTAACATTGTAGTTGAAATACATGTTATCCCGTACATTTCAACTGAAAATGTAAGTTTGGACGCACAATACTGAGAAATTTACCATTTTATATTAAGAGCATAGACTTCTTATTAATTTTCCTGTAATTTATAAGTAAGTATAGAAGTATTTTCTGTATTTTTTTTCTAAATTGTAGGCTCAGTAGTTTCGGTGAAAAGGGAATGGTCAATTTTCATCTATTTTCTTAAATAACTTTAAAAGTAATTATGTTAAAATTATAAAAAAAATATACCTGAAATCCTTACAATAAGCCCTTTCATTTGATATTGAACAAACGGTACAGTTCGCATTTTTTTTTACAATTTTCTGTTTTACCCCCCAAAATTAAAATCAAAATCCCCCATATTCAAAATTCATTTATTTTCGTTATACGTCCGTATTTGGGTCACGATAGTTCATATGTGTACTAAATTTCAACTTAATCGGTTCAGTAGATTTCGAGCAAATTGGCGGACAGACAGACACACGAGTGATCCTATAAGGGTCCTGTTTTTTCCTTTTGAGGTACGGAACTTTAAAAATAGAATCAAAGTTTGCAAATCTTCGAATTTTGTCTTATTATCATATTTATTTCAGCCAAAAGTCGACCACTGCTGGACATAGCCTCTCCCAAACGTCGGACTGGTCATGGACTGGTCTAAAATTCATCTAAGCGGAATCAATGATTAAAACGTATGCAATATTAAAATAAACTATGATTGGGAAAATTCCTGATGATAGTTTCTTTTAATATTTCCACAGGTTTACTTAGATTTAATTACTCAAATTATTTCTTATTCATTTTCATCGTTTAGGAAAGCAATGTAAATTTACGGCGTTTTTTGTTCTCTGTGGCAGTTTTCAGTAATACCAATTGCATTCTTTTTTCTACTACCAATTCACTTTACCTGGTTATGTTTCCCGTATCAGGGGGTCTACTCCCTAAGCACGAAGTCCGTCGTTTCGGGTTTCGTTTCGGGCGTTTCCTACTCCCTATCACCAACGGACGGACGATTCGTTCGAGGCCCGACGAAGAATGAATGACAACACGATTTGACAACTGTCCCTACTCCCGATGCGTTTTTGCCCGTCCGATAAGTTGAACTTGACACTTGTTTTGACGGAACCTTGTGTCAGTTGATACGACATCAAAATAGTTATCGTTCTGTCGACGAACGATTATAATTGTTTATACTATTTAGAGACAAAGTAAGGAATTCCTAAGTATGGCTGCTTTTTTATTGCTTGACAAAGCTATATAGGAAGAGCGGAGGCAACGTCGACAATATTTACGCCAAGAATTTAGGTTGGCGAGTATTCCCGACGTTACTGACTTATCTTAAGCTATTTGGCAATTTTGCTATTCTGAATTTGACGTTTTCAAACTAAAATTTAGATTTTCTAACTAAATCTGACTATTATTAATCGTGATTAAAAAGATGTAGAATAAAATCAATTAGTTGTCATGAACTAAACTTCACACCAACATCTCGACTACTGGTACAAAATCAGTACTGTTACTGTATATATTTTTTTTCATTTCTTTTGCTTATATCTCGAAAATGGTGCGTCCTATCGCAAAAATAATGAAAATTTCGACCCCCTTTTAGATACCCCAAGCCCCTGAAACTCAACATGTTAGTATTTTTTTTTTTTTTTTCCACAGCAAATGTGAAAAATTCTATATAAAGCACGTTGAGGCTGCCCAGCTCCTGCGCGCCTCCGGCCAGAGTCCGTGTCCGTGAGTTTCTGCAGCGGTTGGGGCCATTTTACGAAATGAATAAGAAACTAAAATAAAATAATTTTCAAACTTCCCGGCTAGTATCGTTGAAATAATTTGAAAATTTCCGTCAAAATTTCAAAAAGGAAAAAGGCAAAGGTATCAACAGGATAATGCCGGTTTCCGGACAAAAATGTCAAAAATAATTCTAATCTTTATAATAAAAAGTATATTGTTAAAAATGTAGTCATTTTCTAAAGAAAAAATATTGATTTTTGTTTATTTAGCTTGAAAACCACAAAATAATTAAACCGGTAATCGACCGGTAAAATAGCACAACTCTATTGTCATCAATCGCCATGCGTCTTTCGTTCACGAATATTGTCTACGATTCCGTTGGAAACTGATGAATCCGAAATTACTAGGGAGTAGGGTTCAGTCCGACGTGTCGGACTACTAACGGCCGGGCTCGTTACTTCGTTGACGGACTTAGGGAGTAGACCCCCAGCACATCAACGAATTTCTGTGAGAGTTCATCGGTGGAAGTCACGCTATGTTTGCGGATATGTTCGTTTCCCCCTTTATTAGAAGGTTGATTGATGTTTATTTGTATTTTATTTTTTTCATGAATCATTTGCGTGTTTTTTTAGTACTTTAATAATGACTGGGATATATAGATAGATAGTAGGGCAGCATTTAAAAGTCAAATGATTGTCAAGTTTCTGCATTGATATTTAAAGTTAATGGTCCCTTATTATGAATACGAGTAGTAATCCTTATCTCCTGTATTTTGGGTGCGTTTTACAAACATTTCTTATTCGCTTGTGACACGTACTGTGTGAGAATAGCATATGCCATAAGCCAGTTAGTAAGGCTGGGCTGGCTTTCCAGTTTGCACTGGGAGTACTTATGTATTTATGTATCGCCACTCGAGGTTAATTTAATGTCCAAACTTATCCCAGATTCACAAACATCCCAAAAAATTTAGCTCATTTATTTATTTATTTAACACGTTTAAAGTCCATATTTATATTGTGTTTAAAGGCTCCTACAAACAGGCGCGACACGCGACGCGACACATAGGCACCGCGTGTCGCTCGACGAGCGCTGCCTTTGTGTCGCATTTGTTTGTAGGACCCTTAAAACCAATTATAATTATTAAAGACAGAGATACATACACATAGAAAATATAAAATTCTTGTAAAAAAAAAAGAAGAACAATACTTTCATGAATCAATCTCACAATACTTCTGATTGACATGCCAATAAAATCTTCGTCCATTTATTGACAATCAGTTCTTGTTGGGTTAGAATCCAAAAGATCAGCGAAAGTGCAAGGTACTGGGGACTTAGCAACGCGCAACAGTCCGACATGGGGGCACAGCAACCAGTCTGTGCTTTCTGCCGCGCCAGCACAGCATCCAGATGCGTCTTGCAGGCTGTGGTGTGCTGATCTCGTGCTTGCCTTACCTCTAATGAGTTATATCCGAGGTAACCCAATAGAAATTTTGTCAGATAGAGGTTAGGATAATAACCATGTTTACGCTTATATAAAAACCTAAGGAATGCGCAGGAGCTGGATTATAATTTACTACGGACGAGTGTATAAAAAAATATTTTGATGACTTGTGTGGTGCAAAAATCGCAGCAATTACGCAGAACAAAACCCAGCCTTTGGTAGGATTGTTTAGCTACCGTGACAATATGGTCGTGGAAGGTGAGCTTTCGGTCAAATGTGACTCCCAGATCTTTCATGGTCTTTCATGTATAATCAAAGACGTAGATAATACATATTTGACGACACTAACATCCACGCAGCAGACAGAGTTAAATCGTTACTCTTTATCTATCAGTTAGTTATAGAAGTTAGAGCTTGGTGGTATGCCAAAAGTGATAATTTGTGAGGCGGTGTAGGCATGGACACCACGTCAATCACTATCGGGGACATGTGTGTTACTGTCAATCATGATGCAGCTTTGCTAAATGTGAAATACTTTTAGTTTCTTCGTGTCTTGTAGAATGCGTCAGTTGCGGGTAACGCTCTGTTTCCATTTCGCGTACGGATAGTTTGAATTTTGTTTGTACTTAAATTGGAAGGTGGGAGTGGGATGGACATTCTGAAATGAACAAAACTAAAGTGTGCATTTATTTGTATTGTCTCCGTCATTACGTCTAATTTAAACATATACAATGTCCTACGTAGATCATAATTCTGCATTTAGAAGATTTTTTTAGCGTAATGTCATGTTCATGTTTTCTTTATTCGTGTCATTTAATCCTTATTATTTTGCTCTCTCTATCGTAGTTTGGCCAATATTACAAGGCCACAAATCCAAATAGTACTGCATGTTGCTGCTAAATCGCAACTGTTCATATACCACCAGATATAATGCTTGTCCATATCTACAAGTATCAAAGGAGCTGTTATAATATATTTATCTGGCACTCTAGCAAGAGATGACAAGCAGTTTATTCAACTGTTAGTGTTACATAACTATCACACAAGAATTTAACTGGATTCTCTTCTAAAAAAACACAATTACCAATTTCCAACTTACTTACATCTCCATCGCCACTTCTAACAATGGCATTCGCATCTCTTAATGTTTTATGATCGTTTAAAGAATCGGTTTGGTAGCCAAAATAAACATAGCTAATGTAACGTGCACATGCATGTAGCAGTGAACCTGTGAGATCATCCACCTTGCCGGATCGGTAGGCGAATGACGAACGCTTCCCGTGTTACGACATTTCTATTCTAATTTACTTATCGTTTGGTGTTGGTCTACTTTTGGTGGGTTGGCAAGGTCGCCATCGGATGTTGTGTTCTTCTATTGGGTTTAGATGTGTTCTTGACTCGGATGTATTTTATGGTTTATGCGGTAATGAACCAATATTTGGGTTCCTCTTTCGCATAGAAATACTTAATAAGAAAATAAGGTTTTTACCTGATGTCTCTCAGGTGTCTGTACTTTGATGGTGTTGTTACCACTTGACGAAGTTGATTAGTAACTACTGATTTATTACGGTTCTCGTCACTTTTGTGATCATTTCTAATTTAGTTTGTCTTTGATGACTTTCATTTAGCTCACCTCCAATTGTAATTGTTTTGATCTTTGTATCCACACACTCGTTTGATGTCACCCCTAGAACAAGTTCGATTGCATTCACATTTGGCACTTAACGTTCTTGAAGTTTTCCTGTGATAGATTATCTTTCATTTTGATAATAGCTTCTTTCATTTAGCTCACCTACATTTCTAATAGTGTCGACCTTTGTACACAATCGTTTGACTTTGATGTCACCATCAGAACCAGGTTGATTGCACTTCACATTTGGCACTTAACGTTCTTTGAGTGTTCCTCGTGATATCTTCTCTTTAATTTTGATATCATCTTCATAACGAGCATCGTCTGATATAACAATGACATTGGCGGGCTCTTTCATCATGTTCATGCGTTATTTTTAACTGAAGTGCAGTTGGAAGGCTGAACATTAATCATCGATGGTTCAGAGAACTGAATCATAATTACATGCTTGTGCGTAATTAGCGGATGTGTGCCAGAATGTTGATGAGCGCCGAATAATTGGGATTATTTCAGTGGATGAAATTGTAGTAAATATTTTGATTTGAGCAAAAACTTTCCTGTAAAAGTTTCGTTAGCTCGGAACTTGCTATCGTGTGTGACATGAATTGGTTGTAGAAGTATCCAAACATTGTGAATCTAGGTATAAATGACCAAAGTTGTATATTATCTAACCTTTAAAGGAATCCACTGATAGTCTGCTTTGATTTTAATTAATTGCATTTAAAAAAACGATGTTATACAAATCAGCAGACAGATCGAACGGAGTTAGTTTCAGCTAGCCAGAGACGTCACGAGATTAGATGCAATCAGGTAAGATAAAAAGATCTCAATGCCAGCGGAATGAATTCGGGTCCAAAGTTGCATCACCAGTTGAAATAAATAATAGTAAATCTAATCCACGTTCGGTATCGCTTCGTGTTAAAAACGTGAGCAATTTTGAGCTAGATAAACAGTATCTAACGATTTAAGTTTCTTTTGTAAAACTTTGCATGTTCGTGCAATTTAGTTTCTTTACAAAGTGTTTGCAAAACTCTTTGAAATAGACCAATAAAGTCTAAGCACAATTTTTTTGTTACCATAGTCATTCATATTGCCTGGTTTTAGTTGGTGCGGTACATTAAACTTCCCAGCATCACGATTGTTACAATAATATATTCGATTTGAGTAGGTAATCAGAATGTATTCGACTAGATTTTATGCTCTCCAATATAACTAGTATATGGCCATAGTTTTATCCACAAACGACAAATATTATTAAAATTTGATTGCTGAATTTTGAGGGGTAGGGCGATTAATTTGATTTGTCTGTCTGGCTGAAGCGACGGCGCTGGCGCCCCCCAAATTTAAACGCTGCGCTACCCTCTGTCGCCTGGCCGACAGCCAGTTCGTCTTCTCCTAGATAACTTCATTCAAAGCTTACAAAGTTTCTTTTTAAAACAATCGTAAATGATCACTCTTGCACAAAGAACAATTGGATTGTTAGTAAGCAGGTACACTGCAATTCATTATTTTTCATGCCTGCTACTTTTCATTTGCTACATGGCGTGGACATTTTTCATACTCTTTTCTTGCGTTTTCACTTTGAATGCTTATTTTTCTTCGTCTTCTTCGTCAGTAACAATTAATAGAACAATAAATAACGCTACATTCGTTTTATTTATTTTTCTACAAATTGGTAGCATTTAGTCGACTGTTTCACTGAACTCTTTTCATCAATCTTTAAGCCCAAATCTGTTACTTCCGGTATCATTTGTTATAAATTCGTGGATATCATCATAAATTATACACATGCGCAATTTGCCTTCAGATATATCGGTTTCACCATCTCTTACAGCTGATTCGAGTGTGATCCTATCGTCATCCGCCCCCGTGCTGATCCCGCTGACGTCATCAGTTAATCGTGTATAAGATACACGGAAAGTGTTAGAAAATTCGAGGTCGATGCACGACTCGTTATTTTCCTACATCTCATTTCTATTATTGCATGTTTAACATATCGTAAGATATTTCTAGCTGTGCTGTGTCTGTGTGATTTTCTTGTTTGTCTTCGTCGTCTGGTATAAATTGGTCTTTGTCTGCGGATTTACTCGAGTGATAAGTTTTTATTGCCTCTTAGATAATATATGGACGTGGCTTAGATAATCTGTTCGCTTCAGATTTTACACTGCAATTTCTATCTGATGTCACACCGTTTAGCTGACATATTCTAATGCATCCAACATGACTCATCCTGAAAACTCATTCTGTTACAGCGATGCTTTCTGGAATATGTATGAGAGACAATGCTTTCAGTTTAATAGTAAGCTTTTAAGACCATTAGCTAGCCATTGTAGTTATCAACGGGGGCGAGTAAATTAGTGCCAAAATCCAGCACAAGCTGTGGCACATTGTGGCTGGTTAGTTCTATTTCAGTAGTCTTGACATATTTTATGAATGTGGGTTGTAGAGATTAGTTTAAACAGAAATATGAGCGTGGTTAATAATTGTTTCAAGAAGACATATGTAAAAAAAAAAAAAAAAAAACTCAACATTGATATCGACGGTTTAAAGGTAATAAATGAGTCATGAATGCCATCCTACTTAAAATAGGACTTTAACTAGGATGGCATACATGACTCATTTTCGACCAAAATGTCGCTTTTAACCGTCGATATAGATATCACTAGAATCTTATAATAGTTTCAGTTTTATTTTTCAAGATGCAAATTGTTTTCTTTATTCCACCCTTCTCATGGCGATACTCAATAACGACTTTTAAGTTAAGATTTTTTCCTTATACAAGAACTATATTATAATTTTAGCAGTGTAACTAACATAGGATCGTTAGTCATAATGCCAAAATGAAAAGCATTTCCGTTCCGTACATGATCCATATAATCCAATTTCATCCATTCACTTTACCAAAAGTTTAGCAGAAACTAGAGTTTCATCCAATATTTGGGATGCTTGTTATGAATTTCATGAAAACTATAAAGCAGTTGTGTCATTCCAAGATTTCGACAATGTTTGAGTTTGTCACGTGTCTACTTGCTATTTACGACTGACCTATATGCGAATCTGAGGCTATGAATGAGAGACTTCTAAGAACCTCTCACACTGTATATGTATGAGATGAGTGTTCTATTAAGAATTTGCCAAAAAGGCATGTAAGGTCATATTTGTCTGGCAAAGGTATGTTGTATTTAGAGACGTGATACAATTGGAAGCTCTATCTACACTAATATTATAAAGAGGAAAGATTTGTACCTATTTTTGTATGTTTGTATGTTTGTAATGAATAGGCTCAAAAAGTACTGGGCCGATTTAAAAAATTCTTTCACCAATAGAATGCTACATTCTTCCAATTTGACATAGGCTACATTTCATTTTGAAAAAAATTGGGGATCCTTGGTAAAATTTGAACAATGTAACCGAAGGTGTAGCAAAATGAGTCTTAAAATGATAATTGTCTACCCCGTGCGAAGCCGGGACGGGCTGCTAGTTATTCATATTTTGACGTGGTAGGCTGAGGTGAGCGCTGAAAATAAATGATGTGGCGCTTGAAGCGGCTAACAAATTATATTCGATAATGTAATGCAGCAGGGGAATGTTCCGCCTACAGGTTTCAGCACACAAGCTCGTCGGTCACTTCTGGAAACTTTTTTTTTTTTCATTCTTTGCTATGAATATGTCGTAGGTAAACTGAAAATGTAAATATGTTGAGATTTCTTAAAGAGCAGTTTTATCTGTAAGTTAGATAGATAGATAGAATACTCGTAATAGAAATTACAGATATGAATTTAGAAATGTTACATATCGTCGTTGCGACTTTAAGACCTCTTATGTGTAAAATGCTACTTTATGAGAAAATCGATATTTTAAGCACCAACATTTTATTAGGATGCACATTGTAGATCTTGAAATTGGTAAAAAAATACACATGAGAGTTTTTTGCGTTCGATAGAGCTTCAAAATGTGAAAAAGACTGGCGTAAAAAAGTGATTTTGCCAAAAGTGACACATGAGAGGTCTTAAAGTCGCAACGACGATAAGGTGACAATGGGCGGTGTTATCGCTAAAAGCGATCTAGTAGTTAGCAAATTATAAAGTAATTAACACAGATTTTCACAATAGCAGGTCCTGCTGTATGTTTAGAAAAACCGTCCAAGTGCGTGTCGTACCACGCACAATGAAGGGTTCCGTAGTTGGTGTGAGTTTATCCCAGAACAAACTTAACATTGAGAAAAACATGTTAATGTAAATGTACATTGGTCGACTATTACTCGGTAACTTGTAAAGTCAACTTAGCTGTGATATTTTTTCTTTTAACTTTGTTATTAGGGTTCCGTACATCAAAAGGAAAAAACGGAACCCTTATAGGATCACTCGTGTGTCTGTCTGTCTGTCTGGCTGGCTGTCTGTCTGTCTGTCTGTCTGTCTGTCTGTCCGTCTGTCACAGCCAATTTGCTCCGAATGTAATGGACCGATTAAGTTGGAATTTGGTATACATATCAATTTGAGTGACCCAAATACGGACGTGAACCGTAAATAAATGAATTTAGAATATTGGGGTCAGTTTTGGGGGGCAAATAAGAAAAATAAAAAAAAATCTTTACCAACTGTACCGTGTGACATATCAAATGAAAGGGCTTACTGTGAGGGTCTCAAATGTATTTTTTATAATTTTAATATAAATTGTTTTAAAGTTATAAGTGAAAATAGACGAAAATTTACCATTCCCCCCCCTTAACTCCGAAACAACTGAGCCTAAAATTTTGAAAAAATTACAGAAAATAGTTCTATTCTTATAGATTACAGGAAAATCTATAAGAAGTCTATGGTCTTAAAATAACATGGTAAATCTCTCGATATTGTGCGTTAAAACTTACATTTGCAGTTGGAATGTGTTGGAGAACATGTTTTTCAATTACAATGTTTGAGTTTGTTCTTGGGATACCTAATTTTTATAGATAATGGTACGGAACCCTTCGTGCGCGAGTCCGACTCGCACTTGACCGATTGTATATATTTATAATATTGCTGTGAATTTTTTCACATATCTTAGTACAACCGTTAAGATGGCAGGGCATACACTTGACTCTAACAAAAATTAGCACTTCAAAGCTTAATATTACGCAAACGGATCCCTGAATCGAAAAATGGTTCTTACACACCCGTAATATTTTTAAACGGCCTATTCAGCGATTCCCCACACCATGGGATAGACGAGAAAAAAATATCAACCGCACGTGTAGCCCTAAAAAAACAAAAAAACTCACAAAAAAAAACCATGATTATATTTTACCACTTTATCGGTGTGATTAATATCTATACTCATACCAAATTACAGCTTCCTAGCATTAAGAGTCTGAGCTAAGCCGCGGACAGACAGACAGACGGACATGGCGAAACTATAAGGGTTCCTTGTTTTGACTACGAAAACCAAAAAAAGGTTTGTTATTAGCCCGGAAAACGATTGTATGTTAAAGATGGCAGACCTTTTTTTTAATAACCTCTCGGTGTAATATTCTGCTAATTCGAATCAATTGCCTGTTATCTTTTACTAAAAGACAGAACAAGATGTAAATCTTGGCGATATGTAGGCGTTTACAGCAGCGTCACTCCAATAAATGGAGTCGTGAATATATGCTCCACTACTCGTAAAATATATGTTTTTGCCGTAAACTTTGAAATCATGGTAACATTAAGTTTTACTGTGCCAGCAATTATTTAGTTATAGAGTTTTAAACACCGTGGTAATGCCGTGGTATAACAAAACTTAGAGCTAATGAAAAAGCAATGGAGATTCGTAGTTTTATGTAGATTGCTATTAAAATGCTAATTAAAACGCACACTATGCAGGCAGGCATATTATAAGTTGGGGGATTACATCGCTGATAAAAATGCTTGGCTGAATGCTGGTCCTGCTCCACAACCTCAGCTAGTTGATTAACATTTGACAATCATGTTGGAGCTGCTGAAGAGTGTGACTATTTTTGCATTGTATAAACTCAATCTCCTTTGTATTATATAATTGCATAGCACAGGTGTGAGTCCTATGTACTATAGAGCTACCATTATAAACCGGGTAATATGTCTTTCATTGACTTGAATGTGCCCTGACGGCTGAGAGTATGTCATGCTCACTTAGATGTCTCGCTGATGTTGGCGTGTGTGTTGGATCATTTAGCTCCCTTCAAAATGGTTTAGCTGAATGGTGCTAATCCATGCGTCATGTTCGTGAACGGGCGCCGTCAGTTCGGACTGGTCATCTCTTAGCTGCCACGGGTTATTTTATTTTATTTTGTTTCTATTTGTTGTACCTACTCTGGACGCTTTTAACGTGTAAGTTTTTATTATTTTTATTTTTAAATCGTTTTCACATTTAGTTATAAATTCAACATTATAGATGTAACGAATACTTTTGTGACAATTTAATTTAAAAGAGTGTCCATGGAGTTTCTTGCCCGTTCTTCTCCATAGGGTACCTACGCTTTGGAATGGGCATGTAGCTTCATTTTTCTTACTGACCGACTCCTTTACAATTCAAAAGTGCCTGTAAATGGTTTAATTAAAATAAATGATTTGAGTTTGAGTTTGCTCCAGTTTGACACGGATAACTGAAGTAGCATGGAATGTATATTGACTGATCTCCCGTATAAACTATGTAGCTAAAGATTCTAGAATACTGATCCCTATATAATTACCAGATAACATAGCATATTAGAATTAACTGTGATAGCAGCAATCAAAATAAAATTATCACCAATTATATCTGATTACCCCATTAGGAAATCCACATATCCCGCCGCAGAACTAACATTCCTTCAACCGATTATAACATCTAAAACAAACGTTACAGAGCATAAATTCGTTTGCATGCGACATCATAATCCCATTGCACACGTCCAGTCGAATTTGTATCTACTTAAAGACGTGGATGTTTTATAAATAAAGTTATTTATATAGAAAAGTACCGTCAGCAACGACGCCTACGTCGCTTGGGTTATTTTTAAGAATTACTATAATGTTAGTATCGGGATCGCGGTGTCGTAGCTTTGTGTTTAATGATGTTTGAGCATGTTGATGTACTTATTTGTGGTTGCTGTTTTTAGTTATCAACACCTGTAGCTACGAGGTGCATTAATTTCATTGGCATTCTCCAATGTTCTGGGTTAATTTCAAATAGTATTAATATTTTTTTTACCACACGATTCGTATGTCCAAAGATGGGTCGATTCGATTTTGTGTCGATAGTTTTGAGTTGGATAACTGCATGGTAATGACCGCTGTCAAATCGATGAAGGAAAACATCGTAAGGAAACTGGCATGTCCTAGGACCAAAAATTCGGAGACATGAGACAGCCACCAACACGCACTGCGCCCGCGTGGTGGATTCACAAAAAGGAGGCCTGGGAACCAGCAGTGGGAACATTTTAGTCTGATCATGCATGGCGTAGACTTCGTCTGATAATGGAAGGCACGAGCAATGATGATAGCAATCACGCTTGCTCACTGCGTGTCAAGGTGGTGTTAGAACATTAAAAGCCACGTTTCGGCACGCCGTGCGCCGTTTTCCTCACTCATTCACTTTTCTTTCATTCATCGAGAATTTGGGACATCAGTCTCACATTTACTAAATTTGAAAAAGTCTGCTTCATTTTTGTATCTAATGCCAGATTGTAACTTTGTCATGATTGAATAATGACTTAGGTAAATAGGAATATTCTGACATAACTCTGAAGACTAGTTCTAGTTGATGTTTGAACATATAGGGCAAATGCAGAGTGTATTCAATCAATAGCTTCTAGTTATGCAAATCTGAATTTGCGTAAATCGTGCCCAGTATTTTTCGTCCTTGCAACTTACGGTGACCTCATCTTGAATATATTCAAATGGCTTCTGAGAATCTGTCTTCTGTCACCATTCTTTATTTATCGATTAGTATTGTGCTCGCAGGTACTTATTTAAAATAAATTAAACCAGATTATATTTTAGGTATAGGTTATTTTTATTTCAACATCATCATCTCTTGTCCTTGTTCCTATCTATTTGGGGTCGACAAAGCATGTATTATGGGCTCGTGGCTGGGTAATAACGCTTGCCGCGATTGGCCTGTAGATGGGTTACCATCTCTACATACCAAGACTCCTCCGTGCCTCGGAAAGCACGTTAAGCCGTTGGTCCCAGCTGTCATTCGTGGTTCTTTGACAGTCGTTACTGGTCGTCAGAAGCCCGAAAGTCGGACAACCAGTCTTAAGTCCAAGGGGTATAGTTAAATTATTTCCCGATGTCCTGTCTTGTCGCTGTAATGTTTTTTTATTTATTTTTAAACGTTGCCCCACTCTTTGAATTTCTCCTGTATTGTGGGTGCGTTTACAAACATTTAAACTCACACAAACAGCGAGACCCTAATGTAATGTGTACTGGCGTTAAACATAAGGATCGAATTGCACGAAGTCCTGTTGATAATTGGGACAGCCAAAGATCTACGAATGACAACCGGGACCAACGGCTTAACATGCTTTCCGAGGCACGGAGGGGCTCGGTAAATGGTTTATCTATATCTTATTATCTAGTAATTGGGTTGTGGAGGTCGGGTAGGCAATCGCTCCATGTACAATACTGGTATTCGACATGTCTTCTTCTTCGATTCATCTTTTTCAGCTATCAGTTAAGTTTTCACCCCTTTTCTAACTATATCATTGTTCACATAATCCATCAATTTATTTATGGTCATAGAATATCTTTTGATCTGAATTATGTTATTGTCCTTTCCTTCTACTCGTACAGTAGAGTGAAACTACCTTACAGTATTTGGACTACTTTCATTTGGCTCAATATACTTTCTCCTAAAGCTATGTCTGTGAGTAAATAGATATACGTTTTTGATAATAATAAGTGAAGGAGCTTTTTGTTATAGTTGCTTGTGAACAATTATGATAAGTATTGATACAATATTTTTTTAATAACGTTGTTATATGTACGTATTTTTTTAGTAATAACAGCCGCACGGGTCGATCCGTCAGGTTAAGCTATTGGTCCGTGGGTGACCATCTTTACATACCGAGACTCCTCCGTGCCTCGGAAAGCACGTTAAGCCGTTGGTCCCGGCTGTCATTCGTGGATCTTTGACAGTCGTTACAGGTCGTCAGAAGCCCAAAAGTCTGACAACCAGTCTTACCAAGGGGTATCGTGTTACCCAGTTACCTTCTGGGTTGTGGAGGTCAGATAGGCAGTCGCTCCATGTAAAATACTGGTATTCAGCTGCATCCGGTTAGACTGGAAGCCGACCCCAACATAGTTGGGAAAAGGCTAGGCAGATTGATTGACAATATTTTTTTGTAATAGTATTGATGATATATTGAGAAGTATGGTTAAAAACTTAAGGCTCGACTGGCTGTTCACAATGGTGGGTGCCTACGCGCGCTTATTATGAAAGTGAATGTTGGGTGTGGCAAAAGAAGCATGAAAGAAGAATAAATGCTGTGGAAATGCGTTCATTGCGGATCATCTGTGGCGTGACTATTAATGATAGGCTGAAAAACGATGTGATAAGGCAACGGTGTGGTTTAAAAGAAGACGAAGTGACAAAATTTTTAAAGAGTATGCTTAGATGGTTTGGTCATGTTGAGAGGATGAATGAAAGGCGACTAACAAAATGTTTATTTTTACACGGCAGATGTGAGTGGAAACGCCGGAAGGATGAGCACAAATCATAGTGACCTAATTGGTGATGTTCTTCAGAAAGGGCAGGTGCGTAGCACTCGCAACCGGCGTGCGTGTATGACCAGATGTATGAATGTAAATGAAGCAAAAGGAGTATGTAAGAAGCGCAGCAGGTGGCGTTCTATAGTTTCTGCCTACCCCTATGGGAAGAAGGCGTGAGTTATGTATGTATGGATAAAAATACATGTTGAAAAAAAAACAAATAAATTGGTTTTTAAAAGGGTGATGAATTGATGATTGATGGTACTTTGTGAATTCAAAAAACAATGTTTTTGTATGAAACTGTTAAGTGCTGGCTAGTTGCTATCTCTAGAAAAATATGAGATAGCTTGTTTGATTTGTTGGATTGCAATACAATGAGCTACCTAATATTATATGACTGTTTATAAACGGTTTTACATCGAGAAACTATTGGTGTTTATTTGCTTATCATCCATCTAGTTTCTTTACGTGGTCTTTATTATGAATCGCTAGGCTATAGTAAAGCATGCGAAACAATAAACTCTGTGTAAAAATCTCAACATATCGCAAGTATTAATAGTCGGACGCCTACGTCTCTGCCTACGACCAACACACTAACCCATTTTTCATGGCCCAATCTTACAAGCTGTGTATGTTAGTAAAACTTTTTTCTTTTATTTTAAATACTGAGAATTGTTAGAATGTTTTATCCTTGGCTTACTTTTAAGTCCCTGTGACGTAGGTAATTTTTGAGAGGTAACTTTCAGCATTTTCGAGCGCTACTCGAATTTTCGAAACTGGAATTCTATGATTTGTTGATACAAATCATAGAATTCCAATTTCGAAAATTCGATAGTTGCAAGCACTAATAGTGAAACAGCAATACAAGAAATTAGCAATATAATATGAAAAAAAAAATACTACTTATTTCGTTTAGTTAGACTACCGATTACATATTTTTATTAAAATTTTCTAATAAAATAATTTTGATTGAATAATTCAATGAAAACAACATAGGTATAAATCACTGCATGCATCAGCCGTTCCAGGGTCAGGATCACGAATAGAAGCTGTAACTGCATATTTCCCTCTTCACCCAAAATCTAAACCCATTTCACAAAGTGATAAAACAAATGGAAGCTCCCACCACATCATTCCACACCACACCTCTAAACTCAAATGTTTAGCCCATCGCATGTAGAAGTATAGACATCAAATCATTCGCGTTTGTGTTTGTTCGTGAAACACCCGGCCTCAACCTTACTTCACTGACAAAAATAACCCATCACACGTCCGCGACTAATCTGTCGCTAATTCTTTGGTTTAGTCTTGCCAAATGTATTATTAGAGCGATAACCTGTCTCCCGCAGCACCTGATCGGTTCACTTTCGGTCTTTCGGAGTTTGGGTTGAAGACGCAGATATATGCCAGTGAACTTGAGTGGTTAGCTTGCGTGTTCTGTACTAAGCTCACGCAACGCGTCGTACGTCCAGCCAGTAATAGGACTCGCTCATCCAGGAGCGCTGTCCTAATAAGACGTATTATTAATTTATTATACAACAAAGGTATTTTAATAAAACACGTATACTAAAAGATCAATAATTAAATTATCTTTAAAAAGGTGAAGGTTTCGGAAAAATACGCTCGATAGATTTTGCGTGATTCTCAGTTTTTTTTTCCGCGTTAGACATAACTTTACAAATTAATTTCATTATGTAACATAAACATAATCTAAAATATTAAGTTATTAAGAAAATGCTCTAATTCAACGTATATTTTTTCCAAATCATTAACACTACTTGTTTAGACGTGATCTTCAGAATAACATTATTAAAAGTCGGTTATCGTAGCCTAAAGAAAAAAGTGATTTACATACTTCTCTAGAAGTATCTTTCTAGGCGTAGTCTTTATCCATGTCTGTCTCGAAAAGTTGTCCAGTGAAGTGTTTTTGGTAGATGTGGAAAAGCAGTCGCTTCTATACGATAGCGAGAGCTTTGCACCCTGAAGCTGCTTGGTAAAATAAGTATTTCATTTCTTAAAGTAGTGCGACGACTGTCGTCTTTGAAACAAAAACATTTATGAAAGGACAGTAGAGTCATAGCTGTAAAAAGACGAACAGGGCTAGATAAAACGTCGTCAGATAAGATAAAAAGATTGCATTGATGGCCGTTTGCATGTTTGCTAAACACCTTATTGCTTAATGGTTTTAATCAGCGAGCAAATACTGCTATGCTTTTCAATCAAGTATATAGAAACTATAATAATATTCTATTTAAAATTGTCTAAGGGGCCTCTGCGAGTTGGTTTCGGCCCCTCGTACGCCTTCCAAACGCCCGGGACCCCTAGGGTCCCGAGATATGTCAATGATAAAAAAAAATTAAATATAATATTTTTTTTATTGCCCTAAACAGGTTACAGAAAATCTGAGACCCTGGCTCCAGAGCTAGGTTAGCTAGTACCTGTATGTCAGGAGCCAATCCTACTACTACTACAATCCTGCTACTATGGCAATCGTTTTAGTGAAAAAGCCTACTACAATAGCTTTGAGGTTAACGCGAATAGCATAGCACATGCCCAACAATCGTAGAACTGAAAGCTTGCACGTGCTATCAGCAGCATTCGTTCCAGACAGATGGATTAAACCTGTAATAGCCTAATAGCGTAGTAGCATAATCGAGCCTCTATCGTTCCCACTGCTGGAACACAGGTCTCCTCTTTTCGAGAGGGAGTGGGCTGTAAATTACCACGAGGGCTCAGTGCGGGTTGGAAGTTTGTCACATGTCTCTGGTTCTAGGACATGCCGGTTTCCTCACGATGTTTTCCTCCACCATTTTGAGAGCAGTGGCGATGGAATTATTTATTTATATTGAATTATTTACATATAAAATTGTAGTAATACAATTAGAGGGGATCGGCACTGTTACTCCTTTATACAGGCTATTTCATAGCCTAGCAAGGAGAGCAGCACATCACCCACTTGATTGCCAGAGATTAAATTATATCCACTTTGTGATAACTATTACATGTACTACAGTCTGTTTTGTATAAATAAAGTTTTTTTTTTTTTTAATTTTATATATTTACATATCTCGAAGCCAACTCACAGAGGTCCGTTAGACGCTTATCCCTGTACGCACTAAGAGCACCGAAGGACAACCCCCGGTTGGTGTAGGACTATTGCAGGATATGGAAACAAAGATATTGGACTATGGGTTTGGGTGGTTAAAATATACTGTTTCTGTTCCTATCTTTTTCTTTTTGGAAAAGGCCCCTGCCTGATCAATGTTTTATTATACACGGATAAAATGGCAGGGGGTAACTTGCACACTCAATAATGGGCCCCCGAAAACGGTCGCTAGCACATAGTGACGTAGCGACAAGGGAGCAACATATCCTGAGGTGATCGAGGAGTGGAGAGGTTTCCACGGCTCTCAGAACAATCCCAGAGCCCGGATTACTGGAACTTCCTTTCTCCGAGCACGTTTGCTCTAGCGAATCTTCACGATGCGAGCTCAGTTCTTCGTCAGTGTTCACTCCAGCCGGCCAATAAAGGCATGCCAGAGATGAGGAACATGACTTGTTCCGGGAGATAGGGTCCGTGGGTTCTCTAGTGCTCATCAGCTCGCCACATGCTGCCCTGCGGGTTTCTGTATCTCTCTTGGTCTGGCTCCTCGCCCTAGATCTGTTCCGGCAAAGTAAACTCTACAGGCACAGACCTAGAGTTCGGAGCGCGCAAGCCCCACGACGACGTCTACGTAGAGGTACGGCGGTGGGGTTATTATTATTACTTGCACAAAGTAAATCTCCTGCTTCAGTTCGAAGCTACGACCTACAACTCGGTAAGTCGGCGCCGTTTCATTTTGACAGTTCACCCACGTCCATTGCGTTTTTTACGTTGTTGAGCAGATGAATTTTTCAAACCTCTGAAGCAATAGATTAATGCAATATCCATCAAAACTCTCTGATTGTGATTAAAATTGTGTTACGCGATTAGGTTGCTGTCATCAGTAATACTCTACTGAAACAAACGGTATACATCGTAACTCATTTTAAAAGTAACACCGAATAGAGAAAAGATTTCACCTGAGTAGTGATCCGACTAAAAACATAAGAGAAAATGTATTTTTGGGAAAAGTGTCATTTTAATTTTGAAACTGTCATCTTCGAAAGTAACGAATGTCAATAACCACAATACTCGCACTTCGTGACGAGGTCAATGTCCCTGTTCTCAGTTATTCTAAAATAGCACTTTCATAGGAAACTTCGGTAGAATGCGGTCACAGCGATGACAGACGGGAGACGGTCAAAACTCTTCGACCGTTTTATTACATTTCTTGAGGATGAATGGCGAAAACTTGGGCGTTTACGCTGATTGAGTGTTCGAACGCTTTGATGTTTTTGGCATAATATCTAATCATTTCATACTCAAAATTAAAAGGTCAGTTTCAATGACTATTATATCTAGATCATCGGTAATCTCAAGATACTAAGAACTGATATCACCAATGAAGTTGAACGCAATGAACACATGTCAACTGCGTTCAAAAGCTGTCAGTGTCAATATTCCACAACAATATTGACACTGACAGCTTTTGAACGCAGTTGACATGTGTTCATTGCGTTCAACTTCATTGGTGAAATTAGCATTCAGAGCTGTTCTGTACCCTAATTGCGTAAAACAAAACTAATCGCAATCTGAATGATTTTTAAACAAATTGTTAATCCATTGCTTCATAATTTCGAAAAATTTGTCTTGTTAACAACGTAAATAACGCAATGAATATTGTTGATCGGTCAAAATGAAACCGATTCCTACCGATAGTGTGTTACGCAAATAGGGTGTATTCTCGCTGTCCCTGTTAATGGTATGCATATTATATTTCACATAAAAAGCGAAAAAGAAAATTTATTTTAAGTACTGATTTTTTTTTGACGTGACAACGTCTAATAAATCGATGAACGCTGGCTGCATGCACGAAAATGTCCCGTTACGCTCATTGTACGCTTGCGCCGCATCTATGTTTGGTTATGACGTTGTCACGTTAAACTATCGTCCGTAAACCAACTTTTTTATTATTTCTAAAATCAGTACTTAAAAGAAAATGGAGCCTTTAGTTTCGCCATTTTATGGCCTTTCCATTAATGGGGACACGGGCGGTGCGGACAGCGGGAATAAAACCGCAATTAGGCTTCTATTCTTTTTTTTCATCCAGTTGGAAACGGTGTTGGACATACTACAGTTTTCTAAGAATTTTGTTCCATTTTAAAGTAGTTTGTTTCTTTTCATGATCGAAGCTTTTTATCAATCTTTTCACAGAAATGTTAAAAGTGGTTAGAGAGTGAGTGCTAGTGCTTTGAACATGTTTCTTTTAGTCCAGTAAAAGTAGTTTCAATTTATTTTCAAAATGCCTCTCAGCTTCACACTTTACTCACTTCAAGGAAAACCTCACACCAATCTATAAAAATAAATAAAATTGAAGTGTCTGTTTATAATGACAAAATAACAGATTTTTACTAAATGCGTATGAAAGTATAAACGGTACTTATTACAAAAAGAACAATAAAAGAAAAAAATCACTCATCAAGTAGTCTAGTCATCATCATCATCATCATTTCAGCCGAAATAAGTGCACTGCTGGACATAAGTCTCCCCCAGTTGGGGGGGTTTGCCATAATCGCCACGCTTGGCAGGTGGGTTGGCGATCGCAGTATGGTGTTAAAAATACATAGAGAACGCTGAACGCCTTATACGACACCCACGGGAAGAAATGGGGTGGTGCTATTCTTTACGTCCGGCAACACACGGTACACGGTAGTCTAGTCATAGTAATTATTATTAGGTGGTATTTGTTAAAATATATATTAGTTTATTTTATTTGTATATGTGTATTAGTATCAATAAAAGTATATAAATTTTCGTAATCAAGAAGTTAGTATTTTAGACATTATTTTTGTACCCTATCACTATGTTTTTATATTTAACTCAAAGGTTGACTGGTAGAGAATGCCTTGTGGCATTAAGTTCGTCTATGTGCCACTATTGTAGATGAAGTTTAAATAAATAAATAAGTAATAAATAAAATCAAAACCTGTGTGTCTGTCTGTCTGTTTCTTCCGGCTAATCTCCGAAAAGGCTGAACCGATTTACTGATGTTATAAGGTGTAATTTAGGCTACTTTTATTTTAGAATATCTGCCAGGGAAAGCCCTGTTCCAAATCCCGGCCAAATCGGTCTAGCCGTTGCGGAGATAAGCCGGAACAAACAGACAGAAAATGAATACGTACCGTACCTATATAATTTCATATACATTTAGTAAAAAGTTGTTATTTAGAAATTACAAACAGTCACTTAATTTTTTTAATTTTTATGTATAAATTTGTTTTCAGGTATCTCTCTTAGACTTGGTATACAATAAAGAGTTATCTATCAACACAGATTATAAGGTCTGGGTCATCTCGTTTACATACAAACTCACGACTGACCCTTTTACGAGCTGGCTAGCCTTGGTTGAAGCAGGCACGCAGGTTGATGTCATCGGCACAGGAATACTGCGTGCAGTTTCTATTTAAATATTATTTTAGTGTGGCAACATTGTGGATAATGGAGGTGAAGACGGTTTGTTGTCGTTTGGAATTAGATTGGATGTCGTAAATGTATACATAAATGTTTCTCCAATTCCTGCCATGTGCGATTTCGTGTTAGGAAAATACATAATAATATTATTTGAGTGATTATTTTATCTAAAGTGTCTCTTCTTATGTCAGGTCAATTGCATACGCTTATATTCTACTTAAACTAGTCTTCTATTAATTGTTGCCGTGGTTTTACTCGTATCCTAGGGGAAATTTATCGTTAACCCAAACAAAATCTATACTATTATCTACGAGTCAGGATATCTACGTGTGTGCCAAACATCCAAAACTATTCAGCAGTTCGTGCGTGAATCAGAAATAATATTTAAAAGACTATCCATGGAGTTTCTTGCCCTTCTTCTCCATAGGAATCTATAATACTACGCTTTGGAATGGGCAAATAGCTTCTGAATGACCGGCTACTTAGACAATTCAAAAGTGCATGTAAATAGTTTAATTGAAATATATGCTTTGAGTTTGAGTAACAAAAATCTTTACAAACTTCGCATTAATTGAGAGTAGCGAGTGCTCCTGCTTCGCATGGGTGCAATTGTGACATGTCGAAACATCAGGATTTCTGTGCTATATCTAAGTTAAATATTAATTATAAAACACATAAATCTTCATGAACAAATGCTCTATATGATGGTGAACACTGCATTACAATTCATTGTTGTTTATAGGCGTAGATTTAAACTACACAATGGATTTGACCGCTTATATGGAAAGCGGTCACCCGGACAAATACGAAAAGCGACTTTGTTTTAAACATCTAGATTGCTGTGCTTTAACTAAGTTAAATATAAATGTTAATGCACATAAACCTTTCGAAATAAATGCTCTATATGATGGTGAAAACCGCATCAGAATCCACTGTGCGGGTTAGAAGATCTAAGACTTAGATTTTCTTGACTACACAATGGATTTGACCGCTTAAATTCTAATCGGTAAAACAGACTGAAACGAAAAGCGACTTTATTTTATATAGTCTGTGTAGATATCGAAAATTCTTGTCTTCATTACGAAATAATAAAGATCGAGACAGTTTGTTGTTGTGTGAAATTAAATTTGGTGTCGTAAATGTGTTATTTCAGTTCTGATGCACTCACTTTCACGTTGTTAATAAATGTTTCTTCAATAGAGACCATGTGCGATTTTGTATTTGTAACTGCTGCTGAAATGTTTTACTATTTTAACTATTTACTGTTATTAAAGTGTTTATTTTGTCTGAGGTCATTTGCATCCGCTAATATTAGGTTATTTCTGAACTATCTTTGAATTTCAGATTTCTTGCGATTGTTGCGTACATAAGTATAATAGCAACGCCGCGCCGTACAGACAGATGTACCGTTTGTTTTGCTCTTCTTTTTTAATAAGGAACTACGGAGTTGCGGCATTAGGCCTGGCAATGTAAAACTTATAAGCATTTTTTAAATTAATATTTTGTAAATAGGCACTTATTAATTATTAAATGTTTATTGTTGTGTGTTTTGTATATAATATTTACTTCGTGGTACGAATAGTATAAAATCATGTTACGAAACTGATAATGTCGTGTGATACTTCGTCGTATAGTAATTGCATGAAAATTGGCGCTAAAGTAACAAGTATAAATTAGTAAGTAATAGTGGTAGTAAGTTTTAATGTTCATTAGGTTATATAGATAGATGGATATATAGATAGATAGATAGAATACTCTTTATTATGTACACCATAAAAGTTACAGATATAAATGTAGAACTGTTACATAGGGTGTCATAATGGGCGGTCTTATCGCTAAAAGCGATCTTTTACAGACAATCTTTGGATGGATCAAAAGAAGAAGGAGAGACAATACTGTAGGTAGTCAGTGGTGTACCATTTACATATACAATAAATACATACATATATAAAGCATATAGATACTTATCCATATATATATATATATATACACGTATATGTCGGAGAACGGAAGGTTTCTCTCGTTATTATCAGCCATATTTTAACTACTGTGGCCATACTGTGGGTAGTGTTGGTTATTGCGGAATAGAAAAAACCGAATTAAACTCAACCTGAGATTAAGCACCCCAAAGTTTACATAAGACAGTCCCCCAAAACGCCCATCCCTTCACCACTTCCTAATGCTTTAGCTGGGAAGAAAAAGTAGCGGAACAAACTCCCCAGCAGCACATCTGTCTGTTCAGTTAGAAGAACTTGATTCTACAGTAATGGGTATGCAAAGTAATTAATGTAGGAACACGACACAACTATTCCGAACGCGCAACAGTTTCTAGACGTCTTCACTGCTTGATCGCCATCGATGAACTCCACTTGTCGAATGTGCGGCGATCACTTGCCGCCAGTCGAGCGTTATGTTTTAGACTCCGTCATGCGCCGCTAGGGAGCACTGGCGTCCCGATTAGTCAAGACTCGTTGGCGCGAATTCCAATAACTCCATCGAACGCCAATAGATGGTGCTAGCGTACCGGATACAATCCGTCTCCGACATATATATATATGTATTATGTTTATACATACAATAATAAACATAATACAAGAGCAAGGAACTTTAAGTAATGGGGATGTTTAAGGAGAGAGGAAGTTATTTTTAAACAGAATGTTAAAAGTGGACAAAGATTGAGCACGCCGTAACGAGACGGGCAAGGCATTCCATAACCGTACTAAAGCCAAAGCTAAAGTTCAACAGCCGTATTATTAATATGGCCCTACTGATTGCGTAATCAATACATAAGACATATTTATTTTCCTATAAACTTAGTCAAAGGGGTTAACAGGAAAACTATGATAATCTAGTCCAGGAAATATTAATATTAATAAATGTACAAATATGGGTTACACATTACACAGGGTTAATGGTGAAGACTCACAACCTCTCAGGTCTATATTAACTAACATATAAACAGCAACGAGCAAGTGCTAATTCCGAATATATTCACCAGCTTTTCAGCCTTTCCAATTTCCTAGATTCAGGCCGAAATCCATCAAAACGTCGTTAAGCCGGCCAGACTAAACGTCTAGCCTGTACACAAAACATTACACTCAAGAGTTCATCGCAGTCGGTTAAAAATAAATCTTGTTTGTACCACACATACTGTCTGGGTATATGACTTGCTGAGCTGTGTGGATAGACTTTGAGCCTGCTTGCTTATGTTTCCAAGACCCAGCAAATCCAGCACCCTGATTGGGTGACACCCTTTCAATCACAATATGAGGGTAAATAATGTGAGGTTCGTTCTAGATGGTCAAAATTGCTTCAAAGCTCGTGAATTTTTCATGCTAGTCAAGCAATTTTGATCGTCTAGAACGAATCTGATGTGCTTGACAAGCAAACTACGTGTTTACTCGTAATAATGATTGCTTTTTTTTACATTTGTTGGTTAAAAATAGATGCGGATGCTTGAAAAGCATGCTTGACGTTGGGTCAAGCCACAAAAGCGTACTTGTCAAGCAATTTTGACTGTCTAGGGACCACATAAAGCAATGCTACTGCAAGTGTGTTGCGCAAATACCCCGCAGATTCTTTAAAACGTACAAATATATTTCGATACGATAAATCCATGACCACACCTTGGAACTAAGTGCTTACGCTAGATTTAACATCTAATTCCTGTAATTAGTCCAACAAACAGTTCTGAATTAGCAGTTCTAGTAAATCTTAGCTGTTACCTAGGTATTGGTAGCTCGTTTCCTAGCGAACGTGACTGCTTACCGCCCGCTGAACACGCGTTGCTCTGAAAGGAAATACCCGACTTTAACTAATGTTACTTCTGTTTTGTGTTACCGTTTTGTAGCGTTTAGTGTTTAGAGTTTGTGTAAGCCTTCATACCAACGGGTGATTTTTTAACACGGCGATTTCTTATAGCGCTCTGGATTTTGAACGCAATGCATAGCGCCGAGAGTTGAAATCTAACAGTATATACAGGAAAAGTTTTTAATGAGTGCGCAAATTTTGACAAATTAAACTTAAACGTGTTTTATTATATACACCTATTTCTTATTTTAATATGTCTTAGTACAAAAAAATTAAGTTATCGTTAACGAAAGGTGTTTATTTTGAAACTGGTATATTGGGTAATCGTCGCGCAACGCGCCGGCGGGGGCGGCGCGGTCAGTGAAGCGGAATACAGTAGTAGGTACCTATCAGCTGTGCGCTCGCCCATTGATATTATTACGAATAGATTGTATCCATATTTTGCTGATTTCAAGTAGGAACAAAAAAAAAAGTATTGAACAAATAATGGAAATGTGTTCTATTAATTACTGACACTGACCCACCAAAAAAAATTTGCGCACTGGTTAAAAATTTATCCTGTATTTTTGACGCGTTCGGATGCACCCTGTTGGATTCTCGATGCTCGGCTCAACACTGAGAGTTGAAAACAAGGGCGCCAAAATAACAATTCGCTTTTAAAAATCGCCCGTGCGTACCTGGGTTAAGGTTTAGTAGTACCTTCCTACTCATCTGTCTTGCCTTATATCCACATAAAGAAGTCCAAAAGTAAATCACACACAAGAAACAAACCCTGGCTGTCGACGTCTTAAACAAACTCTCTAAACCATGATAACAACTGCCAATCATACAAACGGATTGACACAACTTTCTGCTACACAGCTCACGAAGACACATACAAACATACACTACATACACAATCTTACTTGACCTAGCACTAACAATGCTATCTCAGATTTCTAGCCTAGCCCGTCAGACCGGTTTGACTATCTGCTTTGTCCATGTCTGGATACACCTCTTATACGTAGGCGTTAAGATATGTGGAGCCCTTTATTATAAATATAATGGGGAGCGTACTGATATAAGGATGTAAGTGATAAATTGTGTAGATTTTACCCACGTAGATTAAAGTATGGAATCGGTGATGGTTTGTAAGATTAATATAATAGCCCGTTCGTCCGCTCTTGATAAATCATGGTAAACTTCTGGTTCATAATTTAAACAAATATGTCGATTATTTCGTTAATCTGGTCGATGGTGCATAGGCAGATGGTGTGAAACGGGCTCTTGATGGTGTTTTCTGCGAAACAAGCCTTAAGTTTAAGTCTAGGTCTAAGTCGGTGTAGGAATGAGTACTAGTAACAATAAAAAAGTAGCAAAATGTTGAATCACTAAAAGCAGACCATTTAATGTCTTTGTTAAGTATCAACAGCAATACAGGGTGCCAGGGACACCGACGCGCAACCATGGATTCTTCATGGTTATAATAAAAAATAGCTATACCAATTTGACTGCGTAGGTATTGCAATTTTGTAGGATATAGCTGTAAGCAGTGATAGCCTCAAGTCTCGGTCTCGAGTTCGAACCTCTGACTTTTCGGATTCACTGCATTTGGATATCACTTGCTTAAAAAACGGTGAAGGAAAACTTCGTGAGGAAACCCGCATGCCTGAGATACGTTTCTCGACGGCATGTGAAGCCAAGTCTGAGGCCTATGGGTGGCATAAAACTCTGACACCAGGTTAGCCACTAACCACACGAAAAAGAAGAAGCCTATAATGTCTCCACAGTTGGGACGCAACGACTGACAAAAAATTTCAACGCAGGGGGTCCAGAATCATGTACTAAATCCTTAGAAACAGGTTGTCCGTCGATGTCCCTGCCACCCTATAGACTTACCAAAATAGTCAATGAAGATACTATTAAAGACAGGTCTAAACCAAACGCAAATAAACGTGATCAGTAAACTAAATTACAAAGTAAAACTCTGTCTCTAATCGAAGCTAAGGTTAATCAAGTTGTTGGAACTTCAATATAAGTTAGTGTATCTTAGCGTTGAATCTAAACAAGTTTAGAGCCTGTAGGCATAGATTGCATGAAGATATCTTTCAATAACAGCTTAAAGGTTAATTGGTGTTTGTTTAGCCTCCCTGAGTAAACCTGTGTTTATTTATGAGAATTTCTTATGGGGCTTTTCAATTATCTATATTTATACAATTATAAGTTGAAGTCGCTTTTCGTATTTGTCTGTGTGACCGAGTTGGTCTTCTAAACTACGCTACGGATCTACATGCGAACTACGTATCAAAGACCTGATGCCAAAAAAACCTGCATCGCACAATCAGAGTTTACCGCGCGACTAGCATATGGTATACAACATTCCGCCATCAACCGTTGGGCAGTTGCCAAGCACAAAACCCGTCTGGTCAGCGGCTCCTCCCTTTTCTATAGAGTATGAGTGAACTTTACACCCGGTTCCTCATACCTCTATAGACTCTATTCCGGAAGTTCTATGTGTCAAACTTACTTTTATTAAATAAATGTCGATGTATTGTCGCTAGTAAGTTATAAAAATGAGTAGATTGAATGTGACCTTACAGAATTCAATGGCTACATCAACTATGATGAAGATCGCGGGAATCCGCAGGATGCAACAGCTCAGTGGTCGTTTTTCGGCTGAAATGGTGATGATGATATCAATTCTATCCGTATATCATGATGATCTTGAAACTTAAAGCTAAATGACTGTCAAATTTTACTCAATACACAATACATTTATTGCTTCCACATGTGACCTTAGGTAGTAGGTTTTACAAAAGTATGTTCGTTGTGGCCCTTGTCGGGCACAACAAGAGTACGAGTGAGGAAGAGGGCTTTTATTAGACTACTTAGTTGTTATATTTATATATTGTGATTATTTTATAAAACATGTAGTTTAAATTTTGTCATCTAAATATTCCTTGATACTGTAATAGAATTTAGATACTCGTAATAGAAATTGTTTTAATTAATTTATGAATGTATATAATTTTTGTTTTTCTCTAATTGTTTCTGGTAATTTATTATATATTTTAATTGACACGACTAGTGTACCTTGTTGAGTGCATTTTTAGCTTACAGCCTGGTAATTTCAACCTATTTTAATTCGATGTCAGTCAGTAATAATTTTAATGCGACTCTTCTGAGTTTAAAACTCTAAACACAGAATCAACTTGTGTAATACAAGCTATCATTAGTATAAACTATGATGATCAAATCAGTGAAAGGCTAGCTCATCAATAGGCATCATAGCAACACTATCCTCCATGTAGAATAATTCATGTAAAACGACTTAATGTAATCGCCTTTCCGGTTCTTATGCGGGGCGATGATCTCACAAGCGTCACCTATTTGCTGAATCCAGTCGGGATTCTGCGTAAAGAAATAGTAGTAATATACTACATGGCAAAGATACTTCGAATCACAAAATAACTTTAAGTTGTAAGTGAAGATTTTTGTTTTGGTGTCTTAAAATTGCCAAAGAAAAAACGATGACAACAAATCTTATCAATTAGTAGACTTCCGAATCCAAATATCCTTAGGTACTTTTAACAATGAGACATGACTTGATGCTAGATGAAGTTACTATATTATCATTCTCAGACTTCAATAAAAGAAGATATCTTAATTCTTAAAAAAAACTTTGATTTGGGATCAGAACTATGCAGTCCAAAGAAAATGCAAAATTTTAAAGCATGTTAATCAATCTGATATTCTGATACCAACCCTAAAAGATATAGGCTGACCTAACTTGGCATCGGCGGACACAACATCCCACAACTCGGATACTAGTGAATAAATAAATGCATTACGCGTCTTAATATAATCTGGTTTCAAGTTCCTTCGAGAGCGTTGATCTCGATCCAGTGCGAAACTTTCGTCTCGTATTGTGTCGCCGAATCCGTTCGCTTTAAGTATTGTGCTCGAATTTGTGGAGCTTGCGTAGGTTGGGCTGTGCGTATGTTTTGGTTAGACAAGGAATACAAGCAGTTTAGACAAGGAATACAAGCAATGGTAGATAATTTAGAAATGTATTTAAATGTATAGAAATGTAATTTAGAATGTAGCATTGCCGTTAAGTTCACTGCCATGGTATTAGTGGAAGAAGCGTCAAATACACAAAGAGAGACCTAAGCCCTCCTACATTTATGCTTACAACACTGCAGGCCAATACTAAATTTGGTCTAGCGAGCCATATAAGGCTAGGAATTGATTTCTAAGCGTCGCCGTTATCCAAATCTATAAGGACTATATTTGTGGATAAAGTTATTTTATATTAAGTTCTAGTTCAACTTAATTTTGCACTACAATATCTTCTTGCCAGTTTCTGTATCTTCAATACGACGGTTTTGAAGGAAGTTTATCATCATAAAATTAATCAATATGCCTAAGTGTTTTAGTCCACTGCTGGTTTTAATTTTCTCTTCCAAGTGTTGAGAGCTGCACCAGAAAACTTTGACCTAAGACTTTGTTTCTAAACATCATAACCATGCGTGAAGATTTTTCAAGTGTTGTTCAAACTTATACAGATAGATTGAACAAAATCTCAACACAATTCAGCTACAGGCACACCGAGTTGGTACGCAGACAATGCACAGTCTCCTCGCCTCCGTGTCGTATTCCGAACCGGACCGACCGGATTGGCACACTTTTGTATATATGGTCGACATGGTCGGTATGGTCGACGATGAAGTTTAGAGGGTGAAAACTTCGTCTCTTGGGAATACTTCTAAGATTGAATGTAATATAGGTATCTTATAGGACTGAAAGACAGTTCGTTATTTCATTTTGGTGCTTTCTAGTGTCATCATATAAAATAGGTATTCGGCTCCATCCGATTAGACTGAAAGCCTACACCAACATAGTTGGAGCAGTGCTAGGCAGATGATGATGATTTACATTGTTTTCTATGTTGTAAGTAAAGCCAGGTGATAACGGTCTAGTTTTTATCCAACTACGGAAAAAGAGAGCTTGTGTTATAAATTTTAACCCTTTGTCTGACTGTCGGATCTCCCAAACTTTTGAACTACATTACAAATTGTTTTTACCCGACTTCAAAAAAGGAGGAGGTTTCAATTCTTTGGAAACATTAAAAAAAAAAAATGTATGTTCCCCGATTACTCGAAGATGGCTGGATCGAATTGATTTTTTTTTATTTGAAAAAAAAAAGGTAGGGAAGAGTATTCTTCCCAGATGATCCCATGATTATCAAGTCAGGATCTGATAATGGGATCCAGGAGAAATAGAGAGAACTCTTAAAATTTTATAGGCACACTTGAAGCGATTTGGGTAGTTTTTGGAAGAGTACTTTCTCGGAGTGCTCCAACTTCAATTTGGTGAAGATCTTGAAAATGGTAACTCGAAATGGTAATCGAATGGTTTTCGAACTGATCTGAAGATGAAGCCGGAAAGTATGCAGCGGAACTCCGTAATAAAACAATGTATCCTAGCCGTGTTTGAGTTTATTGGAATTGTCATGACATGCACTCGGGCTATAAATGGTTATTAACCGATTTTTATTAACTTTGCTTGGGTAGTTTTTTTGAGTTAGCTTCGATAATACGTATTTAATCCACTTCGTATATCTTGTGTCGCTGTTGCTTGTGCGGTGTAGCAAGTAGTGGTAATCGAATTATTGTGGGGTAGGTACCATAACTAAAAAGTGAAAAATAAAAAACCTTTTAATAATTCAAAAAACGACTTCAAAAAAAAAAATAACACCAAAAGGGAAAAATTACTAATTTCTGAAGTCGGTGGCAAAAAACGAAAATACAGATCCAAAGACACCGACTTCCGAAGTTTTTTTGAGTGTTTAACTGTCTTGCTGCGAGTACGAAAGCAGCGGCGTGGAACGGTAGCCAAGCGATGGCGACGCTACAAAATTGGTCCACCACCATCGTCCCGCTCGGCCCGCAGTCTTGAAAAAATACGGGGTTTAAAAAACACGCCACAATTTAGATGTAAAACACGATGCCTTGATTCTCTTGTGTCTTTCATTGGACACGGTTGCATTGCCTAAAACATTTCTATATTTGCAATTCTAAACTATCGACCAGCTCACGTAGGTTAATAATGTGTACATTTATTTAGTCGAGTGGTCAAGAATGGGACATTGCGATTCCACCCGCGGTGTCTTAAGTGTCTTAAGATGCCAAGGGATATTATCAGCGACCCATAGCTTTCAGTAATAAACTTAAGTTCATTAGTGATCGTGATTGTATTGGCAACCAGCGGGGATTATGGTTATCCTTGCTACTATTTTAAATTCGAATGTATGTCTGTTTGTTTTTACATAATTT
Source organism: Dryobota labecula (assembly GCA_947523025.1). Classification (NCBI taxonomy): domain Eukaryota; kingdom Metazoa; phylum Arthropoda; class Insecta; order Lepidoptera; family Noctuidae; genus Dryobota; species Dryobota labecula. The sequence continues at coordinate 3,109,761 of OX383286.1, read as the reverse complement.
TTTGGCACATAGCGGGAGCAGGATATTGGATTGCTGTGCTGCTGAGGAGTTTGTTGCGCCACTTCTTCTTCCCAGCTAAAGCACTAGGAAGTGGTGAAGGAGAAAGTGCACGTTTTGGGGGACTGTCTTATGTAATTTTTGACGTTCGGAAAGTGCTGATTCTCGGCTTAGTGCTTGCTGAGAATCAGCATTTTCCTTCTTCTTTCAGAAATCAGCCGTTTCGACTTCTGATTTTGATTGATTTTGCATACTTTTTATCCGGTTGCTTGAAGTAGTTCCTGCAAGTGAAACCGTAAGGGACAGTTAGTATAATTATGAAACGTTTGTTGATTGTTTTCGAAGATCCTTATTAAGAATCAGTAATAGCATCTTTAATGATGATTTCCTTTTTTGACGTCGATGAGGCGTTCGTTGTGTGGAGTCGAATAAGGTGTACGGTTACCGTTTATCCTTTGCAGGAGAAGTAGGGCATGCATTTGTGTTAATTAACATGCTTATAATATTAATGATGAAGCATAAGGAACATCAATTTAACTTCTTATTGCGGAGATCTTCAATAATCTAAGGTTTTTTTTTACAAAGATTTAAATCTTTAGATGTACCCTCAACGTATGTCTCGCGAAAAGTGTCAATACTGAGAAGAGTGAGGTCACACATCCCGCACATCTCGTTTTGTGTGTCAGAAGTGTGAAAATGAAACAGAAACGATTGATTTCGTATGAGCTTTTTTTATATTATAACCTTTAATTTTATTAAAACGGACACACTTACCTTTGTGTTTATTATTCTAACATATGGCACTCGTGGGTTGCAGCTGAAAATCAGCGTAAGGTGGTACACCTTCCTGCCAGGGTTGCGGGTTTGTCCGAAAGGGATACCGTGGCCCTGGCACACAGGCAACCGAAGGAACACGGGTGGGTTTTAGCCAGTTAAAGTCTGACACGCCCTCCCGCTCCGCCCAGAGCGGGAGAAGATATTTGATAATTTCTCAGCAAAAAAAAAAGAAAAATAAAGTTGGTATACCTTGTGTTGTTATCTGACATTATACTGAGCTGAGGCCCTTTTGGCATTATAATCATTGTTTTCTGTTTTTTATAGTTTTAAGAGTATTTTTTTTTATTAAAACTTTATTAATAAACTATCAGTTACGCGGTCAACTATAAGTACTCACCTATCATCATCATTTCAGCCGAAAGACGTGCACTACTGGACATAGGCCTCCCCCGAAAGGGGGGGATTTGCCATAATCGCCACGCTTGGCAGGTGGGTTGGCGATCGCAGTATGGTGTAAAAATGCATAGAGAACGCTGCTGCCCATTCTCTAGTAAGTCCCTCAGTCGTATTTTACGACACCCAAGGAAGGAAATGGGGTAGTGCTATTCTTTACGTCTGACACCACACGGAACACGGAAGTACTTACCTATATCAAGTTCATAATATTGTATTGTAAGGCAAAATCATATCTAAAATCTAATAAATCGCCATAACAAGGCGTGTTTATCTCCCAACTGTATCAGGATATCTCCTTAACTTTAGTGACATGCTCTTATAGACTGCACCTACGTACTGTTAAATAGGACACTTTTGTAAGAAATACATAACGTTTTAAACACTGAAAATCATTCTTAAACTTGGCTGAATAGAGGCCAAAACACTTTGAGAGCTGAAGAAGAAAACTTGCTCAAAATAAACTTAAAGTAAAATCGGTCTTCATGTGTATGGAATAGAGTTTTAAACGCTTTGTATAAAGTAGAAGAAAAGTTGGCACAGGAAAAGTTCAAAGACCTGGAGTACTCCAAGCTTACGTGCGGTCTGCCTACGACGAATTTTCTGCAATTTATCAAATTTATAGGCGGTGCGGTATGCAGCCTGCATTGACATTAAGCTCTACTTACTTATTTATAGCGTTGATAAAATCGTGGAAGGACTACCTAGTTTTAAACAATATTTCGTTGAAATTTCGCTCTACTATGGGTCTACTTTATTTACAAAACTTTGAACTTAGTTTGTGTAAGTTTTTGAGGGTTATTTAATCTGCAAATGTGTTGATATTACAGTAAAAACTACAGTTCTATATAATCATCGTAAAGCTGTATTTGTCATTGGTCGATTTCGGTATCTATACATATTATAAACTATCTGCGGTCCGCGGCTTCGCCCGCGTGGCTTTTTATAAAAAGTCAAAGTCAAATAATTTATTTCAAATAGGCACGAAGATGCACTTTTGAACGTCAAAAATTACATGAATAGTTAATTGATTCTAGTTGCGCCTTCCAAAATGTAGTTATGTATGGAGAAGAATGGGCAAGAAACTCCATACTTACTCTTTTAAAATGTTAACAATAGTTTGTATACATTAATTAATATTTATAGGTGAAGACTATGTACCTAGAATAAAAAAATAAAAAATATAAAAAAAATCATCAAAATTACTTACCACAATTGGTAAAAATAATGAAAAGTGAAGTAATAACAGAAAAATTAATAAATGCGATAGGTACATGGTGCTCACATATTTACAAACATTGTATATGATTTCCCAAAAAAATAAAAAATAAAAACAACATATAATAAGTCAAAACAAATAAAAGTACTTCCTTTTTTAACATCATCTGCCAGTGGAATTCCCGTCAAAATCGGTCCAGCCGTTTCAGAGATTAGCCAGAACAAACAAACAGATAGACAGACAAAAAAATGACATACATAATTATATTGTTTTTCACTTTTTTTTTTGTTTGTTATAAATACCGTATATTTTCATGTGCATTTGGTTAAAAGCTGTTATTTTGACATTACAAACGGTCACAAAAATTTTATTTATTTGTATCAATATGGATATAGAATGTTGTTGTTGATTGTTCTTCTGCTAAACTACGCAATGATGAGGTTGTCACCATCATTTAGAGATTTTATTCCGGAAGGTTTATTATGTATATTACATTAATATTAAAATAATAAAGAAATCTCGATGTTTTGGCAAGTCGTAAAAACCGTGCAAAGCAGGCAGGGGTCACTTGTTAAAGTATGAGAAAACATTTTCATGAGGTCAAATTCAAAGGTGAAATTCTGAAAAGCTTTCATTCAGTTTACAGCGGAACTTTTCATCATAACGAGTCCGCAACTCTGTATAAAATCTCAATTGCAAATATGTACTTGGCTAGCACATACGATGAATATGTAGTATTTTATTTACATCATTTAACTTGCCATCATTGATGTCTAATAATAGCTGTGCTATGAATATTCTAAACGGGATATGATAGATTATATTGTAATCTATTTCTAATAAATATGATGGAACTCATGAATTAAATATTATCGTTGTCATTACAAAAGAATTGTAATTAACTGTGTCGTTCAAATGACAAATAGCTCCTAGACCGTTCTAGGGAAATGCTAAAAGTGTATAGTGTATGTATTATTTTGGTATTTGGAGTGATTCACCTAGATGTTTTGGGGTGGGAAAACGGTATATTAATGCTACCCTGAAACACGCTACAAGTTTCACATGAACAATACTGTAACCTGATTTGTGTATTTTCAAAATATTTTGCTTTTTGCGTTTAATTTTTCGGGAAAAAAAAAAAAAAACTTTATCTGCGGCTCCGTAAAACCTTGAATCACTCTTAGCGCTCACTAATAAACCCTAATTGATGCCAAACCGAGTGTAAAGAGAAAGTGGCCTGTTAACAAGAACAAAAGCTCGCGACTAGTAACAAACAGTACTACACTGTTCATGAATCAAGCGCATCTGTACCCAATCACTGATGAGAGGAATGCCTGAACATTCCTTAGCCTCGACACATAGCTAGTGCCTAGCACATGGGGGGTTAGGCACAAGCTATGTGAGAGATGAGCAGAACAAGTGTTCATAGGAATGTCATTTTATAACCTTTCTAAACCACCTTATTAAAAAAAAATTACATGATTCTGGAACCCCCTGTGTTGAAATGACTTGTCGGTTATTTATAACAAATTTCATCTATTTTCTTAATCAAAAAAATATGTATCAGAAATCCTTACAAGCTATTTTATTTGTTATGTGTGCATTTCGGTAATTTATCCCCAAATAGTGACCCCATACTCAAAATTAATTTATTTACGTACGAGTAAATTGGCTGTGACAGACGGACAGCTACACAGACAGACCCCTAAAAATATTGCTGTTCCATACATTTTGACCGCGTAGATATTGCACTTTTGTATGAAACAGCTTTTTTTTTTGATAAACGACAAAAATAATCTAGTATATTTAGGATCATGTGCTGAATTCATGGTTACAGTTTGCGCGTCAATGTCCCTTGCATCCTGTGTATTTATTTATATATACTTTATTGTACATCAGATTACACATTACAAAAGAAAAGAATAACTTATACACTATATTGTTGTGTTGTTTGTTTCATTCACTCTTCTTTCTTTGTCCAAGCGGTCTTTCTTTGGAATGCGCTCCCTCTGCATAATTATCAGGATGGCAACCAGTCGGTTATCATTTAAAGTGAAGGCACACGAACATATTCGTAAGAAGTTGGCTGAATCATCCCAGCGCTGATTCGTTTTCTCCCCTACCAATCGTTATTTCACCTGACACTGTTTATTTTGCTTATATTTATGTATGTATGTATCTATCTATGTATTAGTTTATTAAAAAATTTCCTTTTTCGAGTTATCTATCCCTTATGTCAAAGTCAAAGTCAAAACTTTTATTGCGAACTAAGTGTACAATGTTGGTGTTATGTTAGTAAGTACTTATGACTTAGCAGCCTTTTACAAGCATTGCAATTATCTTTCGTCTGCCCTTATCATCCTAAATTAACATGCATTAAACATTGTTATTACTTAATTATTTTCTTTCATATTAGTACATACGATTAAATTGAGAAATTATAGTTACGTCAAAATTAAATGTCAATAATAATGAATTTCATCCTTTTCAGGTATCTAGTACAAATCCATACTTCCATACTTAATATTATAAATGTGAAAGTAACTCTGTCTGTCTGTCTGTATGTTACGTTTTCACGTCTAAACCGCTGAACCGATCGTTATGAAATTTGGCAGCGATATAGCCTGGGATATGGAGAAGGACATAGGCTACTTTTTTACGCGATAACCGACATCCACGCGCGCGGAGCCGCGGGCAAAAGCTAGTTATTATTATAATTTTATGGAGTTAAATAGAATAGACTAAATCTTATTGTTTTTACAGGACAGATCGCCACTTTTATACATGAGAGAAAATCGTTATTTTAAGCTTGACTCTAAATATTCTTTTACTGAGTAGAAACATTTTTGGATTAGATAAAGTTTTAGCCTTTTTGGAATATTGTTACAGATTTTTCAGTTTTAAACATATTGGGCAACTTATTATATATTTTTATTGCCATATAATGTGGACTATTACTTAACATTTTAATTCTTGAGGATGGAGCGCATAACCTCTTTTTATGGCGATGTTGCACCTGCCATGTTTTGTCTCTGCATCACCCTAAGGTTGACTGGTAGAAAATGCCTTAGGCATTAAGTCCGCCTTTGTACAGTATCTATTATTTTTACTTGTGCATAAAGTTTTAATAAATAAATAAATATTAAATATACAATGGGCGGCCTCATCGCATATTGCGATCTCTTCCAGGCAACCTTGGCATGGACAGTGAATTTCTGGACATAAAATGGGGTACCTGCCATGTGTACTTCGGTTTAACCTTATAATTCATCTTTAAAGGATTCAGTTTGGCATAACTTTATGTTTAGATTTATTAATAAAGGGGTTCGTTTTCTAACTGTGAAGACTGGTTATGACGGTAACCAACACCTTTTTCACAGTTAGAAACAGACGTGTTATAAGAAAAAAGAATATTGTATATTAGAAAAAAAAGTGCATTTTCAAGTCAAGTATTCAAGTGCATTTACTAACATTCATCTAAGCTACCTATAGCGAGTCTGCATAAACTTGTAAGAATAATAATATGTGCAGTTTATCAATTTCTAAAACCAAGAAAGGTCATGTAGAAAAATATTTTCTAGCCTTGACATTCTACAAAATATATCATCGCAGAGAAATATATCGTTATTGCATTGCACGGAAACAAACGCTAAATCAATTAAACGTGCAAAACCAGTATAACCACGAGGAAGGCAGTGCAATTAGCATTGACTTCGGCTCCAGTAATTTAGTTTAACTCTTGGTGCTAATTTATTCAGAACTACCTTTTAAATAACGTCGAGACTTGTTGCTTACTTATTTCGCACTTGGGATCTAAGTAGTAATTTATTTTCAAAGGCCGAGATAACATTTACTAAGCGATCCTTTGGGAAGCGTTTAAAAAATTTACCATCTTTTTTGTGTGGTTCATCTTTTTTGGTGTCAGAGTTTTTATGCCTTCCATGGGCCTCTGCTTCACATGCCGTCGAGAAATACCTCTCAGGCATGCCGGTTTCCTCACGATGTTTAACAATACCGCAAGTGTAAATACATCCAAAAATGTCACTTGTCAGTGTAGCAATTTTCTTATTACATACTAGCTCTTACTTCTACTAGCTCTTTGCTGCCTAATATGTCTCTACATTCTTTTTTTTTGGTCATTGTACGGTGGCCAGCACATCATGTTACCACAAACTGTATAATTTTCTCGTTCGATTTTGAACTAAATCATCAACATTTTAAAGTTTTAAATCGTTTGGAGAAATTTGACAGTTTCGTGTAGGTTAATGTGTGTGCTGGTCACTGTACTTTCTTGTCGGTCTTCCTCCAACAGAGCTAACTATGAAAAACTTTTCGACATCTTCCTTAACATTTGTGGCATCTAGCGTTTTGTGGTCAACTTTGTATTGTTTTTGGTTACACTTCGAAGAAGTTTGAGATAAAAACCTTGAATCCTCATTTTTGCAATCTTCGCTAAGCTTTTAGCAGAACCTCATCTTATAGCAGGTCAAGGCACAACTGCTTTCTATAAAGCCTCGGAATCTATAGATAAATATTATTATGGCTCGTTATAAACTCGTGTGGTAACTAGGTACCAGTATAAGTACTTACATATGTGTCTAAGTATATGTGTGTAGCTTCGCCAGTAGGTAGTATGTTTAGGCCTTTATCTCTAACGAGTTTATAGTGGGTAGTAATGAGGCTCTTTGAACAAGTACTTTCGCGGCATAAACGTTCTATGCAATACGAAATTGTTTTGAGGACATGGGAATTCACTGTTTTAGGATTTTATTTGCGTACTCTATTATTTTTGCCCTTATTGAGTTCCTCTAAATATTCAACATTATTATAATCTGTCACTTGTGAACTGACTGAGTCTACAGATTAAAAGAGGGAGTCATGGATCTTTGAACGTCTAACTGTCCTACTTTATTAGTATTTCGATATGATTACATCGCAACACTTTGCAAGTAACTCCCAGTCGTCTTTTGCGCAGTAGGAACGTTTTGCGTTGCATGTTTGCCCAAAGCCCGGGAGGCTTTCGAGAGATAATAACACTTGGGCATCTGCCTAACGTGACTAGAAAAATACGTCTCTAGATCAACGATTGTATTACTCATTCAACGCTCTAGTGGAGCTAACACATCACTAACAATGAACCAATTTAACAATTAGCCAACAAATGGGTCACCGTCTGTTGCGTTAGAGTTCGAGAATCAAGGGCACTGGGGCTTTGGCCCTTTGGCTCTAGACAGGGACGCATGATTGAAACGCCAAGAGGTGCGAGAAGGATGGATGATGATTATATCAGCTGATTTTAGTGGAAGTCCTGAACGGCATTCCGTTAGGGTTGGTGATCATTGAACACCCCTTTTGATGATAAAACCATTGAGTTTCATTTTAATTAGTAGGCAGTAATTAGGCAGATAGAAAGTTTGATTAAGAGAAAATACTAATATATAATTATGATTTCACACAAGTATTTGGGTGAAATCATAATTATTTCAGGAACCTATTCAAGGTCCATATTATTAAATGGAGGAAGATCATAGGCTGCAAAAGACCAGTGACACAATAATTGGGTCACAACACAACAACGTAGTCCCTGGCTTTTGTGTTCGGTATAGTGGGTTTAATTTCCGGAATGACACAAGTTTGTTTGGGAAGATTTTTACACATGTGTATTTCATCTAGGACTAAAATGAAATTCGTCACACTTAAGAATTATTTATAGTGCAGTTGTATTTCTGTTTATTAATGGAAGTTCTTCTTTTTCCCGTATGCAAAATACGCGCATTGACGAGGAGTTGCGAACACCAGCCGTATTACCTAATGGAACTTCGTCTTTTCTTTTACCGGTATGTACCTTATGTTCAGCTTCTTCCAAATGTGCAACGTTGACACAAATAAATCCCTTTACAGAATTTAGAAATCTCTACAGTCTAAAATATAGTTTCTAATGAAAGCCAAGTTCGTTCCACAAACCTTTTGGCATTAAACTATGGAGAATTCGAACTGTCTCGATGACTTAGTGAGCCTGCCGCAGCGGAGGCTATAATAAATTTTATGCCAATAACTGGGCCATATGCATTAGAACGTAACTCTGTTACTATTACTTCAGACTTTATGATTCTGTAGATTTTATTGTTGACGAATTATGTGGTGTTTTAACTGATTTATTTATTTGGTTTGTAGCAGACTGTTGGGTTAAAATTATTTACTTCATTTCAAGATTGTTTGGTATCAATGTCACTAGACTACGGCCACTATCAATCGTAAAGATTTTTTTATCTTCAAAATCTCTGGTGTTAGTTGCTTCTGAATTTCAGACCGAATGTCTCCTATTCTTGGCGTTTGTCCGTTAAAACTAGCTTTGACAGAGTTGATAAGAGCTGATTAGATATCTTATCTGAGTAATTATGTTCTAATTTATACATGTTCTAACCTTTGAATATGACTCATGATTCCTTTGATTATCCGGAATTTTCCTCCTTCATAGTCATGGTCATCATTTTTAGTTCAGGATCACCCAGTGCTGGATATAGGCCTCCCCTTTCTTCTGCCTTGCCTCCCGGTTCCGTGTGTCCCTCATTCAGGTGTCTGTTAAAGTAAGCTTGATGATTGTATTCAGATCAACCTGATTTTCTAACAAACTATATCAGACTCACAACTTATCTATCCTCTATTATATAGTACTGATAACGTTACGTCCTAAGCTCCTCCGATACGATCACGACACGACACCGGTGTCCCGTTCCGTACGTACATGAGCCTCCGTGACTGCGCCACATAAACCGGGTTCAACGTACCGCTGCCCAAAAGAACATGGCTCCCACTCTTGCTACTGAAATACTACGGGCTACTGTATGTATTAGGAATTTACTTGAATTGATGAGGTTGTTGAATTATTTATTACTGTGCATTGCTCCGTGTTAGTAACATGAAATGATTGATTTTTGACGAAAATAACCACAAATTCTCAAAATTGTACGGACGCTTTAATTTGATTCTTCCTTTTTTCTGCGGTATCTGCATGCATAAGGGGTATCCAATGAAGGAATCTGTACAAGTCAAAACAAGCTTCGTACAGTTCTTGATCCTAGCGTTTTTATTAGAGATGCCGCAAATACTCGCTATTATTCGGTATTCGGCATTACTCGATTTTTTTTTTTGTTATTCGTGAATTCCAAATAATAGTGTCTAGTATTCAACATTCGGCGAATAGTTGTCTAAATAAAAATAAACTATTAATGAACAGAAAAATTATACACTTAAAATCAATTAAACTATTATTAATCTTTTATTATTATTATTAATTTATAATGTTAGCCAAAAATCAGTCATGGAAGTTAATCTTTTTTAAGTTAGGCTTTTTAATTAATAATTTAATATTAAGTCCAAAAGGGGCTGATTATGGTGCAGCAAAACAGTTTTTCTGCTCAATAACTTCAAGTGTAATATTATTATTTGAGAACAAATAAACAATTTTTATATATTCCTTCTTTTATGTCGAGTAATAATGGCGAGTATTCGACTAGTCGCTGTAGGGAATGGCGATTAATCGGTATTCGACTATTCGCTATGAAAACTTTTCGCGGCGTCTTTAGTTTTTATCGTCTCAGGTATCTTTAGGGCCATTTTTAGTTAGCACTTAGATTTATAGACAACCATATTGTTATCCACTGTTGCAAAAATCCGGACATGCAGTGCAAGTTTCAGGGATACCTGTCCTAGGTGTAGTTTCCCAATACTTAAATAAGGGGAAGAGTGGCTTTTTGATAGTTTTACATAACATACATAGCATCACACCTGTTTTCCTAAAAGGGGGCAGAGGTGTACCTATAGTACACCCACATTTCGTAATTTATGTTAAAGTCCCATGTAATAGGGGGCGGGACAAATACCATCAACCTGGCACAAATACATGAAAAACCCTATCACACTGCCCGACCCGGGAATCGAACCCAGGACCTCATGCTCAGTAGTAGTGCTAGCGAACACTAGACCAACGAGACAGTATTTATGGCTGATAGTTTTATTAGCAAAAAACTGGATATCTTGTGCAACAATACAAAGTTCGTCGAAATATACGCATGTTATCTATCAGTAATAACATAATAACACAGAAGTTGATAGTGATAATATCTAAAAATATCTTACATAATAATTAGTGTGTTAATCGCATTACGTCAGCCTTATTATTGGCGGTTTGATAACGGCAAGATACGTAACTAAACAACAATTAGTTCAAAATAGTGTACTGCGTTCACTATTTATAGTAACCCACATTATGAAGCTGTATTATTTTTGTTTTTCCTGTTTGTTGTCAACAGGCTCGAGCCATATGACAATACAATTCAAAGTTTTAGCTTGTTTTACGTCATTTTTATAACTTTGAGTTTTCCTAATACTTACGACATTTTCCGGACACTCAAACACCTCAGTTGAAAGCTCCCCAAAGCTCGCCGGCAACGTCTAGGCGATGTCTACAATCACACGTGAGATCGCATAGCGCATGCGCTAAGTCAAACCTCCAACTTAACGGCTAGTATCGAGCGAGCCTCCGTGCGGAGAGGTCATGTCGCAATGTCGGACGGTCGTGAGTCCCCGTCGCAAAGCGGTCTTCGGGACCGTGTCCATTTCTTTGAGAAAGTATGGAGTGGACAATCTAGTAATGATACAGTAGATGCTACTACTGATGTAGACGAAATAGAGCGACGTATAGAGCAGCGCAAGCGGCGCCCCGAGTCGCCGAAAATCGAAGTTAAACTTAAACACACTCGTGATGGAGAATCTCCTACAAAGACTTTTGAATCTTCTTTTCCTAACTTGAAACTAAGACATGTGGAACCGACTGAGGAACTGGAGAAGTTCGAACGTCAGGTCGAGGAGGGCGACCTGGCTGCCGGCGTCCGGTTCGTCAAGTTCGAGCGGGTAGTTAAAAGGACTGTGACCGAGACCCGTAGTGAAGAGCGAGCGGATTCGCCCCAGCATGAGTGGTACTCGGAGTATAAGCAGCAGACCTGGCAAACTGCTCCCAGGAAGGACTACCTGAGGAGCAAATCGGAATATGACTCACACATCGCAGAAATACGCAGTAAGTTTAAGTTCTGAATGGGATTTAGGTGGAAAAGAGGTTTTGGTTTTGTTTTATATGTCTTTATAATTATGACAATGCCCTTCTTGAATGATAACATAATTCAAAGGCGTTATTGTGCTCTTGAACAACCGGCAAATGTCAAAATTACGCTCGGCCTTGGCAATCGACAGTAGTAAACAACTTGATTTGGTATTCTAATTTTAGGTTTGACTGATCTGCAAACAAAATGTATATATTTTTTTGATCACACCGTAATGGCCGAAAATGACATCATTCCTAACGATTTTTGTGGTCTAAAAATTAATAGTTTCTCAAGCTGACTTGACCAGTTACACCTGTTTGGCGTCTTAATGTATTTTGATTAGATTAGATAATGCTGAGTGTTTTCAAGTTGTTTTGTTATTAATTGTTAAGGAAATGGGCATTCAAACAATTGGAATTTCTCAGCAGATTCGCAAAGTTTCCTACGAATCTTCAATTTCAGGGTGAAACAATAGGTTCTTGGTCAATAACGTATCGCAAGTTGATTCCTCTTATTAGACATCAACGCTTTTTCTTCATCATGCTTCCCGTCAATCATCATGTCTATGAAATTTTAAATATTCTCCTCTCTCAATATTTTTATATCATGGACTATATATAATACCGGATGTTTCATATTCTTTTAGTCCAACATATTATATAAACGTGCTACTGTTTTTCAAATACAATTTCTCAACTAGATACTAATCGCAATATTAAACAGCCATTATATTATATCCTTTTATCTGATAAATATTTCATATTTGATCTCCGTGACTGAAATATTAAATAGTTTGATATGTTTATTCCGGCTTTCAAAGTCTAAAGTGAGTAAAATGACACCATTTTACTCGTTATTAGTCTGAGCTGATCAGAATTGAAAATTGATTGATATTTAATATAAAATTCGTTTGTCATGAGTGGTCCATAGTAATTATGAATTATTTTAGCTATATTGATGTTATTTTCATCAGTAGGTATAATCAGTTCGTCACCTATTACTGAATTTAGCATTCATAAATTCATTCCTTCTACACCAAATACCATTCTATTTCAGTTTCTTCATCTCGTTGATTTAGACGCGTGAATAAGCAATTGGTACTTGCAAAAAAGGCAACAATGCACTTACTATGTGAGGCAGTGAATCACCATTCCGGAGACGACTTGGAACAAATTGTGTGTTTCAGTAAACGTTAGTCTGAAGCAAATTAGCTGTGAATCTATTGAAGTTCAAGGTTATTATGTCCGAGTATCTGAAGCCTTAAAAAGATAAAACGTGTTTAGAATTTTGGATTCTTTGTGGATAGTTTTTGGTAGTACGATGAAAGACTTGGTTATTATTAAAATTTTGTCGTTATTTTGTCTGTTCTGTCCGTTATTGTTAGGTCTTCAATATTATTAATCCTTATCATATCATCCAAGGCTATTACTGCACTTAGGTCTGCTTCAAGAATCGACACAAACACTTTAGGAATCTAATACTGTTATATACATACAGGATCATCTTTTTCTAAAGAATCTTGTCTTGCGCTCGCAATACCTATACCTGCGCAGGTACCTCCTATCTCTATTCGTAAGATGGCGATTTTCTGGTTTTACCAGACGCGCTGAGTCTACCTACGCAAAACCTTAGAATAGAAACCAGATTTTTGCTGTATGATGTTACTTGTATCAGTTTCATTTTGTTTTTGTACCTATTTACATATTTATGTTCATTTAACGACTGTACTACGAGTATAGACACACCTTGAACCTTAGAAAATATTTATATTATTTCTAAACAAAATTCTTCAACTTTCGAATTACCTTGAAGATCTTTGTAATGTAATTGTCTTTCAAACAAACACACTTTCGCCTATGACTTAGTGCTTACTGCATCCGTTGGTCCAGTTTCTCTTTTATCAAATTCGTCTCGGATTATAATGCAATTAGCTATACTTTAGATACATCAATCTTTATTGTTTGCGGTCCATTGTCTGGTACATAGAATGTTGAATTTATATTTTGAACAATCTGAAGCTGCAGTTATTTTTACTGTAATCTATCTATATAGGTTTATCATCTATATATATAGATTCAGGTACGATTTGGATATGTGTTTGTCATTCAAACTTGTAATATTTTTATAAAGCATATATGACCTTCTAAAATGCAACAATTTATGTATTTATATATTTAAACTTCATGTACAATAGTGGTACATAGGCGGACATAATGCCACAAAGCATTCTCTACAATCAGAAGTACAACCTGTTGCTTTACCATTTTTTCAGTTGATGTGACTGTTACTTGTTGCTTTTGCATTTTCTTCATTTATTGTTTCACGATAACCATCAAACAGGTGATGTAATTTTCCGTAAGTTTTAGCATGTGTAACAAAACATTTAACATTGCCAATATTTTCATTATCAATATCGGAATTCCATTAATCAATCAATTTCCTCCTTAATTCCAGTGTGGGAAAGATTAAATTCCTTTACGATGCGTTGTTTCAAAATTCGGTATTTTGTCTTATCTTGCACTTAAGTTATTAGCGCAGTGATAAATATTGCACTTGGCTTCTAATTAATTTGTCCTTGGCAGCAAATATTTTAACATTAAGGTTTCTGTTTAAACTTTTCTTTAGAAATATGTTTTCTGTTATTAAAAGGTTGTGATTTACCTTCTCAAAAAGATTATTTTGATTGTAAAATCCGTAGTAAAAACCTTTGCATCACGATATCATACATTTAGACTATCATATTTTGGAAATCTAGCCCAACTAAAAGCTGCATAGGTCAGATCGCAATCTGTCCTCGTAATACTAGAGACACAACGTGCATTTGCTAATGAAGTCACGACCAAATGCCGTAAAACAAACCTCTCGGAATATTAGAACAGGAACAATATTTAGAAATGCTACCACCAAGATTTAAATCCGCTTATGTATATTTCTGATGTCATTGCTAACGAGGACCGATTTAGCAAAGATATATAAATTCTATGAATACATTGGGCTTCCTGAATAATTTATGCAATGTTTCCGAGAAAATCTCCAATAAAATTGTCGCGGGTGAATGGTTTATGACGTCACATAGCATGTATAATTGCGTATTATAATTGGCGTGATGTCATTCCTACAGTAAATTAGCACCGAGTGGAATAGTAGCAACTACTAACTGGTAGAAATTTTTAGTAAAAACATCCGTTGGTTGTAATGTGTATGTTCACGAGTTAACTTTTTAAATTGGGTGAAATAAAGATGGACAGCAGCCCAGACTCTTAAATCGTATGGTGTAAGAGATTGGAAGTTCAAACGATTGTTTCGATGCATTTAGTACAGGGACTGCTACTCGTACTAATGTGTCATTTGAAGCCGTTAGTGTAAAAGCCGTCAAGCTTGCATGTACGGATGATGTAAACATGTCCATCACACTAAACAGTTAGGGCTTATACCAGTCTTGCTGAATGGCTAATTTTTACCTCGACAAAACCCTATTCCTGTCATAACTAATAACGACTCTCTTAAACGAGGGAAAAAGCTCGATATATCCCTTGCATTGTAAGTATTCACTCTGCTTTTGAATACATTCATATTTCAAAAACACTTGAAGGACGCAGACATCTCATAAAGTTGCGAGTATCAACGGAACATTGTTGAGCTAAGATAACAGAGTGCTAAATATATCCTCTTTAATAGCTTTGCTGATTACGAATCACGTAACTCCTATATGCAAGTTTGTCATTTGCATCTTCGCCATTTTCCTTGCAAAGAAAAAGAAACATTGAATCATTATGAATTTCTCCTGCACCTGGTGGCTGGTACGCTTGCGAATACAAATCACAAATAGCCAGACTATTCTTGGTAGGTATCTCTCTTCCAAAACGCTTAGGAACACAAATCACAAATAGCTAGACTATTGTTGGTAGGTATAACTCTTCCAAACTGTTGTTTTCTAGAGTTTTTTCAAAAATAGGACCTTGTCACAAAGAGTTTCCGAACTCTTGGCATTTACAAAAAAATTAATGCTCTGTCAGTTTATTTTTATATTCAAACTAATCAGATATTCCTTATCAGATATTGATAAGGAATTTTCAATATCTGATAATCCTGGATTTTATAATTGTTGGCTAGAAAGGGGCTGAATACAAAGATGTCGGCTAATAGAGATGACAATAAGAAAAAATGCCGCGCTTACCACAAGTAAATTGGGAATGAGACAGGGATGACGATGGAACATATTGATTAGGAAATAGAAGACTATTAGGTATATCAGCAATTCAGCATTCAAACTTATACGATAGAGCATTTAAATAACTTGATCATTGTACATAATAGACTTTAATTACACACACGAGGATAATCAACGGGAAAAATAAAATCATTAAGACACTATATATTATTTATTTACTATTGAATTGATTTACTATTGATTGATATTTTCTATTGAAGAACTAGAACCTGAAACCAACCTGAACTTTTGACCTGAAAGGTCAAATGTAGAATAATGTATAACAAGTAGTACTTACTTGTTAGAAATTATTTGACTTGCCTGCTTATACTCCATTTATTATGACATTAGACAAATAACTGTTCTCACCCTTTCGTTATTTCGATGTAAACGTTAATAATCTCCGTTATTGCATGGTAAATACAAAGCACTGTAATCTATTTACCATTTACATTAAAAAAATATCATATAATATAATATAAATAAAATATTGATTTTAGTTCCAAAAGGTAAACAAGTAGTATTTACTTGTTATACATTATTTGACTTTGCCCAGGGCATTAAAATACACTTTTGAACGGTCAAATTTACAAGCAAATATAATTCATTCTAGTTCCAAATTGTGGTTTCCATTCTTCAAAAATGGTAGTACTCGTATAAGTTTCACTTAGCACCGCTTCAGAAGTTTTATTTTCTGACGTTTGTCGATATCTAACCAACAACCTTCATTCAGTTCAATTAAAACCCCACACGATTGGTATAGTTAAATTAATTGAACCAAGTATCAAAGGATCCCTTTCTATTAAGTTTATCTATGTAGCTTTAAAAGTTAATTAAAGTATTGCGTTTAATTAAGACCCAATTTCCTTAACTGCTTATTGAATGGACTAACTTTAGGGGACTATTCTTTGTCCTTTGTAAAGGACTACTGATAAGAAGACAAATTTATGCCCTTTTTCGTCCTTTGCCTTTCAGGAATCTAGAATAGAGTATAGGTAGATTATATAATCTAAACAATACAAATAAATAAATTTTATGGGTCCGTTTTGTTATGTCAAAATAATAACTTTTACTAAATGCATTTTATAAAAGTATATACGGTACATACAGTGTGAGTCTTTATAATGTCCACATATGGAAATGAGGGAATCTATGCTTAATTTTATCTACGAAAAAAATCCAAAAAAAAAAGTTTTTTTTTTTCATCATTTTTTACAATAATTTCAAAACTTCTCAATATGTCGAGAGATATTGAGAAATTTTACAATTATTGTAAAAAATGATGAAAAAAAATAATACAGATTTTTGCTAAAAAAACATGTTTCTTTTCAATTGAGGGTAGTTTTAATTTTTGGACGCCTAATTAATTCCAATCATTATGGAGTTTGTTTCATCGTGATAGATCATTTAGTTTAAAAGTTACACCGTTTTGTTTACACTGGGAACAATTTTTTTAATATTATTATTTAGTTTTTTTTTTTTGCCGTAGATAAAATTAAGCATAGATTCCCTCATTTCGATATGTGCACATTTTAAGACTCACTGAGACCTGTATTTGAAGAAAAAATAAGTAGGTGAATCATGAGCAGTCATACGTAAACTGTGCCAGCGCCGGCGCATCGCAGGTGTGAGATTCGTTCCACAGTTGTCTAGGTGCACAATGAGTCAATGAAACAATCGGGTACATTATAAACGGATGAAAAGAGATCTAATGAAAACGTGCGTAAGAAATGTTAGAGGCCCTGATAGAAAAAAAAATAGGTTAAAAAAGCAAAAATCTGCCTAAAGGCGGAGACTAACTTGCAGCGTTTGATTGTATCATTCGAGGCGAGCTTGGTTACAAAAACGGCGATACACTAAACGTGGCGAACGTTCGCTTCGAGCACTTGAGTGAAGCGTGCTCTATTTTAAACCAACAGAGGGTTATTGAAAGTAGAAGAAAAAAAACCGGGCAAATGCGAGTCTGACTCGTACACCGAGGGTTCCGTACATACCTTTATTTTGTAGTTGAAAAAATGTTCTCCCATACATCGATATACGTGACGGTCAATTCTCCAACTGCAAATTTAAGTTTGTAAACGCAAAGACGATTTTTTTATGTGATAAAACTACAAATTAACAATTCTCGGACTTTTTCCTTTACTTGTGCTGTGAGACCGTGCTTCTTGCTAAATTTTATGATTTTAGGTCAACGGGAAGTACCCTATAGATTTTGATTTACTTGCGAATATCGCATAAATGTCGCATAAAAGGCTGTATCTTTTTATTGCGTTGACTTAGAAGCTTGATTTTTTCAGAGCTCCAAAAGTGCATAAACCTTCGTATTTGATATTAATTTCAACTTGATATCTCCACGCGTTCCTGATAAAAAGGGTCTTGACAGACTGATAGACAGACGGACAACGAAGTTAAGGGTTCCGTTTTTTCCTTTTGAGGCACGAAACCCTAAAAACAAAAGGACTGCACTAACTTGTTTGTAAACATACGCTCACAATGCTCCCATCAAGCGGCTCGGCATGCTGCACTGACTACTGTAACGCGTTTCAAAGGAATTCACGAAAAAGTCGACAGTCGAGTGGAGAATTCGGCGCTCGCATCGAGTTGCTCGGTTCACTGTGCTGACTACTGTAGCATTTTGCAAAAACTCGATACATTACAAACAAACGTTGCTATTCAGTCTCCGCCTTACTAAACACCAAAGTTCTGGAGTATGCAGATTTAGATGTTTTCTTAAAAAGAACGAAAATATAAATAATATCTCGATTCAATAGTTCTGTTTTATCGACTAACTTCAAATATCCTGAACGTTAGATATGTATATAATAGGTAATTTAAATATTTACGAGTAAGCTTTTATTATAAGAACACTTGTCCCATCAAATTCTCGTCTCATTCTGCACATGCACATACTCGTAAATACGAACATTTTCAGCTTTTATTTTCTTTAGAGCTCCGGTCTAATATTATAGTTGACCTTGCTTCTTGATATCCGAGGTTTTTTTATCGGCTTTGGACATGAAACCGGTTTTATTGCTGGTCAATTTAAAAACTAAAAGTATTTTGGTAATATTAATCATACCCTAACTTAGTCAATGGTCCGAAAGATTATAGTATTGAAAATTTTTGTTTTCGCTCATTTTTATAGGAACCGTTTAAAAGTATTTTCTTCTGCTGCTTAGGTAAATGAAAACTTGGGAGACTGAATTTTAATCTAGAGCCATATCTATGTGTATTTTTTTTACTGTCAGCACTCCTTTTTATCCTCAACGGGTCGCTCTTGGCTGTCATTTCACCTGATACCGATGGTGGAAGCGAGCTCCACCCGGAATCCTCAACCAAAGAGGAATTGGAAATCTTACCTCTAACTGCCGAAACACAACAAATGCTGTTAACATTGTAGTAGCTAGCCAGGCGGACTTAGAACAAGCCCTAATACCAACCAAACCGAGCAAAAAGTTTTGCCCCCGCTGAGAATTGAAGTCAATCCTTTAAAACCCAAAGACTTTGGTATTCCACGTAACTACTAACATAAGTTTATGTGAATGGTTGTTTGTAGTTGTAACACAGGTTCTTAAACCAAAGCACCCACTTAAATTCCACCAGGAAGATCCTACGATAACCACAAATGCCCCATCATCTATAATGTCCCATTTACCTGGTCGAGATGGGCATCGACCATTGAAGCGTATCGCGTAACGCTAAACCGCAGCTATCGAAGTAATCTGTTCTATAGGTGCATTGGCTCCGCTCGCCCCTGTAAACTTGAACACGTGATGCGGTGTGACGTGGCTCGGATTATGTTAATTGTGCAATAGCTTAGATAATTATTACTGGATGATATACAGTTTGATTCATTGAGATGGGTCGATGTGGAAGAATCTGAAGTTAAAAGAGATAAGAGGTACATATCTCAATAATCACCCTGTATAATGTGATCATGTTAGGTCAAGTTTTTGTTGTGATAGTTTTGATGATCTCAGATATTTGAATATGCTTATCATCTGGTTTTGTTAACTCGAATCAACATTAACATTTATACTATATAAACGAGATTATTCAAACCGAGCGTGACGTTTCGGTGGTGGCGGTGGACACGCGGCCATGGTAAATGCTTTAACTTATGCTTAGTTCGTGTTTGTCCTTGGTAAAATAGTGTCAGTTATTGTTTTTCCATGATTTCCATGTTTATAAGGAAATTCTGGCTTGGTGAATCCTACCCTAGCATCCTATACATCCAGGAACAAAAATAAAATGGTTATTATACAGGATATCTGATTACGGACGCTTCTAACGTGCACGTCTTTCTACTCTACATTTTTCTCACATGTATAACTTCAACATGAATGATGTAACCCATTTTTTGTAACAATATTTTGTTTTAAAAGTGTGTCCGTGGAGTTTCTTGCCCATTCTTCTCCATAGGAACCTACTACGCTTTGGAATGGGCAACTAGCTTCATCTTTCTGACTGACCAACCCCTTGACAATTCAAAAGTGCCTGTAATTGGTTTATTTGAAATAAATGCATTGAGTTTGAAAAAATAAAATAAAAAAGCCTTTATAATTCCTCAATTACAAAAAAAAAAGTTCCTAATAAAGAAAGTCATCGTTTTCATCATCATTTCAGCCGAAAGCCGTCCACTGCTGGACATAGGCCTCCCCAAGCACCCACACCTCGACCGGTTTTGTGCTTCCCGCATCCAGCGGATTCCTGCGGCTTTCATAAGGTCATCGGTCCACCTTGTGAGAGGCCTACCAACGCTACGTCTTCCGGTACGCGGTCGCCACTCCTGAACCTTTCGGCCCCAACGGCCATCTGTTCTGCGCGCAGTGTGCCCTGTCCATTGCCACATAAGTTTGGCAATTCTTCGAGCTATGTCGGTTACCTTGGTTCTCCTGCGGATCTCTTCATTTCTGATTCGATCACGTAGGGAAACTCCAAGCATATTACTAATCTATTAATTAAATAAGGACCCTTCGACGGATATAGGCCTCCTCCAGTAATTTCCATTTTTTTCTGTTTTTTGCTTTCGCAAGCCATGATTTGCCAATAACATCTAAAATCTCGTCGTGCCAACGTTCTGCTGGTCTGCCTTTTCTTCTCTTTCCATGTGGGCCTTTCCAAGCGATTGAAATGAAATGAAATAATTTATTCTGTAAATAGGATATCGGAATCACTTTTACACGTCATATAAAAAAATAAGCTAGATGAAGTCGACATTTCCTGTCTGACTATTGTTTTAAGGGTCCATCTGTCATCGTCTGATCGCGACATGTGGCCCGCTCGTCTCCACTTTAGTGCTCAGGGTGTTCTGATACACAGTGTATACTCGTAATCTCGTAATCGTCTCGTCTCGTCTCTCTAATAACCTTATCTTTATGACAGTTATCAAAAATAAAATCTAGTCTAATATTCTAATCTATTCTAATCTAATTTTATTTTAAACAATTTAGCGTTTACTAATTAATTAATTGTGTTATTATCTGCGCATAATGTAGTGCATGCTGCGCTTTTCTATAGGTAATGAGGCGCTTAGACTTAAGTTTGCAATGTACTAATATTGTAAAGCAATAGTGTACTCATTGTTGAACAGCCTAATAAATAAATAAATAATCGCGAAAGAATATACAAAACTTCAATACCTACTCGTCTCAAATGTATGGAATAACTGATAATTTTTTCGCACTGACTATGTTGGTCCCAAGGACAAAGTTGTTCAGTATGATGGTCTGTACCCACACCTTTCTGATTCACCCTGTATATTTGACACCCACAAACATTTTAGAGTGGTCCTGATGTGTAGAGCATAAAAACATAGAAAGTGAGCGGCATTAAATATACCTAGCCTTCGTCGGTGCACCGTCTATCACTTTAGGACGGTAATCGTTGATGAGTAAAGTTGAGAAGAATTTGCTACTGATTATAAAGTTCATAACAAATGAATCACAGAATCCTTGTGATATTATAAACTGTGCGTCTGTAACACAGTACAGTCAATATTGATATTCAATATATCATCGACACACGTTCTAAGAACTAACATATTGTTCTAGTATCGACTTAAAACAATCTAACATAACATCACGCCTTGTTTCTCCGAAGGGTTAGGCAGAAGTGTACCTATAGAAGTACACCCACATTTCGCCAGCTATGTGTAAGTCCCATGTAATAGGGGGCGAGCCTATTGCTATCAACCGGGCACAAATCCAGACTCCGAGCTGCTTCTGAGAAATTGCAGATGGAAGATAAGATAATTTATTTGTCCAAAACATGAGTATACTATGGCATGTAAGATGTTAAATAAAATTCTGTCACAGTCATGTTTTGCCTCAACGGCGTACAAATATAAATAAGTAAACATCGAGTCAATAAAAATATATACAAAGCAAAAATTTAACTTATAAATTAAAATGTACTTAATACAGCATAGTGTCAACTCATCATAGAAATGTATAATAAAATTAGTCAAATAATGTCAAAGTAATAAGGAATAAAAATTTAATATTTCACATAAGTCAGCTTAATTTATCAGTCAGTGCTGTATTATAATTTCTCTACTCGTCTTTCTCTACGTCTTAACTTTGCTGTTGAATATTCCCTCCAATGTTTTGGCAACTTATTATAAACAACTAGCTTTTGCCCGCGGCTCCGCCCGCGTGATGACGGATGTCGCATGGATGTATCGCGTAAAAAAGTAGCTTATATCCTTGCCCATATCCCAGGCTATATCTCTGCCAAGTTTTATGACGATCGGTTCAGCGGTTTAGGCGTGAAAACGTAACAGACACACAGAGTTACTTTCACATTTATAACATTAGTATGGATTGACGCCATACAGAACATTCTTCTCCGCAATAGTGCTTTAAGAAAAACCTGTGCGGAAAACCCAATAACACTTTTCCCGACCTGCGAATTGAACCCAAGACCTCATGCTCAGCAGTAGCACTAGATCAACGAGGCAGTCTCAAAACAATCTAATTCACAAGAAATTATTATATCAAGTACAAAACCACTCAAACTACTACTAGGCTAGGAGTACATACGCGTGTTAATGAAATGATGTCATCTGCTCGTGATTAACCAACTCGCGGTTATCGCGCGACCTTTATATCGTTTATATGAACGGCGAAAATAAAGGTGATCTGTTTTTACATGGAAAAAATATTTATGATATGTGTGAATTATGTCATTCTGATTACGTAAATCGGCTGAGGAATGTAGGTATTGCGATACATTGTGACATTACTTAAATAATAAAACGTATGGTTTAACCATACGTTTAATTATTTAAGTAATGTCACAATGTATTTATTACCTTATAGTCGATACATTATATACAGTACTAGCTTTTGCCCGCGGCTCCGCCCGTGGGGATGTCGGTTATCGCGTAAAAAAGTAGCCTATGTCCGTCTCCATATCCCAGGCTATATCTCTGCCAAATTTCATGACGATCGGTTCAGCGGTTTAGGCGTGCAAACGTAACATACAGACAGACAGACAGAGAGAGTTACTTTCACATTATATTAGTATGGATTTTATTTTAGAAATGTTTTTTTTTGTTTTGTTTATATTTTGTTCTCCCTACTCTAGATGTTTTTAACGTGTACGTTCTTGCCCATTCTTCTCCATAGGAATCTACTACGCTTTGGAATGTGTCTTCATATTTCTTACCGACCGACTTCTTGACAATCCAAAAGTGCCTGTAATTGGTTTAATTTAAAGGTTTTAAGTTTGAGTTTGAATTGATAGGTGGAAAGTAGTCTATTTTGAATTCCACAGTACACCAATCTCTTGCATCTTATAACCCTCCTGCAGTTTACTTGTTATTTATGGATACGTACGTGCGTGCTTACAAGCCGTTTAATTATACACGAAAAATTTAAACCGAGGCTTACAAGACCGTCACGGCTGTAGATCAATGTATTAAAATGTATGTATGTATCGCTCATGTATAGCGGGCACTACAAAATAAGGCAAGTGTTTATTGTAAAAATAAAAAAAATACATTAACCTAGTAGATGCGATGTTAGTTATGTATTTTGATTTCTGAGGAACCAGAAGCTCCAACAGTGTTAATTACTTTTACTTATAATCATTTGTGTTCTTGCCATAAATATGTTTTTGAGTGAAAAAGTTTTATTTAGTTTATTCGATATGAATTGATGAAAGGCTGTAATGATTATATTATTATGATGTAATACATTCCGACATTTTTATTACTGACGTTATTTCCCTAATTCTCATTCGTTATATGATATATAACGAATGAGCTTATAGCGTCGCTGACTTTATATAGACTATATCCCGCTCATTTTTCAGTTTCTTTTGTATCTAAAGTCTATTCAAATTCTTGTTTGATTTGGATGTTTTTTACTTTACACGACTGTAAATTAATTTCAGAATGACTATACTCCATTTGAAATAAGATTAGACATTTTAAAAAACATTTTTTACAGTCCGCTCAACCGATATTGACTTCTATTCCGTAGGCATGAGGATGGCATTAAAAGCAAAAAAAGTGGTTACAATACCAACTGTTTACTGCAGCTGCCATTTGTCATGCCAACACCGTAATAGAAGTCAAAATCTGTTGAACGGACTGTAAAAAGCGTTCAATGTCAGAAGATCCATTGGCCAGATCTATGATGGATTTAGTGACGATTGTTTTCTCATTAGGAGGTGTATTTAATATAGCAGATGGAGTATAGCACCGTTGAAAAAGTCATAAAAAATGTTTGAAGTTATATAGGGCAAACTGAACTTTACGTCTGCGTTTTAAAGATGTTTTTCCAAAAACAAATATTTGTTTATATGTTTGGAAGCTAAATCGCGAAAATAGTATATAGGGGAAAAGGTAATTGGACATTCAAAGAGTTGACTCGTGGTTTACCAAAGTGACGCCATTGTCTCACCCTCCGGAAAGCAAGCGCCTTGGCGTGACGGCTGTACATACGAGTATATGTTTATGTATAAGGCTACTACATGTTTATGTAAAGATGTAAAGAAGTTTGTTTGGCAGCGTTAGATAATCGTATGAAAGCGGATAATGGTTTGATGGATTGCTGTTTTATAAGGGAAAAGGTTGCCTTTTACGATGACTTATGGAGATTTGATAGTATGGGTAGGTATTACGAGACTGTCTGTCCAATTTTCGAAAAATCAACTGTATGAATTGGAGTTGTTAATTTTCCAAATAGTTGGCAAATCCTGTTATAAAAATTAATGTTCAAGTGTCTGAAGAAGTTTGTTACTATGCGAGAAAAAAAAAAACGACAGAACCGATTTGGATGAAACACACATTAAACACTGAGACAGATCAGATCCTGAATTATAGGACATAGAATTATTAATTTCAAGAGTAGTTCCTCTAGGTTGCGAACGAAGCCGCTGGCAACAACAAGTTTAGTATATCAATCAAGACAAGCTAACTAATTCCGTAATCCAACTTGGGTGGTCCCACAACCTACATAATAAAGTAGAACAGTCTTATAGTTTCTTGTCGATTTATATCCACAATGTTAGGTTTCCCTGTCAAACCACTGTATTTATTGGCCATCTAGACAGACAGTTACAAACAGATGTCTGTCTGGAGACGGTCTAGCTATAGCGGGGTCTAAATAAGGCTGTATCACCTACGTTAGCCGTACATGATGGAGAAATTTATTGTGGAGCTTTCTTGTTGAAGAAAGGCGCAATTTGCTGGATCGTTAATCTTTTGTTATGATGGTGTTAGAGATTTGAGTAGTGGTATCATACTTGGAAGAAGTTTTACTGTCATTTGGTTTAAATAGTTTTATTTTGTTTTAAGCTATTGCATAGCTTCTATCCGTAACGAAAAAACCTCACGCTCCCCACTCCGACGGTTTTACTACACCAGTACCCTCTAGTGATCTAATAATTTCTGGCAGTTCTTTTTTCTGTGTACTGCGTATTTTATTCTTATAAATATTAGTTTATAAAATTATGATCTTCACGAAAAGTGATTGTTGATAGTGGGGTTTGAACTCTCGACCAGTCGATTACGAGTACATTCAGTTCCCCTGTTGCACCGCAAGGCTACAACGACTTAATTAAAGCTTGCCAAATAGTTGATACCATTCCAGTTGAACAATTTTTAAACTTGACTAGACGGTTGGAAATGACTCATGTACATGGAATTTTTTCGCTGTCAAAACAGTTTGTCACTCTTTTTTTATTTAAAATTACTTTAGGTTCAACACTTTCGTCTATTTTAAAGTTGTTATTATGCTTATATTTGAATAGTATTTGACTTTGTTTACGTAGTTATACACTTTTACGACGTTCAGCACCTATTTATTTTGTTTTTAAGCTATTGCATAGCTTCTATCGCGGGCCTTGAGCGCGGGGAACGAATCCAGAAATTCCGTAACGAAAAAAAAAAAAATAATATCAAAGAAAAAGAAATACTGCATAAATAAAATAAATAAATAATTATAATTGCATAAGTTGATACAAAATGCTATGCAATAGCTTTACCGCGGCAGTCCCCGAGTGCCACACGTCTTTTTTTATTTTTTTATCTTTTGAATAGATTGAATGTGAATATGAGAACGTTGTAGGCCTAGTAGACTGTAGATTTGTTAACCCTTTTTTATTTTGTTAAGTATACCTGGTACTTGTCGAAAGGCTTACACTGTCTTCCCTTAACTATTAACACTGTTATTTGAAAATATTGTAAAAGCCAATTATTTTTAAAAGTGTAACCATGGAGTTTCTTGCCGGCTCTTTTCCATAGGAAACGACCAATTGGAACCGTGCACCTAGCTTCTGACGTTTCATAAGTGCCCACGTAGGGCGCATGATATGACAAAAAATGGATTTATGAAAAGAGGAAGAATGGATGGATAAACTGTAAGAAAGATGACATGACTACGAAAGATTTGAACTCAAACTCAAAGCATTTATTTCAATTAAACCCCTTACAGGCACTTTTGAATTATCAAAGAGACGGTCGTCAGTTAGTCAGAAAGTTGAAGCTCGTTGCCCATTCCAATACGTAGATCTCTATGGAAAAGAACGGGCAAGAAACTCCAAGGACACTCTTAAACGCTGATATGATAGCTGATAGAGATGTAAAAAAGAAAGCGACATAATAGCGGTAACCACAATTAACTGGCATAAGATCAGGAAAACGATGAACAGTCTCTTTACTAGTCCTAAAAAATTTCATCTCAATGTTAAAATACTAACAATACAACTATCAAAATGAGCATTCTTATCACATAAATAAATATTTTGTTCAGACGTTACGAGTTTCCCGCGTGTTATAAATGTTACAAGGACATGGTCTATACATTGTTTTGTTTTGGAAAACTAATGTGTTACATTGTTTACGTTAATACTCGTAAATAATAGAAGAGTGAAGTTGTTAATTAGTGGGTTGTTGTAGTGTTTAGTATTTAGAATGGTGTTTTGATAATACATAATTAGATTTCGATTAATGACCTTAATTAATGGTGTTAAAAATATCTCCGCGTTTGTTGGTTTTCCTACAAATAGTGGCGAAAGTCCTTCTGTAGTTAGCTACATTATTAAGAAGGTGGTCTTCGAGAAACACATTTATGAAGAACCTCTCTCTAATAGCAATTATTGTTTACCGTAACTTGAATAAAGAATCTTCTCTTCTAGAGGCTTACATTTTATTTTTAAAGAATCCGTCTTTTTTGTTCGATGTGGCGACGCTTGGGGAAGGCTTAATGTCTATTCTTTCGGCTGACATGATGACGATGATCATTAATCTGCTTTTTTTTTTGCTTTCCTCTTCCTCTGATTTAAGAAAGTCCCCGACAATATAACTGAAAAGTTATAACATAGGACTCAGATACATACATAGATCCTAAGCACAAGCTTATAATTTACAACTCTAGTCTGAACACACCATTAAAATTCACGCAGTAACATTACCCACCCACGCTAGACGTGTTAGCCTGTCAATATGAATTTATTATTAACAGCCAACGTAGAAAGTACATAAACATTATTTGTACAGGAGGCAGTAAAAACCCTCCGAAAGAAAGCATGAGTCATTTGATCAATACTGAAGGGAACGGCTGAAACGATAACTTGAATAATTTTAAACGTGATTTCCGTCACGCTATTTAGGAATTGAGGAATCTATGTATCTATATAGGATGTCTTCTATGTTGGGTTATCCCTTTCCCTATTATACTGTTATCTTAAATATAAGTGTTTCATGATGAATTTAATCTCTTTTAATCAAATTATTTTTTGAGTTCTCTCTCCACAAAGGATTCGGGAACTTTGGGGATAACTAAACCTTCACCGTCTGTTTGTCTCTCTGAAACAGGGCTGTTTTTTATGAAACAATAGCTAGCCATTTGATAAAAAAATTACGGTCTCTGCTTTACCTTTTTAATTTGAGTCTGTACTACAAGTATTTACCTATGACTACTTAGGTTCATGAATACTGGTAGTTTGCCATCTGTTGGTCAATAAGTAACTGCTGTATATGTCCTCAGGCCATAATATAAAACTTGGCGCAATTTGGAACTCTGTGGAAAAAAATCGAGACCATTCGTATCGTATGAATAATTTATTGTGTATCTAAGTTTATTACTGTTGATATACTCACCATTTTTCAGACAAACTTGTAATACTTGAATCCAATTAAAGTCTGCCAAGGATTTGTATCTTGTCTACAAATCCTTCTGTCTTCGTCTTCTTCTTTCTGAGTCTTCGTCTAAAACTTCTTCTTTCGTGTTTTCTGGAACTATTCTTCAATACCTCATGTTTTTGTTTATTATATTATACTAGCTTTTGGCCGCGTCTCCGCCCGCGTGGATGAAGGTTATCGCGTAAAAAAGTAGCCTATGTCCCAGGCCTGCCCCATATCTCTGCCAAATTTCATGACGATCGGTTCAGCGGTTTAGACGTGAAAACGTAACATACAGACAGACAGATAGAGTTACTTTCACATTATATTATTAGTACTAGCTTTTGCCCGCGGCTCCGCCCGCGTGGATGTCGGTTATCGCGTAAAAAAGTAGCCTATGTCCTTCTTCATATCCCAGGCTATATCTCTGCCAAATTTCATGGCGTCAATTAAAGTTAAGCCAAGCGGCTTTTCCCGGACATTATAATTATTATCTACTATTATATTCGATTTTGCCGTCGGTGCACCGAATCATGCCGAACCGAACGAGTGTGTAGCACCCACCGGGTCTTGAGGATATGAAAATACAAAATGCTATCACAGACGACAGTTTGAATCACACTATGGTATAGATGCAAATGGCTCATTTTATATTCAGAAGCTCTGCAATGAACAAGACAACTAATTATCGTCACGATACACTGAAAACAGACTCTAATAGAGACAGGTTGTTACTTCATGGGCTATGAACACCATAGTCAATTGGTACTATACTATATGACTCATGCCATTTGTACAGGCATTAGTACCTGTATGTACGTGTGCCCATTCATGCAGTTGTTATTCAAGCTCGGATCTGATAACAGGTTTGATACACCAATTTAGAATGATAAAATAGCTAGTTGACTCCGTATACGTTGTTGTAACATGCTCAATTCCCATCTGGATAATTTTAGATCTCTTATCGTAATAGTTTTGTATTGAATCGGTTATACTTTAAAAGGGCTTTTCATTTCTTGTAAAATAAGCATTTTCATTTTAATTAATAACCCTCCATTTTCATGCCAATGATTAAAAAGATGGCATAAGTTCTTTAAATTGCAAACGAGAACGAAATTACCATGAGTAGTGGAAAATGGAAATTTTATGTCATGACGAGTTTTTGTCTGACCTTCTTAGCTTTTACAATGAATTTAAAATTCCATAACCATGGTTACAATCAGAGGCAAACATTTCTTGTACATATGTATATTTATTTACATTTATAAACAAAACTGTTTCTTGCCCCATTTACTGTTGGTCGTGATTACTCGTGATAAGCCGTGAACTGTAAGAAACGTTTTGCAATCACCAAGTATTATGTGTGTGTGTGTGTAAGTATTCACGAAGTATTAGTTATGGACTTTATGGTAACTTTGAATACCTATCGCTTTAATTTTGGGAAGACGCCAAATGTCTTTCGCCTACAAGTAATTACGTATAGTAATGTATCTTAACGTGTCTTTATAGACCAACTTCAACTAGCGTTTCAGAAACAAGAACTCGTTATATGCAGCTTTGCTTGTAAACATTATGGCACCAAAATACCTGTTATGTAATTTAAAAGAAATCTAGATTAGAATCAGGATTATAAATCAGCGAATCATATGAAGCTACTCATCATCGGAGACTAAAACATTATTCAAAGTCAACATAGTTTCCATGGCGCCACTTTGCCAATGATCTACTTCCTGTACAAAAAGTTAGCCAAACATATTAGATAAGAATAATGTAATAGATAATTGGACTGCATAGAGTCCATGACCTTGTGTTCCGCGTCGCTTGTTCGTATTTTAATAGTTTTTGTAACCATTATAAAGCCAGACGTGCGTGGGAGTTGATCTATGGAAGATAATAGGGATTCGTTCGACATGAATCTACATAAAAGCCTCGCTATGGTAAATTGAGCGTTTAGAGGTCTTTCTAATATGGTTAAATACAATAAATCGCTAAAAGCATTACGTGTACCGAAACATTATCAATTGAAGAGGTTTTAAAGGTATGAGGAACAGGGTGGAAAGTTCCTCATCCTCCGTTGTAAAGGGAGGATTCTAAGACCAGACGGCGACGGTTATTGTCGGGTTTCTGTGTATAAGTAAATCGCGCGGAAATCAACATAATAACTCTGTTATGCGTAATAGGAAACGTCAGTGTTGATCATATAAATGGTTAAAACGTTGAAAGTGTGGTTCTTGTTCCTCAAACACAAAATAGGATTTCTTCTAAACGAAAGCCGATGCAGATCGAAGTTAGTTTTCTTAAAAATACTTGTTTGGATCTTGAAAATATTTCAAGCGGTGTTGCTGCGGCCGGAAGTAGGTAAACGCTTTGATTTGAAAATAATATCAATTGTTTGAATTACTCCACGTATTCCTTGGAGTAACTTGGGAAGTAATGTATGAGATTCTTATCTTTTTTAGAACAAAAGAATGGAGTAGTTTGGGAATAAGCCATTAGATTGCAAGGTTTACGAATTCAGTATGAACGGAAGAAATGTATTGGTTACTAAGAAACGCAATAAAATCTACGATTAGTTTTGTTATTGATGCAATTATTATTAGTAACAGTGATATCAAGGCTATGCCGGTTTTCTGAATATTATAATATTATTATGTGGTGGGTTTTTTCAAATATTACTTTGCGAGAAGATTTGTTTAAAAACACTTTTCCCTCTCGTGGTGTTTGTCATGCATGTTTTGTTTGCAAATACATCTGACATGCACCTAAACCCTGACCTGGTTAAGATGTAATATTCAATATTAGCCAACTTAATTTTCTTTTTCTCGAATTTCAAAAATCATCATAGGTAGTCAAACCTGCAGTCAAAAATAACGTAGGCCCAAATTCACCTCCTTGCGAAACTCCAAATTATAAATGCATGAATGCAACTTGCAAGCATCGCATCTGACACTGCAATATAACTTTAAGAACCTATCATGTAACACCCTAAATTCTTCAGTATTTTGTGCTTGCCATTTCACTCTCTCGTATAGTTTTTCCTTGTCGCTCACTGGAGGTGACCTCAACACGCTTGCGCAAGCAACCGGTCAGACGCTGTATGATGATCTAATGACATTTTATACGTGTTTTTTTTGCGATATATTTTATGATATTTTATGATCCTGCATACATATTTAGTGTGGCGATTATATTTTTTGCCTAAGCATACATTTTGAAATCAGTTTTAGAACATATATAAATGATATGTGCTAAAACTGATACCGAATATTGATATTTACCTGATTTGAGAATGGACAGCATTGTTCCCAGAATTATTTGTTTTCAGCATTTATGGGCCTTAATTATCTGTTTTTGACATTTTCTATCTGCGGTCAAATTTTCACCTCTTGACACAGAATTTTATTTACTGCTGGTAAAATTCGTTATTGGTGACTTGAAATTACACGTAAAACCAGTGGTTTTTTAGGACCTATTTCGCTTCGGGAGTTATACAAAATCGGTGCCTCACTACCTCTTAAGGATCATTATATGTTTTTTACTGCCGGCGCTACAAAACACGTGAAGCACCAAGCATTAAAACTGTAATTGATGCTCGTTAGTATCTTTATAATACTTAAAATAACTCTACCTGATCATATTTTTTTAGAAAAACGAATAGAATTTATAATTGCATAAACTAATGTCAATCGGGTTTCTAGTATATAAATGAATAAATATCTGCTTTTCTCATTAGATGGTAAGGCCATTAAAGAGCAGACACTAAGTATTATTACTGAGCGTTAACCAGAATAACCAGATTTTGATAAACCCTAGACACTCTAGAAATAGCTTTAAAAAACTTACTAATCACGCTTCGGAATCAATAATATTGCGTGCACCTACGTAAAGTTTTGCCTTAAAAAATAAATTAAGGAAAGTCGTGATTTTCTGAAATGAGACTTTATTGTAAGTCGGTAAGGTAAATTTTAGTGTGATTCGGCAATTTCGACCTTAAAAAATCCAGACTCTCTGTGGCTGGAATTCAAAATGGAAGATAAAAGTGGAATGTAGCGCTATCTGTGCTTTTGCGCATTGTGCATAATGTTGTTTAAGGATAATGTGGCTATTTATACAATCTATTGGTGTAATGAAATATTAACGAGGCATTGTATGTAAGTAAGTGCTTATGTTATGTGTCTTTATAGGGTCTGTCTTAAGGATATAATGGATAGGTATTTGGGAACTGGATAAAATTGGCCATGAGTGCAGTAGGAAATCGCTCATGTCAGGATATTAGTATCTAATAATACACTATACCCAAAGTCTCAAATTCAGATAATTTATGTAAAGGGGATAACATAACAAAAAAATATCTTCGTAATGGTAATTCACATAAAATTGGGAAAAAAGAGGTTCTATTTTCTTTTAAGTACTGATTTTAAGAAATAATAATTAAAAAGTAATCATACCGTAATAATTTTTATAAAATTTTCGATTTTAAACAAAGTTATTAACAAAAGGAGATTTTCTGGTATAAAATATTTTATGATACTGGTAATAATGCAGGAGATCCAAACATTTTCAAATTTTTAACATCTTCAACAACACTAATATTACAACTCTCATAAATAGATTCATATTGTACTCGTAAGTAGCATATCTAACCACATTTTGGATGAAAACGGTTGTAAACTGCTTCGATTGGAAATCGATTTTGGGACGCCTACGTCTAGCACTGGGCTTAAAAAGGGCTGATTATGACTATCATATACCGTGTCTCCGACACACTACAAAAAACATTGTTTGACAACGGTATTTTGTTTACATATTCTTATAATTAATTCACTTTAATTTTATCGATGATTATTTACAAAAACATTTAATGATAAAATGATTTGCACCACTGTCCTGTCATTTTGACAGTGACATTTCTTGACATTACTTTGTTTACATAAATTATCTGAATTAGAGACTTTGGGTATAGTTGATGATAAGTACTAGGAACAAGCAAAAGTTAGATTACATTTTTCATTCACGGACAAAACTCATGAATGTTGTTAGTAATTTGAAGCAAATTTAACATTTCACTAAATTAAAACTTGGCTGGCGGTCCTGCAAAACTAACTTTCCTAGATTATTATGATACAAGATTTATGAAATTAGAATAATTCCTGATCACATCACGAAATATAGTTCAAAATAATCCTATAGAAACAAACCACATTTTGGTGACATCAGTAGGGTGGCATTCATTATTAAGCGAAGATTAGTCATAGAAATACCTCACTTATTTGATGGTAGGTACTTAAGATACGAACGCTATTGTTGTCACGTAGACATTTGGATGTTGCATCATACAAGTTATTGTTTTTCCTTTGTCTGAGTAAAGGCATACCTAAGTATTTGGAACTGCAAGCACGTTAATAACTTGTCGACGAGATAAAATAAAAGAAAGAAAATACGTTTATTATCGGTAAACTGGTAAACATGACGCAAAGAAAGAACACAAAAAATATCAAGCAAAAGAACTAATAGAGAAGTATGGAAAAGACATGTTAATGACAAGAGAATGATGATGATGAAGCATGTAAAGCTGATGATGATACGCCTAAGAGAGATCGTCAGTTATATTATAACCTTCACAACCTTTAAAAATATAGGAGAAGGTTATTAATGTTTTGTATAATTCCATAAAATTTATGAGTTTTTGATGAAAATACCACTTACCAAAAAAAAAAAAAACACAAAATGCTAGTCTCTATTTTAACAACACCTAGAAAACAAAATTGGTTTTTATTTCGTAGGTTTTTTTTTTGACTAATACCTATAAAAGATAAAAAATTTGCTAAATTAAAAGTAAAGTGGTAAACATCCTTGGGAATATTGTAAACACGTATGGAATCTTTAAACTTGTTTAAAAATTAGATGCATCGGAAATGCCAATAAGATTAGTTTTCCTCTTATTTATTATCATGCGTCAACATGTGATGTACTTCTATTAACATTCCATTTGCTCGTGTTTTAGGAATCTCCCTCATCTCCCTTCTTTTAATTTTTCCTAAAGATAAAGCATTATCTTTGACAGCATTAACACAATATTTATACTGTGGCATACAGCTAGCACCTCATGCATGACCCTGATCTTTCATTTCAGTTTGCCAATATCAATACAATCCCTACCTACAGCTTTAATTACTCCTTCCTTTAAACTCTACAGTAGACAAACACAATAAGTTAGATCGACCCGGTTCCCAGGACTGAAGTCTAATAAGGCACGCAGCTCTTTCATTGTGACCTAGTCAAGGAGTCGTGTGTTGGTTATTTTATACTATGTTAATGCATTACGTAAATGTCCACTTACCTTGATGACCTCATGGTGTCTGTCATTCGAATTCTTTCTAACAATCGAATTTGGATTCTATTTTGAAAGATGCACAGTGCATTTTGGAGTGTGTCGTATAATATATTTGGAAGCAGAGCTGAATTCTGAATTGAAATAGCAATATCGCGACGAATTGATTTGATTAGCTTTGTGAAATTATTGTTTGATCTTTGTATGCCATTGTTTATTGCTGAGAATAATATTAAATTCAAATATTACATCTTTGACTGGCCAAATTATAGTTATGGTTTCTATGTTTCTCTTGGGCGGGCCGCTGGATTTCTGTGTCTAACATTATCGTACTACCGTTAAATGCGTGGGTGTCATTCAAAGAAATACTTAGTTCAAAGACATGACTAGAGTTGTCAATACCGTTAGGTTCTATCTGTGGGAGAAATCTAGGGCTTTTATCCCGGGAATCTCGGTGTTGAACATTTTGAGAGTCTCGACTTTTTTTTTTTGTATTTTCGAGACTCGAGACTGATGTTTTCGGTCTCGAGAATAACGACACTTTTGAGAATTGTCCAATGGTTTAGGGAAAATACCTAAACCGTTGTTACAATGACTTAATATCTATCCACTAGCGTAGAAGCAGAGAGAGCTTTTTATAAATCGGGTTACTTTTGTAATAAATTTAGGTCTTCTCTATCTGAAACTACATTAAACACCCTTTGTTTTTTCCGTGCCAACTATAAAAATCAAAATACTCTCATACATTTTTGATTTTATAATTTGAGTTTGTTACTGTATGTTTAATAAAGTACTTGATTGAAATATTTTGTTTTGACTGCCTAAAAGCCTAGCAAATAAGTAGGACGCGAACTTTTGAAATAATCTCGAATGTCTCATTTTTCCCGGGAATTTCGAGACCCCATCGAGTCTTGTTTTTTTTTTCCCGGGACTCAGAAATGCAGCGAGGTTGAGAGCCCTAGTTCTATCCATTATTTCAAAATGAAGACAGAAACCGAGCGATACTATAGGTACAATTTGCCTAACCCTTCGGGGAATACATTAAGCGTGGTGTAATGTTATGTTGTTTCAAATATGGACAAGCAGCCTTTGCATGAAATAAAGTAAGAGAACACCATATTTTAGTTTTAAATCGCTCGTATTTTAGTAACAAGAATTTATAGAATATGTCTGGTTCATATCAACTTACCTAGACATTAATGTAATAATAGATATTAATATTATCTAATGTTTATATCAGATTCTGATTTAAGAAAATAAACAGATAGAGTAGCGACCTTTCTAAACGAAGCGATTTGATTACGCTATCTGTCTGCAAATCTAATCTGTATTGTTTATGAATAAAGATAAGTAAACTCTAATCTCGAGACAGAATATAAATATGTTTTGATTATTGAGATTGAGGTAATTAATTTTCTGAGGATTCCTATCTTTTTTCTCTTGTATCTCGATTTGAGGAATAGCTGCTCCCCGCGGTTTCATCCGCGTAAGTTTCGATACCGTGGTTTATTGGCAAATTTTGCTAGTTTGGGTTACATTATTGCAATTTTTTCTTAAGAGGGCGTACTAACGTCCACTAATGCCACTCCTTCAAAAAAATATTATCTTGTGACTGAGAAGGAATTATGAAAATCGGCTCAATAACGAACCTCGGTAAGTGTATCTAGAATTTTCTAATTCCTTTTATAACGTTTCATATTAAGACACGAAGCAACAAAATTCGTTCTAAAGAAAACCGGCCACATTACTCTATACCTATCGTATTTTTCATTTGTAGTTGGAATGTATGGGAGAACATGTTCTTCAACTGCAATGTTGTTTTTCTTGGGATAACATATTCATCGAACGGAAACCTCACCACGCGAGTTCAACTCGCACTTGTCCAGTTTTTTTTTACCTTGCCAGTAGTCATAGAGGAAGTTGTAATCTAAATTCTAAATCTTCTTGTCAGAATAATATCTAGTAAATAGCTGAAGAACGTAGCAAAGTAATAGTAATTTTATCTTCGAGCAAGATGTGTTGCAACCGCAGTGCACAGAACAATGGTGTGATTCATTATGAAGACGATGTTTTGTCTGCTCCGAATAATAAGAGACTATATTTGTAGCTACTCACACATTTATATGGAGAGGACAATATGTATTGATTTTATAGAAATAGTACGTTTTGCCCGCGACTGCGTCCGCGTGAAATTTCTTGTTGTTTCCTGTGACACTCGTCAATACTGTATTTTTCAATTAGTAAGTACCTGAATTTTCGGAATCTGAGTAAAAGTTCCGAAGAGGTAAAATTTATGAGTTTGCAAACTCATAAATTTTACCTCTTTATCTATCTCTCTTCTTCTATATTATTACATAAATAAAAATCAATTGTCCATTCCTCATTCCAATCCATTGATTAGATTGTGATGCAACTTTGCTTTATTTTTTTTTGTGTTCTGAGGACACCCGAGCAAAAAAAAGTTAAGTCCAGGCCTAAAAAAAAAAGTTCGATTAAACACTTTTTTACTTAACGTGGCATTGCAACGCTTTGGTGCAGCGGTATCCGCT
Organism: Dryobota labecula; assembly: GCA_947523025.1. Classification (NCBI taxonomy): domain Eukaryota; kingdom Metazoa; phylum Arthropoda; class Insecta; order Lepidoptera; family Noctuidae; genus Dryobota; species Dryobota labecula. Next base: position 3,072,490 of record OX383286.1, on the reverse strand, counting down.
AGTATTTACTCGTATAATAGTATAGACAAGCCATGTGCCCGATGGGGTTTCCCATCGGTAAAAATTACGAACTTCCATACAAACATTCATCCCCTATTTGACCCATTAGCGGATGAGTTTTAAAATATCCTTCCTTATACATATTATGTCTGCCCGTATTTCATAGCCAATTTGCTCTGCGGTCCAGTAGATTTGCAGCAAATCTACTGGACCGATTAAGTTACTGGGTTGTGGAGGTCAGGTAGGTAGTCGCTCCATGTAAAATACTGGTATTCAGCTGCATCTGGTTAGACTGGAAGCTGCCCTGAACATAGTTGCGGAAAAGCTAGGCAGATTGTTAGATGAAGTAGGTACTGTAAGTTTACAACATGATGATGTAGCATTGTCATTAGACTTTAGCTCATAAAAGACAATTGTATCAATTTATGATGATGGACTTCCGACGTTGTTCGCTATTATAGAAGTTGGTACATGCTGTTTAAAGATAACCGTTACCTCTCCTAGACTAGATGGTAAATGTTGGAAATTTCTCCAGGTTAACAACGATGTATCTAATAAGTACGGTTTTTTATTATGTAGTTAATTTGTTTTACAGCTGTTGTGGTTAATAATTTAAGCAAGCCGACACAACTATATTATTAATGGTTTTCGTATTAGTTAGCTTTCCTAGTAAAAAAACTACTTATTAAGTTAATAGATAGATGTATAGAATACTCTTTATTATGTACACTATAAAAATTACAAGTATAATTGTAGAAATTTTCCATAGGGTGACACAATGGGCGATCTTTTAGCTAAAAACAATCTTTTAAAGACAACCTTTGGATGAATTAAAGGGAGAAGGAAATACAATACTGCAGGTAGTCAGTGGTGTACCATTTACATATAAGTCATACACATACATAAAGCATAAATATACTTATCTATATAAATATACAACAATAAACATGAAATAAGGGCAAGGAACTATATGTAATGATGATATTTAAGGAGAGAGGTAGTGGTATTTTTACCAGAATTTTAAAAGTGGACAAAGATTGAGCACGCCTTATCGACACACGCAAGGCATTCCATAACCGTCCTGCTTGAACTGTAAAAGACTTGTCATAAAAGCTGGTGGAATGCATCGGCTAGTCTATCTAGTCCGCGTTTTCCGATGACCTCAGATATCTATTAATCTTCGGCTAAAACACTAACACAATGTTTATCAGATTAGATAGATACCCTGAAGCCATAAAAGCAAGGGCTTGACAAATTAGCAACACGTTTTGGTTAATTTTGATATGTCAACATATTAATTACACTGGATAATATCTCTATATCAAATTATCATATAAATCCAATAAACGATTCAATCAAGTAATAATAATTTGCTATCAGCTGTAATGATATCGATTATTATCAAGGCGAAACCTGTAACGAACAAGTTGTACTAACCACTAACCTAATTTTTGGGTCAACCACATAATCTTTGAGCAAGGTTGAAATATCGGTAACGGCTAAACAGTTTACTAAGCAAAATGGATTAAAATAACGAACTAAAGATTTCGCACATGTACCAAATTGTGTAATTTTTAGGTATACCTACTTTATTACTATTTACACAGTTCTAGTCGACTTTTGTCGATATCATATCCGTAACTGATTATTAAATTAAAGTAGGTAAATGCAAATGCAAATGTGGTAAGCATTATGCTGAGCGATGGCCGTTTGCGTGGATGTGGCGCATATTTTCCCCCAACTTGTTATTTTCGTGTTTGTGTTCTTTCTCTGCGTCATATTTGCCGCAAATAAACGTATTTTCTTTCTTTTCTTAAATGAAATTTAAAGAAAAGGGAAGGGATATAAAATTCGTTACCTACATGGGTGTACATACTCGTACATATTGCTTAGCCCAATTATATTAGTAAATCGGTCGAAGCAATTCGAATGTTCGTCATTTTCGGCACGACAGTATTTCAGATTTCCACCACCACCACCACCACTTCCACTTCCACTTCGGCATTCGCATATTGTAAACATGTCATCCAAGTCTTTCTGCACTATCGTACCACTTACCTCTATCAATAAAACAATTGCCATTACAACTTCCTCATCCTCCCATCAAAATTCTCTGAAACTATACAATCCATCACGACCAATCAAGAGGAAGGTTCAATTAATCCTAGAAATCGTTCAAGATGTTCTAAGAATACAGACAAATAACATAGTGCAAGATATTATTGGCAATATAAACAAATAGTTCTTGCTAAGAGTCGATGACAGGATTGTAATAAATTGGTATTTTGACTACCTGATGGCCGCTGCTTGCTGTATTCTTATTTATTATTTGGCTAAAGTTAGCTATGTACATTTATATACTAATGCATTTAAATATGAAGATATATTGTATGTTCCAAAGGTTGGATTTTGGTAGGTAGGTACTTTACTTGGTAAAGTACTTAAACTTAGAATGCACTAAAGTTGAATAGAAAATAATAAAAAAACGTTACATATAGGCAATAACATAATTGGCATTAGATTTATAGGTTTTGATAATCACAACAGGATAACAACTAACGAGATAAATCGGGTTATTTGTCATTGTTTTGGTAGAAAGTAGAACAAGGTCAGGAAAACGCTTCATTTTTTAAACTAGTAACTATCAATGTTTATCCAGTAGTGAATTCGATTGAAGTAATCACAATGTAAATAAGATACAGACCTAACAAGAGCTTAATCCAATCCAAATGTTAACAATAGAAAGTCTCAACAAAGAAAGTCAGTCACCCAACGAGTAGTTTCTCTAAACGCACCTACTATATTTATAGCGACTATTTAAACTGAACTAAGATTAATAGCCTATAAGCTATCTGGCTCAGCTGTCGTTGCCATCAATCATTGATGCAGTTCGGTTTTTCTAATAGATTATTATGATCAAGCTGTTTTAGGCACTTCAAATTTTATTGTGTGATTTTAATTGTTGGAATGGACTATTTGTTGATTTTCGATTTTTTAGATTAGACTTAGATAATGTACCGAATATCTAAATTAGGTTAAGAACAATATATCAAATAAAGTCAAATTAAGTAGAACTTTAATATTTTAAAAAGCTATCGGAAGCCGATTGTAAAAACAACAAAATACGACAACATGCTCGTAAAATAACAAAACAGGTTTTGCTAAAGAATTACAAATTCTGCATCACAAAAAACTTGACCTTGAAACTGCCAAAACATTTTCCAACATTTATACATATGCAGGTTTCTTATGAGAATAGTAATTATGTTGAAGTAACACATTATTAGGACCAACAAATAAATTAAAGAATAATAATTTAATAATAGATTAATACAAGAATATGTACCTAATTTATCATACGATGGAATGTAATACTATACAGGTAATTGCAAATTGATGTGGTATCAAAATGACAAGATCTAAAAACTTAATATCCTGGTTTGGATGGAAATACATGAAACTATTTATAAAGTTAAGTAAATTCTAAGGAATCAATACTTAAAAGTACAAGTTAACTAATCAACTGAGGTTCATATCCGTATAGTCGATGATGTAACGAGCGTCAACGACCGTCAAGGGCCACGGAGCCAAGGTTCGTTTGACAAAAAATAAATTGTGCCAGAATGCCAACGCATGATAAACAGTAGTCTCCAGACAACGTTGTTAATTATACGGCTGTGGGCCTCATTATTGGTAGAGTAAATTCAATTATGATCACGGTTTTCGAGTGTGAGATTTGTTAAAATTAAAACTGTGATTGATTCAATCGGTTTTTAAAATGATGAATCAAAAATATACTAAATCAAAAGTCATTTATTCAAATTAGGCTGAGAACGACAACATTTCGAACGTCAAAATTACCTAAGACAGTCCCCCAAAACTCCCGCCCTTCACCACTTCCTAGTGATTTAGCGAGGAAGAAGAAGTGGCGCAACAAACTCCCCAGCATCTAATACAAAACACATATCTACGAGTATAACACCCACATTACGAAACTCCAACGTGAACATATTAAGTTTTTTCTCGAAGGACTTGTCAAATTCTGTAACTTGTTCTGCTCCCAGATTCTATCTATCTTGTCTATCTGTAGATACCCATTGTTTTGTAATCCTTGTTGATACCAAAAAGTACTGTTTTTTCCTCCTTTTAAGTTTAAGATGATGTCAAACAAAAGGAAGGAAAATCTTTAACTTCAGTATCAAGGATTTGCTTGCAATTTATAATCTTAACCTTAATAAATGCAGCATTCAATAAGTACATTCTTGCAATATCGCTTTCCTTATATATGTAGCTATTCATCATTGCTGTCTCAGGAACCCCCGCATGCATTCAAAGTATCGGTCAAGCTATCTATGGAAGTAAACGACGCAAATGCATACAACCTTGACTCAATCTTTCTGGAAATTTAAAACTGGCCAACTATATCCCGACATTTTAGCTAGCTACTCGTATAGATGTATGTGCCTCTCCCAAGCCTCCTGTGCTTCTTCCGAAAAGTAGGAACTTAACAATGTTAACATTTCTAAATGAAATTGTTGACTGCCCATTGACCCATTTCATATTTTTATAACTTGCACAAAGCGGAGATATAATAGCTAGTATATAGGTAGTATACTGGTAGTATTATTCAGTATTATAGCAATAGGTATATATAGTATATTTCCAATGGATTTTTACAATTAACAACCCCTTTCCCTAGTCGTAGCCAGATATGGGAAAGGGAATGGGTGCGTCGGTAAATGACTCTGACTGAATAGTCCAATCGATAGAAAGTCCTTCAGAATGAAAGAATATAAAGCTGTCATTATTTAATTTACTATAAATAAAAATTCGTGACTCAATAAAATTGATCGCAGAAACACAGTTGAGTGCAGCATAATATTAATAAGTTCTGTCAAGCCGTTACGTGCCAAGGTTGCCATTAGATCATCGTCTTGTGGTCGGCTTGTTTACTTGTTTATTTTTTATTTTTTATTACCTACATCAGAAGTTCCAGTAAGATATGAAAGGTCTTTTAATTTAATTAAGATATTTCAAGAAGATTGGCCTTAATGTCTCTCGTTATTATAATTTATAACGTCTGTTGCTACGAGCTGATATCCGGATCTGCAAAATCACTTTATTTTTCTATATTAGCTTGACTTTTAAATATTCTTGTTATTGCTTTTGGTATTTATCTCACTTTTGAATATAACATCAAAATCTCTTACACGAAGTTACTCAAACATTGTATCTTTAATCTCATTTTCTTTATTAAGTTTCAGTGTAGTTTCATAATGAACATTGCTTTTATAATTTTTAACTTAATCTTCAATTTGCGAGTCCTAACTTACCCTTGAATCTCCAGCTCCAGGTCTCACCGCTAATGCTGACCTCAAGCCACCTGTCACTACCTCCATTACAGAGAAAGACATAGAAATAGACTCATCTCGCGGCGTGTTTACATCGCGCGACCTTGGCATCGATTCGTTTTCGTCTGTTAGTAAACGTGTAGACACATCGTGTGAGTTTTCATTTTCTCCTAGCGCATTTTTTTTCTTTTTCTTTCAGAGAAATGTTAGTTGTTAACAGTTTGTGTATCAAGGACGTTGGCTGGTGGTTCTTTATACAATTTTTTTTTTTTTTTTTTGTGAAAGTAGCAGATGAAAAGATCAGTCTCTGTCATATTTTTTAACGTGTGTTGACATGAATGAGACAAAGTTTTTTGGAAGTTAGGGAATTTATTAATACTCGTAGACATCAAAAATCAGTTTGTGATCCCACGGATGGGTGATCCAGTATATTGTATTTGGTGACATTTACCATTTGTTTTATTGTTGTGCTTGCCCACGACACGTTATTTCCCAGTATTATGGCGATTTTCTGAATAATTCATGATACGAACAGTAAAAAAAGCAACTTTTATTTATATTTTCTTCAACATTTGTTCACACTGTGGACGTGCTCTAACATATGTAGCGTTCAATTACCACGTTCACCTTGTCAAAGATATACTTACGAGTACATTACAGATCAGTCTGGATTGGACTTAATAGGATTTTATGAAACCTTGCTGCTAGAACGTCTTTACGAGCTTAAATGAGAGACAATTAATCATTCGAAGGTTGATCTTAAATTTGAGTCATTCAAATTAGCCATACTAAAGGCTTCATAGTTCTGTGGTTCAGTGTTACTTAAATAGTACGACTTATGTATCAAGTTCATAATAATGGATTTAACAACCAAATAGACGATATACATACAGTCGCATGATGCTAAGGGAAGGGGAGACCAATGTGACGCCATTAGGGGAGACAACATTTTAATGATACTACCATACTGCGTCATAAAGAAATTCCTTATATTATAACAAGTGTAAAAAACACTTTAAAATACATTATCCATGTAGCTTACTCAAACAATCCATCTATAAGGTCGGTGTGACAGTGTCAGGGCCATGCATATCTGCCCATAGATAGTGTGACGACTATTAATGGTCGCAGTAATGGTGGGTGACGTCATTGGCGCCAGCACAATGTCAAATGAGGCTTACGTGTGTAGGGTGCATAGTTTGCCTTTTAAGTGGGTTATGGGTGTGGCTTTTTGTTTTAATGGCTGTTTCTGTAAAGTAATGATAATTTTAACCTTTTGAGAATTGAAGCTTCACCATTTACATAAAATAATTATTGAAATTATTTTATGTAAATGGTGAAGCTATATTATTAAAAAAGCTTCAACATTTCCATGTTTAATGGTCGCGAGCACTACTGCTGAACATGATGGTTCGATTGCCGATTCAGTCAAAATTTTATTGAGTTTAAACCATCTGAAATTTCTCAATAGCAGCCCGGAGTCTGGATTTGTGCCAGTTTAATGGCAATAGGCATGTCCCCTATTACATGGGACTTAAACATAACTGGCGAAATGTGGGTAATACTGTAGATACACCTCTGCCCATCCCTTCGGGGAAACAAGACGTGATGTTATCTAATGATATAGTTGGAGTCAAAGCTTCACAATTTCAACGCAATATGACAATTCTTCGTAAAATATTTCAATTTTGAACACCCTAGCCTGCTAGGGTGTTCAAAATTGAAATATTCGAAAAACATTACCCTTCTTCTGGGGCAATCGGGTAAAAATGGTAATAAATTGCCCTAGTAGCCTGCTACTAGGGCAATTTATTACCATTTTTACCCGATTGCCCCAGAAGAAGGGTAATGTTTTTCGAGAGTATGTATGTATGTCTATTTCTTTGGCACGCTCTGTAGCTTAAACGGCTTGATGGATTTTAACATATGAGGTGTCGTTAGATTCGTCACAATTGTGGGAGTGACATAGGCTACATAATATTTATATATTGCATCTAAAAATACAAAAAGGGGGGGGGGGGGGTTAAAAAAAACATATTACAACAGTACTGGTATCAAATAAAAGCTAGTAATGAGACAATTCCAAATATGATTACTTGAACAAAAGCAAATCCTTACTAATCCTTACTAATACTCGTATTATAAATGTGAAAGTAACTCTGTCTGTCTGTCTGTATGTTACCTTTTCACGCATAAACCGCTGAACCGATCGTCATGAAATTTGGCAGATTTATAGTCTAGGATATGGAGAAGGACATAGGCTACTTTTTTACGCGATAACTGACATCCACGCGGGCTGAGCCGCGGGCAAATGCTAGTTATTTAATAAAATCAAAAACACAACTGCAAAAACACAAAACTGAAAAGAGAAAAACAAGCATTATAAATCTATAGTTTTTTGTTTTATTCAATAACTAGCTTTTGAATATTAACATTTACGAGTACCTAGTAGTTTAATTTGTATAATATAATATTTAACCAGTTGCATGTAGTTACTTAAATACAATAAAACTCAACAAAACTCTTTAACCTTCTATAAAAGTACCGTGTACATTTCGTGAAATTGACACAATTAGTGTTAAATTGTTAGTTTCCAAAACAACGTTAATAACGGACTTTCACTTGAAATTTAACGATTCCCAAGGTATAATTGTTCCATAATTACGTTTGGTTGGCTGGCCATTGGGTTGTGTCCGTTGGGAATTCAGGCAGATCTGATTGGAATCATATGGCTACTTTTACCTACAAACAAGTTCAAAATAAGACCTATAGTTCTGAATTATAAATCAATCTTCAGACAGCTCTGACAGGACGATATTTGGAAGAGAAACAGGAATAATAACGGGAATAATAGATAGGTAAATGATGTATAAACATTCATGTCTGATGGTAATGCCACAACCATTTAAGTACATAGTGATACCCCAAGGACCTATGACTTATCTCAACAATCATTAACTACATACAGGAAAGAATGATAGCACTGGTATTTTTACTGCAAGCCTAAAAGGGACGGCAAATTCCTCCCTGAAAAATAAAAGAACGAATGGCATGCAGCATGAAAATGACGTGCTTATGTTTAACCATAAAGAAGAAATAATTCGTATCGATAACGTCGTTGACAAAAATGAAAATATGCCTCCAGATTTCACTCGTAGAATTATCCGACACGCGATCACTGTTATGAAATTGATCGTAGAAATATAGGGCTGATTCAACAAAAGGGAATATGAAAATTAATACTTATAGAATAGTTTTGTTAGTCGAACACATGTTGAAGCAAGTTTCATAAGTTGGAAATTGAGATATGAAATGCTCGTCACCATTTTAAAAATTTGACGATATAAAGAGGTAATAGATTGAGGCTAGAAATCAGGCTGATGCTATCCTGTGTTTTTAAATATAACTGTAAAACAAGTAACAGTATTGATCAATGATAATGATGAATCTTTGATCATACGAATGCAATATTCACTATAGAAGTAAATCAATCCTGTTTTGCTTAATGGCACGTGGAAATGGATTTGGAATCAAGTAACAGAACTCAAAGGTTATCAACCCTGCTCCAAGTTCGGAGATAGGCCATTGTTCGTGTCTGGTTGTGCCATGCGTGCGCTCCTCCGTTTCGGAGTTACAAGTGACAGACAGATATGCGTGACTGATAATTGACAGAAAGCCTACAGGAACCCCATGGAAACAATGCGTTTACGGGAAATTGTTCAGATCCATTATGGAATTTTACTACATTCTTATAGCAGAAGTATTTATATGAAACGTTTTGTTTATTTCCTGGTCTCGTTTATTTGATTGCTTAGTCGTTAAAGTTTTAGCGTTGTCATACTTGTGCAGAATCGCAATAGACGCTTCAGGTAAATTAAAATCTTTTACGAGGGTCTTGATCAGCTCATGATTAGTCTCGTCTTATTATAGAAAATAATTACTTACCGTAATAGGGTACACTTTAAAAGCTATTTCAATCAAGTGTATTAACCACTCAACATAATGGTAGCAACAAAGCAAGTAAAAGATGTTCTATTAACTACAGGGGGCCTATTACGAACTTTAAAAAAACCAGGCAAGTTCCAGGCAATTCATTTCACTGGCTGGTTAAATTTCGTATTACGACATTCCTAATTCTAACCGACTTCACGCTGGGTAGTTTGTCTATGGCTGGCTTGTAATTCTCTGCCCTAACGTTCAGAAACACAATTAAATATTTATCGGTAAGTTACGGTTTTATTTAATCACATATTTTGTGGTAAAAATAAGCAATTTATATTAATCTAGTTACTTTAGTATAAAATTAGGTGAAAATACGAACGCACTGTATATTATGCTACCTATATAATTCATTCATATTATAATTTTTTGAGTTTGTAAATTGTCACGCGAGATTAGGTTTCCGAACGAACTTCACTTGAAGGTCAGCGGGGAATTCGACCACATGGAAGAGTATTGTTTCATTGTTTCACAAACTAATATGAACACTATCTTATTGTTTGTTTAATACTTCCATTCGTAAGAATTTTCGGGGTATAAACAAAAATATGGCGTATGCTCGTTATTGAGTATTTTCCTATTCAGTGTAAGAAAGTTCTTAGATATGATATTTTAAAGTTGTATCCGGTAAATCCGTGAATTTTGTATGACAGTCCCTGACATGTCTCAACTCCTCACTTGATTAAGTTGATATCGTTCAATGAATGGCACATCATCCATGTCGAACGCATTAAGGCTCTTACATACAGGCGACACGCGACGCGACACAAAGGAACCGCGTGTCGCGCGACGAGCGGTGCCTTTGTGTCGCGTCGCGTGTCGCGCCTGTTTTGTAGGAGCCTTTATTTTGATCACAAAGTAGTCTCCTTTTGTTCCTTGATTCGTTATTTTGATCAGAAAAGTCACTTTCCAGGAACTCAAACAGTTCATATTCGTCGCACATAATATTTTCTTTTGCTATTTATTTATTACTCGAGTAACTTCGCCAAATAAACCCAAAACAATTCAATAAAAGCTCCTCTGAAGTAGCGTAAACTGAATGGATTGTGAGGTTACTTTTTGACAAGTTGTTATAAGAAAAGAAATGTCAAACGAACGTTCGTAATACGTTATTGCCAGGCAATATTCGGGCAGAAGTCGGCCAGGGTGTCACGTGACCGCTGACTGGCTTGTTTAACGAGTTCATAATACGAAATTGCAAGGCAGTTCTGTTTACGCTGTAAACTGCCTGGAAATAAGAGTTCATAATAGGGCCCCAGTACCTGCTTCAGTTAAAAATACACGCACTAACGTTTAGCCAACACTGTAAGAATCTATCAACATCCTTATAACCAAATCTCCAAATATTTGTTCTGCAGGTTCGCTGAGTCTATGAACTCATAAACTGCAAATAGAATTCTGATGATTGCGCTGTAAATTTATTTAAGATTGGCTTTATTTCCGTTATTAACTTCTGCTGAGATTTATTTAGACTCGACTCGAGGCTGGAGGCAATCGTTAAACAATTAACAGATATAGGTGTTTTTTTTTTTAACTCAAAGCATACCCTTTCGTACGATTTCTGAAGCTTCAATTAAAATCACTCGTTTTAGGTGGCACTAAATCAATTTTGACACCGATAGATAAATCCACAAACAAGATCTAAATATTTCGCTTTAATAGACTAAACGATCATCCAAGCAATAATACATTCTCTATTAATAACTATATAGTGTATTCATAGTCATAATAGCAATATAACTAAAATTAATGTTTACTCTTATCGTAACAGTATCCTTACTCCTAGTGCACTGAACTTGGCAAGATGTAGCGTCTGCTGTAGAGAAAGTGATTCAGACCATTTTGATATATCTGGTAAGACGTGTTGCACACGTTCGAGTCGGCATGATGCGGCATAAGCGAGCGGGAAAATCTATATCTATATATAAAATGTTTGTCAAAAATGTGTGTCTGTTTGTAATGTCAATAACAGCTTTTTACTAAATGTATATTAAAGTATGTCGGGACTATACAAAAAAAAAAAAAAACGATTTATAAAAAAAATGTCTGTTTGTTTGTTCCGACTAATCTCCGAAATACTTGGAACGATTTTGACGAGACTCACAGGCAGATAGCTGATATCAATGATCTTATATACTAGATCAGCAGTGTACGGCACCGACGCGTTTCTACGTCGTATATGTCCACAGGCATATCTCACTTCAGTTGTCAACTTGACGTCAAGTGAGCGATAGCTTAAGGATATAAAATATCAAAATGGTGAAATGTGTGGTTAAAATTTTGCATGTCACGGTCTGAAAAGATTAATAAAGCAAGTGGTGTTACATTTCACAAGAAAGTTTGCTAAATTTTCTTCAGATTATCCAAAAAGAATATTAAAAGACGTATTACATTTATAAAAAATAAAAAAACCGGCCAAGTGCGTGTCGGACCACGCACAAACAAACAAGAACACTACATTGTAGTTGGTTAACATAATCTCCCATACATTCCAACTGCAAATGTAAGTTTGTACGCACAATATCGAGAGATTTAGTATGTTATTTTAAGACCATAGACTTTTTATAGATTTTCCTGTAATCTATAAGTATAGAACTATTATCTGTATTTAAAAAAAAAAATTAGGTTCAGTGGTTTCGGAGATAAGGGGGGGAATGGTCAATTTTCGTCTATTTTCACTTAAACTTAAAAAAAAAAATATATATAATAAAAAATATTTGAGACCCTCATAGTAAGCCCTTTTATTTGATATGTCACACGGTACAGTTTGCAATTTTTTTTTTTTCATTTCTTGTTTGCCCCCCAAAACTGACTTCAATATTCTAAATTCATTTATTTACGGTTCACGTTCGTGTTTGGGTAACTCAAATTGATATGTATACCAAATTTTAACTTAATCTGTCCATTACATTCGGAGCAAATTGACTGTGACTGAGGGACAGACAGACAGACAGACACACGAGTGATCCTATAAGGGTCCCGTTTTTTTCTTTTGAGGTACGGAACCCTAAAAAAAAAAAAATTGCCGTCAGGGTTACCAGTAAAAATGATTTTGATTTTGCCAGACTGTTGGGAGTTTAGTGAATGACGAATGCATGTTCCGTAGTCTGTTTGGTTTAAACATATCTACTGTGTAGTACCCAAACACTTACTAAATAGAAAAGTAACACATTCACGTGTATTTCAAAGGTGTATTTCAAACTTAATATATCACCACTTCTTACACCAAAATTAATTTTATCAGCAATAAATAAACTTAGACGTAAAGTGAGGTTATATTTTTAAATGAAAAATTCTAGATTGTTTATGATCACATTGTGTTAAATAGTGATGTGCACTGACTGGACAGGTCCACTCAATCTGTGTAGTTCTTTCATCAAAAGCCCATTTCAGACACCAGTCTACATGGTCTTCACATGATCTAAACAAGATTATGTCTGGACTTTAAAAGAGACTGACCTCGAGTTTGTTTCGGCCTTTCTTCTCAGAGTAGTCAGATAGGAAACGCCGACCTCATCTAGTTTTAAAAATATGATTGACGTGTAAAAGTGTTTGTACAAACCTACTTACAGAAATAAAATCATTTATCATTCACCTTAATTAATTTATGTTTGAAATTTATTTTGTAATGATTGTCATAAACATTGAAATAATATCATTCAATTTTAAACAATAGTTATTCGACACAATTTTAATAGTTTTGAAATATAATATTTACGTTTACGCACGTTTTTTTCTTCCTTTTAGTACCAAATCCTTCAATTTCTTTCAATCTTTAATCTATTGAAAGTTCCATAATACAATCTTTCATAGTAGGTAATTGATTAAAAAAATAATTTCATTCGTTCTGGGGAAATTACGTTGATCATTGGCAACTCTGGCCTTGATTGAATATGTATTAGTAATAGCTTCGAATCGGCTTGATTATTCACAAATACTGCTAAATCGAATATGCCGAGCCGAAGAAGTGTGTAGCACCCCTTACTCTCTCCGTGCCAAATCTGTCGTTCAAGTCTCATTAGACAACGTGCCAAAAAGGTTTGGTTGTCCCAGCTATTCTTGTAATGTATTTGATGACTTTTATGGGTTTGTTGAGTGTTTGGATAAAAAATTTATGGATGTCATTGAGTTATGTGCCATTTTAGAGGAATAAAATGAGGGTATAGCAATAATGTGTTGTATAATTTGATTTAGTGTTCGTTTCTACATTTGTATCGCGTTTAAGTAGAAAATATTGGTTTTAATGTTTGCTTTTATAGGTTTTTATCATACGACTAGCCGCTGCCCGCGACTTCGCCCGCATGGCTCTTTCTATACAAATAAATAAAATTGAAGTATCTGTTTGTAATGTTCTTTACTTTTAATCCACACTGGCTAATCCGCTAAGGTTACTCCTTATAGCATCAGCTATCTGCCAGTGAAAATCCCGTTGAAATCGGTCTAGCCGTTTCGGAGATTATCCAGAACAGACAGACAGACAGACCGAGAGATAGACAGTTTTTTTTTTAAATTGATTTTTTGTTATAAATACAGTATAAACTTTCATATTCATTTAGTAAAAAGTTGCTTTTTTGACATTATACAAACAGACACTTTGACACCATTTTATTTTTATTTGTATAGATAAATCATTGTAAGGGTTTATTGTATTTCTGAAAACAATAAATTGTATATTACTGTTGTATGTGTTTTTGTAAGTTCGGAGCCTGGCATTAAACATGTAATTTCTCTTGTTACAGATGAACAAGAAAGAGTACAGAAGAAAACATTTGTCAATTGGATCAATTCACATTTATCGAAGGTAAGAGATCAAAATAACTAGCGAGTACTTAGTCCCAAGCTTTTGAACGATTTTAGTACACTCGTAGCGATCAATTTTCATGATTTATCGCGAGAAAAGCCTGCGAAGAATTTATGGGAAGTAATAACTGCTTTACAACCACCACCATAGTCGGTTTAGCCAAGCCTGGCAATTACGGGGATAACGTTTCTCTGCAGTTGAGGTCAGTTCATGTTCAGCTGTAATTATAGGTTTTTTTGATGAGTAGATCGTAGATTATGTTTTGAAAATTAATGTGGCCAGTTTCACCACCTCGCGCCCTAATTGTGTAACACACTATATCAATCAAAATCTGAATTGTATTGAAGGATATTGCTAATCCATTGCTACATATGTTTGAGAAAAAAAAAATCTGCTCAACAACGTAATTAACGCAATGGAAGTTGTTGAACTGTCAAAATGAAACCCAGTTCTACTGATAGTGTGATACACAATTACCCCGCAGGTTAACTTATTAGGCTGTTGTTAATTTCCCACAAATTCTGGTCGACTTTGAATTAATCTGATGGACTACACAAGATTAAAAATTTAATTTTAATGAAAAATTTTAATGATTTGAATTTAATTTAATATAATTTATCTTAATATCTAGTATGATTTTTTTTTTTTCTAAATCTGTGAAAGGGAATCAAAATTTCTCAAAAAATAAGGACAGTCTCTTAAGACCGTTTTCCTGTAGCTACAACGGATAATGTACCTGCCCTTACTGCCCCATCTCAAAAATCCAGCCTGTATATATATAACTATCTAGTAGTTTTGAAACAGAAGCCTTATTGCGTAACACACTATTAGTAGGAATGGGTTTCATTTTGACAGTTCAACAACATTCATTGCGTGATTTACCTTGTGGAGCAGACAATTTTTTCGAACATATGATTAGCAATATCTTTCAAAATCATTCAGATTGTGATTGATATAGTGTGTTTACTAATTCACTTTTATATCACGGTAAAGTTACAAGTGAAAAGCTTAGATCTAAGTTCATGCCCTTTTGGTACTGTTTTGAGTTCTATAAACTTGATATAAACATTTATAGGTATTACCTGTAGCATTCAGAATTTCAATTTTATAACCTTTTATTCCGCCTTTAACCTTTTATTATTATTTTTTTTTTTTTTTTCTTTTATTTTATTAAGTTATGGTATTCCGCAAAGAGACACCATTGTTATAAGGCATCTGTTTCACTTCAATTAATATAACTTAATATGGATTGAATTCTTACAATTTTCGGTGAGTGTGGGAGGATGTTGTAACTGTCCATCCTCTCCCGACTTTACATCGGCAGACACTCAAAGCACTGATATAATTCTGTCTTTTCCAGCGCATACCGCCACTGCGCATCGACGACCTTATCTATGACCTGCGCGATGGAACCAAACTGTTGGCGCTGCTCGAGGTGTTGTCAGGGGAGAAGCTAGTAAGTACACAACAATATAATATTCCAATGACATTGAAAAACATCCAATGAAAAACATTCGAGCCGTTTGGGGTTCTGGGGTCCAAATGCTCACTTGGTTTTTCGAGACATCGCCAAGCGGTTGGTCGAATCTTCACGTGACCAAAGGGCTGGCCTATTTGTTGGCCAAAGAATCAGCATCGCCAGACAATGTTGCAATGCTGCCAGCCTTTTGGGCACTTATCCTGTTGACAGCGATGCGGACGAATTATTGATGCCCTATGTTTCTTTTCCCTCTTTTTTTATATACATGTACATATTATTATAATTATTTTAAGTCTGTTAACGTATATTTTATGTAAATATGACATAACATAAAGGCTTCCTTCTTATGTTTTAAAAGGGGCGAGTCTTTGAACTGAACACGAATCCAGACTCCGTGTTACTACTGAGAATGTCATGCTTAGCAGTCTTACTTGCGACCCCTTCTTAGATAGACCAATGAGGCAGGCAATGAGTCTGAAGAAGAAGCATAGAAAGATTTTTGTTTTTTCTTGAATTAAATCATCTTAGATCAAGACTTAGGTTATGAATCGATATTACGCTGAAATGCTCTTGGTGATGCTTCGATATTAATTACTTCGATACTGATTAATTTTATTTTGGACACGCTATTTTAGCGTTTACCTTAAATATACTATCATGTAGGTAACGCGATAAAAAAGGGGCCCTGGTTAAGAATTGGGGGTCCTATATATATATATTATTGTAGATGTCTTTGTGGGGACGGTATGAGCTTGTGACCTTGTGCGACTGGGCGGTGCATTTCCCTAATCCCACAAGCCACGTATAATAGCCACAAATATTTACTTTTAGTAACGATAATATGAATATTAAAAAAAAAAAAAACAGATATAATTGACAATAAAATAGTTTGTTCATATACTTAGCTAAAGAAAAAATGAAAATATCTCAACTAATTTGAAAGTACATAATATCATTTTTACGTTTTGGGTAATCGTCCTGAATTTATTTAATAAAGTATGTTACTACAATACTTAAATATTCACTTAAAGAATTAATGTGTACGCGTTCTAGTTAAACATGCAATTTTTGTATAACTCACTTGCATTATTTGAAGGCGTAATAACAGATTTAAAAGTCACCAAAATCATATATCTATGTCATAAGCGGCGCTGCCCACTTACTACAAGGGATCGCTTGCTTCAATCCCACCAAATAGCATAAAAACTGTAACTGTATAAAACTGTCCTCAAATAATTACTTTTCCCACAGCCTATGGAACGCGGCCGCGTCCTCAGACGCCCACACTTCCTGTCAAACGCGAACACTGCGCTGCGCTTCCTAGCCGGCAAGAGGATCAAGCTGGTCAACATCAACGCCGCCGACCTCGTCGACGGACGGCCTGCAGTCGTGCTCGGCCTCATTTGGACCATCATCCTCTACTTCCAGGTAGGGAGGCGCTCTTCTTAGTTAGTGTTTGAACAGAGAGCTGCAATAGTCTTGGTGTATATAGCCGTACCTATATCGAGCTAGTATCAGGTATTATAAAGTCATAAACAGAAAGGTTGAAACTTTTCGGATGGATAGGAGTTCAAGCAATGTTATTACGAATAGTAATAAATCTTTATGTTTGCTCTCTTCACAATGGTTCTCATATAGAGTAAAGACGAAGCATCGTAACAACAAAAAGCAAAATGCATGCAATATTACCTTTGTGAGAAACTGGCATCCATACTAAGATATAAATTGAAATGATCTTGCTTTTAAATATAAATGAAACGTTTGCCATTAATTTAAGTTTGACTGATACTTGATATTAGAATGCCAAAACCAACAAAATCATCAAATAGCTTTCTCAATAATATTACATACTGATACGCCTTCAAATATCTCAAATTACTTTAGAAAGTAAATCTGCATCGTATTTCTTTAATTTTACTATTCTGGCTCACTGTACACTGACTCAGCACCGTGTGGTACGGAAATAGATTTCAATTAGGATAGAACTTCCACAGTATTGCGTAGGTAGAATAGCTCTACACTCTCCGAAACTTTACTACTATTATAAATTTAATAGTAGGATCATCAATGTTTATATGATGTTAATCAATGGTCTCATCTGTTTTATTTGTATATTCACTGTGATCATTAACATTCTAAATGTCTTCTTCGGGTATATTTAGATAATGTGTCACAGTCTGGTTCATTGATACTTCTTATTAGACTGTAATTCCCATATTACGTTTTTCTTCATCTCTATACATTGTCATTCTTAGTATGGATCTAAAACGTATTTTTTCAAATTACTCTATTTCTGAAATGAACAGCCAATAGCAGACTATTGAAAGACAGCATTATATATTGCCCTAATGTTTTTGTTTAGTATTTGTTGTAACTACCCCCCGTGTACTTCAAATCTTTCTCTTAAACTGTCCGTTTTACTGATGTAGTTGCACTATCCAGTAACCTGTATCTTATATTATTTCTATATCTACCATTAAAATGAGGATGTATCTATTACGAAATATTCAATAAGATTTTTGATTATTGGCTTTTCAAAGATTTAAAATTTAATTAGTTTATTTAGTATCTCAGTCTGTTCTCATTTTAATTGGCTTGAACTAATTTTGTTTGCGCAAGCTTCGCTCAATGTATTGGACCCACAGGATAGAGGACCTAAGGTGGGTAACGGCATCACAGCTTCTATAGTAGTCAGGTCTCTTGGCATTTTAATATATTACCTTTTGATAATATTGTATATTTCAACTTTATCAAAAGTTGTAGCAACTGAGAATATTATTGTTAATATATTATTTTCAAATCTATGCTTATTGATTAAGGCGTAGCTTACTATGTTTGTGTACCTATCAACTTAAGTTTTTGTATTTCCTATATTTACAGCTTGATCAAGCTTTCAAAGCGTAGAGAGCTTGTTTTGCAATATAACTTTTATATTCCCTATTTTCTTTATAATTCTTAAGCCAGAGACCATAGACTACACAGTACTGCTATTGGTTGACCAAATTGATATTATAATTGGACTAGAATCACAAACATCACTATCAGTGTTAAAACACATCACCTTTAGATAATAATTGTATAATTGTCATCACTTAAAATCACTTAGCCGTAGTTCGAGTGTGGGAGGAGTGAATTGGCAGAATTTTGTTGCTGATTACGTAATGAGAATAGTGACTGGCGCTAATGCTTTGTACTAATTTTCATTGTTACTAGTCCCTCTTGTTTACGTGCGTATTTTCTGTTTTAGTTGGAAGAATACCAACTTCAGGGGTTCTTGTATCAATATAAGACATTGCGTTGGGCTGGTTATTAAGATGAAGCAAGACTAAAAATTGTTGACTAACATTATTTAAGTTGTATGTTATTGGTCCTTGCCGCCCATTTAATTCTGCAAACACATTAAATTAAACCTTGTTAGTATTAACTCCAGTTAATCTATTCATTTATGTAAATCACCATTTTTTTTTGCATCAGCAGTCATTGCTGTCATTAAATCATATTTCATCAAAACAGGTTATGTATCCAGGGTCAGGACAAAGTATGCCTTCACCATACGGTCTTCAGGTCAGCTTTGAACTTCGAAATTTAGATTGTGGATTTCTTTTGGTGTACTACGCTTATTTACAAACACAACTTGTTTGCCATCGGCTTCCTCGAAAAATGAATGAATATTGATGATCAACAATACTTAATATTGTTGTATCTGAATATTTTGCCCCTGTGACCCTGAAATCCTGATTTGATTGTAAATCATTCTATATACTGATGAATTTAGTGGCGTGTTTCAGGTACACTGTATTATTTTCTACTGCACTGAATTTTTGATCTCAAAACTTACTGGCGAACTTTATTATCGCTAGTTTTGCAAGAGAATACAAAACTCTACAATTTTATCCAAACTGCTGTATGATCCAAGAATGACCGACTACCAATGCTTATACATCCATGATTACCAAATATCCGATATTGAGATATTATATCTATAAAATACACCATTATAAGTATCTTGTACACCATGACGTGTTGAGCTATCATTGTTTCGTTGAAAGAGACAAATGGAAAAGGTTTTGGCATGCATCGTGATGGCTTTGACACTTCATGATACCTTCAGCCCTTGTAATCTTTGCTAATAAACCACCACATCCCCATCAGATCGAGGAGAACAGCCGGGCTCTAGAGTACCTCGGAGGGTCTCGATGCGCATCAGTCATGTCTCATGAATCGGGAGCCGCCACCCCGACTCAAAGAGCAGAGGACAAGTGGAAGCAAGGTGCCAAGAAGACCCTGCTGCAGTGGGTCGCCAATGCTTTGCCGAAGTAAGTAGACACCTGGATTATTGACGATGGTATTTATGTAGATGTGTAAGGTCGATGACTTAATGGGGGCTATCGTTTTGCGCTCACCAGTTGGCGCCACTGTTGAGTAAGGTCCTGTCAGTTCTTTTATTTTACACGTTTTGGATATGTTTAAGTACTTATTACTTCATAAAATGTTTATTTTATTACATTTTAAAATATCGAATGAATATTTTCATTATAATTTTCCTAAAACTGTCAAACATTAAGCAGACGACTATTATTCTTCCTCCAAGTGCTACGAAATCAGATCCTAAGTTGTTACTTAAAATCTTAAGGCATACTTAATCAATAATGGCACAATATTTACAATTATGAATATTATCAGGTATTGCTTTACAATACTTTAGGACTATTCGGCGACCTGATTTAACTTACCTTGAAGTGAGACAAGCTTTTATAAATACTTTTGGATCCGCTGATTTGGAATTCAAAACAGAGCAAGAGGTGCGTAAAATAAAAACCTGATCAATCCGTGAGAGTTCGTTATTAGTGTTACTTACTTGAATGAAACACTACGCAAGCCTATCGAGGAGTCGAATCTGTTAGATATTATAACTCATAACATGCATCATAGATATTTTCCTTGTTCGTCCATTCACAGATTTACCGATGTCAATACACTAATCGAAACTGTAACTCATTTTGAGAGTTATTTACAAAATGGCAGTAACAATTTGCGATAAAAAATCCCGCAAACAGTGAACGTTCAGTTTCACATTTGACATTTCTAGAGACCTCACTCTACACTAGCGCCTCTAGCGGCGAATTCAAGCGCGATAGCCCCTCATTGGCAGAAAAGAAGGAACGGAGAGATTAGTGGAAGACGAACAAGAGCTTTTGCAAAATAGCAGTCGATGTATTCTGTTAAAATCTCATCGTGAAAACTTAAGTGACACTATTGGCAGCTCAATTCAAGCTTACTTCACCTAAATTTACACCTGGAGATTTTTACAGGAAAGATCGGCAGGATAGTACCTACGAATAAAACCTGTACCCGCAGCAATTTTGGCTATAATTAAGTTTCCGATGGTTAGATTCGTAAATAATTTAAATTCAATCAAGGCTAAACGGTGAAGGAAAACATCGTGAGGAAACCGGCATGTCCTAGAACCAAAAACTCGAAGACATGTGACTTCTACCAACCAGCCCACGCCCCCTCGTAGAGAGAAGGCTTGTGTCCTAGCAGAACATTATAGGCTGAATATTATGCTATTATGCAATCAAGGCATTTATGGCATGGAACCGAAGGATCTTTTGCATAATAGTTACGCGTTTATGAATCCATCGAAAAAGTGATGCATCGATTAAAACCGAAGTATAATCAACATCGGCCATTATACAAACAAGAGTTGAAAGCTTTTAAAAACCACCGTTGTTTGTGGTGAAAACGATGAAATACGTCAACAACCTGAAATTATTGTTATCGATTTGTTTGCGTATGTGAATGTCTGTATGTATTGGTATTGGGGAACCCACTGACCTATATAAAATCTGACGGCTATGACGCCAGTTGCAATGATGGCTGTACTGTAACAGTTATTAATTCCATCATTAATTTTGCCTAACGCTGCCAAGTGGCCCGAAATATCCGTTGGCCTAATTTTATTGCAATTATTATAATTTGACATCTTCATTGAGAGATCAAATGCACCAAATTGTTTTTGATTTTAATCCGTTTTTCGAGTATTTTTACAAGTGTTCAACCTTTGATCTTCAGCTCAAGTACTCCTGATACTTTTTTTAAATAGACACTATATATATATTAATAAGTTTTATTTGTTGGTCCTTGCTCCTTACGTTTGCTATACTTAGTTATGGATATTAAAAACATTTCTCCTCCCAGGGACTCAAACATCCAAGTAACAGACTTCGGTCCATCATGGCGCGACGGTATCGCATTCCTTGCCATCATTGACGCCATCAAAGCCAACCTGATCAACCTAGCAGAGATGAAGAGGAAGACCAACAGACAACGTTTGGAACACGCGTTCGACGTCGCAGAAACAGCACTCGGCATCGCAAGGCTGTTGGATGCCGAAGATGTTGATGTCGACAAGCCTGATGAGAGGTCCATCATGACATACGTAGCCCAGTTCCTGCATAAATATCCTGAACCCAAGGTGAGTAATTAGACTAAAGATAGTAATCGTATCTGCTAATACAATGAAGAGTACATTTATAACAGTTTATTAACTAAAGAGTATTAGAAGGCTAAAAGTCACGCAAAGGGCAAAGCAGAGGGCTATGCTTGGAGTCTCCCTACGTGATCGAATCAGAAATGAAGAGATCCGCAGGAGAACCAAGGTAACCGATATAGCCCGAAGAATTGCGTAATTCATTTACGTGATGTGTAATTAATGTGTATCTGTAATTTTTATGGTGTGCTATAAAGAGTATTCCATCTATCTATTTATGTGTGCTTAAGACTTAAACAGTCAACACAAGTAATTAGCATGAATCACCGCGACATGTCATTTATCAACTCTCTATTGTTCCGGTGACATCTGTATTGTTTTAACAAGTGTGCTATCTTGCGCAATATTAAAGCCATGTTTTGTCAACAGACGACAGGACCGGATGCCGTAGCGGCAGTGCAAGAGGAGTACGAATCTCTTAGAATGTGGCTGACGGAGCGCGTCACCACAGTTCAAAGGCAATACGACTCGCGAACTCTCTCGCGACATTACGAAGACTACGTGCGCGCCGAAAACGACCGGCTCGCGCGCGAACCCATCTATCAGAAACTAGAGAAACTCATGTACACACAGAGCCTCGTAGCCATCGCGCCAAAGTCCTGGCGCGAACTGGTCGCCCTGTGGATAGAATTAGAAAGACTGCACAGAAGATGGCTGTGGCTCCTAGACTCAGAACTCCCCGGAGACTTTAGAAATGTCGGCGAGTGGTTAGCAAGGGCCGAATACCTTTTATACTTTGACGAAATCCCCACTAGCTTAGACGAGAGGACCGCTGCCATAATCAGCGAGAAATTAGAGGAACACAGCGGCTTTTTCGCTGGATTACCAGAAGTTATCGACAGATTCGAAGCTGCTTTAAGATCACCCGAGGCCGCTAGAATCCCTGGTGAAAGACTTCAAGACATGAAGGAGCGTCTCGAGACAGTAAGTCGAAGAGCGCCACAGAGGAAGGCTAGATTAAAGTACTTGGAGCATAAATGTTGTATCGTCGCCTTCACAGAGCTGACTAAAGCCAAGCTTTCCGCGTGGACCGGCAAATACGGTCGCATCGACCACGTTCGTGCCTTATTAGAAGATTATGATAATTTCGTGACTAAGAATAAGATTTTCCAGGAGTTTGATAGAGCTTACGTTGATATTAAGCAAGTAGCTGAGGAGTACAAGAGGGTTTGTGAGGTTGATAGGACTGAAGCGAGAGATATTGATACGTTCTTGAAGGACGTTGCTGAGACCTGGAGAAGAGTCGCTTCTGACGTGCGCTGTGCGAGGAGTGTGTTAGAAGAAGTCATTGCTCATTGGGAGCGTTGGAACACATTATCTGATGACTTCACGACCTGGCTAGACAAGGCACAGCATATGCTAAGAGTATCAGAAGATGAGAGATTAGAGTTCTTCCAAGACCTGACTGTGTGGAAAGAGAAGCACCAACTCTTGGGTGATGCAGCCGGATTCTTGGCTGCGACTTCCTCTGAAGAGATCAGTCAGGAGGTGAAGAGGAAATATGTGGAGATAACTGAACGTTGGGAACGAGTGTGGGAAGAAGCTGAAAGGTATGTTTTGTAAAAAATATTATATCATTATAAAGTAAGTAACATGGAATAAATAGATCATGTTAATTTCGCTGAATTATATCATAATCTGATAATGAAATTATTTCATCGATTCCGTTCCAAGAAGTGGGTCTTAAGTTATAAATCGATATAGTTCAAAGTATTAGCAGTTTTAATACTAATAAGTCGTTTTGAAAGATAAGATCCTGTATTAAGACGTAAATGATGTTTTTAACATGACTGAACATAATCGATGATTATTAATTAAGTTTATGCATTTTTTTGAGTAATTTTAATATAACGAAAAGAGTTAAGGCTGCGGTGTTGCAAAATTCACTCGCGGCGAATTATTTGCGCAACATTGTATTTTTGTATCTACCAGGTATGTCCGAGGTGGCGACGCTCTCCGCAACCGTCGCGAGCTGGCCAGCGGCGTGCAGGCGCTGGACTCCTGGCTGGCGTCAGCAGAGAACTTGCTGAACAGGCAACCCAGAGCCAATACAGTCGACATACAGACCTACATCGACCAGCTACTGCAGCTCAACTCCGAGATAGAACACCATGAGGAACTGTTCAAGACTATTAGCAGGTTAGTTTGTTGTGATCATTCTTAGCTCCGCCTTTCTTGTAAGGTTCAAACTATGTAAATGTAGCTTCATATTTAATGCGAATCTACTAAGTTTATGCTCACACATCACAAAGATTCTTATCAAAAATTTGCGATTTTTCTAAAATAGATTGTTTGTTGTTGGTTTATTGTTGATTGTTGTGTTTTTACTGCAAAAACTGAAAGGAAACATTGAAGAACATAAAAATACATTAAATGCAGTTTTATAATATTTTATTCTTATTTTTGTAGAACGTTCCAAAACGCGATCGCCGAGATGCCTCGCGACGAAGTCGAAGCCAACATGGCGAAGCTCAAGCAACAAAAAGAGGCGCTAGTCCGCGTGCGAGCTACCGTGCCAGTCAAGTTGCACCAGTACAGACAGTTACTGGTCCAGCATGAGTCACTGGAGAGCGGACAGAAGGAAATCGGGTCATGGCTGGACAAGGCCGAGGAGGCGTTGAGGACAGGGGGAGAAACTAGACGGTAAGCCAAGAAATGTAACATGGTTTCTGTCGTAAGTCACAAGTGAATAAGTAATATCTATACTTACTTACCCACTTGAATTCAGAATCTTTTTTTTTTTTTTTTTAATCTAGGGCATCTCAGATTGTAACCACAGGTTCCGACTCTTTAACCGGACTTTCCTGTGGTTGCCTTAAGCTCCTAACGAAACTTAATGCCTCCAGCCAGGGCGTAAAAAACTACAAACTAAACGACTGCTGCTCGCTAAGGGCACCCCCTGTGGGGTACGAACCTCGGCTTAGGGCAGCTGAGTCGGAGGGAGGGTGGCAAGGGACCGACGGTGGCTGGATAAAATCAGTGTTTTGATTATTATCTTGGGGAGTTTGGATTACATGCTGCTCAGCTAAAACGCGTGCTGGCGCTTCACTTACAGTCAAGGGACGGGGAGGAAGAATCTTTTAATTGCCACTTACTCAAATATCGACTTTAGCGTTATTTAATCTCTGTTGATTTTCGAGTAACCATTTGTAATTTGTAAAAAAATATTTATAATAAGTCTGTCAGACTGTGGACATTTACATCTCCACATGCGAACTACGCATCAAAGACCTGATGTCACACAAATCCTGCATCACGCAATCAGAGTTTGCCGCGCGACTGGTATATACAGGAAAAGTTTTTAAATTTGACAAATTAAACTTAGAGTTTTATTTTACACCTATTTCTTATTTTGATATGTCTTAGTACAAAAAATTGCAGTACCGTTAACGAAAGATGTTTATTTTGAAACTGGTATAATGGATACTCGTCGCGCAACGCGCCGGCGGCGCGGTCAGTGAAGAGAAACGCAGTAATAGGTACCTATCAGCTGTGCGCTCGCCCATTGATAGTATTACGAATAGATTGTATCCATATTTTGCTGAATTCAAGTGGACCAAAAAAAAAAAAGATTTTTATAAATAATGGAAATGTCTTCTATTACTAATATTGACCTACCAAAAAAAATTGCACACTGGTTAAAAACTTATCCTGTATACAACGTCGGGCAGTGCCCACCAGATACAACACTCGTCTGGTCGGAGGAACCTCCCTTTTCTATAGAGGATGAGTGAACTTTACACCCTGTTCCTCATACCTCTATAATACCATATTTTGGCCATGGTGACCAATCTTAACGGAGACCAGCCTTCGGCGCGGGAGATATTATAGTTGCGGCGTGTGTGCGCAGACGCAGGTGCACTCTCTCTTCCCTCACTTTCACAGTGCAATGGGATGACAATCCGATATCTATGACCGGAAAGGAATCAGGCGCAATAAAATAAGTTTGTAGTGAATGACGCTAAGTTCCAAAACTTTATAATTGTCTAAGCTTCTGCAATTCGGCATACAAGTTTAGGTAATTGGTGTGCTGTATTTTCGCCTGAATTTTCACTTACCATTAAATGATTTTGGTGGTGGTTGTTTTAACCACCTCTAATGTAGTGGTAAGACCACCTGTCTCAAACCCAAAGGTCCTGGGCTCGATTCCTAGCGTGGGATAAATATTATGCTCGGTTTCGTTGGTAGGGCTTGTTCCATCTTCGCCTGGCTAGTTACCACTATCTTGTCTAAGTCTGTCGCCATAACAACAATGATAATATCATTTGTTGTGTTTCGGCAATTAGAGGTAAGATAGTCAGTTCCTCTGTGATTGAGGATTCCGGGTAAAGCTCGCTTCCACCTTTGGTTTTATCATCACGTACCATCAGGTAAAATGAAGACCAAGAGCTTCCCCATTGAGGTAAAAAAAAAAATACTATTGTGGGCAAACGCAATCTTTATTCAGTAGAATCAAACAAACTAATAATTAAGTTTTCTTTCCCCACAGCGAGATAATCTCCGAACGCTACGAGATCCACCGCACATTCTTCTCCCGCACGACCTACTACCGTTCAATGTTGGAGAGCAAGAACAAGGTGTTCCAGAACATTGTCAAGTCAGCTGATACTGACAGGAGTGCTGACGTGACGGAACAAGTTAGACTCATGAGGGATCTTAATGAAAGGTGAGCATCTTTATTATAAAAGAAAAGTATTGGGGAAACAGTTAAAAAAAATGGCAGTCACAAGGACTGCCGACAGAAGTGAAAACACAAAATTTTGGAATAACTGTTCTTTTATACATATAGCTCATGGAAAGCATTCGGTGACGATGACGCGAGTTTCATGATTTTTGTTCACCCAAAAAGTGCTCAACGCGCCTAAAGAAGTTTTCACTTCAATAATACCCATGCATACTCCAGTTTGAACTTATGATAGACTAGCTGCAGCCCGCGGCATCACCCGCGTTTTTCTAAAAATAAAAGTAGCCTAAGTTACTCCTTATAAAACCAACATCTGTGTTACAAGGAGATATTTACTAAATCCATATGAAAGTATATACGGTACTTACAACGAAAACGATTTTTTATTTTGTCTGTCTGTTTGTTCCTAATCTCCGAAACGGCTCAAAGTCAAATCATTTATTTCAAATAGGCACATAATAGGCACTTTTGAACGTCAAAATTTACAAAAATAATTAATTAATTGATTCTAGTTGCCCTTTCCAAAAGGTATGTAGTTACGTATGGAGAAGAATGGCCAAGAAACTCCATACTTACTCTTTTAAAATGTTAACAATATTTGTATACAGTAATTATTAATTATATGTGAAGACAATAATAGAAGAAGAACAAGAAGTCTTACCTAGAATAAAATTACTATACCACAATAGGTAAAAATCATGAAAAGTGAAGCAGTGACAGACAAATTAATTATGCGTTAGATGCATGGTGCTCACATATTTACAAACATTGTAAAAGTAGATGATTTCCCTAAAATTTTAACATTTAATAATCAGTGTGTGAGTATATTAATCACAGAAAATAAAATGATTGTCATACAAAATATAAAACTGGAACTAGTATAAGGCTGGAACAATTTGGCAGATAGTTGAAACAGAAAAATAAAACAAAATATATCTACATTATAATCACGAACACAAACCGAAATAGTCGACATGTGCACGTCATGACTGTGACAAGAAGGCTTTTTTATTGGGTTTTTCTATCTGGAATTTCTCAGTAGCAATCCGGAGTTTAGATCTGTGCCCGGTTCATGGCAATAGGCTTGCCTCCCTATTACATGGGACTTACAAATAACTGGCGAAATGTGGGTGTACTGTAGGTACTCCTCTGCCCATCCCTTCAGGGATAATAGGCGCAATGTTATGTGTGTTATGTTCTTGCTTTATAATAACTTAACCCACAATAAATAACTTAAAGCGGGAAATAAAGTGAATGGTGCTTTACATGCAATTGTGACCAACCATTCGATGCCCAAAAAGGCTCGACTAGCTGTTTACGATGGTTTGCTGGTGCCTACGCTTATGTATGGAAGTGAATGTTAGATGTAGCAAAAGAAGCATGAAAGTAGAATAAATGCTGTGCAAATGCGTTTCTTGCGAAGCATCTGTGGCGTGACTATGAATGATAGGCAGAAAAATTATGTGATAAAGCAACGGTGTGGTTTAAAATAAGATGTAGTGACTAAAATTGAAAAGAGTATGCTTAGATGGTTTGGTCATGTTCAGAGGATGAATGAAAGGCGACTTACAAAAGGTGTTTACAAGGCAGATGTGAGTGGAAAAACCGGGAGGGGACGCCCTAGGTGGACATATAGTGAACTAATTGGTGATGTTCTTCAGAAAGGTCAGGTGCGTAGTACTCGCAACCGGCGTCCGTGTATGACCAGATGTTTGAACGTAAACGAAGCAAAAGGAGTATGTAACGATTGTAGCAGGTGGCGTTCTATAGTTTCTGCCTACCCCCAAGGGAAGAAGGCGTGAGTTTATACATGTATGTAAATAACTTAAACATAATTCATTATCTTCCCAGGTTCGCTCACGTATCATCGGAAGCTACTCGTCGCGAAGCCGACCTACAGCGCTTAGTCCGTGCCTGGGAAGAATTTGACTCCAAAAAACGCGCCGTAGAAGAGTGGGCCTCAAGAGCGGAGGCTCTACTGGCCGATAATAGGGTCGACTCTAAGCAGGCCGTCGACTTTCACAAGAGATTCTTCCAAGGAGCTGATGAGAGGGCCGTTTCGGAGTTGGTGAGGTCTGGACGGGAGCTTATTGAGGTAAGTTTGAACTTTTTACGCGACAGACATTTTATAATAAAATTACTTGAATACAAAATTCTAAGGTGTGTCTCGAGATTGGCCGACTAGTTTTGGATTTCAATGGGGCTCTTATTCATGATAAAGGTAAACATGAAAGTTTCTCACGAAGCTTATTGTACACTTTTTTATTTAACAGTGATTGTTCAATAACAATCACCGCCATAAAAGGTGATAAAGTTAGAATAAACACATAACCAAGAATAACCATTTAGCTGGCAGAGAGGGGGAAACTTGACCATAACAAAAATTAGCCCTTTAAAGCTTTATGCAAACGGATCCCTGAATCGAAAAATAGTTTTCCATAAGCCCGCAATATTTTTGAACGGCCTATCCAACGATGTCCCATACAATGCAATAGACGAGAGAATAAAATATCATCCCCACTTTACGTGTAGGGGAGATATCGGAAAAAAAAAATACCACTTTGACGGCGTGATTTATTTATTATACCCATGTCAAATTACAGCTTTCTGGGGCCGTAATATGAAGTATGATGCTCTCGGTCATGTGTAGCTCCGTCTCTCTCTCGCGCTGGAATCATGATGGAATTAAAACGTCATAATACGGCACCTAGTACTAAGAGTCTCTGAACTAAGCCGCAGACAGACAGACAGACAGATGGACATGGCGAAACTATAAGGGTTCCTTGTTGACTACGGAACCTTAAAAATCTCTTGCCCTACTGCATTTGTAACTGAAGCGGTGGTGGCTATTTTACGTAAAACTAGGAACAGACCGATCATTTATGTCCAGTTCAAGTTTCCCATAAAACGTAATAAATGGCTTTACCACGAAAAAGTTTATATTTAACACACAAATAAAAAACCATAGTTTTTCCAAATGAATCATCTCAAACCACCTTCACTTCCCAGCTGGTCAGCGAAGAAGACCGTCCCCGCGTGGTGCAAACCGTGGAACAGCTGCAACAACGCTGGCGCTCGCTCCTGGACAAGGCACCTCCTCACCTCATGCGCCTGGAGTTCCGGCTGGACGAGGCCGTGTTCCAGCACTGCATTAAGGACATTGAGAAGGAGATCGTTTATGAGGAACAGGTAAGACGGCTCAGGTCGGGTCGTCTCTAGAGCTTTAAATTTAGATCATTAGTTTAATGTATTTATTTGTTTACCAGATTATGTATGCACATATAAACAGACAAAAAGAAAGGAACAGAAAAATACGTATGCAGATGATGCTTATTTCTAAAGATATCTGTTCCAGCATACCTGCGATAGGAGAATATACAGAAAGAGATGTAGACACCTTGTGTAAGAGTAGAAGAGAAATAAAAACACCGGCCAAGTGCGTGTTGGAGCACGCACTGTGAAGGGTTCCGTTTTTTTCCTTTTGAGGTACGGAACCCTAAAAAAACATAAAACCCAAAAATATTAACTTTATGTAGGTACTGACACATAAAATATTTACAAATGTGTTCTACAAACGTCATGTCTCGTGACCTTGGTAGTGTACCTAATTATATTTATATACAAGCAGTCAAATGTGTCCTTGAGTTTACGAAAAGAAACGTGTGACCTTGACCTGATTAAAAAAAGTTAAACAAAAAATCATCCGAGTAAATTAACTTGACTTCATTAACTGCAGAAGTTCTATAACAGACGCATCTCTTTCATTTAAATCCATGTTTTAAAATTACATACACATGCATACATAATTATGCATGTTTAGGTTACTAAAGCCTAATTTAAGTTTTTAGTATTGTCTTTTACACACTGTGTAAAAGACAATACTACGTCTCTCGACCAACTCTCTTCTCGCAGGTCTACTGGAAGAAATTTCGAATGAAATAAGCAGTTGACGGCGGTTGGCGCAGTGGTTAAGCGATTGACTGCTGCGCTTCATGTCGCGGGTTCGATTCCCGCACGGAACAAATATTTGTATGACCTACACATAGTTGTTCCGGGTCTGGCTGTTTGTGTATGTCAGTTTAAATGTTTGTAAACGCATCCACGATACAGGAGAAATTCTTAGTGCGGAGCAATCACTTATAAGAAAAAAAAAAAAAAAAAAAAAATCTTGGAACTTTGCGTTCGTCTATCTATATGTATTTTCTATATTAAGTGACTTTTGTGTACATTTATAAATAAACAAAACAAACCAACCAGAAAGGAACCTCAAATAACCTAACCTTACCTCCCCAGGCATACAACCAAAGTGACGACGCCGACGGCATCCTCATCCGAAACGAAGAATACTTCCGCAATCAAGGCAAGATCATGCAAGTGGAACACTGTCTTCAAAACCTGCACAAGATAGCCACTAGCTACACCCATCAGACCACGGACACAACCTTAGAAGAATCTGTACGAAAGTGTGAACAAATGTGGGAATCAACCGTGCAAAGAGTGGAGCACTTCAGACAGCAATTACAAAGGATTCCTGCGAAGTGGGATGCTTATAGAGAAAAGTTCAGGGAAATGGAACGGTGGATGGACCATGTCGACAAGACTATGGATAGCATTGTACGCGAGGTGGACTCGGCTGAGGCGTTTGAGAGGGAGAAGACTATCTTCCAGGTAAGATTCGATTTTAATGACGAATTAAATGTTTAGAATAATTGTCAAGTAGGCTGTATAGTACCCAAGTGTTAAAATGGCACATCGATTTTAGAGAGAGACTGTCATATATGAGAGTGCCAGAGAAGACGCTACATAAAGACTAACTTTATCTTTATCTTAAACTCGATATAATATTTAAACGGTACTGTCATAATTTTTAATGATTATTTAGATAATAAATTGAAAACGGGATAATATGTGAAGTAATGATTTTGTACTTTTTCTAATGCTTGCTATGGAAACAAATAGTTGAGAGAACTCATGGTAAATATTCGATGTTGTGTCGTCACACTTAGAACTCTTGCACAATAATATTGAATTTGACAAATGTACCTATTATTTGTTAAAATATAAAACTTTTGCTAAAACTAACTTTAATTTTTAGAACATCTGCCGCGAAGCCGACAAGAAACGCGAAGACATGAAGTGGCTCGTCCAAACACTAGACATGCTCACAAACCACTGCTCAGAGGGCGAGGCCCAAGAGGAACAAATCAGACTTGAAAACCTCATCGCGAGGTACAAGAACTTGATACCAACCATCGAGATCACGATGATTAAGACTGAGACGTACACACGATGCTATACATACCGCCGTGAAGTTCACGAAGTCATCTGCGTACTTGAAAACGCTAAAGAACAAGCTATGGTCGCACCTGAGCCTCAGTCACTCCAACATGTAGAACAGTTAGTTCTCGAACAACAGGCCGCTGTTCAAAAACTAGACCGCCACCGACCTTCAGTCATGTCCATGCTACAAAGAGGTAAGGACCTCATCAAGGACGCTAACGCACCTGCTTTCGTTAGAGAAGACGTAAGGAACCTTGAAACTGGCTGGAATACCGCATATGAAACATCCACAGACCGTCTGCACAAACTTCGCGATACACAGAAAGTCTGGTCTAACTATGAATACCAAAAAGACGAATTACTGTCAGACCTTGATAAGTACGAGAGCTATGTTGTCCACCCAGGACTTGAACTTGGAGTCACAAATATCGGTCGTGAACTCCAAGAAACGAAGATCATTAAAACTGATATTGAAAAGGCTAAGGCTGAAAGATTGCCTCAACTAAAACAGGCATACACTGAACTGCGTACACTAACAGCGGACAAACCCAAACCTGTCATTGAGAAGGATCTCGAAACAATCGAAAATAAACTAGTAAGAGTGCACGATGAAGTCGACTCTAAGGTTGTGCATTTAGAAAAATTCAACGAAGAATGGGTCAAAATTGAGCACAAGTTAGAGCACGTCAGAGAATGGATCAAAAAGGAAAGTCCAGTGTTGATCCAACAGATCCGTTCAGAAAATATAACGCCTGAAGAAAGAGTTATCAAGTCACAGTCGCTACAGAAAGTGATTGCTGAAAAACTCGAGACTATTCGAGGTGTTGCTGATCAAGGTACTAAATTGGCTGTAGAACACAGAGTCCAAGATGCTAACCGACTTAAAAGCGAAGTCACTTTACTAGAAAAAATGATGGCCGACCTTCAACGCTCTACAGAACACCAGACTAAGGTAGTCGAACACGACTTGGCCACTTACCAGAAATACCAGAAGGGTGTTGCTGAAATCAAACCTTGGATAGAAGAAGCTGAGCTAAAGTTAGGCAACGTGCCCAAACCCACAACTTTGCCCGAAGCACAGCAACTACAACAGCAATCTAGAGCTTTGATCACCGACTGTGAGAAACAACTGATGAACTTACAAATCCTTTCAAGTGTCAGTCACCAACTGTCAGGAAAGACCAGCGCCCCTGATGAAGTGGACGCTATCCACTCCAGATGGGCTGTGGTCCACGACTTGGCTGACCAATGGAACAACAAATTGGACAAACTTGTTACCAACTGGGAGAACTTTGAACGTGAAGCCGAGAAACTTGAATCTTGGATTGAAAATGGTGAAAAGTTGTTAAGCAGCCGAAATGTTTCCATCGATTCACCTCAAGTTGAGAAATTAGATAGGGAATTAAATAAACTGAAGTCTTTTGGAAATGAAATTTCACAACAGCAAGCCAAAATCATCAGCCTATCGCAAACGTGTGACAATATCTGCCATAATATACAGCCTGAAGGCGCTACATTACTTAAGAACAAGGTGTCAGACATCAAACAACGCACAAACGATCTGGCTGAGACAGTCAGGTCTAGGGTCAATGAACTCTCCGACAAAATCATCGTCAGACAAGAGTTCATGACTAAATTGCACAACTTTGATAACTGGATCACAGATTTTAGAAGAAAGACTGAGAGTTATGACCAGATCGGTGCCGACAAAGTAGAACCTACGTTGCAGTCGATGCATGTACTTCTACAAGAGCATGCGGCAAAAGCACCCGAGTTCACTGACATTTATAATGAAATCAAGAACATGACGCTCGCTTCACACCCAGACGAGTCGCGTTCGCTAAGCGAAACTTATTCTAACATAGCCGAACACTACCAGATCATTGAGAACAATATTCAACAAAACAAAGGAATCCTACAGAAGTGGTCTGACCTACTTAACTGGTATGATGAATCTAAACAACAACTGAATCACATACAATACCAAATTGAAGGTCCAAAACTTACTCCTGAAAGCTACGAAATTTTGAGACAAGAACTTGTGAATGTTATCACTAAGATACCTGAATGGAAGAGCAATGTAGCTCTATTAGACGGACCTTCAAAGGTTAAGGTTACTGATCAAAACACTGGCAGAATTATGTCTCCTACTAGCATAGTGAAAGAGATTGAGACGAAGGCAGAAGCTTTACTCAACCAAGTAACAAACAAGAGAGATCTAGTACAGAAAGTCGGTGCTAGATGGGACAAATTCAACGTACAACACAATGCTTTGGGTGAAGTTTTGCATAACGTACAATCTGTGCTCAATGAAATGGCTCAGAAACCAGTGCCACTAACTGAAGCAACAATTCAAGATATGACAGAACAGTTAGACAAACTAGACGCAGAAATGAAAGAGAAACAATCTATCAGGAAAGAACTAAGAGAAGAAGGTCTTCACCTAATGAGGGAAGATCAACCCAACATGGGCACAATCCAAAATGCCTTGTCCACTGCCGACAATAACTGGGACCAAATCGTGAATGCCGTACGTGACACTAAAAATAAGTACATCTTACTATCGTCAACACTACACGAACTGAAGAACTTCACAGTAGCCTTTGACAGAGAAATGAGCAGAGCCGAGCAACTATACAACGATTGCAAAGACGCTCCCAACGATTATGTGCAAACTGGCCAGGCCTTAGAAAAAGCGAAGAAGTCTTATGAAATTCTAAAGA
Source organism: Dryobota labecula (assembly GCA_947523025.1). Classification (NCBI taxonomy): domain Eukaryota; kingdom Metazoa; phylum Arthropoda; class Insecta; order Lepidoptera; family Noctuidae; genus Dryobota; species Dryobota labecula. The sequence goes on along the minus strand of OX383286.1, from coordinate 3,037,619 downwards.
GATCTAAAGGTCTTTTAGACCAGATGGATGTTATCAAGCAATCAGTTCTCAAACAAGCATCAACATTAGGAGGATTTGACACAAGCCCTCTAGAAGAAGCATTCTTAACATCTCAAACACACTGGGAGAAAGTAAACGATGCCGTCATCAAGAGAATACAGGACTTAGAATCTCAATTGATTGTATGGAGACAGATTGATGACACCAAGAACCAAGTTATCACTTGGCTGAGCGAAACTGGTCAGAACTTAGCCAATGCTTGTGACAATTTAGAAATCAGATTTGGACAAAGTCATCTTACGAAATACAAGGAGGAACTACCAATATATACCGGTCTTAAGAACAGTATCAAAGCCAAATGTGAACAGATTACTAACTTGAATAAGAGCATCCCAGTTGGTCAAGTTTCTTCAATCATTGATTACTTAGACAACGAGTTTGCCGCTCTTCAGTCACTTGCTGAAAACTTAGAAAGCGCAGTATCATCACTGGGAACTAAGGAAACTAAATTGAAGGATCACATCAAACGCCTTTCGGATAATGTAAGCAAAATCCGCGATGACATTATCAAGTGTGATGATATGACAGGCGATAATGCTAAAATTCTCGATCGTCTCAAGAAATGTCAGGCATGCAAAGCTGAGCTCCAAAACTTGAGCGACGAAATTGATAACTTGTCTCAGAGTGTGTCAGAGATGAACGACAACTACCCAGGCTTTTATGAATCTTTAGTGCCTAAAGAACTGAGCACGCTGCAAAAGAGATTTGAAAGTGTTTTGGTACATGCAAACAAAACCGAAATCACTCTGCTTACGTTCTTACAAAAACTCTTCACTGATAAGTTAGCAATGTTCAATAGAAATTTGAAGATTTTAGACGACAAAACAAGATGGTGCATGCCTGATGTCACAAGCGACAAATACAACTTAGAAGTCAAAAGTGCCGCGCTTACTGACGTAGAAAACGGTATTGCTGACTGCAAAAACAAAGTTGCAGAGTTGAAAGAAGCTCGTGATATTCTCAAAGTAGTCGCGGAACCCGCGTGTGCTCAGGAAGCGGCCCAACAAACGGAAAAAGCACAAAAGAACTTAGAAGTCCTTAATGCTAACTACGAAGAAATTAAAAACAGACTAAAAGAAAACATCGACGCTTGGCAAGAATATGAAGTTTTGTTAGAAAACGTCTCTGAATGGCTGAAAGAAAAAGAAAACAAAGTCAGACAAGAGGCCGCTAACCTACTCAGCCTGGACGAAATCGACGCTAAAATTGCCGAAGTTGAACACCTTGATCAAGAAATTAAAGAATACGGTGGAGAGGTTGGCAAGCTTACGGAAATCGGAGAAAAGATCTTATCCCGCAACCCAGACTCGCGCGTCTTACAACATATCAATCATTTGGTCTCCAGATATCAAACCGTTGGCAAGTTTATGGAGAGCCATCTCAACAGACTGAAGGAGTTGAAAGACAACAAATCTAAGTACGACAAATCTATCGGGGAATTCAAGAACTGGCTTCAAGATGCCAACGGTAAGATCAAGGATTTGGCTGTGATGAGCAAACACGCCAAACCATCAGCAGCTGATCTAGCACAAGTAAAGAAACTTAACGAGAACAAAGATGTTGGTCAGAAACTGCTCAACAACGCCATCGGATCTGGAGAAGCTCTATTCAGCGGCATCACTCCTGAATGTCGTGAGCAAGTCAGAAACGAACTCAGAGCTCTCAGAGACTATTTCGAAGATTCCGTTGATTCACTCAACAATGTGATTAAAGACATCGAAACAACAATCAACAAGAGATCGTCGTTCGACGACACTTTCAACCAAGTCCAAAAATGGATCGGTGACAAGGAAAAAGAACTTGGTGATTTCAAGCTCTGCCCCACCTTACCCGAAAAAAAGGCTCAGCTGCACGCTAACAAGATCTTACACCAAGAAGTTGAATTGCATCAATCGATGCTATCACAACTAACTGAGAAGATTAAGCTAATGCCTGATGAAGAGGCCGAAAAGAGTCTTTCTAAAACTATTGACAGGTATAGGAACATGACTAAAGAACTTGAAAAGAGAATCGCTACAAGCGAATCTCACGTCGCCGATCACGAGAAATACGTCAACATGTTTGAAGACGTCCGCGACCGTCTTAATCACATTGTTGCTGAGAACAGCATGCTGAACTATGGATCTGTCACTCAGAAAGATGACGTCGATGCCAAGATTGCTGCAATTGAAAAAGTAACAATAAAGGCTAAAGACATCCAGAATAACCTGGCTGGTCTTAAATCACAGCTCGAAACTGTTATAGAAACGACAAGCCCTAATGGACATCCAGTGCTCATCAGCGAGTACGAACAGCTGAAGGTAATATGGGACCAATTAGCAACACAGTGCAAAGAACAGGATAAGAAACTTAAAGATACTCTTAAGCAATGGACCGAAAGTCAGAAGACTTTGGATGAGCTTGAAGAATGGTTGAAGATCAAAGAAAACCAAGTGAGAGACCAAAGCCTTAAGAGTAATCTAGAGGCTAAGATTGCTCACCTACAAAAAGTCAAAGAAATCCAGAGCGAACTTGCTTCGAGAAGCGCTGATTTTGCTGCATTGACTGACACCAAACAGAACGTAGCCACTGAATCTGAACTTACAAATAAAACATCTAAATTGGCAACAAGATACCACACACTAAACAATCTTGTGAATGAAATCATTTCGAAATATGAAGTGTTCGTATCAGAGCACCAGACATTTGAAAATGAATATAACAACATGGAGAACTGGCTTATGGGTATGCTCGGTGAGCTTGGAGATCTAAACGAAATCGTTGGTGACTATGCTGTCTTACAAGAAAAGCAAAACAAAGCTAAAGAACTGTACGAGACCAGAAACAAAAAGACACCTGCCTTTGAAGAATTCTTAAGTTTGGGTGAAAAACTGTACACACATACTAGTCCAGACGGTAGAGAAGTGATTCGTCAAAAGATCCGTAAGATAAGGACACTGTGGGACAGTTTCGGAGACAGCTTCCAAGAAACTGTAAACAAATTAGATCAATGTCTTCTACAGTTCTCAGACTTCAGCCTCGCTCAAGAACAACTAACAAAATGGCTAAAGGATGTTGAAAGAGCGATGCAGCGACATACTGAGCTCAAGGCTTCTCTCGAAGAGAAGAAGGCTCAGTTACAGAACCACAAAATCATGCACCAAGAAATCATGACTCATCAACAATTAGTTGAGTCTGTATGTGACAAAGCCCAGCAGTTAGTGGACCAAACACATGACGCTTCTTTGAATGTGTATCTGCAATCTATTAAGCAGTTGTTCCAAAACATTGTAACAAAGTCACAAAACCTCCAAGACAATCTGGAGGACTGTGTGAAGAGACACGAAGATCTGGTACGTCTCATTCAACAGTACAAGGAATGGCTTGGCTCACAGTCTGAGAAACTTCTCGATATTGAAAACGCTACCGGTGAGAAACCTGAAATCATCAGGAAACTGCAATCTGCCATCGCATTGAAAGACATTGAGAAAGTTGGTTCTACCAAGTTGGATGAAATAAGAGCAGTCTTCTCGAATGTCAGCAAGAGTACTTCCGAAGCTGGTAACATCGCTATCAAAGGTGAAATTGATAACTTGCACGACCAATTGCGTAATGCTGTTGAAAACATCGTTACATCAGAACAAAAACTCAAGCATACATTGGAGATTTGGAACAAGTTCGATTCTTCAATAGAATCTATCACAGAATGGCTTAAAGACATGGAGTCAAAATGTCGAGACCAAAGCCTTTGCTCCACTCTCAAGGACAAAGAAGCTCAGTTGCAAAGGTATGTTGACCTTCGAAATAACATAAACGCTAAAGAGAAGGAAATTGATGCTTTCGTCGATGAATCTCACAGTCTGATCCAACTTAGTGGAACAGAACGACTTAAGCCTCTGGTTACTCAAGTAAGCAGCCGTTATCAACAGTTGCATCTCATCTCCAAGGAAATTGTCAATCACTGGTCAGAATTAGTCGCTGATCACAGGAAATATGTACAACTACGTAGTGAATTCGATGCTTGGCTGAAGCCATTGGAAGAACAACTTTCGCAGATGGTTACTAAAGAAGACAAGCTCAGCATTGAAAGTAAGGGCAACAAACTTCAAGTGTTCTTAATGGAGAGAGAAAACGGTGAACACAAGATCGGAATACTGACCACTGCTGGTGACAAAGTTTTGCCTGAGACAGCTGCGAATGGCAGAGAGAACATTCGTGCTGAAATAAGAGCCCTAAGAGAGAGATGGGACAAACTCAATGATACCATCCTCCAACAACAGAAAGAATTCGAATCTCAGACACTACAATGGTCAAGCTACCAAGACGTTCTACAACAGACATTATCTTGGTTAGATGAGAAAGAAAAAATTGTTGACGGCGAAGAGAAAGCTGTACTAAACTCAGCTCAAGAGATCAAGTCCAAATTACTGAAGAACAAAACATTGTTACAAGAGATATACTCACACAAGCGAGTCATAGAGACAGTTACTGAAAAAGCCAAGAGTGTGTCTGCTACTCTTCACACAGGAAAAGGAGAGAGCGATGAAATGACCGCAATCATCAAATCAGTGTGGGATAGATACAACGCTTTGACAAACAGGCTGACAGGAATCATAGACAAACATGAAAGCACCTTTGATATCTACCAACAATTCGCTGATCAACAGAAGTCACTGCAAGATTACCAAAAACATCTTTGGGACCGCCTACATCTACTATCAGATTTCAGCGGCAACAAAGCTGCATTGCAAAGCAAATTAGCTAAGATCCAGGAGCTATTAGACGCAATTCCAACTGGAAACAACAAATTGAAGATGCTATCTGACTTAATTGAGAAGAATAATGCCAGACTTTCACCTAGAGGCAGAGATGGTATGTCTCGAGAGTTGAGTCTTCTCCGAGCCGATTTGGAGAAGTTTACCGCGACAGTTCATGACGTCAAACGTGGTATTGAAGACAAGATTCAGCAATGGATCGAGTTTGACAGTGCCAACGATCGCCTCCAACACTGGTTGAGTGACACCGAGATGAGTTTGAAGACCTACACACCCAAAGCAACTCTGGAAGAGAAGGTGGATCAACTGAATAAATATCAGGTAAGATTTTTTGATAATTAACTTGTTTTACTCAACTTTACTTTTGATTCCTTATTTAAATTATGAATTTTGAAACAGGATTTATGTAAAGCGATTGATAATCACGACAATGATTTGAGCGCAGTCATTACTTTGGGCGAAGCCTTGGACCAAGTAAGAGTTGATGAAAGAAAAATCTTTTGTCGTCAGCACCGTAGGATATAGCCTAATTTTCAGTAGAAACCTAATTTCACGAACGTAATATTTATAGTATCCTAACAACAAAATTATATTTATACTTACATACTCGTATGTTGTGTATGAATCAAATACTTCCAAGTTTTGATTATTTAATTTATATTTTATACTAATATAGAAGCATTGGTGATTGGTACTTCTAATGCTGACAAAAGTTTATTTAAAAAGTCTAACTATCTCAATGATGGTACTAATGGTAGTTGTCGTAGTGCAGTTTAAACGTAATCCCTCTGTTTAATTTTTGCATCTGACTAACTAAGGTTAATTTTCAGGCTATCTTATCTAACCTGAAGAAGACGGAGAATGACGTCGACAAACTAACTGATGAGTTCAGTGACCTCATTGAGAACTGTAACGATACTAGGATCACAATGAATTTGCAACAGATGACGTCACGATTCCAATCCGTACAGTCGACTGCAAAGGAGCTTGTCAAGAAATGCGAACAAGCCGTCAATGATCACAACGCCTACCAAGAGAAGTACAACCAATGCACTGATTGGTTGAAGGCGGCGCAACATAAGTTTGATGAATGCAAAGAAAACTTATCTAACACGCCTGAAGGGATTAGCGCTAAACGAGAAAGCCTTAACGACCTGCTCAGTCAAAGACGTAATGCTACTCTCCTTGTCAATAATACCTTTGAATTGGGAGAAAAACTGTACCCGTCCACATCACCCGAAGGCAAGGAAATCGTTGAACAACAGCTTCATGAAATCCAGCAAGCTATCGATAACCTGTACGACAATATCACAAAAGCTGAAAGGGACCTCGATTCAGAACTTAACAAATGGTCTTCGTTTGAAGACAACCTTAAGACCGTACAGTCGTGGTTGACGTCTGCTGAGAAGACTCTTCCTAAAGAGATTGAACTTAAGGCTACTTTGGATGAGAAGCGCAATCAACTTAATGTCTACAGGACTTTCTTACAAGACGCCATCACTCACCAACAAGATATAGCAGACTTAGAATCTCGTGCTCAAACTCTTCCTGATGTTAGCAAGGATATAGCTAAGGAAATCAACCAACTCAAACATAGGCATGAGACTATTTTGACAAGAGCTAAATCCTTCGTCGAGCAATATGAAGCTATTGTAAACAACCACCAACAATACACCAAGGCTGTTAAGGAGTTAGAAGAATGGGTTGAAGCTACGCACAATACAGCTCAACTGTGGGGTGATGTCAATCTTGAACGCGTTGCACTAAGCAGCAACTGTGAGAAACTTAAGTCTTTACAACTCAACTTATCCGAAGAGAAGAACCGTATCGACAAAATACGTTCTCTAGGTGAGAAGGTCCTACCAGGAACCATAAGTACGGGACAAGCGAATATCAGAAACCAGATCGATGCGTCCCACCAAGAATGGGAAGGCCTTGTTTCATTCATCAATAAGACTATTGAGGCAATGGAGAACAAGATACAACAATGGAACGAGTACGAGAACATGAAAGATCATTGCTTGGCATGGATTAGGAATACTGACAACCAAATCCATGCTGTGGACTTGAAAGCAACGTTGCCTGAAAAGCAAGAACAGTTCAAGAAATTCCAAGAGCTTCAAGGTGAAGTGCGTGCTAAAGAACTCGAAATTGATAACATTACCGAGAAAGCGCAGCACTTACACACTGGTGTTTTCGGACCACGTGCGTCACAGATCTCAGATCTGTCAGTAAAGTATCAAACTCTTTCACAAAAGGTTAAAGATCTGACTAACAGATGGCAACAATATGTAAAGACTCATCAAGAATTCGCTAGCAATGTCACTGAATGCTCGCAATGGATCGAAGAGCTGAGAGATAAACTGGACTTCTGCGCCGACTTGAGTTCTTGCTCACAAGATGACCTAGAAACCAAATTAGTACTAATCCAAAACTTGTTACTTACAAAGGATGAAGGTTTCACAAAGGTACAGTCACTTGTTGAGTTAGCCCAAAACGTTATGGCTAATACTGCGCCAGCAGGTCATGAAGCTATCAATAACTCATTAGTTGCCCTACAAGAACAATGGTCGGCATTATTGTCCAGAATGATTGAAACAAAGAACATGCTGGACGACTCAGTCACCAAATGGGCTGGATTCCTTGAACAAATTCAACTTATTGAGAAGAGCAACACTTATCTTGAGAACATGTTAACTGAACTAACACCGTACGAAGCATCTATGACCGACAAGAGGGCACAGCTTGAGAAACTCAAGGAAGTAGAAGAGAAAGCCCGTTGTGATCGTCTAGAAGTAGATACTTTGAAGGCTAAAGCAGCTGAAATGATCGCAAGTGGCCAACAAAACCAGGCTGCGTCTAAAGCGCAAGAAACTCTGAGCAAATTCGACAATCTGTATGACAAGATTAAGAAACTACTTGCCGACCGCGAAGAACAGTACAAAGACCACAGACTATACAAAGAAGCTCATGATGAGCTTATCCAGTGGTTGGGCAGAGCTCGTGAAAAGGTGCCTTCCCTAAAATCCAAACCGTTGAGCGATAAACTGGCGATTGAAAATTCAGTAGCACCTCTTGATGCCTTGATAAACAAACAGGCTCAAGGAGAACTATTGTTGGAACATCTACAGCACACCGGTGAGGTAGTTCTTGCCAGTACATCACCTGAAGGCCAGACGGTCATCAAGAATGAAATGAAGGCATTGAAGGAAAGCTTCGACGATCTCTTCAATGAAATCAAACAACAGAAGAGTCAGCTAGAAGATACCGTCAGCCAATGGCGCGAGTACAAAGATGAATACGAGAGATTGTCTGATTGGTTACAACAAAAAGAGATCCTTATCAAGAATCAAAAATTAGCTCTACTAGGAACCGCTAAGGAGAAGGGTGCTCAAGTCAATGAAGTAAAGGAAATAGTCGACCAGCTAAACAAGGGTAAAGCGGACTTTGAGAAGTTCAACGCTTCCGCTGCTGGTCTTTTAGCTTCACACTTGGACACCTATGTCAACAACCAGTTACGTCACCTGAACTCCAGGTATCAAGTATTAGTGAACATGGCTAATGATGTCCTTAAGAAGGTCGAAACCAACTACGAACAACATCAGACCTATGATGACAACTATGCCAAGACCAAGAAATGGATCGATGACGCTTGGGAGATTACTCGCAGTGGCAGTGATGCTGGCAGCAATAGCAGCAAGGAAGCCTTGCAAAAGCGTCTAGAACAGATCGAGGACTTACTCAAACGCCGTGAAGAAGGCCAGAACCTGGTCCATGCAACCGTCAACAGCGGTGAAAAGGTCCTCAGAAACACAAGGTCTGATGGCAAAGACAAGATCAATACTGAACTCAAAGAACTGCAAAACGAGTGGGACCGTCTTGTCAAGAAGATGAGTACCGCCAAGGTTCATCTGGAAACAGCATTACTCCAATGGGCCGACTACAGCTCAAGTTATTCACAACTGCAACAATGGATATCCGACAGAGAAGCAAAACTCCAAGAAGTGTGTGAACAAAAGGTCGCCAAGTCTAAGAAGGGCCAAGACCGCCTCGCTGGTCTCACGGCTGGTCTTAGCTTAGGCGAGAGGAAAGCCACACTCCGTCAAACAAACAATATTGTGCAAGATATCGTTTCGTTTGAACCCATGATTCAGTCTGTAACTTCTAAGGCTTCAGAACTTATGCAACAGGCTCCGGCGTCTGAGATCACAAGCAAATACGAGACTCTTTCAAAACAGGCTAAAGACTTGTATGAGAAACAGAGAGAGACAGTAGAACAACACCAAGCGTTTATAGATGCTGGCTCAGACTTTGTCCAATGGATTAGGGCTGCTAAAGAGAGGTTAGGAAAGTGCTCTGATGCAACCGGGGATAAGGAATCGTTGAGTAGTAAGATATCTCAACTCAAAGTGTTGGAAAGCGAACTGCCTGAGGGTCAAGCGAAGCTGCAGAAAGCTCTGGAACAGGGCGAGATATCCTGCGGCTCGGCTGACCATGAGGATCGAGAGGATATTGAGGAAGAAGTAGCTCTTATGCAAGAAGAGTACGATACCTATGTGTAAGTATATAATTTTTTATGAACATGCTAAGTTTATTGATTTATATGGATCATTTTGAAAAGGGTTTCTATTAAGGGCCTGGGGCACTTCTTCCTTATATGTTTGGGTAAAATTAGCAGACAGAAAATTTCATACCATTTTAGTTGCATTTTATAATTGTTTGGTAATAAAAAATGTCCCCTTAATTCAATATCAATTATCGCACACTTTTATTTGTACATAATGTTCCTTTTAATTCTACAGTGAACAGCTAAACAACACCAAGTCTCTGATCGAGGGAGGTATCGTAAAGTGGACCGAGTACGAAGAGCAATACAAGGAAGCCTTAGACTGGTTGTCCAAGACTGAGAAATTAGTGCAATCCTTCAACAAACTGCAGAATAACTTGGAACAGAAGAAAGTTGTTCTTGAGGAGTTCCAGGTAACAACTTTATCTTGTTATAACTTCTACTTTAGAATATTTTTTCAATTAAGAAGAGTTTAAATGTTTAGCTCACTTAAGAGGCTACCGAGTGCACAGTGGCGCCCTCGTCGTTATTTCGGTACAATAAAATATAACAATTTAAAACTACTGTTTGTAGTAATAATAACGTATAGTCTTGTGAAGCACAACTTGACGAGCTTATTTTCTGCATTTTCATTCTAAAATAAAAGAAATCACCGAAATAACGATGAGGGCGCCACTGTGCGCTCGATGCAGTCTTAACAAAATGATTATAAAAAGTCATTCTATTTCTATCAATCGTTTGAAGTTGATAGAGGCAGATTGAGTATGTACAGCAGCCCAAGCGTTAAAATGGCACATCGAGTTTTTTTTTTTTTTTTTTTTCAATGCATTTCACAAAACAATTGCGCAAATGATTACCAACAGTGCCAATAGTGTAATTGTCATTCAAGCGCAAATAAAATATTTTTGCAATGGAACTGTAAGATTTACATAAACTTATGTCAACATGTTCCCGGATCGTAAACCTAGATATTTTTCGCAGGGACACCTCCAAATGCTATTTGACTGGCAAGCGGAGCTGGATAAGCTAAACGTGCGCGCACAGACCCTGCTGGAGACCTGCGCAGACACCAGGATATCCAACGGCATCACACAGCTGACTACCAAGTATAATGCGCTTCTGTCACTGGCCAAGGAGGTTATGAAGAGGCTTGAACTCCATTATCAGGTAAGATTTATGGTTGTATTCATACTTGATCAAAGTGGCAAAATTTTCTAATCTCTATTGTACAGTCAGGGAATTTGTTTGGTCAGCAGATTGACACACTACGTCAGTTAGCTTTAGACGTTTTACAGCGATTTCATACGATTGACAGAGAATGTCAGTTTTCGAATATAGGTACGGACAAATTAGGCATTACTGACTTTACAGTATTATGATATATATATTGTAAAGTCAGTCTTTATGTTATTCTGGGCACGCTCGTTCCATCATAGACCACATCCATCGCTTTCGTAATAAAAATAAAATAAATAAATGGTGACAGCTCATAGAAGAGGAATAAATTCGAAAGTTGGGGTACTATTATACCCCAAGTCTCTAATTTAGATAATTTATGTAAACAAAGAAACGTCAAGAAATGTCACTGTCAAAATGTCAGGACAGTGGTGCACAACATTTTATCCTTTTTTTTTTGTAAATAATCATCTAATTAAAGTTATTCATTTAATTAAAGATAATTAATTATAAGAACTATGCAAACAAATTACCGTAGCCAAACAATGTTTTGTGTAGTGTGTCGGAGACGCGGCATAATTATGATCATAATAATCAGCCCTTTTAAGTCCACTGCTAGTCGTAGGCCTCCCAAAATCGATTTCCACTCGGAACAGTTTACAGCCGTTGCCATCCAACATGTGGCAAGATATGCTACTTACAATATCAGTATGAGTTGTAATATTTGTGTTGTTTAAGATATAAAAGTTTTAGTTTAAGTGACCAGTATCAGAAAGTATTTTATACCAGAAAATCTCCTATTTTAATAACTTTGTCGCATTTGCTGCCCAGTTCAAAAAAATTTTTTTCTTGTAAGCCATAAATTGTTTGGCAAATTTACATACTTAGATTTGGTGTCGCTAGTCGGGTCCTGGGCATGAACAGAAGTCATCTATAGCGACTGCTCGAATACGGGTTGTAGGCACACGAACGAATTATTTTTTGACATAAATATGCTGGGTGCTGGGCAGCGAATGGGTTAAAACCGAAAATGTATAAAAATCGCTAAGATATTTTTTTAAATATTGTTTCTAAAATAAGTACTTAAAAGAGAATGTAACCTTTTCTACCCGTATTTTTTTGTGAATTTCCATATCGAAGAATTATTTTTTTTTTAACATAAATTATCTGAATTAGAGACTCGGGGTATAGGTCACCTTCATTTAGGGCCCTTTTCCATGGAATTTTCTGTCAGATGAATTTAAAACTGGAATAGATAAAAAATGAAACTATCTGCCAGAGTAAGTTAAGTTAACCGGATCATATCTGGAGGTAGCCAAACAGGTCATTTGGTCTAATAAATCTGAAAAGTTTGAGTTAGCGTTTAATTCAGAAACGCATATTATGTTTTACATTCGATTTTTCACGGTTTTTCTTACAAATCATATGTTTTCAGGAACACCAACAACACAACGCTCTGTACGGCGAATGCCAAGACTGGCTGGATAGGACCCGAGAGAAGCTCAACCAATGTGCGGAAATACCCAACAACCTAGCCGAAGTGAATAGCAAACTGAACACCGTGAAATTGCTGCGGCAATCTTTGGAGCAAGGCCAGAACAAACTTAGGTACGAAACTTCACAGCCATATTAGGTATTCCTGTAGCCATATAGGCAACTACCCAAACCAAACCAAAACAGGAACTTTACTTTGAGTAAATTATTTCAACATCACTGCTCTCAAAACGGTGAAGAAAAGCATCGTGAGGAAACCGGCATATCTTAGAACCAAAAAATCTAAGACATGTGACATCCACCAACCCGCGCTGGACCGGTGTGGTGGATTATGGCCCACTCCCTCTCACAGGCCTGTGTCCCAGCAGTGGGCACATTTTATAGACTGACGGCGATGGCCTTTTCACGCATTTTTTCCCCAACTGTGTACTTTTATCTTTTTCCTTTTTATAATAATAATAATAAAACGTTTATTTCGACCAACAAAGGATCATAGGACACAAAAATTACAACAAAAAAAAAAACATACAATTAGAAAGACCACATAAACATATCACATACTTCGATTGCTCCGTATGTGAACCATACAGCAATGGTTCAGGTACTGACAATCGAACCTCTGCGCGAATGCCCTCAGAATGCTGTTGGAGCTAACCCGAACCCTGCGCACCAGGGATGTGCATCGTTTCCTCATAGTAGAATAGAAACAGTCTACTTGCGACTCGGCGAACATCGCTGATGCACTGCAGAATCGGGGAAGCCCCGTCAGCACCCTGAATGCATTATTATATTGCACACGCAAGGCGCTGTACTGTCCGCGTGTGTATGAGACCCACAGGCTGTTTGTGTAGAAAGATGTACAATATGCTCTGAACAATTTAGTTTTCACTTCAGTGGTACAACGAGCAAACCTGCGGGCCATCATATTCGCCCTTACAGACAACGCCCTGCGTTCTCGCTCTGTGTCTGCATCGTTTTTCAGATCAGAGGACCACCCTCTTCAGTGGTGTTCTACATAATTATGTGTCACAAATAAACGTATTTTCTTTCTTTCTAGGTACCTTCTAGAACTGAAAGAGAAGGTAATCATGAACACGGAACAGACCGGCGCTGCCAAGATACAGGAGGACACTGATAACTTGAAGCAGGAGTTTGATAAGCTGATAGCAGACCTGCAAGACGTCAGGAATAAACTGACCAGTAGAGCATCGCAGTTTGATGATATTTCTAAGGTGAGATTTTACATCGTTAATAAAAGAAGCGTCAAATTTTTCCTTTTTCCTACTATATTATTCAATGAGTACGAGCTACTGTAAAACCAATCGCAACACCTTACACTAGTCTACAGTCAAAATATTAATTTTCTTGTTTCTGTTTGACTTGTTTAGGGTTGTATCTAACCATTGAATGCAACCTCTACGGTTATATTACAAAACAAAGATTTATTTAGACATGGTTTAAACCATCGAGCGAGTTTTTGTAATGAGAACCTAACAGTGCTTGAAATACAGTCATTTTAACAAAACTGTTAAATTAGTCCGGTACTAAGATGTCAGTTTTGTATTTAAAACTCCGTCTTTGTCGGAATACAGTTCGCAATTAAAAACCGAGTTGAAGGTTTAAGCTCGGGCTAAAGTTATATGATTCGGTTTGTAATAAGACGGATTGGGTTTGATTCATCAAAAATGTCATACTCACAAATTCAATAAATTCCAGATCCACAAGCTCCTAGTAGAATGGCTGGACGACATTGACCAGAAGATCCAGTCAGACGACTCCCTCCTCCAAGACTTATCAGAGAAAAAGGCCAAGCTGGAGAAGTTCAAGACATTCAACCGAGATATTGACTCTCACAACGATTTGGTCAAGAGACTGAATGAGAAACTTAAAGAGGATGCCTCTCTTAAGTCGAAGGGTATTGAGGATACCCTGAAGAGGTATGATGGGATCAGGAAGACTGTTAATGAGATGATTGCGGTAAGTATTTTATCACGGGCGTTGCTCGCCAGTTCTCATTTATTTTCTTGAACTTGGCTAACATTATGTTAAACATTATTTTAATCATTTAAAGTACCGTTTTAATGGATATGATTCGACCAAGACAATTAGAAAACTGTGTGGCATTTGCTACACTGACCCGCATAACACACATAAAATGACAATTGGTCGCAATGAGTTTCATTTTGACAGTTCACCCACGGCCATTGCGTTATTTACATTGTTGAGCAGACGAACTTTTCAAACCAATGAAGCAATGGATTAGCCATATTCTTCGAAACTCTCGGATTGTGATTAAAAGTGGTAAAAGCAAAGCAAAGTTACGCGGTTAGGGTGCTGGTCACGCGTTTGTCTTACTAAGTTCGTTCAAATGCTTCAAATGTTATTTGCTCATGACGTCATGACTGACAGATGTTTATTTGACTTGGTCGGCTATCAAAAGCAAATTCATTGTTTCCTGATATTTGCTCAGGAAAAAGGAAAACGTAATGATTTAAATTCGACAGATAAATTAATTTGGTTATTTTGTTGACACCAGCCTAAAAATAAATAAATCTACAACTTTTTTTTTACTACCGTTTTCATACCTACTTCTGTACAAAAAATTCTAAAAAACATTTTCCACAGAAACTGGAAGACTACGTGAACTCCCACATTCAATACAAAGAATCCTACGACAACTTCTACGATTGGATAAGAAACTGCAAGATTGAGATCCAACAGTGTTCCGACTCCCACGGAGAAAAGGACTCCGTACAAAAGAAACTACAAAAAGTCAACAAAATCATCGAATCTTTACCTAAAGGAGAAGCATTACTCAAAAAGGCAATCAGCCTCAGTAACGCAGTACTAGAAACGACAGGCAACGAGGGTAAAGATAACATCAACCAAGAGATAAAACAGCTGAAGATCGAATGGGAGAATCTCCAACAGATTTGTAAAGATACGAAGAAATTGCTGGAGAAGTGTTTGTCGGCCTGGTCGGATTATCTGGAGACTTCAGAAAAGATGAGCAAGTGGGTTAAGGAGTTCGATAATAAGCTGAAAACTGTGCAGAAGGTGGACAAGATCACGCCTGAGCATCTTGACAAATGTCGCGTGAGTATTTGGTTTAGTTACTTTATGTTACCTCTTTTGAAGCAAACCATTTTATAAAAAAAACCTAATGCCCAAAACTGATCATTAATACTTTTTCTTTGAAACGTTAGAAGCTGATTTATATCTTGAATAATCAAACAAATCAATAGAGATATATAAAACTGAACTTTTTCAACTCGTTCCACGACTTACACTACTTTAGTATTAATTTTTTTTCTAAATCAGTATCTATAATCTTTTTATTATCTGACTAGGTATGAGTGACTGTAATTGGCTATACTAAGATATGTGTCATTTCACAGGAACTTCTATCCGAAGCATTAGGACACAAACACGTCCTAGAAGAACTGAATGACAGATGTGAAAACCTTATGGAACAGAGCGCTTGCGCCTGGGTCCGCGATAAGACAGTCAACTTGCAAACTGAATACACCACCTTACTCACCAAGATTCAAGGTTTAGTTTCTAATGGCGAGAAGAACTTATCTGATCACACTGAGTTTATCAAGGCCAAGGAAGATCTCCAACAGTGGCTTGAAACAGCTCACGGTACTGTCCAAGATTCCATTGGAGTTGGTGACATTGAGACAACTAAAGATAAACTAGAGACAGTCAAACTTGTAAACAACAGAATGACTGAAGGACATCATTTACTGGTAGTCTTACAAGAAGCTTTCAAGAAAGCTCTTAACAACACACCGCCCGAAGAACAAGACGGTCTTCGCAACGACGTGAAGATCTTACAGGAAAGCTGGGATCAACTGAAAATAGACCTTAACTCTATCACAGCACAGCTTAAAGCAGCTATCGGCAAATGGGAGGACTTTGAAGAATCTAAGAAAAAGATGGACCAATGGATCAAGGATACGGAACAGAATTTGGATAAAGTACCTCCTACTGGTGGAGAATTAGGAGAAATGAAGACTCTTTTAGAGAAATACAAACATATTGAGGACGAAATTGATAATAAGAAACCAGAATTAGACAGGTTGAAGAGCGAAGCAGCTGAACTAAGCTCTTGGGCTAAGAAACCAGCCATAAAGGAATCAGTCACAGCAATCGAAAAGAAATGCAATGCGTTACGCGCTAAATGCGCTGCGAAGAAAGCTGATCTTGAGTCTGAGATCAAAGATTACAACATCTACCATCAATCTTTGCAAGACACTGAGAAATGGCTATTACAAATTTCTTTCCAACTTATGGCACATAACTCCTTATACATTGCTAATAGGGAACAAACAGAAGAGCAGCTAGCACAACATGCTGTCTTACTCGATGACATACAGAAATACAGGTCAACATTAGACGAATTAGAAGGCAAAGGTCAAGCACAAATCGAACGCTACGAAAAAACAACGCCATCTATTCGTGAAACTGTAGGAAAACAACTAAAGAATGTCAATGACAGTCACAAGAGTCTGTTAGCTACTGCGTTACAGATTGAAAGGCGTTTGAGAGAAGGTTTGGCCAAGTTTAAGGAGTATGAAGATACGCTAGAGAGTATTCTGAATAACTTGGATGAAATGGAGCCGGCGATTACTGAGCTCGATATCGAGGTTGATGGATTGTCGCATGGACGTGAATTACTGGATAAGGCTAGAGTGAGTATTACGTCATATGTTTTTTTGAAGTAGGTTTTTGTGTAAATTTCTGTAACTTAGGTGTCTTGCTTAGAGTTCAAGAACTGATGGTGAAATTGGGATGATATGGGATTCTTTAATTTGGTATTAGGGCGTACCCTAAGCTGTCATAACCACGTTATATCAGGTGGGCCGTCTACATAAAAAGTTAAATTGGGAATAATAAAAAATACATAATTCCATCACAAATCATAATATTGTTTGACGATTTGCGAACAGGTATGGCACATTGAGTAATGAATTAATGATTACACAATCAGACATTACACATAATTATGTTGTAATAGTTATGCATTCTCCAGATTTAATCATCTTTATTTACATAATTCAATTTGCGATCGTTCAACATTTTCTTTATAATCCTATAACTTAAATTAACTAAGAAAGTATTCTCTCACAAATTATTTTATATAAAGCGACAAGTATTTTTTAGATTTCAATCTATTACAATCGGTTATCTGGTATTTTATTTGGTTGGTAAGAGGATGCGTGTCCTTAAAGGTATTATCCGCAGGTAGCTTTTCAGTGACGGATCGCAAAAAGCCTACGAAAGTTACAATAAATATGAAATGAAATCGTTGATTGTGCAAATAGGATATCGGAATCACTTTAAAAAAAAAGTTAGATGGAGTCGACATTTCCTATATCTGACAACCCTTGAGAAAAAATAGCGAAACAAACTCAGGGGTTAAAGTCTTCCTGGCAGGGTTGCGAGTTTGTCCGAAAGGGATACCGTGGCCCTGGCACACAGGCAACTGAAGGAACACGGGTGGGCTTTAGTCAGTAAAAGTCTGACACGCCCTCCCGCTCCGCCCACAGCGGGAGAAGTTATAATTTCCCACGCGAAAAAAAAGGCGTCAGTCTCTTTTATAGTCCAGACATAATGTTGGTCAGATCATGTGAGGACCATGTAGATCCGTGTGTGGAATGGTGTTTCGAGGAAGGAACAGTAAGCAAGCGCTCCCTCGCAGGGCCTGCACAACCGCCTGCAGACCGAGAAGGGCCGCCTGTCGGCCGCCGTGGCCGCGTGCTCGGCGGCCGCGGCGTCGGTGTCGCGGCCGTCGTCGCCCGCCGACAGCGCGCCGCTGCCCATCCCGCCGCGCGAGCTGCACGTGCGCGCGCGTCTGGAGGACCTCATCGACCAGGTACTGAAGGCTTCTACTGACATACTCGCTTCCGAAGTGTTGACGACGTTTTGATGTGGATTGACTAAAGTTTGAGTGTTGAATGTGTGAAGAATTGTGTTGCATTGGATATTTTAGGGTGTAAGTAATTATAAGACAATGGTTTAAATGAATTTGGCCTTATTAAAAGTTATTATAGTTAGTTAAAACATAATATAAAAAGGCTTTATTAGAAGCGTAAGTATTATACAGCCGAATATCTAAGGAGTGAAGTGTGTCTTTGAGACAGATGCGGCAAAATTATTCTTCTAAAAGTCTTGTTCTTATTATTATAACTACTTAAATTGAGTAACTTCCTAGAGCTTAAAAGGAGTTTCTTCTATTAAATATTCAAAATGGCCAATCCAAGCCAAATAGTTTAAACTAGACAATGCCCACACGGTTTTTTCTAAAATAAATGTAGCCTAAGTTACATCACCTATCTGCCAGTGAAAGTCCCGTCCCCAAAATCGGTACATCCATTTCAGTGATTAGCCAGAACAAACAAATAGACAGACAGACAGACAGACAGACAATTTTTTTTAACATAGTTTTTTTGTTGTAAGTACCATAGTTATATAATTTCATATGCATTTAATACAAAGTTGTTATTTTGACTTTTTTATTTATTTGTATAGATTTACCTACCAAACGGTAAAAAGCTTCTAAATATAGTAAGAACAATGTATATGAAACTCCTGAATATTTTCCATATGTATCGAATAAGAGGATCTCAAGATAAACTTTATAGCGTAGTTCTCTTTAAATGTGTGTGAATAAAATGTATAATTCGGTCATAGTCCTGCCAATGCAACACGATTCGCATCATAGCTTATAAAAACTGAATGATCTGCAAATAATTTATAATAAATCTATGCTTATAAGTTCGCCAGGTCGACAAAACGAACAGAACCAACGTTTTTGATGTAAGATAAGATCTCTTATTTATAATAATTAATAATAATTACAAAATAGATAACATTGTTGTAGATAGACCGTAGTTAGAACAATAATAATGTAAAGGCTTTATCGTTGGCAATGTAACTTTTGTGCACCTGGTTTTGTCTGAATTGAGATTATTATGGAATTAGGAATTGATCGTAAGCATATTCCAATTTAGTGTAACATATCAGGGAAAACTTAATAAAATTTGCAATAAGCCGTGCAACCATCTGTTGATGAAATTTTAAACTTTTCTTTTTTATTAAAAAAAAAAAAAACTGGATTTATTGTTAACATAACTGGGGAAATGTAGGCCACCTCCACCCAACCCTTCGTCGAAAATAGACTTAGCTAATTTTATTTTTTAATTGATGTGCCAATCTTTAATCAGAACAAAAAATTATATCTTAGCCAAACACTAATCAGAACATAATATGTTCTGATTAGTGATATTTTTTTTTTGGTAGTTAATTTTTATTCATCTCTCAAATATATTGAAAACTAGATATAGTTTTGTATAATTTAGCAGCATTTATTCAATTTTGTAAATGTGTGACTTGATATAATTAATTTCATACGATATTGTAAGGTTATTTTATTCCAAATACGAGAAAAAACGCGTCACACAAAAATGTTCACATAAACAGTTAAACAAAACATAATATTCATAGCAATTTTCAGTTTGCTACGATACAAAATACAGTTGAACAAAATGTTAGGCGCTACATTTTTTTAAACAATCTCATATGAATTGATAAGTACAACATCCGATCTGTCCCGTAGATGTTACATTAAATTAAACCAAAAACTTCCAAAATGAATATGATAATTTATCTCTTTTAACACTTCATATGCCGAACAATATCCACGCAAGACACAATGTTTTTTTAAATTGTGTCTGTAATTACGGCATACGAGAGGTTAATAATAATAATCTCTAGTCAGACAATGAGAGGCGAGCACTGTTTGTATAAAGTACAACGGGCACGTATAACATGATTCACTTAACTAGTACTTTACCATTACAAGATCACTTAATACCACTCTACAATGTTGAATTGAATGCTTCTGCTACATGTCACGTTTGTACTGAGAAATGACAGAGAAAATATATCGACAGCCGGCAGTTAAGATAACTGAGTTGTAGGAAAAATTCATAGTCATAGTCATTGTGATATACAATTAAATGTAACACATAACTCAAAGGTAGCGCCTCAAGATCGCTCCGGAGAATCCCGACTCCAACTCTATCCCCGGTGCCGACTAGACGTTCCCTTTGAGTTGTTATGTACTTACTGATAATTTGGTGGTTTTACTCTAAACAACTGAACACCACAGTCATCAAAGGTCCCTTTAACAATCAAACTCGAAAGCATTTATTTCAATTAAACCATTTTACGGGCAGTTATGAACTGTCAAGGAGTCGGTCAGTTAGTAAGAAAGTTGAAGCCCATTCCAAAACTTTGATCGTCAGAGTGTCAGAGTTTCTTGCCCGTTCTTATTTATCCCTCTAGGATAAGAACAGACAAGAATCTCTGACACTCTTTTAAATCAAGATAGTACGCAATCTGGAGTTCATTACTATCTAACAAGCTTATCATAATATAATGACTAGGTAATGGAAAAGCTATTTATGGGCTCTTATTCTATGTAACGATGTTCAAGCATGATCAAACTTAATTTGATTAGCTTATAGATAAATATGATATCGTTCAGATTTGAATGGAACTTTATGCCTGAACATCGTTTTAGAATAATCGTTATCAATGTAGAAATTGCTGAGTAGTTCTGATGACTGTTGATATTGATGCGATTTCGATAAAACAAAAATATCAATAGGTATTACAGTATTAGAATTTTGAAATTATAAATGGAATCTCACTTAGTAGAGAATATTGGGGTAAGTTCAGAGCTGGGTAAGACCGCACGTATCAAATTCCCGGCTAATTTGGCAAAATACTTTAATGCTGACAACATAGGTGTGGGGCAGAATAAAATAGGGCAGAACACAATGTTGTCGAATTAAATTCGTACGGTCTTATCCCAGCGTCGAACTTACCCCAACATTAAATGAGACTTACACATAACTGGCGAGATGTCTGCTATAGGTACACCTCTGTCCAGCCCTTCAGGGTTGCGTGATGTTGTGTTACTTGGTATCCAACAAAATATAATTATCCAGTTACTTCGAATATTTTCTCTGTCAGCCAAATAATCAATTAATCTGTACCTACATACTAACCCGCACTGTTTTGATGTCTGTGTGTGATGCATGGTTTGTTTATAGAAGCAAGTGAGCGAAGTAGGGAGCGCGCCACGCATTGACCTTATTCTAAGGACGCTTGAGGCACCTGAGTTCGGTCAAAAGCTTTCGACTTTCGAAACCAAGGTAAGGACGCTTGTTTGTGCCATAATTATCAAAAACTGTCTTTATAAAGACATAACTTGTATTCTTTGTTTTGCCTTTTTAAACAGAGCCCAGGCGTGTTTAAAGACTGTTTTTTTTTTAAATCCTTTTTTATGTAGCCACGACTGGTAAAAACATCTATTTTCTGTTCTTTTCTGCTATAACCATCTCTGGAACATAACAGCAAGAACTTAGCGATATTTCTACTAAGTCCAGATAACTAAATCATAATCAACCCGAAAATAATTCTACAAATCCCCACTGCATTTAGAACTTCGTAGTCTTTGTTGTTGTTTATTTTCATCGTGGTTTTTGAAGATTAATTCAAAATAAATATCTCAATCTACATTGTAACAAGCTTTTCAGCAGCAAATATAATATCCACATGATCAATGTTTTATACACAAGCACTACCTACATCGTAGCTCTACACTTTTACACCAAACAATCTAACACTTAACATACCTACAGGTACAAAGTCACTTGGAGGAATTAGGAGACGCTGTCCATGGCATGGAAGAGGCCATGAAACAAGTCTTAGAGATCCAGGAATGGATCGCGGTCCACACTGCGTTGGCCCGCGATTGGCTCGCCAACCCATCCAAGTTGAGGCCTGAGGCAGCTAAGCAGGATATGGCAGCGATGAATGATGCACTGGCGTCTCTTAGCGAGAAGAGGAATAGGCTGCTTACTGAGATTCCTACTGAAGGTTAGTCCAACATTTTTAAGTTATTTTATGTCATGTAATTTACCTAAAAGTATTTCAACTTAAAAAAAAAAGACAAATATTATATTTCAATTTTTTTTTAATGCTGGTATTTTATTCTATAGTCTATAATGGTTTTATCACAAAGCACAAGCACCAAAGTAACGTTCTTACCAAACATGATGAATTAAAAGCGTTATCACTAACCATAATCTCTCATTGTTCAGGACTCGAAGACGAAATCAATCTAGAAGAAGAGCTAGACAACCTAGAACAAGCCATCCTCAAGGCGATCGAAAGAGAGAAGGGCAACCAAGCAATCATCGACGCCTTCCGCAACAAATGTCAAGAAATCCACGACTTCTTCGATTCCACACTCAAGAAGATGTGCCTAGCTGACAAAGGATCTGGTCTCCCGTGTCCTCAGAAGCTCAGCGCTCTAAAAGAACTGTCTTCTGAGTTCGGACAGGCTGGCAAAGACAAGGTCGACAGTATCAAGTCCGTTGGGTCCCAAGTCATCAACATCGTCAGCAATTTGGAGTCTCAACAGGTCGAAGAGCAAGTAAGTAACCAACATATAAAATAAATTAAAGTCGCTTTTCGTTTGTCTGTGTGACCGCTTTGTTCTTCTAAACTGAGCAACGGCTTTAAATGTGGTTTTCACCATTATTTAGGGAATTTATTCTGGAAGGTTTGTGTTTATTATACATTAATATTAAACATACGGGTCGCTAGTAATAGATAAACAAATGACAAACGTGACCGTGACAAATATTTGTAGTAGTAGTGACCTCACCGTGAAATTAGTCATTAACTATTGTTGTTGAACCGGAAATTATAGTATTTTACCTAAAAACGTCTCGTGCACGTTTTCATAATAGTTTTCAGATATTTTTACTAAATCAAATATATTTTTCGCAGATGAAGTCAGTGGAACGTAGATACAATGACATCGCCAAACGTATCCAACGCAAGTTACAAATGCTTGAGATCACCTACAAAGCAATCGATGGCACCAAGAGCGAGGTCAACGCCCAAAACGAATGGATGCAGAAGGAAATTGACAACATCCTTCACCCTGAACCTCTTGGTTATGAGAGCAAGTCCGTCAAAGAACGACAGAAAAAGGTAGCCAATCTCCTCAAAGAAACTGATGGTAAAAAAACTGTCATCGACTCCTTGGAGAAGAAGGTAAGCAACATTCAAGCTGAACTTGAACCTTCTGAACAAATGCAATTAGAGTCAGAATTGTCGGAACTGTCCTCCAAACAAAAACAATTAGCCACACTCATCAAACAAGAAATCGAAAGATTAGGCACATGCGCTGAAGACAGAAAGAAACTCGAGAATGATATTGAGAAAGCTAAGAACTGGCTCAAAGCGAAACTCGCAGAGATTAAGAAACTTGGTGGCCCAGTACCGCTAGAAGCCGCTAAGGTTGAGAAAGAGATTGCAGTACATAAGAAACACCAAAGCGAGTTATCTGATTTCCATAACGATACTTTAACTGAGGTGATGCGTCAAGGCAACGCTGTATCCAAGGACTGTTCTCCCGAAGACAGGGCTAAGTTACAAGCTATTCTAGAAGACCTGAACAAGTCTTACACCTCAGCAAAGGTTGATATCGACGATAAACTCGCAGCACTCAACAAACGCTTACAAGGCAGGAACGAATTCGAATCTGACGTTGCGAAATGTCAGAGCTGGTTGAACGAAGCTGAAGTAGCTGCCACTCCCGAATTGAGAACAACCAGTCTACAACTCCTGGAAGAACAACTTGCCAAGTTCGAGAAACTCAGCAAAGAAGCTGATGACGTCGAAAAGAACATCAACAAAATTAAGGACAAGTCTAAAGAACTCATGGATTCTCTATCAGATTCTAACAAGTTGCAACTGAAGGAACAAGTCAACGTTCTATCTGATAGATTTGCGAGAATCAAGGCTATTATCAACGATAAGAAGAGCATCTTACTCAAACATATCAAGGAGTACAAGGATGCTGCAGCCAAGATCGCTGCAGCGCTTGAATTCTTGAACGAAATCCAGAATAAACTGAAGGCTCTGAACAAACCTATCGGAAGCAAAGTTGAAGATGTACAGCCAATCATTCAAGCATATGAATCTATCTTAGCTGATCTGAAGAAGAACAAAGCAATGTTGAATGAACTCCAAGGCGGTAACTTACATGACCTTCAAGATATCCTGACTCAGCAAGATGACTTGATGAGCACTATTGAAGACCAAATATCTAAACTGAAACAGCTCCTACTTCTGCGAGAGCAATTCTTTGCACTAGTGAAGGAAATCGAAGAGTTCATCTCTAAATACACTGATCTTACATCTGAAATTGAAAAATCTAACGATTCATTGGAAGACAAGATTAAGCGTTACGATGACATCATCGTCAAGATCCAAGGATGTGAAGCTTTGCTCGCTACAGCAACAGACAAAGGTCAACAGATCGCTGCTGAAGGCACTGTTATTGATAGAAACAACATTACTGAACTTCTACAGTCGCTGAAACAACAGCTCCTAACGTTGAGAAGAACTGTAGAAGCCAAGCGTCAAGAACATGAGAGAGCCGCAGCAGAACATAAGAAACTCGGCTCTGATCTGTCAGAGATCCTTCAATGGCTTCACGACAACGAAGCTGCCGTACACTCCCGACCGCTCCTCAATAGAGATGTCGCTAGTGTCGACAAGAAACTCACAGAACACGCCACACTTGTCAAAAACATTCAGTCGTATTTAGACAAACTTACAAAGATAACTGATGTTATCAAAAACGATGATGGAGTACCAAGTACGTTACTTGAAATGATGTCTGAAGCCAACTCTTTGAAGACTTCCTTACCAGCAGAATTGGCTAACAGAGAAAAATACTTACAAGACAACAAGAAGTACAGACAGCAATACCTACAACTCGTCGAGAAATTGAACATCTGGGTCAACGAAGCGACCATTCGCCTCGACATGGGCAAGAACGGAACTGACTTTGAGAACATCGAATCTGATTTAGAAGAGCACAAATCATTCTTCAACACTTCCGAACCATCAATGAAAGATCTTGTTGGAAAGCGGATGCAAGACATTGTTGATAAAATTTGGCCGTCGCTAGCAGCTTCTGAACAAGAAGAGTTATCCAAAGATCATCAGAAACACAACCAGCTTCTGAAGAACACCCTCAACTCTGCCAAGTCACGTCAAGCTCAGCTTGAGCAAGACCTGGAGATCTGGAAAGACTTCTGCCAGCTTGTGGATAAAATCAAGGCGATCTTGGACAAAAACGACATTCAAGACGAATCGGTGACGTCTGTGGACGCGCTAAGGCTGCACCTCGAGAAGCTGAATCATGCCAAGAATGACCTTGAGGTGAGTGGTTATTTCGTAGTAATGTCAGACTTGTATAGCAGCGCGTAGTAGACGTAATTTAATTAACATTGTAATGAAACTCAAGGAACATCCTCTCTATGTCTGACTAAAATAAGTAAACATCTGGCTCAGTTTTAAGTCAGATGAAATAAATGAGAGGCATTAAATTTTTGACTCATATTTTAAAACGCTTTTGCTATAGAAGTCTGAATTTTTTATGGAAGAATTGCATTTTTTTTTATTCTTAGTCGGCTGGCTGATTTACCTACTCTCTTTATTTAAATGAAAATATTAATGGTTGTCAAATTCTTCGAAGAAACAAGGATTTTGTGCGTAATCGATTTATCAAACGACAAACATGAGTACTATGTTGGCGTTTTAGTTGCAAATATTTTCAAGAATATAATTTATAACTAAACTAGATAATTTGATCGCCTCAAACTTCTTTATTGAGGAAACTCATTTTTATTGCTTTTAACTACCTGAATTGTGACCGTTTTTAAAGTGCAACGCGACCACAAATGCTACTTGTAAATAAATCATTCAATTTCGATCAATTTAGATTACAAACGGCACCTCAATTGGTATTGTGAGTCAACGTCTGAAAATTTGTAAAGAGGGGGTTTCCAAACTTAACCACACGTTATTTGATCCCCACAGATAACAGATACAAATATGCTCATTTCTCGGGGAAGTCCCTGAAATTATGATAACAGAACAACGAAGTACTAACCTACTACATACTGTATAGTATTAGAGCTGTATCTAGGTAATTCGCACAGAAAACACACGTGCGTTTTAGATAAGAATAAAATTATCCTCATATTCTATTAATAGCAATGATTACCATTATTAGTTCACTCGGGCCCCGCTAGATGCCTACACAAGTAGCACAGTCTACGTTTGTTTAAAAGATCGATATCTCGCGATTAACCTAACAATGGCTGATGAAAAAACAACTTTTAACCAATAACGCGATACTGTATGCCCGGGCACACCGCAAAATGAATAAATTCCCATACTAATTGAGGTATTACAATTTTAAATGGAGTCAGAACCGTTGTAAATATTGTAATGGTCTCTCCAGTTTTTGTTGGATATCATTGTTATTTTTTTTTTGAAGTAAATAGTTATGATCGTTAAGATGTGTGCAAATATTTGTTGATGCTATCTTGAATGAGCTCCTCTAAGACATATTATAAGTAGGTGTGCTGCCTTTAAAGGAGTTTGAGATAATTTTACCAAAACTATTTGCCAGGGAATTTTCTTTCTCCCAACTTATCAGGGAAAAGAATATTGTAACGAAATCATATTGATACAGATTACAAATAAATACACTTCTTACTAATAAAATAATTCGTATTTTTTTTTGGAGAAGTTATAGTCATAATGTGGCATGACATTATCAGCGTATATCATAAATATCATAAACTAAACAACACTTACAATTCTTAATATCGATACTTGTAGTATCAGTGCAATGATAAAGCAGATTACGATTACTGATAAATAGATGGCAATAAACAATTTTAACAAGTTAAAGTTCACTTTTTCGATACTTTGTGTTAATTAAAATATATTTTTTAAACCAATACCTTCACAAACCTCAATTATTTATTGCATTCCACAATGTGTACTTACATAATATTTAAAATAAAAAAATAAGTAATTTTAATAACTTACTAAGGTATATTAATCAAATGAATTTTAATGAGCAGCTCAAAAATTGCATCATATTAAATATTTTACTCCAAGAACTTAGACAACCTACTCATTATAGGTATCCTAATAAGGCTAGATTTTTTTCTAGACCTTCTAAGTTACCTGTGTTATACCTACAGCAGTTAGCGAGCTCTTATTTTTAGTTTATGAGCGACTAGGTTAATGCACTTGATTTCAAGGCCCATTGTTGTGGATTTAAGGCAACGTTGCTAAGCTGACCAAGTGATATTTTATAGCCGACTGCAAAAGATGAAAATAAGGTTTTATAAACAGCGATTTTTTTTTTTTAAACCGAGTTCTTATATTATAAGTAGAGATCGGATATTCGGATGCATATTCACCTAAAGTTGAGATGTTGGCTAATATGGAATGCGCTTTTGTATCGAATAAGAAAGAAAGAAAGAAATAATAATAATAATTTAATTTGGGTTTCTGATAAATATGTTTCTGGTACATATATTTACTTACTTTCAAATATTGGTAAAATCCCAATTTTAAATAAATATGCATCAGAATAGTTATGCAATCCAAGAATCACGGTTTTTTTTAAAATAAATATTTTAAGAAGTCGCTTTCATACTACACACTCGACTAGTTACGCATTCCCGTTGTTCCTGGCATCACGGTTTTTTTTTACCACAAAATATTTTAAGAAGCCGCAAAAATATTGCAAATATGTTTCTTGGTAATTAGGTATAGTTTGACCGATACCGCTCTGTACCGCACCTTAGGAATGTGCGACGAGGCGAAGGGCGGGACTTCGCGTCGTGAGCGTTGACGAATGAGCGGCCTGCACTGCCCCCCCGTCTCGCCGCGCACATACCTAAGGCGCAGTACAGCGGTATCGGTCAAACTATACCTATTTACCTACTCTTGTTCCAATTTTAGTTCAGCTTCTGCAATCCATCTATTATTTTATTTATTTCCAATTTATTGTCACGAAACCAAGAGGGCGAATTAAAAGAAAAATACTGAACTTGTCGAAACAATACATTTTAGAATCATTTAGTACAAATGATTCTAAAATGTATTATTTCGACAATTTCAGTTTTTTGTTTTTCTTTCACAAAAGATTTTTCTTACAAGGTATATGCGCGCAGATTGGATCTGAAGTGATCGCATATACTCGTACCTAATGCAAAAACTCAATATGAATTCATAACACGTACTTAACTTTAAAGGAGAGCTATAAAAATGTATGACCCATGCGATCACAAGGACGGAATTATGTATGCTTTAAAATGAGTTCGATATGCTCCGGATTTTAATAAGGGAAGTTATATTGGAACAATACATCTAGTGAAGAAAAAAAATGAAATAAATAACTTTATAGGTAAATTAACTAGATACCTATAGAGCAAATAAAAAATAAAAATAAATAAAATAAAAATGGTTTATTGGTAAAACAAGTAGAAACAAAACTTTTCGATTGGATCCTCCTTTTAGGCAGATAGTGCCTGTATTAGGAGAGTCCGCTCTTCCATAGCAAGACGTGTTATATGAAAAGCAAAACGTATAATTTTATGCTAAAACTACATAAATTAACTTAAATTAAATCAAATATGAGTATGAGTGGGTGTAAGTATGTATTTGAGTATATGTGAGTGAAAGTGTAGGCTGTAGGCATGACTGAGAGTACATGAGTGTGGGAGTGTGTAAATGCTTAAGTTATTATTGTTATTTTTCCCAACTATGTTGGGAGCAGCTGTCAGAAATTATTTTATTTGGTATGTTCTTAAAATTTCTTATTAAAATGTTAACTAATAGATCAGAAAACAATTTATTAATGTTATTCAGACATTAATTGTTGGAAAATGTGATGAGATATAAAGGAGAAACCTTATAAATACAGAATGTGAGTGATTGCGTAAGAATTTAACCTAAACAGGTTTTGTTTATACTGACTCTTCAGATACTTTTGTAACAGGCTATAATATTAGAGACAACTTATTCTTAATCTAAAGAAATCCTTATATTCTTTATTTTCAATCAAGGTCGCCCTGGTTATTACCAACAAATCCTCTCTAGTTTATACTGACTCTAATTTACTAGTAGAATTTGTAGTGTTACCAGGTTCTCAACTGTCTTTGCTAGCAATGGTGTTGCCATCACCTGAAATTTCTGATTCAAATGACCTTTTTCTTATTTTTTGCTATTATAATTATGATTGTGTATTATTGAAAATGTTACTTTAGTGTAACATTTTTCTTTATCAAACTCTCTATTAATCTGTTATGGAAAACAATCAAATGAAATGCAAAATTACCAAAACTCTCTAAAAGACAACGATTGTCTATGGTTATGTTAACCCCCGTTCATCCATTATCGCAAAAACATAATCTTTAACTTATTCGCTTATCAAAAACTTGTTAATGAAGTATTGCACAACATTTATGACTTCACCGTATTCCCCTTAACAGCGTGACGTCATGACTCTCGACCGGCCGCGCGCGCGCCAGTCTGTGACTGCATAGCATCGCAATGAGAACTGTACACAAACACACCACTTATTGCCTTGCTTTCACATCGTGCAAGTGTTATATCCACGTGCCCACTTAGTTTACTATATACTAAATAGTTTATTTTTGCAATTTTCATTTCTAGTCAGTAAGTAGGTATTAAAAATTCCGCGAAAAAGGAAGGTAAGTTTGTGATATCGCGATAGTTTTAAGTTTTCGCACAGTTGTGTTAGTTTTGTTATTGTTTTTGAAGTTAAGTTCAAGGTCAAGCTCCAACAGTTCGGGTTCTATCATGTTTTCACTTTCCTAATGTTGACTTTTGTACATAGACGATGTTGTTTGATTAGATTCTGTGCTGGAAGGTCAAAAGGCCGGTGTAAAAAGTGTTTGCTATTTTTTGTGATCTTGAAACGTGATCTCATGGCTATTATCATTTGCATGGCGAGCTTAAACACCAACGCATCGCTGGAAGCCATTTCCAGTGAGAGCATCGGACTCTTAAGTTAAAATATCTGCAGTTACCGGTTATTATACCGTAAACGGAGACTGCAGTTAACTTTCGTAAAGGTCTTTTGACTGTTTATTTCTTCTTAAGTGGATAAGTCGCCATAATTAAACGTTCCGGTCTGATGGAACCGAAATTAAAATTGGAAATGAGCAGTTTTAAGTATAACCAAGATACGTAAAACAAAAGAAGTCGATCCATATAAAACCATAAAAATAACAAATATTATCTTTAGGGGTGAGTGGCGCTAAAAATGCGATGACCTTGAAGGTCAAGGGCACGTATTTGAGGCAGCTTTATGTAATCTATCGATTGATAGCGCCATGGAAACCAACATGATATGCTATTTAAATTCTAATCGATATCGAAGCAATCCGAGTCCGAAAAAATCTTGAGTTGATACGAGTACCTACCTACTTCCGTGAACCCACAGTGCTATAAGAAATACTATATTGTATCTTCGAATATGTTACTCTCAAATACTTTTTGTTCAGTCATATTTTAAGGCCTAAGACACGAGACAGTCCCATAATTGGTAAGGTCGAATGACTCATTTACGATTATTATCCCACGTTTTCGTCCAACGGCCATGGTAGGTACCTACTCCGAGTTAATATTTTAAACGTACATCATTACGTCACTGTTTTAAATTCAAGGGAAGTTACTTTTGGGCCATCGCTAGGCGGCAAATCTTTTTCAATGACTGTTTAAGACCCTGAATTAAGATTTTGCAAAAAGAGCTGGGTGATCGATAGTACGGTATTAAATTAAATCATTACCTCGAAAACTTAATTGGTCGGATACCTATCACAATTTTAATTTGCTATGTTAATGTTAAAAATGCCAAAGAATTTTATATTAATAACTTAATATACCTGACGTATCAAGCAAAGCGTGTCAATAACCTTTTGCAAAGATTGCACGCCTGCAGAATCAATTGAATCAGAACCATTGTGTTCTTAAACGATCCACAAAAGAGTTCACAGCATCCTTTATATTGATACAAACTGTAACAGTATTATTACAGTGAAAGCAGCATGTGAGTTTCTCTGAATTGTCATCTCAAAGAGCATTACGTACCTACATTACGATCATTACGCTCTGGCACTTTAACTTTCAAAATGCCTACTCCACGTAAAAGTTGTCTGAAAGACGTGGCCGAATTGCATTATACTATTAGCAGCCGGTCTATTGTAAACTAAGGTGAAGTGAGTTTGAATTAAGCTGTCAATAGTGTCAATCCCTAGCATCAGGGAATGACAGCTTACTTCAATACATCGATATATTGAATGATATTCGATATTTTTTGGCGACATAATTTTTTTTTTTTTTTTACGATGGGTTTGCTCTTGACTCTAGTCTAGGTCAGAGGTGACAGAGACAAAGTTGACGATGGAGTGAGCTTACCCAGAAGAAGCCTGTTCACTCTAACTTCGAATAGATTAGGGTTGTATTATTATATATCGATATAAAATATCAAGTATTAAAAATGTATCAAATACGATATATTTGCAATAGCAATACCGTTGTCCCCACAGACTTAAACCTGGCTGGAATTCAGAGGCGTAAACAAGTAGACTTATTTTTATCAATGTTTTATGAATTTAAAAAATTTACATCAGGAATGGTGTAAAGCACCTGTCAAGTGTCACTACTCCATACCTACAAGTTTAGACGTGATTTAAAACTTGCCTACTAAAATTACGTCAATTTACGTCAAGCGCTGATTAATTTGACAGGACTAAACTAAAATAATTATCTTCTGTCCTTTTCTTAATGAAATAGAAAGAAAAAGATGCACTGAACTTAAATTTTGTTTAGTTTGTGAACAAGCGAATCAGCACTTTATGGTAACTTGATGTTCTGGCCACCGTACAATGGTATACAAGCTACACGCATACTTTTGTGCAAATTACAGCCATGTGCATTTGCACTTAGTGCTTACTACAGCGTAGAGGTTTTCTGAATTTATACAACTGAATTAAATAATAATCGTATTGCCAGGTGTGCCATATATTATATGGAGTCATAGTATATTGTTGATATACAAAATGCCCCAATTTGTTCAGCCTACATTCACTTATCGTTGATTACAGTCGTAGGTTTAGGCTTTATTACTCCAACATCTTCGGTTCTGCACTCGTATACTTAGGCCTGACATATAGTTAGGTACATTGTTTTAAGTTGAAAATAAACTTCCATTTAGAGATTTGCAACGTCTTCGCGCGAAAACTACCCTAATATTTTCTTCTATATAAGCTGTATGCTTAATGAGATTCCCATCGTCAAAAATTACGAACTGCCATACAAACTTTCATCATCTATTTAACCCCTTTTGGGGATATATTTTCAAATATCCTTTCTTAATGCTCACCTTCGTTACATAAAGAACTGTTGTGAAAAATTCCATGGTTCTAGATCCAGCTGTTTTGGCTTTGCTTTGTCTAGCAATGAATTTAAGATAATTATTAAGTAAAATCATGTTTATAATCTAATCTTTAATCAGTAAAATGTAAATAAAATAGCGCAGAATGTAGGCTGGAAGCTCATCGCTGCAATCTCGTAGTTCATTATTTTTCTCACCGGCTATAAATAGACACAATGAGTCGAGGTGTCAAGGCCTGAAGCTAGCATGGGATACTCGTTTAAAAAATAACTAAGGACATTTTGAAATACCCACCATTTGTGTCCAAAATTAATTATGTTATTATCTGCGCATTATGTAAAATTTGTGGCTGCCAATTGTCAGAAAGTAAAAATAAATTCAACTTCTGCAGTCTAAAACTGTTTCGCTTAAACGAGAAAATTACTTAAAATTGATTAATTCAATGACTGTAGCCTACTTTTCAAAACTCTCCAAGTCAACTCTAAGGAATTTTCTCATAAAGATCTGACTAGCGTTTAACACGGTTGCTATCAATTCCCTCTTATCAGTCATCGGTATACAGCTCTGATAACATTGTAAACACTCATGCGCCGTTCTCTGTCGCTATTTCAGACTATTCAAGCGATAACTTTCTATTTTCATTGAATAAGAACGTTTTATATAATCAGGTAGTTAACTGAGATAGTTACTATTCAAGTTAAAGCGGTCAAGTTCAAGATTAGTGACATTACTAGCTGATTATAGAAGTCATATAAATACTAGATTCCGTAAATACTTGAGGAATGATAAGATATAAACTAGTTTACAAGAACTTTGCATAAGTTAGTTTTTGAGTACCTACTTACTTTAGACTTAAGAGACTTTAAAAAAAAAAAACTAAGTTAATATTAATATAAATTAATATAATATAAATTTTGACATTAAATTAAATTGAGTTATAATAAAATTTAATTTGCATGCATGCGCTAATATAATAAAATTAATTAGGTATTCAAATACTTATATTGTAATTTTATCATTGTAATTTAATAGTATTCATTCAATCGTTTTTAATAATATTAATTTATTGCTTTTGCCCGCGACTTCGTCCGCGTGAAATTTCTTGTTCCTCCGTTCCCCAATCCGTTCTCTAGATATCATCAAAAAAGCCGTTCTCACAAAATGTATGAGAAGGTGAATTATGGAAGAAAAAAAAAAAATGAAAATTTAACAGACAGACAGAGTTACTTTCACATTTATAATATTAGTAAGGGCCATTTGACGTTGAATTTGATGACGTAAAAAAGACAAAGATTAAATCGAAGCCTTTTTCAAACTAGAAGTAAATCAGTTCAAACAAGTGCAATCATAGTGGCAATAGGTGTGGGCTCACTACAATAGTAGTGCAGCGGATGTGATATGAACTCCCGACCTCTCAACTGCAAGTCAATTGAGAGCCTATTGTAAGGTGAGCGTCATCATCATGATTGCAACTGTATTTTCGCTAGCCTTTGATATTGTAATCAGGTCAAATGATCCTCATTCAGCTAGGCTTATGTTAGTTGCATTTGTGATTGCGTGAGACCAGTGTTTCTTAGCAGGTCAGATAGAAATAAAATCT
Source organism: Dryobota labecula (assembly GCA_947523025.1). Classification (NCBI taxonomy): domain Eukaryota; kingdom Metazoa; phylum Arthropoda; class Insecta; order Lepidoptera; family Noctuidae; genus Dryobota; species Dryobota labecula. The sequence continues at coordinate 3,003,570 of OX383286.1, read as the reverse complement.
TGAGGTTTCTTTTTAGAAGCCTTCTGATAAGCCTCAGAAACAAAGATAGAATATTCTTTATTATGTACACCATTAATATATAAATTTTAAATACGTTGATACAATGGGCGGTCTTATCGCTTACAGCGATATTTTACAGAATCATTGTTAAAAAAAATAAAAAAATTGATACAAATTTTAGATTTTAGAACAATTTACAATAGAAAAAAATATGTAATTGGAAGTCATATATTGTATATAACGTTAATTATTAAAGATAACCGGAATAGTTTCAATACAACTATACTCCATTTACTTATAGCATTAGACAAATAACGGCTAAATAACGACAGTTATTGTGTAATATTGTTGAAATTACTGCACTTTAGAGTTATTTTTTTAGTGTAAATGGTAAACAGATTACAGTGCTTTGTATTTATCGTGAAATAACGGAGTTTATTAAATGTTTACATCGTTTTAACGAAAGGGTGAGAACAGTTATTTGTCTAACGTTATAATAAATGGAGTATAGCTTGAGGCTAAAATAAATATTGTTGAACCTCAACTATTTTTTTGTTAAGTAATTAAATGAAATCTCCAAAAGGCGGGTTGACACTTCCCGTGACCGAAGGGCTGACTTTTACCTTGACCAGAGGCACAACAACTTTTTAATAATTTAAAATAAACTTTTTAATCATTCATCATATTTTAATTTATCATATTTACATACAAAAATAAAAATATTTTTAAATTGAACGCTCTAAATATTACGTACTCCATGCGTAGGTAGCAAAACAAACTGCCGTGTCTACAGTCGAATAATTAATTCACTGGAGGAAACTGACAAGTGCTAGCTGTCACTTTGGGTAATAAAACGGTCATATTTATTGTAATGGTGATCGTTTAGTTTAATTGATTTATAAAGTGTAAAATAAATGTATAATATATATATTGTATAGGTGTAGAAGTCTAGAATACAATACACATTTTCTTATTATTTAAAAATGTGACAGCTAGCACCTGTCAGTTTCCTCCAGTGAATTAATAATTCGAATTTAGTGCAAAAGGCAGGGAAACAGTGCACGGGACGCGTAGGTCAACAACAAAATACAGAATTGAAATGTGTTAGATAGAACAACCAAATCTTGAAGGTTTGTTTTTGGTAAAAATTTGTTGTTTATGATGCTAGTAATAAAGTCAAAGTCAAAGTCAAATCATTTATTTCAAATAGGCACGAAGATGCACTTTTGAACGTCAAAAATTACATGAATAGTTAATAGATTCTAGTTGCGCCTTCCAAAAGGTAGTTATGTATGGAGAAGAATGGGCAAGAAACTCCATACTTACGCTTTTAAAATGTTAACAATAGTTTGTATACATTAATTAATAATTATAGGTGAAGACGATGTACCTAGAATAAAAATAAAAATTACTTACCACAATTGGTAAAAAGAATGAAAAGTGAAGTACCTAATGACAGAAAAATTAATAAATGCGATAGGTACATGGTGCTCACATATTTACAAACATTGTATATGATTTTCCAAAAAAAAAAAATTAAACATATAATAAGTGTGTGAGTTAAATTTATATTAATCACAGAAAATAAAAATTAATATCATATAAATTATACAGTTAGATTAGCAACCAGTTTGATTTTGTCTAGACTCTAAATTGTCCTATGGAGCAGGACCAGCATGTTTCCAAGCATTCTTATCTTGGATATAATCCTCTAATTTGTAATATGCTTGTTTACAAAGTGTGCTTTTTATATGAGTTTTAAATTTTCTCACGTTAAATACAGTCCTGCAAGGTTGTATATAACAGAAGTGAGCACTACAGAAGGATTTTAGAAAAATCAGCCCCTAAAGGGTAAGGTTGGTCTTTTCTGCCGATGGGAATAACCGATACATAATATAATACAACCAATGTGATAATGGTGAAGTACACAACAATGTCATGTACACAGTACAGCCTGCATTATTTTTTGAAAGCATAATGATGTCAGTTCCGGTGCTTCTAGCAAGCACAATGAGACCATTAATGTTGTCGGTCAGCTTAAATCGTGGGCCAAGGTCAGGTGGGACAAAGTTGCATATTTGCAATATAATACAGCTATTGACTGTAAAAGTTGAGGGTATAAACACTTGGTCAGTTTCTAAAGGAACATTGTTACAATACAATAGAGTAACTTTACTGGCTGTGAAAAGTTGACAGTGTTAAATATACAACTTTGTCAGCATTTAAGTAGTATGAAAGAGTGTTACTATTGCTGTGTGGCAACATTGTTGCTGGGAATTTTATTCGTTAAGAATTTACTTACATCAATTTCCTTAAATATTCATAAGTTTAACTTAGACTGAGTCATCATTGAACAGGGGCTTGTGGCTAAGTAATAACAGCCGCTCGGGTTGATCAATCAGGTTAAGCTACGCTTGCCGCGATTGTTCTGTGGATTGGTGACCATCTTTTCATACCAAGACCCCTCCGTGCCTCGGAAAACACGTTAAGCTGTTGGTCCCAGCTGTCATTCGTGGATCTTTGACAGTCGTTACGGGTCGTCAGAAGCTCGAAAGTCTGACAAGCAGTCTAACCAAGGGGTATCTTATTACCCAGTAACTGGGTTGTGGAATTCAGATAGTGCACCTAGCTTCTGACGTTTCATAAGTGCCCATGTAGGTTTATGTGAAATAAAATATTTTGATTTTGTTTTTTTTTTTTTTTGAGATAGGCAGTGGCTCTATGTAAAATACTGGTATTCAGCTGCATGTGGTTAGACTGGAAGCCAACCCTAACATAGTTGGGATAAGGCTAGGCAGATGATGAGCTTAGAGCCATCTTAAAATGTTACTAATGGTTGGTGGTACAAATGTATTTGACAGTTTCCTTAAATTCAATACCCGAAAGGGCAATTTGTTTAACTATTTCTTTCTTGAGGCAGTAATGATTTTACATCGTCCTCCTAAACAATATTTTTTTCTATAGATTGTATGTTGCCGGATATTGTAATTTACCAAGCATAGCGTCAGCATTATTAGTCTTTACTATTTGTAGTAATTTTTTTTAATGCGAAAAATCAATACGATGACCAATTTGTGTTGCGGTTTTTGTTCATGGATTATTTCTTTAGCAACGACTTACAACCCGAATTCCAAAGTATTTATTTTATTCTAAGCTGCATTCAAATAATCAACAGCTCTTTCACAACCAAACCATATAAGAACTTAAATGTACTCACACAAAACATTCATAATTACTGTAAAAGGTATTGCAAAATACTCACTTTACATGTAATGCGTAAACGATTCTTCCTTTACATACACAGGTTTCGAACCGGTCCGTAAGTATGAAAGCAATTGAAATTGTGTAATCAGCCAGTCGACTGTAATAGCAATAATTTCTCGATGTCAGTTTAATAATCAATGTGGAACATCATATGTACATATCAGTAACTGATCGACTACTTCCTGAATGAATCATCAATCAAGTAAAACATGCCGTAGCCAATGGCTGCTGATATCCTGTTGAAGGATTTTGATTTCTATCTATATTGTCATACACAATATCTTCAACATCTGATATTTTCTCATCTGTGTTCCTACCATCGAGCTTGATTTTGCTTTTCAGGGTCCGCCAACGCGCATATTAACAGTCCTTTCATCAATCCCTCCCTCCATTGTGTTTCTGAGAATGTAGATAGAAAACTGTACTACTAAAATTCCAGTCTTCATGGACAAAACTGGCTTCATTTTGGAATTGTCTTATTATGAAATTCTCAAAAACAAATTTTGTGACGTTTTTGGAAGTTTTTCTGTTTCTATGACGCATCTTAAAGTGTCAGAGACAGTAACACTATACCTTGTTTCTTAAACGATAAATCATATCAAAGTTATAAAACACACTGTTAGAACTCAAGTCAAGTCAAGTGATTGGCCGCTGTTATTTCGGCCAGCCAATTATAGCAGTTAACAATCAATTTAACAGTCTGTTAGCAAGTTTTTGTGTTGAACCTTTCAGAAACAGGCGGTAACGACGCCTTAAAATATTGACGTACGTTTGAGAATTTTGGCCATATATTATGTTACCACGTGGTAGGACTGACTTAGGTTTTTTGTACCGTCTACGTTTAACCTTTCATAATCTGTTATGTCCTATATCTTCAGAACCAACAGCCGCTCTTGGACGTGGTCCGGGAGCGGGCGCGCGAGCTCTGCTCCGGGGCTGATGCAGCCAGCGGAGAAAGGGTTGAGCAGAAGACCAGGGAACTGGCTGACAGATGGAATGTAGCCTGCGAAGGTATGTACCGTGGAGATTTTATCTGTATGGCTTTGCCAACTGACCGATATTTAGAAGGATAAAAAGAGTGGAGAATCAGTTCGGTGAGCTGACAGCCCCGTCTGATCGATATAATTATATATTTTCAATGATAGAGATAATTATCCTATAAATAAGTAGATTACGCCTTTATTGATCCCGGTATTGCAAGAGCGCGATGCTTTTACAGAACCTCGTGATACAATTATGAATCATTTTCAGTCCACCTAAAGACAGAATATGTTATTTTAATTATATCTAGATAGAGAAATAATTATTTAAGAAAATAGATACTAATATGTACAAGTATATAAAAAAAACAGAATTGACAAGCTTAATTATGTATGACTGTAATTATTGAATGTATCTGTGTAAGTGTATCCTTGTTGGAGTTCCCAACAAAATTTGTCAAAGCACTAGCTTAAGATCGACATGGCAGGAGTGAAATGGATGACACTGGCAAAAATATTTGATGTATGAATGACTTGGGCATGGATGTTATTGCGAAGTTTGTTACTGAATAAAGGCCAAATAAGAGAGTTAGTTATCAACGTGCGATGTTATGCAAATGTTGTTGCTATGGTGACACTAATTACGGCTGCTCCTTCTAATAAAAATATAAATATACTAATCGGAAAAACATAGTGTCACTTTATCACCTTTGGTGAAGTTTCTAAATCTGCCTATTGTTAACGGTGAGTTACGAGATGTAAGCGTGTTGAAGGACCTTAGTAATTCATAATCTTTGGACAGGCACTATCCACAATTTTTTTTTACGTTTTACTTATATTTGTCTTTTCCACCCTAGGCTTAGCTAAACGCGCAGCGACAGCAGACCAGCAACTCCATCGCTGGAACCAACTCCTCGACGTGCAGAGGAGCCTGGGCGCCGCCATCACAGCCGCCTCCGACCGCCTGCGACAGCTGGACGCCAACCCCAGCACAAGGCGACGAGCTGTGGATACTAGGCATGCTCTACAGGTAAGATATATCAACCAGTATAAATCTGCTCGCCCCTTATTATGACTTCGTACATTTGTGAATCAAGTACTCCCCAACAGATGGTCAGATTTTTTTAATATTTGCTGACCTTGTTTGAGGAGTTCATCTATAATAATATAATTTAAATAGGTACATAATATTCCCGTCCGCACGCAAAATACGCATCCATTTTTGAAGAAATGGAAAACGGTCCGCTTCTCCTATAACAATATCACATATAATATATACATGCACATATTTATATGACGTATAATATTCGAATAATATTCGTCATGTCATATTAAATGCACATTCTATGAGGCACTGATATTTCAATATAAAAACTTATTATGATGACGCAGGCCCATGAGCCAATAGGCAGATGTCTAAGCTTAAGAAAGGCTTAAAAGAACCTTATTGTAATAGTTACCGGCGATAAGAAACTGCCTGCAACATTTATGTTTGTAAAGCACAAACATAAATGTTGCAGGCATAATTACATAGGCCCCTTGTTTCATGCGTCACACTCACAATACATCTTTGTAGGCTTTTAAAGACCTGAAATATTTCCTGGAAAGTAATAGCAGTGTAGAATTACTAACTACATGCGATCCATAGTGCAAAATGGCAACTGCAAAACGGAGGCTCTGGGTTTGATCCTCGGGTCGGGCATTGTAATTGCAAGTATTGCCGTTTTCCTAATAAGGAGCTCGTAGCTAAGTAATAACAGCCGCACGGGTCTATCCATAAGGTTAAGCTACGCTTGCCTGGATGGGTGACCATCTTTACATACCAAGACAACTTAGTACCTCGGAAAGCACGTTAATCCGTTGGTCCCGGCTGTCATTTGTGAATTTTTGACAGTCGTTACGGGTTGTCAGAAGCCCGAAAGTCTGACAACCAGTCTTACCAAGGCGTATCGTGTTACCCATTTACTGGATTGTGGAGGTCAGATAGGCATTCGCTCCATGTAAAATACTCAAATCTTTATCGCATTCCACAATGTATATACTTAGGTGGTAAATAATAAATAAGGAAACAATCGTATACTGGTATTCAGTAGCATCCGGTGAGATTGCAAGCCGACTCCAACATAGTTGGGAAAAGGCCTGAGCAGATGATTGCCGTTTTCCTAATGAAAATCCCCAAATGCAGCCCGGAGCATTAATTTTGGCCGGTTAAGGCAATCGGCTCGCCCTTGGTATTCCCTGTCTTCCCATATGATAAATTCAAACGATATGTTTTATTAATTACTTCTATTTCTTCTCCCCCCAGGAGCTACAAAGCGAAGTGTCAAGTCTAGAAGACAGTCGTGACGAACTACTCGAGCACGCTGACTTCGTGATCAGCATCCTCAAGCCGCACTCCAAAGACGCGGCAAACGACACAGAGAAAAACGTCAAAGAACTCGTAGAAGCCTATGAGAAGTAAGTTGAATGACACTGTGCTTTTTTTTGTCCGTTTTTTTTCTTTGTAGGTAACTGAGCTGTTGTTGGTGGCAAGCAGGTAAGTGTTGTGTGCTAGTTTGGAGGTTACATGCATTAAAAGAATTAATATAATTTGAAATTGGACTCTCATAGATTTTGTTTATTGGAGGTCTTATGATAGAGCCCATAGGTACACTTCCTTACCATCAAATAGCTAAAAAGGGGGTTAATACTGTTACGACGGGATGGAGAGATGCATGTTGAGCCGTTACCGACCTTAAATTAAAGAACAAAAGGATGATGATGCTGATCAAATGCATTAGAGGAATCTCATATCTGACTACATCATAAATATAAGCCAATAACGTTCCCATTGCTGGGATACAGGCCTCCTCTCTGTGAGAAGGAGTGGGCTATAACTCACCACCTGGGCCCAAGACAATTTGGTGGTCTGACTATATCGTTTTGCTTATTGTAAGTAATCTTTAAAGGTATTTGAGAAATTTGCAGTACTCAATTCTGAGTCCAATTTTGAGATGGAAGTATTGATGCAAGTAATCTTTAAATCAATAGATGCTTGTTTTATGTATTTTTTCAGCATTTTAATACCAAAGATAAGGATGTTTTCATGGTCTATCCGTATTATTCTAATTAATTTGATCTGTCCACGTGAGGTGCCAAAACCAACAGCCGATGCATATTAAACAGTATTTACCGACGCGCGCAAAGTTAATGACCAAACTGTGAGTTCGAAACTGGTTAGGTTCGCAAGAAAGCATTAAAAGCAAACAGTTTGGATAGCCTTGAAATACAAATAGTGTTAGATTAAACTGTGAAACAATGAAATTGGTAAAAAAATAAGCAATAGATCGTAATGTATCAGAAAAAGATTGGATGATTTGAAAAATTGAACGTCGCTGTAACCAATATTCAATGCCTGTAACCGTTTTTAACCGACTTCAAAAAGGAGGAGGTTATCAATTCGGAAGTTTATATTTTTTTTTTTTATGTATGTTCGGGCATAACTCCGTCGTTTATGAACCGATTTGGAAAATTCTCTTTTTGTTTGAAAGGATATACTTCCGGATTGGTCCCATTTTTTTCAAAATTCAGTTCTGATGATGGGATCCATGAGGAATTGAGGGAACTCCTCAAATTTTATAGGCATTTATATAGCGATTTTTATATTTTCATCAACAAATCAAGCATTTGCATTCAGAAAGTATCATTTGGTGAACCGGAACTGATGAAGAAGACCACATATGGCCACCGGAACTCGTCAATGATACGTATTTCACAGGTAGCGATAAGATATCTCGATTAAGATAGTTAAGCGACTATGATGAAGCAAATTTAAATAAATGCTGATCAAAATGGTACCATCAAACTGATCTGATAATGAAGCCGGAAGGTAGGCAATGGAACTCCGTAATAAAACAATGTATCCTAGCCGTGTTTGGGCTTATTGGATTTGTCATGAGATGCACTCTGGCTATAAATGATGTTTAACCGACTGAAAAAAAAAGAGGAGGTTCTCAATTCGTGTATATGTATAAGGTGTTAAAAAATTTACTCTAATAAAAACTTTAAGAGGTGCTTTAGACCAATCAATCTGCCTAGCCTTTTCCCAACTATGTTAGGGTTGGCTTCCAGTCTAACCGGATGCAGCTGAATACCAGTATTTTACATGGAGCGACTGCCTATCTGACCTCCACAACCCAGTAACTGGGTAACACGATACCCCTGGGCAATGAGCCCCTGGGTAAGACTGGCTGTCAGACTTTTGGGCTTCTGATGACCCGTAACGACTGTCAAAGATCCACGAATAACAGCCGAGACCAACGGCTTAACGTGCTTTCCGAGGCACGGAGGAGTCTCGGTATGTAAAGATGGTCACCCATCCACGGACCAACCCCGGCAAGCGTAGCTTAACCTGACGGATCGACCCGTGCGGCTGTTATTACTTAGCCACGAGCTCCTCAGAGGTGCTTTACACCATCGAACTGAATAACTTTTACTATGGGACCAGTTTGAAATCGCGAAAAAATAAACAGCTGTACCATACAGTTTAGAACACTAGGTAAACATTACTATGGAACAGTTTTTTTATTAATTAATTTAATTTAGCTGGTATTTAATGCACTCGGTATATGTTCATGATGTTATAAGATTTCCTGTCACTATTGTGGTATACGAATTGGTGTGGGGTAGGTACCACAACTAAAAAGTGAAAAATAAAAAACTTTTTACAAAAAAAAAACAACCGACTTCAAAAAAAAACACAAAAAAATTGAAAAATAACTTAAATTTTGGAAGTCGGTGGCAAAAAACGAAAAACCGGAACCAAAGACACCGACTTCCAAAATTTAAGTTATTTTTCAATTTTTTTGTGTTTTTTTTTGAAGTCGGTTGTTTTTTTTTTGTAAAAAGTTTTTTTTACATAACTTTTACTACATTCAGTAAAAAATTTGGAAGATAACCATGATGCTCATCCTGTTTCAGGCATGTAGGTGGCGGTTTTGATCCAAATAATAGTTATTTGCGCAACAAGAGAGCAAAGTCGTCTTGTGCTGCGAGTGTTGAATTTGAATCCTGAGTGTGACGAGGGATTCAAAGGCACGAGATGCAAAAAACTTTGCTCTCGTGTAACACACATAACTTTTCACTTCAGCAGCGATATCCCATTAGTTCTAACGATGGAACAGGTAGAACAAGTGGGAAATAGAGACTCCCACTAGTTGTACTATTTTGTAATATAGTATATCGTAGTACTAGTGAGAACAAAACAAAAATTCCCATTAGTTCTACCGTGGAACTGTTCATTAGAACAAGTGGGAATAGAGGGAATAGAGAATCCCAATAGTTCTACTATTTTGTTATACCTTATATCGTAGTACTAGTGAGAAAAAAAAATCCCATTAGTTCTACCGTAGAACTGCGCAGTAGAACTAGTGGGAACAAATCGCGAGAACACTTTAGGAGGTAATAAATATTTACAGGTTAAATATCAGTTTTATTTGCAGTAAATACTTATTTTCGTTTAAATACAACAATAAGTTAAAAATTCAATAAATTACCTACATTAAAAGACATAATTAAATTTTTGCTAAATATCTTTAGTTAGTACGAAATTCCGAACGTGTTTGTCTTTGAGGTCGAATTCAAAATCGGTACTTCGAAAGGGCTGGTCTTTGTCTCTCTTTCTTTCTAATGGCTGGAAAGAGATAGAGTATGAATGTTTCGAATTGTATGATTAACCCAAGGCTGAATAAGATAAGCGCGGCTTTTTGAAAAAAAAAAAAAAAAAGTTGGTCTCACTCAGTGAGCAAAATCGCATTTTGCTCACTGATTTCAGGCAGCAAAACCTACATGTTTGAGCTACTGAAGTGAAAAATATATTCCTAGACAGTGAAAAATTTTAATAGCAAAGACTGACCGCCCAAAATGTTCCTATAGAACTTAGTAATCTGTAATATCACTTTCGTTTATGTTTACTGATGTGGCCCATCTAGTTAATGGTGTGGACATACATCCATTCACAGCTAGGAAATAATATAAACGTTACTTATAGGATAGGTACACCAGTTGCTTGTATCGCTTAATTGGCTTTCAGTTGGTCGATTGACGAGCGAATTGAGACAAATAAGTAGGTTATTACGCTTCTAGCTTGTGTACGTTTATTGGATTACAAATCTATATTTATTTGAGTACCTACATGTTTTCCGGGCTCAGTCATATCACAAAGGGAACTTTGACTCCAATTCTTGATACACTCTTTCTGAACCTCTTTTTATAAACTGTTTGTTAGAGTTTGTTTTAATCCTGAAAGGGTTATTATCATTATTGTAAGCGTGTACCTCTCAAACAGTCAGACGGTCAGACTACATTCAATTTTATTAGACTTTACGCTTTTGTTCAGCAAATTGGACATAAGAAGTCTTTTGAACGAACACAAGTTTCTGAACGGTTAAGTGCCCGGACCGCTATCTCGAGGCTGTTAAATTCCTTACAGCCAGTTGGTTGAGCATTCGAAGGGCTAACCTTTTGAAGAGAGGCAAGAAAATTGGCAGTTATGTGAAGATACGAGTATTAGTAGTTTCATTTATTCAACCAATAAGAATAATTTCTCTCTCTCTCTCAATAAGAATAATTATTACCTAGAGGTAAGGATTTCAAAATCAAACATTGGGGTTCGCTGTTAAGATTTTGCTCAAAAGACAATAAATAAGTAGCAGTTAAACATTGGCCATTCGCGGTTTATTCTAAAGTTACAGCCTCATACTTTTCTCGGCATCTTCAAAACCGAGAAAATTACTCTCAAAATAAATTTCAAATAGGTCATTAGCATTATGTAATGAAAACAAAAATATTATTCGCGTTCAGCTTTCACCCACCAACTTTTATTATCAACTTCGCGTCGCTCTTTCACTGAATATTACATAAAAACTTTATCTCGGTAAATAGGCCAGTTTGTTGTCCATCCTTGCCAATGAATTCCGGAAGAAAACTTCTGGCATAGCATCAACTAGCTGACAGCGGCGCTCATGGATTCAAAACAAAAATATTTGCTATTTCTTCTACAAAACCAGTCTTCATTTTAAACCTTCTTACTTGTGCTTTAAGTTCAGAATCATTTGCTTCGGTTTCGTCATCAACAGATATAGTTTTGGTAGAAAAAGTGTTGGCGTCTCACATTATTTTTGGTTAGTTTTATGTGTGGCAAGTATTTTTTTGGAATTCGGTTTCTGGCGTTGATTTTATGATGGATAGCTTTTAGATTTGCGTGTAATTAACCGAGGAATTGGGTGACAGGTCTGTCCCATATTTAAATTATCTCGGCTTCTCCTTATCGTGTCTTCTTAACATGCTACTTCTAATATAATAGTAGGTATTATGTATATGTAGGTTGGAGGACATAAAGATCCAGCCCATCTTACAAAATGGCGACCATCATTCACTTGTCACTTAGCTCAAAAAATTGTTGCCACTGAATTCTTCGCCACCAATTTAACTGTTGACATTAATGACTCCCTACACTTATCCATTATACTGTATCAATCTAGGTTTAAAATCAAGAATCTCCACAACTTCTGCCTTCACGACGATTAATTTTGTTGTCCCAACATTAAAATTCTTTACCAAACATCGCCAAACATGCGACCGCCAGACTGGATCGCCAAATTATATTTACCGCTCATACGCGCTAAAATAAACTTTATTAAATATCAGTAGAGACCACAATAACAGCGTAATAAAGTTGTCTTAAAATCCTGAAGAAGGTATTGCCAAATTCATTCTGCTGTTAGTAAAAATAATTTCAAGCGAAATTGGATTCTCCTCTCTCTATTTTAAAAATTCTTTTTGTTTCTTTGGTAATGTAATTGGTCAAGTTGATACGTAATTGGTAATGCCAGTATAAGGGACATTCAAGGGCGATAGTACATTAATCGAGTCTGTCGCAATTGGCAACCAGTGCGATGTATTTACAATACAACGCAATAAGGTAGAATTAGCAGACAATAAGAAATAAGTTTCAATGGGAAAGAAAAATGTACGTTAGAGTTGCAAACATTCCATATTGCGTTTTAATTTATCGTAGCGAATAATCTTCATGCTGGATTACACAAAACAATTTTGTATGGTGTTATCTAAAACTGCAGAATTATGTCAAACGATCTTATTCATATTTTCAGAGGTGTAGGTAAAATTAACGGTGTTTATCAAACGCCTGATGAAGAAAGAGGCGGAGTAAGTGAAATAGCGTGAGAGAATTTAAGTGAAACTAAAGTAACATATTTATTTATATACCGACGATTTTGACCGACTTGCGTGCTACGAAGGGTAAGCACACTAAAGTGGTATAACAATCTTAAACAGCCAATTATAATTCCTCAAATGTTTTCCCAACATAATAAAAATGAAAAATGTCGACAATTACATAAACGTTGGTATTAAATATCTCGCGACTTGAGCCTTAGTCGTCTTTTTATTACAGATATTCTCATTATTACATATTGGCACTAAAATTCATTCGAAACAATATTCTGAAACTTTTCAAATAAACTCGGAAACTAACTAGAATATACATGGAATAGGTAGACACTTGTCACATGTTGACTAATAAAAGTTTTATAAATAAGACGAGACAAAAAGAATAAGTTGCTTTACTTACTTACAAGTTACAAAATGTGATTACTTATTTCATAATAATGATGCAAGAGTAATCCTGCAATAGATTCCGTCATTGTATAAAAATCTGAGTGCCCCATACAAATGAGCCCCAGATAGCTTAAAAATAAAATAGATTTTATTAGCGCCAGCAAAATAAAACCATGTCGCCATGACCACATTTTCGTTGCATGAACACCAATAATATCCCACTGATTTAGCGTACAGGAATTTGTACGAGAACTAAAAGAAAATACATATAATAATAAAAATAAATGGCTCTGTAAAAAAAACTGGTGTAACGATTGAAATATTCGATGAAAATAAAATAGTAATGATGAAAATATTTCTAAGATAAAAGTGACAATTTAACACATTTGACTGAATCCAAAATTGAGTTGAGATCATTATTAATTTGGCTGTAACCATAACCAGTCAAATATGAAAGAAAAACAGAAAATACATTTATTTGCACTAAACAAGATAGGTCGCCCCAAAAATCACTTTGCCTAATAATGATCCGTCAATAGAAACACAAAATATAATTCAATGCGTCATATTTTGGAAACCTAAGAACTAACTTTGAACTACAATGTGTAACTTCGTGTCCTGCCCTTTATTGAATTGTGTCAACTATTTAAGACGCAGCTGTAAAGTTAAAATTGTTTAGTCAAATAACTAGCAACATAATAATATAATACTTATAGATCCTCTTGATAACAATGTGTTAATACGTTCAGCCTATCTTGAATGAAACTATTCAAGTCGCAATGAAAATACGGAAAATACAACAAAATTGTTAAAAAAAACACCGGCCCCATACAAAAATTTGCGTTACGCAACCAATGACACAGGATCTTAAAAAGATTTCGCTTTTGCGAAAATAATGTTCAAACTATCATAAACTTTATGCTTCAGAGATTAGAGTACATTTTGCATATTCTAATGCTGCGTCCTCCGCTATGATATCATCGCTTGCTAAGAAATCTTGTAGTTTATTAAAATAACCCTTAGATCTAAGTGAAGTGACGTCAGATGCTTGTTTAGTGGATGACACGATTAGTGACTATCTATTCTTAGGACATATTTTATCGTTGCCATTAAAAGTGATATCATATTTGAAATATTTATCGTTTCTTAAATAGTTGCATATGCAAGAATCTAGGAGCCAAAAAGAGTCCTCGGTAATTTTCATTCTTCTTAATTCTTGGTAAGTAGTGGCTTTAACGTTTGTACTTACTTATAGCAATTCCCAGTATTTCTATATGAATCACGACTCCTAACTTCTTGTCTCTACTAGGATCCATGGATATTAATTCAGCCTATGTCGCTGCTATTCCATTTTCAACTAGTTTTGGCACCACAGTTTCCGCAACACTGAACAGAATCCTCTACTTCACATGACCTTGACCTTGTAACTACAAATACCGAGATTTACTGAGCAGAACGTCTTGATGGATCGCGCAAACCGAACAACCTTGATTCATGAATACCATGTGACTTTGTAGCCAATCAAGTCATGATTTAATTGTGTCTAGACGAGGATTTGTGTCTCTTTGACACATTATACTCGTCGTAATGGCATTGATACCCAAAATGGTACCCAAAGGGTTAGGGGGACCCTTTTGCATAGATTGTAGTTATAAACATTTTGTAACGTTGAAAAGGGGTGATTTGTCTGTGACGCATAGGGAGTCCATTTAATTTGAGGACTCACCGTTTTCTTAATTATTTAGTGATATCAGAAGGGAAAGGAAGTCAGAGAAGTCAGTTAAACTAAAAAATCATGTCGTGCGAATACACTACATACAGACTGTCGTAGGTCGTCAAGTCTAGTTCAAAATATTTAATGTATTACATAATATAAAATTCTTATTTCAATTTGTCCTTCAAGGTTTAGACGTTCAAGCTGTTTATAAATATCCAATTTTATTATCATTAAAGATACGCTTTGCATTTTAGAGCTCAGCAGTCTCTAGTGCTCTTTACACAAGATGGTTTGATATCTCGTGGTCGAGTGCATTAAAAACATTGCTTATTGCATTCATATAGACTAGAGTATAAGGAGTAACAAGTATAGGCCATGACCTATTGTAACCCGGTTCATTAAATAACAATTTATTGTAATTTGAATCGAATCTATTCACCACATGGGGTCTTATACAGCTCGTAAAATGGATGAGAATTGAAATTGCAATTGAACACATGGGACTGAGTAACGCCTTAATGGTACAATACATATACTACCAGCGAAGTGTGGACCGTGTATGTCTGCCTAATCCTTCGTGGAATACAGGCGAGACGTTATATTATATACCTCTACTTGACCTTTTAAAACGATACAATCGTTTAAGTGTAGGTACAGGAAATTCATTGGTAACATTTTCCCTATAATAGTAATAAAGGTACTGCTGTATAATTTCAATTTCCCCCTGACAGTTAGGTAGAAGACATGGAAACCATAACAGCTGTTTACCGTTAGTTGCATGGGGCTCCCCTTCAAACCGCTACAAGCAACGGTCTTGAATGTATAATACTTTAATGACTACGTTTGGCAAGCGAACATGACTTTATAACTAAGTAATTGCTGTATCAGACTGGACAGTAACCCATATATAATTGGAAGAAAGCTAGGTGAGCTGTTTAGCTGGATAGTCAATATTTGTATTTCTATAAGAAAATGCAGTATGATTAACAAAACTTTTTGGTCACCCACGTATCAAATAAGAGACTCACTTGGTCGCCAATGTAACTTAAGAAACTGTCATCATCATCATCATAATTTCCGCCGAAAGACGTCCACTGCGGGAAATAAGCCTCCCCAAGCACCGCCACTTTTACCGGTCTGTGCTTCCCTCATCCAACGGATTCCTGCGGCTTTCGCAAGGTCATCGGTCCACCTCGTGAGAGGCCTTTCAACGCTACGTGTTCCGGTACGCGGTCGCCACTCCAGAACATATTAGAACCTTTCGACCCCAACGGCCTGTTCTGCGAGCAATGTGCCCTGCCCATTGCCACTTAAATTTGGCAATTCATTGAGCTATGTCGGTTACCTTGGTTTACCTGCGGATCTCTTCATTTCTGATTAGATCACGTAGGGATACTCCAAGCATAGCCTTTTCCATTGCCGTTTGGGTGACTTTTAGCCTTCTAATAAGGCCCATTGTGAGCGACCACTTTTCAGTGCCATAGGTCATTACTGGCCACATGCACTGGTCAAAGACTTTCGTCTTGACACAGTGCGGTATGTGGGACGAGCAGACAGATTTAATGCTGGATTTAAAGCTACTTATCCCGTAACCAAAGCAGCTCTCGAACTTCCAAACATCGTAAAGAAAATAAACGAGGATCTAACTAACTTTAAGGTTCGTTTTCCCATAAAGGTGTCCTCAGTCGAGTGCACATGGAAGCCATTAACTGTTCCTTCTGGTTATGGTCCGCCGCCGTCGCGTGCCAATCTCTGGCCGCACTGCCAACGCACAGTTTGGCAACATTGCCATTTGCTGGGTCGTTGACTTCTTATCGGCATGTCCGTTTATCAACTGTATTTATATATCGTTGTATATAAGTGAGTACTTCCGCACTGTTTATTAAATGATCTCAATTCGTTCTTGTGTTTTCAGATAAGTTTAGTTCTTGATCTAGTTTGTGGTTGGGCACGGTAATGCCAGAGTTCACGCTCTCTACATGTCGATTATTTTGTATTGTAGTCATGGGATATTTTTAAAGTTATTCACCCTTGGACTCAGCAATGGACAACTGTATGACAATATTACTGTACCTTACAGCCACACTGACCTACTTTAGTAGTAGAGGAGCTGATCAAAACTAAAACAAACTATAAATTTCCACCAAACTGTCTCTTTTTTAAATGAGTTCTGCTCCACCTAAGCCAGTTAGTAACACTATCCGTATTCCCAATAGTAAGTCACGAGAGACATACAGTTAAATGAGGATAAATACTTTTCACGTGTAACCTACTGAACTTGAAACTGAAATCACAAGGTAAAACATTTGTTCCACATTAACAGGATACACAATTTTTTAAATAACGATACGAACAGCTCGTACAGCTCTATCTGAACGTACACCGGTGGACATAGCGGTTGATGACTTTTCAACCTTATTACTAAGAGCGTAAGGGTGAAAAGTTGACAACAGCCTTTGTACCATAGTTATATTTAACGACGAAATAAAACAGTCACAGTTCTGTAACAATGTGCCCGCACAGAGCTTCCTGCTCATGAAATAGCGATGACATAACTCACTCTACTAAGTATACCTACAGCATTGACGAATTTTGTATGAACACGCTTATTCAAATCTGTAGACAACTCAGTGTTAATATTTAAGCTGTTGCTACAACTTTTGAGTATAAAAGAAACGAGGTTTTTGTATGGTATCGTCGCGCATCGTTTTGACTATGTTTGGGCTTGTTTTGCCTTGATGAAACTTGGCTTCTTTTTCTGTTGTATCGACAATGAAGGAATTATTCATGTCATTGAAAAATACTGTTCTTTCACTAAGACTAACTGCCCAGAAAATGCAGGATGTAAATAAGATGGCATTGCTAGTAGTGGAGGCTATTTTCATTTACCCTTCGGCGACGATGACACGAAAATCCTTCAGTTACTATTCTCACTATAGTCCTCACAGAATGAATATAAAATCCTATTTTTAGCAACTTGCTCATAACTGCGAGAAAGAGATAGGAAAGTTCAGTATTGACAAGCGCACTTGCTTTTTATTTTTCGCTGCGCACAACTCAAAAATCGACGTAGTACATATAAATTGCAATGGAGCCGTCATTTTCGCATTCCTTTTGCAAGGGGATGGGACATAAGGAATATAAGGTGTATCTACGAGTATTAATACACGAAATATTTTAAGAGAAATATCTATAGGCGGTAAAAAAGTCATAGCAGAGATTTTTTTTTTGTTAAGTGTTTTATATTTTTACATAATTATTACAATTTTAAAATTGCTTGAGACATTTTGCAAAAAAACCTTTACTTATTTATTCTATGATTTACCCGCCCGGACGCGGCGACGATGGGGCACGAGCGTGGTGAATATTGATAAAATTAATCATCATATCAAGTAATTTTAAATTATTTAATTTTTTAAATAATATATACCGGATGCAGCTGAATACCAGTATTTTACATGGAGTGACTACGAATAAATTTGTGGCGCTTGTATGTATATTGAAAATACCTACATTTCATTTGCCTACGTCAGCTTTCAGGGAGAGGGTACTGAGGGAAGCCCAATGCAATATTCACCCCTCAAAGCCAGTCTTAATTATACCGTATTGTCCTCACATATTGATACTATATGTGTGTGTGTTCGCAATTTGTTGGGGAAACACGTTTTGTATTTGGTGATTACCTAACCTTGGATTTGTAGAGTGATTAGGTAAAAAGGTTCAGCGAAAATAGATGGAGGAAAAAATTACTTTAAATAGGTACCTATTTTAAATTAAAAGCATGGAGTCGGGATAAAATTTTTTGATCTAGTTAAAGTTTTGTTGTACTTCAGCTGTATCGATCGGCTCTGTCACATAATATTGGTACTTGTTAAGCTCTAGAAGCGAGCTTTAACTAGAACTTTCACGTGTCCAAGAGTTTCTCCGCATTTACGGACTAGAATAGAATCAATCAGAGTACACGCTCTGCGACCGTAACGCCCTACGTCATGCCCTTCTACAAGCCAATGTAATACTTACGCCACAGTTAACAGAGTTCATTTTTCGCTGAAACAAAAGCCAGACAATCGACAGGGTATGGGGGAGACGTGTAATCGTTATTCAAACTGGCAGACTTGTATTTCCAAGCTTAGTGCGCATGCGTGCGATCGCAGCGCTTAATAGGTCACGGCCTCACAGTCTGCACTGGAAGCCGGCTACAGGGATATACTTAGAACGACACGCCATTTTAGCAACAAGAAAATACATTTGCTTCACCATTAAAGTTAAAATAACGCTATGAACGTGAACCTCTGTGCAACTGTGCGTTGCGAAACGAGTGCCCGAGACAATCGCACGGTCCCCTTCCGCGAACCAGCGTCGCTCCGACTGGTCCGAACATAAGCGACGCAATCTGTTTTTACAGTATCGAAACGAATTTTTATGCTATAAGCAGACTAGGACGTGCCTACGTTGCCGTGCGGCCGACATACTCGCGTTTATCTGAATTATGCGATACAAATGTGACCGTGCCTACGTGGACCGGCGACGATGACTCACGCTTATAATAGTGTTTCAGTGGACTGGGGACACTGCCCCACGGGATCTTTTGTATAATTGTGTACGTATTCCCATTTAAAAGAGACTTCTTTGTGTATTTACTCGTGTACAATAAAACCGGCGCTGCGCCAGCCGGCCATGCTGCATGCGGTTGCGGCCGTCATTCATTGCGATTTTTGTTGCGTTTTAACGAGGACCGCTTCCGTTTCACGAGTTGTGTTCACCGAGCGTTCGACACCAACGATCCTACTCACATTTAGTTAACATAAATATGGCAACCGGCCGGCTGAAGGTCACGCGGTTCGCGTCACCCTAGCATAAGGTAAACGCGGTTGGGCGTGTGCGTGCAAAACGTAAACACTGGCCGGCGAGTGCACCGAAAAAACTCGCGCGCTATGATGTCACCGTGCAAACATTAGAACGTGGAATTTAAAATTAGATGCGTCCAGCGAATCTATCGAGATCGGTTCATTGAGCGACGGGCGGGCGACGCGAGCGGAGCGCCGCGAGCGAACGAGCACGAACGACGAGGTAGCGTAGCGCCGCGACGCGACCTTGCACCGTCATGGGCGCAGCGTCACGCCGCGCCGGATTATTTTCGTCGCGTTTTGGCACCTACACCTCGCGCGCGCTCTCTGAACCACAATCCCGTGCCGTTCTGTGCGAACTGTACGTTTTAATATCGCTTTTATTTTGCAGATTGCGACAGACTCTTGCGGCGCGGCTCGCGGAGATCGACGACATTGTGTCCGAATTCGATCGCGTGTCGGAGAGAATCGACGAGCTCCGACAGCAAATAGAAGTGTTGACAGCGAAAGTTAGGACTTTCTACGTGTTTGGCGAAGACGAAGCGGACAGTGTGCGCGCTCTGACTAAAGAAGTATCGGACTTGGTGGAGCGCACGAAGAACTTCACGGAAGAGAGCAGGAAGCGATACGGAGGATCGGCGCCGGCGGACGTCGCCCAGGAGCTGTCCTCCCTAGAGCTATCCTCTGAGGCGCTGGCAGCAGCCATGGAAGAGAAGGAGAGGGAATGGAAGCGTGCGCGCACGGCGCGCTCGGAGTATGCCACTGACGTAGAGGATGTGCAAGCTTGGGTTCGCACCGCCGAACTCACAGCGAGGGAACGCACTCTGGCGCCCGAGCCCTACCGGGAGCGCCTGGTGGCCACGCGAGCCGAAGTGCCCAACGTGGCCGACCGGGTGGAGCGGCTGACGCGCAACGCTCGCGCCATCGTGGAGGGCAGCCGCGACGCCGGCGAGCGCCAGCTGGTGCAGTCCACGGTGTCGGCGCTGGCGGAGCAGTTCGCAGCCGTGTGCAGCGAGCTGGAGGCGCGCCAGGGCGCCGTGGAAGACGCCTGCGACGCCGTCGCGCGCTTCCTCACTCTACTCGAGAAAGTCCTACTTTGGGTTGAGACACAGCGTGCATTCCTTGCGCGGCCACTCCCATTGGCTGACTTGCAGGAAGCGCAACAGAAACAGACTGAATATGGGGTACGTGCCGACGGCTAACGATCAAATGTCATTTTCGAATGTTTACTAAATTGTATTTATGTTTTCAGAACGCGCTCAAGAGCTGTAAGCAGCAGGCCAAGAATTTAGCGGATATGGCTAAGGAGATAGAGGCAATCGAACGGGTAACCAGCCCGGGTGACTTGCCTTCTAGGCTAGAGGCAGCAGAGAATGCGACCGTTGACGTCGAGAAGAGATTAGCGAAGACAGTCAGTACAACGCTGATTATGACGCCGGATTGAACTCTAACTACATACTAATTAAATTAATATTTTTATTTACAGAACGGTCTACTACAGGAACTAGCCGAAGAATGGGAGCGATGCGAAAAAAAATTGAAGGATGTCGGGCACTGGCTCGAAGCGACCGCAAGGACGCTAGAGACACCCCAGAATGCAAAGAAACCGCTCAGGGATCGTCTCGCCCTGAGGGAGAAATTGATAAACGATATCTCCACGCAAAAGACGAAGATCTCATATGCAGTGGAAAAACTCAACGTGAGTAGACATCGTCGAATATGTGTTTCTGCTGTTGGATTCTAGGTGCAGCGCTGCGAGTAGACGGTGACTTGCGCTGACACGTGTTGTATGTGGACAGGTTCACTTCGGGCCGGACGGCGTGGCGGCGCAGTCCGTGGGCCCGGAGGGCGTGGAGGCGGCGGCGCGCGGCCTGGCGGCCGGCCTGGACGCGCTGGGCGCGCAGACGGGCGCGCAGGCCGCGCAGCTGGCGCGCGCGCTGGCGCAGGTGGACGCCTACTGCGCGGACGTGGCCCGCCTGCGCGCGCAGCTGCTGCAGGCCGAGCAGCAGCTGCGCCACGCCGCGCAGCCCAACTACAGCCCGCGCGAGCCCGAGCGCGCGCAACGCCAGCAGCAGGTAAGCTCTCCGCGACCCGCACAGACCCCGCGAGTAGGTGGCTAGCGAGTATTCTAGTTTTGTTTATCCGACCTGGAGGCTCTCAGGGCGACCGGGCAGGTGGCGGGCACGCTTCATCTCACCTGCGAGCCCCAAAGCTCGATCATCTTTTATTTATCTTTTGTTTTCTTTTTGTCACCCTCCTCCTCACCCTCCCCGCTACTAACACGTCGAACTGATATCCTCCGCTAGGAGTGTCGCGAGCGCGTCAAGTCGCTCCAGAGCAAGATTCAGGCGCGTAACGAGCGAGTCAAGCTCCTGGTGCAGCGCGGCAGTCCCGACGCCGAACCGCTGCGAGACGCGTAGTCCGCGATCTACCGCGTTTAGTTCATAAGTCGATTCCTTGTCATCTCGTCCCTGTAATTTTTATAAGCATATAATACGAAACGTTAAATATACGAGACGCATCGCAGCCACCGTCGTTTCCTTTCGCTCAACCTCTCATCACGTCCGTCCGCTCGTCTGAGAGACACCCTTGTAAATTATGTGTTTGTCCGTACTTGCGTATCAGGAGGTCGCCCGGCGAATCGAAGAGCTGACCGGAGCGATCTACGCGCTGGACCCGTACTTCGTGATGCCGGCGACCGACGAGCACGCCGCCACTCTGAGCATGCTCGCCTCGAGCGCGGCGCACGCGCGCTCCAATAGGCGCGCGCGCTCGCCAGCGCGTCGAGAGCGAGCTCGCCTGGCCCCGCCCGCCGCCCCGGGCCCCGCCGCGCGGGCCCGCTCGCCCTGCTGGGCCCCGGGCGGCATCACCTACGCCGAGATAGTCAAGGGCTCCGGCTCCCGCTCTAGCTCCCGCGGCTCCCGCGCACCCGACGACCCCGCCCCGCCCGACGATGTGGAAGTGCCCGCGGAACTGTGTGTGCTCAGTGAGAGAGTCGATGATGTCGACGCAGTGTCGCGCAGTGACACCGGTGTTAGCGAGTCTATCAGTGTCAGTGAGCCTTATGGCGGTGACGTGATCGTTTACTATGATGACTTCGTTCAGCGTGCAGAACCGGAACCGGTTCCTGAATATTATGCGGAACCCCCAGTGGAGTACCGGGAGATGCCCATTGATGTGCCGGCACCCATGTATCGGGAATCACCCGTGTATCGGGAATCACCCGTGTATCGCGAATCACCCGTGTATCGGGAATCACCCGTTTATCGGGAATCACCCGAGCCTTTGAAGAAGTTGCCTGAACAACCAATGCGGGAACTACAGCCCGTAGAACCGGAACAATTGGAAAGGGCTATCAGCCCGTCACTGAAACACCGCTCGCATGAATTATCATATGCGGAAATATTAGCACTCGGGCTACGCAAGCAGCCGCGTACTCATAGCGTTACGTCCTTACCGAAACCACAAGTGGCACACGTAGAGCTGGTTAAGGAGATCGTAGTAGAATGCGTCGAGAGATCTCCACCGATTCAGCAATATGAATCGAAAGTTGAGAAGATTGAACCGCCGAGGTTCAAACCCGATAGACCTGAAAGACCGGAAAAAACGAGTAGACTGGAAAGGCCTGATAGGCCCGAACGACCGCCTCCTAGAAGTAGGTCAAGGGAAATGCCAAGACAGAGGCGCGGGCCTGAAAAACGGCCTACGAAGGCACATGATGTCCAAGCGATAAAAAAGAAAAAGACGATGAAAAAGGTTATCGAAGTTCAAGACTTTGATGAACCTGAACAACTCGTAGAAGTAGAACTAACACCAATTAGGGATACACTGGTTAAAGCCGCGACCGTGGAGCCAACTGTAGAAGTTGGTTACAAAGAAGTTACAAAAAAATTGCAACACAGTGCTACAGTCGTAGAGACTGTCACTGAGCTGGTAGCAGAAGACTCAGAGCCTGAAACTATCGAAGAAGTTGAACAAAAGAAACTGAAGAAAAAGCAAAAGCCTAAAAAACCGAAATCGCCTGAAGACGAAATATTAAAAGCTCTCAAAGAAATTGAAGAGCTAGAAAGAAAAAAGAAAAAGTCGAAGGAACCTCGTGATAAGAGTAAAGACAGCATCACTGAGGTCATAACAGTAGAAACTCCGAAAGAACCTGAAAGAATTGAATTGAAAAAGCATATTAAAGAAACAGATGCACAAATTAGGTCTAAGAAAAAGAAAGGTCACAAAGAATCACCTGTCAAAATCACTAATGTTAATACTGAATTCGTTACTGTTGAAACGACCACTCCAGTTGAACTAGTTACGAAGGAAACTAAACCTAAGAAAAAGAAGAGTCAAAAGCAAGCTTCATTCGATAAATCAGAGAAATCAGAACGTAGCTCTGTTGGTAGTATAACTGACGTCATCCCTGTGGTTGACTCTGACAAGAGCACAGAAACACCCGTTAAAACGAAATCTATGGAATCAGAAGTTGTTTCACAAGTTGTTGAATATACTACTCAACCGGAAGTAACAGAAGAAACACAAGCTTTGTTGATCGATGATCAGTCTGACAAGAACGTTATTCAAACTCTAGACGAAATACAGAAAGAAAGTTCTGAAGTTATTTCCACAATAAGTTCCGATGTAACCCACCATGTTGAATACACAAATGTATTTGAAACTGTAACTAAAACAACATCTGTAAAGAAGACACAGGAAGTAAGTGTTGATAATGAAAGAAAACCATCTCTTGGTGATACGGTGACAGAATTAATGTCATCACACCCTGTTGTTGAAACGAAGCAGGAACATGAGCAGACGCCGGAAAATACAAAAGAAGTGAAAGTAGTCACTAACACAGTTGCATTCGTAACTGAAATAATTGACAATCAAGAGAAACTAGACATTGAGCAGGCTACAGAAGCTAAAGAGAGTGAATTGTTGTCAATCCAAGATCAAACTCATAAACAAGAAGAACAAACAAACAAGAAAGCATCAAAAAATAAAAAGAAGAAAGGTAAAGCACCGCCGGAAGCTGACATTGTTTCAGCATTTATTTCCAAAGAGTCTGTACGGACACAACAGGAACAAAAACAATCAGAAAATGTAAAATTAGAGGAGGTTCAATCGGAACTTGAACAACGGGTACAAGAACAACCGGAAAAAGAAAAATCTGAACCATCTAATATAGAGGAGCCACAGCTAGAACAAATAAAGCTAGCACCTAAGCAACTCAAACTGGTTCAGGCTAAACAAAAACAACCGGAAGTGATGCAGCTGGTACAGTTGGAACAAACAGAAATCGTGCTAGTGGAAAATTTACAAACAGAAGAAGTGAAGCAGGAACAATTACTGACATCACAAACACAACAAGAACCTTGCGAGCGGCAGACTGTGTACGCTGAATCTCTGTCCCTACAACCTGAACAAGTGCAACAGGCACAGCCAGAGTCTGTGCAACCAGAATCAGTACAAATAGAACAATCACCCTCAGAGCCGATACAAGAAGAGGTCAAAACGCATGAAGTCTCATCTAAAAATAAGAAGAAAAAGAAACAAAAGAAACGTGAAAAGACCCCAGAACCGGTAGTCTTTGAAGCTACAGAAACGGTTGAAATTATTGAGGAAGACGTCAAAACGACGCCTATAGAGCCAGCAGCAGTTGTAGCAGAAATACCAAACTTAGTAGAACAAGTTGAGGAGCCAAAACCATCAAAGAAAAAGAAATCGAAGAAGACTAAATATGCTGAAGTTAAAGAGGATACAATAGAAAAGTCTGTGGTTAAACAAAAAGAAATTGAGCATCCTACTGAAATAATTGAGAGTAGACCTAAGGAAACTGAGGAACCACAACCTCCCGAAGAGTCAAAACGGTCGAAAAAGAAGTCAAAATCTAAATCAAAACCGGAAAATACTGTCAAGGAAGTACCAATACAAACTGTTCCTGAACAGGAGTTGCTTGTTCTTAAACCTGAACCACCTCAGGAAGAAATAAAACCAGAAGAACCTGCTTTCGAAGAAGTCAAATCGCATAAAAAGAGGAAATCTAAAAAACAAAAGATTGACGATGATGATATTGAAAAGGCTCTGAAGGAGATCGAACGTACTGAAGGACATGGACATAAAAAGAAACCTAAGGAAAAAACATCAAAACCTAAAGGCAAACAAGATCAGCCCAAGTCAATAACAACTCAGTTTAAAGCAGTTGAGCACGAAATCCAAAAAGAATTCTCCTCAAAGAAGGTAGAATATGATACATCACCTGAAGAAGACATTGAAAATGTTCAGCCAATCGAACATATTGACTGGAACGCCATGCTAGAAGAAGAAGAAGGTGTTACTGAAACCACTTTTGAACCAATCAGTAAACCCGAATCAGATTTAACTATTATTGAAACTGCGTATGTTGCTAACCAAGTAACCATACTGCAAGAAACGACTAATACGTTACTTGAAAAAGAACGAACTGTTAGCAAAGTTGAATCTTCAATAGAAACAGCTGTGCTTCCTGAAAAATCTACAAAAAATATTTCTGAAAGTGTCAGAGATAGAAAAGTAGTAAGCGAAGAAGATAAAAAACTAGTGATGCCTGTTACAAGTCCAGCTAACGAACAAAATAATAATGATAAGTTTTTCTCACCTGACGTGTTGAAAGAAGGATCATACAACATCGTTGAAGAGATAACTCAATATGAACCTATCACTCAAGATGTTGAAACCCGTACTATATACCTAATTACACATGAGGAGAAGAAACTACCTCCAATCAGAACTGTCAAAGTATTTAGCAGTAAGAGTAACTCGTTAGAAGAACCTCAATCTATTGAAGAAAACGTAGTTTTAAGTGAAGAAACGATAAATAACAAAATCACTGATGAAAAGTCTTCCATTAATGTTAGTGATAATGTTTTAGACAGTAAGGTTACAACGGACAAGTTCACTGATCAAGAAAAAATGTCCGGTTCAGAAAGAAGTATTGCAAAAACAGACGTTGCTGAACTTGAAGATATTAAAACTGAATCGGCCCTAGCGTCAGTTGAAGCATCTGATATCGTAGAGAACAATACTGTTACACGTGTAACATCGACAAGTTCGAAACGGGTAACGACACAAAGTGTACCGAATATTATTACTGAGGTTACAACTACAGAAACTGTTGAAAAATCTGTTGATCAGGAAGTACAGTTTGAAGAAGTTGAGATCTCGAAACCGACGGAACTTGAACAAGTTGGTACAAACAAACCACTAACTGAAGAAGATTTCTCCGATATCCTTGAAGAAGCCATTTTCGGTTCAGTACAAGATCGCAACAAAACACCTGGTGAAAAGAAAAATAAGGAGAAATATTCTAATATTCCTTATCAGGAGTTAGTTAACGATGTTAAGACATACTCGGAGAATTTGGACACTTATAAGCTAGATTATGATTATTCACAATTAATGTTAAGCCAACGGGACCCTCAGACTTCACAAAGAAATGATGTCATTGTAGCACAAGAAAAAACAGTGCCTGTACAAGCAATCGAATCTATCGAACCTGTACCTAAAGTAGAGCCTAAAGGAGTTTCTCCTGTGAGAGAAGAAGCCCCGAAAGTTAACTACCAAGAACTAAAGGATGCTGAAATTGTAATAGCACCTCAAGTTACTGAAACTCCACAAGTAGTAACTGAAGTTTTACAAACGACTCATACGTCACAAGACAAACTTCAAGAAGTATTACTTAAAACGTTTGTCAAAGAGACGCCTACAAAAACTGATACTCAACAAACTATTGACTTTATCACATCAGAGAGATTTGTTCTAATACCTGTTTGTGAAATTGATGCTAGTATACTAAGTACTCAAACAACCGCTGATACAAATGTTATCTTTATACCTGATGAACTAAGTTTGGTGCCACAAACACAAGAATTAGAAAAGCACCCAATTGATATCAAACCAGCAAGTATCGAGAAGCCTGCTGAAGTAACAGAAACTTCGCTTGTATCTTCAGTAAACGAGGAAGCGCCTAGAATTAGTTATCATGAAATTAAAGACGCTGAAATAGTTTTAGCGTCCCAGATCGCTAATAAAAAGGCTGAAATAACAACAACTGTAAATACAGAAACAGTTTCGTCTTTGCGTGTCTCTGAAACTGTTTCAAAAACTGACATTACAAGTGAGGCTCAAGATATTTCAGTAGAACGTCAACCTGAATCGTCAACCGCTACAGTAAAAGTAGTTGCTAAAGGTGAACAGACTAATAGAGTGTCTCCCGTAAAAGAAGAAGCACCTAGGATAAGCTACCATGAAATCAGAGATGCTGAACTAATCTTCGCATCTCAATCGAAACCTAGAGAAGAATTAAACACCACAAACAATGAACCTGAAAAACCTCAAATTACTGCAGTGAGTCAAATTAAAGTGCCAGAACCAGAAGAGATTAAACATACAGACGAAATCAAAATCACACAAGTGGTTGAAAAAGATAAACCAGCTTCAGCTCAAGATAATCTCCTTCAAGCTCTTGATAAAAAGACAACAACGATCAAAACCGTCACGGAGAAAACCGTTGATTTTATTACCACCGAAAGTATTGTTTCAAACCCTGTTCAAGAACCAATAGCACACACGGTTACTGAGAAGGAGCCTGTTCCTATCCGAGATAGTAAACCCTCTGAGGTTGAAAAACGACCATTGTCACATGAAGAGACGCCACGTCATAGCTATCACGAGATCGTTGACGCTGAGAAACGTTTTGCCCAATCAAAGAGTGTACAATCTGTCATAGTGAAACCTGTCAGTGAAATAATTGCTGAGGACAAGCAATCAGCTATTGAGGAAACGAAAATGGAAAGCGTGACTTCTAAATTAGTTGAAACTATTAAAACTGACGCACCAGTTGCCGAAAAACCCAAGGATATAATACCTGAACTCACAAGCGAAGTACCGACTGTCAGCTATCAAGAAATATCTGATGCTGAAAAACGTTTAGTTACCAAGATTGAGACAACAGGAGTAACTTTTACTGAAGGAGTTTCGAAAACTCTTGTTAAAGAAACGGTTTTATCTGAAAGTAACGTTCAAAGTATTGTATCTGTTGAAACTGAAAAGGAACCTAAACCCAAGATATTTGAAGCGCCGAGGGTCAGTTATCACGAGATAATTGATGCTGAGTATCTGTTGGCTACAATTGCTACCAAGTCTAGAGAAACAAGCGAAGAACCTTCTCCGGCCAAAGAAGTAGAAGTAAAGCAGGAACCAGTTACTGATGAAGAAAAAATAAAAGAAGTACAAAATATTCCTGATGATCCTGTCACTGCTGAACCGACCCCAGAAATAGAGCAAAAGGTCACAAATCACGTTAGTCACACTGATACTCCTGTTAGTAATGACGAAATAGAAAGTGTCATTATTGAAAACGTTCCACAAGTGGATCCAGAGCCTGAACCGATCAGACAATCAATTTACGAGGTGCCAAGATTCAGTTATCACGAGATAAATGATGCTGAAAATTTACTTGCGTCTTCACGAGTTTCTGTTCAGGAGATTGAAGTATCTGCTGTAGTGGTTGATACAACCCCATCAACAGAAACTGTACCGGCTGACACAGTTGAGTCAGTAGAAAAAGTAACTGATTTCGTCGAAGATGTCAAAGAAGAAGAAAAATCATCAATCACAGAAACTGTGTTTGAACCTCTACGTCACAGTTATCATGAAATTCTAGATGCTGAACGTGTTATAGCATCTACGAAATTGGATACGGTGGCTGATATTCCTGAAGAAAAACTGAAATCACGGGAAGCAGAAATAACTTCCGCGCACGTAGAAGACACATTACTTCAAATTGTTAGTAATCAACAAACCACATCCACTAAAACCAACACTGAACATACTATGGACTTTATTACGAATGAAAGTATTGTCACAGAACCTGTACAAAATATACACCAACGTGTAGAGCTCCCATCTCCACTTCAAAAGGCTTCATTGGAAAAGATTGAACAGTCATTTGAAGTAGACGATCTTAGTAATACACCTATATCGGTAGTTTACGGCAGTACTGATGTTGGAACACCTACGCTGGAACTTAAAGTTCCAGTATTTGAAAGTCAAATTAAGGAATTTGCACCGGCAGAGGTTACAGAAAGTACTGATAAAGCGGATAAACCCCAAGTGGATGTTACTAAAATAGAACTTCAGTCTACTCAAGATGAAGGTTCAATTGAAGACGATACATTTGAAATTATAGATCATAGTGACGTTACAGATATTGTTACTGATGTGAACATTACGGAACCAAAGGAAATTGAATCACACATTGCTGAGGCTGACTCAAAAGTTATTCAAGTATCAACACATGTCTCAGAAAGTATCACAGAAATTACGTCTACTCAAAGTAAGATTACTACGGAACATCTAAGGTCTATAACTCCTAAAACGAGCGACGACCATGCAGTAGTCCAAGACCTCATCGAAGAAGCTCTCCAGGAACCTGAAACACCATCTGTTACAAGTTCTATCGTCGTTACAAGAACCAAACCAGCTTACGAAACTTTCGTTATTGACGATCTCAATGAAAGTCTTGT
Source organism: Dryobota labecula (assembly GCA_947523025.1). NCBI lineage: Eukaryota > Metazoa > Arthropoda > Insecta > Lepidoptera > Noctuidae > Dryobota > Dryobota labecula. The sequence goes on along the minus strand of OX383286.1, from coordinate 2,973,593 downwards.
GCCTGTGGTATTCGGCGACATAAAGGACATTGAACGTTCTATCAAATACAAGAAGCAAGAACTTTTGTTACAAACTGAACCTATTCAACCTGAAATTCATGAAAAAGATATTGTCGATGAAGTCGTAGCGGCTGGACGGTCTTCGTCTCTCATAGAAGATATTGAAATCGTTGAAACAACAGAAGATTTTACCATCCCGCATCCTAGTGAATACGTAGATTTAGGTCCCACGACAGATCTAGAGCCCGAAGCTAAGCCTGACACTATCTCGGCGGACACACATACTGAAGTTTTAGAATCGGTTATAAACCTACCTGAACCCAAAATTATTAAACAATCTGATATAGATACGCATAAAACAACGGACGTAAAAACGGAAAATATAGTTTCAGCTGATATTAGGGAAACACAATTAACCAAAACTGAAACTGTTAGCCGTGTTGAGAAATCTCCTATACATAGCTTGCATGACCTCCTTCCCGAAATTGACTCCATCCCCGAATTCAAGCCCTCTTATTCGAACACTGTATTGTATTCAAAATTGTCGGCTGATGCACCCGAGTTTACACCCTCTTACATGTATCAGACTGTTACTACTGTGTCTGAGAGTAGATCTGATGTAGTCGAAGATGCACCCGCACCTATTACTATGGAAGAAGAAACTATCAAAGTCTTGTCAGAAGAGACACCATCCGTACCGCAAATATCATATTCAACAGTATTGCAAACTAAGAAGGAAAAAGCAGAAGTCGTACCACAAACATCAGCACCAGTTGAAAAAGTATTGGGAGCTGAAGTTACTACAGAAGAAGTGCATGAAGAACATGTAGAAACTAAAATTAGAAAGAGTAAAAAGAAGAAAAAGAAGGAAAGAGATGATATGAAGGAGGTTTCAGTTGTCAAACCGCCTGAAGTTGTGCCTTTACCGGTAACTGCATCCTCTGTACCCGAAGTAAGTTCAGTTTTACCTGAACCATTTAATGTATGGGCCAAAGCTGCTGAGGAAGGCAAGTCATACGCTGATGTCCTGGCCGAAGGCCTGGTTCAAGAACATAAAGAATTTATACAGCTAGTTACGGAGAAGCCAAAAGAAAGAGAAATACCAGAACAAAAGAAACCAAGAACAGAAAAAGTACAAGAGATCGAGAAAGTAGAAAGAACACCAGTGATGCCACCTGTATATGAAATTCAAGAAGTTGTCGAGACCACACAAACGGAAAGTGATTATAACATTGGATCTTGGGCTAAGATAGTAGCTAAACGATCATCACCTGAAAGAATACAGAAGGAAGAAGAATCACAAGTAGCAACAGTACCTGTTCCTTCTAAAGCTCCAGTGATCCTTGTGGAAGAATCAGATAATGACCATCACAAACCCGACGTTGAGGTCGATGCTGAAGGATTCATAACTGTTGACAGAAGTAGACGGTCTAGGTCCAAATCTAGGGAGGCACGTTCACAATCAAGCTTATCACAAAAACGTCAAACTCGTGAAAAGTCCGAAAATAGATTTGAACCACTGACTACCACTCTCAAACCAGATGATGCTGAATCCACACAAAGTCTTTCAGAGGATGAAAAGCCAGCAAAGAAACCAAGCAGAAAGAGCCGCAGCTCCAAATCTAAGGAAAAGGAAATTAAGACTAAAGCTTCTGTAGTAGCTCCAAGCACATCTGATGAAGATAAACAACCACCTAAGAAAGATAAAAAGAAACGCTCTTCTAAGTCAAAGGATAAGGTTATTAAACCTGTAGAGGAAAAGATAGAATCACCTAAAGAGTTTGAAATCTCTGAACCACCAAAAGTGGAAGATAAAATAAAAGAAAACGCAAGTTCTAAAGATGAAGAAAAAATTACATCTCTGCCTGTTCAATCGGAATCTAAAAAGAAAAGTAAAAAGAAGAAGAAAGATAAGAACCCGGTAGTATTTACCGAGTCTAATGAGATGTCGTATGCTGTAGAAGCTACTTCCTCTGAACACGAGATCGTAACAGTACCTAAAGTGCTAACAAAATCTCAGCGAAGGAAGATTGACACTCCTGTTTCAACACCAGAATCAATACAAACACCTATAAAAGATAAAGTTTTCGCAGAAGCTCAGTTTTGGAAAATGGATCCTGGTGATTTATCTGAAATAATCTCCGTGGAAATACAACACACACCTGCGGAAACATTTAAAATAGAAGTTAAAGATGATGTGCCAGCTGCACCAACACTTATGAAATCAGATGAGATATCTGGAAGAGTTGAGCCTATCCAATCTACTGCCAAATTTATCACTGAAGAAATATCATCGGTTGAAACCCAGATACAAGAACTTCAAGACACGATTGCTGAAGATCAGTCACTTGAGAGCAAAATGGCTGACCTGCAACGAGAAATTGAGGAAATGTTGTTACCCGAAAATGATTCTTCACTCAGCGACAGTTCGCCCAAGGAACTGACTGATACCCAAACTTCCATTGAATACCAGTATGATGAGTTACTGGATAACATGACTCCATCACTGGCTAGTCCTGAACCTGATGGCTTGGAACCTAAGTCAATTGAAGAACCAGTGCCTGAAGCACAGTCAGAAGATATAACCTCTAAACATGATGAAGAACTTGATGATAAACACATCAGCATGAGCATGATTGACTCACTACTTGACGATACCGAACCTTTATCTATGACTGAAACTCATTCCTTGGAGCATTCGGAAAATCTTTTAGTCACTCAAGAAGAAGATATTGCTCCCAGAAACTTCAGTATAATTGATACACAATTAGTAACTAGTATCGCATCGCCAGAAAAACCTAAAGTTGTATCGAAAGAACTTCTGGAAGAAATTATTAAGCAAACAATGGTTAAACAAGATAAAACTGTTACTGAAGTCAAAGAATTAACAACTGTTAATAAAACTAAAAAAACAACTCCTGAAATCGAGTCTAAAAAACCTTTTCTGGAAAAGGATATCATTTTCTCGTCGGTATTAGAAAAACCAGAGGTAAAAGAAAAACTTGAAGATAAATCACCGGCACAAGTAACCGCATTTATTGAATCAGAAAAGACCAAAGATAACCTCGTTTTCAAATCAAAAATAACTGAAAAAGCTTCTCAGCAAGATGATACACTGAAAAAATCAGTAATCTCCTTTATTGATACAGAGAAATCACAAGACCAATCAGTCCCATTTAAAATGTCAAGAGCACCATCTGGAGAAGCGAAATTCCAAGATGTATTGAAGTTCACAGAAGAAAGCACCACTGATAAAGAATCTGTTAGACCCGATATCGTATCTAATGTCCCACTTTCTAACATTGATACCATTACTAACAATCTCACAAACCTAAAAGCGGATAACTTTTGGACGGACAAACACAATATTCATGATGCGGAATTACTATTAATAGAACGTAAATCTGTTGAAAAAACCATTACACCTGTAGACACTGATGAACCTCACATTGACGAAGGCATTAGCGTCGAGGAAAACATAATCAATGACAATTCCTTCTGGCCTGAAAAACACTTATACCACGACGCTGAATGTCGATACTTCCTTTTATTGGCTCGTAAAACTAAAAAACCCACTAATGACACTACGGAAATAGAAATTAAAGATCAAAACGATAAGGATAGAGACCAGGGTGGCAGCTCTGGTCACTCTTCTGAAGGCGAAGAGCCAAAAGACTTATCTGGTTCACCTTACGACCCCGACTACATATCCATGGACCTACCCGGTGGCATGTGTAGTTGGAAAGACAAATCTTCATACTTAAGCGTCGAAACACCTATTGTTGATGACGTTTTGGACGAGCCTGTGTCTAGGGAGGATATACTAACCACCCTGCCCATAGCACCAGCCCCATCCTCATCCAAACAGGAGCCGGAGGAGACGCCACTGAGGACAGCAAAGGTGACTGACCCACAGTCGTATTGTACGATTTTTAAATATCTACTCTATGTTTGGCATGATATAATTACTAAATTCTTAATTTCACATATTACGAAGCTCTGTATTGTGATGTATTTAGCCACGCCGCAGCTCGTCTTGTAGTGCCACATTTTGGCGTGCACTGTAAATTATTACAGTAGTATAGTAACGCATTTTATTAGACATAAATTTTTGTATTGTGTGAATTATAATATTCTAGTCATCTCTAGTCAGATTTGAACTTTTCTAGTCTTTGTCAGGCATCTGATATTTTGTTGTAATAAACTTTAAAAATAACGTGCATTGTTTTATTTATAAATGATGATAGTTTTATTTTTATTATTTAATTTTATGATGATGATCAGTGTTTACCCCCGTCAAAATTTGGCTACTACGAGACGATAGACTGTTGCCGCTTAAATGAGACCAGTTTTTATAGAGAGTCTGTATTTGGGCATTGTTGATGAAAACTGCAACCCAGAACAAACAAGACTCCAAAGTCTGCAATCTTAGTAATTTACAAAGAACTTTGACAAATTCTGCAATTTAATTTGAAAGTTTTGCTAAGGTCAGTCATATTTTTTGCTACGTTGTGAATTTCAGTAGTTTAGTTTGCAAGACCTCTTTTTTCCAAAATTATTATGAATGGTAATTTTCAAGTTATTTAATCTGTATTGTTTCGAATGTCTTGTTCTTGTTAAAGCATCCAGTCATTCCAAAATTAGACCAGAATTGATAATGAATTATCCTTATTTCAAGTGTTCCGTACCGAATCCGCTCCAAGCTTATCGGTGTGAATGCCACACGCCTCACTACACTGCTATTGATAATTCAAACTAACATAAATTGGTAGTTTAGGGGGAATTAATTATTCTTTATTTCTTTTTGTTTTGAAGATCCCAAATTCAAGTAATCTTCATAAAAAACCTAGTAGGTATTTATTACTCAAAATTAAATCTTCCATAACTGCCACATTTTTTCAATATTGAACGACACTTTCAAAATCTCTTCCTTGAAGAATGTTTTTGTTTTCAAAAGACAATGTAAATGTATTCAGCTATTTGGAATGTCAAATTCTTTAACCTCACGCGTCAACGGTACCGGACACTTGGTGACCAGACTGACCAGCTTTTGTTTTATCGATAGTCAAGCAACTGTCCCAGTTTGCAGACTTTTACAGTTCGCATGTCATGCCAACATTGTTATGAACTAAATTGATTTTTCGTTGTTGTTGTTTTTGTTGTTGTATTGTGCTCCTAACCTTTTAGTCCATTGGAATGATCAAGTGGACTGTTTGACCCTTCAGTATGTTTTTAGACGGTATGGAATCAAAAGTTTTAGAGTTAATCTTTGCAAATGTAACATCTCTTAGATTAAAAGTAGATTTGGATTAACTGGGCCTGAATTTTAAAATTGACTGAACTCTATACTAATATTATAAAGAGAGAGAGCGAATTTTGTGAGTTTGGGTTTATGTGGAGGGTAAGCTCCGGAACCACAGCTCCAATAAAAAAAACACCATATGAAAGGTACATTATTCCAGATAGAAATAAACTACATATGATGTATATAAAAAAAATGCAGTCGTGTGAAGCCAGGGCGAGTCGCTAGTTAGTTCATAAAAGCAAACCCCGTCCCAAATGAAATAATAACGTAATGTTTATGTTGCAAAGTTAATTTTACTTCTGCGCTCATTCCGTAATATACAAGCCGAGCATAAATTCTAGCTTTATTCGTAATGAATGCCTACGTTCGTTTCCTCGAGTATGCAAACCCATAATTTATTTTTTGGCCGTTATCCAAACCAATTGGTCCAGAGATGTATTGAATCTTGATTTACTTTCACACGTGAACTGATAGTGCATGCTGTTTTACATTTTACAATACTACAGGATGCACGTTGACTGAGAATTTTATTTTCCCAAGTAACGTTATGTTACCTCATTTTAGAATGGGCCAACTGTGATGCGTTCCAATTCCTTAGTTTGTTTGCAAATGACGGTTTATTCTCAAAATCAAAAATATTAGTCTGTTTACTTGATTTAAATAAACCAACACCAGCTGAAACTTTTGATTCCATGTCTCTATACAAGAGTGTTTTGCTAATAAAGGCGTGTGTTCTCAGGATGAATTATCTAACGATATAGAAACTCTGCTAGAAGAAATAAGGGATGTACAAACGCGGTTATCGGACCTGCCTGATGAAAGTCTGGAAACCATGGAGGAAGGTCTCAGGGTAAGTCTCATTGTATATACGCCATTGATCAAAAATAACAGACCCAAATTCCCACTGACGTAGATGATACTAAACATAGATTCGCTATCTCGTAATACAAATTGGTTTAGAGCAGACTTCAAATGAAACTTCATTCAAAATTGCCCGGATAGCTGCCTTATAAACAAAACTAGAATTAAGTTACATGACGTTGGGAGTTGGGAGTCTTAGATGCAGCATCAGAGCTGATGCTGCATCTAAGTAGGTAGTAGGTAGTAGTGACGGAAGGTTATTGTGGCTTTTGTTATAGCTACACAGTAACTGTAATTTGTCACTATTTTCATCTTATGAATGAGCATGAGCTTCTAATACAACATTTTTGATTTCCAATCTCAATAAAGCCTAAGCTAATATGGTGACCTAAATATAGCTGTTGACATTGTTTAGGATACCATTGTCCTTGTTTACGGTCAAATAACTGATATCAAAGCTTTAATTAAACGCAGCGTTGTTTCTTTTATCACTAGTCGAGACGTGACTGATAGCTACATACATTTTAATGTTCGTCAACAGAATACTTGAGTTCTGTCATCTCTCAACAATGCTGTGACCTTGACAATGAGTTAGTCCATATATTGTGATGTTTCACCAAATGATGTCACCTGTGCGTTACGACATAGAGTTAATAATAGTGTTAGTGTTTGGCTTCTCGCAGGGCACTAGTAAGTGAACGAACGCAGTGCAGTCGATACGAATACGAATTATTCGAATGAAAATTATTTTACGATGGAATCGATTTAATTCCGATTATTATTCGTGAAGTGTAATATAGTGCTAGTGGTTTTATTTTTGACAGGTATTTTTTTGTCTTTTTATTTTGTCAGGTCTTATTGAAGTTATATTGATTAGACGTAACCTCTCAGTGATCAAATAAAACTCACTTATGAATACTCAATTAGGGCTCCTATTGTTTGTCAAATATTACCCATTTAAATTATTAGTAGAAGCTGGGAGTGTGTTAAATCAAATCACAAATTAACGGCACTACAACCCTAGAAATATCTAGAACGGCTATAAACTCTTTACATCCGACATTTTACAATACAGAATCCGCAGTCTTTTCAAACCCCATTGAACTCTATTCTATACAATGTCCTGTTTTCATCAGACCCCTCTGGGATGGTCGTTGTCATTTCAGTCAATCATGTAGAACGGTTTCGATACATACAATTTATTGTAAAGCCCGGAATCACTGTGCATTATGGTCAACAAAGCTTAAGGTTGATGACCATACCTGAATGAAATGACCTGAATTTAACTTTTGCTCTGAATCAATATTCACTAAGGTCGGAAATGGTCATGTATATAACCAGGATTTAACTTTTGACCTTTTGGCATTCAATTATTTGCACTATGCTAATGTTAGGACTGCAGAGAGTTGACAAACGTCGTTGCCATTACTGTTTGAGTAGGTGCCTTGTTTACCATCCCACGCAAGTAAAGTTGTAAGAGTTATAGTAAACAAGAATTCTGATTTACTATTATAATGCACGTGTCTTCAATTAGACCTTACCTACATTGAATACCATTTCTCACAGAGTTCCTAGACCATTTATTTAAAGTGACGTTGGCATTAAAGCATTGAAAATATAAACTAAACAATGTTTGCTTTAGTCAATATACTCGTACATACTCGTATTTGTCCAAGAAACAGTGTTATTCCATATTATCGATATATCTTAGTTTACATGTTTACTCCATAAATTCTGTAAGCAATGTCCGAGTTTCTACATATTAACGTAAATTCTTGTTATTTATATCAAATAGGTACCTATATTCTATACAGTAGGTACTTAGTGATACATTAATCGGTATTGAAGCGATTCCAAGACTAACTAAACTGTATCATCAGCTGTTGATTTAGGCATGACGGCATAGCAGCGATCATTTCCAAAAACAATGTTACGAATTTGATTTGAGGTTGTTACGGTCTGTTTAATGACATCAGATCTTAATCTAATGTTGGTCATTTGTATTTTGGGAAGAAGAAGCATGTGGTATTTGATCATTCCTAAATAAATTATGACTATTTATGTCCCCAGTTCATAATCAGCATATAATATTCCTAATGCTGGGAATCAAGTCTTCTCTCTGTTTGAGGAGGCGGGTTGTAATCTACTATCCGGACCCAGTGCGGGTTGGAAAACGTCATTTGTTTTCACGTTTTTGGTTCTAGGACATGCCGGTTTCCTCACGTTGTAGGTATTCATCCTCGTTTTTTTTAAATGGAAGTTCTAAGTGATCACTTCCAAATACCTTTTTCAAATTCAATGCACATTCTGTCTGTGTTGTCTATGTTTATACACGAGTCTCTTGCTTCAGCCAGCAAAGTATGCACATCCAAGATACTCGTTAAAAGATCATTTTAACTGGTTCGTTAAAACTAATACGCTCTATAAACGTCGTCGCATAAAATTTACGAGTTTCGTGTTTTACTACCAATAGAAAATAGTTCGGTAGGCACCTACGAGTTAGATGAATCATTTTCACTTGTGTTTCATGCAATTTGAATGACTAGTAAGGTGATGACTGCATATTTTTGACCTTCATTAATTTGTCGTGACGAGGCAACGAATTTCCAGACTTATGTGAATAACTTGTTCCTTATCAAGTAGTTATATATAGGTATACAATACCTGTTGATTTTCCTTATAAATGAGGTGGTGGCTATTGCCATACAATCTGTTTTGTTCGTGCACCTACCATGTTTGTCAAAACATGTGTTAATAATCCAGTGGCATTACCTAAATCCGCCTTTGCACAAGATTTTATTGTGTCTCAAGAATTGAATCTACTTAACAAAAATCTGCTGGGTCTGGAAAGATGAAATTTTGGCACAAGGGTTCCGTGGCGTTATAAATAACGAAAGTGAGCACTATGGAAGAATTATTGAAAATTCACCGCCCAAAGGGGTTAAATAGGAGATGAAAGTTTGTATGGAAGGTCGTCATTTTTGCCGATAGGAAATAGGTACCATTGGACACACGGCTTGAAAAACAATAAATTCTCCTTTGGACACTCGTATTGCAATAAAAAGAATAGATTATTGCTATGAATATCATCATCAAAATAAATTGTGTCATTGATGACTCTGCCGACCCCACAGGGATAGCCAGTAATTCAATATGAATTATACATACATTGTTTGTTTAATTTTTATTAGCCTATGACATAATTTGTATGAGCAATAGTATGTTTTCCAGCTCACATCACGGTTATATTTAGACTTTTTCTCAGAAATTATGACGCCATGTTTATTTTTGGTTTATCTCTTTCAATTAATGTGTGCGATGCATTTTAGTGAGATAATAGTGCGACAGTGTTTTTCCCACCTTTCGTGTCTTGTGGACTAAACTAGCTTCAATAATAGGTTTCGGTTTATGGTTCCATAATCTATTGCAAAATACTTCGTATCTCGGTTTAAAGTACCTATTCTTGCCCTTTAAAGTACCCATTAACTTCGTTAGTGTCTATCCAGTTGGTGCCATCTGCCGTCACTTTCAAGCCACTAAACACATTTAGATTTTTACTGCTCATGTGATTTCTTCACTGTGTTTATCTTTAGTTAAACCCAGCTATAAATTGTATAAAACGTTCGTGTTTGAAAAACAACGTTGTCATTTGTTATTCTGTAGGTCACGTTACTGCCCTAAATCTGCGTAGTTGTAAGCTCTCGTATGTTATATTGTTAATGAATATTTGACTTTTGGCCCCTACTATACACCAAATCTGCCTAACCCTTTATGAAAAACCGGCGTGATGATAAATGTTATCTGTTATACAGCTTGAATTTTTGAACGTTTGCCTAATATAAAATTACTGGCATGTAGCTTAAGATAATCTGCTCTAGAAATATTCTAGCCTTCTTCACTGACTTTAAAACACTATTCTCAAACTCTATAACAGGGTCGTATGTTAGACGAACCCCACATTATTAATCTGCCAACAACTTACCAGTTTCTTCCATACATTTCAGGAGGGCATCACAATTCTAGTCAAGTGCGAGGAAGCGGCCGAGATCCTGGAGACGAAGATCATGGAGTACCGGCAGGAGTCGGAGGTGCAGTCCCTCATCAAAGAACTGGTGGTCATGAAGGCCAGGATACAGAAGCTACTGAGTCAGGCAAGGGACGGCATTAACATCATCCAGGTAAGAAAGGTAACTCTTTCAACTTTACTATCTGTTTTTGGTACTAACTGGTTTTTTGCATTTTTATTATTAACACTTTTATTTATGAATTTATGTGATTCATTTATTTAAATAATATTAAGCCAAAATAATAATAAATTAATATTATTATTAAATAATGTTTAATATTTTAGAAATCAACCTACTTACTTTGCACGCTATGTACACTGAAGCGTATAAATTTATGTCATAGGATAATGCGTTGATTTATAAAGTTAATTAAATTGATTTAGATAGTCTTCACGTACAATAATACTAATTCATACAGTCCTATGTTATTTTGCTTTCTTCACACGTCTCGATGTATCTGTTAAATCATCGCACCACGAGATGAAATTTTATCTAGTGTTAACAAAGGTATCATAAGTGTATTGCTATGATGTTACTAGTAAGTATTAATCTGGTACAGAACATATAATTTAACATTCAAATTAAACATTTCAGGACGCCAAAGTGGAGATAGCCCGTCAAGCAAAGGAAGTTGAAGAACACAAGGCGAAGATCGCCAAACTGGACAAGTGGCTCGAGACCATCAACAATGGGCTCAAGGAAACCACCGTGCAGTCTGAAGTTCTCACAGAAGAGGATATTGTTAGATATATCGAAGTGTACGAGCGCTACATAAGGGAGTACGAAGAGTATGAGATTATACTGAAGTCAATAACTGTGATAAGTCAAGATGAATCTAGTCAGTCTTTGCGGGCGAGGTTGAGTGCGACGCAGAAGGCGTTAGAGGAAACGAAGCATCTAGTCATTATAGAGATTGAGAGGTTAAGGCAAGTGCTGTTGCACATGAGGACGGCACCAGAAGTGGTCGAAGACGACATCTCGCAGACTGATAGGACTATTGACTCCACGTCGATGCCCGAAGAAGTCGTTTCGCCACGAGAAAGTGAAATCATCAAAGAAAAGGAACCATCTGAGAAAGTACCATCTAAACAACCCTCTATTGAAGAGAGTGTGAAAGTAACAGTCCATGAAAGTAAACCTAGTCAGCCTGAACCAGTTCAAATCCAGGTTGTGAAAGAAACTGTGGCAATGGAAACTCAGACCGGCAAGAGTCTCATGTCAGAACCACCATCAATGTCTGACAAGTCTGTGATATGCCAACCTGACGCCATCATTACACATGACGTGGCCGTCACGTGCGCTCCCCCCATGGAAATGGCAGTACAGACGAGTGAACCGCACTCCGAAACAAAAGAAATTCTGGAAAACATCCAAGTCAGACAGACGATTTCTGACGGCCATGAAACTATTGAAATTGCGAGTCGACCTGTGATTAGAGAGCAAAGACTGGACGAGAAATCGCTTCTAGTTGATGCTAACTACAGAGATGACAACTTCAGGAAAGATTCAAAATTGAATATTACTCATAGCCTGCCTCAGTCCTTCGAGACGGTTATGGTAGAACCAGATGAAACGACCACAGAAGTTGTAGTAGATGCCGATGGTACTAGAAGGATTATCGTGAAGAAAGTCCGAAAGACACTGGTCACAAGGCAGCAGATATTGCAAAGCCAGCAACATGAATCTCATATATTATCAAGTGATCTCCCACTCGACCAGGCGTACTCTCAAATAGTGATAAGGGATGAGAAAGCAGGAACATCTACTACTTTAGAAGATGGTGGAGTACAACACATGGAATACCAGACCTACGGAGGCCAGGTTTTAACTCGCTTACCTGGAGGTGAAGTTACTATTCAGGAGTTCACATCTAGGCCTGATATGACAATAACTATGGAAAAGGATATGGATCCAGAACAGATTCTCCTATTAGCCGAGGGTCAAGAACTACCTCAAGTTCAAACATCCACATCAAGTGTGACAGCTGTCGTTCAACAAGTCACTAAGAGAATCGTCAAGACTCGAAGGCGTATCATCCGCCGTGTCGTTATTATCGACGGTAAAGAACACGTAACTGAAGAAATTATTGAAGAACCTGACAATGTTGAAGTCGTTGAGGAACAGATTCCTAGGGTGTCCATCAATGTGAGGGAAAGAGGCGATGTTCCACCCACAATAGATGAAGGTGATGATCATAGTAAAGGCGATCCCCCCGCGCTTCCACCTCGCAAAGATGATGAATCTTCTCGGGGAGATAAACCAAGAGATGACAAGCCAGCAAGTGACAAACCTTATGACAAGCCAATTGATGACAAGCCCGAAGATGACAAAGATCAAAGCCAGTATGTTGAAGCACCAGGTGAGCTGACCCAAGCCCAACAGCTTGAGAAAATGATGCAAGACTTCATCCAAAAAGAAAGTAGTGTTCATCGTACCCACTTCACAAAATCCACTACCGTGCGATCCTCACAGGAACGAGAAAGCACTCCAGATAAAACTGTGACAGTTTCTGAGTCCTTCGAAATTCTACCTGATGACGACGTCCATATTCAAGAACCTGATGAAACTACCTACATAGTTCAAGAACCGCATGAGGGTCAGACGACTATTATTACTGGAGGAATGCATCATTCCACCTTCGAATCTTCCTCCACTAATGTGGCTACAGTAGTACAGAAGGTCACTAGAAAGATCACAAGGACAAGAAGACGTATCATCAAGCACATTACAATAATTGACGGTAAAGAACATGTGACAGAAGAAGTGATTGATGAACCCGATGATGTTGAAGTCATTGAGGAGGAACCTAAAGTATCACACAGCATTCAAACTGAAGGTGTTAAAACCAAACGGTTAAGAATTATCAAACAAGTACAGATCATTGACGGTAAAGAGCATGTCACTGAACAAATCGTTGAAGAACCGGATGATGAGTACATTCCAGATTCAACTATAACCACTGAAATTGACGTTAAATTAGGCAAACCTGATGTATTGGAAATTATTCAGGAAGATGTTACAGGTGAACTACCAAAAGTCACTAAAACCACGACAGTTACAGTAGGACCTAAACAAAAAGGAACTACTATTGTTGATGTAACAAAGAGCTTGATTGGCAGTGAAAGCGAATATTTTGCTGACTCAAAACCTGAACTAAAACATATTATTCAGACAGTAACTGAAGAGACAATCCCTAAACCATATGAACAAACCAGTGATCAACCAGATGCATCAGTCAAAATTGTTAAAGAAACTATTCAGTTTACTGAGCCTGACGTCACTACCATTACATCGTCTGAACAACCAGATATGTTTGCAACAACTACAACAACAAAACATTTTACATCTCAGTTCACTACTGTGACTTCTACTGATTCACAGAAGGATACAAGTCTGATTGACGTCACTAAGAGTTTGATTGGCAGTGAAATGGAGCATTCATTAGCACCAGAAGATTCTTTAAAGAAACCTGATGATGATCATACACCTGTCCTCAGATCTGGTCCAAATGCAACAGTGACCACTAAAACCGTTACTGTAACCGGACCAACTGAACAATCTAAGACGAAAACAACAATTACAACTTCAGAAACATCAGTTCCTGAATACACACAAAAGGAAACTGTGACAGTTGTCACTTCTACTGAACCAGTACCTACTGCAAAAGTGAGTGAAGTAGACAAACCACAAGTTGTAGCACATGTGCCAAAAGCCAAGAGTCCTGAATCTGATACGGTGATGCAAATGATTCAAGAAACTGTCCAATCTACTGAACCACAAATTACTGTTACTAAGAAGACGACTAAAACAAGCAAACTTGCTGATATCACCAGTGATAAACCATTAATCACTGAAACAGTACCTAAGACTGTTGTAACTATAACTCCAGAAACAAATGGGTTTAAAGATACGAGTCTTATTGATATTACTAAAAGCCTGATTGGCAGTGAAATGGATCATTCTGCGGTTTCTAAAATACCAGCGTCACCTGTGAAAGTTCCACAGAAACCGGAAGAAATTAAAGAGGTACCATTGCAACCAGAAAAAACTGAAGACGTACCTCAGAAACCAGAAAAGTCTAAACAAGTTCCACTGAAACCACAAGAAATGAAAGATGTACCGCAGAAACCGAAAGAAATAAAAGAGGTACCAGAGAAACCAGGTGAAGTCAAGGAGGTACCACAGAAACCAGAAGAAATCAAAGAGGTTCCATTGAAAGAATCTGAAGTTCCTAAAGATGAACCAGTCAAACCGGTGGATGAAAAACCATCAAAGGCAGAAGAGTTAAAACCAAAAGTAACTGTAGAAATGAAATTAACTGAACAACGGTTACCCGCGGAGGATGGTCTCACAGAGCCTAAAGTAATTAATACCATACCTAAACAACCAACAACAATCTCTGAGACTACAATTCAAACACAAAAAGACACGTCACTCTTTGATATCACAAAGAGTTTCCTTGGAACTGAAATTGATTATTCTGCGATTCACAAAACACCAGAAAAACCAAAAAAGGTAGAACCTATTCCTGAAAAACGGAAAAAAGAAAAGAAAGTTCCTGAGAAACCGAAAAAGGATGAGATAGTTCCTGAGAAACCGAAAAAGGATGAGGTAGTTCCTGATAAACCGATAAAAGGCGAGGCACCTAAAAGTGAAGAATCAGTCAAGGTTGAATCCGGCAAAACAGTTACCTCTAAAACTCAAAAAGAAATGACTACTACAACAAGTGTTCACGAAAGTAAACCTATAATTGAAGCACTAGTTTCCAAAACACCTGAAACAGTAACAATTGTAAAGGAAACCATCCAAACTGAACCTCAAACTACTATTGCAACTGAGAAAATTTTTGAACCTGAACCCGAATTGGCTCAAGCTGTAGAAGTGACTGATGTCACCCCTAAAGTGCCTAAAGATACAAGTTTCGTTAATCTTAATAAAAGCTTCATAGGCAGTGAGATGGACCATACTGTAGTGTCCAAGATACCTGCTGTACCTGTAACGAGAGAAGAACTACTTGAAATAGCTGTTGAAGCAATTGAAGAACCTGAATTTCCAAAAACTTTGTCGCAATTTAAGGAAACTGTAGATAGTATCCCTGAAATTGTGACAGCTAAAGTGAAGGACCAAGTTGATATTACTAAAACAGTGGGAAAAAAATTAGCATCTGAACCTGAACCTGAAAAATCAGTATCTGCAGAAGATCAGAAACTTACAGAAAAGGCAAAGACTCCTGATACGCAAATTGTATCGGAGCAGAAACCTAAAGATGCTAGTGTACAATTTATCACACAGGAAATTACAAAACAAACGGGCGTAACACAGTTTAACATTTCAGAACTAACTAAACAAATGTTGGAGAAAGAGAGCATTCATGCTGAAACTATTGACTCTCCTGTCAAAACTCAAGAAAAGCCTTTCGAAGAAATACCATCTGACATTCCTAAATATGTTCCTCAGACTAGCATCATAGAAGTAACTCAAGTATGTACAGGTACTGCTACAGAACCTAGGGATCCAGTACATCCTGATGAAAAACCATCATCCGTTTATATTTCTATCAAAGAACAGCCAATACCAGAAAATAAAGAACCTTCAGTGCCAAAGGACGTAAAACCTCATGAACCAATCATGACGGAACCTGAAAAATATATTGTAAAGCCTAAAGAATCAGTTGAAAAGGTACCTGAAGTAATTGAACAACAACCTATCCTAGTTCCTGAAGAACAAAAACCAGTGTCTATTGAAGATGATTTCCTTCAAACAACTACCAAAAAACCACAGGCTGGTATTGTAGAATTGACTAAAGAGCTTATTATACAAGAAGGCTCGGATAGGTACGAACAAATTCCTGAAACTATTAAGACTAGTGTTGAAAAGGTCGTCAGTCATAAAACTACTGGAAAGGCACCAACACAGTCTACAGTCGAAGTGGAGACATTAAGAGTAGGAACAACTATTTCTGAATCTGACGTAACTGAAGTTCCTGTAGCACCAGAAATGTCTTACATAAGACAGTACGAGCCCCAAGTTCAAGGTTCCTCTGACAGTGTCAACAAACTCTTGATGTCGTTCGGCCAGCCTGAAAAACAAGATGTTCCATCTCAAACAAATGAGCTTGTTGGTCCTGCGCAACCAATGCCAGACCGACCTGGCACTAAATACAACGTTTCCATGTTATTACAATCAGAACGCCAGGATACTGATCTAAGAGGTTTTAAACCTGAAACTCAAGTTACACAAACCGACAAACCTGAGCAGACGGTCGATATTAAACTGTCTTTGACAAAATACCGAGAGGCGAAGAAGGTTGAACCTAAAGTACAATATGACCTAAAGGTTGAAGACTTTGAAGCTGAACCGATTGTTGTAAAGAAAGATATTGAAGTGATTCTGCCAAGTGAAGTTAAAATCACTAAAGAGAAGGTTAAAATTCCGGTTACTGACGTAGTCACAGAACAGCCTAAAGCAGAAGTCACACCAGTAGAATCAGTCAAAGAACCCAAAAAGAGTAAAAAGAAGAAGAAGCATAAGGCCGGTTCAACAACCAGTGAGTCGACTGAAGTTGAAACTGACAAGAGTATTGCAGCTTCTGACAGTTCATCTCTCAGTCACTATGTGGAACTACCAACATCCCCTCCGCGCGAATCTCCGACACCAACAGAAGAGGTATTAGAACCAGTTGTGGTACAAGAACTTGTTCCTGAACCGGTCAAAGTACCTTCGCCAGTCGTTGAACCTTCACCAAAGCCGGTTAAAGTACCTGAAGAGCCATTTATCGAGGTACCTCAAGTACTTGAAAAAGTGGAAACACCGGAAGAACCTTCAATTGAAGAACCAACAATACCTCTTATTGAAGACTCGTATGTCGAATCTGAATCTCTCACTATCTCAGAAGAACAAGGTTATGAGGCTGAAGACATTTCTTTGGGACCAATTGCAACACCTGATAGGAAGAAGAAACATAAGAAAAAGTCTCATGGAGTCAGTGAGGAAACTGCATATCCAGTAATCACTACCACTGAAACTGAAGACACAACTGTGACAACACCAGTAGAAATGCGAGAACCTGGTAAGAAGGGCAGAGATAGGAAACGCAAGAAGAAGACTCCTGTGGAACCAGTGAAGTCGCCTTCAGAACCTGATGTTGAATCTGAACCTATAGTGGAGCCAGAGCCAGAACCAGAAGTTAAATCAGAGAGTCCGAAACTCGGAACTGAAGTCGAAGCTTCATCACCAAAGGAAGAATCTTACCACACTATTAGTGAAACTTCTGATATCACTACAGTCAAAATCGTTGAAGAATGCGTTCAAAGCAGTCCAGAAACTGCGGAGAGGGAAGTAGGAACGATTCTCAAATTCCCTGTTCCAGTAGTCGAAGAAATTGCCACCCAAGAATACTCTATCCAAACATCTCCTGAGGAAACTGAGCCCATCGAAGAAGTATCAAGGCCAGAAACTTCTGACATTGAACTACAGACAACACCAACATCTATGAGCGAAGTTATCACACAAACAACGCCTGTAGAAGACAAAGAAGCTCACACACAAACAATTGAAGAAGTCACTACTGTAGTAGAAAAACTAATGTCAGACACTGAGATACAAACAAGTCGATCAGAAACTCCCGAACAAATAATTCAACTTGAAGCCACAACCCAAGTTATTCCACATGACATCGTCACTCCTGAAGAAAAATTCTCACAAACTTCACCAGTTGTTGAAGAACCTGTTGCCATCGAGAAATCAATAACACCTGAGGTTATTCGAGAATCACGAGAAATTCAAACATCCCCATTACCTGTGGTACAGAAAGACGAGAAGAGTACTGAAGTGGTAGTAGAGACGACTGAAACTGATATTCAAACAGTTCAACAAGAGATTACAGAACAAGGAACATCGACGACTCCTATCAAAGATAAGGAGTTAAAAGAGATGGGTATGCAAACACCAGAGGTCCCACTTGTCAGTACTTTCACTCAGTCTGATACACCTGAACCAGAGCCTGTAATAGAGTTACCTGTATCAGTAGAAGTACCTTCACTACCTTCACTTGAAATCAAGAAAGAAATCATCACGACTGACAGTACACAGCAAACGACACCAAGAGAAGAGGTAGAAGCTCCGAAACTTGAACTAAAGGAGATTGAAACCGTTGAAACTTCTCAGCAGACTACTCCTCGTGAACCTGAACCAATTGTACACGTGCCCAAAGTAGTGGATGTACCTAAAGTACCATCACCACCTGTAGAGCAAGAACCTGAACCAATACCAGTCGTTGAACCCGTGATTGTACCTGTGGTTGCACCCGTAGTTGAGCCACCAAAGAAGGAAGTTACAACAGTGGATAGCACACAACAAACTTCTCCAAGATCACCACCTGAAGAACTAGCTCCAGTGCCAATCCCAATACTGGACCTGGAAAGAAGAGAAGTCATGACAATTGACAGCACCCAACAAACATCACCCAGGGTCTATTCTGAAGATTCTATCTCCACCTCCACGGATGAACCTTATGAAGTTCACCTCAGAGCACAGATTTCAATTCCTCAAGCTACTACCGACTTTATTGAAAGTGAACGCTCGTTTGAAGAACTTCCTCAGTCAATTTTGGGTGACAAATACAAACAGAGAAAACGGAAATCAAAGAAGAAGACAGAATCACCTCTATTGCAATCACCTGAGAGTCTATCAGATCCAATTAACACTGAACTTTCTATGTCTGGAACACCGACTAGCGACGAAATCTCACTTAGAGACTCCTCTTCAATAGATGAAGGTATCTCTCAACTAGCCAGTCCGACGATGCCAAAGCAAACTGAACATAAATTGACCTACTCTGACGTAGTACAACGGTCAAAATCCAAATCACCGTCACCCAGCAAGACTATCATACCTCAAAAGTCAGAAAAGGCTCGATTACTAGATGCTCTTGAAAAGCGAACGCAATCAGTAACTGAACAGAAGATTATCCCAGATGATTCCATGACTGTTGCGTTGTATGAACCATCAGTAGAACAATCCTACAATCTTGTCGTCAATAAAGAATTAGATGAAGTTAAGAATTCAATTGAAAGCAACGATCCAATTCGAACGGAACGAAGCGTAATAATAGTCATTGAAACCATCTCAATATGGTTAGAAGAAATACAATACAAGATCCAGAGACAGACTGTGAGTGGCGTGAAATCAACGGAAGAAACTGAACGTCTCAAATCACTCAAGCAGCACGTTCAAAATCTAAAGCACATCATTGAAGTGACAGAAGTGAACGAAGAAATCATTACTTTGATCGAAACATTAACGCGTCAAGTAGACGCGGTTAATACTTTGAATAGTCAAAGCTCGGTCAAAGTGAAAGAAGTTGAAAGAGAATGGATCAAATTCTTAGACGACACCGACAAACTCAGCGACGATGTCGAAGCAGTGAAAAACACACTAGATGATATCATACTGTCGGAAATACCAACACAACAGAAATTGGAGAAGCTAGATGCAATTGAAACAAGCAACTTGGATAATTTCGTGACTATCAGGAAAATGTTCAAGAGATGTCGCAGTCTTGTCGAAGCGAACCCTAAGAGGGAGTGTCCAATTAAATTGTACAACGCTGACGATGACACCAAACAAGTTGAGAACACCATCAACACTGAAAGGGACAGATTGTTACAACTTGCTTCTTTAGCAGAAGAATATGAACAGACTCTGCAAGACTTCGGACAAATTACTGATGTTGCAGAAGCTTTGCTAGACGGTAAGATCATCGTCTCAGATTTGGACCACCTTCACGAAGAAATTCAAAAACACAGAAAGTTCTTCGTTAACTTGAGCCATTGTAGAGCTATCCTTGAGTCATTAGAAGACAACCTAGACAGTGAAACAAGAGCTAAATATTCGTCACTACACAATTCTCTACACGATAGAGCGACAGTGATCATCGATAGGGCTGCGAGCAGGGCTCAACAAATGACATTAGCCGCATCAAGATGGTCGCTACTCCAACATGGTATGAAGGAAGAACGACAATGGCTGGTAGTAGCTCAACAAAGAGTCCCAGATTTGAGCAATGTCACTTCAAGAGATCACGAACAGTACATCAACCTTTACCAGTCCATAAGTCTAGATGTGTCTCATCATTATGCCAAGATGTTGCGTCTCCTATCCATCACCGAAAGCCTACAGAACTTGATAGTATGCTCTGGTTTAGAAACTGAATGTTCCGTAGCACTAGACACATTGTTAAAGTTACAGGAGGATGTGGATTCCAGGTTAACAAGATTGAATGCTTTCAAAGAAAACTGGGTGACATACGATCTTCTAATCGACAGGATTGAAGGATGGATGAAGATTGCCAACAGAGAACTAGAGTTCATTACAACAGAAAACATTACAACCACTGGCAACCTCAGAAGATTCTGGGAATTAAAGGCACAACATGAAGTTCACAACAACTTAAAGAACGAATCAGGAGTTCAATTTGAAAAGGCACTAGAAATCTTACCAGTCTCTGACGAAATGGTACAGAGGCAATTCTTCTCTAAGATCGAAGACAAATGGGGTGACTTGGCATCCAAGATCGATAACATCCACTCAACAGCTATTCAAAACATCTCAGACCGCGATGTGTCATCAGGAGAGAAGCTAAACATTCTCGAAGAAGAACTAAGAGAACTCCGCGCATCATTAGACAGCCTCAAAGGTGTGATTAAGAGCGAAGACGAACTTAACCTGTATATAGAAAGGCTACAAGTCATGACTGGCCGTATAGACAGAATACAGAACGAACTGGGAAGGCTGATCTTATTACCCACCGCTGAATCTGAACGCGTTGGTGCTTTACTAACCCAGTCTGGTATTCTCGATGACCAGATAGCTGAAGAGCTTGAACGCAGCATGTTGTTAAAGGAGAAGATAATGCAAGTTCAAGCTGGTATACTCAGATGCCAGAAGAGTCAGCGCCGCGCTAGATTAACGCTTGAAGAATGTGAAACAGCTGAAAGGTTAGGTAGTGATGTAGTGGAACGAGCTTCGGAGAACTGTGATAAGTTGATTGAAGAGTTGGCGTCGCAATGGCGGGATATTCTGGTGTTGAGGCAGTCGCTACATACGCTGCCGACCAGTCTACGTGTCGTCGTATCGCCTACGGGCGTCGAGAAAGACATCTCTGCGCTGCAGGTAAAATTAACCATTTGTTTACGAACATAATGTCTAGAATCTTAATAATATTTTTCCGGCCGAATACTTAAATGTAACATTAAAGTCGCGGGACGACCGCAATTCACTTTCTAAGTGGCGCGAACTCGGGAGTTACGCATAAAGTAGAATGTCTACCTTGATCAAAATGTCACTTTTAATGCAAAATGGTAGTTTTTTTTTTTTGAAGATTTAAGTAAAGCAACAGTTACTAAGTATAGATTATTTTCGGTAAAGATTAAAAACACTACACACAAACACAATACAAACTACTAACTTTTTCGAATTTTCTAACAAACCTCCTCCTCAACAGGAAACCCACGCCGAACTAGAAGCGGCTTGCAGCGACCTAAGCGCCCGCCTCCGCGCAAAACTACATCTGTGGCGTCGGTTCGAGCGCCAGCTGGAACTGGTACAAGGCGCAGTCAGAGAGGCTGACTACATGGTGGAGCTGCTGACTGTGCAGGGCCAAGTGGACTATGACAGGCTGCTGAAGGCTACTGAGAAACTTGAGGTGAGTGACTTTATAATTCTCTTGTATGTTATAACCAGCCCGTACAGACTAATACTAGATAAACGCTCTATTATTTGTATCGGTAACGTACTTTTTTATAGGAATCCCAAAATCATCACGAATAGATTTTTATTTCCTAGCGAAGCGCCCCATCTTCGCACAAGTACAATTTACATCTGTTGACGACACGTTGTGCACAAGTGCTTAGCAGTAACGTAACAAAAAGTACTAGGCTGGCATGATTTCAATGTAGTGTTTCATTATAATACTAATAATGAAACACTATAGAAAAACTACATAAGTATTTCTTTTTGTGAATTTACTTAATAAGTAGCTTATGTCCATCTGGAATAATGTACCTTGATAGGTGAAAGAATTTTGATGAAAGAAATGTTCTTTCACCAATTGATATTGGTGAAAGAATTTTTCGAATAGAAGCTGTGGTTCTGGAGATTACACTATACCTTCACATATACAGTAGCTCACCAAATTCGTCACTGTCACGTTTAATATGTATAGTATAAGTATATACAATAATATATAATAATAACTTTTCTAACTTCTTCCATTCTCCCACAGACCCTAAGCGAATCGCTCTCCCGTCGTAGCGGCGAGCTGGTGGGCGAGCTGACCGCGGCTGCCGCGCCCCTGGAGGCCTCCAGCGAGCCCTCCGTGGCCGCCAGCCTGCGAAGGGAGCTGGATGATGCCGCTGCGGCTTATGAGCATACGTGTACCAACTTGAACCAACTGTGTGACAAGTACGTACCAAAGTGCCTGCTAGAATTATACAACTAACTGTAGCAGTAGCGAACATGGAGACAATATCTTATTCAGGCGTTCGAGCAAGTGTAGTAAAATTTCAAATCGCCTAGTCAATCCTCGTCAAATCTTCTCATCCTCCGACCAGACGGGTGTTGTGTCTGGTGGGCTACTGCCCGACGGTTGATGTCGGGATGTTGTATATATGCTACTCGCGCGGTAAACTCTGATTGCGCGATGCAGGATTTGTGTGATGTAAGGTCTTTGATGGTCTTTGTGGCGTTGTAGATGGCGCCACAGTTTCATTGAATATTTTTGGCATCCGAATTAACCACGGGTTCCTATGTAATTATTTTTGGGTCCACCTAATTGAAACTGAATTTGTACAGTGCGATTATTATTTCGGTCACGTTGGTATAAGTTGTTTCACTGCTATTAATTATCAGGCCTTTTTGTATTCAATACTGTCCCACAGCTGAACAAAGGCTTTCCCAAGTCCTTCTAGATATTCACCTTTAAAGTTCCAATACCCTTTACAACCGCTTCTGTGGTCTAGTGGTAAGACCACTTGTCTCTGAGCTCTGACCCAGAGGTCAAGGTTCGATTCCAAGCGGGGCAAAAAAAAAATCTGCTCGGTTTGGTTGGTGGTAGGGCTTGTTCTAAATCCGCCTGATTAGTACCACCCACCATCTTATCTAAGTCTGTCGCCATAACAACAAATTTGTTGTGATTCGGCAGTTAGAGGTAAGATAGCCAGTTCCTCTGTGTTCGAGGATTCCGGGTGAAGCTCGCTTCCACCTTCGGCCTTATCATCACTTACCATTAGGTGACGGCTGCTGGTGTGAAAATAACAATAAAAACTTCGGATGACGTACTGACTTCCTTTCAAAACCAAAAACCACCATAACTATCTAACCTAAGTCGTTCTCCCAAGGTACCACAAAGCCGTGGAACTATGGAAGCGATACCGAGACGCGGCGGCCGCCGTGCGTGCCTTCGCCGACTTCCAAGAGGCGAGGATACACGCGCTGCGACCTGATGACGCGCCTAACACTGCTCAAGTGAGTACTAGCTTTAGTCTTACAGGTTTTCAGGGTATGGTGTTCATATTGTGTCCTTTAGGAATTTATTGGGTGGTGTTAACAAAAGATAAATAAATATATTAAATACACAATGCAATAACTTATTTTTAATTAATAATAAATTAAGTATAGTCATTAATAAATAAATAAATAATCGTGCTATAAATTAAGTATAAAAACCAAATATCATAGTTTAAACAAATCTTGAACAACAGAAATTACTAACTAAAAATACCTTTTTATCAAATAGGTATTATAGCCAAAATATTTTACTTATTTATAAATACAATATATATATTTTAGGTACTTACTTAATATTTTAATACTATTAAAATACTTACATAAATTAAATACTGGAAACGAAGAAAAAGTAGTACTCAAATAAAAATACAATTACCAGAATACATAAATAATATTTAAAACACAAAGCTCTCTTCGTCCTCTCTCCTACTATGCGGTGCCCGATAGGGTCCATAATGTGAATTAAGTTAATTTAAATACCTAGAGTTTAAATTTTTATATTGTCAAAGGCAAAGTGAAATCGTTTATTTGAAATATGCACATAAAAGGCACTTTTGAACGTCAAAATTTACAAAATAATTAATTGATTCTAGTTGCCCCTTCCAAAAGGTAGTTACGTATGGAGAAGAATGGGCAAGAAACTCCATACTTACTCTTTTAAAATGTTAACAATATTTGTATACAGTAATTAATAATTATATGTGAAGACGATGTACCTATACTTCATTTACTATAACATTAGAAAAAAGAGGCTCGTAGAAGCAGGAGTGCGAAACATTTTATTCAAAGTTAAAAGTTTAAACAATTAAACTAAAAATGTTTTAACATAACTTTGATAAATAGGTCGTAATAACATCTTCATCACACATTACTTACAACGAAACGAATGAATGAAACAAACGATTACGTCGTGATGATTTAAATTTAATTAAGATTAAAGGAAATAAAAGTCTTTTTTTTTACAATATTTTATTTAAAACAACAACTTTCAACACACAATAGTTGGTGTAACTTCTTCGTCTTCATCATATAATTTAGTCACTATCATCAGAGAATAAAGATGAAGAAGTTTCACCGACGTTACCTAATAATAAATCTTTCTACCACATCATCCATTATGCTTTAACTTTTCCTCTTCTTTAATTGCATGAGCAACGCAAGACTGCCATCGTTCTAGCGTAATACTATCCAGATCTTGTGGGAGTAATTGTTTCTCCTTGTCTAATTTGAACGTTTTGTTATGTTGAGCCACATACCCCATCATTTGAGCCCATATTAATTCTATAGGGTTGAACTCGCAGTGGTAGGGTGGGAGGCGCAATACTGAAATACCCTTCTCTCTAGCCAGATGGCTATCATCAACATGGCATCTACAACAAACTTTTGGTATAAATGTCTTTGTATTTTTGCTTTTTCTAATAAAGTTGCCCTAAGATCTTTTTCCTCAAAAGGAATATTTTTGCTTTTAAACCATTCCTGTATATCTGCCTTTCGTGTAGCTGTGGTTGGCAGCTTCTCCAATGTCCTTGAGGGGTATAGCGCATTGTCCATAACAATTACAGCGCCACTCTCAATTTTTGTCAAAATTAACTTGAACCATTTTCACTTTTGTCTATCGCGCTTCTATAACATATTTCCTGTAAATTGAGAGGTCTGGCTCTTATGAAACAGGAAATCCTAGTACAAGAGTCAGGGCTACACAGATGATTGTGTCTTGAAGTTTAAATAAATAAATTATTATTATTATTAAAGTTGAAGGCGTCCATTTCGGAGTGGTCATCTTCATCACCTTTCTTTGCATCAAATATTAATGCAGCATCCATTAAAAACCCTTCACAAACTCTGTGAAATAAAATTAATACAAGTCAATTATTCCGTACCCCCTATATAATTTCACTGCTGGAAATAGTTCATAGATAAATACTATAACAAAAATTATAACTTTAAAAGTTCGCTTTGCATGCGTTAATTCATAATACAATATAATATGTATTACTTAATTAATAGTCAACAACAATGGGGTGTTCATTTTTTTATGGCGAGGACAGTCCATAAAATGCATACCAGTATGACCGATTATAAGTTGGATTTTTTAAACCACCAGATAG
This sequence comes from Dryobota labecula, assembly GCA_947523025.1. Lineage (NCBI taxonomy): Eukaryota > Metazoa > Arthropoda > Insecta > Lepidoptera > Noctuidae > Dryobota > Dryobota labecula. Next base: position 2,947,686 of record OX383286.1, on the reverse strand, counting down.
ACCTTCCCAATGTGCTTCTTTTGAAGACTTATTATTAGTTTCATGCCATATTAGGCTTTTCGTGTGACCTGTTTGTATGATTACATTCATTTCACGAACCAATTTTATGAAATTATGTTTAACTGTATAGTTAATTATAATGTTATTGAATGCAAGAGGTCATACACTGCTTAGTGCATAAATAGCTGTTAAGAAATTTAGAAGCACTGTACCTTCATTTAGCCAAGTGTCATCTAAATAATAATATATTTTCCTTCCTTTATTCCTTAGCCTTTTTATTTCATGAAGATATTTTAGTCTCCAAAGGACGATCTCCTGCTTGTCTATGACTTCTATGAGTGCACTTTTTCTGCTGCGTTTGATTTATGTGAATTTTAATGTTTATTTAATTATTTTATACACACTGCTTTTTTTAAAATCTGGCAGAGACTCGTCACTGTTAACTGCTTCCAGCATCTTTTCCAAGGTGGGCAACTCATTATTAAAGAAGAAGGAATGAATTTTCCTGCATATTCCACTAAATGTGATGTCATCAAAATCATCACGTTTCATGTGCTTCTGTTGGGGAGGGGGAGATTGCAGGCGACTTTTTATGTTGTACTCTTTGAGAATATTGGACAGAGTTGCCCGAGATACGCCTGTAAATAATAAAATCATGTGCGGAGTTTTTAAATATAATACATTTTATCACAATGCATGTTAGTTTCAAATATTTTTATGGTAATAATTTTATGAATCATCCTTACCGGCAACTTCTGCGATTTTGTTTATCATCTCAGTCCTATAATGAGAAGTATCTGCAGGCCAGGACTCCAATAGCTTAAAAATATTTATCACAGGTTGTTTTTCTACAGCACGCAGCGTTCTCTTTTTTTTGGGAGACATTATTATTTCGTCGGAGTCAACTTTTGGACCACGTTTTTTTCGCCGTTGGCTTTGGTCAGACTCAGCACTTATATGTTGTAAGCCACTCGGTCCCGCACCGGGATCTCTCATAGCTCAAAGAAAAAGTAACGTTTTGTAAAAACAACCCAATGACAACACTGATAACAATACAATAATAAAGAAATAACTAAATATTATTTATTATTTTAATAAATAACAACAAAATCACGAAAATTAAACAATAACAAACAAAGTATTCACAAGTAAATGACATACATGACAATCTTAGAACATTGTCAAGTCAATTTCACAGACGACATAAACCAGTAAAATTAGAAATCCCCGGCTGTCACAGCTTATGAAGGGATTAAGTAATATTTTAGATTTGGTAGGATTATAGTGAAACAAAAAGCGTTGCAGTATTGTTGACTCCTGCTTCTTTTAGGTTTTTAGCATAGGCACTGTAATTTTAAATTGGAATGAAATAATATATCTAAATGAAACCTACTTAATTTCATATGGTCGTTTTTTTAAATGATTACAATTAAGTGTGATAGCTGATATATAAATTCATTTTAATCGATTTGGCGTCAATCGTAACTATAACAAGTTTATTGTACTTTTGTTATAAAGTGTGCATCAAAAATAACCTTTTTTAACTTCTGTCTAATGCTATTATAAATGGAGTATAGAATAAAATTACTATACCACAATAGGTAAAAAGAATGAAAAGTGAAGCAATGACAGACAAATTAATTATGCGTTAGAGACATGGTGCTCACATATTTACAAACATTGTAAAAGTAGATGAGTTCCCTAAAGTTTTAACATTTAATAACCTATGTCAGTGTGTGAGTTAAAGTATTTGAATTTTTATTGGTACCAATTTTTTTTTTTTTTAATAATTTTTCATTTAAATTTTATCCTGTTGCTGTGCCCTTACAGGGTCCATATTTTTGTACCTAGCTTTAAGTCCTTTGTAGCATCTTTTTACAATATGGAATGGAATAAACGAATAGTTAAGTATATGAATAAGATGGTTCCAGTTTATGAAATGTTACATTGGCTTTTAACGCATCGAATCTTGGAGCGCGGTTTAAATATTCCGGACGTCAAGCATTCCTTTATTGCTACACATTATTTAAAAATAATCAAATTGATCAGTGCAGTAGGTACCAAATAAACCGTTTTCAAAATTCAGATGCCTTCCATTCCATAATAATTAAATAATACCTATTCTGACAGCAACTGTTTGAACTAGGAAACGACCAACAAAAAAAAAAAACATTCAACTTTTGGCCTTATAACAAAACAAAAAAAAATTACCAACCCTACCTACTTAGCGTTAAGCAAATAAGTGCCAATAGCCCGGACACGACCTCTCAGACCATAGTAACGGTGTCTTGACTGCTCTAAAGATTAGAACTGTTTGTTGAACCAGCCTGACATTTACAACCAGACTTATTACGAGTACTATGATAGTAGTGGGAAGGTTGTTAGATAGCATCTCGATTGTTATAGTCCAAGGTATGGATAGGATTAGTCGTAGGACATTCGTCCTGCTTCATAGTCGAACTAATACAGTATTTTTTCACCCATTTGCCGCAATGTCCGTTTCTGTACACCTGAAAACGTATATGCACAATTTCAGGATGATTGGTTTAGTGGTTTAGGCGTGAAAAGGTAACAAACAAACAAACTTACTTTCGCATTCATAATATAAGTAAGGATTAAGTTATCAAGAAAATGCTCTAATTTAACATACCTATATTTTTTCCAAATCATTAATGCTAATCGTGTAGACATCTGCAGTATAAAATCATTAAAAGTCGGTTATCGTCACCTTAAATTAAAATTTACTTAGCTGAATGATTTTGGCTTAGTTTCTATAGCCCGTTAAATTTTTTCATAACTTATTTATTCCAAGCACATACACTAATCGTAACTCCTTTTTTACTACCGCTAGCTACCCGTTAAGCACTCAAGTTAAGGATACAACCAAAGATCAATAAGTAAAGCGCAAACAAAGCTTCGACCATGACTCATGCTACTGACCGCACCTAATTTAATGAATTAAGGTCGATGCTCTCACATAAACGTTTCAGTTGTAAAATACTATCAAGCTATGTTTCAGGGGGTAGGGCATATAAACATGTTGAGTAAAGTTGCACTTTTCTAAATTAAATGGGATATTCGCACGAGTGTGTCGCATTAGGTACAATCGGACCACCATAAGGACTATTCTTCCTTGCAGAGCTCGGCCGCTATAGTAACGTTTATCAACGCTCATCAACCAATAGTATCGTAGCATCAGATTTTTGCCGAGCCCGTGGTTTGAATAAATGAAAAAAAAAAAAAACCAGCCGATGTGGTCAGATAAATCTATGATCATCGTAACACAGCCGGAGAATTTTTTTTTTATTTTTTTGGTCATTGTGCCAAGGGGCGGTAAACAGATGTTGACATCCATGAGCTCGGGATTTTGTTTTGAAAGTGTGCTGATTAAGATTTCCCCCTTATTACTTATGAGTATTCATTTTCGCATTATGACGTTAGTTTTTTTTTTGTTGCTGAGTACCTAATACCTATAGTATTTAGCAAATACCTAAGTATTGACGGTAACGCATTACTTATATAAAAGTACCTTTGTATATTTCCGTCATAAAAATTAAGCTCGCTTTTGAGAAGCCTTATTTCGTACATGTTATAAAAAAAATCAGGCCATAAAACCCATCAATACTTCCATACTAATATTATAAATGTGAAAGTAACTCTGTCTGTCTGTCTGTCTGTATGTTACGTTTTCACGCCTAAACCGCTGAGCCGATCGTCATGAAATTTGGCAGATATATAGCCTGGGATATGGAGACGGACATAGGATACTTTTTTACGCGATAACCGACATCCACGCGGGCGGAGCCGCGGGCAAAAGCTAGTATTAAATGAAATAAAATTTCACAATACTGCAACAGAACATAATAAAATGAAAATACAATTAAAAATAAACGAATGAGTAGGTACAAATTATAAAGGTCACAGAAATAAAATTAAAATAAAATATCTAATGCAATTAAAATAAACGAAAGAGTAAATACAAATTATATGAAAAATATCAGATACATACATATAATCGTCGACCGTAGGTTCAATTGAGGTATGGGACAAAATACGATTTTTCAGGAGAGGCCGACAAAGTTTTTTTTCTGACTAAATCGCGCATAACTTTTTTTGTTATTAACCTTTTTCGGATCTGACTTGACATATAATCTTGTATTTTAGTGCTCTATCTACCTGTGTAACATTTATTTAAATAAGTTATCTATTTAAGAAAATAGACGTCCCTTACACCAACGTATTTTGTTAGTAATGTCCCTTACTGACCAAGTATCCGGTAGTCCCGTCCCTTACATTAAATTGACCTCTACGTTAGATCAAAAATACAGTAAAAATAGTGAAAAAATAGTGTAAAGAGATTGTTGACAGAAAATTAAGTACACACTTTTGGCGTTTGGATATCTTAAATTTGGAAATCGTTACCTACCTTACCTTATTTGGTTCGATTGGCGGCGGTAATTACACCATTTCAAGTTACTATATTGCATGGTTTTCAGATACATTGTTATTACGGGGCCGATTCGAAATTTGTATCCAAAAAATCAGTAGGGTAAGGGACATTTTTCTTAAGCTAGATTTTTTTCATATACACCATTCGAAAGAGCGAAAAATTCTGAACAAAACTGTATACTCAACTCATTTTGGGTATTTTGTCCCTTACGTCAATTGAACCTACGGTCGACGATATATAGGTATTGTGCTCAATATGACAACCTATCATTTAATTACTTAATCCCGTCCAAAATGGTATTAAACATCTGTCAGCATTAAAAAAATTCAAGATAGACATGGCCATGAAACTCTGCCAAAATTGTTTCTATTTTTTCGGCAAAATACGTGCACAATCAACAAAAAGCCTTATTTGTGTAACAGACTCCTATCAGCACTTTTTGTACACTTCATTATACAATTAGTGAGTGGGCGTGGGGCAACGTTTTTTGTACTAACAGGGGTCTATGCACTCAGCGCCAAACTTTTTATAAATCTCCTAACGTCCCAAAGAATTTACTTTTATATGTAAATTCAGTGTTATAGGGAAAATAAAAGGATATTTTTGAACATTAACATTTTGCCCGCGTGGTTTTTCTAAAATAAAAGTACCTAGTTGCTTCTTATATTATCAGCTATCTGCCAGTGATAGTCCCGTCAAAATCGGTCCAGCCGTTGCGAAGAAAAAAACATTTTTTTGTTTTTTTTTTATTGCCAGTAGGCATTTAGTAAAACGCTGTTATTTTGACATGACATTACAAACAGACACTTCAATTTTATTTATTTGTATAGATTTAGATATAGGTTATTATTTTTAATAATTATTTTTAGTACTGTATAATTTTGTTACTTACTACTTACACAATCAGTCTTAAACGATTATTAAAACAGGTGCAGAAATATTGTTAACTTATAGCGATAATAAAAACAGATTAATTATCTCAAGGGTACCTCGCAGACTTTATGTTTAAAGTAACATCGGACGTCATATTTTTCTTTCATAATTTCAGTTGCTCTACTAATCAAAATTATACAAAAGTCGACTGAGTACTAAAATATTACATACTTAGGCCCATAATACAGAACCTCACTCAAGTCTCAAGCATTGGCCGAACGGTGGGATCTGCCCCATGTTGCAGAGGTGGATGCAGCTTCATAGAAGCGCCTCCCCTTGTATTATGTAGTATTTCAATTTTTTATTTTATTTGTTTTAAATGACATTTGTATGTATTTTATATTTGATTTGAATGACATGTGTATTTATGTATTTTAATTTTATTTATGTGTGTAAATTTCTATATAAATTTTATGTTTTAATTTGATGTTATGGACTTTGTTTGAAAAATTTATGAATCATTATTATTAAAAACTAGTTTCAACCAATCAAATGGCTTTAAACGCTTGAACGCTTAAATTTTAAGTACCTAATGCTCGAGTCTTGAGTGAGGATCTGTAATATGGGCCTGAAGGCTCCTACAACCAGGCGCGACACGCGACGCGACTCAAAGAGACCGCTCGTCGCGCGGCACGCGCTGTCTTTGTGTCGCGTTGCGTGTCGAGCCTTGAGTCTGACAAAATAACACAGTGAACTTATGAGTCGTCCTGCCGGTCGATTCTCACCGTAAAAATAAAAGCTATGTGAGCGTGAAGTGAACTGTCATCCTAGCTGACGCTAGGTAGTCTAGACATTGACAGCTCATTTTGAACTCACTTCACCTGAGTTTTCACGGTGAGATTTCTATAGAATAGCGCTACTGATTCGCCTTGTGTTCTAACAAAAAACATAGCTAAACATATATAACAACTATAACGTAATATAGTGAGTACCTATGTAGTATATTATTTTTATCTTGATACACATGATAGATAGCAAATTACAAAAATGCCCAATCACTGATAAGTACAATACCCATTGAGATTACAAATTATTGCTTTAAATCGATATTCGCAAACCACATCATTATTTATAGTGATGGGGTGCACAGCCGTTACAATAACTTGATGCGCATATCGACAGTGTTGTCGCACTTGCCACTGTTGTCAGCGGCTGCCAAATACGACAGCGATTTATTATCCGGCTGCGCGCGCGCATGATGTCATCAGCCACGCCAATGACATTGAGCGTGCAAGTGCGATACTGCATCCATGTTTTGTAAGTGCTGTGAAGTAAGTGCGATTGTTTATTTTTAATCTAGATTTTTAGAGTTCCGTAGGAAATGAAACGGTCGTGTTTTTTTTTTTTAAATTTAATGTTGCTTTCCGTCTTCTAGAACTTCTTGTTTTCATTTTATTATTGGGTATTCTCTGTCCCAAAAAAACACGGAATATTATACAGTTAACTAATTGATAATTTGATTTCTTTAGTTGTGCGAACTCGGGTCATTATATAGGCCTAGTCATTAAAAATAAGTCTAATATAGTCTCAATCTATTTACTTGTGATAGACCGAAGCGATAGTTCCCAGAATTCATTAGGTTCCATATTTATTAATTAATTAATGATATGCAAAACAATGAGCTGAGAGAAAAGGTAACTGATCGGAGTAATTATTTAATGACGGATAAATATAATATTTTTAATTGGTTAAATTACTTACTAATTATGTATTATTTTAGCGTGAGGACCAGTAGATAGTTTTTAAATCTTTGTTGTTCATGAGACCAGGGCCTCAAGTCTGCTATTGCAATAGTGTCAGAATGGTCTCGCCATTGTGAGTATTTGACAGTTTTTGTATGGCAAATCTGTCAAAAACTCACAATGAAGAGACCATTCTGACACTATTGTAATAGCAGACTTGAGGCCCAGAAAACAACATAGGTAGGTACCTAACTAATTGCAATTTTCAAATTGTTCAAGCTTAGGAATACCTAACTAGAACTTATTGATATTTTTTACTAAAATAACTTCATGTAGGTAGGTACGTAGAGGTATTCGTATGTTGCGTGAAACAACGGCGTTTAAACCGCTAAAATTGCGTGAAACAGTTACCTAACTAAACCGTAGTGTTTTTTGACAAAAAAATATGAGAGTTTAGGACCTAGAGAATTTAGCCAAGTTACACCCAAATATAGGAACAATGAATCATTTATTCATTCGTTAATTAGGTACCTACTATTATTGACCAAGCCTGTTTACATAGTTTCATTCTCTACTAGCTGTTGCTGTGGCTTTATCTAAATTAAAGGAGGCTAATTTACTCCTTATAACATAGGGCGGAAAGCGCCACACCGTGCTGGTGGAGGCCGGGTCGGCTTCGTAGGGAAGGTACACCTGCGCGCGGCCGCACTCGTAGCGTTGCTCAGAGCAAAGAGAATATTGACAAGGCTTTTCAAACCTAACCAAATGGGGCGTACTCGGTTTGGAACCTAACATTAGCTATCTGCTAGTGAAAGTTCCGTCAAAATTGATTCAGCCGTTTCGGAGATTACAAACACACAAACAATTTTTTTTTTTAACAAATCCGTATATAATTTAATATAAATTTAATAAAAAGCTGTTATTTTGACATTACAAACAGACACTTCATTTTTATTTATATGTATGGATTTATTAGGTTTACAAAAAAAAAAACTACAACAATCGCGTGTTAAAAACAAATCCAATGACTAAGCTATTATTGAAAGCACTCTAAAGTTAAAAGTTCAAACAACTTTGTAACAAGTTGATTCTGATAGAAATTCACTGACAATGGCTAAGTATTTAACTTCACTACAAAGTTTTTTTCCAACAAAAACACAAAACGCGTCAATAATTCAGTTCCATCGACTGAAAAATTCAGCGGAATCCAGTTATTATAATGAGTTCCCTTCGTAGCACTCCGTAGTGCGAAAACAATTGATAAGACGAGTTAACGAAGTGAAACTTTCTGAAGAGTCACAATAAAAACGCGCTGATAACGTGTGTGATAATACGTTCAGCCAACCGCGGGCCAGTCGCTTCGCGGACGTCCACTAAGAAGGACGTCTGCACAAATACGCGCAAAACGAACAAACTCGAAAACATAACTCGAATAATCGAAAATACCAAATCCGAAGTGTCAAAATCGATAACAGCCAAGGTCACACACTCACCGAGTGAAACAATGCTAAAGTTGTTGACTATGCATAATTTCATTTGATCATTAGGCGATAAAAGCAGCAACTGCATACAATGTCGACCTTGAAACGCGGCCGTGACTCCATTGTAAGCGATGTTCCTAATTTGAAAATTTGAATTCCGCATTCAAATTGAATTTAACAGTGATGCCAGTGCCGGCGCAGTGAGCCAGGGAAATGGCGGGAGTCGTATGTTTATTTTGAAAAATAAATATTATCGAACAAAACTAATACTTATTTCGATAATTAAGTAAAATAACACTATCCTCAGATGTAAATTAATTAGTTAACATAATAATTACGAGCTTATCGAATCGGTAAACATTATGTTTAATTATTCTTTTTAACCATCGTTAGTGGGTACATAAACAAAATAATATGTAAATGAGTACATTAACGACATAAATAAGTGTATTTAAATAAGTAGTGCAGTGCTAAATCATTCATTGGTGCCATGATATTGTCAAATGTGAGATATGATCGTGTTTTTTATTGTGATGTGATAAGGAATATGTGTCACGGGATCACAGTGTGATAAATCTGCTAATATGTCACTTCAGGAGGTAAGATTATATCAATCTGTGTTAAATAGATACCCACTCTTCAAGATTTTATTCATATCTTTAGTGAAATATTCAGATTGTATGTAACATTTTATAATTTTTGTAAAATTGTGTATTTACTTTTGGCCTAAATGTACTACGATATGCACAAATGTGCAAGTATTAGTTAATGTAACAGATATGTACAGTCAGCAACAAAAGTCGATTAACATTTCACTTTCCTAAATCTTAATTATTGAACCAAATATTTAATTAAAATCGGAACAGAAGTAAAAGGTAAAGAAAAATAACTCTATGCTACATACCAAATATTTAATTAAAATTTTAATTAAATATTTGGTTCAATAATTAAGATTTAGGAAAGTGAAATGTAAATCGACTTTTGTTGCTGACTGTACATATTCAATGTTGATTGTGTCATAGGAACATTGGCCCTTACATAAATAAGTCTGTTCTATGTAAGAATCAACAATGTGTTTTAGCTTTTGTAGCTAAGGTTCTATTATAAAGAGGTAAGATTTGTCTGTAAGTTTGGGTAATCTCTGGAACTATCAGTCGGATTTGAAAAAGTATTTTTTTGCATTTGATAGCCCAATTCTTCAGGAAGGTTAGGCTTATTACGTTGAGACCCTTAGGAGCCGTGTAAAAAGAAAACGCTAATGAAAACAAAATAATATTGTGGGCTATGAGGTCGGGGGAACAAGAAATTTCACGCGGACGAAATCGCGGGCAGAAGCTAGTCTAAATTAATAACATTTATCAACAAACCCAAGTTTATCCACGTTTAAATGCAAAGTTCATTGTAATCTGTGCAAATAGCGAGCGGTGAGATCATCGCGCGATCAACCCAGAGGAAACACACGACAAAAATACATGCTGCTTATATTTCAACAATTTTTATTAATAGAAATATGACTAGGATTACCTAGAGGACTACAGAGGAAGTTGGGCCAAATGGGGAGCGGTATTTCCGCTGTATACCTAACAGAGTTGGGGCTATCCCATTTGGATGGTTGTGTCGCGTTCTAGCGAAGGGTCTCAATTGGACGTAGTTTAGCAGAAAAGACTCAACCCACATTATGGTAAAAAATCACCAAAGAGGTCCTAACGGTTAACGGACGGTTAACCTTCATGTGGGTTGGTTCCCATCATTAAAAAATCAACCATACCGTAGTGTCACGGATCTTTTTTGCTGAGTGAAAGAACCAAACGTTAGGACCTGTTACCAAACAGGTCCTAACGAGGTCCTTAAGAGGATGTACATGAATTCAATTTCAACCTGTATACCAATACAGGGTGAAATTGAATTCATGGACATCCTCTTAAGGGGTCATTGTACTCATCATTATAAACAACTTTCACTACTGGACCAACCCTAAAATCGCGAAAAAAGAATCGGCTGTTCCCTACATTTTGACGAGCTATGCGAATATAAATGTAGGGAAAGCTGATTCTTTTTTCGTGATTTTAGACATGAATTCAATTTCACCCTGTATACAACACGGTTGAGACGTTGAGTCCTTTCTGCTAAACTACGTCCAATTATCAGATAAATATTTTGGTCCTAGATTTATAAATGAAATCCACATAAACCAACGTATTTTAACTATAACTCTACAATCCATGATTCAAAGCACATTGAGATGCTCTTACGTACAGTCGCCAGAACATCAAGTTACCACAAACTGTCAAATTTTCTCATTCGATTTTGAACTTAACCATTAACATTTAAGATTTAAACTTTTTTGGAGAAATTTACAGTTTCGTATAACCTGATGTGCTGGCGAGTGTACGTTTTTTCCACACAACGTGTCTTATAAACCAAAAGGAGTACGTAACGGGTGTTACATAGCTCCTTTTGGACGTAGCAGATTACGTAAAGTTCCACTCGTAGCAGGTGACGTTCTGTTGTTTCTGCTACCTCCATTAGAAAAAGGCTTGTTTTTATGTTTATATATGTAGTGTTTATTATACACTCGCCAAATTTAAAACTATTGATTAATACCTACTCAGTCATGCTAGATTAGCCCGAATAGATAATAGAATCGATTGAGAACTCTAGTTATTATTATTAGTAAGTACTGTTATTTATAAATATGACTTTGTAATCTCTAGTCACGAGCTTACAAAAGGACTTACAACGTTACGTCATATCAAACTGGGTTAAGGATCTCAATAGTGCATGAAAAGTGATAGGTCTATAACCCCAAACATTAGGTAGGTACTACTAGGTACTATGGTCTATCGCTGTAAATATTTTTTTTTTCGCTTTTAGCCCGTAGTGTCACCCTACCTATGTAAAAAAAAACATATCTGTAATTTGTATGGTGTACATAATAAAGAGTATTACGTATATTCCATTCTATTCTACTCCATTTTGATACTAAGGCCAGCCTGCTCCACTAATCACTCTAGTGCATTTGGTGATGTGAGGTGCAAGCTGGCTTAACTCATAAAATCTTACGGATTGTGGCCAGTGTTGGTGAGGAAACCGCGTAAAAGAGAGAAGAGCCTGTAAGAAAGTGGGTGGATAGGGAAAAGATGATCATGACACTTTTCTTCGTAATAATCTAGGAGTGTGGGACACTTCATAGAATTTAGAAGTGGCATAACACCTCTATCAGATGAGTTATATACATTACCGGCTGAGGAAAATAAATTTTCAGCTGTGTTATTTTAATGATAGCATCCTGTAACTTAGTAATTTACGAATACTTTATTGATCGCCAAGTAGTAATGCAATTTTATCAAAACAATACAATCGTTAGTAATTACCTACTTAAATAGCTTATTAAGAAAAACAATGTAGGCGAAATAGGTACTACCCATCGAAAAATTTAGCTCAGTCATTGGAAATTAAATCAATTGTCTCGATTTTAGTTTAGCTTTTCAAAATTGGTTCGTTGCAAAATCTTTCAGAACACAGCCTTAGAAATAATTAACCCATCATTAGAAGCAATTACAGTAAGTTTGGCTAATTTGTCAGCACGGACACACAAGGCCGTGGTTTGTGGTTCTAAATTATATCTGCAGTTGCAATTAGCATGTTTTCGTGGTCGCAGACTTGCTAGGGTACAACTTTGTTCAAAAAACTAATTGTATTTTTAGGTAGTTTTTTAATTAGGCTGGCAATATGACAAGAAAATTAAAAAATTGTATGAATGAGCTTTAATTCTGTACTTAATTACCTTAATTTTTGGTAGGTATTAGCAAGATAGATGAATTAGTGTAGTAGCCTCATAAATGATCCATAATTACTACTAGAACGCTTGGCAGGCAAATTATTGTCTGCTTTATGTGCCTACAGAAATAAACCAATTAACCAGTTCTACTTGCTAACCAAACAAAATGATAAATACTTTCTAGGAATCGAGTAATAAATACACGCGTGCCAGCAAGTACTAGCAAGTTAAACTATTCAAAATTAAGTTTTCAAAGTCAAACAAATAAAACATAATTAAAACAAACATTTGTAGCGATGCCATTGTGATTATCGCGCTGTTAACTTGTCAAGGGCGAACTCTCCTAGCCTAGGATAGAACTATGAATGCGCTAGACTCAGCTGAAGAAAGTATACACGACTGCCCCAGAAGAAGGGATTTCTTTTTTGAGGGTCTCTGTAGCCTAAAAAGTGCCGCAAAGTGTCGTTAGATTCGACTTAATTGCGGGAGTGACATAGGCTGTATAATATTTATATATTCCATCTGCAATATACAAAAAAAGGGAGGGAAAGGTTTTTTTTTAATAAATTACTTACAGTGGGTATTCATATAACTTTTTTTTTCTATAAATAAATTCCCTAAGGTGAAAAGTCCGGACAAATGACAGAGCCGGACAAATCTGGACGGTAACTCTTACAGTGAGACTTAATTATATAATAAATTAATGTAAAATTAATTTGCAACAGGCAAAATATGGACTGTACGTTAAACCACCAACTTGTCCAACTGATACCTTTATTTTCTGCAAATAAATGATTCTTAATCTTATTCTTAATGCACAGCTTATGTAACGTAACATCGAAATTGTTGCACGACCGTTGCACTACAGTTCTTGATTGTAGCAATTGTAAAACTGTTCGATTGTTTTGTATTGACAGCAAAGCACAGGTAATCGATTTGGTAAGGTTCTATTTTGCAAAAGAAACAGCTGCAATATTATGTCATAGAATTAATTGGTTGTAGATATATTTTGGTTGTTTTATCTGCTATCGGTTTTTATATAGACTGAGTCTTTATGATACCTTGTGTGTGATGTTGTAATATTTGTAGGATCCTTTTACATCAATCTTGTTTCGAAGGTTAGGTATTCAATTTTAGCCTAGTCAAGATATAATATTTTCAACAAATTACACATATGATATATTGATAAATCACGCGTATGGCATTTAAGGTCTCTGCACACAGCGGGCGCGGCGCGGCGGGACGGGACGCCGACGCGACGCTGAGCAGTTGTAATGTACTAGATATTACGGACGACGCCACACAGAGCCGTCCAGCTCGACGCGACGCGACGCGACGCTCTGTGTGCAGAGACCTTAAATGCCATACGCACGGCTCTGTGTGGCGTCGTCCGTAATATCTAGTACATTACAACTGCTCAGCGTCGCGTCGGCGTCACGTCCCGCCGCGCCGCGCCCGCTGTGTGCAGAGACCTTTAAACTACTCATTAATTTTGTAAGTAAGTAGGTATTTATTTAGCTAAACTGCTAACTAAAACTAAATTTTGTTAAAAGGTATGTTAAAATTGATAACGTTAGGAACAAAAACAGATTAACTGGTTCCGGTTATGATAACGTTTCAGTTAATATTTTCCTCATTACATTTTTTTATCAATTGGTATTTAAAATACCTACCTACCTACAATATTTCGACAACCGATTGTTAGTTGGTAATTTTGCGATGTAGGTTCTTTTGTTTGTGCTCAATGTAGGTCGATTTTACCAATTTGAATAGTTAGCAATAATTAAACATGTTTGTATGTAGGGTGTTCTATTCAGCGGTAGAACATTCTACAACGACGCTGATTTTTGTTTTCTAGTACAAAATGTCTTACGCAATAGCATTGTCTTGCAAATTAGACATTGTTTGAGAAAAAATTAAGTATTGTTACCTAATGCAAAGTCATCGACTATTTTAAGTCCAACCTTGTCATATTGACTCGAAATTAATACCTAACGGTTTAGTTTACAATAATAAATCCTTTTACTCCGAAATAAATAATATAAAATATTTTTATTTCAGACACATTTGGCCCATAATATTATACAAATCAATCAAATATAAATTGAAATACTGACAACATCTTTACTTGAACACAGAAAATAAAAAAACTATATAGATTAAAAACTATAAAATATCTCATAATTCGGTGTGCCTATTGGCAAATGCCTCCTCCAACGATTTCCATTATTTGCTTTGAGCAACACTTCTCCAGTTTGGTCCTGCTGTCAATTTTATTTCGTCGTCCCACCTTGTTTGTTGTCTTCCACGTATTATTTTGCCGTTCCTTTGGTTCCATTCTGGGGTTTTCTTACTCCACTTCCCTATTTTATCGCGCATCGTAATGTCCTGCACACTTCCACTTCAGTTGATCGATTCGCATGAGTGTGTCGGGGAGTTTTGTCGGTTTAGTTTGATAAGAACCTAAATATCATGACTTTTTATAGATTGAAAAACCAGCTAAGTGTGTTAATTTTCAAATAAAAAAGCTGATGCATAATATAATCACTGCCCTTATAAAGCAGCGCGATTATATTCATCTGCCTACGCGCATCCAAACGTATCGTCAAAATCTGTGGACCCGAACATTGCCGAATTATATCTTGACAGCAAATCGTCTGCAAGATGACGTAAGAGGCGCTAAAAGTAACGCTTCGCCATTGGTTAGCGATGCGTTCTAATTTTGAAACTTTGTTAATAAACATCGAAATCCTCCGAAGGTTACTTCTAAAACCGTGAGCCTGTTTGAAAGGTGGTGTAAATGCGCAATGTAAGAGAAAGCGGAATTAAATGCAAGCAGAATATTATAATTTTTCTAGCAGAAAAAATATTAATTTTTGACTGAATTTTCTGCTTCCATTTTCATCATCTGCCTGCTTCCATTTTGACCACATAATAAAATCAGCAGTAGATACAACCAGGGAAATTAATTGTCAAGCAAATTGATCCTACATCAATTTGCTTTGTTAAAGCTATTTCATACAGTTGTCAAAGAATGACAGTTATGAAATATGTTTGTACGGACAATTTTGTTTCATTTTTACTCAACAATTCATATTCCTGACTTTACTTCGCATTAATTTATGAGAAAAAAAATCTGGCAAGTCTTTTCCCAACTATGTTAGGGTCGGCTTCCAGTCTATCTGGATATACAGCTGAATACCAGTATTTTACTTGAAATGACTGCCTATCTGACCTCCATAACCCAGTTACTAGGTAGAACATTACTCCTTGATAAGACTGGGTGTAATTCTTGGGGTTCTGACTACCCGTTCGACTGTCAAAGATCTACGAATGACAACCGGGACCAACTGTTTTACGTACTTATTTGTGACAACCATGTCCTAAATAAATAACATGGGCTATTATAGCTCTTAGGCAGAAAGCCAGGACTAACCACCTGTGCACTCTTTTCATACCAATGTAATTAGGTAGGTACCTAGGTATTTGTGATTATAAACCGTGCCAACATGGGCTGTCAGTACTAGGAACAGCTAAGATTTCTCGACACCGTATCTGGAAGATGCGTAGACGATCAATATTTATGTATCGCCTTAGTGTTGAAATGCGCAAAAACTTTAACGTAGCAAATGCAATGCTTGAAACAGTTTATTTATTAGTTTGTGATAAGAAATGATCATCCACCTCTGCGGGGTTTCATTTTGACTGTTCAACAACATTCATTGCGTTATTTATGTAATACGGGCTTCTGTCCGCAACTCCATGTCAACGCGCGTATTCTGCATACGGATAGGAATATCGATTATTCAATCCAGCCCAGCTCCTCAAGGAAGGCCAGCGACGCCTTGGTGTTACTGACAATATCACGTAGGGTACCTGGGTTACCGAAGTACTTCCTGTATGTGGCGACCACCGGGAAGTTTAGTAGCACATGAGCTGCTGTCTCGTCGTCCTCCATGCAGGCCCTGCGCAGCGGACTGTCTGTGACTCCTATGATAAAGAGGTGTTTATAAAATGACCCATGGCCAATTTTAGCTGCTGTAACTGTGCGTAGCTTTGTATCTATGGTCGGTGAACCTGTTTCGTGAGGCGGCACGTTATTGACGTTGTTGACCAGACAAATTTTTTGAACATATGAAGCAATATCCTTCAAAAACATTAAGATTGGGATTGATAGTGTGTTACGCAATTAGGATGCTGATCATGTTTGGATCAATCTAGAAAATTCCTTTCGCATTAAACCGATATTGGGTAGTGTAGAATACTGTCGATCCCGTATGTAAGTTGATTATTTATTTGGGATCACCAACAAAGGATACACAGATATAGTATAAATCACAAGAATACGAAAGGTTCTTTTTCATTTCTCATACTTGAAAAGTAAGCTTGAAGTTGATCCTGACCTGATCAGAGGGATGAAAACAGTACTTTTCGTCCCGTGAAAACGATTTTCCCTTTTTTTGTGAAATTTTTTAGAATGTCAACTTCATCTTAGTGTCCGTGAAAGTGTTAAAAAGATACACTACAGGTAGGGACCTATTTGGTTCAACCATTAATGATTCATTTCAATTAAAAGACGTAGAAATAAAGATTAATGCCAATAGTCAAATATGGTGAGATACGATTCAGTTTATTTCCTTCATCCAAATAGGATGAAAACTTCTTAAAACGGACGATGTTTATTGAATTTGGTGTAAACTGACTCATCGCTAGTTCTGACTGACCGCTAATTACATACGTAGGTACCTACAAAAAGCCTTTACGAGATGTAAAACCGTTATGTTAAAATAACCTTGAGAAATTACAGTTTATAGCCGAAACTACCTCATATCAAGTTAAAGTAAGCCGTATTATAAATAACAAGTCCAGTCCATTAAGTATCTAAATAGACTAACATTTGTACTGAATTTCTTGGAAACAACGCATTTTATCTTAACAGTTGTGACATTATTAACTACCGGTGTTAAAGTGTACACGTTTTAACTTAACAGCAGACTATTAATTGTAAACAAGAGTTAATTAACTAAAATGAAATTTAAAAGTGTTTTGCAAAAGATAGATAGATAGATAGAATACTCTTTATTATGTACACCATAAAAATTACAGATATAAATGTAGAACTGTTACATAGGGTGTCACAATGGGCGGTCTTATCGCTAAAAGCGATCTTTTACAGACAACCTTTACGAAGATATACGAGTAGCTTATAATCTCTTGGTTTCTGGGAGGCTGATCAACATCAACACAAAAATTAACTAAATGTTGTTAAACTCTTGTGATAGGTGCCAATCACTTGACAAGATTTGTTGACATATTCAATCCAACAGAGTTTCAGGAAACCTGGGGTTATTTTACAATAGGTGATGCTGTTTTTAAATATAATTCTTGCATCGTCCTAACAGCGCAGATAGTTGTAAACTTTAGGATTATCAGTGTGCATACAAATGCTGTATTAATTAATTAAATTGAAACAAGTCGCACTTAGGAACCGGTTTGAAGGATGCCATCATCGTCCAGTTAATTAAAATTGCGGGTTTCCGTCAGCATCACGATTAAGGAAAACACAGTTTTGTCGTGCATAATGTGTTTATTAATATTTAGCTTTCATGTAAGCGATAAAAGTGATCGATTTATTGGTCGAAGAAAATGGGGAAGTAACCAAGAGCATGCGTTTTCTTCTGCTACTTGGGTCATTTTGTTGTTTGTGGCCCACAGCGTAGCTAAACTACTCTAACGTCGTTATTTGTACCTTGCATAGGTACTTTGATTTTAATTTCTGGTTGGGTATGCTCAACTCAACTCCTGAGTCTAAAGAGTCATTACCTACTTACCTATTGAATCGTCCAATCCTTAATAGCAGTCCTAAGTATTCAGCAATGTCTTTTATTTTCACATTTACTTCCAAAATATTCGTTATACTAAGTAGTTTGGTATCTACTACTGCATTAACTTTACGCAACCAAACTCCACTCTAGTTTGAAATTCTTCTGCCTGATTAATTATCAATTCCGGCTTATGCCATGACCCACCCAAAAATGTTGCTCCTGTCTATACCTCCCTAATTCTGTGGTGAAACAGTGGAACGTCTTAATTGCGGGCGTGATACCGCGCCCTTGTGTTGTACAAACTTCGCGGTGCGACCGGCACGCGGGCGCGGTAATCTATCAATATCACTTACACCGCTGGAAAGTGTGGAAACCAACAGATTAGCGTTGGAAGTTTCAGCGTAGGTGGTGGAAAGAGGCATATGAATTCAGGAGTCGCATTAGTGGATATGAGTTTTGATGTAAATAGTCGAAATAATGACGAATGTTAACCAAATGTAAAGGGAAACTTTGTAAAAGGTGTTAATATAAATGAATCAGTAGTTTTTAAGTTTTATTTTTAGCCTTAATTTTTTGAGGCATCTACGGGAAGCCCGGTTAAGCAGGCGACAATTCCTAGGTTGACCTGCGTGATGACAATCACAAAAAGAAATTAAACAGAAGTTGTCCCTAAAACACATGACACAGATTTGATCAGACGTTAGAACTGCTATCACTGATCTTAGTACGCCAGGTGAAAAATCACGTAACATGATGTAACCGATAGTAGTTTTGATACAACGGTACCATTGTACTCTCATAAAACGAGAAAGAGGTTCACAGGTGATTGTCGCTATCAATGATTTATCGCAACTACGTCAAACTTTCCCTTTCAAAGACAGTAATTAATAATTACAATAATTTTAAAAGCTTTCAAGATCATTGCCCCAAGTTTTCAGTAGATACAAATACATCGCATGTCTGGGTTGTTTCAACCTGGCCACCATTAAGCGAATTGGCTGCATATGCTAAAGGCACGCCCGTTCCATTAATATATCGTGATACTCTTTAGTCTTTAATGTAATTTAGGACGAAACGATTACTCATTAGTAATGACTAAGGCTGATGATTAAAAGTGCTGTTATTTTTAGTTTGGGTCAGATTTGTAAGAGTCCCTTTTTAACTGTTCAGTCACGGTCTTTTAAATGTTTCGGCTGGCTGACTCAGATTGCTATTGTTTAGTTATTTCATTTTATCTTCTACGAGTATTTACTTAATAAAAATCTGAAATTCACTCACTGAGAGACAACGCACAGCGTACACCGTTAGGTCTAGAAGAATGAAATTTTGCACAAAATTTCCTAATACAGCGTGAAAGGTGTGGTTATATTGAAGGGTGTGGTACACACCGTCAAACTTGACCACGCATTTCTCATACATGTTGTATAGCAGAAGTGAGAACAAAGGAGGGATTTTTAAATATTCATCCCCTGAATGGGTTAAATAGGAGATGAAACTTTGTCGTCATCGTTATTTTTCATGGGATATCCATCGGGCTTACGGTTTGTGTTAAACGAATTGCGAACAAATGTTCACTCACTTCAAACTTTTCATAGATATTCTCTTTGCTCATTCTTACAAATTTATTTATTTGTAAGAATGTAGTTTTGCATAGTAGGTATGCTGTTCATATTATATATTTTTTAGTTCTATACTTTCTACCACAACATAATGGTGTATAAATTCAAATGTAATTCTTAACTAAGTAAGGATAATTAATTTTAAGATTCGTGATTTACAATAAGTCCAATATGAATTAATATTATTATATTATAGATTCTCGTGTTATATTGAAGCAAAATGGGCGAAAGTGTTGTATCTATCAATGTATGATTCAACAATGCTATCAACCGGATGTCAAGTCGGTTTGATGAGAATTTATTGCAAGTCGTCATCCGTTGTATGAATCGAATGATCATTCAAAAATTGATAATGTAATTAGGTAAACTTTCATTACAAGCTGAGGTATTTCTAAATTCCGACTATCATATCTCTATACGGTTAATTGTTTACCATTACCTTACCATAATAGTGGACTATGCGACACGTGTTTCTCTCGTATATGTAACCATAACATCCTCAGGTCCTAACAAGAAGCTGTCCCCGTTTCTCCGTCCGCGTGGAAATTGGAATATATTATCAAGTATCGATTCCATCACTGTATTTTCTATCAATGAAGTAGTTTCTTAATATGACTATAGTACCTTAACCACAATATCAAATCAATTCTAACACAATTTTATTCATCAAACATCAAACGACACATCTTCAAACAATTGACAGAAAAATAACGACGATACAATAATTCTAATGATGCATGAGTGGACATGTATTTATTCAGATTTCTTACTGTAAGTAGTTGTAATGGCAATCATTTCATTTGGTTTAAATTTATATAGATTATTTTCTATTTTGTGAATGTGAGAACGTTGTGGGCCTTTCTTTTTTTTCATGGGAAATTATCAAATAACTTCTCCCGCTCTGGGCGGAGCGGGAGGGCGTGTCAGACTTTTACTGACTAAAACCCACCCGTGTTCTTTCAGTTGCCTGTGTGCCAAGGCCACACGGTATCCCTTTCGGACAACCGCGCAACCCTGGCATAACGTTGTAGGCCTAGTAGACTGTAGATATGTTGACAATTTTCAATTTTTTTAAGTACACACTACCTACATAAGTAGGAATGGGTTTCATTTTGACAGTTCAACAACATTCATTGCATTATTTACATTGTTGAGCAGACAAATAGTAGTATTTTTCGAACATATGGAGCAATGGATAGGCAATTTGCTTCAAATTCATTCAGATTGCGATTGATAGTTACGCAATTAGGGTTGTTATAAGACCTACACTGTCCTCCCCTATTAACACTGTTATTTGAAAATATTGTAAAAGCCAATTTGTAAAATATTCCAATTCTGTAACATTACGATAACAGTAATAGCCATTTGTTTGATTTCCACATCATACAACACACTTTCAAAATATTACACGTCGTGCCAATAAAACACACAAATATAGCCTCATACACTTACGAGCATAATTTTGGCAATCATTACCATGATTCTCACGTTCGTCTCCTAATATCGTGGAGAAAGTATGAAAGTATAATGAAAGTGATGCAACGGGTAGTAGAGAACACTTTTACTGTTGCGAAGTAATAATGTATGAAATTGTTTGCCGATCATGTATGTATGATATCGGGTGAACCATGCTTTGTTGCAGTTGACTGGTCTGGGGAGTGAATCAACTTGTTATGGTAGCTTAGGTAATACAATGTTTTGTTAAATCAAGCTATCATACACTACTACTCTGCTACTTTCGAACATGAATTCGATAATATTTGGAATAGATGAAATTAATTTACAGTAAAAATAATTGTGAAAATAAAATACTTATTAGTAAACTCAACGTAACTCGTGATTAAGTCGAAGAGACAAACATCAATGACATATTGTATAAAAATCGTACAATATGAATAATAAATCTACATACTAGACTTAAAGAAATTGGAAAGAAATAGCAACCGAGCACTTTTAAAGCAGTATGACCCAAAAGAGACCGCGCTTACAAGTTATTTGAATCCATGGGAAACATAAAAAACAGTGTAATAAAATTCAGAAAAAAAATAAAAAATCTTTAAGTCCATGGAATCGCCGAAAATTTATAACACGATTAGATTAACTTTGCTGAATAGAAAAAAAAAAACCTAAAGTTACCCCTTTTCGTAATGTTTAATCAACCTTATAACTACAAATCAGATGTATTTTTCTTATTTTTTTAATAAATTAAAAGGCAGTTAGATTGTTCAGCGCAATTTGCTAAGTTTGTTTTGATAAAATGATTTAAATAATTACTATGTTTAAATAACCACCAAATGCGCGAGGCATCCACTCGAGCCGGCCGGATCATAGCGCCAAAATGAACAAGTAATACATTTTCAGTAACAAATGACAATCGACTTAAAGTTGTTTATCGTGAAAGCAACACACCCCTTTATTTTGCACCGATGTTTAATTACATGAAAGGCAGGCATCTATTAATTACTTAGGTACAAATTAATTAAGCCTTTTTCCCTTAAGAGACGGTTTTTTTCCGCTTACATCCAGGATACAGAAAAACACGGGGTGTGATAACCACTAGGTACCTACACCTAGTGGTTATCACACCCTGTGTTTTCCTTATAAACAATAATATTCTTTATGGCTTACTGTTGCCATCCGTATATAGCACAATGGGCGATAAATACGACAATATTCTATTGCTAGAACAATGACTGTAATTAAATTGTTTTGTTTAAATGGGTCTTTTGAAATGACATATACTTTCCTTTGCAAGACGTATTTGATACGTTATTTAATAGAATATTGTTTGGCGCAAATGAAGCTGAAATGTTAAATAAATCATCTTTATTGTAATTTTTACTTGGATTACAAAAACTATTTCATCATCATGGAAATACATCACCACTGCTCTCAAAGCGGTAAAGGGAAACATCGTGAGGAAACCGGCATGTCCTAGAACCAAAAATTCGAAGACATGTGACTTCTACCAACCCGCTCTGGGCCCGCGTGGTGGATTACAGCCCATTCCCTTTCGGAACATTTTTTTTTTTATTAAAAACAAAAAAAAAAAAACTTACGCCATTCTCCCATGATGGCAGAAATTACATACATGATAATTATGCAACGCAAAGGAAAAAAAAAGGGAGGAGTGGAACTCTGCGTCTGTGTTTCCGAACGTATACTCTGTCACCCAGACCTAGACTAGAGTCAAGAGCAACCATGATAGAGAGAACCATGGTAAAAGAAAAAAAAAAATGAAAATTATATGATGTACAGAATGCTACATGCTACCTATGCTGCGTTAGATCATATACTTACCTACTCAAATAAATAAAAAAATACGATGGCATTTTTATACGAACAAATCAAACGCTTAGCTTTGCATACCTACCCACTATCCTCAATAAATAAACTATGTAATGTAAATGCCCATACATAGTCGTTACAATTGCATGTATTACATTATTTCTCTCAAGCAGACACGATGACATAAGCCGATATAACATTATGCCCCAGATATTCTATTTTACATAACATTATGTACATAATTGTCTATAAACCTACATAAGTATTTGTAACCTTCACACATGTGTTTAAGGGTTAGATCAAGCTTATACATATGTGGCTGTATAGGAATTAAATAAAAATTGTTACATACAAGTCCGTATTATTTTAGTTTAACTTTTTGCATGTAAGTCCCATATTAAACGTTGCTATTTCTGTACAAACCTTGCCATATCCATACGCATTCTGGACCGGATCCTTCCATTATATGTATCGGTAAGCAAATACACAAAATGCATCTATTTCGATCGCCATCGAGGTACATCGCAATGCGTTACGGATATGATCTAACGCAGGAATGCGATGCCCACGTGCCGATCACGAGCCGAATTTTTTCACTTGACTGTACTATGTCTGTGCATTGGTTGGAAGCTGCGGAATTTGTACGGCTTCTACGAATATCTTAGCGTGCGTGAATACGTGATGAAGATGAAGATATGAAAGGAATCCGAGAGATGAGACAGACAATCATGCGTAAAATTAACCAAAGATTTCAGATTGATAAAACGTGACGGCACATTAATTACGTGAAATCTCGACAATTCGCATATTTTTCTTCTTTTCTGAATTACCGACGATTATTATTAGTATAACTTCTACTTAGCACGACTGTCTTGTTGTCGTAAGCGCGACTGTTGAGCGTTCCAGGATTCAGTTTCAGGGTCGGGCATGTCAGGCCAATCGGTGTTATTGGATTTTCCTATTAGAAAAGTCTTAGTAGCATCTGATAACTAGTCTGGATTTATGCTCGATTACATAACATACATAATCAGCCTATTTCGTTCCCACTTCCCAGCAATGGGCCTCCTCTCTTCGAGAGGGAGTGGGCTATAATCTACCACGCGGGCCCGATGCGGAATGGTAGCTGTCACATGTCTTCGAATTTTTAGTTCTAAGATAGATTCTATAGATGGTATAAGATAGGTTCTGGTGTCCTCACGATGTTTTTCTTCACCTTTTTGAGAGCAACGGTGATGAAATTATTTACACAGTAAACAAGCGCCTGCCTGGGTTCGAACCCACGACCTTACAACTCATAAGTCGGGGCCGTCACAACTGGGCCACCACTGCTCATGCTCGATAAATTATTCCCTATAATCGACTTTAAGGCCCAGAAATATGCCACAGATATTTTGAATAGCTTGCGTGTTCTATACTGAGCTAACGCAACGCGTCGTAAGTACGTCCAGCCAGTAATAGGACTCGCCCATCCAGGAGCGCTGTCCCAAATAAGACGCATTATTAATTTATTATACATAAAACAAGAGGTATTTTAATAAAACACATATACTAAAAGATCAATAATTAAATCATCTTTAAAAAGACATAACTTTACAAATAAATTTCACTATGTAATATATAAATATAATCTAAAATATTTACATATTAAGTTATTAAGAAAATGCTCTAATTTAACATATATTATTTCCAAATCATTAACACTAATCGTTTAGACGTGATCTTAAAATCATCAAAAGTCGGTTATCGTCACCTTAACAGGACTTTTTCGTAGGATTTATTTTTGCTTACCCCTTCGTAGAACACAAGCTTGATTTTCCACTAGATATGTTTGTTTTGAAACATGAACAGAACGAGAAAAACAAAAAAACAAGTTTTACGATTAATCTAATATTTACCGCGGCGACAACATTATCTAGTCCAAGGTCTTGATTACACAACATTATCGCTTCCTTGTTGATAGACAGATTTCTTTAAATAACCCGGTTTAAGTATTTCATAGTCACCATAATTACGGATATTTTTTTTGGTAAATTTTCCGTCTAAAGGCTCTGGTGATGTCACTGGTAAACTTGAACTTGAGTTATTATTTAGGTCAAGTTGAGAACTGCCTTTTTTGAAGTCGGTCAATATAATTTAGGTAGGTCGATCTTCCACCCTGTTGCTTATTTATTTTTGTAAATATAAATGACAATAGATTTGTTACAAAAATAAATCTTGTCTAATATATCTTGTTTTACCAAATCACCACTTCTGTATAAGTGGTAAATTCTTCTTCTTTCTCTTTATCTACGAGTACATATAAAAATCAATTGCTGTGCGTTAGTCTAGCAAAAACTCAAAAATGGCTCGACCGATTGTGATGAAACATTGGTACCTAAGTTGTTGTGTGACGGCGAAGTTTCCTAAAAAAATAAAAAGGCATTGCGACGCATTAGCTAGTTACATAAAAATTCTGCTCTATTTCTTCATTGTAAATTTTCTTATTTTTTCGACTATTCAGATTCCAGATACTGTGAAAGAGGCCCTGGATACGAGTTCATAAGTTACCTACGTTAGCCCACATTCAACCTAGTTTAGTATAAGAACGATTAAAAGAACAAGTCTGTAAGAAACCTAGTAATTAGTATCCAATTTCTTTTCGTCTAATCACATTACAAACCAGAAGCGGTGCCGGGCCGGTTTAATTACTACCGGAACTCTCGCATCCAGTAATTTTCTTCGGTAAAGTCTTGTAAGCTGTGTATTTTCTTCGGAAAAGTTTCGTCTGTTGTGTATTGTAGATCATAGAACATCAAAGTTTTTAGGTGTTTTATTTTGAGTTTCTGATCATATACTTTACATAAATAGTATCTTCATTTATATAATATAACACGAGTTTTCTTTTAGATTGGCCTTTTTTCTGTTGAATAATGACTAGAAAAGTCAAGTAGCAACTTGAATCAATGACAAAACAAAAATCATCAAGGCTCCCGCAGACAGGCGTGACGCGACACTAGTAAAACCATTTCTATGAAAACTTCATGGCGATGTCCTACCAGAATCGCGTCGCAGCGTCGCGCGCCGCGTCGCAGCTGTCTGCGGAAGCCTGTACTTAGTGATTGAGACACTATTCTTAGTAACGTAATCTATGACGTAAAATAATAAATAACAGTTTAATTGCTTATTAGACCATTAGGCTAGATTGTAATAAATTATTAAGAACTTTAGTTCTGTGGCGGTATCAACAACGCCACATGCGAACTACGCATCATAGACCTGACGTCACAAATCCTGCATCACGCTATCAGAGTTTACCGCGCGACTAGCATATATATAACATCCCGACATCAACCGTTGGGCAGTTGCACACCAGACAACACCCGTCAGGACGGAGGATCCTCCCTTTTCCAGAGAGTATGAGTGAATTTGACACCCTGTTCCTCATACCTCTAAAGTTCTTATTAACAAAACAAAAAACGAACAAAAAAAACTTAGTGATTTTATTGAGAACGGGAAAGAGAAACATAACTGGTGAAATGAGGGTAGTACCACCGCTGCGTAACTCTTGGGGTAATAGGTACAAGCGTGATGTTATGTGAGAAAGGGTTGCTATTAAAACCCTCAAAAACTGAACCGTTCGGCGCGCTTTTTGCTTGAACAAACTCTAATTGGAGCATACAACTTACAAATGGCGCGCTTCCTCGATCAGAATGTCTATCGTTTCATGTATGTATACAATACAATGGCCGCCAAGCGCATTACATGCTCCATTAGATAGCTCTCTAAACGAACTAATTCCGACCGTATGCATGATTTCCGTTCGGTACAAGTTGCGAATGATAAGCGGTGACTGACATGCGAAAATTGTAATGTAATCAATTAAAATATTGTCTGGTTGGTAATATAGAATGGTCTTTAAATGCTGGCAGTTGGTTGCTAAAAAACCGGGTTTTTTAAAGACAATACAATATTTTGTTCATTTCTTGGCAACAAAATTTCGTTTTGTACAGAAACTGATGGTCACAACTGATCAGCGACTTGATCAAGCTTTCAAAAACCAGGGCAAATAAAAAAAATTAAAATATACCTACCTACCTTAAGGTCTCTGCACACAGCGGGCGCGGCGCGGCGGGACGGGACGCCGACGGGACGCTGAGCAGTTGTAATGTACTAGATATTACGGACGACGCCACACAGAGCCGTCCGGCTCGACGCGACGCGACGTGACGCTCTGTGTGGCGTCGTCCGTAATATCTAGTACATTACAACTGCTCAGCGTCGCGTTGGCGTCCCGTCCCGCCGCGCCGCGCCCGCTGTGTGCAGAGACCTTTAATGTGTGATAAACTTAATAATGTATATATAGGATAACGATACAATTATAATATTAGATTAGGAAGTTAGAAAACGTGACTGATAAAGCATATTCGTCAAAGAATGTCAAAGAGGATCTCAAATATTTAGCAACAACTGCGATAATGCGTGTAGACACCCAGATTTAAGGCGCTTTACATAGATAAAGGCACTTTGTTTAAACAATTTGATAACCCCCCATCTTACATCTTACCCAACATTTGTTACTCCAAAAAAAATCCAATCATGATATTATTAGGGTTCCGTAACTTAAAAGGAAAAAAAACGGATCCCTTATAGGATCACTCGTGTGTCTGTCTGTCTGACCGTCCGTCTGTCTGTCTGTAACAGCCAATTTGCTCCGAACCTACTAGACCAATTAAGTTGAAATTTGGTACTCACACATATTAATATTAAAAGGTTGACTGGTAGACAATGCCTTGTGGCATTAAGTCCGCCTATGTATCACTATTGTACATGAAGTTTAAATAAATAAATTAATTAATTAATTTATGTGACCCAAACACGGACGTGTAACGTAAAGAAATGAATTTTGAATTGATTTATTTACGTCACACGTCCGTGTTTATAAAAAAATGTTTTGAAAACTGTACCGTGTGACATACTCGTATCATATCAAATGAAAGGGCTTATTGTGAGGATTTCAGACATTTTTTTTTTATAATTTTAAAATAGATATTTAAAAGTTATTTCAGAAAATAGATGAAAATTGCCCATTCCTCCCCTTATCTCCAAAACTACTGAGCCTAAAATTTTGAAAAAAATAATACAGAAACCATTTCTTGACTTATAGATTATAGAAAAACCTATAAGAAATGTAACACCCTTCATCGTGCGTGGTCCGACACGCACTTGGCCGGTTTATAAATTACTAGCTTTTGTCCGCGGCTCCGCCCGCGTGGATGTCGGTTATCGCGTAAAAAAGTAGCCTGTGTCCTTCTCCATATCTCAGGCTATATCTCTGACAAATTTCATGACGATCGGTTCAGCGGTTTAGGCGTGAAAACGTAACATACAGACAGACAGACGAGAGTTACTTTCGAATTTATAATATCAGTACATAAATATGACGATAATTTTGACGAGTTTTTGACCAGTCTTTGGAGTAGGTAGCTACTAAACTATATACATATCTTTTTTTCCCTATCTAGCTCGTATTGTACCACTGGAGGGCAAAGGCCTAATAATGAACGTTGATGTTCTTAATAATACCTACTTAGCTGCCTACTTTTATCTATAGTTTACCGCAAATAAACGTTTTTTCTTTCTTTCTTACTTAGTAAAAAATTATGTGCTCGCACCTACAATGTATTATTTTATTTTAGACCACTAGTAGCACCTTTTGTGCAAAATTATATGTATATTAGCACTCGACGAGCGTTGAGCAAGCAGGTCGCAAGGTCTACAGCGATGCTCGTCCTATGAACCGACACATACTAATGTGCTAATTATGTATATTGATCACCGAATAATACGAAGAGGAATGTGACGAAGTTAATTTTAAAACGTCGATCGATATTCATGATTTGAAAGGACCTGTCCCATCCAACAAGATAATTTATTATATCATCTCATTTAAATTTGGGCATTCCGAAGTCAGTAATAATATATTATAAGTATCAATATCTATGCAAAAAAGTACTTGAATTGTTATGTCAAATTAACAGCTTTTTACAAAATGCTTAAGAAAGTATATACTATACGGTACCTTTAACAAAACAATTAAAAAAAATGTTGTCTGTCGGTCTGTCTGTCGACCTGTCTGTCTGTTTATTCCGTCTAATCTCCGAAACGGCTGGACCGATTTGACGACGCTGGACGATTGACGGGACTTTCAGTGGTTGATAGCTGGTATTATAAGGAGTAACTTAGGCTACTTTTATTTTTTTGAATAAGCGAGCGAAGCCGCGAACAGCAGCAATTCCAAATAAATACCTACTTATTTAATAACAAAAACATCAAAATAGGTAATTGGTTTATACGAATTGCAATGAAAGACTAAAAATTGCATTTTCGTAGATGACGCGACGACGGGCTAATAGGACCTCCGAAATGACTGCTCACAGAATTGTACCGCAAGCTAATTAACAAATGCAATTATATTGTCCTTGTTCCATTTTAAATGAAAGTAGAAATTACTGCTCAGAACATACCCTAGTTAGAACTGCCTTAGTTAAACTGAAGTTTCATTAGCCATCACTTGAATCAGCAGGATCTACATTTTGTCTACAGTAGATCTGCCTAACAGTTTCGAGAAAACAATCCCAAATCGTCTACAAACGTTCCTAGCATTCAATTCCAATAGCCCGTAACTTTAAAATTTGCTACTAAAGTTAGCACCACCCTTAGGCCTGAAACTGCGTCAAGCGGACGCCATCTATAAATCCAATCTTAATTAAACCTTTCTTCTTCCCAGGCATGTCTAGAACAAGAGGCCCGCGTAGCAGAGCTCCGCTCCCTTGCCGCCCGCGTTGCTACCGAAACCGGCTCCCGAGCCCTGCAAGCCGATGCCGATGCGTTGGCTCGGCGACTGCAGCTGGTGGCTGGTGCCGTGCAGGCGTTAGCAGATCTCGGGGAGGCCAGGCAGCTGGCCAGGGCCAAGGCTCAGCATGCGAAGGAGAAGCTATGTGACATGAGACAGGTATGTTGAACGTACTGCTGAACTATTGTAGGAACGTAGCTAGGAGAAAATAATAAGGCTAGCAGTGGCGAATGGAGCGATGGATGTCTTTCTAAACATGTCAATTGTTTAACTTTTTAGGCAGATATTCGAACAGCATGTCTCCCTCTTTCCAAAATGTTTCCTTCGACTCTGGGATTATATAGATAGGTACGTATTTGCACCAAATACCCATGAGAAGTAGGCTGTACTTGTATAGAAATACCTATTGCCATTACGTTAAGCATCTTGGTCATTGCAATGTTTAGTAGGTATACTCGTATATTTCAATTGCAATAAAAGGTTTAGGTACTCTATTCTTAGCTGGGTATGTAACTTTTAATAAAGATTTTATTAATGTAACTATTTTTGGTTAAGTACCCCCTCAAGATTTATAGCATAGACATAAAATGAACAGCTTCATAAGATAAATTGTAAGGCACTGTAACGTGACCCCACGTCGTGATGGATGACTCACAGATAGATTTGTGATAGATCGATAGGTCATACATAACAAGTGGTAGATATCAGACTGCCTGGTTGGGCTAGTGGTCGCAAGCGTCTGCTCAGAGTAGGGTTCGATTCCTGGCTCGAACGATTTCTTTTTAAGTTTGCAGTAGCAGCAGCGAGTCTGAATTTGTGTCCAGGCAATGCCAATAGGCTTGCCTCCAATCTCATTGCTAAGGGAAACAAGAAATGCCTCTTCCAATATTAAAAAAAAAGTTGTAACAGAAATGTTTTTTATTTGTTCAGCTGTGATACCTTGATACCTTCACAAGGACCCCGTTATACTGCTCAGCATAATGCAACGTTTCCTAAACGGCCTGCATTCGGCCCATATTCGCTATCAACACAATATAACGGATAAAGACGAGTGCCTTCTTGAATTTATTATGAACATAACGGCAGTATTGATTGCCTTGTACTTTGTACTGCACATAACACTGCTATATGTTTATTGACTTGTTGTTAAATACTTTAGTTCAAAAGGAAGAATTGAAAAACAGTCAAATCGTGTTGGAATCTAATGAGATGATTTCCCAACTTGACAAATGCGACAAAAAATTAAGGGTCACGAAGGCTGGCAAACTAACAGATACAAAAAATAGTACCTACACTGTAAATCTAGAAGACCATTTTGATCTAAGAACCTCATCGTACTAACAATATTGAGTGACAATAAAAAATTAAAAAATGATTCAAGTAAGCTGATCAAAAGACTTAGAAAAGTATAAACCCTCCATAAAAATGTTTTTTGCAGATAACATTAGACAAGGTCAATGAACGGCAAAAAATTCAAGTCGTCGCGTTCTTATTGATAAATTGTAGCTTGTAGCAGAAATCAATTGTCACGCACAGCTGTCTAGATTCACAACTGATTGAACACGAGACAGCGTAAAGCAATGATTGAAAATCAGTTTCTTACGCAGATTTTGTAAAAAAATATTATCAAGTATCTGCATCAGTTTTATGAGTAAATCTTCCATTATCCTTATAATTTCCATATCCAAGCTGGACGGTTGGTAATTTAACAATTTTTTAAAATTAAATTGCTTGTTTTTTACAGGACCTAACCCCTGTACATGAAGATGGTGAAATAGTAGAAGATAAATTGATCGCTCTTCGTGACAACTTAATAGCTCTCGGCAAGAGCGAAGCAGATATCGCTCCAGCGAAGGCCGAGCTCCCAGACATCGACCGAGATGTGTCAGACGAGCACTCAATAGTCAGGATCCTAGAACTATGGCAGGCCATGTTCAGAGACACCTTCCTCCACTACCACCGGTTATCTACCGCACTAGTCAGGTCCGGAGACGCAGCCACAGCGCTAAGACTATGGCACGAATATTTAATAGATCTGCAATCGTTCTTATCTGGATCAGTACCAGCTGACTATGAAAACCTTACAGAGCATAGAAGGCTCTGTAGGGTGCATAAGAACCTACTAGCGTCACAGAGGTCAGTCCTGATGAACGAGAACAGAGAAACAAAGAACAGGGACTTAAGTGACAAGTTTGACACGCTAACGAACCTACACAATGAAACATTAGCCAGAATCGTTGAAAGACACGATGAAGTATGCACAAGGATCGCCGCCTGGGATGACTACAGAGAAGTGTACACAGAGCTACTCAGGTGGCTCAAAGAAATGGAACGAGAGAAGGAAAAGCTCCAACTCAGATACGTTCACATTAAGAGGATACAAAAAATACTGGCTAAGATACAGAATCTCTCAGACAAGGTCCCTGAAGGCAGGAGACAATCTGACAAATTGCTAAAAGACCTAAAGAAAGTTCTCGAATTTACTGAGGAAGCCTACGGTGCATCTGTAAGGATGGAATACGCCGGCATCGTCAAAAGAGTCGATAACTTACAGGCAAGTCTTGACACGTGGAGTGACTTCCTCAACAGGATACTCGGCTTGATAAATGAATACGAAAATCTATCGAACAATGAACTCCACAAATTATACTCAAAGACTCAAGACGAAATCATGTCTTACTCAGACGAAGATAGATTATCAAGGCCTCAACTTAAGAAGGCAATCGACAGGTACTCGGACTTAAGAACAAATATCGTGAAGACTGAAACACAAATTGAAGCTCTCAGCGTCATTCAAGAACAACTGAAGGAATGCCTGAGTCCTCAGGACATAAGGTTAGTGAACCAGAGGGTGTGGCAGCTGCGACAACAGCGTGCTGACCTCGAACATCAACTGTCTATCATCATCCACCGACTACAGGAGAGGTTAGAAGTCTACACGATATTCGACTCACGTGTCACACGATTTGTTGAATGGATCAGTACACTCGAAACACGACTCGAAGCCTCGAGCCAAAGCACGGAAATCGGAGCTATGGACCCTCAGGACCTCATCAGAAGGATAAACTCCGAGGTCCAAGCCGAAACCGCCTTGAAGGAACGAGAATTTGAATGGCTCACTGAAACTGGCTCTACTCTAGTCGACCTATCCAAGAAAGACGAAAAGTCTTACAGTAAAAATACATCTAAACAACTTAAAGACATACAAGAACGTTGGCATAAAATGCAAGAGACCGGAAGGTCGAGAATAGCTAAGATTAACGAACTCCTGGAAACGATATCTCAACTAGAAGAACGGCTTACTGAAATTAGGTTAAAACTACATTCCATAGAATCTAACTTATCTACATCTGTTGTATTAGAATACCTAACGACTAGGGCGGTTGACGAGAAATTCAAGGAGCGGGATGACATTCACAAGAACATAGAAAATGAAAGTGGAGAAGTAGGGGAGACCCTAAATCTCTGCGAGCTCGTGTTTAACGACCCTGACGTGCTCAAAGGAAACTTTGACCTCCGCAACCTTCACACCGGCGTAGACATCGTCGAAAAGAAATGGAAGAACATCTGCGAGATGTCCGAATCACGAAAGAACGCTCTCAAAGAAATTCGCAAATCCGCTGAACTAGCAAACTCACTGCTACCTAAAGTTGAGAAGAAGCTCGACTCAATAGAAAGGAGAGTGGAAAAGATCGAGACTAGGAAGCAACGCGGTGAGCCGGAAGACGAGAGCGTGTCCAAAGCTGTGATTAAAGACTTGGAGAGTATAGAGGGAGACGTGAAAAGCTTAGAAGATGCTTACAGCAGGATAGCTTCGGCCCGTGGGGTGGAGTTACGAGGGGCCGGTGCAGACGAGGCCGCTCGGCTGCGGGCCGCGGTGCGGCGTTGGCAGCGGCTGCGCGGGCGCGTGGACGCGGCCGGCGCCGACGCGCATCGCCAGCTCGTGGCGGCGCACGGCCGAGCGGTGGTGGCGCTCGCCGAAGCCGACGTTCGGCTGACGAGAGCGCTGCATCTCGCACCCACTCCGCTCGATAAAGTCAGCACATTGAAGGAACTGGACGTAAGTACCTTCCTTTTTGGCCAAATATACTAAGATGCACTGTCTACAATCATTTCGCATTGTCAAACATTTCACTTCTTAAAATCATTTACACGAGAAAATCCGTGAAAGATATGGTCGCAAAAACCATGCTTGGATAAAATCTAATATTTAAAAAAATACATTTCATAAGAATGTTGAAAGTCTCAAATTCATCTTGAAAGGATACATTGAAAATTTTTGCTAAATTCAGGACCAAAGTAGTTCTAAAATAGATGTATGTATACATGTATTGGAACTCCATCTCCTGTCTCCAGGGCGTCGAACAAGAACTCCTAGAATGCCAAGCTTTAGTAGAAGACGCAGACCGACTAGCAGCCGCAGTGTCCGCAGTGTCGGGAGTGTCAGACATGGTGTCAGAATACCGCGCACTGTTCGCAGACGTACGGACACGGCTCGACCTAGCAAGAGCTGAGGTCATCGGCGATGTGGATTCTGCTGTACAGGTATGGAATGATTATTACTTTCTTAGGCCCGCTTGCACCATAAATTAGTTAATGCGTTTAGTGCTAAACCTAAACCTATTTAAAACTTCATTCTGTGTCTGTCATGTTCAAATGATTGACAGAAACGGAACAATGATTAAAATTCGTTTAGCACTAAACGTATTTAGTGATTCGTGGTGCAAGAGGGCCTTAATGTGCTAACAAAAGGAAACTCAGTGATTTGTGAGCATGTCCAGTGTTTGGACAAGCTATTTCATGTCTTCGCGTTTCTTATTAACACATCACTGGCCCGTTACGAATTAATTGGTAAAACTTCACAGACTTACCGAATACCTATCTATCACATCTGTCAAGTTAAGACAGTAAATTCTGAAACACTTTGTATTTTACCTAAACGATGTGATTGGCATTCTCTGCAACTGACACACTTGTTCATCGTGGAAGTAAAGCCTAATGTTTGTGTCAATGTTCAGCAGTAATCTACACCGAAATTAAAAACCGATGTAAACTAACATGACGATTATCTTAACACAGGTGGACACCCTCAAATGGGAAACAGACGCAGCCCTCCAAGTAGACACCCTCACGTCGAAGGAGACCTACCGAGCTGAACTAGCGACCGCCGTTAAAGAGACCTCAGAGGCCTTAGACGCCCTCCGCCTATCCCTCCACTCACAACCCAACGAGAAAGCGAGCAGTGACGAACTTGCCACTGCCGCCAAAGATATTGCCAAAGCTGGTGCCAAACCTGGACAAACCTTGGAGCTGGCGAAACATTTGTCTGAACTACTCCTGACGGAATGTGATGCGACAGAAGACGAGGCCATGCTCAAAGAAGTAGAATCTCTATCCCTAACTTATGAAGACTTACTCAGCCAAGCGAAGAAACGGGAACTCCAAATAAATAACTTGAGGTGAGTTGCAATTCAAAGGTCAGAATGCACGCAATTATAGATCTTAACAATCTGTAATTATGTGCGATTTTGGCATCTGGTGTAATTTGGTCTGTAAGATTTGAATCTAACGGTTTTCTGCGGACATTTCATGTAGATGACGGTGTATAGAAGAGCTTTATGTGATCAAGTTTTTCTTTAGCTGCAAAATTTTCTGACTCTGTGTCTTTCAATCTGCTTTTCAAAGTATCTGCCCATGTAAATGAATGAACTATTTTTCTTCTA
The DNA here is from genome assembly GCA_947523025.1 of Dryobota labecula. Classification (NCBI taxonomy): domain Eukaryota; kingdom Metazoa; phylum Arthropoda; class Insecta; order Lepidoptera; family Noctuidae; genus Dryobota; species Dryobota labecula. The sequence continues at coordinate 2,912,072 of OX383286.1, read as the reverse complement.
AATTTTACAACAAATTCTTTGCTTTGGACCTTCCAACTATTAGATTAAAAGTTATTATTTTTTTCAGAAAAAAAAATTGTTTGGAACCTACTTATGCACAGTTTTTTTTTTTGTTTTTTGATGTTTACTGATGTTTTCTCTTGTTAATGCAAACGAAATAAAACATTTACAAATGGTCCTTTCAGTTGCATTTCCCTCTACTTCATTAATGCATTAAAATGGTATATTCTATTTCCCTAGCATATTTGATATGGTCCTTGCATTCTTTATTCCTGCATTATTACTTTATTTGTCTAATCTGCATACAGCATTAGTGTCATTATATGAAATGTCCTTTCAATGTTGTTATTTGATGATTGTTATATGGTAGCACTTATAGCACTGTTTGGCAACTGGTGAAGGGGCTTAAAGCTGTTATTAAAACAGTGGATACAGTATCGGTGACGTACGGTTGGCAACACAGTCCAAAATGGAATAAAGGACCAAAAAAGTAATCAATGGAAAGTTGAAAGAACACTTTGGTATAAATTTGTGTGGCTGGCTGTACACTACGTTCTTACATTTATATACAAATATAAAAGGTATATTATTTATATCAATGATTCGATTTCATGATTATAATATCAAATGGTAAACTCAGTAGTTGTAAATACAGTAAAAGACTGATAAATCTAAGTTATACTCAAAATGCCGTGGAGTGCACAGACTAGAACATAAAAACTAGATACGCCTTGATTTTACAGTGAAACATTATACCTGTCATAAAGAAATTGACTCCTTTCAAACTTATTGCATTTTTATAGTACCACTTCATTTAGTCCATTTTAAAACCATGTTTAGCACACACATTCTACTCTATGTCTCCCAACTTAAAATTATTTTTATCACTGTAAACTTTTAGCACTCAATGTACCACGCCGTAAGGCATCTTCCACCCTGGCGTATCAGTTTTATCGCAGGTCGTGACACGTGTGTAACAGCTTCCTAACCCGGCATGCTCTAAACACATGCGTTTTTTCGTCCTTTAGGTTGCCCCACTCAGCATCGTACGCGCTTACGTGCGAACAGTGAGTACTGCTTACCTAATATTTGTAGTTTTTATACATTATTCGGTACATTTCTGCTACTATGTTTTGGGATTTTTTTTAATGGGTTTTTTAGTTAGTTTCCATTCGGTGTAGATTTTGAGCAGTAGTTTTTTTTATATAACTTTAGTAGATGAAACTAAGAACTTTATTTTCAGGCCCGCTTGTACCACGAATCATTAAATACATTTAGTGCTAAACGAATTTAGAACATAGTTTTATTTCTGTCAATTGTTTGAAGTTGACAGAGACAAAATTACTTTTTAAATACATTTAGGACTAAACGCATTTAGTGATTAGTAGTGTAAGCGAGCCTTAAATTCAGTTGCACTAACAAGTTGTCCTATCGATTTTATATATTAATAATTACTGACATAGATTAGCAGAAATGCATACGACATTGCATGACGTGATATTAATCAGTATAATGGTAGTTATTTAAATAATTACACTTATTATTTATTGGTGTATTTGCACTGCACTTTACACAGAGTTTTATAATAATAGCTTTATATTTTGGGAAGATATATTATGTGTAGTTCTATGTTGGTTAGTTTGGTACCATTATTTTATAGCTAAAGTATATATATTTATGTAAAAATTGTGATGTTGGAATCCTAAGTTTGGTTAGATGCTAACAAGAAGCTTTTCATTTAAAATATAGATTTTTTAAATGTTCTAGTCAAAATACTTATTGTTTGTCCTCTTGGTGATATTTTATGCATTTTATTTAAAACAGAAATTAATAATGCTTAATAATCTCCATGTGATTGAAACTCCTATTTGATTCTTAAGTGTTGGGTCTATGTGGCGTTTACGATTTAAAGATTTTGGTTCTAAGTGTCGCAAATTCGAACCTACTTTTTCCTTAATACGTCATCTACACATCATACCTCTCCCACTCTAGCGAATCTGGTCGGCTGACGTGTCCGCTGTGCTCGGAGCGCAACTGGAAGCAGCTGGACAACGACCTCTGGCGGCTGGAGCAGTGGCTGCAGTTTGCTGAGGCGACTGACGACGCGCGCACCGGACTGCCCGAGCAGTATGATGCTTTGGAGGATGTTATACAGGTATTAAATGTTAAGATAGGCATAGGTTACTGAATACTGTCAGATGCAGGGGTGGGTCGCCAGTCGCCGATAAATGGGTTGTATGGAATGTCTGTTTACGCGCCTCGCAGGACCACCGCGAGTTCCTTCTGGACCTGGACTCGCACAAGTCCATCGTGGTGTCGCTGAACGTGGTGGGGGCGCACGTGGCGGCGCACGCGCGCTCGGCGGCGGCGGCCGAGCGCGTGCGCGCGCGCCTCGCGGCCGCCAACGCGCGCTGGGACGCGGCGTGTCGCAAGGCGCACGCCTGGCAGGCCACGTTGCAGCGCGCCCTGCTGCACAACCGCCAGTTCCACGACATCGTGGTGCAGCTGGTGGCCCAGCTGGCGGCGGCCGAGAGGACCGTGCGAGCGCGCGAGCCTCTGCGCCTCGGCCGCGCGCCGGCGGAGCTGCAGCGCGACTTCCGGCGGTTCGCGGAACTACGAGACGAGCTACGAAGGGCGGAACCCAGGGTGTTGGCTCTGCACGAAGCTGCAGCGCTCCTGGCGCCGGGCGCGGGCCCTCACGCGCGCCTGGCCGAGCTGCGCCTGCGCCTGCAGTCGCTGCGCAAGCTGTGCTCGGTGTACGCGCTGAAGCTGGGCGCGGCGCTGGCGCGGCGCCCGGCCGGCAGCTCGCACGCGCTCGCGGCCGCGGCCGCGACGCTAGCGCCACAGGTAACGACCAACGACACCACTAGGAATTATAACTTTCTACTACACGAAGGCTTATGGTGTGCCCACTTTGACGACAGTAACGCCCTTTCGCACCACAATTCAATCAATATATTTAACGCTGAAGTTAATTTGTCAATCATTTAAAGTTGACCAGAACTATATTTTAAATTCGTAAAACGCTATATCTAATAATCAATGGTGCAAATGGACCTAAAAGTAAATTATTATAGGTAGCGATGTTTTTTTTAAATTTAATAAAAACATAACACAAGTGTCATCATACCGCCTTTGTGTACTAGAGCAATATACTAATTACACCCACACTACCTAAAGACGATTTTACAAAAAGCCAATAAAGAGTAATTAAAATCAGAAAAAGAAACAAATCCTAACATAGTATTTTGCCTCACCCACGCTTCACCTGCCACAGCACAGTAACGGCAGACACTGAGCAAGCTTTGATTTTGTTAGAACACGAACTGTAACCCGCATTATAACTGTTACTGTAACAAGTTTAGTGACAACTGATATAGAAACATAGAAAAACCAGTTCAAATAGATTTGATGAGATATTTTGGTGATATAGTTGTATCCTTTGAATTTGAAATGCAAACACTACACTGATACATTATAATACAGGGTGAAATGGCTAATTGGAACTTTAGTAGACACTAAACATGTAATGATGTGGGCAGAATTATCTACAATCCCACTGCAAAAGACTTGTCCAATTTGGAATCTAAAATATTCAAAATCAAATAAGGTATGTTCAAACAGATACCTGAAAGATCTATAAACAGCTAAATTAAGATGACCGAATGAACTTACAATTACAAATATTGTAGCAAATTTACAAATCCCTGAGTAAAAGTAAAGTAACATAGATATCCAAGTTACACAGTATTCCGTGCAGTGTTTGCAACACGTAGGTCCTACCACAAAGTAGTCGCTTGGCACCGTATGTTGACGTATTTTGTTATTCGTAGCTTATGGAGGACGACGAGGACGAACTGTCGAGCTTGCAACTGCCGCCGCTCGACGAGTCACAGTAAGTACACGAGCGTAGTTATGATAGTAGCGGTTGATACACTTTTGAGAGTTGCAGAATTTTTGGAACATTTATTTCGTGTAAAATATTATTTAATGGGTGACATTTTCTGTCTATAGAAATTTTTTAAAGATGCGAAAATGAGATATTTCTAAACCATAAATAAAATACAAACAATGAAAAAAAAAAAAAAAAAAAAAAGTTGCACCTTGGTCATAAAAATAAAAATTGTGTAAAATAGTGTTAAAAATATTCTACATATTTTTTTTTATTGGGTAACCCCAATTTGTGGATTGCTTGTTGCACTTTGATACAAAATACAGCAATGAAAATAGATTTTACGTCACACCTGGCTGTACAAAATTGTGTACTTACCACGGGCAGTAAAAAAGAAAGCTCTCTATCGCATATTTACAACCCTCGCTTGCGGCTCGGGTCACAATTACCTGCGATTTCGAACTTTCTTTCTTTTACAGCCCTTGGTAAGTAATGTACTATTATTTTTTCTAGATTACTTAATTATTTTTTTAATTGTATTTTGAAGATTTTCAAAAGTGTATCATTGCAATAACATACATAGGTTTGAACGCCTAACCACCTCTTATTTTACGTAACAGTTTTTTGATGCAGCCTAGATTTATTTTTCTACTAATTTTTATTATTTTCCAATCAATTACTTCTATTTAGTGAATGTAATTTTAAAATTCCGTTTTTTAAGACTTTTTATCTGTGTTTCTTACTTTTTTCTATTTCCGTATATCACGATCACATAAATAGGTTCTTTTGCAGTTGAAGTTTATTATTGTTCCTACTTATTACAAAAAAAGGCTCACAAATCCAAAATCCGGTCCAACAGAGAAAAAAAAAAAACATTGGCAAATTGCCGACAGAAGTGAAAACCCAAAACTTTAGAATAACTGTTCTTTTATAGCTCATGGAAAGTGTTCGGTAACGATCGCGAACCTATGTTTTTCCCCTACCAAAAAGTGCTAACACGCCTAAAGAAGTTTTCATTTCAAAAAATTACTACAAGAATCGAAGGACAAATAATTTTTGTATTTTTTTTTACTTTTGTAAATTACCTATTATTTCTTTTGAAATGGCTAGACTACCTACTGAACTTCATCTGCAAAAGTGAGTGGAAGCTCACCAAGCCGGTATTGACAGTGTTATTCGGCTCCTCAGACCGGCAGCAGATGAAGAGGAGGCGGGCGAGGAGGGCGCGCTGTTCGGCATGGCGCGCGGCCTGCGCTTCGTGGGCCGCGTGGCGCGCGCGTCGCTGCCGTTCCAGGCGCTGCTGCTGCTGCTGCTGGGCGCGGCCGCGCTGGCGCCGCACGCCGGCTCCGACTGCCGCCGCAGCCCGCTGGCGCTCGACCCCGTGCTGCGCTACCCGGACGGGCCCCCGCCGCTGTGAGCTGCGCCCACGCCTTCCACACATTCCCGCTACGTTACTTAATTATTAGCTAGTAAGGACTGTTTATAAAACGTCGAAAATAAAGCCTTTGCATTGATTCAGCTTCTGCTTTTATTTTACATACTTCCTATATACACATCTTACATATACAATTACTGACAATGTTAGTAGTTCATCCACAAACCTGCACTGTTCACTGTTCAAAGCTAGAACCTTGATATTTTATACCTATTGTAACTCTCGTCACAATACAAAATACACACATAAACACTACTCTTCCCTTTGAACTTTCAAAAAAGCCTGAAACAAATATTAGATGTTAAAAACCAAACAAAATCATAATAAAATGAAATGATGTAAGCGCATCACTTCATTTCAGAACGGCTGGACTAGGGCTTCCATTACGTAATTACGTAATTACGCAATTACGTAATTACGGACAGATTTTAGAAATCTCACAAATACGTAACTGAAGAGCTGCAGTCCGTAATAACGTAACTATAGGATAATATTAATTAATTTAGGTACCCATTTAGTTCTATAGTTTCTGCCTACTCCATGGGAAAAAGGCATGGGTTTATCTGTGTATTTACAATTTACCTTAATTTAGTTAACCTACAACTTACATTATGACAACACCAAAACCCTTTCTGTGGGTATCCCCCGAATTCCCGGGGTTTATTTTATAACTTCCAATTTGAGTCCGCAAGATTTAATTTCTTAGTCGTACAGAATAGAGTTCATTGTTGACCAATCGGGAAACGAAGGGAATCCCCGTTGGTTGTGGATAGTTCGGTACGTAACACAATCAAAGTTTATAAGTGTTTCGCAAGTATTTGATCTACCTCGTAGATAATAAAGTTTAATATTGTGGATTGAGCAAGCTAAGGGAACTCCCTACATTTTTCTTTACTTTCGTGAATTTAGAAACAATCTCAATACTCGGTACTCAGTCGTCTTACGTACACCTGCGAGATACTGTCCTGCCTGGTCTAAGCTTATTTTATTGACTTTTGTGATTTTGTGTATGTGCCGCAAAGTTTGACGCTTGGTTTTCAGAAGCTTTTCATTACAAGTTTCTAAGTAGATATCACCATACACGAGTAGAGATACTTCAACGAAAATGTAAGTACCTATTTTAACATTACTTTACTTGTCTACTTACTTTGTTTCTAGGGTATTGTGTGAGAGTTTATACATATAATTTAGTAGTTGATTTTATATTGTTGACGGCACGGTTGGCGCAGTAGTTGAGTGATTGGCTGCTGCGCTGCGGGTCACGGGTTCGATTCCCGTACGGAACAAATATTTGTATGACCTACAGATAGGTGTTCCGGGTCTGGGTGTCTTGTGTATGTTAGTTTACATGATTGTGAGTGCACCCACGATACAGCAGTAATTCCTAGTGTGGTGCGACGTTTAAAAAAAAAAAAAATATGTGCGATTTTATTTTATTGTTGCTTGTTAGATGTCTGTGCAAATAGACATTGATTATGAGTTCACGGTACGTATGTAAATGTATCCCGTTTTAAGTGTAGTGCCTAACTATAGATGCTATTTATATGTATTACCTAACTATTCAATTATGAAATATTTATATATTGTTTTAGGTCTGCAGTAAAGAAGACTATTTATAAGGAGTTTTTGAACAAACGCACACAATCAGCTATATGGGAACACTTTTTGAGGGCTGAAAATGGGCAAAGTGTCCAATGTAAACATTGTCAAAAAAAATTGAAGACTCCTGGTGGTGCTACTGGAGCACTACATACACATATGCGTGCTAAACATATTGGCGAGATGTCACAAGAGCAAGATGCGCAAAGGGCAAGTACTTCATCGTGCTTTCAAGCAAGAAAAAGTTTAGAACCTCCATCGAAGAAAACTAAACTAACGGATTACTTTTCCACTGAGTATTCCTTGGACGTTATAGTGACTAGAATGGCAGCATTGGATGGCATCCCATTAAGCAAATTTTGTACTTCTGAAGATCTAAGGTATGTTTTCAAAAAATCTGGCTATGATCTACCGAAATCTCCTTCAACTATTACCAAAATTGTCCTGGAACAGAGTTGTGCCATAAAAAAACAATTAATAAATCAGTTTAAAGATATGAAGTCCCAAAAAAAACGGTTTACTATAACGTTTGATGAATGGACCTCTACCCGGAACCGGAGGTATATGAATATAAATATTCATAATAAAGACCTAGAACCAGCTAAATATAAAAATTTAGGACTAGTAAGGATAAAGGGTTCAATGCCAGCTCACGTTGGAACTGTACTGTTAGAAAATCATCTAAATGACTTTTATTTGAAACTTGAAGATATAATTGCATTCACAACGGACGGAGCCAGTGTTATGGTTAAAATGGGCAAAAATTTTGATGGTCACCATCAGTTGTGTTTTGCTCACGGAATACAACTTGCAGTGCTGGACGTATTATATAAGACACGGAAAAGTACAACTACTGAACCAGAACTAGAAGATGAAGCTTCAGATACTGACACTGAAGAAATTGAAGAAAACGATGGCGGACTTTTCATAGAAGTACCTAGAGTTCTAGAACCAGAGTTTCTGTACAAAGATATTATAGTAAAAGTAAGAAAACTTGTTAAATCATTCAAAAAATCACCACTGAAGACCGATTTGTTGCAAAAATATTCTTTACAAGAGCAAGAGCATGGTAAAAGCCTCGATCTTATACTAGACTGCAAAACGCGATGGAACAGCTTATCAGATATGGTTGGACGATTTCTGAAATTGAAATCAAGTTTATTTAAGGCTTTATTAGACTTAAAATCAAATATAAGTTTCACAGACACAGAAATACAAGATCTACATAACATTCATCATAGTTTAGATATAATAAAAACTACAGTGATGGCATTGTGTCGCCGTGACTCGAATTTGTTAGCAGCAGATGCTGCGCTTCAGTTTATGTTAAATAAGCTTGATGCTCAGTCCAATGGGCTCAGTGACAAGCTTGCTGTATCCCTTAGAAAAAGAATAAAAGAAAGGCGAACAAATGTGTCTGGTGTCTTGCAGTATTTGCATAATAATGAAGAATATTATAAAACCGAAGAAACAGAAACTTTTACAAAACCGACGTCGGATTATATTAGAACATATGTTGCAAACTTATTAGAAAGGCTCAAATTTACACCGCCTACAAGTACACAAATGAGTTTAGATTCCGAAGCAGATGACAATGATGCTAATGATGGTTGTGGCGACGAGTTGACTGTTGCACAGCAACTAGAAAAAGAAATACAGAAAACTATGTCTACAGTAAACAAATCTGGAGTAAACACAGATCTTGAATCCATCATCAGAGTTGAAATGTGTATCTACGATAGCACTGGCGGCGGTCGTGAAGTTTTCCTAACAGCAGCTTATAATTATTTACTATGTATAATGCCTACTAGTGTTGAAGCAGAACGGGCATTTTCTTCTGCCGGCTATCTTTGTTCTAAACTAAGAAGTTCCCTTGGTGACAGAACATTGCATTCGTTATCATTTATGAGATCATATTATCAAGAACAAAGATTGGAAAAATAACCATATTTTATATTGTTTCTTACTTTTAAACCATTTGTACATGTTTTGTTTGAATTGTTGATTGAGTTTAGTCAAAATCAAAATCGTCAATCAAATCAAAATATTACATTTTGATTTGATTGACGATTTTGATTTTGAGTTTAATTTTAAAATTATCATTTTAATCTGTAATTTACTTTTAATTCCTTAATATTATAATTTTTTTCATTTGAAGTTGTTTGATTTTTTACTTCTAAAATACGTAATAAGCCCAGAATTTATCGTGCTTTAAAAAATCAAAACAGTTAAGTACGTAATTACGTAGTTACGTAATTGAAGCATCAAAATGCGTAACTAGTTACGTAATTAGCAAATCCGTAATTTTGGAAGCACTAGGCTGGACCAATTTGACAAATTTTTATTTTAAAATAAAAAAATAAAAAGATAAAGAGGAAACTTGGGAAATGCAGAAAAACTGAAAGTACATTTTCTATGAATGTATGAATTATTGAAATTTAGTGAAGACAACGTCAGACAAGTCATAGCTGACCGTTGTCCTGACATTTTGTTACTACAAACTAAGATCGAATTTTAAAGAAATGCTTTGAATCAATTATAAAAAAACATTTTTACCGTCCTGAGGACCTGTAATACATTATCCGGATAAGCTCCATTTCTACCAAATAAATAAGCAAATTAAACAGACGATTTAAAATTATCTGCCAAGTTATGTTAGGTTAATGGGAACTTATCAGGAGGTGGCAAAACAGGCCACATACACACAAGCACTGCACTGCAACGACAACAATAAAGATGAGTGCACCAAGAACACATAAGTGTAACTGAACATAAAGACCTTACTAACATTAGGGCTATGTCTCGTGCGAGTGATTAGGACACAAAGTAAGGCCCGTTTGTACCACAGATCACTAAACACGTTTAGCGCTAAAATAATTTAAAACGTCGGTCGTTCGGTTTATGTCAACCGTTTGAAGATGAAATTATGAGTAATGATAACAGAAAAATGGTTTAAATATGGTTAACGTTAAATGTAAATAGTGATTTGTGGTGCAAGACTTGGTAAAAAAGACTACAATTTCATGGACTCACTAAGACAAATAAGGGTAGCTGGTTCTAGTCCTGATGTAGGAGTGTCTCCGTCGTCTGCGGCGGTGCCAGTTGGCACAGTAGCTGCCCCCGGCCGCCGCGCCCGCGCTCGTGCTCGAGCCAGGCTGGAGCTCTTCATGGCTCGAACCGGGACTCGGCTGAAAAACAAAATGATGACTTGTCTGTGAAGATCTCTCTAAATGGGTGTCAACTGCAGCAGACATACTATGGCCCGCTTGTACCATGATCTCTAAATTAATTAATGCTAAAATAATCGTGCTATTTTATTCAATTGTTTGAAGTTGACAGAGACAGAATGATATTTTATATACGTTTAGCGCTAAACGTATTAATATACTGGTCAGCAGGAGCTGTGCATCTGTCATAAGGATCTTTAGAACCGTAATAGGTAGCCAGTAAAAATTGATAGAAGAAACTGTGGAATTAGACTATACCCAAAGTCTCTAATTCAGATAATTTATGTAAACAAAGTAATGTCAAGAAATGTCACTGTCAAAATGACAGGACAGTGGTACAAAACATTTTATCATTAAATGTTTTTGTAATAACAATCGATAAAATTAAAGTGAGTTAATTATATGAACTATGCAAATAAAATACCGTTGCCAAACAATGTTTTGTGTAGTGTGTCGGAGACACGGTATATGATCGTCATCGCCTTTTTAAGCCCAGTGCTAGACGTAGGCCTTCCAAAATCGATTTCCAATCGAAACAGTTTACAGCCGTTTTCATCCAAAATATGCCTAGATATGCTACGAGTACTTACACTAAGAATTTATTTATAAGAGTTGTAATATTAGTGTTGTTGAAGATGTAAAAAGTTGAAAATGTTTGTATCTCCTGCATTGTTACCAGTATCATAAAATATTTCATACCAGAAAATCTCCTTTTATTAATAACTTTGTTTAAAATCGAAAATTTATAATAGTACATTATGATACAAGTGTGCTGTGTTGGTCATTGCACTCGAGGCGGTATTAATCGCGCGAGTCGCAGACGAGCGCGATAAGGGAGCCGAGTGTGTAATGATTAATGCACACGCGTTCCATACGACGTTTTTCAACACACTTGCGAGGAAAAAAACAGACTTGTTGTAAAAACTTATGCTACAATAACATAAATAGAGAGATGATACATTTAGATTTATAAAGTTCAACTGACCTTTGTTGCCAGGTACTGACTATCCGGACGTTTTTTTTAACAACTGTTCAACGTCGGTTGGTCACAATACTTTAGATTTCGTATTTTTGATAGTAACATAAACAACACAACGAAAACGTTAACATAACAAATATTTATGGGAAATGGCGCGCTGGTTTTGTATTTTTTTTTCCGCGCGCCCCGCTTGCGATGCGCGCGCAGGTGTAAATAGAGGCACTGAAAAACCGCTAAACAGCCTTTATAAAAAAAAAATGTTTAGTCTGATCGTAGTTTAGTTACTATGGAATTGGAAAGTACTATTGGCATAGTGAAATATACATTAGTTCAGTGAGAATCCGCAATAATAGAACGTCAGTCAGGATCTTTTCCGTTTGGTTCCGGGAGGGACCACGGACAATTTAAGGTAGGAGTGAGGCGTATATATCGTAACAGCTAAATACAACAGGTATCACAAGATACCAGAATGTAACTGTGACAAATAAACTGAAAAATAAAGCTTCTATTCCACGACGAGATAACAGAATCCATCCAGTCACAAGCTTTTGTCTATTCATGCTTATGACAGTTACCTTAGTTAGAATATAGATAATAAATGTTACTGTTACACTGTGACACCCCTGTTACATCGTCCGTCACAAGCTCTTTCCTTTTCTCGCATAGGTGTAACACCATAGTTAGAAAGAGAAGTACCTCCGTGTATTATAACTGTGCAGCTGTGGTAACAGAGAACACACAATAGTTTGTTCCCACATAGTATGAAATAACAGCCTGCTATTTTGTAACATGTTTTTGGAACGGTTAATTACGTGGAACAGAAACAGGCGGAACAGATATGGGATTTTACCTGTTACAACCCACTCCTGATTTAAGATAAATCAATTTTAGTTAATTTTGGGACCACAGACAATTAAGACTATTAAAAAAAAAAAGTGAGCGCGCGGATTCACTTTGGCATGAAGTTTCTTGAGTTTCTTTGACGAGATTAAAAAAAAAAAAAGCGCATGTTTTCGACTAGTAAACAGTTATCTGTGGCGTTACAGCACTCGTATGGTAACGTAAAGTAAAAAGCACGCGTTTTTAATACACTGCATTATGGACATAAAAGCGGTTCAATAAGAGCCACTTTACGAGCAAGTGTGTTGAAAAAATAATTACGGTATGATTATTTTTTAATTATTATTTCTTAAAATCAGTTCTTAAAAGAAAATGAAACCTCTTTTTTCGGCATTTTATGTGAATTACCATTACGAAGATATTTTTTTGTTATATTATCCCCTTTGTTTACATTAATTATCTGAATTTGAGACTTTGGGTATAGAGCAATCCAATTTAGCATTTATTCAATAAACATAAGTTTTGACATTGAAATAGTAAAATCAAGGCGTTATTTTAACAAATATGGCATTATTTCTCGAAACCAAAGTATGATACAGCTGCACAAATATAATACTTTAAAGAAAGTGAAGGCGCTTCAGCCGAACATTATTTCAGGAAACCTTGATTGACTTGAAATAATAATATATTGCGGGTAGTCAACAGTAGTTAATGAAGTTATAATGTTCATCATGGATTAATATACTATGTCCATCATCTCATGTAACCTAGCTAGGACGCCAGACCAGATTCACTTCTGTAATTTGTTACTCCTTACTTTTACGATTGACCCCATTTGTAAAATTATATTTATTAACAGCCTGTACCACAGTTTTGAAATAAATAAATAAATAATTATTATATTATCATCATATTATCGCAGGGATATGATGATAATATAATAATAATTTATTTCAAACTCCCACGATTTTATATTTGTAGTACTTACCATTACCCATTTTTATGTTATACGAATAATAACTCGGTATACAGTACAATACAATTTAACCCTTTCAAGGAACCGCCTCAGAAACCACAAATTAGTGTATGGTAAGTATACCTTACCATAACTATATATAGATAACAAAAGAGGTTGGTAATACAAATTTCTTTTAAATTAGCTAGCTAAACTCCGCAGACGCGATGGGTATCGATGTATAAACACGACAAAATAACAAATAAAAAGATTTGATGTATTTTTCTGGGTGGTCAACGACCGCTGTACGTGTTGTTACTTGAAATATGAGTTGAGAAAAACAGTTTTCTTATTATTATATTTTATAGTGTTTAGATATCGATAACCATCACATCTGTGAAGTTTACACACAACAAAAACAGATTTTTTTACTGATAATTCACGTGACTACAATAACTGCGGTAGATAATCCCACAAAAAAAAAACATCAAATTAATATAATTTTTGTTTTATCATGTTTAGATACACCCATCGCAAGTTTAACTAGTCCATTTAATATAGCCCTGTTTATCAAAAATGACATGAGAGTAATCGTGGTTTTTGTACAGTTTCTATTCACTAGATGGCGCTTTACTTTTACGTCACGTTCCTGAATCGCGGTGTTATGATACTCCGCCGTCGAATGACCCTCGTGAATTTCTGAAGAAAATTCATACTTACCTGGCATAGGGGATACCGTGATCATTAAGGCGGTTCCCCCAGGGCGAGGCCTTCCCATTGCACTGCGGTTGGGTTGACCCCTGCGATTATCCCTAATGTGGATAACTCGGATGCGTAATTTTTGGTAGTGGGGACTGCGTACGCGCCGTCCCCTCGGAATTCCCTTGAAGAAGATAGCTTTGACAAATGGTTAACTAGTGCAAATCAAAATCACAATAACCCTCAAAGTAAGTATGTAACAGACGCCAGCAGGTCAACCCACCCGAAACTGTCAAATTTTCGCAATCAACCTTGAATCTTATACTGTAGTGATAAAGTTGAAAATCTATTAAATTTTGACAGATTGTAGTAGCTTGATGTGCTGGCGTCTGTACCTAATCATAAATAGAATTGAACCAGGCAGGGATTGTCATGTCTGAGTCTGTCACTATACTCATGAGGGTTCAAGGAAGGAACTTTTTTCTATTGGGCACACACAACTCGAACTGTAATTAAGCAGATACTCCACTACTTCTAATCAAGTAGGGCGGTGCGTACCCAGATAGTCATCGAAAGATTCTTTATGCAAGTAATTTAGCTAGGCATCTTCCACAACAACGATGCGATGCCATAGTTCCCACGTGTGCAATGAGCAAAACGTTTAGTCGACATTTGACAGATTCTACTTTTGACATCATAGTCTACTATTGACAGATTCTACATATGACAGATTCTACATATGACAGATTCTACGTATGACAGATTCTACATATGACAGATTCTACTTATGACAGATTCTACGTATGACAGATTCTGTATTTGACAGATTTTGAAAAAGTGAGACAAGTAACGGACACCTTGTGGAATCAAAAATAATACTGTTATATAGTAATCACTATATTTATTGATAAGCATAATTTGTTTTTATAACTAGTATTAAATGTTTGTATTATAGTACTAATATTTTTAGAAACAGTCACAATTACCAAATTAACGTTAAAATTATTTTTTTTGTTAACATAATTACGTATAAACAATCACAGTGAAAACAGTGGAAACGTTATTAATTAACAAGCAACAATCATTTTTATAAAAATAAAAATTACAGGAGCAGTTGTATATAAATTATTTTCTTAAAAAAATCTTCGACCGATATTTCATCGCTTTGAAGTTTCTTGACAATTTTGCTGTATTTTTTATCAAAGTTAATGTCGCGGTACCGACGATTTTTTCGCACAGATTGGAAGAGGCTATTACGAAGCTTAATATTGCAGTGGTGGGCTTCTTTACGCAACTTTTGGATAAAATTGAACAGGCTTGGTCGCTTTGGGATTAGGACGTTAAGTCTGTGATGCCATCCTTCTAATGCATTGTTCGTTCGATGACGTTGGTTGGCACAACTTAAAATTGAAGGACTCAAACTGGACCATTGCCTCTTGTAATAATTACTGAACTCTTGCATTTTATCGGTATGAACAGATTCCATTTTGTCCAAAATCAATTGACGCCCCTCTGAAATGTACTGGGCTGGTAGTAAAGGTAGGATGGCAGCCATTCTTACAATTCGTCTTTCTTCACTAGTCCTATTTACTTTTATTTCTTTGGCTTTCTTCCACACAGCTTTTTGATAGTGATTCAAAATCTGTCAAATACAGAATCTGTCATACGTAGAATCTGTCATAAGTAGAATCTGTCATATGTAGAATCTGTCATACGTAGAATCTGTCATATGTAGAATCTGTCATATGTAGAATCTGTCAATAGTAGACTATGATGTCAAAAGTAGAATCTGTCAAATGTCGACTAAACGGAGCAAAATAGCCTCAGCCGGTTTTAATAAAGTAACCCTTGAGGGTTACATTAGGAGAGTCGATTATGACTGCATAAATCGACACAAATCTACAGTATATTATTTTCACTGTGTGGCGAATTTAATAAAAGATCTCACACAGTGCCTAATTTATATTAACGAGTTCCGCTACATATTTTGTAACATTCAAATTCTAATTACGTACATAATAATTATGTAAAATTTAATTGTATCCGAACGAAACTATTACTTATATACATTTAGCCGTCGGAAAAGAGGACAAACATTTTCAATACCGTTCCACTCAGGTGTTTTGCGAAAGCGCCATCTGCTCAGTACAAGTGGAACTTCTATTAATTCGCACGTGCATGAATGTTGCGTTAACCCTAAACTTTCAGTATAGTATAAAGTACTCTGTGCCTAAACTGCTATGAGTAACTCGGACTAGTCTTGTTTGAACTTGTTTCTAGTTTAGGAGCTTACAACTAGGGGGTGTTGTTGAAGCTTTAATACAGTTCAAAAATAGTATTTTGTAGCTGATTCGTGTTTCTATTTTACATTTGAAGTTCCAATGTGTTAATTAAAGTACTACCCCAGACATTATTAATTGAATGAGGAAACAAACACAAAGAAAAAAAAAAAACTATATTGAAAATTCCAAAGAATAAACAAAAGCTGCGCTAGAATTGGCTAAGGATAAAGTATAAGTTTGCAAGTTACGGTTGCCTCGTTGGTTCCATTACAAATTTATCAGCAGCAGCCCGGAGTCGTTACTCGCTAGTTGGGATTTCTGTCCGGTAACGGCTATTACATGGAACTTAGGCCGGTGTTCACCAACATTTAAATCAACTGTTTAGATATTTAATCAGTTGTTTACTCAAAATTTCATAGGAAATTTGACATAAACCAACTGTTTAAATACCTAACCGGTGGTTTGAAAGTTGGTGAACACAGGCCTTAGTTAACTTAGGCAGGTACTTAATTTATAACTGGCCAAATGTTGGTGAACTTTACATGATAGCTGCCAAGGCAGGCAGAGGGATTTGAGGGATACTGTAGTGATGTTGTGTTTACAAAGGAGATCACTCATTTAGTAGGGCGACTCGGGCTAAAAAAAAAAAGTTGGCGGCCAGGAATGAAATACATTTTATTTGAAAGGTTACAGGAGTAGAAAGAAAATTGTATGGTGACAACGTTATAATTAATTTAGGGACAAAGATATAGAACGGTCTTTAAAAAATAAAATCGGGTTTGTTCGAACACTTTAACTCGAGAACGGCTGGACCGATTTTCATGGTTTTTGGTATTCATAAAATAACAAAATGGAAAGAACATAATGCAACGGGCGGCCTTATTGCTTGGCAGTAATTTCTACCAGGCAACTTTTGGGTTAGGAAAAACAGCTAAAAAAATATACATTTTGAATTCGATCCCTATTTTTTATATTTTATGATTACAACACTGCTATCTACTAACCAACTAGATATATATAATAGGCGTTGTACGGATTATAATAAAACAAAGAAAAGGGTACAAAAGTATCAATTTATTGTTTTTTTTATACAGTGATCTTACATATTATGCTCATTATCTTGAACGATAACATAATCTAAAAAACCTGCCGGTGTTTGTAAGGGCTCATCTAGATGTCTAGCCAAGCCGAGAAACCAAATAATTGACATGGTATGAGCACAGCAGCCTAGAGTTTTTTTGCCAGTAAGACACGTACAATAATATTTTTTAATTGCATTTCTGCCATTTTCCGTATAATCTGCCATAATATAAACATAGTACGTCCTGGCCCTCGAATGTCGCGATTGAATACGACCTCTTAGAAGTCTCGTTGTATTATTAACATTAGGCAAGTTGATAATATTAGGATCATTATACAGTTCAATCGTGTAAACCCCGTCTCTGATGTGCTCGCCACAGTATGATCGGGCTAATTTGAGCTGATAAGTGCCCAAAGCAAAAAGAATACAATCTTCTTCATTCAGACGAGGAAAATCTATTAGTTCTGGGTCATCAGCCGTCATTCGTCGGAATACAACTCTTTGCCTGTTCATATTATTTTCTATGACATAATCGGCAAGATCGTTCTCTATATTTCGCCTGTGTTGTATGATTTCCAAAAAGTCTTCTGCGTGTATGCTATCTATTATTGGTTGATGGAATGCATTGACGAGACTGGCTGCTACTCTAAAATCATCCATCATATGAGGCATAGCTCTATTGAAAAAATCTTGACGGAACAATTTATAATCGCGCTTAAATCTTCCATTCACCACTTCGATTACCCAACGACACATAGTAACAAGTCTTGATTCGTTGGCTTGAGCTGTGGATAATTGTAGTGCACCGACTTCTTTAGAGTGTGGTAAATAGCACGAATAGCCACATTCTTCTAAGGATGCAACTGAGTCTCGAAAGCCCCTGTCAAGGATGAAGACATCTTCATTTTGAAAGTACCAATTGAACACATAACCACTCTCGTCTCTTGCCATATTCATCATGATACGACCATCAGATGATGTAGCAGAATATGGGCCAGTCACATCAATTATATATCCATCGCAAGTTACAAATAGAAATGGCTTCAGTAAATTGGTATATTTGTGTAAGCTATAGCTTTCCCGCTGAAAAAAGAAATTGGAGCTTTTCTGACAATAAACGTATGTTGCGTCGCATATTACGATTGCCTTTCTCTCTTCCGGCGGCGACCCAGGATTACCGAAAATCGTTTCTGGTACTAATAAGTTCCGGGATACTACTTCCTGTCGACTAATGTGATCGAATCCTAAATGACGAGGAACAAAATCTCGAAGCAAGCATTTTCTAGCAATTCCAAGTTTTCGTTGTAGAGTAGACTCTGGCATTCTGAACATGTTACTTAGACGTAGGTTCGAATCACCAGTTCTGTATTTTGCTAGTAAAATGCCTAGGCAGGCTTCAGGACGTTTTTGGTTTCTCTGCATGCTTGCAGAATGCTTGGCTAAATGCTGGTCCTGCTCCACTGCCACTTGGGCTCACTAGATAAAATTTGAATACTTGGAAGTTGCTTCCCCCTTTTTTATTTTTTTTTTATTTTCTGACATTACGAACTTAATGTTTATTTTGTTTTTATTTAAGCATGTTTTTATTGATGAATACTCCAATAGATAATAATTATTTCCTTTTTTGGTAGTAAAGTTTTATTAATCTCTCAAATACATTGCAAACTATAGTTCTGTATAATTTAGCAGCATTTTTTCAATTTTGTAAATGTGAATACCATGGAGTCGTTTACTATGTTATTATGATTTATGTTGACTTGAAAGAGCATGGCAGTTGAGAATATGTCATGCTCACTTAAATGTTTCACTGTTGGTGGCGCGTGTGTTGGATCATTCGGTTCCCTACAAAATGGTTGAGCTGGATGGTGCTGATCCATGCGTCATGTTCGTGAACGGGCGCCGTCAGTTGGGACTGGTCATCTCTTGACTGCCAGGGCTTATTTTTAATTTGTAAATTTATATTTTGAATTGTTTTATTAGTTTTTACATTGTCTCACATATAGAAGCAACAAGAATAATGTACCCAGGATTATGTAATATCTTGATTTAAAAGAGTGTCCTTGGAGTTTCTTGTCCGTTCTTCTCCATAGTGATCTACGTATTGGAATGGGCATCTAGCTTCAACTTGCCGACTCTGACTAACTGACCGTCTCTTTGACAATTCAAAAGTGCCTGTAAATGGTTTAATTGAAATAAATGCTTTGAGTTTGAGTTTTTGAGTTTTGAGTTTCTCAGACTAGGTGTTTCAGACAATATAAGTTGAAACTGATCATGACTAAGACCTGTCCAGTAAAATAATTCTGTTTGGCTCATTTGCCTATAATTGACAAAGTCTAGAAAGGAACTCCTTTCTTCTTTTAACACATCTATTATATCATCCAGACTAGGTGTTTCAGACAATATAAGTTGAAACTGATCATGACTAAGACCTGTCCAGTAAAATAATTCTGTTTGGCTCATTTGCCTATAATTGACAAAGTCTAGAAAGGAACTCCTTTCTTCTTTTAACACATCTATTATATCATCTAAATCGGTACATAGATTTGGTGCCTCCTGTAATTGTTCCCAATCAAAACTGATCAAATGTTCTTGACAAACACGACTATCTTTAGGTATGTATATGTTATACTTGCATAAAACATTCGCCCGTAAAGAACTCGGCAAGCGACGCCGGGTGGTATTTTGACAACCAAATATTAAGCAGCGCGAACTTGTGCAAGGAACACGTCGATATCTGCTACTTTGGACAGAAGAGTCTCTGGCCGATGGCTCAGCGACTTCCACAGGCACAGCAGCATCAACAGGCGCAATGTCATCTGCTGGCGGAACGTTATCTGCTGGCGGAACGTCAGCTGCTGGCGGAACGTCAGCTGCTGGCGGAACGTCAGCTGCTGGCGGAACGTCAGCTCTTCTTCTCCTGTCTGCTCGTTGTACACAAGGACGGCAGATAAATTCTTCATGATTCAGAAGAATCTGAAAAGAAACAACAAAATGAATTCGAATCTATTTTTTGGCATTGATTTACTCAAAGCGGTTACTGATTCACTTTAAAAATCGTAACTAAAAGCCTGACCACGAGGACGCCTTGTAGGGGCGAGATCGTAAGGCAGCGGGCAAATAAACACGTGCCCTTATCTTTTTCACGCCTTATCAGAATACAAAAGTGACGTCATTGACGCCAGGTGCAGAGATATTTTAACCGGGTTGTACACAGGTAATTCTTAGATACCTACATACATACATACATTAATTATTAAGTACAAACATTTTTAACATTTGACCAAAAAATATGTACTTATATACTTACTTGTCGAGGGTGTATAACTTCTGTTATATACAATCGTAAGTGCGGCCTATTTTGAAACAACTCAGACGTCAATAAAGATCGTCTTCTATTAACAACTGAACGATTACAACACACACACGTTCCCATGATAACATCAAGTCCGCTATTTGCGCAATGGTCACAGATTATAAAAAAAAACAGTCCTTATAACACACGCCGAGAAATAAGCTGATTCGCAAAAACAGTGAGTAGTGAACAAGGCAACAGATGATGCGTCACTGAACGGACTGAGACGACTCGCGCGCGCGTGTCTATTGTGTTACAAGTAAACGGCACAGAGCACGGGGGAAGTGAGGGACGCGCGGAGCGTGCAAGATTAGAACAGGTTTTTACCTGAACGCGCAAAACGTATTACTTGTACCAAATATAATTCCTAATAATTATTAATCCTATTAATCTTCGAACCCAAATTGTTCTCGTCTTTGGTGCCATAGTAAAACATAATGTATTCTATACATATTTTTAAAATATGTAAGAATTATCGAGGGCCACCCAAAAAAAAAAAATTAGTCCAGAATGGGTGATCTCCTTTATTAGTAGATAAGACTAATTCTTCACCCGCGAATGCTTCTGCGTGGATTAAGTAGGTACCTACATTCCCTTTAGAATTTCAACAACCCATCCTCCAACCACTTTAAAGGGCAATAAGCATAAAATAAAACGAATCATCACGAACTTTATTATTTACCTAGATAAGTATTTGTGCCAAGTTTCAAGTTTCTAAACCGAAGGAATGAGATTTTTCATACAAAGTGTATATTATCCCCTTTTAACCCCAAAGGGTTTGATTTATTTTAAATCGTTTGATATATTAGTTCGATTATTGAACTCTAAGATTATTTCTATAAATTTTCGAGTTACTCGAAGCAAGCAGTAAAATCCTCAAAACTTAAAACTTGATTACTGATTTTCTTTCAGTTAGGGGTTGGATTTCGAAAATCCAAAAACACGTAAGTACATAGTTCATATTGTTTGTCCAGATCACTAATTTCCAAGTTTCAAGTTAATCGGAGCGCGTTTTAAGATTCTTCCATATATTATTAAAAACTTCAACACCCCTAATCCCCCTTTTGGGCGTAGTTTTGAAACACTAATAATGTTAAACGTTTATATTAATTTAATTACTTAATCATTTCAAGATTCAAGTTTATAAACCCAAGCAATAAGATATAATTATCATCCAAACGAAATTCTCCCATTTGACCCCTTCGAGGTTGAATTTCCAAATATCATAGTTATTACCCGTCCCTGTGTTATAGTAAAGCCGGCTCTTCACGTTGGCCAACATTGTGGCGAATGTTGTGGCCAATTACCTATGGCCATCATGTAGAACGGGTGTTTGTGCTTACCTTGGTTTGTATTGGAATGATGGCCCACAAGTTGGCGCGAGATCCGTGTGGTGTCGGTTTTTTACAAAAGATCAAAGGGTTGTGGCCGAATTATGGCCACAACAAGGAAAAATAACGCGCGCCTAACGTGTGGACGTTAGGCGCGCGTTTTTATTTTTTCTTGTTGTTTCGATAACCCCTTTTTTATACACATTCACGCGGTTGCGGTATGCTGTGAATAAATAAACCCGCTGCAGCAGTAAGCGCCTCAATATCCATTTTAATAAATTCGTCCGCACATTGGCCTGAATCGAAGCAAACTGAACGATCTTCCAACGTATGGACGCCATCACGAACTCTTGGCTAATATCTTTTCCACAACATTCGCCACAATGTTGGCCAACGTGAAGAGCCGGATAGAGTACCTGTTGCGGCTGTTGCACGACGAGGCTCCCGAGCAGCACGGCGCGGCCGCTGCCGCCGCAGTCGCCGCGCAGCACCGCCTCGCGCGCGCTCGTGCGCAGTAGCTGCGTTAGCACCACTATCAGGACCTGGAAATATGTACACGGAAAGTCACGATTGGTTCCGGACTAGTCACGACTAAGAACAGTCTAATCAAGACGATTCGGATTAGTCACGATTAGTTTAGGGCTACTTTTGGAATATTCACGACAAATTTTGGACAGGTCACCAAGATTTGAGTTAGTTTCGGGCTAGTCACGACTAGCGTCAAGCTAGTATCGGAAGAACAAAAATTCGGAGAAATTTAATTAGACCTTGTAGAATGTAAAAAGAAGAAAAAGAAGTTACTTGGAACAGGAAGACGAGCATGTTGAAGCACTGCAGCGCCAGCAGCGCGCGTGTGAGCGGCGCGCGCACCGCTTCCACGCAGCCGCGGGTGTGCAGCGACGCAGACAGCAGTGGGGAGGCTTCCGACCACACCTCGCGCCACTCCGACTGGACGCGACAATGTTGAGTCAGGTGAAGATGTTGGATGGTAGATGATGTTTGAACTAGTACCGGCGTTAGGGTAGGTTAGGGGCGCCTAGGCGCCCGCCCCTTCGTGTCACAAGGCCGAAATATGTTCAGTAAGTCAAAGGCAGTTTGGAGTTGGAACATCCGTATGTATACAAAATATGAACTTAGAGAGTTAACATTTTCGAGCTCGCTACGCTTGCTCTTGCATTTTTCTTATTCTCAAACTTTTGTGCATACGTCGTCGTCAAAGTAACTCTTATTTCTATAACATAAATTACCTGTCCAAGGCGGTGTGTTTTAAACTTTTGAGCTCACTTTAATCGCTCTTGCAACCTGCGTTTTCACTTTTATAAATTGACAAATTATCTCCCATTATACTGTTTCTATGCATAGGAACAAAAGCCTACATATGTATTTTTGCCCCTCCACTGTACAAGTAGTAGTAAGGAGCGCCGTCGAAATTTCGCCCAGGGTACCGGTAGTGCTAAAGTCAGCACTGGGTTGAACGACGATGAAAATTGCATGAATGATGATGGATGTTGGGTTAAAGATGAGATATGAATAATATGAATAATAATATACGGGGTGTAAAAATACCCATAAAAATCTGTTATCTACGCATTCTATTTATCAAATTAAACTAACTAACAGTTTAGTAGTGTCAAACTGTTGTTGTTGTTGCTATTGTTAATCTATATAACTATGATGGACAATGGACATGACATTGGATGTTTCTTTCTTACTTACTTAAAAAAAAGACATAAAAAAAAGAAAAAATAAGTTTTTGTTTAAAAATTGATGTTTACGTTGAGTGGTGTACCTATACTGGATGTTACCTGTTGCAAGGGGTCGTGGTAGCAGGGCGCGAGGACGCGCGGCGTGCAGCATGAGTAGGGCGACACGGGGGGCAGCACCTTGCCGTCTGCGCCCGCTAATCTACAGCAAATCATAATATTAGAATAATGTAGACTGAAACTCAAAGCATTTAGGTTTTTCAATTAAACCATTTAAGTGCAGTTTTGAATTGTCAAGAAGTCGGTCAGTCAGAAACATGAAGCTATTTTCCCATTACAAAGCGCAGTAGTTCCTAAGTGGTGGTGGTTTCAGTGTTATTGGGTTTTTCCATTACGAAATTTTTTTATCCACATCGGGGTAGCTCTTGGCCTTCATCTCACCTGATGGTATGTGATGATACGGCCGAAGATGGAAGCTCACCAACATGGAAGCTCTTAGTAACAGCCCGGAGGTTGGAAATTGGCGGTGTAACCCCGTGCCTCGGTAAGCATGTAAAGCCGTTGGTCCTGCGCCTGATCTCACTCCGGTCGTGTCGGATTACCGTCCCATCGGACTATGAGAGTGAGAGAAGAGAGAGTGCACCTGTGTCTGCGCCGACACGCATGAACTATAATATCTCCCGCAGCAAAGGCTGATCTCCGTTGAAATTGGTCGTCAAGGCCGAAATTCGGTCTGGAAGACTATTATTATTAGTAGGTTCTTATGGAGAAGAACGGTCAAGAAACTCCAAGTAACCTGCGGTCATTGCCCCCAAAAAAAAAAAACTGTCAAATATTTTGTTTCATCATGTTTTAATATCGATACTCATCAGGTCTACGGAGTTTCGCTAGCAAATTTAATATGACCTAGTAAAACCCTGAAAATAAGAAAACCTACTAACTCACTTCATAACTAGGTCTGATCCCTCGTTTAGGAAGTCCATGTTGATCCAGGGGATTTCGTGCCAGTCTGTCGGCTTGTCTGCACCACAACAACTAAGTTCTACCTGGATTACACAAAATATATTACTATACAGAGTGGATTTTTGAAATGGGACAGTAAGGGTAGGTACCTTATCCGTTATAGTTACAGAAAAATAGTTTCAGGACACTGTCATTACTTTTTATTTGAAATTTTAAGCACCATTCACAGATTTTGAAAAAAAAAAAAAATTGAGGCAGGAATAAAATAGGTCATTTTCACAAAAAAGTCTGTGATATCAATCGATCCTGTTTCTTATGACCAAAAAAAAAATATTACACCAACTGAGGTTTAATTGAGTACCTCTACGAAAGTCAGAAATCGCAAAAAACGTATTTTCTTTCTTTTCTTTTTTAGTTCAAACCTTAACTTTAGAATATTAACAGTAATAACTTCTACCTGCATTGTATCCAAGAGCGCTTTCCACGTTGGTTCTGTGAGATATTGTGTGATTCCGATACGTAATGACGAAGACAACTCCTTCATTAGAGCCTGCAACCATTACAATATCTATTCAAATAAATAAAATGTGTCTGAATTAATATGAAAGTATAGACGGTACTTAAAACAATTTTTTTTATTTCCAAAACGGCTGGACCGCTTTTGAAGGGACTCTCACCTGTTAGGCAAAAGTAGTAATGCTACTTTTATTTTAGAAAAAGCCATGCTGGCGGAGACGCGTGGAGCAGCTAGTCAACTATAATAATATATTGACTTAACTTTTGTAAAAAAAACGTTCTATCTAAGAGAGCCGGTTGATCTGTAATTCAGGACCCTCCTACCTCAGACACTTGTCTCTACGTAAGATTGTCCACCATATGTCAGTGCTAGTGTCTGTATTAAGATAACGGGTTATAATATAAAGATTTATGATTATAATGATGACATTAATCATTCAGAGCCGTGCTGGGCCCAGTGGTTATGGCCACGACTTGTAGACTTGCGAGTTGTAGGTCATAGGTTCGAACCAAAACAAGCGCTTTGCTTTGTGTAAATTATTTTAATCACCATTGCTTTCAAAACGGTGAAGGAAAACATCTTGAGGAAACCTGCATGTCCTAGAACCAAAAATTCGAAGACAAGTGACACCTACCAACCCGCACTGGGTCCGCGTGGGATTACGGCACACCGATTCCCTTTCACCAAGAGGAGGCCTGTGTCCCAGCAGTGGGAAGTAGAACATTATAAGCTGGTTATGATATTCTGCAAACCTTCAAAGTCCCCCGACAAGCGAGATACACCAGCATGCCATTAGCTGCGACCAGGGAGCCGCTGATCAACCAGACACTGCTGACCAGGGTGGCTCGCTTCCAATGCGGACACTTGAGCAGTACGGCGATGAGGCGCAGCCCGCCAGTGTAGTGCAACTTCATGCCGTATGCTTGGAATAGGATCAGGCCGTAAAGGAGGACCACTGTCACCTGCAATTTGTTGCCCGAGATTACAACTGATTACGTAGAATTATTGTAACGAAGGCTTCAAGGTGAAAGCGCCAGTGTAGCCCGCGAAATTCAAATTTTCATACGTATTTTGTAATTTGCAGGTCAGCATAAGGTTGATCAGAACATGATTCGCGACCGTATCAAATATGTTTTTGCAATACAACTTTCTGATGGACAATTGCCAAATTAAGAACGTTCGCATTCTTACGCCACGTCCTATTTTAGTCCAGTCAAATAAGGAAATAAAAGGGGTTACTCTCGGAATGGGAGATAATAAGCTGGAAAGTCGTATACACCTTCATTTTGGCGTTTTAAAAGTTGTTTCAAAAGTCTCGGTGTCGGAGGGCGTGTCAGACTTTTACTGACTAAAACCCACCCGTGTTCCTTCAGTTGCCTGTGTGCCAGGGCCACGGTATCCCTTTCGGACAAACCCGCAACCCTGGCAGGAAAATCTCGTGTCTGCGACATGAGTTATTATTCATCGTCAATATTGTTGTCATTGGCTCCAGGAATTCATTTTGCAGCAGCCTATCCATTCGTTAGGGTTAGGGCATGTTTTAGAACCCCGGAGTTCTAAACCATGCCCTAACCATCTTTGAACGTAGGGCTGAGCGCTGCGCGCTCTCCGCCCTCTATCACAAAAACGGTTGAGCGCGACAGATTTTGTTTCCAACATTTTTCAAAAGAAAAACGTCACATACAGAAGCCTCTGTATATCATCAGTCTTCACGTTCCTGTACAAGTTTCATCCATGTGCTACCCACGATAGCAGCAAAATCGTGGTTTTGACATTCTTCTTACCTTATGTATATGCTTGAGCAGCAGCATGACCCTCAGGCTGGTGTTATAGCAGAAGATGACCATACACAAGGATACCACGAGCTGGGCGATCAGTAGCGCGCGCAGCACTCCCGCTAGCCGCGCGCGCCCGTCTCTACTGAACGTGAACACACCCCACGCCATCCAACATTTTGTTGGAGGATGCTAGCTGCCTCTGTGGAAGTAATGCTAGATTTCACTACCGTGCGAATGTCGAAGAGAGCCGGAATTACGAATGTGTGAACAGTAAGCGAGTTACCACACTTATCGACGTGGAATGGGCTTGAGCCGGTCAGAAAGAGCTTTAAATCCATGCAATTAAACCGAAAAAGAAGTAATTCGCCTCGTTTAGATAGAAAATGTATTTATTTGGACTCGCACAGGAAGATCACAAACTAAACAAAATCTAAAAACATAAATATAAATAAAAACAAAAGAACCTATTTTAAAAAAAAGACAAAGTCCTGTACGAGGCCAAAAAGCTCCTATCACAGCATGGTGCTGCGATATTTAAAAATTCGCAGGGCTGGTATTTCTGATATGGTCCGCTGTGAAGGCCCGTTTCAGTTCGGATGACGCGACTAGACACCGCGTCGAACTGTGATGATACGTGTTCGGCTCAAAGCTAATTCCGCATCGATGAAAGCGTGGTCACTCGCTAACGCTCAACATTCGCCTTGCCTCTCTCCTTGGGACTCGCGCCAGCCAGGGTATTGAACTATAGTTCTTTGGCTTGACGAAAAGCCTTGGCTAAGCCAATATACAACACAAATAAGTCTCAAAAATACACGTCTCCGAAAGACTGTTTTTTTTATTAAAAAATGATTAAAATTCGAATCGTTAATCCATTTTATTTTTCAGGAAAAATTTCGAGCTTTTTAAAGATAACCGTAGGAAGTTCACGCCATTTTTGTACACTCGAAGCACGCTTACCTTATAGCCTTATGATTTTCTGTAGACATCGCTAAATGGGACTAGAACATA
This sequence comes from Dryobota labecula, assembly GCA_947523025.1. Taxonomy (NCBI): domain Eukaryota; kingdom Metazoa; phylum Arthropoda; class Insecta; order Lepidoptera; family Noctuidae; genus Dryobota; species Dryobota labecula. The sequence continues at coordinate 2,884,431 of OX383286.1, read as the reverse complement.
GATAATACATACAATATGCAGCTCAGTTATCAACAAGGGATCGACGACCTAAATGGTGCGGCCAGAGCATATCCTCCAGTCCTTGAGACTATCTTTTCAGGAAGCCTCTATAATGAACCGATATTTGACGCCAAGCCGGGACAAGACCACTACTAGAGAGTTCTCAATTCTCAACACTGAGTAACCGACTACAAAACGAGAGAATCACCTTTGAAGTAACATTACACTGTAATCACGAATTCCTTCACCAAGAGCACTCACGGTGGTTTTCACCGTTTGATTAACTGGATTTATTCCTGTTTTGGCGTTGGCAGTGGAGATGAGTAACCCAAAATAAACTGAAATAATATAGGTAGGCTTTTAGGTCTTAGGACAAACGGTTGATACAGTCTTTCTTTACTGTTAAAATAACACAGAAAGTTGAAATTTATTGATTTTTCCGGAAAATGACACAATGTTGACGCTCCATGACGTTAATATATCGTATCGATTGGTGTAAAAAGTTTACTGAAAAATAGATCAGTAGGTACCTAGGAGGATTAATTAAAAAAAGTCATGATCAACACAGACTGTAAAAATTGGGCCGAACTAGCCTGGGGAACTGGCACAATAGAACCCATAATGCAAGACGCAAATATCAATCAACCAGCACTTATAGGTGTTATGTTACTAAACAGTGTGTTCCAACACACTGTTTAGTAACCGGCAAGGAAAGCGTTCTTCGACGTTCGCATTGTAAATGCTGACGCTTCCTCTTACAGCAACCTCACCTGGCAAAAAACAGCACAGAGACATAGCCGAGAGAAACACGGCCGAGCAGCTGAAGACTTGAGAGCCTCATTCACCCCGTTAGTAATTTCATGCGATGGAGCCTTAGGAACTGAATATAACAGTTTTTTTTTTTAAACCCGCATCAAAGCTTAATGAGAAATGGGGAAACGCATATCCTCAAATAGTGTACTGGCTGAAAGTAAAATACAAATCTCAGTTATAAGAGCAGTTTCAATGAGAGTAAGAAGCACGCGAAAGCATGTCAGGGCCTTTCAATGTGAAGATGGAGCAGGAATACTTTTTTGACAGCCTGTTCTCATGAAACAGAAATACTTACTTGTTTATTTTTATTTAAATGTGTGCAATGTATGTAACTCTGTGTTGTTATATTATCATTCGTTCATAGTGTTTAAAATATTAATTTACTTTATTCAAAATAAAATAAAAATGTACCAAATTACAACACGAAATAAAAATGTAGGTACCTATATAGCATAAATTAAGATAGTCATGATGGTCAAGAAGAAAGGAACAAAAAAATACGTACAAAGGTGATACTTATTTCTAAAGAAATCTCTTCTAGCATATCAGCGACAGGAAAGTAGATAAAAAGAGATGTAGACAACGTGTGTCAGAGTAGAAGAGAAATAAAAATACTTAAAACCAAAAAACTAATTGGTGGTTTTTTTTTATTTTTATTATTTTACTCGTATAATAAAGTAGCATTGTATAGTAATGGTTCATGAAATATAATTACAATATTTAACACCCACCTTATAAACCTGCGCTTATCGTAGCCGATGCTGCGCAGCTAGGCGCAGGTGGACAGCGTCGGTACCAAATTTCGTACGTCTTGCCGAACCGGCGCTGATAGACATCGACGAGTTCAGATCGGAATTTGTCGGAGCTGGTAGGCACTTATTGGCGCTAGTTCCACTGCATTATTTCTACCTGAATGCCGCTGAAGGGACTAACCACACTTATTCAGCTCTGTTCAACTTTTGTCCATAGAAAATAACGGTTTTGTATGGAGATGCGTACCTACGCATCATAGATATATGTTTTTTTTATATTTCTATGCATCTGATAGACGCGGAAAGCTGAACGGAAGTTTGAGCGGGGAAGCCTTTTCTATGAGCTTTTATGTTACGCTAGTTTTTTTTTTTAATTAGCTTATGCTGCCGTGTGGTTTCAGTAAATAATCCCCACATGGCCATGGTGATAAAGGAACTTTTTTTCTATCTAGGTATTATTGATTGTGTCTGCTTCTTACTTTTACTTACACTCTACGAACACCCTTCAACGTTGCCATGCAACGTTACATCGATATTACATTCAGACTTTTTTTACAATCAAAGCTACTGGCCGCACATAAAAACAAATAAGAAAAAAAATTACTAGCGGGAACATTTGAAAAATTATGTCATTCTATTGTTTTCTTCGAAAAACGTAGATTGTCATTAAATTGAAAATATATTTTCTCGTTATTTATTGTGACAATTAAGTTGCTGAGCCCTTAGTTCATTAGTGTGGTTAGTTAATTAGTGTGGTTATTTAATTAGTGTGGTAGATAGCTATCGCCAAAATGGCGGACGAGCCGCCAGACGCCGCGCAAGTCGCCGCACCGGAAGCGCAAGACGCCGCACGAGATGCGCAAGACGCCGCGCTAGATGTGCAAGAGGCAGAACCCGAGGAACCAAATGCCGAGGAGCCAGTCGTAACCGTCGTGGAGCCGAAGAAACGAATCAAGATCGCGTGGAGCGATGACTTGAGTCATGATTCTGAAGAAGACAGAGGTAATAACTTATTTTTAACTTGGCTTACTAGAATGGAATTAAGAAATTCCGTTGTAGTTAGACAATTTAGAACTAAAATTGAATTTTACTAATCTTTTCTATCTTTTTAAATTTGCTAGTCAACTCTTTTTTATCTATCTCTACTAATAACTATAAAAGTACTCTGTGCCAATAACTGAAGAGTTTGTTTGTTTGAACGTGCTAATCTCTATAACAGTGATCACCAGCTAGTTTCAATGGGGGTCCATAAAAAAAAACGTATAATTTAATGTCTCTGAACAAAAAAAAAAAAAAAAAAAATATGACCGTCGCGGTCCGTTTGGTAGACGGTTACTCAAACACATTGTACAAAGTTTCAAAGCAATTTTTTTTTTAGTTCGGCGGGGAGAAATTACACACGGACGAACTCGTGGGCAGGAGCTAGGTCTAAATAAAACTAAATTTTCAATAGAAAAGAATGTAGGCATTATATTCGAACTCTAAGTATCCAACTTTAATTGGATTTAAATCTACTCATTTATGACAGTCGCACTTGTTCCATTCTTGCACACCCTAAGTTTTCTGTTAACTGAGCCCATAACTTACCCTTTTCCAGAACGTGAACGCCTCGCCCAACTCGAACGCGAGTTAGCCGAAACGCCCGTAAAACCAATATACGAACCCGAAGAACTACAGCAGCTAGTGGGCTTCATCATGAAAATGACAGTACTCTACGATCTCCGTCCTGAGGACTGGACCGAAGGCACGAAGAAGGTCATTGAAGAATGGGTCCTGGAGCCTAAGAGCTTGATTCTCTGCATCTATTTCAGAGGCGACAAGCTCAAAGCTGGTCACGAGATCCCTACAGCTCCTGTTTATGATTTGACATTTTTCTTAAGGCCCCCGGACTTTGTCTTCAAGGTTGAATCATTCCATGATGAGATCGTATTCGGGACGTTCAGGGATTCTATTGAATCGAATGTGATTCAATTTATGGAATACGTTTATGCACCATATTTCTTCGCTGTTACTGCCTGGCCTGACAGTAAGTATTAATTTTATTGAAGCCATTATAGGTACCTATAACTAGATTAAATAGCTTATCCTACAAACTAATACAACTTATAACTAAACGATTTCTATGGTTAGGTCCACATTTAATTCTTTCTGCTTCCCAAGATGCAGGATATTCCTAGTTTGGGGGGCAGGGTACCTAAGTATTAGGGTAGGTATCTTATCCGTTGTAGTTACAGAAAAACGGTTTCAGGAGACTGTCCTTATTTTTTTGAAAAATTTTGATCCACATCCACAGATTCTGAAAAACATAATAAATCCATAGTAAAGAAATAAGTTGGGGATCTCATTAACTACGAAATAAATGTATGGGAAAAGATTTTTGGGATTTATGACTTTTCTAGTACTCAAGCCTCAGTTGGTTTGATAGTTTTTTGATCCAAATAAGAAACAGGATCGATTGGCATCAAAAAAAGTTTTTGGCCCATTTTCTTGCTGACTGTCCACTTTTTTCAAAATCTGTCTAAAAAATAAATCCTAAAACCGTTTTCCTGTAGCTGCAGCGGTTAATGTACTTGCCCTTACTGCCCCATCTCAAAAATCCACCCTGTATTTGGACTTTCAACCTCACTAACTACCTTTTGTATCCAATCTTTGTATACTCTATTAATTAAGTTGCTTCACCATTCTGTACAAGCTTATTGTCAAATTTAGTTTTTTGTGGTTTTTTTTTTAAAGATCTTCGCTAAGTAATAGCAGCCAAACGAGTCGATCGATTAGGTTAAGCTACGCTTGCCGGGGTTGGTCCGTGGATGGGTGATCATCTTTACATACCGAGACTCCTCCGTGCCTCGGAAAGCACGTTGAGCCGTTGGTCCCGGCTGTCATTCGTGGATCTTTGACAGTCGTTACGGGTCGTCAGAAGCCCGAAAGTCTGACAACTAGTCTTACCAAGTGGTATCATAAGTATTACCCAGTTACTGGGTTGTGAATGTCAGATCGGCAGTGGCTGGCTCCATGTAAAGTACTGGAATTCAGCTGCATCCGGTTAGACTGGAAGCCGACCCCAACATAGTTCGGAAAAGGCTTGGCTTTTCTTCTTTTCTTGGTTGGCTTGGATTTGATTTATTTTCCAGGCGTTAAAAGCGAGTTCTGCACCCATATCCACACATTCCTGGCTAAGTTGACCGACATGTACTATAAGATGTTAGGATTAACCGTCCTATACATACCCCGGGAGGGCCAAAACCTGTCTTTTGAAAAGGCCAGCGCTGACCGCGAGCTGGTGAAGAGACTCGAAGGTGTGGTCGTCTACTGGACCCATCAGATCAAGTCGTGTTTGGAGGACACGGCTTTTGTGGCTTCACAAAAAGAGTTGCTTTGTCCCAGCGATGAATATGACTTTTGGGTTTATAGACGTGAGTAGATCTTGTTCTTTATTGGAATTATTATTCTTATTAATTAGTTAAGCTAAATAAGTAAGCTGCCCAAAACCCAGAATAATCAAATAATTAAATTACAGACGAAAACCTGAACGCCTTACTGCACCAGCTCAAGAACCCGGCAGTGAAGCATATAACGAAGATCCTCGTCACCACTCACTCCACATTCATCCACCAGTTCCAATCTCTCTGTGAAGAAATCTCCCAGAAGGTTGCGGAGGCTACCTCTAACATCGAGTACTTACAGGTCATCAAGCAACCATGCGCAGTTCTAGAGTGCGTTGTTGACCCTGACGAGATATCCAAACATGTACCGAATCTTATAAACCTATTTCGTTTCATATGGATGGAATCTCCTACCTACAACTCTGAGACTAGAATCACGAATTTGTTCAAAGCCCTGAGCAATCAAATCATAATTTTATGTCGGAATTATATCAAGTTAGAGGAGCTTTTCGCAGGAAATACGGTAAAGGCTATAGGCGAGTTCGGTAAGTGCATTGACTGCTGTAAGAAATACAGGGAGATCTACGATGTAATGGTAGAAGCGCATAATGAAGAGAACCCTAACAGCTGGGAACTGGATACCGGAGCGATCTTTAACTATATTGACTCGTTTATCCAGAGGTGTTTCGACATGCTTGATGTTTGTAACTGCATGATAATTTTTGGCAGGTAAGTGTGATCTGATTATATTTATCCTGGAAATTTAATTACATATAATTACAGTGTGATTTCATTTCCGGAATTAATGCCTAAAATGCAATTTTTCGTTTCTCGAGAATTTACATAGTCCATAATATTTTTCAATGATCTGCCTCTTTTCTGATAGCCATCCTGATACACTCAACACTCATCTTGTTAAATGCTCCTCATTCCTTTGCATCATCTGTCATACCACGACAATCATTTTCACTTCAACTTTTCTGTAACAGGCGCTCATTTCAAACTCCCCCTAATATACAAATTCATTATCCATTTTTTTATCCGCTTCTTAAAATACTCGTCTCAGGATACAACCCGACCTTTTTTTAAATAAATTTCAGAATCAATGAGCTGGAAGAAATGTCCAAACCGTATTTCGGTGGTGCCAAAGGGGATCAGTTCGAAGCCAAATGTGAGCAGATAGAGCATATGTTCTCCCAGGCCCTTCTCGATATTACTGGTGTATCTGGCAGCATCCTTGATGTCCAGGCACCTTCGTGGTACGACGACATACTCGGCTTCAGAATCATCATTAAAGATATTGAGGTGAGACAAGGCTTTTTTATAGGTGTTAAATTAGGTTCCATATTTAAGTGCGATGGGTCGTCAGATCTCGGCTGCGTGATCAGATAATACCTATAGCATTATATTTTGTTGAATGACTACTGGAAAAAACATGCAATTTACAAATTTATTTCAAAAGATTCAGGGTTTAATCTACCTCCTTTAAACTTGTACATACAATTAAAGTCGCTTTTTTCGTCTATGTGACTGCGTTGGTCTTCTTAACTTCGCAATAGATTTTGATACGGTTTACACTATCATTTACTATAACTTATTCCGGAAGGTTTACGTGTATAGTATAATCATATCAAACTTACATAATATACATATAATAAAGAAATCTCAATGTATTGTCAAGTCATAAAAACCGTACGAAGCAAGGGCGGCGGATACTGATTCGTATTATTTAAGTTCGACATTACGTCATATCTTGGCTTCTACAGAAGCCAAAAACACACAGACGTATATTCTAGTCTTGCCTACAGATAACACTAGAGGTTTATATCTCCATGATCTGTAAAAGAAAGCATTACCTGTAGGTATTTTGTTAAAATCACTGCTGGAAAGACGCATGCAATATTCAATTTCTACACATTGTTTTCAATAGAATCTAAGTTTTGTGCCTCATAAATGAAGCAAAGTCGCGTTCTAAATTTGTTTTGTTTTTTACCTTCCTTGACAAAATTCTGGACGCATGACTCTGCTTTGCCATCTGCTGTCGCACATCTTTGCACTAGTCTCTCTCTGGTCTCTTTTCAAGGAGTCCACCAAATCAAGCATTTCTTCCCATTATTGCTAATCCAGAACAAAAATATCTCCCTATTGCTTGACAGATTATCATAGAGAACCTGGTAGATACAGTGTTTGAAGGCGTCAACCATGTAGAAGAGGCTGTGGTAGCTCTCTACTCTCTCAACAATTACTCCAAACGGAAGAATCTCAAACGTGTCTTCAAAAGGAAAACTGCTGAGGTACGTCTTGAAAGACATAACTCTTTTTAGTCCAAAATGCTTGTGCGTTTGAATTTTCCAGATGAAAACCTAATATTGTCCATTATTTATATGTCATGCCGTTGATCCTGGCTATCATTCGTGTATCTTTGACAGTTGTTACGGGTAGTCAGAAGCCCGAAAGTCTGGAGGGGTATCGTATTACCTCAGTAACTGGGTTCTGGAGGTCAGATAGGTAGTCACTCCAACATAGATGGGAAAAGACTAAGCAGATGATGTCTCGATCTTTTGTTGGATATATACATAAATGACACGGTCAGTTATTTATATAAAGATTTAGAACTTGTATCGTGTATATATTTTATTTTGCTTTTTGTATCTCATTGTATGTAGCACCGATAACGTCATCACGTCAACGCCGGTTGTCGCTGAAAACTAAATTTAATGGTGTCGCTCTGTCTCGCATAAGGTCATAAGCATTATGCTGAGCGATGGCTGTTTTGCGTGGATGTGACGCATATTTTCCCCTAACTTGTACTTTTTGTGTTTGTGCTTTTCTTTGCGGCCTTTCTTTTTGCAAATAAATGTATTTTCTTTAATTATTTCTAGATGTGGGCGATGTTCAGCGAAGAGGTACAGGAGGCTAAGAAGGACATGGTATCGACGCGCAGCATGGCCCCAGCCGACATGCCCAGCTTTGCGGGAAGAGCCGCCATACTACGGATGCGGAAGAACAGACTTCTGTACCTTAAGAAAGTAAGTGTTTTTTAGGGTTTTTCTTCTTTATAACCGGTCTCTCAATGTCGATGCTCGTGATTAATTTAGTAATTTTTCGCGTCACGGCTTAACGCCGAAATCTTTTAGGCTATTCTTTTGGCTTCCTGAAAAGGCAGTTCCAAGGTCTGGAAGATCAGCTGTCAACACTTCAGATTCTTATGCTTAGAATAAAGGCTCGTACAGACTCGTGCGATATCGCGGGCGCGACGCGACACTAGTAAGCACAATTTATTTGTCGGTGCCTTTCGCGGCCGCGATATCTGTATGAGCCTTAAAGCATTTTACAAGACACCCAAGCGACGTCCAAAAAAAAGGAACTACAAACCGAAAAATAATTTTAGTTTTGGCAATGTGGCGATAAGTATACAAAAACAAACAAAACCAAAGCGGCGTGATTTTTTTGTATTATTTATTGGTAGCAGGTACCTCACACTAATTCGTGTACCTACCACTATCCATACTAATATTATAAATGTGAAAGTAACTGTCTGTCTGCCTATCTCTTACGTTTTCACGCCTAAACCGCTGAACCATTCGTCATGAAATTTGGCAGAGATATAGCCTGGGATATGGAGAAGGACATAGGCTACTTTTTTACACGATAACCGACATCCACGCGAGCGGAGCCGTGGGCAAATGCTAGTAATTAATATGTAAAGATAACTACATCAACATAGACAAGCAAGTTAAAACCTGTTATTGAAGCCAACTCAAAAACTACTTACTCGAGCAACGAGAGATCGAATAAAAAACAACGCACAAATGGGATTGATGGGGACTTTTGACACATAATTTGTAATGACGACGTATTCAAGACCTGTGCAAAAATCCAGCTTGTTGGGAATCAATGCAAAGTCGAATGTCTATTTTGTCGGGACTATTGCATCTATAGCGCGTACAGGGATAATCGTCGGTTGATGCCTCATTTAATTAAAAAGCATCTTACGGGCCTCTGTGAGTTGACTTCGGCCCCTCGTAAGCCTTCCAATGGTCTGGGACCCCAGGGTAGGGCGAGATATATATAAAAGACATAATTTTTTAAATAATTAAATCCATTGCTACTGTTAGTGTGTTACACATCAATTACCCCGAAATCACTGAGAAATAGAGCTGTACTAAAACTTTAAACTTTTAAGCGATTTTATTATCCAACAGGTAATGACAGATGCGTCGGCATGGCTGCTACCGTGTAGCAACTCTGAAGACGTGATCATGCACGTGAACAGGCTGATGGGAGCCATTGATGTCGCCGTCAGGGAGATCTGGATCTCTTGGACGGTATGTCATGACGTATATGGTACGGGACAAAATTACTTACGCAACTCACAGTCGTGTCGTCAAACTCCATGGATTTGCGACGGAGTAACGCCCGGTTTTTTAAGTTAAACTCTTGTCAAGAAATATGATTAACACCATGTACCATAGCCTCCTGAATTACTTCAGGATAGTTTTATAGAAGAAACCTTGGATACATTTACATAACAGGCGAGTACCTCACCAATTATTTAGGACAGCACTCATAAGTAGAGAATATCGGCCCAGCGTTTCTGGTCAAATAAATGGTCCGATTTGACCAGAAACGCCGGTCCGAGGCTCTCATGTGCTGTCCTAAATAATTGCTGAGGTACACGTCTGTTGTGCAAATGCTGCAGAGTTTCTTCCAGAAACCAACCTGAGGTAATTCAGGAGTTCCCACTACTTCATCCATCACTAAATCACGATGTTGACCATTCTATCGTCGCTATCCTCATCAGACTTTTCCAGTCCATTTTCATTACCTGTCCAAGAGGGCTACACATCTTCATTAGTCACAGATGTATAAAGTATCATCTATACAAAAAAAAAAAATATATATATATATACTAAAACCTTCCTCGAGAACCACGGTATTCATTGGTGAAAACAGCATGAAAATCGGTGCAGTCGTTTTTGAGTTTATCGCGAACAGACAGACAGACAGACAGACGCGGCGGAGGACTTTGTTTTATAATATGTAGTGATGTGAAAGTAACTCTGTCCGTCTGTATGTTACGTTTTCACGTCTAAACCGCTGAACCGATCGTCATGTGGCAGAGATATAGCCTGGGATATGGAGAAGGATATAGGCTACTTTTTTACGCGTTAATCGACATCCACGTGGGCGGAGCAAAAGCTAGTAATATTATAAATGTGAAAGTATATAGCTTTGAAATAACCGCTTTGCACTGTGTCACATAACAGTCACATACAAAAAACCATAATCATACAAAACTAAGTTAATGATACAATAGAACTTATACCCAGTATCAGTTTAATTCGAAAACAACACCTTTTTTTTTTGTTTTTCTAAATTAAAACACGAAAAACAACTTTTACGGCACGGTTGGCGCAGTGGTTAAGCGATTGAGTGCTGCGCTGCGTGTCGCCGGTTCGATTCCCGCCCGGAACAAATATATGTACGACATACAAGTAGTTGTTCCGGGTCTGGCTGTTTGTGTATGTGAGTTTAGATGTTTGTAAACGCACCCACAACACAGGAGAAATTCCTAGTGTGGAGCAATGTTTAAAAAAAAAAAAACTCGTCTAACTACCGTCATGTTCGGATTATAATCAGCATGCTAGCACACTAGTGCCAACCTTTCAAGTGGATATCGATGCCTAACAGCCAAAAAGGGATAAGCGACATTATTTTGCGAAATCGACAAACAATAGACGCAGAAAAAAAAGCTGTTTCTAACCATAAAACAAAAGTCGATTTCGCAAAAAAAAAAATGTCGCTTATCCCTTTTTGGCTGTTAGGCATCGATATATACGATTTTACAAGGTACTTAATTATTTATAGTCTGTGTTTTTACTATTTCACGTTAGATGGCACTAACATACATTGGTGCCGATTCCCTTGTTCACAAACTAAACTAAATTTAATTTCAGTGCATCTTTTTCTTTCTATTTCATTAAGAAAAGGACAGAAGATAAATTTTAGTTTAGTCCTGTCAAATTAATCAGCGCTTGACGTAAATTGACGTAATTTTAGTAGGCATGTTTTAATCACGTCTAAACTTGTATGGAGTAGTGACAGGCGCTGATTAATTTGACAGGACTAAACTAAAATTTATCTTCTGTCCTTTTCTTAATGAAATAGAAAGAAAAAGATGCACTGAACTTAAATTTAGTTTAGTTTGTGAACAATGGAATCGGCACCATTATCGTTTGAAATAATAATAATAGTTTTTTGGGCAATCCACTATTGCCCCTTGAGAGAATCCCCCTCAAGGGGGAAAACTGGACCCTAATGTAAAACAAATCCAGAACGTCCCCTTTGCATTTTAAGTTATTCCACTATTCCCCCCTGAGAGAATCTCCCTCAGGGGGAAAACTGAATGTTAAAAAAAAACAGGAAATCTTAGATATTCATTTTAGATTATTCCACTTTTCCCCCTTATTTATAGTTTTAATTTCTACGCTCTTTAAGTAAATAAAAAAAAATTGTGATTAGATCAATTTATTACACAAAAAACGACACTATAATATACATTTACATTTAAAATTCTTTTTTTTTTTTCATAGAATTTTTTTATAATAAAATGTAAAAAAAAACAACCAACTTCCAAAAAAAAAAAACTCAAAACTGAAAAATTACTTTTATTACGGAAGTCGGTGGAAAAAAACGAAAATACAGAACCACAACTTTACACCTTTTTAGTTGTGGTACCTACCCTTTCACATTACCGGGATCAGGGCCTCAAGTCTGCTATTACAATAGTGTCAGAATGGTCTCGCCATTGTGAGTATTTGACAGTGTTTGTATGGCAAATCTGTCAAAAACTCACAATGAAGAGACCATTCTGACACTATTGTAATAGCAGACTTGAGGCCCTGGACATAGGATACTTTTTATCCCGATATTCCTACGTGGGATCGAGAATTATGCGGGTGAAACCGCTGCGAGCAGCTAGTTACTATTGAATAACAACAACACGTCTGCCTATTTAAAGTATTGAAACTCGAATAACATAAAGAATTCCATATAAATTTTATATTAGCTTTATTGACTATGTCGACGAAGGCCCGCTTGGCGGGGCTTCTATTAGTGTTTGGATGGTCAAAATTATTCCCAAGCTTGCTTCGCTCGCTCCTGCATTCTAATATTTTTTTCATTCTAAATATTTTGGCAACCAGCACCGGCGAACAAATCGGGGCCTAGCGCCAGCACTGCAGAGGCACTCCTTAAATTTTAAGGACCTCAGTGGGGATTTCTAGACTTTTTTTTAGATTCCAGTTTTCCCCCTCAGTAGGTATTTTCAGGGGGGATTTGTGGAATAAGCCAGTTTTTTGTTATGACCCAGATCTGTCACACTATGCGCTGTAGGGTTAAAAACGTAATTCGTGTCCAACAGCATAACGTGGACGAAAGATGTGGTGCAGGACTCAACAAGACTCTGATGAGGAGGAGCGTCGAAAATCCTGGCCTCTTAGAATGTAACATTGATTCGTAAGTACCTAAGTACAGATATTTTGATGGGTACCTATTATCATGCTATTATAATCAGACGGTAAAAGAGCGAAATTTCCTTCGAAGGTCGTTAATTCAATGATTTATTTATTACATTCAGATCTATTCTGGAACTGTGCCATGAAGCAGCACATTGGGAGAACTTATTCATGGACATACCGCTGCATGCTTATCAGGTAAAACTGACTAAATAATAGTATTACAGACTAGTGACAGAACCTCTATCGTAGAAACAGGAATTTATCGTAGTAAAACAAAGGAATAATGCTGAATGATTAGAAGTCAGAATTCAGAGTTTGTTGCTTGTCATTTCCGTAATTTTGAAAAAAAAAAAAAACCTCAATCCTTTACAACGTTTAGACTGACATGGGAAAAGTTGTTTGCGATTTCTGGCTTTTGTAGTGGCCAGTCTACCCATCATAAAAATGTAAGTTGGAATCTCATTTCCTACGAAGTGTAAGGGAAAAGTTTTTTGCGATTTCTGACTTTTTTAGTACTTAAACCTGTTGGTCCGATAAAATTTTGTGATCCTTATAAGAAACAGGATCGATTGGAATCAAAAAAGTTTTTGTGAAAATTACCCATTTCCTTGTAATTTTTTTTTTTTTTCAAAATCTGTGAATGTGGATCAAAATGTCTCAAAAAATAAGGACAGTCTCTTAATACCGTTTTTCTGTAAAGGCTCCTAAAAACAGGCGCGACACAGAGACACCGCTCGTCGCGCTACACGCGGTGCCTACGTGTCGCGTCGCGTGACGCGCCTGTTTGTAGGAGCCTTAACTGCAACAGACAAGGTACCCTTACTGCCTCGTCTAAAAAATCCACCCTGTATTGTCAAATTGATTCGGGGCATACGATACTATCAACCAGTGCGATTGTACTGGGTAAACTTTTAATTGGTTGCACGTATCGTACAAGGAACCCGTAGTTCGCCATGTCAGTCCGTCTTAGTTCGGAGACTGTGCTAGATGCTGTCATTTGGTATGGTACCTATACATATTAATCAAGTTTTTTTTAGGGTATTTGCCCAACCCGTAAAATGAGGATGATATTTTTATTCAGCTAAATGGTTGTATTCAGTTAATTGAAAAAATTCACAGCAGTAGTTGTAGGCTTCACAAGTTACCGAGTAATAGTCGACCAACTTACATGAACAGTTGAAAAACATGTTCCCCCATACATTCCGTATGGAAGAACATGTTTTTCAACTACAATATTAAGTTCGTTCTGGGTATAAATTTATACCAACTACGGAATCCTTCATTGTGCGTGGTCCGACACGCACGTGGCCGGTATTTACATTCACGTCGACGGTTATCTTACTTTTTAAACATGCATCCCAGGTTTACGCAAAGGGTACGACAGTGAACTACGTCTACGAAAGTGTGTTGGCTGTCGTGAAGGGGTACAACAAGATCCTGGACTCGCTCTCTGATGAGGAAAGGCTACTGTTCAAGCCGCTTATCGTAGTAAGTTATTCATCATAATCATAATTTCAGCCTAAAGACATCCACAGCCACAGCTGGACAAGGAGATATAAGGCCTCTTAACTGTTATTACCGAAAATTTATAAAAGTAATTACGGTATGATTATTTTTTAATTATTATTGCTTAAAATCAGTACTTAAAAGAAAATAGAACCTCTTTTTTTGCAATTTTATGTGAATTACCATTACGAAGATATTTTTTTGTTGTGTTATCCCCGTTGTTTACATAAATAATCTGAATTTGAGACTTTGAGTATAGTCACATGCAGCCCTACACAATGACGCTTTCGACTTGCGATGCACCAAGACATCGCAAGCTTAGGAACAGTCGATTCGCGCTTCAGTTTCTTAAAACCAGAACAGATGTAAACTTATAATAAAATAAAACAAACTCGGATCTATTTGTAGGTAAATAGATCAGAGTTTGTTTTATTACTTATAATTATTATTATAAATGCAATGCTAAAAAGCAGTGCATCGAAAATGTTTGTGTTAATTTAGATGATACCTACTAGCTGGCAGCGGCTTCGCTTTCGTGGCTTTTTCTAAAAAGTACCTTACTCCTTATTATATTAGATATCTGCCAGTCAAAGTCCCGTAAAAATTGGTCTATTGTTATAAGTACCGTATCTACTTTCATATACATTTAGTAAAAAGCTGTTCTTTTGACATTACCAACAGATACTTAAATTGTATTTATTTGTATAGAGTATATAGATGAAAAGTATCTGTTTGTTAGGGCACTTGTGCACTACAAGGAATTTTACTGTCCGATTTTTCACAGTCCGATATGGCACGCCATAAATTTGTATACTAGCTTGTGCACTATACGTAAATTCACCGTCCGACATTTTACTTTTTCCCATTCCGGGCCGTTTTTTTTTCCGGTCCGAGATGACAGCGATGAAAAACGTGTTTATGCTGGTGCACTGCATCCGCGATCAGTATTATTTATGAGCGGGCGGGGCGGGGCGAGAGCGGGGGAGGGGGGTGCGTGTGTCGAATTTTTGGATGAACCCAAAATTCTTTTTGTCTTCTATGTCTTCGCACGTAGAGTAATAAAGCAAGCAACTGCCGACGTTCCAAGAAACTCATCGTTCCTAATGTAATTACGCGTGCGTGGCGTGCGTGTAGTTTCAAAGAGAGCTACCCGAAACTGCGCCGCACCGATCCGAGTAAAGACGGACAAGTGCACAAGCCAATCATCCGTTTTTTTCATGCCACATCGGACCGTAAAAATTCGGACTGGCGGACAGTAAAAATCCTTGTAGTACAGCGCTCTTACTGTGCGAACTGTATATTATTATGCATTACTTTACATTCAGTCGGAACTATTTCGCCAAGTCTAATATATGGACCTACGTCCATATATTAGACTTGGCGAAATAGTTAGATCGGTAGAATAGGTAGATCAGTCTCAGTCAGCCTTTGGAAGTACTAAAACTGACCTTCTGATAACAGTTAACTTGTATTTCAACATATTTTTTATCTTATCACAGACTAACAATAATCAAAGCACTTATTATGTTACCGCTAGATATCGTTAACATAACATTAACATTTCGCGAGCTTGCATCAGTCATTGCATTTTAAAAGTCACCTGACACTCGCTCTTGAATTGTAAAATACTATTTTCAGCATGAAAAAAATTTAAACAACATAATTATTTATTCTAATATCACATAATTTAGTAGAAGTTAAATGCATTACTCCTTCATTGAATCATAAACTCATAACTTAGTAAAATAAATAAAACATAATAATATAAATAAATGTGAAAGATGGCTAGAAAGAGTATGGAATCACCCAAATAAATTGGAATACGGACTAGTCCTAATGTAATAGCAAACACACATCCAAATGATCATTCATATCATCCTCTTCCACCATCTTCATGCAGCAAGGACAAGGTGTCTTCGTACCAGTCTCATTAAGCTCCTGGGACTCATCAAATATATCGTCTTCCTCATCTTCTTTCGAAATACTTGTATTATTATTATTACTAAAGCTTGTACTGGCCCCTTCTTCAGGTATTGTAAGTTTGTTTTTAAAGAACATCAAGCATTCATCTAGATGTTCTTCTACTGGTTTTTCGAATCTCGTATCACAACATGGACACATCTGGCTAAAGGCCTCCTCATTGCTGGGGCCTGCTTTCACTTCAACTTCCTCTGCTTCTTCCCTCACTACATCTCCTCTGTCTAAAGTAATTAAGCTAACTGTATTTCCTCTTTCGTTACGATGAACTTCTAATTTTTCCTCCATTTCGTTAAGTAGTGATACCAGCACCATTTCATTTTCAATGAAAGGCTCAGATTGTAATGTAACTTGGGATTCAGTATTTCTTTTGCCTTTACCTGCATTTTTTATGATACTAGTATCGAAATCTAAATGAGTCAAATCTATAAGATCGTTATCAGCATTGTCAGCATTGTATGGTATTGGTATACAACACTGCTGTATTTCTTCTGGTATTGGACTATTTATTTCTTTTGGTTTAGTTTTTACTGTATTTATGTTATTAATAACAACATTTAAATGAGTCTTTGGATTAAATACAGGTTTTGGTGGTATTACACCTATTATTTCTTTCATTTTAAGTTTGTTTGCAGTTTGTGTATCTGGTTCCCTTTGACTGGTTTGAGTTTCTGGAACACTTTCTATACCATCCTTAGTCAGTTTCTCAATGATATCCTTATTCAAACATTCATCCAAATGCCTATTGATTTCTTCATTACTAAACTTACTGCTACAAATAGGGCAATCAACTAACTTCGCTTTAACATGAACTGCAACTAATTTTTTATTATTATTTGATTGTGTTAACTTGTAATCATCACCATATACGTCTTTTAATATTGTTGTGGCATTAAAGTAGTCTTCTATTTTCCTTATTTTTGTGGGAGGAGATTGTAAATCAGTGGATTCTGTTTTATGTTTAGGAGTGGAAGCTGCTACTCCTCTTCCAGGTTCTTTAAAGGTACCCATCTCTTTACTTTTAATAGGTTTCTTAAGACTAGGATCAACTTTTTTCACAGGCTCTTTTGTAGTTATTTGCTTATTAGCCCATATCATTCGCACTGTTTCTGTCACACCTACAGTATAAGGTTTACTTCCTGTATTTAAGGTGTTGCCACTTCCAGTGAAGACTGGTATAGGTTTCGAGGGTGGTTTATTCACTGTAATTACTCCCTTTTTGCTAACTACAACAGAACCCGCACTATTTGTATTAGTTTTAGCTGTGACATTAGTAGAATCTTTTAATACAGGTTTCGTGCTATTAGGTACATTATTAATAGTTTTGATATTATTAGTAATATATTTAGTGATATCTGCATTTGGTTTAGTGGTGGTATTCTTCTTGACTTTGGAATTTTGTTGTTTTTGTGGTTCTTTTATTTTAATGAACTTGCCTCCACATCTTCTGAGGTGGTCATTCCACCAATAGTCACTGGGACCAGGCGCTTTGTTCATGGAGCGTCGTACTATGCCAAAGTGCGGCCTTCTCTTCTGACAGGGGCCATTGCAACGCCACCAGTGAGTTTGATAAAGGTGTACCTGAAATTATATCAGAAAACATTTACCTGTCTTATATTGACTTGAATTGAATTTAACAGAGTAAAGTTTTTTCAGGCTTGCTACTTGAAGAAAACATTTTATTTTTAATAAGAATAACAATAATTATTTTGCTGAAAATACAGCTTTTACCAGATGCATCAACAACATTTTTGAAACGACAACAGATAAGGTACCTGCCCTTACTGCCCCATCTCAAAAATCCAATCTGTATGTTGATGTATCTGGTAAAACCTGTATTTTCAGCAAATAAATTATTGTTATTCTTCTTCAACTATCAAACCTGATAAAACTTTACTCTAAATTCAATTCAAGTAACCCCATTAAAAAAATCCACTTTATATAGGTACTATCCTGTTAGGCAAAGCTCTCCCAGATTTCTACCTGTGTTTTTTACAACAAATTGGGTCAGAAGCGTTATGACTACCTCTCGATAAGACTAAACACTTCTAACCCAACAAATGGACTAATACAACATAGTTTTAGTTGATTTACCTCATCATGAAAACTATGGTAAATACTAATATTTAGGCCCGCACACTTGTTGATCCTGTGCATATGTGCTTGGAAGTTGGGTCCGTGGCCATCTCTGTTTTGGTCTCTGTTTGTCACGAACAGGAATGCATGTATCATCTCATGGAGCAGGGTCTCGATGAGGTCCTTGCGTGGTCGCAACTTCAGCAGTGGTTCACTTAATGCAATGTCACAGACACCACCATGGCCTTCATACCTGAAAATAAAGCAGTCAAGCTAAAATTCTGTTGGCTTCCTCTGGTCCCTTGTAACAAAATTAGAAAGACAGAAATATTCGTTTATTTGTCACAAACACGCATACAAAAAAGATAAGACCATAAATAAGAAAAAAGGGTTAATAAAAATTGTTATGAAATTCCCTATCAACTCACAGCATTTGGTCATAATAATTAAACATGAAATCTAGAATAAGTAGTGCTTGTATAATCTGTTTCATGAGGTTTTCAATGAGCAAACTATAATTATCTGACATATATTTTTGGCTTTTTCGGCAAGGCTACAGAACCTACAAGAGCTATTTTAGCACAGGACATTAGTATTACAGTCATATTCCCTTTGCTCATCTACCTACTCTTAAAATCATCAGACATGCATCCACTCCTTGATAGATAAGCTGTTTTCCCAAATACTCAAGCAATAACCATTCATTTTTTAAGAAAATTGTTGTAGAAGATAACTAGACATCTACTGACAATAGAATAATAGTGTCTGGAACAGCAAGAGTCAAATTGAAAGAAAAGAAACAAAGAAAGAATAACGTTTATTTGGTCAGTTTGTGAAACACAAATACAAACAACAAAATAAAAAGTGAAAATAATGCGAGTTAATGTAATGTAGAATGAGATGCGTTTAAGTACAGTAAGCCGCAAGTCGGTGGTAACATTGACCTTAAGCTAGCCTAGCGTAGTACGTTCAATAGACGATGAGCGAAGCTTGAATGATTTTGTTACCAGTACCACTGACGCGGCCTACCGTACATAATCCATTTCTAGTACAATTAAGCAGGAACATTAATAATACTTACGAGCATATGCCTGCACAGGAGTACATTCTTTTACTCCATCTTACCACGGCTGTGCTGGCTAGTTTTGTCCAGAAAAACATTTGATCAAAGTGTATAAACAACGAATGTACATTTGGTGTTGGGTCGATCAGTTCTAACTCAGGATCGCCTAGATTCATTTTTATTAACAATAATAAGATGACTAAACAATTCGTACTTTGAGCGAAATCACTACAACCATTAGTGTTGTGTTGACAAATTAAATTCAAATTTTTTGACGTTCTTTCAGACATGTGTTTTTGACAGTTGCGTTTCGTTTTTGACGTTCTTTCAGACATGTGTTTTTGACAGTTGCGTTTCGTCTTATACTGTTTACAATCCAATGTTATTAAAACTAACAACATACAACTGTAATGAATCTATTATTTTATAGGATTCAATTTTTTTTTATCAATATGGTATATTTCATTTTTCTTAACTTTTTGAGATTTTAAAATATATAGGTTTATGTTACACCTTTTGCGAACGCAAATATAATGCTGCCAAATGATAAACCATACTACTAAAATGGTAAAAATTTATTTCTAGGCCTGTGAGAAAAAAGTGCAACCAGGGATAACGAAACTGACGTGGACTTCTACAATGTCAGATGCTTATATTGCAGATTGTGTTGTGCAAATCGGAGAAGTAACTATTTTCGGATTTTAATAGCTCGTAAACTACTGAAACTTTATTTACATATACCTATAATATTCTTTAATTAATATTTTCAGCTTCAAGATTTTTTAACTACATACAAAAACTGTAATGTTAACTTAGTGAAAATAATGGAAAAAATTTGCGACACTCCATTCATCGAATTTGATATTTATAACGTTTTCGATATAAAAGTTTTACGAACTGCAATACGGAAAATGGAACAAACAGCTATGACTGCTGTCTTAGAAATGTATAAAGTTATAGTTATTTATCTCATCATTGTATACGAGGGTTTCGAAGCCTATATAACTCAGGTACATAAATATAATCTATCTATCTATCTTATACTATATAAATAAAGATCAATGTTTGTCCTATAAGCGTTACTAAACCATTGATCACATTGTGATCGGGTGCAGCTAGTATATTTTATAGGAACGGTGGCCAACAAATCAAGTTACCGCAAACTGTCAAATTTTCTCGTTCGATTTTAACCTAAATCGTCAGCACTTTTTTAAAATTGTTTGGAGTTTGACAGTTTCGTGTAGCTTGATGTGCTGGCCACTGTGCATTATTATATTATTATACTAGCTGACCCGACAGACTTCATTCTGTCAAAAGCTATTTGACTGTGGCAGTTTGTCTACGCGCAAAGGAAATAAAGTATAGACTCCACTACTCTACCCTACCCTACCTACCCTCCCTACCCTGCGTACCCTGCGTACCCTGCCTACCCTGCCTACCCTGCCTACCCTGCCCACCCTACCTACCCTACCGACCCTACCGTTCACGCGTGATGTAACCAAGGGAAATAGGGATTCATTTTTATATATATATATATATACAGCATGTAACAAAAACCCTGTCCGATCCTTAAGAGTATTATTCGGCATCGTACTGCGTACACTATTACGTCACCATTTAATAGATTTGAGATTATTATTTTTCCCCAGTGAATATAATTAAATAAACTTTAAAAATAAAAACTGATCAGAGGCAACACTGATTGCTCGAAAAAGTTCACAAGTTCACTACCTACAGTTTTTTGTCGCCGCCAAGCGAGGCGGTTTGTATGATTTTTTGTCATGAATCTACTTTGTCGCGTGCCGCCAAATTTATAACGAAAGAAACCTACGCTACGTCATACCTTATGCCTACGCGTAGGTATCAGCTGATATTTGTTTTGTAGGCATAGTGATCCGGATTTCTGACCTAATTCTGTTTATCACGAAACGAAAAAAAAAAAGTTCTTTAAACCGAAGAAACAATTTATTGAATTAAATGTAGCCCTGATAAGGGCTTTTTTAAATGTGATGTGCTTTTGGCAATGTACTTACCGACCAGGTAATCAGTTCGCTTGTTGTTGTTGCATACTTCGGCGATCGTGCTCCACATGTCCACCTTCAACACTAATACACATTCGTCACCTTTTCACTAAATTTGCACATACTCTTTGCAGCGCCCACACGTATTCGTTGTGGCAGTTGAATACCCACACCTGTTCTCTCAAACGAGCATTCATCAGCGAAAAGCACACGATTAGACCGGAGAACTGTGTTCCTCGATTTCCACGTTGCACTCTCGTGGTCTTCCAGCATCAGCGGCCTGCGACTCGTGCCCATGAACACTGCCTGTTATGCAGGCGATGGAACGCACGCTCCGATGGTATTGTCACACCTGGCATATTAGCGAAGCGCACCTCATAAGTTCTACGAGCACTGCATAATTACAGTCGGTCTTGCCTAAGCACATCAACATATTAAACGAAACGATAGCGGCACGTGATACGTACAGACGTCCGATCAAAAGCTATCTCCACGAAAGACTGGCCATTGGCCAACAAGTAGCGCGCCGGTAGGCAACCAGTCGGCGACATCAAAGAGTCGGCGACTAGTTGAAAAAGTGCCTACAATGCGGTAGTGTAGGGCGGTGTTCTTTGAAATAAAAATAGGTAAAAATAAAAAGATTTTGCCGGCGGGTGGAGTGTTGTCAACTTATGAAAATTTGCCATATTCAGTGTTAAATTTCGCATGGATTATAAAAATAAAAAATCAATAACTTTTGTTTTTTATGAGTTACATTTTTATAACCATTTTTTCTAGTACGTATGTTGAACCAGGAATACGCCTTTATTGGATCGGACAGGGTTTTTGTAACATATTGTATAAGATTGTGATGTATTTATTATAGTATTTCAAAAAGCTGTGACAGAGAGAGCTCCATAACAATAAAGATAAACAAATTACATTATCACGCCTGTTTTTCCTGAAGAGTTAGGCAGAGGTGTTCCTATAGTACGCTCACATTTTGCCAGTTATGTTAAAGTATAAGTAATGGGGACGAGCCTGTTGCCGTCAACTAGGCACAAATAAAACAAAAATGAATATAGATTTTTATTTTATTTAAGATGGCAGAACATTGGATTAAATACGTTAGGAGATTTGATATGCTTCTAGAAGATGCTTTGAGATTATGCCTCAAAACAACTATGCAAAACATGTACAAGTGTGTACATGGAGATGGTAAGTTTAAAATCCATACTAATATTATAAATGTGAAAGTAACTCTGTCTGTCTGTCTATCTGTCTGTCTGTCTGTCTGTATGTTACGTTTTTACGCCTAAACCGCTGAACCGATCGTCATGAAATTTGGCAGAGATATAGCCTGGGATATGGAGAAGGACATAGGCTACTTTTTTACGCGATAACCGACATCCACGCGGGCGGAGCCGCGGGCAAAAGCTAGTATTTCATAAAAACGTTGAAAAATACAAAAGATTCATTGGTGTCAGAAACAGGGTGCAAACTACCAGCGATCCCAAGCAGAACCAAGGCTCCATTACGGTGTACCGCTCTTAGGCCCGTATTACAGAATGTCACTCAATACTCAAGCATTACTTAAAACTAAATTCAAGCCATTTGATTGGTTGAAATTAGTTTTAAGATGCTTGAGTAAGTGTCAATCAAGCCCTTTATCCAGCTGCCAAACGAGAGCCTCATCGGGTTTGAGCCGAAGCTCTTTTCTATTTTGCTAATTTAACAATAATTATAAATGAATATTTCATTAGATACTCAATTAATTCATGTTTTTTATTACTTACAGGTACAATGGCACCGTCACCTCTATTAAAAATGAATCTCTACCTTTCCGGAAAAGAAATTTTATACGTACCTCCAAAATTTGAGATCGAAGATACATTCACGACAGTCCTTGAAGAAATTATCTCAATAATGGCTACAGTCCCTCGTCTGTATGAAAAATTTAGTCTGCCTTCAGGAGGATTAAAAAAGTTTTACGAAGCTGTAGCTATGGACCAAGATTGTAATAAGCTCCAGAAGTATATTAGTGATGGTAAACTTATACCTATAACTATATATATGTACATACATACATACGAAAAATTCACGCTTTCTTCCCATAGGGGTAGGCAGAAACTGCAGAAAGTCACCTGCGACGATCCTTAGATACTTAATACTCAATGAGTATTGAGATACTTCTTTTGCGTCGTTAACGTTCGTACGGTGGCCAGCACATCAAGTCACCACAAACTGTCAAATTTTATTAACATCTGTAACATTTTAAAGTTTAAAATCGTTTGGAGTTTAACGTTTCGTGTAGCTTGATGTGCTGGGCCTCAAGTCTGCTATTACAGTAGTGTCAGAATGGTCTCTTCATTGTGAGTTTTTGACAGATTTGCCATACAAAAACTGTCAAATACTCACAATGGCGAGACCATTCTGACACTATTGCAATAGCAGACTTGAGGCCCAGCACATCAAGCTACATCAATGGCTAAAGAACATAAATTCAAATCCCTATTGCTGAGCAGTGTTCCTGTTATCGTGAAAATTTATAATGATCATAATTTTCAGAAATTGAATATAATATGAAACTAGTACACGAACATATGGGAATGTGGGATCCTTACATGCATATCTGGAAAGTGGACAAAGATGAGTTTCTGGAAAATTATCGAGCAGAAAAGCATACTGCAGAGGAATTTGATTATCTTATTATTAATTATAGTAATCTTGCAAATTCTGTCCAAGTGCAAGAAACAGTTAACCAGGTAGGTACGGTGGCCAGCACATCAAGTTATCACAAACGGTCAAATTTCCTCGTTCGATTTTGAACTTAAATATCAACATCTTAAAGTTTAAAATCGTTTGGAGAAATTTGACAGTTTCATGTAGTTTGATGTGCTGCCCACAGTACTTGATTTCTAATATTACTCAGTTTAAAATAACGTTACTTTCAAATAATTTTACTCTGTGTAATGTAGGCTGAGACTTGATGAAACTTTTGATCAATATCGATTTGCTGCATGCGTTATATTGATGCACCAGAAATTAATTCTCTTCTTTTATCATTTTACGGTGTGATCAAACCAAAGTATTTCTTATTTCCAGATTCATTTTATTACCCTTAACTCGAGCGAATTAAAGAAAGCCATCATAGCACATTGTATCGTTTGGCAAACCAGGTTGGGAGAATTACTGAGGACCATTACAGAGACTGACATTGATATTATTTATACTTATGTTGAAAAGAGTAGCGAAGAAGCTATGAAGGTACGTAAAAAACATCGATAAATAATGTTATCTTAATTGGTATTTGAAGTACATCAAACTACACGAAACTTTCAAATTCCTCCAAACAATTTTAAACTTTAAAATGTGGATGATTAAGTTCAAAATAGACATTTTTGGCATGGTATACACGATAGGTATTTTGTTAATGGAAACCTATTGCGAGATTGGCTTTATTACATTTATTTTAGCATAGTTTTAATAAAACCACTACCTCATATATCAATTCATGATATACAATAACAAAATGTTCATTTCATAGACGCCTGGTGATTTAAAAGAGCTCCAGATAGCCATAGATACTTACGATCGTTTAATGTCGGAATTAGACAAGACTGAGAAAACATTCCCTCCGATAACTGACCAAATGAACACATTGGGTAAGAAGTTCATATTTTTGATATTTTATATTACTTATGTAAAGGTACCTACTACCCTAGTAGCATTTTTTTGTTGGCATTTAGTTGGGCCACTTACCTCTGTAAGTAGTCCAACGAAATGCCAACAAAAAATGCTACTAGGGTAAACTTGATCTGAGTGTAAGAGGTACTAAATGTGATCTGAGTGCTGAATGTAAGAGGTACTAAATCTGATCTGAATGCTGCAAAAATAACTTGCAACCAAAGAAGAAACTGCCATTCGAATTGATTTTCCTTTCATTATTCAAATGATTATTGACATTGGTCTTAAAATAGGGAAGAAAGTTAAGAATAAAAAATAAAAAAAACCAGTCAAGTGCGTGTCGGACTACGCACAAGGAAGAGTTCCGTAGTTGGGATGATTTTATCCCAAGAACAAACTTAAAATTGTAATTGAAAAACATGTATCCCACACATTTCAAATGCAAATGAAAATATGTACGCACAATATCGAGAGATTTATCATGTTATTTAAGACCATAGACTTCCTGTAATCTATAAGTATAGAACTATTTTAATTTTTTTTTTTTTTTCAAAATTTTTGGCTCAGTAGTTTCGGAGATAAGGGAATGGACAATTTTCACTTATAACTACCGCTAAACCCGGGGTGTCGCCTAAAAGGCGACACTTGAGTCCATAGCTGTCAACCCCGGGTGTCGCCGAAAAGGCGACACCTGACTCACCCGATTGCAAGCTCTATTTCACCTTCTATACGTGCTAATATGGTCTGTGCGACGGTTTTACTCCCGGGTCTGATAGATATTCTCGTTATTTAAACTGATCGGAACCAAAAATATCACTCCGCAAAAAACAATTTATTTTAAAATTATTAAAAAAAAGAATACTGAGACCCTCACAGTAAGCCATTTATTTGATATGTCACACGGTACAGTTTGCCAGCTTTTTTTTTTAAATTTTCTTATTAGCCCCCCAAAAGTGACCCCAATATTCTAAATTCTCCCCACGACCTTAGTTCTTTCTGCTGAAGTTTAAGCTAGCTGGCATTAATAAGTGAATTATAGTCACCTACCTACTTTACATGTTAAATTAAATTGTAAGGGTATGAGGTCATAACTTATTATTGCGGTAGACCCCTAAAGTCTACCGTGTGATGTTGTATGGAGGAGATATATTTTTATAAATATTATGTTATTTCAAACAGTTTATTGTGTCCTTGTATTTCGATACATAACCACCTTGCATCTGGGCTTTTGTTCCTTTACAATTAGAGGGACAAAATCTCATATGTAACAGTGGCGGTTCACGTCCGTGTTTGGGTCACTCCAATTGATATGTATACCAAATTTCAACTAAATCGGTCCCTTACATTTGGAGCAAATTTGCTGTGACAGACAGACAGACAGACACACGAGTGATCCTATAAGGATTACGTTTTTTCTTTTGAGGTACATATCTCGAGAACGGATTGGGGAACGGGGGTACATGAAATTTCACGCGGACGAAGTCGCGGGCCGAAGCTAGTATATAATATACTTGTCTAGGTACCTCATGTATTAAAATCCATTCAACCGTTAGGAAGCTTTGAAGGTATTAAGAATCCCATATACAAAGATACAAAGATACCCGTAAAAACATAACCCTGTCTTTTAATTTCGTGCAGTTGGGAATTAGAAGGCTGAAGGTAATGCAAAGGGGAATGGAGAGGGAATGCTCCGAGTTTTCTTGGGTGATCGGATCGGAAATGAGGAAATCAGCAGAAAAACAAAGTTCACCGACATTGCTCGTTGCCGTGATTCCCGAGTGCTCATCGAGTATTTCGGGAAATCATCAAGCGGTTGGTCGACTCTTCACGTGACCAGAAGGCTGGGCAATTTTAGTTGAAAGAATCAGCATTGCCATCCAACGTGGTATCGCTGCAAACCTTTGGGCACTTTTCCTACTGACAGCGATGCGGACGAATTTTTTGATGCCCAATGAATTCTTTTTTTTCCTTCATGTACTTGTATTGTACATAGTATCCATACTAATATTATAAATGTGAAAGTAACTCTGTCTGTCTATCTGTCTGTCTGTCTGTTACGTTATCACGCCAAAACCGCTGAACCGATCGTCATGAAATTTGGCACAGATATAGCCTGGGATATGGAGGACATAGGCTACTTTTTTACGCGATAACCGACATCTACGCGGGCGGAGCCGCGGGCAAAAGCTAGTATTATATAATTTCGTGTTAGGTTGTCATATTGTATTTAAGATTTTTCAAGTGTACCTAAATATATATAATAGGATAGATTCTATATATTTAAATAGATAAATAAATAAGGTAATTTACACTGGCAAATAAATAGATGACAATTAAAGATGGTAATTTATTTACTTTATAGATGACTAGCTTTTGCCTGCGGCTTCGCCCGCGTGGAGGTCGGAAATTATCCCACGGGAACGTACTGTCGGGATAAAAAGTATCCTATGTCCCATAACAATACCTATGCAAAGTAATTTTAATAAAATATGTATATATCGACACCCGCATAAGGTCGTATGTATGTGTTTACGTGACGTTAAAAGTCTCTCTCTTGAAAAATTTGCGATTTTTCAAGAGAGAGATTTTTAACGTCATCTTTGTGTTGATCAGCCGCAAAACATAATATGATAAGAATATTAGCGGATTAGAAACTCTGTTTTTAGTGAAAATATAGTTTTTAAGAATTTCTAGTATTTATAGGTATAATATTACATTATAGTACTAAAATCTCATTTTACAAAAAAATAAAAATGTTATGACTTTTTACGTGGGAGGTATCGATATCTTATGTAAACACATTTTTGTAAACAGCACACTAAGTGCAAAAGAAATTATTTTTGAAACATAATGAACTAACTAAAAATAAGTCTTATTGAATACACTACTTATAAAACAACATATAAACCTACAAATTACTAAGGTCAACGTCAACGGAAGCAACTTTTGAGATCGTGAAGGCAATTTACACTCGTCAACTGCGATCAACGGAAGTTAGATTAAATTGGTTAAAAACTCTATAGAGTAGAGATTTAGAAAACACTCGACCGAAAAGCGAGACCTCCTGACCTCGTAGTGCCTTGTACTAAAAAAAATCCGATCGATCGAACCAGAACAAAACTTCGACCAGTTCGATCGATTTTTTTTCCGAGAAATAAAACAAAAAAAAGACAAATACATAAATAAAAAAACGAAACAAAAAAAAAATACACAACGAAGCGAAGAACCAATAATAAAATCCAATTTTTCAAAAATCAACTATCTACGAACGAACAACGATTATTTTTAGAAAAGAATGACCAACTAAACATTAATACGTTGCATGAATGAGGGTTACTATCCTACGGAAAGTCTTAACACCGCGATTCAGAAAATCGCATCATTTGTACAGCGCTATCTATCGAGCAAAACCTAAACTCCTGTTGTAAGTAGTGATTACTTTTGACGGAGTGGACCGATTTTAATGAAATAAAGATTAAATGTCACCTCCAGATACCAACTATGACTATATTGCCAATCCTTTAATCTCTTGAAAATAGTTACACAAAAATGACAATATTACATGTGAATTTTAAAATCATCCCCTATTTTACCCGCTTGAGGGATCAATTCAGAAAAACTATGAAATACGTAATTCATTATTTGTTTCTAAAAGCATAAATTTGAATTTTCATATCCCTAACTTAAGAAATAACAGGTTTCCCATACAAACTTTCATCCCCTATATCCCCCCCTTTAGGGATATTTTTGAGACAAAAAATGTCCTTCCCTGGGATGCAATCGATCGCTCTGCCAAATTTTATCGAAATCCGTTCAGTGGTTTAAGCGTGAAAAGGTAACATACAGACAGACAGACAGACAGAGTTACTTTCGAATTTATAATATTAGTATGGAAGTATGGATTAGTATGGATTAATTAATTACTTGTAGCAATTTTACCAAAAAATGACTTACACACTTTTGTTTCAGTAAAATTTGAGGTTGAACTCAGTTCCGATATGACAACTCGTCATGAGAACATACCTATTTTATGGTCAGATTATTTAGGGGTTTTAGAGGAAGCTAAAAAAAATCTCGAAGCTAGCAAAGATAGATTCAAAGCTGGATTGTTGGATCAAGCAGAGGTAAGATGAATAATGCACACATGTTATTATTATTATATACTCTTTATAAAACTAAAATGTTCCTACTTAAGGGCGCGTTTATTTTTCACGAATCTACGCACCTACACAACGCACTCGCTAAGCGGACGCCAGCAATTGTGTGCAAGTGTCTACGTACTATTTTGTTATAGAAAAATGCGCTCTATTAGTTTGACAACCAAGTAAGTTTCAAATTAAATGAGCGGAGAAATCACGCGGCAGCAGCGTGAATAACGTGTGGCCATTGCGTCAACACGCGTGGCGGCAGCGCTTTTATATTATTCCGAGGAATTATGTTGTTGCCTACTAAAAAAGGACACACCATTATTGAACATGAAAACGCAGCCGTTTTTAATTTCACAATTCCTCTCAGGTATTTAAAGAAGCTGCGAAAGAATTTTGTGATGACTTCTATAAGACGGCACCAGTTTCTTCCGAAATAACTGCCAAAGATGCCCTGTCCCAGTTGAAAGCTTACAGAGATCAACTTAATGCATTACGAGAACAGGAACAACTTATACGCGATGGTCTTGCTGTGTTCAATCTAACGTAAATAGCTTTAAATTAGTCATTTTGTATTATCATCATCATCTGCCTAACTTATCAGGTGTACCGGAAAGTTTTTACCGGATTTTTAAATGAAAAGACACATAATTTAAAAAATAAAATAAAAATGGTATTTATTCAAAGTATTGGCCAGTCGATTCTACACACTTTGTCCATCTTTCTGGCAAATGATGAATACCATCCCAAAAGAACTGCTTGTCCTTTGAGCGGAACCATTCAACGACCCATTTTTCGACTTCTTCGAAATTTGCAAAGTGCTGCTCAGCCAGTACGTGCCCCATTGATGCGAAAAGGTGATAATCGGACGAAGACAGGTCCGGAGAGTACGGCGGGTGTGGTAATACGTCCCATCCAAGCGATTTTAATACGTCTTTCACCGGTTTTGCTGTGTGTGATGGTGCATTATCATGCAACAAAATTACTTTACCGTGTCTTCGGGCCCATTCTGGACGTTTTTCAATCAATGCATAATTCAAATTGATTATTTGTTGTTTGTAGCGATCAGTATTTACTGTTTCACCAGGTTTAAGAAGTTCGTAATACACCACACCACCCTGGTCCCACCAAACACAGAGCATTGTCTTCTTTCCGAAGCGATCCGGCCTTGGAGTTGATGGGCCAGGTTGGCCAGGCGATACCCACGATTTTTTACGTTTTGGATTTTCGAAAAAAAAAACATTTTTCATCACCCGTCACAATCCGATGTAAAAATGACTTTCTTTTGTACCGTTGAAGCAGCATTTCACAAATAGTTTTTCGATTTTCCATTTGCCTATCATTCAGTTCATGTGGCACCCATCTTCCTAGTTTTAAAATCTTTCCCATTTCTCGTAAGCGATCGCTAATCGTTTCTTGTGCCACATTTAACCGTTCTGCTAATTGTTTTTGAGTTTGGGTTGGGTCTTCGTCCAATAACTCCTGCAATTCCACGTCCACAAATTTTTTTGGTCTACCCGAACGTCTACTGTCTGTTAAATCAAAATTTAAATTTTCGAAACCACGTCTCACACGTTTTTACGCTTGGAGCATGCTCTCCGTAAGTTTCTACCAGCAAACGATGACTTTCAATGGCCTTTTTCTTTTGATGAAATAAGAAAAGCAATGCATGCCGCAAATGCTCTTTGTCAGGTACAAAATTCGACATATTCACAAAGCTACAACACTATAACACTATTATTTAGTCAGAATGAAAATGAGTAGTTTTTGAACGTTAATGACAGTAGAATAAAATGACATATGCCAAATTATTTTATTCCATACTGACGGCTAGCGGCATCTGTCAGAAAAACCGGTAAAAACTTTCCGGTACACCTGATATATGTTGGGGTCGGCTTGCAGTCTAACCGGATGCAGTTGAAAACAAGTATTTTACATGGAGAAACTGCCTATCTGACCTTCAAAACCCAGTTACAGGGTAATACGATACCCCTTTGGTAAGACTGGTTGTCAGACTTTCGGCTTACTACCCGAAACGACTGTCCAAGATCCATAAATGACAGCCTGGACCAACACCACTTAACATGCTTTCCGAGGCACGTTAAGTGGCAAGACCCCTCGTCTTGGTGTGTAAAGATGGTCACACATTCACTAACTAACCGCGGTAAGCGTAGCTTAACCTGATCGATTGACCCGTGCGGCTGTTATTAGCCACAAGCTCCTCATTTTGTATTATAAACATTACAAATGCACACTACAGCCGACTTTCTTACTGTGCTGGGCGCTAATAGGTGCTCGTAGTCGGATTGTTTTCGATAATTAATAAATTATAGTAATAAGCTCACATCCCGTGAGACATCGACGAAATTATAAAATGATTACTTGCACTTAACGGTAGAAGACGAAACTAAAATAAATAAAAAATCTTTTGTTTACTAATTATTTATTCAATCAGAACGACCTACAGCCAATTATACCTACTGATGAGATACATAAAAATGACACCATAAAATATTTAGGTATTACAAATACTGACAAACAGAACATAAGCAACTTAATTATTAAATTAAATTATTATTAACTATTTCACTCATTCTTCTCCTTCCATTCGTCGGCAAATACCTAGCGTTGAGTGCGCTCAGCATTCGCGGAATGTGTGTGACATACTTCATGCAACCGTGTACCGTGTGACAACGCGGCGGCGCCGCGCGCTGCGCCATAACAAACAATGAAATATTACACAGCTCCCCATGGAGCACAGTTCCCTAGGAGAATTTGTTTTAAAGGTTTCAAATAATTTTTTTACAGCTTCTGATTAAACATGAATCCCTCACCAAAGTGAAAGGTGCCTCTTAGACCAGAATTTTTTTGATCTCATGTTCCCATCATGCGTAAGGTTTTCTTTTGTAGCGTTTGCCCTGCGGTGTGGGTCTCTGAATTTAAATTAATTATTTACAACAATTGAAATTCATTTATTGTAGTACACCAGTGAATCTGGATCTTCAGAAAATGGAGAAGGAGCTAGAGAAGTTGGAGGAAGTCTGGGGATTGGTAAATCAATGGGAGGAGTCCTGGGAGAAATATAAAACTCAAACATTTTGGGAAATGGAGACTGACGAGATGGAAGAAAATGTTATGTTCTTGTTCAGGTACTTTTTTTCGAGTAAATGAAATGCATAGCATAACTAGGCTACATTTTTAATTAAAAAGTTATCTATGAAATTAAATAATATTCAAACTCAAAAATGCAGGACCTGGCTGTCATTTTATAGGCTATAATTATTGTTCCAGAAATTTTAATCGGCTTTCTCGGCAATTAAAGGAAAAAAATTGGGATATTATAGATACAACTAGAGTCAAAGTCGATGCGTTTAGGCGAACACTACCACTAATTGGAGATTTAAAAAATCCGTGTATGAGGGAGAGGCACTGGGACAGAATAAAGGTGCTTATGAATGTGTAAGTTGCCAGTATTGAGATTATGCAGTACAAGTTACAGTGGGGACAGCACATCAAGCTACACGAAACTGTCAAATTTCTCCAAACGATTTTAAACATTAAAATGTTACGATTAAGTTCAAATCGAACGAGAAAATTTTACAGTTTGTGGTAACCTACTTTGTTCGGTGCCTGTATGAATATGCAAAAAATAATAATATCAGATTGTGTAGATGTTTTACAAAGTATGTATTGAATAAAATATAATAGCAAATTACAAGAATCGTAATATTTTTTCCTATCCCTAATTAATTTCTCATTTAATTGGTACTTATAGAGAGTTTGATCAAAATTCACCGGACTTTAAATTAGACTTGATAATGGAACTAAACTTCCAAGCGTATGCAGAAGAAATAGCAGAAATATCAAATGCTGCTACTATGGAACTGAACATTGAGAACGGACTCAAAGCTATTAGAGAAGTGTGGAAGGCGACGACCTATGAGATGACGCACCACAAGGGAGACATCTATAAGATTAAAACAGTAGACGAAGTTATGCAGGTCGGTTCGAACCAAAATTTGCAAAAAAAAATTGTGTTTGAGTTAGGCTTTTGCACAAATAGTGATTAAACTTTAAAATTTCTTAGTTTCTTGAAGATCATCAAGTACAACTCTCGTCAATGAAATCGACAAAATATGTAGAACCGTTCATTAAAGAAGTTGACTACTGGGAGAAGTCATTGGGATATGTAGCAGAATGTATTGAAGTAAGCAGTTAATCTTATAATGTTTATACTTTATACCTTATCGACTAAGTGGGTATACAGTACAGTGGCCAGCACATAAAGCTACACGAAACTGTCAAATTTCAACAATTTTTAAACTTTAAAATGTTGATAATTAAGTTCAAAATCGAATGAGAAAATTTGACAGTTGGTGGTAACTTGAACATTTTGGATAAAATATTTTTATTGCATTTTTTCTGTAACAGATCTCTTTACAAGTTCAAAGGCGTTACCTCTATCTAGAAACAATTTTTAGTGGTGAAGATATTAGAAGACAATTGCCAGCGGAAGTTATAATATTTGATGCCTTGACCACCGCTTGGACAGAAGTCACTTCTAAGTGAGCTTTGCAAACAAATAATAATTTTAATTTAGATACCGATCCCACGTCTAGACTAGTAGGTACTTAGTACCTAGTATTAGGAATCTAGGGAATTCGTTACCTAAGTATGTTCCTGTAACAGATCTTTTTATTAGAAAATAATGTTTCTCGACAGCATGTATGCCGGAAAAAACGCAATAGAAGCTTGTATTTACAAACCATCACCGTACCTTTTTAATAAGTTGAACCAAATGGTGGATAACTTGGATGGCATCCTCCGAGCTCTTGAAAAATATCTGGAGACAAAACGACAGCTGTTCCCGAGATTTTATTTTATATCTAATGATGATTTACTGGAAATCCTTGGCAATTCAAAGAAACCATCGATGATACAAGTTCATTTGAAAAAATTGTTTGATAATGTGAATAGAATAAGGATTGACAAGGTAATTGAAGCTCTTACTCATAATAGAAAAATAATGTGGGTCATGTGGAGTATAATCTTGTGTATAGTATGAGGTATATTACCAAAATAAATAACGGTACTGATCAAAAAACATGTTAGGCTCAATTCACACCGAGATGGCAGCGGCCAGCACCAAAGCGACGAGCAGTTTGTCGGGCGCCGCGCGCGCGCTGCGTAAGCGTGTTGACGCCGTGTGACGTGTGTGCAGCGAATTAATAAAGCGCTCTCTTCTTCGATCAATAATAGCACTAGATACAGGATCAGGAACAAAAATAAGTCATTGAAGTGGCCACGTTGACACACACATACAAATTTACATTTGTTACTACGAAATATAGAAAAAAGTTTTATAATATTAACAACTTCAGTTCAATATAAACCTTAACACTCAACTATAAAGTTTTATTACGATTGCTAAATATTTATATTTAAGTCCTTCTATCATCGGAGACAGGTAAATATATAAATTTAAAATGTCACTTGAAAATAAAAAGTCATTTTTATAATAAGTACAAAAATATTTATTCTAAAATGAAACTTAAAACCTAAGCAATAAGGTTAAAGACATTTTGTTGGCCATTTCGTGCTTACTCTATTTTGGAACTAGACGTAGTTCTTGGTATGACATTTCAATGCTCAGAACACAGTAATCATTGTAAGACGTAGAGTTGCAGAATAATAATATTATTTTTTTAAGCGAATGTTCTTTTTTAACCCATTTGGAACCAAATACAAACTAGTAGTAAAATTTTGATAAAAACTTTATTGACGTAACTATTGGAGGCTAGTTAGACATTTTATAAAGAAAAAATAAATAACTTCCTTATGTATTAAAAAACACCGTCCTCAAATGGGGCCAATGGGCTTATGTATGGTATTTTTCAAAGCATACTTTTTCGATGCACAATTTTTTGATGCATTTTTTATATTGCTAACGTGCTTTCATCTGGCATTCGTTGCATCCTAGCTGGCTTGGCAGTTTCTGGGGGAAGTGTCCAACACTATATAGATTCATACTTGGCACCACTGAAGAAGGTTTATGACGCTTTTCATCGGGTCTTTACTGAAAGAGGAGTGAGGAGTGTAGGCATTGGCCTACACTCCTCAAATAAAATCGGGCGATACTTCGCCGAAACTGGAGCTGGTCTAGTTTCTCTTCAGCGGTCAGGACATGGAGACGCCAAGCACTAGCTACAGCCAAATCCAGCATGTACATAGGTAAACAGAACCCACTACCATTTTTGCCTCGTATAGCTGTTAGGTATACTGCGATTGACTGGTCAGATTGATCAACTCCGCCCATGCCTTTGGTGTAGTTCTGGAAGACAAAAGGGATGTCCACGTCTACCTTTCTTCCTTCTGCAGAGCTCCATGTTTTTACCTTACCAAGAGGGTAAACAAAGTCATAGTTTGTAAATGTTATGAAATGTTCACTAATGGCTTGACAAGTGTTTGTACCATAGGGGTACAAACACTTGTCAAGCCACTAGAGGACATTTCTTCGTCCTATTTTCCTTCACAGTACCAGTCGTACGATAACTAGCTTCACGCAAATCTCGCAGCAATGCGTGACTGGTAAAAAAGTTGACGAAATACACGATATCCTCATGCAAACGAGCGATTACTTTTTCCAACAGGCCCTTTACCACTTTTGATCCTAAAGGCTCATTACTGGGTCCTCCTACTGATTTACCACAGTATACATCGAAGGCATAACAATAAACATCAGCAATTGCAATCATTCAGTTTTTGTTCCCAAATCATACGGGATTGCCTCTTATGAACTGCTGCCTGGAGGAATGGCCACTATGACGTTACTAACAGCTGGATCATCCACTTCATTCAGAATATTTTTGATAGCTTCCTCGAGTCCTCGATAGTCATTTTCAACATCAAACGATCGGTTAGTCATTGTTCATGCCGAAACCTGCGAATAAAAAAAAAATGTTAGGAATCAGCTCATTGGACCCATTCGGGGACACCGTACTAAAATTTATCCCTTTATTGTAAAATCTTGGAAAACACTGGATATAATAGCATTATTTACTAGTCGAAACTATGCCCAAGTGATAATACCAAAAAAAAAAGAGAAAAAACATTGTAAATATTAAAAAAATATGACTTTCCTTTGGTCCAACACCTATTTGCTCAATGAAGTGAATAAAATCACTTATTTCATCCGCTCAATCCAATAAATCACAAAAGTATAATTTGTTTTACAAAGCCACACTCTTGGGCCCTACGAATTTGCCTGCAAACTAAGGATAGCTAAAATAAGTTAAAAAATGTGGATACTTAAAGAAGTGTCCCCAAATGAGGACAGCGGGCGTAAATGGGTTAAGGTAGCAAATATTTTTGATCAATTTAAAAAAGTTGGTAGTAGGACTAAATTAGTACAATAGTTATTTTAATAAGGGGGATGCGCTGTGGTAGCCCGCGAAATTCAAATTTTCTTGCGTTTTATGCAATTTGCAGGTCCGTGTAAGGTTGTAATATTGATCAGTTCAGTTATGTCCAATTTATCAAAATGAATTGAACAAATTGTTGAATAAAAAATTCAACAATTTGTTACTTATAACTTTTTCAAGGTTTAAATATTTCTTCTCCTCTTTCTTTCGCGACAATAGATACCCATTTTTCATTGCGAAATTGGTCGTTAAGAAATCTACAAACAAAAATAACAATACTACTCCATGCATTTCCCTGTTCCAGAATAGTCGATGTTTGTTACAATAGTCGGTGCGTTGTCGCAAACATTGGCCAAACAATCGTAATATTTGCTAAATGATGTATAATTTACTATTTAATTGTTATTATTTTATGAAAAACACAATCATAATGATATAAACTTACCGAAAAAAAGATATTCCTTCCAAAATCTTGGTGTTACGGTGGTTATTTACACAATTTTTGAATGCTCACTGCGGCATTTTGACGTCTTAACGTTGGCTATGTTTGGACGACACTAATTTGGGCCGTTTTTGAAGCGCTTATCGGGAATCTAGTGCTATTATTGATCGAAGGCGCTCTTACTCTCTTTACTTTTTAAATAAGTAGAGTGAGGAAGAGCGCTTTATTAATTCTATCCTCCCTGTATATAAAGTTTGACTACTATAGTAGGTATACAGTTAGGATTAAAATTAAAACCGTAACATAATTTGTTCGAAGTTATGTAATAATGTTCCAAATTATTAAATCACAGTTACCAGAACGGTGCCCTAAGAAAGTTCATTTGAACTTTGTAACTGCAACTGTACATGAATTCTAGAAACCAAGTTGGTTTTTAGCATCGGTTTCTATCATTTCAATTTGTAGGTACGCCATTATTGCCGCCCACCGTGGAGTAAAACTAAACGACGCGATGCTAGACATTTGACATTAATTTTATCTTTGAATGTACATACTTTAAACAGTTGCAATATTAATAAAGTTTGACCACGGGGAAAATTATTACTTGTGGTCAAATCAGTTGGACAAAATAGTTTGACTACGGGAAGGACCCGCACAAAGGAGTCGTTTACTGAATTAAAATATTTGGTAGTTTTTTATTGAAATTACTGGCAACACTTTACGTCTAATGAAGTTCTATAGTCATGAAAAAAATTATTAAAAAAAAAAAAAAAACTAAATCAAGTGTCAAAGTCAAAATGAAAGTTTGCGGTTTGCTTGCTATTTGTTTTGTTCAGGCAAAAGGGAATTTCACGTCTGCCGCTTTATGATTTTGCAAATAATTTGTACCATTCCGAAAGAAAAATAACATATTATTAATAGTGTTCTTGTCTAAGTTCATCTATTAAAATGGAACAATTCTTGAATAAATGTCATTATGTACCCATGAGTACGATGGTAATTATTGTTTACATTTATTTTTACCTACACTTAACTCTCGCTAATATAATGTGTAATAATGTGTACTTATGTTTATGTAACTTTTTCGGAGTAATTTTTAATCAATACTGCAGTTTCATATTATGTCCTTCAAATGTAATTTTTCCATATAAGCAATATTTGTGTGAGTAAACTTCTATCTAACCTCAAACTCAGTTAAATAATCTTTATGTGGATCTTTTTATCGTGGTGTATGGAATAAAGTACCTACGATGTACCTATACTCCATTTATTATAAAACACGACAAACAAGATCCTTTATAGCAGGGAATTTTGTAGAAATAAACTGTGTTGGCTTCCAGTAGGAATGTCTACTGAAAGCCAACACAGTTTATTCAATGCAACACTATATATTAACCTAAGTGGTAAATAAAGATGATAAAACTTCTAAAAGTCTATTGTACTTGTAGAAATCGTTTCAAAGAAACTTGTGTATGAGAGTATTATTAGGGACAAAATTAATTTATTGATTCTAAAGTAAAAATAATAAAATTGAATCCATAAGTTTCAGTATTTTACATTTTGTGCTGTTATATATCATTACTAGCTGCTGCCCGCAGCTTCGCCCGCATGGCTTTTTTAATATAAAAATAGCCAAGTTACTTCTTATAACATCAGCTATCTGCCAGTGAAAGTTCTATCAAAATTGGTCCAGACCTTTCCGAGATAAGGCGGAACAAACAGAAACGCACACAATTTTTTTTTTTTTAATAAATTGTTTTTTGTTATAAGTACCTACTGTATAAACTTTCTTGCAATTAGTAAAAAGCTGTTATTTTGTCATTACAAACAGACACATCCATTTTATTTATTTGTATAGATTTAGCATGAAAAGCTTTCATTTAAAGTAAGTTTCACATTTAACTGTACATTAAGATCATTTACTCCCTTATAAATGTTATAGCAAATTAACTGATTGCTACGTTTAATTTACAGAAAAAAGTTATAGAAATAGTGGAGACACATACATTGCCTTTAGACCCAATCCAAATATACTGCAAGAGAAACTTACTGAAACTCCAACAGAGTATAACCAACCCAAGGTATGCAAATCGTGAACTTCGGAACTTCAAGTCTGTGTACCGAATAGCATGCTTTAAGGCCATATACTCTCATGATTGGAACAGACTGCTGTATTTGTTGAAGAAGTGCCCTCCGTGGGAACATAACTGGAAGAATCCTAATGAAGCTTCGTTGTACACCAGAGTGGGTATTTTTTTTACAAAATAATTATATGCTTTAAGTTCATATTTCAAATGGTGACAATTCACTTGGAGTGTTTATAAAAAAAAAATCGTGTTACTGGGATAATACAAAATATATCTTATTTTTATTGAAATAAAGTTTATTTTGTACTATCGAAATTACGCGAATATTTACGTACAACGCATCTGTAGTGAAGTGCCAGCATAATAGCAGAAGAGCCCTTTTTGTAACAATTTTTAGGAAATGTGGGAATGCAACCACCAGCCCAATTTGCCCACCAATTAGTAGCATAGCTTTGTTCTTGTTGAGGTTAGAAAAAACAACATTATTGTATTTAAAATAACATTAGGTACCTATCATTATTTCCAGGCTTTAGTAATACTCCTAATGTACCACCCAACATCGCAAGCTAGAGGCCTATTGAATGAATACCTGCATTTAGTCTGGTCATGTCGCTCCGATGACGTCAAGAAAGCGGTTCTGAAGATCTTGTTGACGTTGCCAGAGAAGATACGTGGTGTAACGATTGGCATATACGCTAATTCTAGTAAAGAGTAGTGTTTGAATGAATACACTTTGGAAACTGTTAGTGGACACTTGAGAATGACTTGACATTTATGGCTGTTAAGCTTATGTGAACGTGGATCCACGCGAGACACAATGGTTTTTTAATTGTGTCTGTAATGACGGCATACGAGAGGTTAAGAGCCATTTCACAAAATTTTAACGCTCGAGTTTAGGTAAAAGACGGCAGCGCTGTGTATGTGAGCGTAACTATCCACACATACACAATTTAAGCAGTGTAACGCGAGTGTCGAGACGGCCTAAATAATCTTGAGCCATTATAATAATAATGCGGTATTTAGAGATTGATTAAAAAAGTTATTTTATTTATTCAGTCTACTAAAGCTTTCTAGACTAATAAAAAAATACAAATATATGTTTTGAAAGTATATAATAAAAATGAACAGGAAAACAATCACATCGTACAAAACATAAGTGTTGGTCATTATTATTTGACAATAATGTCAAGTAATAATGACTATCACTTACGTTAAATAAATATTTGTCGTAAAGGCATTGATCTTGCTTTTCTAGGGTCTATAATTTCCGGCAATACGCAATCTTCGTAAAAACGAGTCAATTTGGGAAGCATCAAAATGTTGTGGTCGTAGTATAATATCACGGTTACGATATGAGCACTCGACAATTGAGATGCGGGAAAAAGTAGCACAGGTCCTTCCTCGATGGGCGCTCGCGCTGTACTAAACGGTGCCCACTTGTGCATCGCAATTTATTCTTTTTTAGAGTGTTTAAAAAAAGGATATTGTGGCTAATTAAATGAAGGGATTTTAATCAAACTTGAGAATTCGATTTGTTAAAGAACATAGTTCATTTTGAGATGATTTTTAAAATGTAATTACGCTTTATTCAAACAAAAAAATCGCAATATAATTGCGAATAAATCGTAAAAATTGTCCTAAGTCTTTATTTTTTTTACCTATTAATGTTATTAATAATCGAAATTCTAGTACGTCATTTGTCGACAAAACTATATGTCTGATGCTTTGTGTATTTTTTTCAGTCAAATTTATAAATATTAATTATAGAAATAGGAGTCTGAAATTGCCTCTGCGCTGATTTTTCAGTAAACTAGTTCTGGGAGATTAATAACTACAAAGTACACAAATAAGTTTTTGTAAATGTGTTACATGAAGTGTCAATACGAAAGAATCATCTATTATTTACATATATTCACCAATACCAGAGAATTAACTAAGATGGTAAATTAGGCGACTAAAATCTTAGATATTCGCGCGAAAACGTAAAATGGCTCTTAAGGAGCTCTTCCGAAGGCAACCGCAGACCGCAAGCTATAACGTCGCAGCAGGTTTAATTCCGAATGCGGCGTCACAACTTCGACGGCAGCAGCATTAGACTTCTTGAGTTTCTCGATAGTTATTTGTCAACAAAAAAAAAAAAAAAAAACTGTCTTGTCGCTCTGTCAGGGACAGCCAGTGACGGTACTTAATGGTTTGTGGTCTGCGGTCGCCACTGAAAGGCAGCGTCAGGCGGCAGTGTCGCCATCTAAGGAAGGGTTTTTATACAGTATCATAGTCGTGTCGCTGCGGTTTGTCATAGCGATTGGTGCGGCTTTACCGCTGCGGTTTGCAGTTGCGGTCGCTCGGAACGCCGTATCCCATTAGTACCATTTTCTAGTTCCATTATGGGACAACGGGGTTTTTTTTCTCCCAGTAGTTCCTGGCATACAGGGTGTGCCATGAATAGTGGTCCGCCGTTAAGAGGTCGATACACCTTATATTCAGCTATCACATATCACAATTTACACAACTCATTTATAGAGCTGTAATTTCTAGAAATGACCTCATTCCTCCGGCCCCCTTCTACCATCGGACATCTAGACGCACTGCAAATTACACCTACCTAGTTGATATTCCACCAACTCGCACTAAGCGTTTTCAAACGTCTTTTATAATGCGCACAGCAAAGGAGTGGAACTCCCTGCCTGCGTCTGTGTTTCCGAACGCATACAATCCTAATCTATTCAAAGTGAGAGTGAACAGGCTTCTTCTGGGTAAGTTCACTCCATCGTAGACTTTGTCTCTGTCACCCAGACCTAGACCAAAGTCAAGAGCAAACCCATAGTAAAAAAAAAAGATTTATTTATTTATAATACTTGGATGTCATGTAAAGAAATTACAGCCAAATTAGTAAAGCAAGCTGTAAATTTTACAAGAAAAAAAAAAATAAAAAAATCGGAGAACTAAGATAAATAGTTCACATTGTGGCACTTATGTGATAGCTGAATATACGGTGTATCGGCTTCTTAACGGCGGACCACTATTTACGCCACACCCTGTATGCCAGTTCCATGGAACAACTACTGGGAGAAAATAATCCCAGTATATAATCCCATAATGGAACTACTGGGATACAGCGGCTCGGAAGAGCACCTTGAATCTTTAAGATTTACGAAGTAAACATAAGATTTACAGGGTTTTGAAATAAGTTTGTAGGCATGTAATATTGTAAGACAATTTGTTCCTCTTGATCTCAAATATGTTATTGTAGTTGTACTAAATGAAAGATAAAAGTAATAAAATATTGTCGACTTATAGAAACTGGGTTTTATTGACGGTAATAATGAATAGTTAGAAATATTGCTATACTGACCGAGCTTCTGTCATCAGCTAGCCAGCTGCTATACCTATTGCCATATAGGTAAGACGGTCGTCTTACTACTAAATGAAAGATAAAAGTAATAAAATATTGTCGACTTATAGAAACTGGGTTTTATTGACGGTAATAATGAATAGTTAGAAATATTACTATACTGACCGAGCTTCTGTCATCAGCTAGCCAGCTGCTATACCTATTGCCATATAGGTAAGACGGTCGTCTTACTTAACAGACTTGTTTGGCAATACAGCAGGCTGTAAGCATTATAACAAAATGTAAAATCTACTTACCAATATTTTTGTATGTATATTAAAATAAATTTGATATTATATAAGCGAAGTGCATTA
Source organism: Dryobota labecula (assembly GCA_947523025.1). NCBI lineage: Eukaryota > Metazoa > Arthropoda > Insecta > Lepidoptera > Noctuidae > Dryobota > Dryobota labecula. The sequence continues at coordinate 2,841,851 of OX383286.1, read as the reverse complement.
CAACCATATGAAAGATCTACCAATATTTTTGCTAGCACTTGGCGTTGCTTGGGTAAGAGAAAATATATCCTATGTACATTGAAATAAAGTTAATTTTATTTAAGTGAAGTGCCAGCATGACACCTGCCTGACACTTACTGTTTTCCAGAACCCCATGGGTCTTCCAGTGGCTAAAGCCATGACGTCAGAAGATGGAGAATGTGTTGAATGGAAGTATAACTTGATATTGGACGGACCCGCCGAAGTCTGGCTTTGTGGACTTGAGCATACCATGAGGGTTGTGCTAAGAGATGTGAGCTTCTCTGACTTAATTTGTAGATATGTACCGTACAACCATTTTCTTAGTGTCCCTCGTCAAACTTCGTGTTTCGTCAGTCGTCAGATGTCTATCAGTTGCTCTTTGCAATTGGTGCAGACTGGACGCCTTTGGGTGCATTATGTCCAGTTCGCAAAATGTCCAGTGGGCTCAAAATGTCCAATTCTCACAACGCCCAATTCGCAATTTGTCCAATTCGTAATTTGTCCAATTCGCAAATCGCAAATTGTCCAGTTAGCAAATTGTCCATTAGCAAATGGTCCAGTTCGCAAATTGACCAAATCAAATTACAGTCGTTAATTAGGTATAGATAATTAGATATCCGTTTAGGGTATTTTAACTCATCCGTTACGTTCCGTTAATTTTTAGGGTTCCGTAGTCAATAAGGTACCCTTAGGATAGTTTCGCCATGACCGTCTGTCTGACTGTCCGCGGCTTAGCTCAGATACCCTAAGTACTAGAAAGCTGTAATTCGGCATGGGTATACATATTAATCACGCCGACAAAGTGGTAAAATAAAAATCTTGAAATATATTTATTTTTAGGGTACCTCCCCTATACGTACAAGTTTTTGTGAAAATGGCCCATTTTATTGCTGACTGTAATATTTTTTTCAAAATTGTGAATGGGGATCAAAATTTCTCAATAAAATAAGGACAGACTCCTCAATCCGTTATTCTGTAACTGCAACGGAAAAGGTACCTTCCCTTACTGGCCCATCTAAAAAATCCACCTTGTAGGTATGGTCAAATTGATTCGGGGCATACGGTACTATCAACCAGTCTGATTGCACTGGGTAAACTTTGGTTGCATGTATCGTGCGCCCTGTTTCACTTATACAAGTACTATTTCGTGTTTAGGGTTCCGTAGTCAACAAGGAATCGGTAGTTCGCCATGTCAGTCTGTCTGTCTTGTGCACAGATATAGATAGAAATAGATAACGCAAGTAAAAAAAATCACAGCAGTAGTTTATATAACGAAATTAAAAGGAAAACTATCACAGCTAAGTAGGCTTCACCAGTTACCGAGTAATAGTCGACCAACTTACATGTACTGTATTACTACAATATTAAATTTATTCTTGGGATAAATTCATACTAACTACGGAACCCTTCATTGTGCGTGGTTCGACCACATGGGTTCGACACGCACTTGGCCGGTTTTTTCCTTTTCTGATTTTTTATAAACAACAAACGTATGTATTAATACGATACTATTTATCAATAAGTACTTGTTACTATTATTATTACTACTCAATTGTATTCTCCCTCACCACACTGCTAGTAATCTAATTTTCAATAACTAAACGCAGAAATTTTTATGTATTTTTTGAGGGTATTTATTGACTGACATTATACATTACGAGATTTTTTTTGTTCTTAATTAATAGCAATATTATGATTTATCAGCCCAAATTATTAATAAAGATTTGTTTTTTATAATAATGAGTTGATCATAATTAATTATAAGAGTGCATTTTTACTTCGAGCCGAATCTCTCCCAATCTCACGTGGGGGTCGTGTCAAAAACGCCTCTCGTAATCAAGGACGCCTAATTGCGAACTGGACCAATTGCGAAATGGACTAATTGCGAACAGGGCCTCAAGTCTGATATTACAATAGTGTCAGAATGGTCTCTTCATTGTAAGTTTTTGACAGATTTGCCATACAAACACTGTCAAATACTCACAATGGCGAGACCATTCTGACACTATTGTAATAGCAGACTTGAGGCCCTGGACGAATTGCGAACTAGACTAATTGCGAATTGGACAGTTGGACATTTTGCGAATTGTACATAATGTGCCCAAAGGACTGGATGCTCTCAATCGACTTGGAAGTATATATTGTTAAAAATAAAAAATAAAGTATAAAGGGCTAGGTAGGTACTGATAGAAATCCGACGACTGACGAAACACGCAGTTTGCCGAAGGACATTAAGAAAATAGTTGTACTGTACAGAAGTTGAATAAACGCGCACCGATCATTAGAAATTATACCTTATTACAAAGAAAAAAGAGTCAGATGACGTGCGCTCATGACAAAAATATGTTGTGGTCGCCTATGCGTATGAGTAAGAGCGTAGACCTGTCAAAGCGGTTTTCACTGCCAAATAAAGTTGAACATTGGGCTAATTGAAATAATGTCGGAAATAAGAAAACCTGCATTAGTCTGTAAGAGCATCCAAACTGAAAGGGATTTAGTTAATTGATTTTGACTTTATTTCAACTAGCGCATTGTCTATTGCGCCAGGTCGACGCTAGGTCTTAGGTTGTAGCTAGAAAAGTAGGAAGTCTTAACTATCTACTTCTTTGTTATTAGGTATATCTGTCAGGAACTGGTTCAAAAACCACAAGAGACACTAGGCTAGCACAGGCAGTGACAGCACTTTGATTTTCCTTTGTTGTGTAACGTTAGAGTTTCATACGAAAATGAAAGTAAAAACTATTGGAATAATGTTTAAATTCGTACCTACCTAGATGAGAACGTAAACAAGTTTTTAGCGATTAATTATAAGTATCTTATTCTTATACTTACAAGTAATGTTCATATTCGTATTAAACGTACATTTAGCAAAGTTGTACTGTTATTGTGCAAGTTTGCACAATAACAGTAGCTCTTTTTGTTAATTTACTTTTTTATACCTTTTGTCAAAAGATAAAACCAAAAGGTAGCGAAAACATAGACGAAAGGTATACTAAGGCAAAATATCAAAAAGAGCTTAGTGCAGACTTGTTCAATTAGATATCTATACTATCTATACTAATATTATAAAGCTGAAGAGTTTGTTTGTTTGTTTGAACGCGCTAATCTCAGGAACTACTAGTTGGAATTGAAAAATTATTTTTGTATTGGATAGTCCATTTATCGAGGAATATTATAGGCTATATAACATCACGCTACAACCAAAAGGAGCGGAGCATAAATGACAATGTTGCAAAAATGGAAAAAAAAAACTTTTGAGAGCGTCCTTTGCGTGCGCTACGTAAACGGATCATGTATGATGAAATTGTTCCTCTTTAAAAGTTCAAAAAAAAAAAAATCCGCGACAGCATATGTCTATCTTTTAAGATTGACTCACTATAACCTTTTTTTATTGTAATCAAATTTGATCGAAATTAATGCATTATTTGCGAAGGAGTTTTGTCAACATAATATTAATCCTTATCCAAGTAAATATGTTATTAATCACAAGTATTTAAAAAACAAAATTGTCCTTGACATTTGATTTCAATCAACATCTTAGGAGATATCATAATTTTAAAATAACTTCGCAAAAAAAAAAGTGTATAGGCTATTTAACGTCACGCTACGCCTCTAAGGAGCCGAGCAAAACGACAAAACGCTAAGCGACAACGAAGTAATTGCGCGGACGGGCGATGCGATGTGACGGGGTGGGTTGGGGGCAGAAGCTAGTAATAGATATTATTGTATTAAATAAAAATTATTTATCTATCTATCTAGTCAAAGTGCGGTCTGTGAATCTTGCCCTAAATCTAGAGATGGTTATCGTTAGGTGAAGTTACGGTATCTCGTCAGATCTCTTGACTGGTGTCTGAAAGTCTTCATTGGCAAATATTTTGTCAAATGTTAAATCAAATTTGAAACAGTCTCATTAATTGCAAATTGCGTTTCTAGCAATTGATCTTGACGCGAGCGGCTTTGAGGAAGTGTAAGTACCAAAGAGAGGTGTGGATCAACGACTGGCCGGGACAGCTTGGGATCACATCCAGCAAGGTAAGATGACTTCTGGGGTCGTGTTATGAAGTATAACGGATACCTATTTAATTTAAGCGTTTGATGCGTTTCGTTTCGATTGTGTAGAAAAAACAACCGTTCGTGCGCAGTAGATACGACTCCGGTTGCGGGCGCAGTGCGATGCTGTCTTTCTGTCGTGCGCGCGCAATGTCGGCGCAGTCTGGCATCCAATGTATCCCGCAAAATTCATATTTTTTTTACGTTTTAACAAATATTTATAAATAACAAAAATAATAATAAATAATTACCTAATAAATAAATAATGGCAACACCGACCGTGTCAACAAAATGTCTCATTTTCCTAATTTTAACAGTGATATTAATTTTAATGCATTTTTAACAGATTTTTTAATTACAAACGAAACCTGAAACCGGAAACTTATTACAACAAAATGTAATAGAATTTAATTAAAAACTACGGAATCGGAGGTGATATGATATTCCATTCCCGATACTTTTAGTGCAGCCCTCGTATTGCAGGATATGGAAACAAAGATATTGGTCTATGCGTTTAGGTGGTTAAAATAGAATGGTTAGGTACTTAAAACTATGGAAGGACTATGCCTGATTATTATTTATTTTTATTGTTCAAATCAAATCAATTTATTTGCCCAAAAAAAAAATGGTTTGCCCTCACCGAACAAATTTCGCGCGAAACAGTTTCCATCTGAGAAGAGTAAGTTATTCACACATTCCGCATGGAACGACGGATACGATTTTTTGTATGAGTAAGCGAGACAATACTGCTCAAATGTTATCGTCAAGGAAATAGAAACGTGACCATATTTTGTGGCGGTCGGGGGAAACTAACGATTTTAACTAACACTTCAAAACACGTCTAGATCCAATGGACATCTGACTGCACACGCACCCTCTGCCGCTGCGAGATCATGAAGGAGAAGAAGCCTTTAAAGAAACTGCGCAAGAAGCAGAACCTCATCCTCACCACTCTTCAGATGATGTCCCGGAAGGAGATCAGCAAGATTCTGCGCAGCAAAGTGAACGCGCTTTGTGTCATTGAGATACATTCTAGAGATACGGTTGATAGGATGTATAAGATGGGTTAGTGAATATTTTATCACTACTAGGTATTCTCCTTTATTCAATAATACCAATAATCTATCTATAAAAATAAATAAAATTGAGGTGTCTTGAATTTTTTGTCAGTCGATCTGTCTGTCTGTCTGTTTGTCCAGACTAACCTCCGAAACGGTTGGACCGATTTCGACGGGAGCTGATGTTATAAGGAGTAACTTAGCCTTTTAGTTTAGAAAAACCCACGCGGGCGAAGCTGCGGGCAGCAGCTAGTAAAAACCATTTAAAAATATATAAATCTCATCGGTAACGGGAACAGGCTAACGGCAGTCAAGGCTCCTGGCAGAGGAACCATCTGACAATGCGAGCCGTGTCCAGAAATAGATACGACTTTCTGAATCAAGCCCTCGATTCAGCTGCATAAGGCCCAACGAGAGCCTCCTCAGGTGATGGTCGAGGCTGTTGGATATTAAGCCATTGGCAATCACGACTATCGGCACAATGATCGCCTAGTCACTATCATTATTAACCGTTCTGACTTTAGCTGTGCAGGTATTCCTTGCGTTTTTATATTGAACCCAAAACCTTTGGGAATCATTTCGTCCAAATTAAATGATGAAATCAGTTTCTGTCTGTGTGAGTATGAACAGAAAATAGAATTGGTTTTAGTTAGTTGTCCTTGCATTTAAATGCTATTATTTTATTTTCCCTGAATCCTGACGGACCCTACCTGTTATATCTGTAGCTCTTTCTGCAGCGCCGGCCCTAGCCTTCGATCAGGGTAGAGCGAGATTGTTTTTCGGCGCCCTTTGGTCAACATTTGCACGTCACGTTAACTCTACTTCGGTTTTATGTTAGGTCGGAAATTATCCCTACGGAAACGTTCTACCGGAATGTAAACAGTACTTAAGCTATGTGTTAATCCAGGTTAAAAACTATCTGTGAATAACATAAATTTCAATAAATAATAATTCCCAAATTAAAAAAAAAACCTGCAAATATCAACACTTATTGTTTAAAAAAAAAAAAAAAAGTTCTACTTAGTATACTCCTGTTTCTATAACAATTTTATTTTGCACTAGAAATCGTTTTTCGTAAGTATTTCACTTTTTGGTGCCCCTTGCCGTCTGGCCGGCGCTGTCTATCCGTCTAAAGTTCTAGACACCTTTTCACTCTTCAATCAAAATCAAATATTTTATTTCACTTATACCTACAGTACGATTCACGAAAGATGACCACAAATGGCGGCCGTCTGCGCACGTACACTCATGAAGAAAAGACTTAAGACAATGTCTTAAGGTAATATCTTAAGGAATAAGACAATATCTTAAGGTCTTGACGCATTCCGCCCGCGCCTCACCTCGCACCTCCAAAGGGACCTAAAATATGCCTTCTGCGCCGTGGTCATCTTTCGTGAATCTTACTGTACATGGGCACTTATGAAACATCAGAAGCTAGGTGCACGGTTCCAATTGATCGTTTTCTATGGAGAAGAGCCGAAGAAAGAAGCCAAGAAACTTCACAGTTACTCTTTAAAAAATAATTGTTTAAATTTTGTGTGTATATTCAGTAGGTCTGAGAATAAGACGTAGGTAAACTATTTTTAATACGCCTAAGTGATAGGGGTGGTCCTCCCCAAATTTTTTTTTGTTGTTTTTTTATGATTTGGCATTAATAAACATACAACCAAAAATATTCACCCTTCTACCACTAACCCCTATTTTTTAATAGCGATATTAGTACTTTAATAATAAGAAGGAAAGGAAGGAAGGTTCAGGTTCAGGGAAGGTTTTAGGTAGGTAGGTAGGGTAGGCTAGGGTAGGTAGGTAGATAGGAAGGGTAGGGTAGATAGAGTAAGTACGAAGGGTAGGTAGGGTAGGTACGTAGGGCAGAGTTTTTTTAATTTATTTTATTTAGGAAGTTACGGTAACGTAGGTAGGGTAAGTAGGGTAGATGGTAGATATTGCTACTTAATAAATAAAAAAATATTATTATTCTCATAGCTGTCTTTCCTACACCACACAGGCTGTATGAACGTGAGCGCATTCGAGTGGTTCTCTCAGCTGAAGTTCTACTGGGACCGCGAGAGAGAAGACTGCTACATCAGGCAGACTAACACGAGTTCTATTTACACGTACGAGTATATCGGGAACTCGGGACGACTCGTCATCACGCCACTCACTGACAGGTGACTAAAACACAATTAGAGTAGGTAACATCTTATTTTAAGACGCAGATATATGCCAGTGACCTTGAGTAGTTAGCTTGCGTGTTCTGTACTGAACTCACGCAACGCGTGGTGCGTCCAGCCAGTAATAGGACTTACCCATACAGGAGCTGTTCCAAATAAGACGCATTATTAATTTATTATACATAAAACAAAAGGTATTTCAATAAAACACGTGTAGGCACCTACTAAAAGATCAATAATTAAATTAACTTTAAAAAGGTGAAAAAAGGAAGAAAGGTTTCAGAAAAATACGCTTGATAGATTTTGAGTGATTCTTAGTTTTTTATCTGCGTTAGACATTACAAATTAATTTCACTATGTAATATAAACATAATTTAAAATATTCCTAATTTAAGAAAATGCTGTTATTAGATAAGTTTAGCACACACAATCTACCTACATTTTTACATTTATCACATTTAGTTCGTGATTTACATCTTTTGACCTTGGAAATAACGAACATCTCCCAGATTTAGAATCGGAAGGGGTTGGAAGTATCTGAATCGTAGTTTTTCTCAAGTATATTCCCAATACTTATTTGAAGATGCGTTGGCAACCAGGTGTACCCTCGACTGCTGACGCTACCCTCGCGGTAGCGCGAAGAAATCTGTTGAGTAATAAAAAAGTAATCGCAAAATATATTTTTTATTTTTGATTTTTACCTCAGGGTACGGTTCTAGGGTTAAAAAAAAAAAACGCACTGTTTGAAAGCCGGATCTATAATAAGGAATAGAGAAGTTGGCTGTTGTATATTTTTAAGCAGCTTTCAGCTCTCGGTCTTTGATTTCAGCGTCCTAAAATCAAAAGCCTTAACTGAAGATGCATGATCTTCTCACTTAGAGATGAATAAATACATTGGTATTACGTACAAATAGGTGTAGGTACTGCCCACAGGTGCTACATAACGCTAACAACAGCCCTGCACCTGTTCCGCGGCGGCAGTCCGCAGGGCCCGGCCGGCACGGGCAAGACGGAGACCACCAAGGACCTAGGCCGGGCGTTGGCGCGCTGGGTAGTCGTTACCAACTGCTCCGACGGACTCGACTACAAGTCCATGGCCAAGTGCTTTGCTGGTAAATGTAACTTTATTAATATTTTCTTCTTTGTAGGCAATACAACATGTTAGCTAAAACTACGAATTTAAACATCTGCGATTCTTTGTCTATATACAAGAAGTATTTAATAGATTTAATTTAAGTATCTGTAAATGTTATAAGTATTTACTTCTTTTTTATGTCCTTTAAAAATGTATTAACTTTTTCCAAATGTAACTCAGAGTTGAATCTCATAGACACAATCTTGGTCAGATCATGTGAATATCATGTAGATTGGTGTCTGACATGGTCTTTTGAGGAAAAACCATGATAGACTGGCCACTACAATAAAAACTGCCCGTAAATTGAAGAAAAATAATGTCGAATTTCGAACGATAATGCGCTATAATTTTATTTATTCTGAGAACATATACCTAATTTAGATAGATTGTTCAATAGTATATAACGTTTAAACTGTTAGGGAAAAGTTTTTTTTTTGCTATTTCTGGCTTTTTAGTGGCAAGTCTATCCATCATAAAAAATTAAGTTTGGGTCTCATTTCCTACGAAATGTATGGGAAAAGTGTTTTGCAATTTCTGACTTTTCTAGAACAATTTTTGATTATTATAAGAAACAGGATCGATTGGCATCAAAAGGTTTTTGTGAAAATGGCTTATTTTCTTGCCCATTGTACATTTTTTTCAAAATCTGTGAATGGGCATCAAAATTTCTCAAAAAATAAGGACAGTCTCCTGAAACCGTTTTGCTGTAACTACAACGGATAAGGTACCCTTACTGCCCCATCTCAAAAATCCACTCTGTATAAGCGAAAGCATCGTGAGGAAACTGGCATGTTCTAGAACAAAATTCGAGAGACATGTGAGACATCCTCAACCTGCACTGGGCGCGCTTGGTGGATTTTCTACCTCTCACAGAGAGGAGGTCTGCCATGCAGTGGGAATATTATAGGCTGATTATGCAGTAGGTATTCGAGTATAAGCTTTAAAATTTACCATACATTTTTCAAGGTTTAAGTTTGGCATTCGTTTACTCAACTTTTATAAATTACGGGGTGAGGGCTGTAGATAAGCACATTGAGACAAATAAATAAAAAAGCCGACCAAGTGCGAGTCGGATTTGCGCACGAAGGGTTCCGTACCATTATCTATAAAAACGGCAAAAAAATCATGGTTGTTGTATGGGAGCCCCTTAAATATTTATTTTATTTTAATTTTATTTTTAAAGTGAATATATAACTAAATATTCTGTGAATATTTTAAGCGTCTACCTGTTGCCGTTATCAATATCGAGCAAAAACGAGCAAAAAAATCACGCTTGTTGTATGGGAGCCCCTTAAATATTTATTTTATTCTGTTTTTTTTTTGTATTTTTTGTTATCGTGGCAACAGAAATACATCATCTGTGAAAATTTCAACTCTAATCGGTTTATGAGATACAGCCTGGTGACAGACGGACAGACAGACAGACAGACGGACAGCGGACTCTTAGTAATAGGGTCCCGTTTTACCCTTTGGGTACGAAACCCTAAAAATGGAACATCATTTGTATGAATTGGTCTAAAACCAAAAAATCATAAAAAACGCACAAAAATCAGGCTATTCGTTTATCACTAGCTCTAGTAAAAAATATACCTCCATCTTTTTCCCAGGTATTGCTCAAAGCGGTTGCTGGGGCTGCTTCGACGAGTTCAACCGCATCAACATCGAGGTGTTGTCGGTGGTGGCGCAGCAGATCCTGGCTGTACTGCTGGCGCTGTCGCTGTCCCTCAAGAGGTTCGTCTTCGAAGGCTCCGACATCAAGCTGGACGCCAACTGCGGGATCTTTATCACTATGAATCCTGGGTATGTGGACTATAGTCGTAACATAACATCATTATCTATCTTTGTACAGGGTCATTGGTCACCAACAACATCACAGGATTATATTACTAACGTCATAAACAACAACTTTTATTCTATGACTTAATAATTCATAAATATAAATTCATCGCTCTGAAGTCTCATACGCACTAGCCGCGGTTGCGGCGCGCCCCTTCTAACTGCCACCTGCGGTTGGAAAGGCGGCACGCCGCGCCCGGAGAGAAAACGCAAGCCGCGGTTGGTCAACCGCAGCTTTCTGCGGTTCAATGTTAGTCAGTTTCAAAATTGACGTTGAAGGCAAGGAATTAAACGCAACGCAACAGCGTAGTGCGCACGAGTGATAGGTGATAGGCGGCTGCCGCGCTTTCCTGGCAACCGCAGAAACAGGCGGCCAGCCGCCTGTTAGTGCGTACAGACTCGGCGGTTCTCATACATATGGCCTTCGATCAATAATGTGCTATTATTGATCGAAGCATATGGCACATTGCGGCGAGATGTGCGGCGTGCCGCCGAGGCGGTAACCGCCTAGTGCGTATAAAGCTTAACTGTATAGAAAGATGCAATCTTGAAGGTTTGTTTTTGGTAAATGTATCATGTTTTGTAGAAAGTCATAGAACAAAAGTGGTTCTTTATGATGTTAAAGGCTGGTTCTTAGTGTTTCACCAATAACCATTTAAAAAAAAAACAATAAAAAAAAAAGAAAATGGTTCGGAATCGGTAGCCGATTCCCGGCCACAGTAGGCGCGGGCTTGCGGACGGTGAGCTATGGGCAGTTCGCCGTCCGGTCGCGGACCAGGCCCGGGTCGACGGCGCGTTGTGTTCCACGCGCGCCTCAAAGAGATGTCAGCACGCACTCACGGGGTCCGCTAGGACCGGTGCCTGCCAGGGTTGCGGGTTTGTCCGAAAGGGATACCGTGGCCCTGGCACACAGGCAACTGAAGGAACACGGGTGGGTTTTAGTCAGTAAAAGTCTGACACGCCCTCCCGCTCCGCCCAGAGCGGGAGAAGTTATTTGATAATTTCCCTCCCGAAAAAAAAAGGGGTCCAGAATCATGGACTGAATCCATTGTTGCTGGCTTGTTTGTTCTATGTCCCTGCCATCCTGTATATCAATACCATTGCGTCTGCGGAGTTTAGCTAGCCAAAATAGCTCTGTATTTAAATACCTATCGCCAGTAGTGGACTATATCCTTATCAGACGTGAGTAACAAAAATATAGCATTAAAAAAAAACTTGACTAATTATCATTTAGTCACAATTTCGGTTATAGTAGAATTATGTATTAGAATTATGTATGTAATGCTCATGTCCTTCACTAAGTTATATTCTGTAGTATTTTAATTTTTTTGTAAACCCATGTTGAATGCTGTTGGTGTTCTTTAATAAATAACTATTCTCTTACCATAGTTATGCGGGCCGAACAGAGTTGCCAGATAACTTAAAGTCGATGTTCCGTCCGATCGCCATGTGTGTGCCAGATTCGCTCATTATCGCAGAGAACACGCTCTTCTCTGATGGCTTCACCGCTTACAAAATTAATGCTAAGAAGGTACAGCTTATCTATATCTACCTATATAAATAAAATTTCAGTGTCTGTAATGTCAAAATAACTTTTTACTAAATGCATATGAAAGTATTATGGTACTTATAGGATATGTCGGAGAACGGTAGGTCTTTCTCGTTAACATCAGTCATATTTAAATTACTGAGGGCGTACTATGGCTAGTGTTGGTGACTGCGCAATAGAAAAACCGTTAAATCAAAAGTCGTTTACTCAAATTAGGCTGAGAATCCTCCCCAAAACGCCCACACTACACCACTTCCTAGTGCTATAGCTGGGAAAAAGAAGTGGCGCAACAAACTCCCCAGCAGCACAGCTGTCTGTTCAGTTAGAAGAACTTGATTCTATACAGTAGTTGGGTATGAAAAAATGTAGGTACACGACACAACAATACAGAACGTGCGACAGTTTCTAAATGTATTCACTGCTTGACCGCCACCGACCAACTGCAACTTTCGCCGGTCGAGCGTTATGTTATAGACTCTATCAAGCGCCGCTTGGCAGCGCTGGCGTCCCGATTAGTCAAGAATCGATGGCGTGAACTCCACCAACGCCATCGAACGCCACCAGATGACGCTGGCGTAGCGGATACAACTCGATTGCGACATATATATATATATTTTGTTTTTTTAATTTTTGTCTTTCTTTTTGTTCCGGTTAATCTCCAAAACGGCTGGACCGATTGTGTCGGGATTTTCACTGGCAGATAGCTGGTACTTTTCTTTTAGAAAAAAGTATAAGGGCGAAGTTGCGGCCAGCTAGCTGCAGTTTTTTCGGAAGTCAGTGGCAAAAAATGATAAACAAAAAGAGTTATTTTTTAGGTAGCAGACATAAAATTTAAGAATTATTTTTGGCAGTTTTTTATCGAATATTAGAAATATTTAACATCAGATAGTTTTATTATATTAGCTCAACTCCCTCATTTAATTCCAGGTGTTCACGTTATATGAGTTGGCTATGCAGCAGCTGTCCAAACAGGAACATTACGACTTTGGTCTGCGGTCCATGGTTGCGTTACTGCGATACGCTGGAATCAAGAGGAGAGCCTATCCTAATCTGCCTGAACAAGAGGTAAGATAACGGACGAAGAGACATAGATATTGAAGCTGTAGAGGTATGAGGAACAGGGTGTAAAGTTCACTCATCCTATATAGAATAGGGTGGTTGTATCTGGTGGACTACTGCCCGACGATTGATGACGGGACGGGATGATATGCTAGTCGCGCGGTAAACTCTGCTTGCGCGATGCAGGATTTTGCGTGACGTCAGTCAGTGTGACAAGTAGTTTGCATGTGGCGTTGTAGATACCGCCACTTAGCTTCAGAGAGTATTGGAAAATAGCGTATGCGTGACCATAAAACGGTCATTACCTACAGTCCTTTCATAGTCATTTTACCTCAGATTTTGCATCACAGTTATCTTTGTTCATTGGTATTTTGGTTTGCTGTCAGAGGTTAAATAACACTGAAAGGTCACATATTGGAATAATGACGTACTGTCCACGTCATTATTCAAATCTGCGACGTAGGTAAAATTGATAATCGATTGTTCTTGTAATCTATACTAATATTATAAAGAGAGAGAGCGAATTTTTGTAGTTTGTGTAGGTGTGGAGGGTAATCTCCGAAACCAAAGCCCCTGTTTCAAAAATTCCTTCACCATTTGAAGTGTAAATTATTCCACATGGACAAATACTATATTGTGTACTTAAATATATAGAAGAATACAAAAAGAAGTACTACAACTATCACTAATACTAATGAAATACTATCTTGCATCTGTGCGAAACCAGGTTGAGTCGCTAGTGCTAGATAAAAGCAAAATATCAATGTATTTAAATTTCTCTCAATCAGATTAACATCAGATGGACTGGATTAAATAGGTGCCCACATTTAAGCCATCAAATGGCCATCTAGATTAAAGCGATTTTGTTGTTGGAAGTTAAACTTATAGATAGAATAATCCTACAGTTCCCATTTCCTCCACAGATGGTAATCTTAGCCATGCGCGACATGAACGTAGCCCGCCTGACCGCCAAGGACGTGCCTCTCTTCGACGGCATCATGCAGGACATCTTCCCCGATGTGGAGATCCCGACCCTGGACTACGACCTGCTGGAGACGGCCATCACCGCGGAGATGAAGATAGCAGGCCTGCAGCCGGTTAAGGCAGCGTTACATAAAGTTATACAGACTTATGAGACGAAGGTTAGTTGTAGTTATTTGTGTAAGCGTTGCTTTCTTTAGAGGAGATCTCGATCCTGGACTACGACCTGGGACCTTACTCCCGACAAAATCGAGTTCTGAATCAATCGAATTGGATTCGAATTAAATGCCAATCCATACTCTTGAATCCAACACTAGCGCACGATCGTGCGGTGGTTCGAAGCGAAACTAACTTCGATCAAAAGATTAGTTAGGATCGAAAAGTTCGTACTCCGCACGCCATCTGACAGATAGATATCGAGTTGTTGGATCAACACTAAACGTCAAATTACACGATATCAAAGAAGCTATTTTATTCAGATCGAGTGAGATAACTACCTAAAAGACATAGAGCATTTGACGATGACGTAATCCGCCGGATACGCATAAAATAACGCTGATATTACTCGAACTTATGTCGATCTTGGTTTACGATTCGAATTGGTTCGGGAGTAAGGTTTTAAATCGAGTTCGGATCGAAACGAGTTCGAATCGGAAACAAAGTCAAACTCGAATTGTTTTCGGGAGTAAGGCCCCAGCTCCCTGCATAAAGTTATACAGACTTATCATTACGAAGGTAAGTGCTAGCACCCTAATGAGCGCTACCGTTTTTGTGCTCACCAGTTGTCGCCACTGTCGAGTAAGGTCCTGAAGTGTAGCTGCCAAAGTTTGTTACTACGGGCGTGCAAACAAAGTTTATATTTAAATTATATTTAATACCTTAAACCATACCGTAAAAATATCGAGCACGCCACACTTCCGCAGTCCCGATTTGTTCGGAAAAAACAAGAAGGACATAGTTTCCGAATGATGAAACTGTCTCAAAGCACTGACATTCATTGACCCGTAACTCATATTTGCCATAGTTAATCTCAGGTATTGCAAAATATTCACAAAATTAATTTAATTTGAAATAAACCCGCGTAATCCACCTACACACAGTGACATTTGACATTTCGGAGACCTAACACTATACTAGCGCCTCTAGCGGCGAATTCATACGCATGAACATGCCCTCATTGCATAACACACTATAAATCACAATCTGAATGATTTTGAAGGATATTGCTAATCCATTGCTTCATATGTTCGAAAAATGTGTCCGCTCAACAACGTAAATAACGCAATGAATGTTGTTGAACTGTCCATTGCTATTGAAGTGTGTTACACAATTGCCTTTCAGGTTTTAACATAATCAAAGTGGTAAAAGAAGTAAGCGTTGTTTCTGCTCTAGATTACGTCGATTTATCCACCATATATTTATCCCTTTCTTCTACTGTAGGATCTTAAGCGGTGAGATCAATGTATGAAAATATTCTTAGTTATCACATAAGCGTACCTTTTCGTGTTAAACTGCTAGTTACAAAAAAGTACCAGAGTTTTAGCAATGACTTAAGAGGGCGCTCAACGGTCCACTAGCGCCACTCTTTTAAAAAATATCTCGTGACTGAGAAGGAATTATTGAATACTAGCTGTTGCCCGCGGCTCCGCCCGCGTGGATGTCGGTTATCGCGTAAAAAAGTAGCCTATGTCCTTCTCCATATCCCAGGCTATATCTCTGCCAAATTTCATGACGATCGGTTCAGCGGTTTAGACGTGAAAACGTAACATACAGACAGACAGACAGACAGATAGACAGAGTTACTTTCACATTTATAATATTAGTATGAATTAGTATGAATAGTATGAATATGAATATCACGAAGCAAAAAAGTTCAATCTAAAGAAAAGCGGCCACATTCCTCTAGCTAGATCGTATTTTGTTGCTTTATAAAAGGTATTAGAAAATTCTAGACACAATATAAGTTTTTTTTTGGCAAGTCGTATATCGGTCAGACGAAACGTATGGTAGCTTGTCGAATATCAGAGCATATCAGGGCGGTGAAGAACAACATCACCCAAAAATTGGCCATAGCTCAACATCTTTTGGAATCAGGATCGAACCACTGGATTGAGTTACACAACCCTCAGATCATCTCGACAGAACTCCACTATATTCCTAGACTGGTTAGAGAAGCTATTGAGATTACCAAATATAGGGACTTCAACCGGGATGATGGGTTCCAACTGTCGAGAGCCTGGAATCCAGTAGTTCAGCTGTGTAAAAACCGAAGAAGTGAAAAAAGTTCGCGAGCGGACACAGTGAGTTTCGTGTGTTGGGAACAGAATCGAGTTGCGAGTGACAGTAGTAGCGGTACTGAGTGCAAAAAACGAACAAGAAAGAGGGTAGACCGTTTTGTCTGCTCATAAACACCCACCCGCAATGACTTCAGTTTATCCGTGATCATGGTGCTTGCAACAGCGCTGAAATATCGGGAACTCACAACAAATAATAAACATGGTAAATATCCCGATCGTGTTAATAATAATTCTAGACACACTTACCGAGGTTCCTTATTGAGCCGTTTTTAATAATTATTCTTCCTATAATAATAATTCCTTCTCAGTCACGAGATAATATTTTTTAAAGGAGTGGCGCTAGTGGACCGTTGTACGCCCTCTTAAAGTAGATGGATAAAAAAAAAAAAACATATTATTAGTCAGCATGTTGATATTTAATCGGGACTGCTCAGTTGCGCTTCATGTTAGCACACACACATCTACTACATAAAAAAATAGTAGTTACATTTCTCGAACACGCCAAGTATAGCAATTTAAACCTTATGTCAATTATGTCTTTGTTTACATTATTCAAATATCGTAACATCACAATTTTCATCCAGAATTCCCGCCATTCAAGCATTCTTCTCGGAGACACCAACACAGCCAAGTCGACATCCTGGAAATTGTTAGCCAACACCCTATCCCGGCTGAACCGGGAGAAACAACCAGGCTTCGAACAAGTCCAAACATTCCCCATGAACCCCAAGGCTTTGACACTGGGTGAACTGTACGGGGAGTATAACCTGGCGACAGGGGAGTGGAAGGACGGAGTTCTATCCTCGATTATGAGGTCCACTTGTCAAGGTAAGACGGCTTTGGACTTTCTGTTATGGAAAAGAATGGTTTTCTGAAGATGTGGTTTCTGAAAAGGTGTTCTTAAGTTAAATAAAAAACTATACAAAAATAAAACAACCGTCTTCCAACCGCGCGTCGCCGTGGTTGGTTTTTTTGGTTTTTCCCAAGTTGTCCCATATTTACGACCACGCCGATATCGTAACCACGAAAAAAGTATACTGAATACTCAATACACCGCCACCGGTGGCCGAAACATGTCAAAAAAAAAACCTTCGTATCGTGGGGTATCCGAATCACCCCCATGTATGTTCCGCGTCTTTTCACTTTTCGAGAAATGAATTTTTTTCTGAACTTTTGAGATTTTTCGAACTGACCAACTTAAAAAAAAAAAAGATAAAATGCCCAAGATTTTTTTCCTCACAGTGTTTTACTTCACCGTTTTAAGAGCAATGGTGATTAAATAATTGACACAAAGTAAAACGCCTGTCTGGGTTCGAATCTACGACCTACAACTCGATAAGTCGCGACAGATGCTCTGTTATTACTTGATTGTGTGGCATAAATAAAGCGCTATATTATTTATTATTGAATCTGGATATCCGATGTTGTCCTGCAGACGAGTCCCCAGATATGAAGTGGATTATATTTGATGGTCCCGTGGACGCGATATGGATAGAGAACCTTAATTCAGTGATGGATGATAACAAACTGCTGACTCTGGTCAACAGTGAGAGAATATCTATGCCTGCACAGGTATGTTTAATGTTTATTTATTGAGAACCTTCAACAAAAGAATTACAGAACATATCTTAGGTATTTTTTCTATACAGTACACACCTACAATTATACAAAGCCACAGCATGCTTTAAATTATCAACTAAATTACCTTAAGACGCATATATATGCCAGTGACCTTGAGTGGTTAAGATATAGAAACAAGCATCTTGAAAATATTAAATGTTGTCTATTCTTCCGTGTAGGTGACCCTGCTAATCGAGACCCTGGACTTAGCGGTGGCGTCGCCAGCCACGGTATCACGCAACGGAATGGTGTACAACGATTACAAGGACTGGGGCTGGTGGCCCTTCGTCAACTCCTGGCTGGATACCCTCGAGAATCCTGATTACAGGGAGACAGTGAGGCGTTGTTCTTATTTACCTTTCTGTAACATCTTCATAAATAACGATTGAAAATGAAAAATCACGATTCATTTCAGTAATTTGATCGTCTATTCGTCCTTAGCATAATTAGCCTATGATGTTTCCTTTCCACTGTTGGGACATAGGCCTCCTCTTTGTGAAAGGGTGCGGGTCGTAATACACCGCGCGAGTCCAGTGCGTGTTGGTGGATGTCACATGTCTTCGAAGTGTTGGCCTTTTTGGCTTTTGGGTATTTATTGGTGACTTGGGTATTTAAATCAATTGATTTAAAACGTAAACGTTTTTTTAATCGTAAGAAAATTTGAATTTCGCGGGCTACCCTGATGCTTCCACCTTAAGTCAATTGACTTAAGGTGGAAGCAATTTGAATTTCGCGGGCGCTTTTACCTTAAGCACGTCGCTTACGCCAGCTACATGCACGAGCTACCTGCGCTAATCACGAACGTATTGGTGCGTAAGTCACTGACCCGGTGGAACCGCAAACAAGTTGACATCGTTGTTTACACGATGCATGTAACCTTCACAAATGCCTCAAAATGCTCATGTTGTTACCCGCACCGTGAAGAAGCGCTATTAAAAACGAATCATTGCATGATGTTGGATCTATGTATGGACATTTATTTAGGTTTGCCTTTACCATTATTGATGACAAGTGATTGTGTTGACAGCTACGCCGCTACTTCCTATCAATCCTGACACCTGTCCTGGAGCTAAAGCGCCTGCATCTCAAAGAAGGCGAGAGCGTGCGCGGCCAGGAGCTGACGGGCGTGAAGTGCATGTGTCGGCTGCTGGGCCTGGCGGCCGAGCCCGCGCCCAGCCTGCCGGACGAGCAGGCCGACATGGAGAACTTCGCTAAGATGAGATTCCTTTTTGCGTACGTTACTTATAAATAAAGTTGGTTATCATCATCATTCATCATTTCAGCCGAAAGACGTCCACTGATGGACTCCCCCAAGCACCGCCACTTCGATCGGTTCTGTGCTTCTCGCATCTAGCGGATTCCTGCGGCCTTCACAAAGTCATCGGTCCACCTTGTGGCCGGCCTTTTAACGCTACGTCTTCCGGTACGCGGTCGCCACTCCAGAACCTTTCGGCCCCATTAGTCATCTGTTCTACAAGCAATATGCTGCTTAAGTTTGGCAATTCTTCGGGCTATGTCGGTTACCTTGGTTCGCCTGCAATACTCTTCATTTCTGAATCGATAACGTACGGAAACTCCAAGCATAGCTCTCTCCATTTCCCTTTGGGTGACTTAGCATCTCATAAGGCCCATTGTGAGCGAGCACGTCTCAGTACCACAAGGTCATCACTGGCAACACGCACTGGTCAAAGTTGCTTATAATGCTTAAATCATAGAGCACGGAGACCCCTTGGCGGCCGCTGCTAACGACATTGTCGCCATTGTCAACGCTTTCATACAAGCCAAGCGTGTTACTGTTTGCTCGCACTACTACACAAATGACACAGAAATTGACGGCTTTAAAGGCGGTCCGTGACGAAAGTTGTCCAATGTACTTTCGGCACCACGGAATTTTCTAGTACAGCCGGGTGTATTAGATGCTGCCAGCGCGACCATCCCGTGCTCTATGGCAGATTTTTTTTCTTTCTTTCTTGCTATTCTACCAGCGTCTTTTTCTCGAATAACATTTGATTATTGTTGTATGTGTTAAATTGAAGCGATGCGTAACTGTTTTACGTCATATTGCGCAACGTTATACATTTTACGTTGCGCAACAATTATTGCATTATTGCTAATGACTTCAAATTGTATTCTATTCCATGTGTAACAAGGTTTAATTTAGGCTGCGTATAATTAAATGGAAATAAGTTCAAGAAACTTGCGCAACATTATTGCCCGCTACATCAAATTTTCCTGGACCACTATCTTATATATCTGTCGCCATAACAACAATGTTAACAGCATTGTTGTGTTTCGGTAGTTAGAGGTAAGGTTAGCCAGTTCCTCTGTGGTTGAGGATTCCGGGTGAAGCTCGCTTCCACCTTCGGCGTTATCATCACTTACCATCAGGTGAGATGAAAGCCAAAAGCATACCCGCTGTGGGTAAAAAAACAAAACAACGTTGCGTTACTCTGTTTCTCAGTAAATACGGCGCCCAATACAAAAACATGTTGCTGAAACAATGCTGTGCAACATTTCCCAGTGAATACAAGTTCTGATATATTATGTTTTTGTCACACAGCATGATCTGGTCAGTCTGTGCTACCCTGGAAGATGAGTCTCGTCGAAAACTGGACAACTGGGTCCGAGAGCACGAGGGCATTTTCCCGCTCAAGGACACCGTCTACGACTACTATGTGGATGAGAGGCTGCAGGTCTTCAAACTGTGGGAGGAGAAGCTGCCTGACAACTGGAGATTTAACCCCAAGTTAGTACATGGTATAGGCTAGTAAAATTTATCGTGTGTAGGCTCCTTAAGATTTTAGCAATAACATTAAGTATAATTTGGAAAATCCGAGTGAATTTTCACTTTGATGGTAAAGAAAATTGACCAAGAATATGTCCAGGAAATAGTTAAAAGTTTCGATTGACGTAATCGGAAAAAATCGATAAATTTCTGATCCAGAGCCAGGTCAGTAATTGATCAGTTGGACCCTCAGATCCTTTGTACACACGATTTTTTTGCCGCGAAAAACTACGGTTTATTCACCGTGTGTAGGCACGGTCGTCAGTATTGTGTGGATCACTTTGAAGCTTGTTGGCAGATACGTTTTTTCTACGGTGCGGTTTAGACACAGTCTCTTTGTAAACCGTCGTCTGTATGAGTCTCTTTGTAGAGCGTCATTTGTATGACAGTCTCTTTGTAGAGCGTCGTCTGTATGACAGTCTCTTTGTAGAGCGTCGTCTGTATGACAGTCTCTTTGTAGAGCGTCGTCTGTATGACAGTCTCTTTGTAGAGCGTCGTCTGTATGGCAGTCTCTTAACGGCCGGGTACCATTTTTTGTTTCGGTGATGAAGGTAGTCGCTAAGGAACAAAGACATCTTTTATTTTTATTAGGAAACTAGCTGACTCCACAGACGTTCGGTTGTTCTGTTCAAATTTAAATAATTCATACAAAAAACCTAAAGAAAAAAGTACGATCAGATTTTACTGCATTTGAAAATTTACTTCTCCAGCGCCGGTTTCCACATGATACTGGTGCCGACGATGGAGTTCCTCCGCGTGCAGATCATCGCACTAGATATGCTGAAGGCAGGGTATGGCGTACTGATAGGAGGTCCCACAGGCACCGGCAAGACTTTCCTCATACAAGGCACCCTGGTCAGCTTGGATCCTAGCAAGTAAGTGATACACATGGAGTAAAGGAAGATAAACAATTGAAAACACGATTTCATCATGTCATCCTGGCGTCCGCCATTTATTGTAGTTTCCGATTTTTCATCTAGAGCTTATTTCGGCTAAAACTCAAATCATTTATTTCAATTAAACCATTTACAGGCACTTTTGAATTGTCAATGAGTCGGTCAGTAAGAAAAAATACAGATAGAAAATATGTTCAAAAATATTGTGATTTCAAAACGCCATATCACCAATGCCCGTTTGGTTAACTTAAAATTTCCATTAAAACAATTTTGAGGCACCTCAACCTCAAAATTAAAGTTCTAGTTTCCAAATAAATTAAATTAATAACTAAGCCCTTTAAATAGGGATGATGACTAATATTAGAAAAGTTCGAACAAATAATGTAATTTCAAAGAAGGCTAGTATAATGTTTTAGTAGTATAATTCATCTTGCTGGTGTGATTTGGAGTCTGGCGTTCCTCAAGGCGGTATTCTTTCTCCTCTTCTGTTTTCTATTTTTATTAATCTTATAACTTCCGAGCTTCAGTGTGCGTATCATCTGTATGCAGATGACTTGCAGTTGTACTGTCACGGCAGGGTTGATGAACTATCTGACGCTATCGACAAGTTAAATAGGGACTTGAAAGCTATTAAAACCTGGGCTGATCGATTTGGTGTTGCAGTAAACCCTAATAAGTGTCAGGCGATAATCATTGGGAGTCCTCGTAGTATTGGTAAGGTGGATTGTTCAACTTTGCCACCAGTTCTCTTCAATGGTGCGATCGTTCCATTTAGCACTGAAGTGAAGGACCTAGGCTTGCACGTCGATTGTACCTTGAACTGGCGTACTCAAGTCGCTAGGGTCAGCCAGAAGGTCACTGGAACGCTGCGGGCTCTATACCGACTGAAAAATTTGTTACCATCAAGTACCAAGACAATGCTTGTGCAGTCCTTAATTTTCCCTATCATCGATTATGGTGATGTGTGCTACTATGACCTGAATGCAGATCTCCTCGACAAACTCGACCGTCTTCTCAATAACTGCATTCGATTCGTTTTCAATTTGCGTAAATATGATCATGTCTCTGCGCATCGGTCGCTTCTAAAGTGGTTGCCTATACGCCAGCGTAGAGAGCAAAGGGCGCTGACCACTTTGTTTTCATTTCTTGACTCTCCCTCTTCCCCTAGTTATCTAGCTCCCCATTTTCAGTACATTTGCGCCAACCACAATAGAAATCTACGTTCATCACACAATCGTCTTCTTCAATGTCCTACACACCGCACTGACTTCATTCACTCTTCTTTCTTCATTCAATCTATCTCTCTGTGGAATGCGCTCCCCCAGGAAATCAGGATGGTAACCAACCGATTATCCTTTAAGGTTAAAGTTCGCGAGCACATTCGTAAGAAGCTGGCAGTATCATAACAACGGAAATGTTATCCCATTGTTTGTTTAATTAATTTTAGTATATTTGTGTATTTATATGTATTTATTTGTTCTTATATTTATATATAATTAGGTATATTTATCTTATTTATAGTTATGGTATAGGTATATCTAAGGATATTCCTATATGTATACAATTATTCCTCCAATTTCATAATTGCACCTACCTCTGTTTGTCTCTGCTCCACCCAAAGGTTGACTGGTAGAAAATGCCTATGGCATTAAGTCCGCCTCTGTACATTTTTTTTTGTGCTAAAGTATTAAATAAATAAATAAATAATGAGATAATCGAATCAATCTGTAAAAATCGATGGAATGGAGAAGCTACACGGTTTAAAAGTTTTTGGAAGGGATTTTTCCCGTCCTTGACGCACGGTACGGACAATGTATTGCGCTTGTATGAACTTACATAGTCGTGTCGTCACTTCTGTGATAGTGCCGTCTTTGTCTAGCAGTTATTTTAAAACGTTTATAACTTGGCAATTTTTTAAGCTTTTACACTTTCATTAATATTGTGAGCACTTTGCAAAAAAAAAATTGTTCGATTGTATGCCAGGTACAGTACCCAGGTCATCAACATGTCAGCGCAGACCACGGCGGCTAACGTGCAGGACATCATCGAGTCCCGGCTCGAGAAGAGGACCAAAGGGAACTATGTGCCTGCTGGAGGTAAGGACCTGATTTTTTGATAGCTGATCCATCCAGTTTTCATCCGGCATCTCGCTTTTATGATGGACGACGCAGCTCGTCCATCATAATCCATCACATCCCCGCGGTTTCAGTCGCATAACTCTCGATTCCGTGGGAATATCGGGATAAAAAGTATCTTATGTATGTGTTAATCCAGATTATAAACTGTGTGCCAAAATCCGTTCTGCCGTTTTTTTGTGTTTGAGTAACAAACATCCATCCATTACTCCATCCTCACACACTTTCGCGTTTATAATAATACTAACTTTTGCCAGCGGTTTCGCCCGCGTGGAGGTCGGAAATTATCTCACGGAAACATTCTACCCAGATGAAAAGTATCCATAAACTATAAACTATGATGTGCCAAATCTCATCCAAATCCGTTCTTTCGTTTTTGCGTCATAGATTAAAAGTTGTTGTTTATGATGTTAGTAATACAGTCCTGCAAGATTTTTTGTGTTTTACCAATAAACAACAAACAAACTGTTTTTAATTTTTGTGATTGGGTTTAAACCATCTTAATTAAATAAATATATTAAGAACTGTTAAAAAAAAATCGCCTTAGAATAATTTACGCAGTAAAGGTACTACTATTGCGGCATTAAACAAGCCAGCTTTTATTTTCATATTTGACATTAAGAATGGGCTTGACATTGTACTTTCCAGGCAAGAAGATGATAGCATTTATGGACGACATAAACATGCCAGTGCGCGACTACTACGGATCCCAGCCGCCATTGGAACTGGTGCGACTGTGGCACGACTATGGATACTGGTTCGATAGGGTCAAGCAGTGGCGCAAGAATGTCAAGGTATTTTCTGATTATCTTCTCTTTTTCTTCTTCTTCTTTATTCTTTTCTTCTTCTTTTTTCTGTAATTTGTATGGTGTGTAATAAAGAGTATTCTATCTATCTATCTTTTAGGATGCCCGTTTCTTTGTCAACTCATCGTGAATATTTTAGCACGAAGCATTGAGTTAAATAACTAGAGATAGAGAAGCAAACCTCATTAAAATGTGTCAAAAAAGTGTAACCACTATTTAAACGCGACGACGTAGCTTTGAAACCACTAAACAGTAATAACAGATTCTTATTCTTATTAAAAAGTTATTATTAATTTTTTATTATTATTAATATATTTAGGTTCACTTCGGTTGGCGTCACACAGAGCACAGAACTGACGTTAGCTATGCATATGGCTGTGGCCATATGTCCAGTGGCAACGCCTTAGCGCGGTAATTAATAATCTAGTGTACCATTATAATATATATCAATGGCACGAAGTGACCGATTTTCGTTTTATACGGCTTCTGAGTGTTATTTTTAAAAGTATGATGATTGGAAAGCGGGCAATTAATCAAAACTAATTGCGAGATATAAACAGATTTACTTTCCTAATACGGAAACAAAACAGGCATTCATCGTAGAAAAATGACAACAGAACTTTTTCGCATAATACTTTTATGACACTGACAGATTGACACATGTCATCACTTTTACTGATTGATTTCGTATAGAAAGACAGAGACCAAATATAACAATACTGCTGTATTACAGCGTTTACAATGGTAAATGAACGAATGATATACATTATTCCAACAATGATAATGATTAATGTCATAAAAATCACTAACTTACTTGGGTGAAAATATATGTCTACATTGATTTTTGCACACTTCTTGCAATGTGTAATGCGAACTGCCTTATCGTAAAAAGCAAATTATTTAATAAAATAAAAAACCCGACTGCAAAAACACATATGTACGGTACCTAAAAAGGGAAAAACAAGCATTATAATCTATAGAATTTTGGTATCACAGGCGGGGACGAACAAAAGTTCCACCATATTTCAGGTTATTGGTTTCTCCCCACCTGGGATACCAAAATTCAGAGGGGGGCCTGAGATGCGATGGCCGATGAAGCTGAGTCGACGCCCAACGTACAGTCAGTGAGCACGATTAGCGCCATAATTCTTAACTAGCTTTACACTACTATGTACCTTGTTGCTGTAACGTAACGTCATGTTTGAACAATGAACTGTGAACTGCCACACGAGTTATCTCTATTTTTTGATTCAGCATTTTCACAGGTGGCTTACTGGCCTCCTATAGGAAATTCTTAGCGTACCAGTATAATTATTGTCTATAATTTTCTAGTACGTTTATTTCTCGGTTGAATATTATTTGATTGAACTTGTTTTTGTGTGAAGTTATTTAAGTGTCCAGCCTAGAATTTCAAATAGGTAACCAAACATCCTGGGGTGGGCACCAAACCATTCTGGGCTGGGCACGGCCCATCCGGGCCCACATTTATACGCCTATGCCTAGAAGCTAGTTTTGTATTCACGAAGCCAGAGACTAGCTGGCTTCCTATCCTAGGTTGAAAAAGTAGCCTCGTGTATCCTGCGTAGAACATGATGGTGTGCGGCGCGGCGGGCCCCCCGGGGGGCGCGCGCTCGGCGCTGCCCGCGCGGCTGCTGTCGTGCTTCCACTCCTTCTTCCTGTCGACGCCCACGCAGCAGCAGCTCGTCAAGATCTTCGGCACCATGCTGGGGCAGCATCTGCAGGACTTCGATGAGGAGACCAAGTCTGTTGGTGAGTGAATTTAGTCAATTACACACATAAACTCACGCTTTCTTTCCGTGGGGGTAGGCAGAAACTATAGAACGCGGCCTGCTACGCTCCTCACATACTTCTTTTAATTCGAGAGCAGTAGGGCTACCAGTACCGCAAGCACAAGCACAGGTCGCCGTCCTTCCGTCGTCGCCGCCC
Organism: Dryobota labecula; assembly: GCA_947523025.1. Taxonomy (NCBI): domain Eukaryota; kingdom Metazoa; phylum Arthropoda; class Insecta; order Lepidoptera; family Noctuidae; genus Dryobota; species Dryobota labecula. Next base: position 2,815,505 of record OX383286.1, on the reverse strand, counting down.
TTTATGATCATGCTGACTAGAAATCAAAGCGTCTATGCCAAGTATTGCCAAACCTTATATTGTGACTAGGAAGCAGAATGCCTACCTTGCAATATGTCTATACAATATTTGAACTAAACCTTATTCTGACTATGAACCAAAATGCCTACCTTGCAATATGTCTATTATTTTAGGAGAAGAAAGGGAGTACCGTTTCTGGCCATTGTGTGGTCACAGTTCTAACCTAACCTAACCTACAGTTCAGAGGCCCTAGTGTAAGTTTATTTTAACCATCTCGACTAGTTAGAAATTATTGCATTTTAGGCATTTTGCTTGTTAAACATTTTGATCTCTAGGCGATTTACAGTTTAAGCAATTTGCTGTGTCGACATTAATTTTAGGCATTTTACTTCGTAGACGAATTGAAAGTTAGACACTCTGATCATATACCGTCGCCGCCTCGTCCCGCCGCTCGGCCTCCGTCTACCACTCCCTCGCTAGAGTCAGTCCGCGCCATCACAAAGAAATAATAACAGAAACAATTATGAACCCTATCGGGCACAGCAAGTTTTTAAATAAGTAGAGAGAGAAAAAGCGCTTTATTAATTTCCTTGTTTTATGTTAGAATTATTTTATATCCTATTAAAATATTTACATTCAATTCTATTAATATTTTATATGCAGGTCATCTATTCTATTTCTAGTTCACTTTAAAACTTCCGAGCCAGTTATTCCTGAAACATTTACTGATATTTTTTTTATATCGTGGTTAAAATAAAATTCGGTTAAATACAGGTAAAACCGTGCTGGTAGCTACGATAGACATGTTCAACAACATCGTGGCTAAGCTCCTACCTACCCCCAGCAAGATGCACTACCTGTTCAATTTGAGGGACATCTCCAAGATATTCCAGGTATTTAAGGTTACAACATAATTATGTAGGTTACAGCAAAAAAAAGTTTGTTTGGAATTAGATTTGAGATAAAAACAGGTAAGCTAAGGCAACCTAGCTGTTTATGTCATCTGAATGAGTTGCATCTAATAATAAAACTAAGAGCCATTACCTCACCGGGACGCCTTGGCGGCGCAGCCAGGTCGCGTCGCTAACAAAATTTATGGTTGGCAGCGCAACCAATCGGACGCCAGGTGAGACACCCAGTACGTAGCTGTATACATTTAGTTGGCAGCACAACCTGGTGACGTCGCCATGGCGTCCCAAAACAAAAAAAAAAAACAAAAAACAACCAAAAGCAAGAATCTAAAAATCTAAAACGCGCCACTGATGTCGCGATTGGCGTGGCCACCTACTGGGCCGAACTCATTTCGTTCAGTCAGTGAGTTGTTGACTGAACTAAGCCTATTCGAGAGCGGCGTTTTCTACTGATAAATCTTGATAGAGACCCTTGAGAGTAGTTAATAGTTGAGACTGTTGAGAGAGACACAAATACCTGTTGGCTAAGAAAAAAGGTCCATGAAGCTTTAGATAGAGAAATATCAAATAATATCATTATAATGTTGAGGAAGGAAAATAAAATAAAAACCTGGCAATCTCATCATCGAACTTATGCGTACGTTTTATTTCCGTTTTTAATGGACCTTTGAACCCAATATTGCCCCCTTTATGATAGCTAAAGCAAAACACCGACGTGTAGCAAAAAAAAAAAACGTTGTCCGTCACGGGACGACCGATATGTAAAACATATGTAAAACATCGAAATTGATGGTGATTGAGAGAATTTATAATTAAAGAACACCAATAAATTATGGAAAAGAAATAAATATGTTTCCTATTATTCTTATTAGAATGATATATACAGAATATCAATAATTGTCAAATAAATGTTTTTAATATAGACTTTGGGGCATCGCGGCATAAGAGAGCGTCATGTTTTGCCGTCAACCGACTCGTATGCCTTACGGGTCGGTTATACTCCCAAGGCGCGCCTATAGAAGTATCACATCAAAAAGTAATTTTCGCGCAGGGTCTGCTGCGTAGCAACAAAGATTACACGAACACGAAGCCACGGTTCTTACGGCTGTGGATACACGAGTGCTTCCGAGTCTTCTGCGACCGATTGACTGAAGAGAAGTGAGTTACATCAATGCTTATGTTTTAATAATAAAAATAAAAAAACCGGCCAAGTCCGTGTCGGACTGCGCGCAATGAAGGGTTCCGTAGTTGGGATGAATTTATCCCAAGAACAAACTTAACAACGTAGTCTTACGACGTACAACGTATGTTGTTTTCAATGTAAGTTGGTCGACTATTACTCGTTAACTTAAACCTACTTAGCTCTGATAGTTTTCCTTTTAAATTCGTAAAGCAGTGTACGTACGAACGAAAGAAACATGGTGAACACGAACATCGAACACTATTCGCACGTGCATACCACTAACGAACACCGTGTTCGTCAAAAATGTTCGTGGCTATCCAATTAGGTTTTTCTTTGCGGACGGTGTCCGGATAAATTTGATGCAAACTCGTGTCATTAAAACCCTCGCCTTCGGCTCGGGCTTGTTAATGACAGCTCGTTTGCAATAACCTACTTCCCACCCTTGTATCACAATGTACTATTTTGAACGGCCTATCGAACGATAATCCACAACATGGTATAGAAGAAAAAAAAAATCATCCCTATTTTACGTGAAACGGAGGTACCCTAAAATCATATGTTTCAAGATTTTATCTTACCACTTTGTCGGCGTGATTAAAATGTATACCCACGCCAAATTATAGCTCACCTTCTTATACTAAGAGTCTCTGTGTTAAGCTGCGGAACCTTAAAAAAAATATTATCCATCACCATTCCTCGTAACAGAGACCGCGACTGGTTCATGAACCACATCAGCGACATGCTGGGCAAGCACTTCGAGCTGACGTTCCACGCGCTATGTCCCTCCAAGAGTGCACCGCTCTTCGGACACTTCCTAAACCCGTTCGAGGTGTACGATGATATGAATGATCCTGAGGCGCTGCGCAAGTAAGTGTAGTGCTTAATTTAATGTGTTGCTTTCCTTAGTTCCGATAATCTTGTCTAGTTCGTTCAATGGACGGTAGTGCAGAGTTTTGGGACACGGTGGTATTCTGCAAAACAGTTATCTTTAAGAAAGCGTCCCGCAGCAAGCGCACTGGGAGTTCGTGGAGGGTGACAATGCCCTCTTCAAGCCCCCCTAAATGGGTCCAGGTGTGATGGACTCGGGGACATCCGTAGCCCCCCAATCTACCTGCCTCGGTCGGGCGGCGCGTAGTGTTCCACGCGCGCCTCTAACACGTAACGATTGGAGTTCAGTACCTCACTCCTCCTATGGCAGGGGCCTGCCTATCGTGGGCCGTCACCAGCCCCGCAGCCCCCCGACGCATTTGTACGAGGGAACAACGGGTTGGGTTTATTCAGTAAGAGTCTGACAGACCCGTCTGTCCACCCTAGGGTGGAAGACATCAATGAGGATTTTCACCTCGACACTAAAAAAACTAAATACAGCTGAATACCAATACATGGACCAACTGCCTATCTGACCTCCAGAAGCTAGTTAATGGGTAAAACGATACTCTTTGGTAAGACTGGTTGTCAGATTTTGACTACCCGTTACGACTGTCAAAGATCTACGTATGACAGCTCAGACCGACGCGACGGCTTAACGTGCTTTCCGAGTCATGGAGGGGACTCTGTCTGACGGTGAAAATCGATCGACCCGTGCTTTAAGTAAGCCATGTTTAAAAAACAATTTTTCCCAGATTCGTGTCAAACCAGTTGGAAGAGTACAACAGCTGTCCCGGCGTGGTTAAGATGGACCTGGTGCTGTTCAAGGACGCCATAGAGCACATCTGTCGCATCGTGCGCGTCATCTCACAGCCGCGGGGCCACATGCTCTGTGTTGGGATAGGTCAGTGTTATAACCGGCCCCAGTCAAGAAATAGTGGCGAACACATCATTTCTATTTCATGTTGTTAATACTTTTTATTAAGTTAGTAATATGTCATTCTTCAAGCAAAGTAAAATTTGTACCTAAGACTTATGTAAGAAAAAAAAAATATTTTTTTCGTTTCAAACATATTTTATACCATTCCCCCTCTAAAAAGCTTATTTTATTCACTGAAAACAGTGAATAAAAAGCACTTTTAATCACTATTTTAGTGTTTTTCGACCTCCATCTTAATGCTATACAACCTCCTTGCGAAAGTAGGTACTCAATACAAACAATACTCGACGGCACGGTTGAAGCGATTGACTGCTGCGCTGCGTGTCGCGGGTGCGATTCCCGTACGGAACCAATATTTGTATGACCTACAAGTAGTTGTTCCGGGTCTGGCTGCGTGTGTATGTGACTTTAAATGTTTGTAAACGCACCCACAATACAGGAGAAATTCCTAGTGTGGGACAGTGTTCAAAAAAAAAAAAAAAAAAACTTGTGCACTCCACGCCCTTCAACGTCCAAAGATGCCCCAGAGTTTCCTTCAGCAGAAAGTTCTGACCACCGACAGAAAATAAATATCGCTTTACAGGTTGACCATCCTAATAATAATAATATAAGAAAATGACTCCAAAAATTTTCCAATTTTAATGTGCATTTTAATTAATTTAACCTTCCTTTTTTCTTCATTAAATGTCTGTTTTCGCTTAAATCTTTCTTTTTCTCGTAGTCATGGTATAAAGTATAGTATGCAACACTTGAAAAAATAAATTTATATCGAAGGCCATGAAGCACTCGCGTCGCTCGGGATTCTAACACTTGAACCTCTCGCTACGCTCGTGATTCAATCATCATGAATCACTCCCTACGGTCGTGATTCAGTCGTTAGAATCCTTCACTTGCTCGTGATTCATCTATGGCCCTCGCTTTAAATCCGTCCTTTATTCACTAATTGCATAATATACTATTTCGCTTCGATTTCGTTAAATGATAAATGATTTTATTTCTGTAAGTAGGTTTTTACAAACACCTTTACACGTCAATCATAATATATTTTAAAACTAGATGAGGTCGGCGTTCAGTGATATTTCATTTAACGCGACGCTAAATTATACACACCCTCCGAGCCACCACAAAATTAATTGTAAATGGCCACGCTAATTATCTCACTTGCACATTCAAGACAGGAATAATGTGTGTGTGCCCGTGTTTGGGCATGAGAAGTGACTTTGTTTGGCCGCCATTTTGAATTCTGCATCGGGCCGCAACGCATCGTATTGCAAACAAGAAAGTGTGGTGCGGCCCGCCTGGAGTGTGCGATAGTTCATTCAATATGTTCGAAAGTAATGTAGAAGGATTTTTGAAATGTGATGCGGCTCACCCAAACCTTTGCTGTGCTTCAAAAAACTGTTTTTTTTTTAGCCTGTATTTATGCCCCACTAATGGTCAAGGGGCTTAGCCTTTCTTTTTCTTTTTTTTCTTTTTTTTATCTTCTTTTTTTTGCTTTTATACCCTTTCTTTCTTTCTTTCTTTTTTTTTCTTTTTTCTTTTTCCTTCCCTTTTCCCGTTTCTAATTATAACCGCAACGCTTGGCAGGCGGGTTGGCGATCGCAGTATGGTATGCAAAATGTATAGAAAACGCTGCTGCCCATTCTCTAGTAAGTCCCTTATTCGCCTTTTAGTTGTCATACGTTCAAATCTCCAAACCATTACTTATTTATCATCAGGTGGTTCTGGGCGCACGTGCCTGACGCGAGTTGCGACGTACATCTGCGAGTACAACTCGTTCAACGTCGTCGTCACCAAGACCTACGGCCTAAAAGATTTCAGGGAGGACTTAAAGGTTACCTGCCCTTTTGTTATACTAACGCCCGGTTTCTGGAACGAAAATTAACACAAAAATTTGCGGAAAAAAAGATCATTATTTACAAAATAAATTTAACTGCACAAATAAGTAAGTAATAAAATATAAGCATTAAAAGTAGGTAATTTTTTTCGTTTGGTATTATTCGGGGTTTATGATCAGAGTGTCTAACTTTCAATTCATCTACGAAGCAAAATGCCTAAAATAGTCGAGATGTTTAAAATAAACTCACACTTGGGCCTCTGAACTGTAGGTTAGGTTAGAACACACAACGCACAACCACAGTAACGGTACTCACTTTCTTCTAAAATAATAGACATTGCAAGGTAGGCATTTTGGTTCATAGTCAGAATAAGGTTTAGTTCAAATACTGTATAGACATATTGCAAGGTAGGCGTTGTGCTTCCTAGACAATAATATAAGGTTTGGCAATACTTGGCATAGACGTTTTGATTTCAGTCAGCATGGTCATAAAGGTTTACCGGTACTTATTATGGTTGCTAAAACGGAATTGATTCACTCTATTCTCCGTACTAGTATAAACTGTACTACGGTGGAACAGTTTTCCTCGTTCTCTGTTTTACAGTAGCAGACTTGGGACAATAAAAAAAAACACAATGAACTTGATTTTTGTAACTTGTAGGCAGATGTTAAAGTTGACATAGTATATGCAAAATATTTAGATGCTAAGTTTGTTTACATAGTGTTTTAGAACAAATTGTCATGTATTTGAAAACATCATTTAGCGTCATTATTATTTATAACGAAGCTTTCAGCGAATTCTTTTATGGCGATTGCAAAAAAGAGGTATCTAATATAATATCTTACGCGGGATCCAGGTATTTTGCGCGTTATTTTACAGTCGACAACTTTTGACGATGTTGAACATAAACTCGTTGGAAAAATACTATATTATAATGCTCTTCTATCAAACCCGTCCAAAACACAAGCTTGCGCATTTCACCTTCGCAACAGACACTAATCGGATGCTTAGTATCACGTGGCGAGGAACAAAGGTCGAACACTGCGCAAATCCTAAATATGGTGTAACCTTAGACAGAGCCTAAACCTATAAGTCGCAGTGCTATGAAATAAAACAGAAGGTCGGAACCCGAAATAACTTGCTTCGTAGCCTTATTTCCACCAACTGGGTCCCGAATATCCGGCGCAGCACTGGCATTTGTCTCTATGCTTCTGTGTCGGCGAATTTGCATGCCTGGCACCGATCTGCTCAGGCAAAGCAAGTTGACATCACCCGAATATATCGTATCGTATAGCATTATATCGGGATGCCTAAAACCAACTCCGCTTAACAAGCTTTACCTGTAATGGCCGGTATCGCTCCACCTGTCATACGAAGGGAAGCTGCATGCGCGGTTGAGAAATATAAGCAAAAAGCCGATTCCCGACATCCCCTCTATGAACACACAATAAATAGCCCCGGTTAGACTTAAGAGCCGGAAGAGCGTTCTCCGCTGTACACAGGCTATCCAAGACAAACTGCCTAAAGTGACAAGAGACGTATGGGAAAACAGCACCCGGCACCACATCATATCCCACGGGAACGTGCTACCGGGGTTAAAAGTCCTCTTTGCGATAATCCTGGTCTTAAACTGTCTGTGTGCCAAAAATAAAATCCGTTCAGCCGTTTTGTGCCAATCCGGAACATACATACCTACAGATAAACGGACAAAAAATTTAAGTTACTATTTTATTGTATATGTATAGATAGCTGCTGACCGCGGCATCGCCCGCGTGGCTTAACATCAGCTATGTACCAGTGAAAGTCCCATCAAAATCGGTCCACCCGCTTCGGAGATTAGCCAGAACAAACAGACAGAAAAACAAAAAATATTAAAATAGCTTTTTTTTGTTATAAGTTCCGTAAAAAGTTGTTATTTTGACATTACAAACCGAGACGTATTACTTATTTTATTAGTTTGTATATGAATGTATAGATTAATCTTTCTAAAAATCTTTTTTCTCAACACCCACCATCAGCTCCTATACACGGGCTGTGGCGTAGACCAAAAGAAGACCACGTTCATCTTCTCGGACACGCAGATCGCCGACGAGGCCTTCACCGAGATCATGAACAACCTGCTCAGCAGCGGCGAGATCACCAACCTGTACAAAGCTGATGAGTTTGAAGATGTAAGTAACTTTATATAGATTCTTTTCTATTTTATGAATGTGAGAACGTTGTAGGCTTAGTAGACTGTAGATTTGTTGAACATTTTCTAATATATTTTGTTAAGTACCTGGTACTTGGTAAAAGACCTACACTGTTCTCCCATACCTATTAACACTGCTATTTGAAAATATTGTGAAAGACAATTATATTTAAAAGAGTAACTTTGGAGTTTCTTGCCGGCTTTTCTCTTCTGCTTCTGGAGAGCTTGTGAAGTTTCCTGAATGCCCATGTAGGTTTATGTGAAATAAAATATTTTGATTTTACACATCATAATATCAGGCATGTATTTAACGAAAGTGTAGACAGCCCAATTTGAAATCGGATGACATCATTCTCTTGCCCCTTATTCGAATTTATCAGCGGTCGGCGCAGTATGTCTAAAGGTATGATTCCGATCTCGGCTGCACGCAGCAGTGCTGCCACTGTGGTGCTGCGCAGCAGTGCTACTGTCGCGCTGATTCCGAGCGAGGAGGTAGTATTGCGCTGGTCGTGATGTTGCGCTGTTGTGTATTCATTCAGTTGCTTTGAGTTGACAAGATGTCGATTGAGAACCAACTTTTATTTATATTGTTCGAAGAGGACGAAGATGACGATGATGTGTTGTTGCTCTTCTGAATCAGAGAAATTCATCTTTTTGTTGCCAATTCATTTGTCAACATTCACGTGTACTATCGCTGCGACGGCGGACGCATCACTACTGGTCTGTTGCGGCGGCGGGGCGACACTGCCGCGCGACAGTGCCACCGCGGCATTGCTGCGGAGCTCGGAATGTAATCTCATATAAACCTATAGAGAACATAAATGGGGACCAGTAGTGCTGCGGCAGAACTGCTGCATGCAGCGGAGTTCGGAATCATACTTCCATACTTCTCTATTAGTCGACATCTCAGCAGTCACCCCTTTTCTAGCCATATCATCTTCCACTCAGTCCACCCATCGTGCCTCGCCCTACTGTTACGGCCCAGTTCCAGTTCCCAGGCGGGATAAATTGCACGCCTCGGGCAGTTGCGTTAAATAGTGTATTATCTATGGTTGCGTTCGCCGCCACGACCAGTATACACCGAGAGCGAAATATCTTTATCAAAGTTATTTCGATATTGCTTCGGGAGTACTAGTTTTTTGGTTCAATACATGCATACATACATAAACTCACACTTTCTTCCCATGGGGATAGGCAGAAACTCTATAACGCCACCTGCTATGCTCCTTACATACTTCTCTTGCTTCGTTTACGTTCATACATCTAGTCATACACGCACTCCGATGCCGTGCTACGCACCTGACCTTTCTGAAGAACATCACCAATTAGGTCACAATTTTTGGTTTCTGGGTTCAAGACATGTCATGATATTTGGAAGAGACTGTGGAGTACATGATTTGAATAAGAATCGGGGGTATGGACAGAGAATTCCACAAGGTACAAGAAATACAGACTTCCAAATAGGTGGACTAGTTAGTATTTCTGCAATAACAGTTTCAGTAGGTATTTATTTACCGGCGAATACAACTAAACTATGTATATAATTTGGTTTCTGCGCTATTTGCTGCGTGTGTCGTTCTTTTAATACTGTGGCATGCGCCTGATTCATACATTTATTTCTGTTGCCTGCCGCGCCCGTCCGACCGTGACGCTTGTGCGATTAATTTGGCAAAGGACATGCCTGGTTCCTGCCCTCTGGTTATGGGTAATGTTCAGGATTGCGGGTTGTACAGTATGATTTAAAAATTAAGATTTAAATTACTATGGGTTTATTAATCCTTTTTAGCTTGCGGTACAATATAAAAATAAAAATAAAACAATTACTTTCAGTATTTTCGTTGTAGCTTGGTGCGGGTGACAGATGTCAATATTGCATGACTAGGTCAGTGAAATTATGCAATTCAATTTTATTGATAACGATTCTCACAGCTAAAGTCTCGTTCTCAAAAAAATATGGCAACATGATATAAAAAAAAAAGTATGTTTTCTCAAACAAGCATGGAAATATTGTCATTATTTTAGAAAAAAGAACACGCGAAGTATTGAATTTACGGCCAAAGAAAATCAAATCCACTGCAGGAGCGTTTTTTGAATTTGGTACATTACAGCGCTCCAGCAATGTCGTATGAAACGGCGTGCTGGGGTTATTAAATAATCTTTGATTGGATCTCTTTTATCATTCTTGGCATACCAAAGTAAGTCTCTTTGCTTAGCAAATTGCGTTCACGTGGCTGTATAGCCATAAATGCGTTTGCATTTCGGCACAGATGATAAATATAAAATTGGCGGCAAAGCTGAAAATTCGTGTTGATTAGTTATTTACATTTGTGATTTGTTATTAATAAATATAATATTAATAATTAAAATGAGTTCCAACGGTTCAGAGAGTGAAATGAAGATTGATTGTAGGTACTCCACCAGATTTAAGATCAGAAGCCAAATTGGCAATGGAAAACCTGCTTCCAGCGAAGTCAAAAGAAATAGCAAAGCTTTTAAATGTATAATATAAAAAGTATGTTTTATTTCCCTGCATTCTTTCGAGAATAGCACTATATATGCCTCGGCGGAAATAGCAATTGCCTGTCTCCTATTAGTGAAGTCCTCGCCTACGGCTCGGCTTTCAAACTCATACTCGACCTGCAATTGCCTATTTCACGGCCTTTGCAATAATTTACTATTTCATATCAATAGATAAAATCTGCTCTGGAGAAGCCGATGAAAGCCGCTAACTTGATGCAGACCAACGAGGTTATATACCTGTTCCTTGTGGACCGAGTGAGAAGCAACCTGCACATCGTGCTGTGCTTCAGTCCTATTGGGGAAGAGTTCAGGTACGATATTATTATCACTAAGTCAACGATCTGTAGTATAAAGCCGCGTCGTAACCGTCGTCGTGCTATAAATTAAGTATAGTAGTAATATAGTTTAAACAAATACTGAACAACAAGAATAACTGACAAAAAATACCTCTTTATCAAGCACCTGCTTGGTATTATTAATAATTGAAGAGATAAAGCCAAAATATTTTACTTATAATATTATTAAAATACTTACATAAAATAAATACTAGAAAAGAAGAAAAAGTAGTAATAAAATGAAAATACAATTACCCGAATACATAAATAATAAAAAAACATTAATTAATAAACACAAACAAGCGCTCTTCACCCTCTCTCCTACTAAGCTGTGCCCGGTGAATTAAATTAATTTATATACCTAGAGTTTTAATTGTTATATTGGTAAATAATGGTATAAATATAGTATATTTGAATTTTTTAAATTTATATTTTATCCTTTTGCTGTGCGCCCTTACAGGGTCCATATTTTGTACCAAGCTTTAACCCTTTTGTAGCATCTTTTTTACAATATGGAATGCAATAAATGAATATGAATAAGTTTGTAATCACAAGATTAAAAAAAAAAAAAATACATTAAAAAAAAATTGTTTCTTGTGATTAAACCACAAATTAACGGTTTTCGAACTTTTTCCTTTGCTTGTGCTGCTTCTTGCCAAATTTTATGATTCTAGGTCAATGAGAAGTAGGTTTTGATTTATTTGCTAGTATCAAAATATGTCGCGTAAATGGCAGATACCTCACAGAGGAACTCTTCAACTAATGGCGCTCACATAATATAAATTCAAAATGTGTTTTTATGTTGTTTTTACGTCACAGAAACCGCATCCGCCAATACCCAGCGCTGATCAACGCGACCACCACGAACTGGTTCCTGGAGTGGCCGCGAGAGGCGCTGCTCGAGGTCGCTTACAAGTTCCTCATGGGTGTCGAGCTACTGGCTTCTATCACTGGGCCCAGGGTAACGTGGACTTTACAATCGTATAAAACATCGTTTGTGTTGCACTTTATATCTAAAGCAATTTTTGGTTGGTGGTAGGACTTGTGGTTGGTGCAAGGGCTTGTGGTTGGTGGTAGGGCTTGTGGTTGGTGGTAGGGCTTGTGGTTGGTTGAAGGGCTTGTGGTTGGTGGTAGGGCTTGTGGTTGGTGGTTGGTGGAAGGGCTTGTGGTTGGTTGAAAGGCTTGTGGTTGGTTGAAGAGATTGTGGTTGGTTGAAGGGCTTGTGGTTGGTGGTAGGGCTTGTGGTTGGTGGAAGGGCTTGTGGTTGGTTGAAAGGCTTGTGGTTGGTGGTAGGGCTTGTGGTTGATGGAAGGGCTTGTGGTTGGTGGTAGGGCTTGTGGTTGATGGAAGGGCTTGTGGTTGGTGGAAGGGCTTGTGGTTGGTGGTAGGGCTTTCACTAAGTCCGCCTGGCTAGCTATAATAATGTTATAATAATGTGACTGGTAGAAAATGCCTATGGCATTAAGTCCGCCTCTGTACATTTTTTTTGTGTGCTAAAGTATTAAATAATAAATAATAATAATAGCATTATTGTGTTTCGGCGGTCAGAGGTAAGATAGCCAGTTCCTCTGTGGTTGAGGATTCCGGGTGAAGCTCACTTTCACCTTCGGCCTTATCGTCGCTTCACTCGCTGCCACAAAGCTAGGAGTCGCTTTGGAGGACCGCGACATCGTGAGCGCAGAGCGAGTCGCCGGCAGACAACGGCTCCAAGCCCCATAGCTTCAACACAGCCCCGCCCTCGCGCTACTGTGGGGCGCCTCGCTCGACGTGACGCTACTACAGAGAATCTCGGGCTCTCTGGGAAACCTGTAGGCTTCATTGTCAACGTGTTCTTTATTTGCGTCATGTTTACCGCTAATAAATGTATTTGCTTTCTTTATTTTCTGTCTTATGTAGACAATAGTGTGTGAGAACAATAAGAGACGAATATGATTTTGTGGCGTCTTAACCTAAAATACTTAATGTACATACCTACACATTAATGTAAAAAAAAAGACGTGTGGCACTCGGGGACTGCCGCGGTAAAGCTATTGCATAGCATTTTGTATCAACTTATGCAATTATAATTATTTATTTATTTTATTTATGCAGTATTTCTTTTTCTTTGATATTAATTCAAGTTACACTTTTTGAGCGTGGTGACCGATAAGAAAGTAAAGTCAATCCATAATCGGCCCAGAACTTTGGAGAACCGTTTAAAAGTGTTTTTTATAAGCTATGAAGAACGTTAATGTTTAATGTTAATTCTAGCTAGGAGAATCATAAACACGAGTAAAATTATTGATTTATAAATAAATTGCTCACATACCTCAACAACCTTTCAAAAACTTTTGAATTACGATGCCTGCCATCTAGTGGATAAAACCGACAACAAAACACAACTGAGACCACCAACAGAGCAACGCTTGTCTCGATTACGAATCACAAGCCACGCCAATGTCACCTCTATTTAGTTAGTTCTACCTGCGATTACTAGATGGCGTTGCGTTGCGCGGTAAATCCACCACAGAGTTTCGTAGAGTCGTACAATACGTATAATCGCACGCACACAACGCCGTGTCGAAGACTGCCGAACTGAAACGACGTTAGACGATGCACGGCCTTCAAGCCACACCTCCGTGCCCGTCGGCGTGGGGAGCGTGAGGTTTTTTCGTTACGGAATTTCTGTATTCGGTCCCCGCGCTCAAGGCCCGCGATAAAAGCTATGCAATAGCTTAAAAGTTATGCAATAGCTTAAAAACAAAATAAATAAGTGCTGAACGTCGTAAAAGTGTATAACTACGTAAACAAAGTCAAATACTATTCAAATATAAGCATAATAACAACTTTAAAATAGACGAAAGTGTTGAACCTAAAGTAATTTTAAATAAAAAAAGAGTGACAAACTGTTTTGACAGCGAAAAAATTCCATGTACATGAGTCATTTCCAACCGTCTAGTCAAGTTTAAAAATTGTTCAACTGGAATGGTATTGCTATTTGGCAAGCTTTTATTAAGTCATTGTAGCTTTGCGGTGCAACAGGGGAACTGAATGTACTCGTAATCGGCTGCTCGTGAGTTCAAACCCCACTATCAACAATCACTTTTTGTGAAGATCATAATTTTATAAACTAATATTTATAAGAATAAAATACGCAGTACACAGAAAAAGGAACTGCCAGAAATTATTAGATCACTAGAGGATACTGGTGTAGTAAAATAAGCGTCGGAGTGGGGAGCGTGAGGTTTTTTCGTTACGAAATTTCTGGATTCGGTCCCCGCGCTCAAGGCCCGCGATAGAAGCTATGCAATAGCTTAAAAATCAGACCTGATCTTTGTTCTTTCTTTTCTTTCAGGTCCGCAGAATGGAGTCCTTGATTGAGAGCCGCGAAGACATTCTCCGCGCCTCCGTCGCGTCCACGATGTCGCTCATCCACTCGTCGGTGGGCAAGTTCAGCGTCAAGATGTGGCAGGAGATGAGGCGAACCAACTACGTCACGCCCACTAATTATCTCGAGCTCGTGACGGGCTATCAAGAGTAGGTTTCTATTCATAATATTTTATAATAAAAAATAATAAAAATTGGCGTACTTTCAGAAGCTATAATTATGCTATTATGGTTCGAAAATTAAATCTTTTGCATGGGCACCTTTCTGTTATGCGGTCGTGACTTTTGTTTACGAGCTCGATCATTTTGTTTTGTAGTTGAGTTTTAAATTTATAAGACAATTAAAAAGTTTAGTAGCAAGGAGTTTTCATACACAGAATAAAATGGGATAGATTTTATACGAGGAAAAATGATTGAGTCCGTACGTCTTAGCATTAAATTCTCAAGTCTTCTTAAATGGTTGTTTAATATATTTAATTACCCGTTTTAATTTAATTATTTTCACATCAATATTTGTCAAAAATCGAATAGGCTATATTAGACTGTTTTCGTTGTAAAAAAAAAAATATGTCCAGTTGCAAAAACGCGCCATTTTCTGAAAATTTTAATTTTTTGTATGATAAAAATACTTAATTATTTGATTTATTTTTTTACTATTTCCCACAACTGTATTGAAAAACGTCGTGTGATACACGGGTATGTAGATTATTGCAAACGAGCTGTCATTAACAAGCCCGAGCCAAAGACTAGGGTTTTTAATGTCACGAATACTTTCCACCCTTGTATCACAATGTACTATTATTTCACATCCCCCACGCCCCGGCTTCATAAGGTTGCATTTTTTTTTTAAATACAAAAAAAACGTCTGGAATAATGTATCTGTGGCGGTATCTACAACGCCACATGCGAAATACGCTCAAAGACCAGACGTCACACAAAATCCTGCATCGCGCAATTAAAGTTTACCGCGCGTCGGGCAGTTGCCCACCAGACACAACACCCGTCTGGTCGGAGGGTCCTCCCTTTCCTCTGAGGATGAGTGAACTTTACACCCTGTTCCTCATACCTCTATATACCTTTCAAATAGTGAAAGAAGTATTAAATAGAAGCTGTGGTTCCGGAGATTACCTTCCACATATACACAAACTCACAAATTTCGCTCTCTTTCTTTATTATTTTAGATAAACAAGCGCTAATTAATTTGACAGGACTAAACTAAAATTTATCTTCTATCCTTTTCTTAATGAAATAGAAAGAAAAAGATGCACTGAACTTAAATTTAGTTTAGTTTGTGAACAAAGGAATCGGAACTACTATTTTCTAATTATAATATTAATAGGGGGAGACAGTGTAGGCCTGTCAACAAGAAATTAACAAAATAAAAAATGTATAGCAAATCGAAACATCTATAAGGCCTACTACGTTAATATAGAAAATAATCAAAAGAAACTAATAAAAATAAAACCTATACATGGAAAGAGAAGCCATCCGTACTGATAATGATCACTTGTTATTCTCACCAGGATGTTGAAAGCCAAACGCATAGAGATAGCTCTGCAAGCCAACAAGCTGCGCAACGGTCTGGGCAAGGTCGAAGAGACCACGCGCCTGGTCGGGCAGATGTCCGAGGAGCTGGCCGAGGCCAAGGTGACGCAGTCCTGTAGCTGTTGTTAGTCACGCTAATATACAGGGTGGCAGGACATCGACGCGCAAACTGTAACCATGAATTAAGCACGTTATTTCTAGACATAGCGTAGAAATTTTTCGTCAGTAATCATTAAAAAAAATTGCTGATTCAAAAAAAAAGTTAAAAAAAAAATTGCTGGTCCATACATTTTGACCGTGTAGGCAACACAGTCAAAATGTATGGACCAGCAATTTTTTTTTCCCCCAGCATTGAAATATTTCGTCGGGTATTGATCAGAATTGAGCAATTTTAGTTGCCCGTGTAAGCGCAACTTAACTGTTAACCATGCATTGTAATCCAAACTAAACGTGTATGCAAGATTTCATCTCAATCGGTTGAGGATAACTGCTTTAAAATTTAGTTGCTAGATTTGACCCGAACATACGTACATACAAACATTGCAAGTTAAATAAAAGCTTGTAAAAGCAAAGTATTTTCTTAATTACACTCCTTAAGTTTAAAAAAAAAATGTTACGTAATGTCTTTGTCTGGAGAGCAGTATCAAAACACGAAATGAGTGACTTCGCCCCCAGCAAGATTGGAAGCCGACTATAAAAAATTATTAAAGTTGGCCGATACGGGACGCCTGGTAACAAATGACAAAAGGACAAAAAACAAATGACGACGGATTGAAACGGCATAAGAGAGCGTCATGCCGTTTGCCGTCACTGTAAACGAGTTGATTTTATTCCCAAGGGCGCGCCTATACATAGATGTTTCACATTAAAATGAAACAAATGAAAGGATTCTGTAAAAGATCATCACTGTTTTTAGGTCCAAGTGGGCTTATACACAGAACAATGTATAGAATACATGGGCGTCATAAACGTGCAACAACGCAACGTCGATGAGCAACAACGCAGCGTGGCAGCCAGGAGTAAGAAGACCATGGAAGAAGAGGTCCAGTGTAAGAAGCTGGCTGATGCCGCCCTGCGGGACCTGGCGAGTGCCATGCCAGCGCTAGAGGAGGCTATCAAGGTATCAGCTAGCATATAGTATAGTCGGGGGCCCATTGATGGACTACAGCTTTGTTAAAATTGAAAATAGCGAACGCAAATACATGCTAGAGCTAATTATCTCATGCACGCTATTTCTTATTATTTTTGCTGCGATTTAGTTTATTTTCATTTGCTGCTGGCCGCAGCTTCGCTCGCGTGGCTTTTTTCTACAGTAATACAATGTACCCTAAATTACTCCTTATAATATCCGCTATCTGCCTGTGAAAGTCCCGTCGAAATCGGACCAGCCGTTTCGGAAATTAGCCGGAACAAACAGACAGAAAGATGGTCAATTTTTTTTTTTGGAAAAGTTTAAAAAAAGTTACAAAGAACAAAAATAATAAAAGTACAATTTTTTTAAATAAATTTATCCATGAAAACGATCATTTGGCTATTCCGCTCTCTGACTCTTGCGGATGATGACTAAAAAATATTTTTTGTCCGTCATGTAGATTATTAAAAAATATTGGAAATATATTTTTTTTTATTAATCAAAACATTACGGCGATACATTGAGTTCAAATGTGGACTGACGTCACTTCTCACTAGATTTTATACGTAGCTGTGACGTAACGAGCCCCCACTCCCCAAGTTTAATGTGTTTTATCTAAGTATTTTTTTATTAATATGATAAAGCAAAAAATACATGTCAAATTATTTTATTATCTGATTGGCGGACTTAACAGTTTTTTTTTAGTTTTTTATTCAGGACACATACCTATTATGATGAATTTTAAAGAGATCAGGGGGCCACCAGCTCTAATAACAGTATTATTCATTAATCATTCATTCTATGTTAGTACCCAATTTGGTTGAGGTCGGCCGTCGTCCAAACCCATAAACAAATACAGATAAAGATTTTTTTGTTTAGTTAAAACATAATATAAGTAGTAAAATTGGAGTTTTCAATGTAAGATATTAAAAAAACATGCTTTGCCAACAATCAATATCTGCTTAGCCTTTTCCCAACTATGTTGAGGTTGGCTTCCAGTCTAACCGGATGCAGCTGAATATCAGTAATTTACATGGAGCGGCTGCCTATATGACCTCCACAACCCAGTTACTGGGTAATATACGATATGCCTTGGTTAGACTGGTTGTCAGGCTTTCGGGCTTCTGACGACCCGGCGACCCGTTGTTGGTTTTGTTAACAATGTAAACCCATATTTTGTTTTATTCTCACAGGCCTTGGACTCTCTGAACAAGAAGGATATCACAGAAGTGAAGTCTTACGCCAAGCCGCCATATAAAGTCGAAATGGTGTTGGAAGCTGTACTCATATTGCTGCAGGTAATAACCCTATAAAATACTATTTAACAATTTAATTTCACATTATTTTTAACCGACTTCAAAAAAGGAGGAAGTTCTCAGTTCGTCGGAATCTTTTTTTTAATGTATGTTCCCCTATTACACGAAGACGGCTAGATCGATTAGAAAAAATATTGTTTTGTTAATAACTTCATTTCCACACCAGAAAGAGCCAACGTGGACCGAAGCGAAGCGCCAGCTTGGTGACCAGTACTTCTTAGACCGACTGCGAGAGTTCGACAAGGACAACATCAGCGACAAGATTCTGAAGAAGATCGGCACTTATACTGTGAAGCCTGACTTCGACCCAGAGATTGTGGGTACGGTGTCTGCGGCTGCGAAGTCGCTGTGTCTGTGGGTGAGGGCTATGGAGAAGTATGGCAAGATTTACAAGTAAGTCTATTTAACAAACCTACATAGACGTCGCAATTTCATGTTATCGACAGATTGATTGATTACGGGAATTCCCCTTCTGGTTTCCACTTCAGTTCTTCAACAGTTATTTTACCTCTGAAAACAGCAAACCAACCGCAATCTTATTCTAACGAGCAGTGGCGTAGCTAGGCGTGGGCGAAGTGGGCCCTCGCCCACGGCCTCGCGAGGCCTCTGTAAATGCGATGCCACCAGACTTAAAATTCCCGTTTATTTTTAAATTAAATAAAAACCTAAAAAATATTGGCTGTACTCGTCACTTTCTTGAACCTGAAATAACAATTTAGCTTCAAAAATCAATTACAAATTCTTACTAGAGGACTTATGTAAAGCAAAAAGCCGAAGAACATTACTTTTGTAAAAAATGTAATCATTTAAGTTACAAAATAAAACCTTTTTTCAAATCTATATGCTTTTCAATATTCTCCCACGCGCATTTATATTTTTTCACTATCATAAGTAGGTATGTCGTGTCAAAACATGTTTAATAAGATATATTCATTGGGTAGATCTTGGGAACGAAAGAAAAAGGGCCTCGCTGATGCGACTTTGCCCACGTCTATATTAGTCCACGCTACGCCACTGCTAACGAGAATCAAGATCACTATGATTTTGACAGTGATGACAAAATAATTGTGAAAGCATCAGATTGTGATCAACGGATAAGGTTCCTACCCTTACTGCCCCGTCTCAAAAATCCACCCTGTGTAGGGAATAGGTAGGTAATCGAATAACAAAATATGGAAAGAAAAAAAAATGTATTTGGGATTCGAATTTACAAGCGAAGGTTAGACTGGAAGCGAACTCCAACATGGTTGAGAAAAGGCTAGGCTGATGATGATCCAATAAAATTACTTCTTCCCAACTAGGATAGTAAAACCAAAGAAGGAGCGTCTGGAAGAAGCCCTGGAATCCCTACGTATGAAGCAGCAGATCTTAGCCGAAGCGCGTGCGAAGTTGCGCGAACTGAGCGAGATGATAGCGCGCTTACAGAAGGAATATGATGAGAAGTTGGCGCAAAAGGATGAACTGGAACGAAAGTCCAGGATGCTGCAGCTCAAGTTGGAGAGAGCTGAGGCTTTGATCACTGGACTGTCTGGTTAGTTAGTACATACAGTACACAAATGTAAATAGGACACATTGAGTTTTAAGCCTGAGTGACTAAGATGCGATTTAATTGCCTGTAGTTAGTAATAATAAATTCAAATATCCGAAAATTTTGCATGCTGTCAGGGCCTCAAGTCTGCTATTACAATAGTGTCAGAATGGTCTGTCATTGATTTCATAATTGAGTCGCTTAACTTCAAACTCGGGTAAATCCACTTTACCCTCTTGGGAGATATTAAAAAAAAAAGGGATAACAGTCTTAATTCCATGAATTAAAAGGCGGTTTTTTATTTCCTATGTCAACAATACTGAAGGTAACGATCCTGTAAAGCAAATTTAGTATTATAATCATACATTCTTTCAAAAATGTAAAATTAAGGTTGGATTTACCTTCATTTGATCTAATGGAATGCAATTTATCTATCTTTGAAAAAACTCAGTGTGGATTTTTATCTTAGGCCGCTTGCGGGCATTGCTCGGTGTAACTATTTTAATGGCATTATCCATGGGAACTGTCTATGATTAAAAAGAAACAATAAAAAATGGGAGCGTACGGTATTAAATGTCGCAGAGTTGACGACGACTGACCGCCATGTTGAACAAACGCGGTTAGCTGATTGGCTCTCATGGACTTATCTGCATTTGAATAAAACTGTCTCATGGATCTATCGGAATTAGATAAAAATTTATGACTTTAACGGTTTTTTTTTTCAAGAACTATGCCGATTTTTATACAACTGATAAAATTGTTTTAAAAGTCTGTTTACGGCCTTTAATTTGGTACCAAAATCTTAAAAATTCTCAAAATTGGATTGAATGTATTGGGAGTAATAGGATTAATTGTAAAAAATCCGTTGTATCTGTATACATATAATACATAATCTTCTATACATACAAATAAGTAAAATTGAAGTGTCTGTTTGTAATGTCAAATTTTTTTTTTACTAAATGCATATGAAAGTATACACGGTATATGTAACAAAAAAAAAACACTTTTTTTTTGTCTCTGGAAGTTTCTCTGTTTGTTCTGGCTAATCTACGAAACGGCTGGACCGATTTTGACAGGACTTTCACTGGCAGATATCAGGTGTTATATGGAGTAATTTAGGTGGCCGAAGCCGCGGGCAGCAGTTAGTACCGAACAAATGATTTCTCTATTTCATACCATAATAAGTTGAAGCACTTGTAAAAGTTGCACCGTCTAATTACTGTTTAGACGGTGCAAGTCATTTGTTGCTTCAATTTTATTGTATGTCACAGTTATCGAATAGTTTCGGTTTTGTACAGCATCGTCTATACCACTGATTTTACGAAAACTTTATCCCGCGTCAATTCAACGGACCGCCTTGATGGCCCGCCAGTCCGCCAGCAAGACCTCGCGAAGCTGCGACCGACGCTGCTCACACGTCGCTGCAGCGGCCGCTCCCTCGCGCCACCGATACAGTGACGCGAGCCCTTTCGCCTCCAGGTCCCAAGGGGGATCGTGCGGTACCCTCTGATGACTCTGACGGCCATCGCTCTCTGCGGCTTTCGCAGAACAACGACAACTCAACCCCGGCTTACAGTAAAAATGCTAACAATTTAAAACAAAACGCTTTGCAATTTCTTCTGTAACTACCAGGTGAGAAGGAACGCTGGGAGCTGACAGTGGAACGCTTGGACAAGGAGTTCGAGAACCTGCCGGGCGACTGCCTCATAGCCACTGGCTTCGTGGCCTACCTCGGGCCCTTCATGTCCGAGTACCGGGAAGCTCTCATGGCTGACTGGTTCATGGAGGTAACACCATTTATGCGTCCTGTGGACCGACGCGACGTCCTTCCATAAACAGCCGCGCCATTGCCGATTGTACTTAAATTCTTGTACTTAGTTGTAGAAATATTGGTGTGTGGTATGTTTGGACTTTAACCCTAATACAAATAAACACGGAATAAAGTTATGCTAGGTATGAGGAACAGGGTGTAAAGTTCATTCATCCTCCATAGAAAAGGGAGGATCCTCCGACCAGACGGGTGTTGTGTCTGGTGGGCTACTGCCCGACGGTTGATGTCGGGATGTTGTATAATTATGCTAGTCGCGCAGTAAACTCTAATTGCGCGATGCAGGGTTTATGTGACGTCCACGCGACGTGACATGGGATGTATGTGGCGTTGTAGATGCCGCCATAGTATAAACGTCAAAAATGTATGGTTAAGTTATTCCTAGGATAAATTTATTCCGTGTTTATTTGTAAGGCCCTAAGGCGAAAGCGCCAGGGTAGTCCGCGAAATTCAAATTTTCTTACGTTTTTTTTACAATTTGCAGGTCAGTTTTAGCTTTTATGTTGATAAAAATATGATTCATGACCGTAACAAGTATGTATTTACAGAATTATAATCATTTAAATCATCAATACAACTCTCTGATTTTATAATACCATATGATGACTATTTCTAGAAATCTTGACATTTGAGGATAATACAAATACGTACATATTTGTTACTGTCGTGAATCATACTTTAATCAACATACACCTAGACAATGAGCTGCAAATTGCAAAAATCGTAAGAAAATTTGAATTTCGCGGGCTACCTTAGCGGTTCTCCCGTAATTGTATTTAGTAGCTACAACCAAGTATAGAATAGAATAGAATAGAATAGAATACTCTTTATTATGTACACCATAAAAATTACAGATATAAATGTAGAACTGTTACATAGGGTGTCACAATGGGCGGTCTTATCGCTAAAAGCGATCTTTTACAGACAACCTTTGGATGGATCAAAAAGTAGAAGGAGAGACAATACTGCAGGTATTTAGTGGTGTACCACTTACATATATACAATAAATACATATACACAAAGCATATAGATACTTATCCATATAAATAAATAAATATATATATATATATACACACACAATAATAAACATGATACAAGAGCAAGGAACTTTAAGTAATGATGATGTTTAAGGAGAGAGGAAGTGATTTTTAACCAAAATTTTAAAAGTGGACAAAGATTGAGCACGCCTTATCGAGACGGGAATATACGGGGACGGGGGTATAATGGGAGCACAATACTTGTTTGAAGCAATAGAACCTATCTAAAGCACCCAACCAAAAATAAATAAACGCTACACGGGCGCTCGACGGGCTACCACCAGTATCCACAAATGTCTTAAATTGAATAAAGTATTGTCTTAAGTTATTGATTATTCTCAAACATTTTCATTGTAGTAAGCTTACTTTTATTAACCGAAGTGGGTTGCTGATGTTAGGGTTAAATGGGACACCAAAGGAAAGGCCGTTCTAAGGATTTCAATAATACGTTTATTTTTATTTTTTGGTGT
The DNA here is from genome assembly GCA_947523025.1 of Dryobota labecula. Taxonomy (NCBI): domain Eukaryota; kingdom Metazoa; phylum Arthropoda; class Insecta; order Lepidoptera; family Noctuidae; genus Dryobota; species Dryobota labecula. The sequence goes on along the minus strand of OX383286.1, from coordinate 2,792,498 downwards.
TTCAGTATCAGTAATAGAACACATTTCCATTATTTGTTCAATACTTTCTTTTTGTGGTCCTACTTGAAATTAGCAAAATATGGATAAAATCTATTCGTAATAATATCAATGGGCGAGCGCACAGCTGATAGGGACCTACCACTGCGTTCCGCTTCACTGACCGCGCCGCCGCCCGGCGCGTTGTGCGACGAGTATCCATTATACCAGTTTCAAAATAAACTAAATCTTTCGTTAACGATAACTTCATTTTTTGTACTAAGACATATCAAAATAAGAAATAGGTGTATAATAAAACACGTTTAAGATTAATTTGTCAAAATTGGCGCACTGATTAATGTGTAATGGAAGGTGTGTTTTAATAATATTACGTGAGACTTGTGATCCACACAAGGCTAAAAGAATAGTACCTACAGTTACTACGACAAAGTAACGATTTCTGTCAAATGTACTATCCGAGCACGGAAACGGCGGACTCGGATAGTAAAAAATATTGTTTATGAGTTAGAATGAGAAAGACTATAGTTTTGAAGTAGGATCGATTTGTTTTTGCTATACTCCAACAGTTAGTAAGTTCTGCAATCAAATACTTACTTGTAACTGAACATAGATCTTATTATACTCCACTACGTCGTAGGTATGCAACGAAAATCTGCCCGTGACTTTGGACCTGAGCATGCAAAAGTTCTTACTAGATGATGCCACGCTAAGAGATTGGAACTACATGGGATTACCCGGTTAGCCATTGATTACATACTCAACGTAATAAATATAACATAAAAAACAACAACTTTATGCATAAACATAGACAAAAGTGTATATTTCGCCAGTTATATGTAATTTCCAAATAATAGGGCCTATTGCCATCAAACCAGATTCCAGGCAGCTACTGAGAAACCAGCAGTTAAATTGTTGCTGGCAACGTGCTTTTACATAATCAGAATATTATGTTCCCACTGCTGGGACATAGGCCTCCTCTCTGTAAGAGGCAGTGGGCCATAATTCACCACGCGGGCCCAGCGCAGGTTTGTAGATGCCACATGTCTTCGAATTGTTGGTTCTGTGACATGCCGGTTTCTTCACGATGTTTTCCTTCAACGTTTTAAGAGCAGTGATGATAAAATTAAATACACAAAGTGAAGGGCCTGACTGGGACATATAACTTAAGCATAAGTCGGGGCCGATACCACTGGGCCACCATTGCTCCAACATGCTTTTGTTCCATATTTTTTAGTTTATGACGTTTGTAATACAGTCCTGCACGGTTGTTTTACCAATAACCCTGTATATGCCAGTCGCGCGGCAAACTCTGCTTGCGCGATGCAGGATTTGTGTGACGTCAGGTCTGTGATACGTAGTTCGCATTTGGCGTTGTGGATGCCACAATCTCAACAGTTAAGGCTCCGTGCACGAAAAAACTCTCTTTTGTCAATTTCGTATCTAATTGTGAGAAAGCTTGACATAATCGAAACATTAAGTATGTGTGACTAATAAAAGTACAGTTTTCGTGGTGCTAAACCAATCAGTAACAGCACCTGTTAATAGTTTCATCATTTTTGCGCATTCGAAAATATACACTCATGGACAAATTTAGAGGAACGCAAAAAAAAGTGTGTATTTAACAAAATATCATCGGTATCTGTGAAAATTAAGTTTATGAATTTGAATTTTAGTTAATATTCGTTAATTTAAAATTGAAACGTCGATAAAACACAAGATTAAATGACAAAAATTTACCCAATTAAGAAAAAACTAAAAATTTTACTGGAATGAAACATTTTTGGACTTGAGTTATTTTTTTCTGTTTTCTGTTTTGGAAAGGAAAGGCTATAACGTGGTGTATAATCAATACTTAGTGTTGCCCCGTCTAGCTCTTCGAACTGCTTGCAGTCTCCTTGGCATACTCCTAATCAAGTCATCAATAAATTCTTGAGAGATTGCGTTCCATTCTTCCTGTAATGCGTTTTTAAGATCTCTCAAATTAGCGGGGGCAGGATTTCTTTTCTTATTTTGTCTTCAAGCTTATCCCATACATGCTCTAAAGGGTTTAAGTCGTGCGAGCGCGCTGGCCACCCCATAACATTGATTTCAACGTCCCGAAGGTATTCCACAACTACGGCCGCAGTATGGAGGCGTGCATTATCATGCATAAAAACAAATGTCTCCTATAAAAGGGGCAAATGGCACTACAATTTCTTCCAAAATCTCAGTTACATATCGTACCGCTGTAAGTAACCCATTCTCAATGACCCGGAGTTCCGTACGTGCCCCCGTACAAATACCTCCCCATACCATAACTGACCCTCAACCATATGCCTCTTTCCCAATGATGTTGCACTGAGCGTACCTCTCTCCCGGGCGTTTCCACACTTTAGTCCTGCCATCATCTGGCTTCAGGCAAAATACGGACTCATCTGTGAAAAGAACTTGACTCCGAGCTTCGTCATTCCAATTTTCGTGAATGCAAACGAAATTAACTCGAGCTACTCGATGGCATGTGGCAAGAAGGGGGGCCTCTTGCAGGCAAGTGTGAATTTATTCCAGCCGATTTCAGTCTTCTTCTCACAGTTTTTGTGCTTACTGTAACCCCTCGAACTTCTAGGAGCCTCGTTTTGACCTCAGATGAATTTAAGGTCCGGTTTCTAAGCACGCTGGTAACAATGAACCGGTTATCTCTGGCCACAGTTTTCCGTTTATGTCCCTGTCCTGCGAGTCTCGTATACTGTCCGGTCTGCCGATACCTCTTGACAACTCGGTGTACCACAGATTTTGATACTTGTAATGTTTGGGCCACATGTTTGTAGGTGTGCCCAGTTTCAATTAAAGTAATAGCCCTAACAACTTGAGTGGTGTTTAGATCTGGCATTCTCAGTTTATTTGCAGTAACAATTCACACGTAACACGATAAACCAGCCAGTCAAGGCAAAAATTTAAACAAAACTTAAATTTAAACTCAAATTCAAAAGTTGGCAAAAAAAATCGCATTATGAAAGAACGTTATTACGCAATAATTATATAAAAACAAATGAAATTCAAAAAAAAAAACTTTTTTTTTATTAGCATTTACTAATGTTTGTGGCCAGTACGCACGATAATTGCAACAGGAGAAATTAAAAGTTTTTTTTGCGTTCCTCTAAATTTGTCCATGAGTGTAGTTTATTTCGCCGTTGATTTACTTAGGGCCGGTTGTTTCAAACAGTTCGTTAACGTAACATACGTACGTCAAATATTAACGATTACATTATGATGTTTAACGTACGTCAAATACAAAGCGTTGTTTCACTGCATAAAAAAACGGACGTCAAACTTCAAATGTCGAAGAATAAAATGACGTTAACCAGTGGGTCACTGTAATCGTTATTTTTTAACGAACGTCAAGGGCATAATTTTGTGAAACAACGGTTTGACGATAGTTAGCGCCATTTATGACGGATACGCGTGCGTCAAGTGTACGTGAAACAACCCGCCCTTAATGAAGATACCTATTGTATAACCATTAAATAAAATTTTGATTATATTTCAGAGATAGCTGAAGACTGTAGACTACTACTGACTGTACTGTTTCTTGTAGAAAGATGATCAAACGTCAGTCTCGCGTCAGTTTTCGGAAAACTCGTTGCAAATATTTTTGATTTTCCGTGAATACTTAATTTATTTGAAAAATCCCTTTCAGCTACATGTAAAACAAAGAACACGAGTTTTCAAATCACAAATAATTTTGCTTAAATTGTTTTTCCCTTTCTCACAAACAGTGAACAAAATTGATAAAAATCTGTCGATTTCGGGCACGGCCCCTTAAGAGTTTCATCAGATGCTTATGGGACATACTATTATGGTGACGTTGTTTTCGGTGTAAGCGAAGCTTTACGAATAGTTGTGTCATAGATGACAACTTCAGTGCTGAGAATGGCATCATAGTGGTGCGCGCGACGCGCTGGCCACTGGCCGTGGACCCGCAGGGACAGGCACTCATCTGGATCTCGCGCCTCGAGGAGATGAACGGCATACAGGTTTTTATTTTAAGTAGTTTCATCACCATTCATCATTTCAGCCGAAAGACGACGACGACGACGACGCTAGACTAAGGCCTCCCCCAAGCATCGCCACATAGACCGGTACTGTCGCCTCCAGCGGATTCTTGCGGTTTTGCAAGGTCAAAGTAGTTTCAATTTACTAGCAATTATTCTCAAAAGTGGTCAAACAAATACGTGGCAGACTGCACAGGCTTATACAGCGAATCGCAGCTATTTTTATTGTGTTAATATTTTACAGACGTGTACCTAATCAATTAACTAATTTAAGGACATACTCGAATACATTATTGTGTATACTATTATTATTTCTGTATTTAAAACTCTGAACCTTGATTTGTTTTACCAAGCGTCGCCGTCATATAACGTCTGCAAAATGACGTTCTTTAGCATCGCTAAGGCAATCATCCACCTTAACTCCTCAATTGACGAATACGCGAAATTCAAATATTCCTCAGTTTTTTTTTCAATTAGCAAAATATAATTCACGACCACAGAATCATGATCATAAGAATCATGTCACGGTTATACAAAAAAAAAAAAAATTGCCTCTAGATTTGCGACTTCGGCCAGCCGAACTATTTGAAGATTATGGAGACCTGCCTCTCGACGGGCAAGCCCATCATCGTCCAGAATGTGGGCGAGGTCCTGGACCCGTCCATCGCACCCATTTTGGAGAAGGCCATCGTGACCATCGGTGCTTCGAAGGTCATCAAGTTTAACGATAAAATGGTCTCCTACCATCCTAACTTCCGTCTTTATTTGACGACCAAGCTTGGTGAGTTTACTACGTATGTACTTTTTAGGGTTCCGTAACTCAAAAGGAAAAAACGGTACCTTTATATGATCACTCGTGTGTCTGTCTGTCTATCTGTCTGTCACAGTCGATTTGCTCCGAATCTACTGGACCAATTAAATTGAAAGAACAATGAGTAATTTTGTTTGGAACCCGTACCCACCTTGTAGCAAATTGAGACTAGTACCATTCGAAAGGTCTTTAAAAATACATAATTATATATTTTGTATGGCGACAACTCTGTAGCTCATGGGAGAAAAAAGTTATTCGACGTTGAAATATGCGGAAAGCCCTTTGTGAATTCACGCCACGCGCCGTTCAACGATCGCGTTTTCACAATTTACCATAGTACCCACCTTGTAGCGTTTTAGACTAGTTGTCATTTAGAACAGGCTCAAAGTGAACAACTAAAAAATGAATGAATGGGAGACCGAAGTTATGATCGAAGTGATCATAACTTCGGTATCCCATTCATTCATTTTTGCATTTTCAATCATTTATGTAGTCTTATAATATCGGTTCCCGGTTATAATCCCGGTCATGACGGGCTTAGCATCGAGCACCTACGTTATGCTGGCCCTCACCCAGAGTGCTTGCTATGTTGTATGCCTTTTGTATGAGTCATAGTTGCCTGCCCGGTGAGATGATGCAAACAGTGGTAGTGCCAATTGCTAAAAACAAAACTGGTGACCTCGCCGACAGCGGTAACTATAGGCCCATTTCGCTAGCTACCGTGATTTCAAAAGTATTGACGGCATGCTTAATACACAACCAGTTCGGTTCCAGAGCTGGGTTATCAACAAAGAGTGCGGTGTTGTGTCTTAAATATGCTGTGACACTACTATGCGAGACGAGAGTCGCCTATTTATGCTTGCGTCCTGCACTTGTCAAAGGCATTTGATCTGGTTTCCTATGATGTGTTGTGGAGTAAATTAGATCGGTTAGATTTACCCACTGAACTTGTTAACATTTGAAAGCTTTGGTATGGAAACCAGATCAACACTGTCCGATGGGCTGGGGCGTTTTCCATACGGGTTAGAGTGTGGGGTGAGGCAGGGTGGATTGAGCTCACCAACGCTTTTCAACCTTTATGTGAACGAGTTGATTGGCAAGCTCAGCAGTACCAGGCTCGGATGTTATATGACCTGATATAAGAGTGCATTGCACTGACCTACGTCCTAGCCTAAAAAGGCTACCCCGCGAATGCGCGATCGTTTACCTGAATAATGACGAACATAATTATATGACTTGACTGATAGCACGAATATGTCATATTCAGATATGTGAGCATAACGATCGCGTATTCGTGCGATCGGTTTTGGCTGGGATGCAGCCTTAAGTACTGTGCTAAGCTTAGCATGTAATTCCCACCAGGCAACCCAGTGTACACACCAGAAACCCTCACAAAGACGACGATGGTTAACTTCGCGGTGAAGGAGCAGGGGCTCACGGCTCAGCTGCTGGGCATCGTGGTGCGCAAGGAGCGGCCGCAGCTCGAGCAGATGAAGGACGCGCTCGTGCTCTCTATAGCGCACAACAAGAAAGTGCTGGTGAGTAACATGATTATTTCCTTAGTAAACCATGTGCCCAATGGAATTTCCCGTCTGCTAAAATTACGAACTTACATACAAACTTTAATTTCCTAAAAATCTAAAAATCTTCCCTAGTGTTCGTTACACACTCGTTACAAAAAGAAACGTGTGCAAAATTTTATGCTTTTTGTCCCAGAGTTTGTGGCTATTATGCGTTGTCTGTCTGTGAATGATCTACCTATATTATATAAATAAATAAAATTGAAGGGACTTTTTGTTATATAAAATAACAGCTTTTTACTAAATGCATATGAAAGTATAATTCATAAAAAAATAATATGTCTATCTGTTTGTCTGTCTGTCTGTTTGTTCCGGGTAATCTCCGAAAAGGCTGAACCGATTTTGACGGGACTTTCATTGACAGACAGGTTCTGAGCAGACCACGAGATGTGATTAGCTTCTGGAAGGAGGTGGGCTGGTTGGAATAACCACCGACGGCCGCCATGGTCCACGCACAATGGTCCATCTTAAAGACTAAGTGCGGAAACCAAACCAAACAGTTGATGTTATAAGGGGTAACTTAGGCTAATACTTTTAATGTAAAAAAATCCAGGCGGGCGAAGCCGCGGGCGAGTTTTTAATATTTTTCTGAAAATCGGGACGAAATGTTGTTTCAGTATTTATTTAAATCCTTAACAAAATGGGGTGTAAAGTTCAACAAAATGGTTCTTACAGCCTTCTAATCGCAAGCCCTTCCTCACCAGATGGACCTCGAAAACGACCTTCTCCGCATTATGTACGAGTCTCAAGTTCCCCTCCTGGAGAACGAGGAGTTGTTCGTGACGCTGCAGACCTCGCAGCGCACCTCGCTGGATGTGAAGGAGGCCCTCATCACCTCACAGGTCACGGAAAAGGAGATCGACACTGCTAGAGCGGTGAGTACCTTGGCCGTATTGTAACCCAAAAACTCAAAATGGCGGAGGACAGTTGCGGAAAAATTTCACCAATATATAGAAAAGAATAATAAAGGAAGGGGGGGGGGGGGGGGCGGTGAAAATATCCCGTCAACTTATTACACCGAAAGTTGGTTTTCATGAAGCAAAACAAAATACCTACATGAACATAATAAGTATTATAACATACGGTAAATCTCACGTAAGGGTCCAGATACATAAAAAAAACCGGTTGAGTGCGTATTTTTTTGTATGTGTTATAACTACTAATCAGCGGTTTTCGAACATTTTCGTTTAAAGCTCCCACAAACAGGCGCGACTCGCAACGCGAATCGCGCGCGACAAAGAGACACCGCTCGTCGCGCTCGGCCCGGTGCCTTTGTGTCGCGTCGCGTGTCGCGCCTGCTTGTAGGAGCCTTTATTTGTGCTGTGAGAACTTGCTTCTTGCCTTTCATGATTGTAGGTCAACGGCAAGTACCCTATAGGTTCTGATTTATTTGCAAGTACCTATCAAAATATGTCGCATATATGAGCATATTTTTTGCTTTGTCTTAGAAGCTTTTTTTTTTTTTTTTGAGATCCATGGTGCCGTAGACCTACGTATTTGATATCAATTTGAACTTGATATCTCTACGCGTTCCTGAGAAAAAGGGTCTTGACAGACACAGATGGGCGAACGAACAATGAAGTGATCCCATAAGTTTAGTTTTTTCTTTTGTGATACGGAACCCTAAAAACAACTCACGTTATTATAGGGTTTAAAAAAATCTGCTGTCCATACATTTTGTCAATTTATGTGAAGATTTATACATACGTTTCACGAGTGTTGATTCTACAGTAAAAGTACAATTACCCTTTTTCCAAGTTTTTTCAATTACACTTTTTATACCTAATAATCTTATTTCTGTGTTCGTCAGGGCTACGTGCCAACAGCGGTGCGCGCTTCAGTGTTGTTCTTCGCGCTCAACGACCTGTCGCGCATAGACCCGATGTACCAGTTCTCACTGGATGCCTACATCGACCTGTTCACGTACTCTATAGACCGCAGTCCTAAGGCGGCCGAGCTTGAAGACAGGATCAATAATCTTAATGAGTTCCACACTTATGCTGTTTACAAGTTAGTATCTAAAGGCTGTTACAAAAGAATCTGATAAAAATGTAAACAAATGGCCGTCGACTTTAACTTATGTTTGAAAATAAATTTAGCCACGTGATCTTCCTAGCCCTTAATACTACCACTATCACACAAATCTTGAAAGAAACTGGCGACTTTTGGTCGGTATCTAAGGATTTGCCCACTTAGGGGTTATCAAAAATACACTAAAAAGAGTCTATTTTACCCAAAAAAAAAACCTACCTATGGATACCAATTAGTACCTACTTCTATTTACACATTGAGTACTTTAATTAGATTTTGAAAACTTAAACCCAAAATTCTAATTTTAAATTACCTTAAAGATGTTTTCACGTCACAGTTAATTTTATAACATCAATTTAAGTCGATATATTTTCAATTACAATTTAATCATGTTGTACAGTGCAAGCACGTACAAATTTGACACCGTTGTGTCAGCACTTTACTTGCTACGCGTGGTCTATATTTTAGTACACAAATATCATTCAAATCGCGTGCACTCATTATCATTCATTTAATAAATCAATAAAAGTTATTACTACGTATTCTTGCGTATCATTCAAAATAACATCATTAAAGGGTGTAAAGATCCTACATCTTTTTGGTCCTTCGAGCAAAGTGCTGACACAACGGTGTCAAATTTGTACGTGCTTGCACTGTACACATGTTATTCAAACAATAATTGTTGGAAAAAGTGGTGAGATAAAAAGTTTGAAACACAGATTACAATTTTCTTAAGTGAGTGATTGCGAGACATCGAACAGAGGTGTGGTGCTCTTCTTTAAAAAGGGCGACAATGCCCTGCTTAAGATTTACAAGCCCATCTCACTTCTGACCCATGTCTAAAAACCGTTTTTAAGAGTCTTCACGAACCGTCTCGCACGCCATATTGACGACTTCCAGCCTCCCGAACAAGAAGAACAAGAGAAATGCTTTAGCACCGTAGACATACGCTGCGGCATGCGGCAGGTTATGCAGAAGACCGAAGAGTATAACCTGCCTCTCTGCTTAGCGTTTGTGGACTACAAGAAAGCCTATGATTCGATCGAGACTTGGTCTTTCTCCAACGGTGCCAGATTGACTATCGGTACATCGAGGTGCTGAAGTGTCTGTACGAAAACGATACTATGTCAGTCCGACTCCAAGACCAGACCTCGAAACCTATCCTTCTGCAGTGAGGTGTCAGACAGGAAAACGTTATATCTCCGAAACTGTTCACAACTGCACTGGAAGATGTCTTCAAGGTTCTGGACTGGAAAGGGGTTGGGATCTAGATCAAGGGCGAGTAAATCATTCGCCTTCGGTTTGCTGACTAGTAGTTATGGATGAGACTATGGTGGACCTCAGTACAATGCTCGATAGCCACAGTAAAGCAGAGTAGAGCATCCGAAAGAGTAGGTCCTAAAATGAACATGGATACAACGAAGGTCATGTCAAATGCCCATGTAACACTCTGAGCTCACCCTCATGAAGATTGAAGACTACACTCGAAGTTGAGGACGATTATGTTTACCTAAGACAAACTTTCTAGGTAGGTCCAACTTCGAGAAAGAGGTCAATCGTCGAATCCGTCTCAACTGGGCAGCGATCGTGAAGCTACGTAATATTTTTTCGTCTCACATACCACAGTGTCTCAAGACTTTCGTCTTGAGACACTGTAGTATGTTTTTGACCAGTGCGTGTTGCCAGAGATGACTTATGGCACCGAAGCGTGGTCGCTCACAATTAAAGAAAGAAAGAAAGAAAGAAAGAAAAAGTATTTATTATGACTCGCACAGGAAGATCACAAACTAAACACACAATAAAAAAAAAATACTTATAATAAGAAAATAACAAAATAAAAACAGAGTCCTGTACGACGCCAAAAGTCCAAAAGGCTCCTATCTTAGCATGATGCTGTGACATTTAAAAATAAGTGCCGCAGCGCTGGTATTCTGATAGGCCTTAGGATTCTGATATGCAATTGGCCTCATTAGAAGGCTAAAAGTCTCAACAATCCATTTTCCTTAATGGCTATTTGTTATACCTATTGTTGCAAGATGTCTAAATATCAGCGATAAAATGGCCAGTTGCTTATTAAGAAACGGGCTTAAGGATCATAAACTACTCGCACGTTGCATTGATAGAATCAATCCCTCAGACCCTTGAACTATCTTTAATATTTGCTACTATCCTTTACTGATACTTCCAAAAAAGATATATTTTATATAATAATCGCAATCCACTGAAAGAACCAAGAAAAGAAAGAAAATACGCACCTCTTGAAGATGAAAATAGATTTTTAAATAACAATTATAGAAGTAGTTCCTCTGAAGATGAATAATAACATTTCACTTCTCAAGCTCTAAAAGTTCGTCTGAATGTTGTGCGTAGGCGACATAAAATCGTTTTTTATGTTCTCGTGCATAAAGTATTTTTTTTTTCTAAGGCTAAGATAATCAGGCCCAACAGCCACATGCACAATAAAATGTCGCAAATTAAAAAGTCGTTATTTTATTTCATTTGCTTTAATTTATATTACATCCGTGTTTTCTAATAAAACCAGATAAAATATTTGCCTTTGTTATTTAAAACCGCAAAGAACGGTTTTTCTGACTTAGCAGTATGAAGTATCCAAGTCGAATGACACGTCAGGTTATAAATAAAAATAAACTTTTAAAAAGTTTCGTGGCGGAAATTAGCTATTCTCTTCTTCAATTTTGCAACATTTTTGAACAGTGAAGAAGAAATTACACTCTCGTCTAACACGATAATGGAGCAGAATGCGTTTCATTTTCTCGCAATCGAAGTGAAAAGCAGAGTGTATAACTTGGGCACAAACGAGCTATTTTACACCTCGACTTAACTATTGACCTAAAATTTCTTCTTTTATGCACTAGTTGTACAATCTACTATTATAGAAAAAAAAGAAAACTATTTTTATATTATTTATAGAAATACCTGCCGAGCCTTATTCGAGCGTCACAAGCTCCTACTATCATTCCACATCGTTTCCCGTATCCTGTTCCAAGCCGGTAAGATGAGCTTGGGAGAGTACATCTTCCTGCTGAAGGGCGGAGTGGTATTGGACCGGTCAGAGCAGCCGGACAATCCTACTAGTAAGATTTATTTAAAAATCAATCGTATAGGTTTTAACAAAAGTACGAGTACTATAATTAGTATTGTTTGAAGAAAGTTAGTTGATAACTTGAGTGTTAAAGAATACGAGGAAAAGAACTTCGTTGTTTAGAAACGTCGATTTATGACGACTATTGACGTACGGTGGCCAGCACGTCAAGTTACCACAAACTGTCAAATTTTCTCGTTCGATTTTGAACTTAATCATCAAACTTTTAAAGCTTAAAATCGTTTGAGAAATTTGACAGTTTCGCGTAGCTTGATATGCAGGCCATTGTACACATTGTGCATTATTTCTGATTTTTATTTATAGTAATTAAAGTTGGATAAAATAGTACATTACTTACCAAGGGCTGTAAAATAAAGAAAGTCCGAAATCGCAGGTATTATTGTGACCCGAGCCGTAGGCGAGGGTTGTAAATATGCGATAGAGGGCTTTCTTTTTTACTGCCCGTGGTGAGTACACAATTTTACGTCTTCACCTGGCCACAATGTGAGTTTTACTGTACGCGTAGCGTGCGGTAAAACTCACATTATGGCAGCATAATGCTGAGCGATAGCCGTTTTGCGTGGATGTGACGCATTTTCCCCCCATAGTTCTCATATTATTTTTTTGTGTTTATGTTCTTTATTGCGTCATGTTTACCGCAAATAAACGTTTTTTCTTTCTTTTCTTTCTTAAATATATTTTCGGTACAAGTGCTATTTATTTGCTATTTTTCATAAAGGCTCCGGGCAGCCTAGGGGCCCAGGGTTTCCATCTATCTTTGATTCCAGACTGGATGCCAGACGAGTGCTGGGACAACATCACGGAGCTGGACAAGCTGCCCGGCTTCCACGGCTTGGTGGACGTGTTCGAGACCTTGAGCAAGGAGTGGAAGGAGTGGTATCTGCACCCCGAGCCCGAGTCGCAGCCGCTCATCGGTGAGATGAGAACATTACATCACGCCAGGGGGCCAGTCTACTCATTTACAATCGTACAGGGTCTTTTGGCGCGTGGCAGAAATCGTAAATAAGCCCACGTATGTACGCACGACGTAAAGATAGATAGATAGAATACTCTTAATTGCATAATGGGGTGAATTAACAATAACATTATTATTATATTATTGTTATTATTGCTCAATTTGTTGGGGTGACACAATGGGCGGACTTATCGCTAAAAGCGATCTTTTAAAGACAACCTTTGGATGGATTAAGGGGGAAGGATAAACATTACTGCATGTAGTTAGTGGTGTACCATTTAATAAAACATGTTTTAGCAAGTGCAAAGAACAAAACCAAAAAGAAATTATGGTTAAGGAGAGTAATTGTCATTTTTATAATAATTTAAAAATGGGCAAAGATTGGGCACGCCTTATCGACACGGGCAAGGCATTCCATAACCGCACTGCTTGAACTGTAAAAGATTTATCATAGAAACTGGTGGAATGCGGCATCTCTAGTCTCAAGTTTTCTGATGACCTCAGATATCTATTATGTGTGTCATGAAGGAACTTCAAACGTTCGAGAGTTGTAGGATTGAACAGAATACTGTGGAGCTGAAACAAGATGTAAGATGAAATATCGCGGCAGGATTTTATCGGGCACTCGATTTTCAACTGTCGAGAATAGAATAGAGTGTAACCTAGCGTGTCGAAAAGACACACTGTTGGATGTTCAACTATCGGCGCTGAGCAGAGCGTTAAACGTCCAATGTGCGAAAAAAAATCGTCGCGGGAAAACATCACTCGTGCGATTGAGTGATATATAATAGGGGTCGAGTCTATTGCCGTATATCGGTCAAAAATAAACTCCAGGCTGCTACCGAGAAACTCCTGACAGAAAAACCTAAAAACACTTTTCCCAAGCCGTGATTCGAATCCCCATGCTCAGCGGAAGTGCTTGCAACCAGTAGACCAACGTGGCAGTCTTCAATAAACTATTATTGTTTTATGATCGTCATGGGAGGAGAGGCTCGTGACTAAGTAATAACAGCCGCACGGGTCGATCGATTAGGTAAAGCTACTCTTGGAAAGGTCGGTCCGTGGATGGGTGATCATACATTACATATCGAGACTCATTCGTGACTCGAAAAGCACGTTAAGCCGTTGGTCACGGCTGTCATTTGTAGATCTTTGATATCTAGTCGTTACGGGTAGTCAGAAACCCGAAAGTCTGACAATCAGTCTTACCAAGAAGTATCGTGTTGCCCAGTAACTGGGTTGTGGAGGTCAGATAGGCAGTCGCTCCATATAAAATACTGGGATTCAACTGCATCTTATTTATTTTAATACACAAACGGCAGTACATACAAGGTATTAATAGAAAATAAAATAAAAGTGCTGGTATGTATCCCTACTACAGGTTACACCTGTACGCAGCATTCACAGTAAAGACAACAACATAATTATCTATGAAAACATAATACAAAAAAAAACAATAAGAATCACATCACACTAATCACACTAATATTATAAAGGCGAAAGTTTGTAAGTGTGTGTATATGTTTGTCTCTTCGTCACGCTCAAACTGCTGGACCAATTTTGATAAAATGTTGTATGGAGGTAGCTGACACCCTGGATCAATATATAGCTACTTTTTATCCCGATATTCCCACGGGATCGACACTTATGCGGGTGAAACCGCGGGGCGCAGCTAGTAGAACATAAAATAGATATTTGCAATAAACTGTATAATGTATTCGGTTAGACTGGAAGCCGAACTCAACAAAGATGGGAAAAGGCGAGCAGATGATGATGACATTCGCTCGTAATCGCCAGGTGACTGGAACGACGTATGCAGCGACTTCCAGAAGATCCTGTTCGTGCGCTCCCTGCGAGTGGACCGCGTGTCGCCCTGCATCACCACGTTCATAATCAACGTGCTGGGCCCGCGCTACGTGGAGCCGCCTGTGCTGGATATTAGGGTACATTATATTCGTTCATCCTGTAGTAGACTGGTAGACTGCGGGAACTCGCCCAGTTTAGCGATTTAAATATTTTTTGTACTATCACGGGCAAGTACAAATACAGGGTGTAAGGGACAGCCCTCCGCAGACTGATGGAGTGAATTCAGTATATCATACTAAGATGACCGGTACATGAAATTATTTAAGGAACGTTATGGGAATCCAATAAACCTGATTTGTTTTATTACCTCACACGTTACCGTTGCAAAACGCACGTAGCAAACGGCAGCGCAGCGAGTCTTCGGCCGCCCTCCCCGCGATGAACTCAGTAGCTCGGCCGAAAGTGAACAGCTGATTTCACGCGTCGTTCGTTAGAGTACGCAACAACAACAACATCCTTTGCAATTTTTTTACAAATTTTATCTGTTTTATTTAAATGAATGAAAAACGAAAAAAAAAAAAAACCTGAGCAAATTTCCGGTAGAATATAGTTCAAAATAAGGAGCTAAATGCACCCTGTCAGTTTGCGGAGGGCTGTCTCTTTTACCCCGTATAAACATACATATATATACTATCACATACCGTAAGTACTATTTCTGCTTGTAGTACTCGGCCGCTATAGATTGTTTAAAAATTGAGCTTGTTTTTAACTGTATCAGACTGTTTAAAAATTGACCTTTCTTTTAACTTTTGACTTGCAGTCGGTTTTTTGGGTTTTTAAAATTGAGCTTGTTTTTAAATGCATCAGACTGCTTAAAAATTTACCTTTGTTTTAACTTTTGACTTGCAGTCGGGTTTTTGGGTTTTTTTTTTTAAGATTTAATAAGATGAACAGTTATTGAGTTTGAGCTTTCCACCAAAGTATGCATGGGAAGAGTCGACATGGAAGACGTCCCTGCTATTCGTGCTGTCTCCCGGCGTGGACCCGACCGCAGCGCTGATCCAGCTGGCGCAGGACGTGAAGATGTTCGACCGCTTCCAGTCGCTCAGCCTGGGCCAGGGCCAGGCGCCTACGGCCGCCAAGTTTGTACTAGTTTTGTGAACACTCACGGAACTATATTAGAATGCATGCCGTCACTCGGGACAGGTCAACTCAAAAGCTGCAATAGCTTTTTCTTAGTCTCATATAATATCTTATTGATATAATGTTTGGACTTTAAAAGGGACCGAGACCTCTAAGTATGATTCGGCATTTCTTCTTAGGGATTAGACAGCTAGGAAATGCTGGCACCATCTAGTTTTAAAATATTTTAAAATTTATCTACGTGTCTCTACTTATTTAAATGAACATCATTTCATTTAATTAGCAAATTACCTATCGATTTAAAGTGGTCGATATGAGCCTCAAAAATAAATGACCGAAAATCAAATGTAATTCTTTGTCAGTCGTATGGCAGTTAGTAAGTCTGAATTATTAATGTGGTTCACAAATTACCATAAGGCTGATAAAATTTTCATTTTACCTGCTGAAACTAAAATTTTTGTCGGGTCTCAGTAACATTTTTGTCGGGTCTCAGTAACATAAGACAGATTTTGTTTAGCAAATCTGTCAAATACTCATAATGGCGAGACCATTGCAACGTTTGTATAGTGGCTAGCACATCAAGCTACACGAAACTGTCAAATTTCTTCAAACGATTTTGAGCTTTAAAATGTTGATGATTAAGAGTCCCTATCAATTTCGACGCGCTACTAGTTTAGGTAACTATCGGAGCGCATCGTGTCTGTGTGCGTTCGAACTATCGGCGACAATCGTAGTATGCATTGTCGTACGGTGAAGCGGGAACAAATAATCTTGGTCCGTAACCGCTATTAACAGCACTCCCGAATTTTTACTTACCTACTAGGTTCTGTAATACTGGATGAATTTTATTGTAATTATGACGTGTTATATTTATAACACGTCATAATTACCACCTAGTAGGTAAGTAAAAATACCAATATTAAGTACGGCGTTCATCATAGTAATAGCAAACTATAAAGTGTGACCAGTACATATATATAAGATAGGTCTGAAACTAATTACATGTGTTATAACCCACCCTCCTGTATTATGTACCTACTACAGACCTCCCCGGCGAACAGTGTTCGGAATAATTATATTACGAGCCACTTAGATTTTTTATATGAAATTTTTAATTTAAATGTAGGTAGGTATATGTTTGTAGACTTATACGATAAAAACACATAATTATATTACTAAGTATAATGTTGTATTTATATAATGTGTACATATACATATAGTCTTTAAATAAAAAAGTTTTTTTACGTTTAAGACACTTTTAAATAGGCGGCCTTGAAAAAGGCCTTTGGCTTTTGTCTACTCGCTGTTTGCTTCTTCATCGGATAAGTGCATCCTTTCAGGCGCTTCAGGAGCTTTCAATAATTGTAATACTTCTGGCGCCAAAGTACCCGATTTTCTCTTAGGCAATGGTCTGATGCTGGATAATAATGAATCGGAGGAGATGAGCAGAGCGCGTCTTCAATAGTCTGCTTCCTTCCAATTTTTCTCGTGCTATGCTTTTTCAAACTCAAATCATTTCAATTAAACCATTTACAGGCACTTTTGAATTCTCAAGGAGTTGGTCAGTAAGAAAATGAAGCTAAATGCCCATTCCAAAGCGTAGTAGGTACGTATGGAGAAGAACGGGCATGAAACTCCATGGACACTCTTTTAAAATAAATTGTTACAAAAATATTAGATCTATAATGTTGAGTTTATAACTAAATGTAAGAACGATATATAAAAAAAAACCGTACACGTTAAAAGCGTCCAGAGTAGGTATAACAAATAGAAACAAACAAAAAAAAAACAATTTTAAGATAAAATAATTATAATAAGATAATTAAAATAAGCCGTGGCAGCTAAGAGATGACCAGTCCCAACTGACGGCGCCCGTTCACGAACATATCGCATGGATTAGCACCATTCAGCTCAACCATTTTGAAGGGAGCTAAATGATCCAACACACGCGCCACCATCAGCGAGACATCTTAGTGAGCATGACATACTCTCAGCCGCCAGGGCACATTCAAGTCAATGAAAGGCATATTACCCGGTTAATGGTAGCTCTATAGTACATAGTACTCACACCTGTGCTATGAAATTATATAATACAAAGGAGATTGAGTTCATACAATGCAAAGATAGTCTTACAATCTTCAGCAGCTCCAACATTATTTTCAAATGTTAATCGATTAGTTGTGGTTGTGGAGCAAGACCAGCATTCAGCCAAGCATTTTTATTAGCGATGTAATCCCCCAACTTATAATATACCTGCGTGCATAGTATGCGTTTTATACAAGATTTAAATTTAGTTTCATTCAGTTGAAGTATGTGGGGAGGAATTTCATTGTAATATTTTAAACAGTACCCCATAAAAGACGAGTCTACTTTAGCCAGTCTGAAACCTAGTTGAACTAGTAGGTCCTATTTCTTTTACTATAATTATGTCTTTCACCTCTTTTTCTAAAAATATGTAAATTTTTCCGTTCATACATGATGTTTTCGTAGATATATTGACAAGGTACCGTCATGATGATAATATCCTTAACCAGTTCCCTTAGAGAATCGCGCCTGCGGACATTATATATGGCTCTGATGGCTCTTTTCTGCAGAATAAAAATAGACTCAATGTCTGCAGCCCGTCCCCAAAGTAAAATACCGCAAGAAATTATACTATGAAAGTAACTAAAATAGACTAGCCTCGTATTTACATAAGTAAATTGACGGATTTTTCTGACAGCATATGCTGCTGAACTTAGCCGTCCTGCAAGAGATGTTAAATGAGGACCCCATTAGCCTTGAATCCATCATGATCCCCAGGAAAACAGTTGTACCTACGAATTCTAGTTTCTCTTGATTCAATACTATCTGGTAAAGAACATTTTATGCACTTGGTTTTTTCCCATTTAATACTAAATTATTAGCAGCTCTATAATTGCGGCAGTCTTTGTGTCTAGACTCTAGAGCTTCTTCGCTAAGTAGACCTATAGGAAGGACAAGGGATTTGGTGAAATTAGCTCCGTGAATTAATATTTTATGTACACTAGAAGGCATTTTGTACCATTGGTACTTGGTGACGTAGCCTAGGCATGTCAAGTGTATACTCCTTGTAGGCCTCTGGCTTTACATCGTACACACGGCCACAAATCAAGCTATACATGTCCAGTATAAGCTGACCTCTCATTGTACGGAAATCCTATACAATGCGAGATCAGCCTAAACTGGAAATGTATAGCTTGATTACTGGCCGTGTGTACGAGCACGAAAGGTCTTTCAGTATAACAGAGAATCTTGTAATGAGATCTTTGTCAACCCCAGTGATCGCAGCTGCGAGAGCAGGGTCTTTAAAAAACGTTCGCGCAGTATTGCACTCATTGGTTGAGCCGCTACATTGCTTTACTGTATCGACGAGGAGCCCAGTTCGACGACGATATTCTTCTGTAATGGCGCGCTTTTTTTCTTACACTGCTTCTTTTATATTCTTAGTCACGCGCCATGTTTTGTGTTCCTTCCTATACGATATGTGAAACAAAAAATACCTAAGAACTGCACATGCCTTTCGCATTTTTTCTTTTTTCCTTTGGTTTTTCCGTGATAATAAAGTTCACTTTATCGACCAATTTTCTAAAAATTAAACACTAATTTACTAATAGTACAATACAAAACATTAATATTTATGAATAACATTAACAAATCACAGTGTCACACTATGCATAAATAAAATAAAAATATACTCAGTCTCAAAACTGATTAGGCCTAGTACAAAATTCGCACAATTCGCGAGTCACGTCGGGAGCGGCGATCGTCACGAGCGACACAGGTCCGTCGTCGAGAAGCCCTTGGGCGCGACTGAATGTATCTCAGATGTCGTCGCTACGCCCCCGCAAGGGGGCGTGGCTAGCGGTACCGGGGCGTAGCCCCCTGGCCGCGGATGATGTACGGTGGTCCATTAATATGGGCCCCTCCTTGTAGCGGCCTAGTGCGGCCTGAGGATGATGGGCCCGCGTGACGACCGCGGGAATGTATCGAGCAAGCGCATCGGTTTATAAGGCATTATTTAGATATTTTATTACAATAAAAGTATTAGTCAAAAAAAAAAAAAAAATTGGTTTGTTAGATAAATACATCAAATTTTAGAATATTGAACACTTATTGTTATTTTCAATCAATTCTTACGCGTAGACAACGGTTTTGCACACGATTTTATTGTGTTTTTTCAGCGTGGATAACATTTTTTTTAATGAACTTATACGTTAAACTTAAAAAAACAAAGTTGTAGGCTTACTAGTATACTATATGTCCAGTATGTATGAATTTTTTCAGATTGTTATTTGCCACCAGTAAGCCAAAAAAACGATTGGAAAACCGGGTGTTTCGTGCTTACGTAAAAACATGTGTTAGATTTATATTTTTCGTAATTTATATTGAGTAGTTATCAAAATTTCAATCAGTACACTTACTAGATAAAGATGTGATGAATAACAAGGCATTAAAAAAAAAACCAGGTATCTTCAGGTTACTGAGAAATTTGTGCTGAAAAAAATAGAAATTTCTGTTTTTAGACCGCGAAATTGATAGGGACTCTTAAATTCAAAATCGAACGAGAAAACTTGACAGTTTGTGGTAACTTGATGTGCTGGTCACCGTACTTAAGCCCCTGTTCCTTGCCCTAGGATGTTATCACACGGTATGAAGGAAGGCGGCTGGGTGTTCCTGGCCAACTGCCACCTGGCGTGCGAGTGGCTGGGCTCCCTGCGGGGCCTGGACAACCCCAAGATACACCCGCGCTTCAGACTCTGGCTGTCCTCTATGCCTGACGACAAGTTCCCGCTCAACGTGCTGCAGAGGAGCATCAAGATGACTACGGAGCCGCCGCAGGTAGGAAATTACTAGTTGCTGTCAGTCTGTATCATCCCTCGGCTGGGCAAAAGCCTCTTCATGAATTTTGCTAACTAAGCTGTTAAGTCCAGGGCTCGTGTGAACCACTGGCTATTACAGCTCTTCCCGCCTTCGGTTGGAAATTAACCCCTAATATTCCTGAGAAGTTGCCGATGAAAATCCCATCGGGCACACTGCTTGTCTTTTCATGTCGTAGCGTTATGTTGAGATATGAGACTTTTTGGCCTCGCGCATGTTTTTTTTTAGCTTTCATTATTTTGTTAGTTTAAATGTTCCTTTTTTTCACAGGGTCTGAAAGGCAACCTGGTCCGTCTGTTCGCGAACATAAACGAGGACCGGTTCGACGAGGCCACTCCCGCGTACCGCCGCCTGCTGTACTGCGTGTCGTTCTTCCACTGCACGCTCATCGCGCGCAAGCGCTTCCGCCAGCTCGGCTACAACGCGCTCTACAGCTTCAATGACGCGGACTTTGACGTGAGTTGTAGTTTAAGGGGCAATTTCCGTATTTTTGAGAATGGTCGCATTCTAATCTCACACTCGGATTCTGAATTGAGAATTTGAAGTTCAGTACTTACTTGTTAAACTCTAGGTACTTTAGCATAAGTAGCCCTCGAAAATCAAATTTTCTTAAATTGTTTGTAATCTTGTATTAAGCGAATTTTTACCTTAAGTAATGCTAAAGTAGAATGAATACAAAATTGGGGTGTGGCTGTGTGGTGGAAACAGCCGTGTGTTTTACGAGAATACGTGTACGTCTGCAGATGTAGGTACTGGCGCTGTCGTTGATCTGCTCGGACGCTTTTCTGTTCCCGGCACCGCTTAACTCTGTCATATGGTGTTTGATGGCTATCACTGGATTTCTCTTGACAAGCCCTTTCCAACCGTATACGATCTCTATATTTTGTTTTTGCTTTTTGACGAATAAAGGTCGACATTGCATTTTCTATTTTTATTTTTTTTACTCCATATAATTTTATTATTATTTTAAGAATTAATTTATAAAATCTGTTCATCAGCGCATCATTACCTCAACATATACTCGTCTTCAAAATGCACTAATTACTTTTTTCTAATTATCTTTCATTTTCTTAATTCGGAGGTCACAATGTCATCAAAATTCTGTTTTTATCTTATAATAAACGGTTTGCTTCATAATAACAATGCATCGTATGTATGTAATAATTCGATTATTTATATATAATTAAATAGCACCTAAATGCCTTTACTCTAACAATAATAATAGTCTCAAAATACCTAAAAAGACGCGATTTTTATATTGTGCAGTAGAAGACCAGGTCTGTGTGCACAAAGAAACGTATTTGATTTGAAGCCTCCATTCCCAGGTATCAGACAACCTGCTAGCGAACTACCTTGAGGAATACGAGGACGTGCCGTGGGACGCGCTGCGCTACCTGTTCGCGATCATCAACTACGGCGGCCACATCACCGACGACTGGGACAAGCGAGTACTCATCGCGTACATCAACCAGTTCTTCAACGAAGATGCGCTCGAAACACCCTTCTATAGGTCAGTTGATTATTTTTTCAATCTATAGGAGGCTTGCGTTTTCTTTGGTTTACTCTCTTTGCCACTGTTACGTATGAGATTTTGTCCCTCTAGTTATAAAGGAACAAAAGCCCAGATGCAAGGTGGTTAGGTATCGAATTACAAGGAAACAATGAACTGTCTGAAATAACCTATATTTACAAAAATATATCTCCTCCATACAACATCACACGGTAGCCTTTACGGGTCTACCACAATAATAAGTTATTACATCAAACCCTTAGGCGCCATCTCCACGGGCGAGAGAATCGCGGCGTAATTCACGCTGGGCCTTCAAATAATCGCCGCGATGATAACGCCATGTGGAGATTGATTCATAGAGCTTCTATTGAATTTGATGGCACGACGAGACTATCGCCGCGATTTTCTCGCCCGTGGAGATGGCGCCTAACAATTGTGTGGTGGTAGTATATTATAATAATTATACTTTTTTCTTCTAAAATGTTTATATTCAGCTTATAATGTTCCTGTTGCTGGGACACGCAAGGCGAGGAGGTAAGGAGAGAGGGAGTGAGCCTGAATTCACCACGCAGGCCCAGTGCCAGTTGGTAGATGTCACATGTGTTCGAATTTTTGGTTCTAGGACAATTCGGTTTCCTCACGATGCGATGTTTTCCTTCACCGTTTTTGAGAGCAGTGATGATGAACTAATTTACACAAAGTAAAGCGCCTGTCTGGGTTCAAACCTACGACTTGTAGGTCGGAGGTTTGAACCCAGACAGGCGCTTTGTTAGTCGGGGCCGATACTAATGGGCCACTACTTCTCCATAATTACGCCAAAAAATAAAACATAGGGACATACCAGTGGTAGATAAACTTTATATCGTAAAAAAAAAAATTGGACTAATATCATAAACCAGGCATAAAACGGAATACGTTAGTATGGAATAAACGCCAAAGTGGTTGTGAAACCGCCGGCCGCAGCTAGTATGTATTAATATTATAAATGTGAAAGTTTGAATGTTTGTTGCTCAATCACGGAAAAAAGGTTGAGCGGATTTTGATAAAATTTGGAACACAGATAGTTTATAGATTATAGATTAACACATAGGATAGTTTTTATCCCGGTAGTACGTTTCCGTACATAATTTCCGACCTCCTCGCGGGCAAAGCCACGAGCAAAATCTAGTAATAAAAAAAAATATTTCTAGCTCTTATTAATATATCCGTTGAGCTAATAATCAAAAATGTATAGCCATTTTTTTATTTATTCCTGTAGTAAGTCACGAATGTAATCGAATGTAACCGATTCTCAATTCTCAATAAAGAATTGAGAATTGAGGTGGAAGATAAAAATATATAATATTTAGTTGTTGAAAACATTCGAAACACAACTTCTTTTTCATTATCTACAAAAATATAAACGCTAATGAGTTTTCTACACAGCCTTTGACGATAGCCAGTTGATTTTTACTTTGCGTACTATTAATTGTTCAAGTTCTTGTAACTGAACAGACAGCTGTGCTGCTGGGGAGTTTGTTGCGCCAATTCTTCTCCCCGGCTGAAGTATTAGGATGTGGTGCAGGGTGGGCGTGCCGGGGGACTGTGTTATGCAATTTTACCGTTCAAAATGTGCTAATTTTCAGCCTAAACTGAATAAATGACTTTTGTTTGTGGTGTTTGCATCGGGCAGATTATCGACGATCCCGGCGTACCACATCCCGCGGGACGGCTCGCTGGAGTCGTACCGCGATTTCCTGGACCTGCTGCCGGCCTGCGAGCGCGCCGAGTCCATCGGACAACACGCGTCCGCCGACGTAGCTACGCTCGCGCAGGTACCTACTGCAACACTATGCTCTGTTCCAAAAGTGTTTGATAAAAGTGTAAACAAATACTGTTCAGGTTAAATTCTTAGGCTATCATTTCTGTATTTAGAATGTTTCAACTTCTCATCTCACCACTTCTTCTAATAATTATTGTTTGAATAAGTTATTAAATTGTAATTGAAAAGTCATCGAAGAAAAGTGAGGTTATACTTTTTTTTATTGTGATTTTAAATTAGAACTTCGTTCAAATAATCAAATCAAAGCACTGGGGCACTGGGTTCAAGCACAAGTGCGTTTGCCCGGGCCCCAGAGGGCGCAAATACTTAAATTTATTAATTAATTGTGTAAAAAATATTATTTTTAATTCGAATAATAGTAATACTATGGGCCAAATTAGTTTGAAATAATAAGATTTTATTTATTATTTTATTTTATTTTTATTAAAGCAGTCCACTTGTAAGTGGTATTATAAATTGGGATGCACAGGTACGTTTTCTGATCCATTAATTTACAGTTTTATCAGATACTTTTGTAACAGAGTACACATGACAGTCATACAGCGACCCACTGCCTGAGATATAAAAAAAAAAACTCTAAGGCCTGTGTTCACCAACATTCAAACCACCGGTTAGGTATTTAAACAGTTGATTTATGTCAAATTTCCTAAGTAAAGAACTGATTAAATATCTAAACAGTTGATTTAAATGTTGGTGAACACAGGCTTAAATTGGTTAATGCTTAAACAACTGTTTTATAATAAGGGGTATTAAAACAGGAATAGTATCACATTCATGTTTTAATACCTAATTATTACGGTTGCATACAAGACTTTATCTACACCCATGACATGAATCCTCTATTTATGGTTCTGAAACAGTTTTTGCAATACTAATATCGAACAAAAATGGCGGGATACGACGCTATGGTATAGTTTATTGAAACGCGCGTGCGTGACAATGTTCTTTTTTTGAAATTCATAAAGATACCACGAATTGAGTAATGAGAATGGAAGGGATCATCATCTTCGTAAAAGCAAAGGAGTTGTATCATGAAATTCAGTACAACATTATAACTCCCGTTTGGATGCTATTATGGTTACTATGACACTGGGTGTTTTAATGTCGGCAATAAGCTAACTGTTTCAGAAACTTTTATAGAGGATTTATAGCATAGGCGTAGATAAAAATATTAACGTATTCCAATGCGGTAAACCTCAATTTATGAATTAAATATTTTTCTAATGACAAATTGTTTAATAATTTGTTATTACTAGTGTGTCTTGCGTTGTAACTCCCGCAAGATGTCTGTTTTTACCAAATACTCGTCTCCCAGGACGCCCTGATCATGTGCTCCACGCTGTTCGCGCTGGCCAGCGCGGGCGGCGCGGGCGCGTGCGGCGGGGAGGATCTGAAGGTACGCCATTCACGCACATACATAACCTGATATTTGTTTTTTTTTATTGTCATACTTGCTGCTGCCTATGGATTCGCCCGCGGGGCTTGTCTTTTATTTGCAAAAAAAGAAGCCACGTGAAAGTTTTTTTTAAATAGTCTAAAATAAAAATGATCGCATTAATACTTCATGATACGGCCCCTATCTGACAACCACTTTTGCCAATGGGTATCGTGGTACCCAGTTACTGGGTTGTGAAACTCAGATACTGGGTTGTGGGTTGTTTTTTTTTTTGTTTGTGTTTTTTTTTTAACGTTTTTTTTTTCTCCTTTCTTTCTTAGATAGGCAATCCCTGTGTGATGTGTTAGCGGATGAATGGAAGACGATTACGTCAATGGTTTATATTTAAGAGGAAAAACGGGATCCTGTAATTTACAGTTAATACTAGTGAAGGAGACAGGGAATTCTTCAATATTTGTACTTACATAGCTTGTATTGTATACTAGTATTCAGCTACATCTGGTTAGCCTGGAAGCCAACCCCAACGTAGTTGAGAAAAAGCAGATGATGATGACATAGCTTGCGACAGTAAATAAATATTAAATACTAGCTTCTGCCCGCGGCCTCGTCCGCGTGGCTTTTTCTGAAATAAAAGTATCCTAAGTTACTCCTTATAACATCAGTTATCTGCCAGTGAAAGTCCCGTCGAAATCGGTCTAGCCGTTTCGGAGATTAGCCGGAAGAAACAGACGGATAGACCGAAACACAAAAAAACAAATCGTTATGAATATATTATACGTATTTTCTTTCTTATACATTTTGTAAAAAATGTTATTTTGACATAACAAACAGACACTTCAATTTTATTTATTTGTATAGAATGTAATAGAATAGATTTATAGATAAGAGGAGTTTTGCAAGATAAGTTAATGATTTTTTTGTTTTTGATGTGAAAACTTTTGTGCCTATGGCATTAAGTCCGCCTCTGTACATTTGTGTGAGAAAGTGTTAAATAAATAAATAAATAAACTTTTTTAGCCGCGTTGAGCGATTTTTGGTAGGGGAAAAAGTTATGGGTTCGCGTCACTGAAATGCGCGACATGCTTGTAACGTGTTGCGCCAGACTGTCAATTATTCCAAAGTGTTAGTTTGTTTTGTTTTTTTTTGTTTTCGAGTTTCGCTTCTGTTGGCAGTCCTTAAGACTATTTTTTTTTTTTATTCTTTGACTTTTAATTTTATTTTTAGCTAAAGCAACTGGCTTGCCATTTTATGTCAAGAGGGATGCGCTGCGGTAGTCTGCGAAATTCAAACTTACTTTTTTTTTTGCAATTTGCAGGTCAATGTCAGGGTTTATGTTGATTCGCGACCGTAACATACAGGAAAAGTTTTTAGCTAGTGCGCAAATTTTGACAAGTCAAACTTAAACGAGTTTTATTAACCACCTATATCTTATTTTGACATGTCTTAGTACAAAAAAAATAAGTTATCGTTAACGAAAGATGTTTATTTTGAAACTAGTTTATTGGATACAACGCAGTTGTAGGTACATACGTACCTGCAACTGCGTTGCTAGCAGCGCATATTCGCCGATGTAGGTATTATTTATTTATTTATTTATTTATTTAAATCACAATTATAACATCTTTACAGAATCATCCAAGGCGATGTTATAAGTCACATGTATACACAAATTTACAATAAATAAAATGACTTGTAAGTAAAATTACAAAGAAATATACATAAATACTAGATAATAAACAAAATTATAAACCTGACAAATGTTTATAACACAATACCTCTTTCAATTATTATTTGTGCCATTTGAATGAATTTCGGCAGGTTCTGCCCAAATATATCCTCCGATACCGTAATAATATTAACAATACGTGCGGCTACGTGATTAATCGGCAATTTGATCAGGTTCGAACTAGTTTTTTAAGTTTAGGCCGTGACCTGCAGTTATTTGAAGAGTAATTCAAATTTTTCCTTCATACTTTCATAGGCTTCAATCATCAAAATGCAGAAAATGAAGCATTGTGTAAATTAAGGCACTTATAACAGTTATAACACTTACACTTATTCGGGGTCTTAAACTGTCTGTGATCCAAATGATCACAGACAGCATAATCAAGCAACCTTTGAGTGGCTGCTAAAATGGTCCTTTCCTCTTTTTTTTAACCACTTACTACAAATACACTCGCACAATCTCGTAAAACTCGCGGCAGTAAAGTCTGATCATTCAAAACATTTGCATTACGGTGCATGCGCAGGAAAGCGACGCGACCTCACTCGTACGCGTGCGTAACGGGACTGTCGGCATCTATCGCGACGCCGTCCTGCTGCCCGGCAGGAGGATGCACCCCGCCTGCTTTTGCTGATTTCAAATCGGACAAGAAAAAGTATTGAACAAATAATTGGAATGTGTTCTATTACTGATACTGAACCACCAAAAAAGAATAGAATTATAATCATTAGAACTATCATTACAAGATTACAATTCTCTAATTTAGAATTTACCTCAAATGTCATGAGTTCATGAAATAGTCATTCAATAGGGTAATTAGAACTTGAGTGTTGTATTAATGATCTGAATAATTATAATTCTGTTAATGCATATTTGCTACGGTCGCAAATCATACTTTGATCAACATAAAACCTGCCACTGTCATGTAAATTGCAAAAAACGTAGATTAATTTTTATTTTAAGAATTAAATTTATACTTTTTGCTGTGCCCTACAGGGTCCGTAATTGTACCTTAGCTTTAAGCCATTGCAAGACCTTTAAACATTATATATTGAATGCAAATAAAGATATGGATATAAATATGAATTTTGCGGGCTACTTTGGCACAATAAAAAAGTATAATAAACTGGTATTTAACTTCTGGAGATGATGAAGGCCCCTGTCTTAAGGTGGACGAGTTAGCTAATGAGATGCTGAACAAGCTGCCCGGCAAGATAGACTTGGAGACGACGGAACGTATGATGGGTCCAGAGATCGTGATGCCCATGTGCGTGTCGCTGCTGCAGGAGATCGGATACTACAACACACTCATTGGCATCATTATATCGGGACTCAAGGTAACTCAACTTTTGACTTATATACAACTACCTTCCGTCTCACGACTTCGGCCCCGGCCCTCCGCGTCACATTCTGAATTTCAGTTGAACTCATTTTATACAAATATCTGTATACGTACATAATTAGCACTCAACAAAACGACTGAAGATCGAATTTTCGTTTACCCGGCTTTTTCCGTTTCTTTTTCTGTGGCATTCTACCAGCCAGCATTTTGTATTATTGATGATGATAAATTTTTTGCTCAAATTTATGTAAATTAAATAATAATTTTGTGTATTTAAAGTAAATAAATAAGTATCTGTGAGTCATGTTACAATTGTTGATAGTATTTTTTTATGATAATTTTACGCGGCGATTTAACAGCGTGGCTGTATAAATTGTGGGACATGGCACATTTGCACATGCATAGTTTATAATAAAAAATTATAAACTATGCATGACAGCAGGGAAAATCGTTTCCCTGGGATGAAAAATACTGTTTCATCCCTCTGATCAGGTAACTTCAAACTTACCTACTTTCCAAGTATGAGAAATTAAAAATAAATTGTATGTGTTTTGCCTGGGAATCCGAGTCGGAAATTTAATCTCTAATGCGCTCAAAAGTTCACTGCAATCTATCGTTACGTGACGAAAACCTAACCCCCCCTCTCCTCGCCCCTGTGACCGAGCGTGGTATGGGTACGTGCCCTAAGCTGATTAACGTACTGTTTATTTAGTTTTATCCTCTTGTGCCAACCCTTCCAAAATCTGTGTTCATTTTGCACGCTCTTTAGAAGCTTTGCCTCGGTCCGTACTCTGTGGTACCAGCGAGCCAAAGTAATAACAGCCGCGCGGGGCGATGGAACGTTTAGCTGCTGTTGCCGAAGTTGCTCCGTGGATGGATGACTATGGAGACTTCTCTTGATACTCGTCTCTTTGATTCAGGAGATGCGCCGTGCCATCGAAGGTCTAGTCGTTATGTCAGAGATGCTAGAAACCATGTACTCGTGCATCTTTGAGGGCAGGACGCCCAGATTCTGGCTTAGAGGTAAAACTGCATATATTCATAGAATAAACTGTACTCCAAGGTTGATAGATCTTATTGTTAGAGTAAGATTAGCAAATAGCACTTTGTATTTTTTGCTAAGTAAAGTTAGCGTGTCATAAGAATATGAAACTTATTTTTAAATAATTTATTTAAAAATTGTAAATTTGTAAATTATTGTTTGTAATGTATCATTCGAATCGAGCTTGGTTACAAAACGGCGATACGCAAGACGCGGCGAACGCTCGTTTCGAGCACATGGCTCAAGCGCGCTCCATTTCTTGTTACAAAACGGCGGTAAACTTAAACGTGGCGAACTTTCGCTTCGAGCACTTCACTCAAGCGTGCTCCGTTTTTATTCAGAATTGCGGACGTAGAGGTTGTGTGTGCTTCAAAAATTTTATTTAGTTATTTTTATTGGAAGGAGAAGAAAAAACACAACGGCTGCACTGACTTGTTTGTAAACATGCGCTCGCAATGGTCGCATCGAGCGGCTCGGCTCGCTGCACTGACTATCGCGTTTACTTTACAAAAACTCGATACATTACAAACAAACGTTGCAGGTCAGTCTCCGCCTTAATATATAATATTTGTTTATATAATAGTAGTTAGAAGTAAGCTTTAATGTAATCATGGTTTACAACTTGTAGTCATTAATAGCAAGGTATCTCATAGTTTTCACAATAGTCCTGAGGGTCATGCAAGCGCTTCTTGAAGCCTTATGAAGCCTTGTCATCCTTGTTATTATTTCTGCATCGAGAAAACCTCTTCGGTTGGGCATAGCCGTCAGTAGTTCACAAGGATACCTAGACCCGTGCAGGACGTCAGCGCCGCTTGGACTTTAAGGAGAGATCGACCCTCACACCAGGAGAATCCTGGATAGGTTACACGAAGCAACAAAATACGATCTAGAGGAATGTGGCAGCTTTTTATATATCGAATTGTGTTACTTCGTGTCTCAATATGAAACGTTATAAAAGGTATTAGAAAGTTCTAGACACGCTTACCGAGGTTCCTTATTGAGACGTTTTTCATAATTCCTTCTCAATCACGATATTTTTTTTTTTATCTACGCCTATGCTATAAATCCTCTATAAAAGTTTCTGAAACAGTTAGCTTATTGCCAACATTAAAACACCCAGTGTCATAGTAACCATAATAGCATCCAAACAGGAGTTATAATGTTGTACTGATGATACAACTCCTTTGCTTTTACGAAGATGATGATCCCTTCCATTCTCATTACTCAATTCGTGGTATCTTTATGAATTTCAAAAAAAGAACATTGTCACGCACGCGCGTTTCAATAAACTATACCATAGCGTCGTATCCCGCCATTTTTGTTCGATATTAGTATTGCAAAAACTGTTTCAGAACCTTTTATAGAGGATTCATGTCATGGGTGTAGATAAAGTCTTGTATGCAACTGTAATAATTAGGTATTAAAACACTCATGTGATAAACCCACATTCGTGTTTTAATACCCCTTATTATACAACAGTTGCATAAATAACTATTATATAATATGGAAAGATGACTTTTATATCGTGGCTCCGAAAAACCAAAAACTAAGTACTTAATTTTTTTTATAAAAAACTGTTTTTTATTTATTTATTAGTTATTATTGATTGCCCTGCTCTGGACCTCGATCTCGCCTGATGAAAAGCGATGGATGAGGTGTATGATGGAACGAGCGTGCCCAGAAGATGCCTGTTCACTCTTGCTTAAAAGGCAGACGGGTTATATGTGGAAGGGAACACAGACGCTGGCAGAGAGTTCCACACTTTGGCTGTAATAATAAATGTGGTGGGGAAGCGCTGAGTACGACTGGGCGGGATATCAACCAAGGACGCTTGGTACCCTGCAGTACGTCTGGTAGTCTGGTACTAAAAGGGCGATGGTGGGATCAGGTCGTGGAGCTCCTGCGCTAACTCCGAAGTACAGTCTGTAGAAGACCGCGCCAGGCAAGCAACATTACGCCGATGAGCCAGGCTGTGAAGCCTAGACACCAACGTTTCGTCTCCTATAAGGCTTACAAGCATTTGTTGAACCTTTAACAAACCAAACCTAGTTGATATTCCACCAACTCGCACTAAGCGTTTTCAAACGTCTTTTATAATGCGCACAGCAAAGGAGTAGAACTCTGCCTGCGTCTGTGTTTCCGAACGCATACAACCCTAATGAATTCAAAGTGAGAGTGAACAGGCTTCTTCTGGGTCAACTCACTTCATCGTCGACTTTGTCTCTGTCACCTATGACCTAGACTAGAGTCAAGAGCAAACCCATGGTAAAATAAAAACCATCGCGGGTTACATAATTATAATTATATCTGTTCAACGGCTCTTCCTTCTCAAAACATTCACTTCGCAGGTGGCAGAAACCATTTTTTACACGTTTACCTACTTTTATTTTAGAAATAGCTACGCGGGCGAAGCCGCGGGAGCAGCTAGTACTATATGAAATGGCCAGCCCATTAAAAAGGTTTTAAATTGATGACAACTCGACATTGGTCATGACTGTAAGCTATTTTGATCTTTGTTATCAAGTAATCGAATATAGTTTTTTTGTGTCCAGACTTTATAAAGGAAAGAATTTGAAAATTGACGAAGATATAGGCTGTACTCATTGTGGATTGCAATAAATGATTGAGTATTTAGTAACTGAGGAGTACTAGACCTCTGCCTACTACAGGCGTGATGTGCCGTGGCAGGTCGTCCGTCGATGAAGCCGCTGGGCGCGTGGTGCCGCGAGCTGTTCCTGCGCGGCGCGCACTTGCAGGGCTGGGCCAGCGCACCGCGCGCGCCGCCCACGCTGTGCTGGCTGCCCGCCTTCGTGGCGCCCACCGGCTTCCTCACCGCCGTCATGCAGGTCCACACTACGAGCACATACGACCATATGTCCCTGCGCACTCGCACCTGCAGGACTGGGCCAGCGCACCGCGCGCGCCGCCCACGCTGTGCTGGCTGCCCGCCTTCGTGGCGCCCACCGGCTTCCTCACCGCCGTCATGCAGGTCCACACTACGAGCACATACGACCATATGTCCCTGCGCACTCGCACCTGCAGGACTGGGCCAGCGCACCGCGCGCGCCGCCCACGCTGTGCTGGCTGCCCGCCTTCGTGGCGCCCACCGGCTTCCTCACCGCCGTCATGCAGGTCCACACTACGAGCACATACGACCATATGTCCCTGCGCACTCGCACCTGCAGGACTGGGCCAGCGCACCGCGCGCGCCGCCCACGCTGTGCTGGCTGCCCGCCTTCGTGGCGCCCACCGGCTTCCTCACCGCCGTCATGCAGGTCCACACTACGAGCACATACGACCATATGTCCCTGCGCACTCGCACCTGCAGGACTGGGCCAGCGCACCGCGTGCGCCGCCCACGCTGTGCTGGCTGCCCGCCTTCGTGGCGCCCACCGGCTTCCTCACCGCCGTCATGCAGGTCCACACTACGAGCACATACGACCATATGTCCCTGCGCACTCGCACCTGCAGGACTGGGCCAGCGCACCGCGCGCGCCGCCCACGCTGTGCTGGCTGCCCGCCTTCGTGGCGCCCACCGGCTTCCTCACCGCCGTCATGCAGGTCCACACTACGAGCACATACGACCATATGTCCCTGCGCACTCGCACCTGCAGGACTGGGCCAGCGCACCGCGCGCGCCGCCCACGCTGTGCTGGCTGCCCGCCTTCGTGGCGCCCACCGGCTTCCTCACCGCCGTCATGCAGGTCCACACTACGAGCACATACGACCATATGTCCCTGCGCACTCGCACCTGCAGGACTGGGCCAGCGCACCGCGCGCGCCGCCCACGCTGTGCTGGCTGCCCGCCTTCGTGGCGCCCACCGGCTTCCTCACCGCCGTCATGCAGGTCCACACTACGAGCACATACGACCATATGTCCCTGCGCACTCGCACCTGCAGGACTGGGCCAGCGCACCGCGCGCGCCGCCCACGCTGTGCTGGCTGCCCGCCTTCGTGGCGCCCACCGGCTTCCTCACCGCCGTCATGCAGGTCCACACTACGAGCACATACGACCATATGTCCCTGCGCACTCGCACCTGCAGGACTGGGCCAGCGCACCGCGCGCGCCGCCCACGCTGTGCTGGCTGCCCGCCTTCGTGGCGCCCACCGGCTTCCTCACCGCCGTCATGCAGGTCCACACTACGAGCACATACGACCATATGTCCCTGCGCACTCGCACCTGCAGGGCTGGGCCAGCGCACCGCGCGCGCCGCCCACGCTGTGCTGGCTGCCCGCCTTCGTGGCGCCCACCGGCTTCCTCACCGCCGTCATGCAGGTCCACACTACGAGCACATACGACCATATGTCCCTGCGCACTCGCACCTGCAGGACTGGGCCAGCGCACCGCGCGCGCCGCCCACGCAGTGCTGGCTGCCCGCCTTCGTGGCGCCCACCGGCTTCCTCACCGCCGTCATGCAGGTCCACACTACGAGCACATACGACCATATGTCCCTGCGCACTCGCACCTGCAGGGCTGGGCCAGCGCACCGCGCGCGCCGCCCACGCTGTGCTGGCTGCCCGCCTTCGTGGCGCCCACCGGCTTCCTCACCGCCGTCATGCAGGTCCACACTACGAGCACATACGACCATATGTCCCTGCGCACTCGCACCTGCAGGGCTGGGCCAGCGCACCGCTCGCGCCGCCCACGCTGTGCTGGCTGCCCGCCTTCGTGGCGCCCACCGGCTTCCTCACCGCCGTCATGCAGGTTCACACTACGATCACATACGACCATATGTCCCTGCGCACTCGCACCTGCAGGGCTGGGCCAGCGCACCGCGCGCGCCGCCCACGCTGTGCTGGCTGCCCGCCTTCGTGGCGCCCACCGGCTTCCTCACCGCCGTCATGCAGGTTCACACTACGAGCACATACGACCATATGTCCCTGCGCGCGTACACCTGCAGGGATACACAGATATCCCTGCCGTACCGGATATGCATCCTAGAGTAATCAATGGAATAGTGGAGAGACATCTTTCGTCGTCGTCGTCTTTTAACGTCGTCGCCTCGTGGCCGAAACACAGCTGCTTTTTCGACTCTTTTGTGTGTCACTGCTATGCTGTGTTACACGTTTACACGTTGCTGTTTCCAAGTCTTCGTCTGAGGTCTCTCTCCTATCCGTTTTGGGTTTCTTGTAAATCTCGCTAGCAGCCTTCATGTTCTTATATCTGTCTTCAGCCGTGTCCACCCAAAAATGTAATTCCTTGTTGAAGGAAGGCACGAACTGTTTTAGCATTGGAGTGAATTCCTCAGGCGAATAATTTACGCGTCTAGGCTGAAAACGCAGTGTTGCTTTAAAAATAATGCAACGTTTTTTTTTCTCAGAATTAAAGAGACGTGAATCTAAATGAAGCCACTTAAATTATCTTTATAAGACTAATACTTTTTAAGAAAAACATCAGTAAATGATGAATTATCAATTTCTGTGTTTTGTCCACAATCACTTTCATACACAGCATTTACCTCTCAGGAAGATAATCTCCGACAAATATAGGAAAAAGTATTTTGATTGCGTTAAGTAATAATTGAGCTACAAGAAGCTAATTATTTTTGAATGTTTAGACTCATAGTTAATGAGTACATGTCAACGGTAGTTTTGTCCGAGCGAAATTACTCATTTCTATGGTCATTTTGTTTCGCCTTCCTGAGCTTCCACCAATGAGTTTAAACGAACAATTAATCCCTGCCCGCCAAGAGACAATCGTGCGCTTACGCACAGTGATATGACCGTTCCGTACAAGATCCATACAAGATCCTGGCTGAAGGAAACAAAATAAAAATTAAAAATTGTGTGGTGTTGCAGACGACGGCCCGCGGAGAGAGCTGGCCCATCGACACGTTGTGCTGGGAGTTTACCGTCATGCCGCTGGAAGAGGCCGGCTTCGTGCGCCCGCCGCGCGACGGCGGCGTCTACGTCAGGTACAGCCTATTAACTAATCCGTCTTACTCAGAAACTTGTCTTGTGTTTTCTTATTATTTAAAGCATGTATTTAATCGTACCTCAAAATAATTCCCATTTTGATGTCTTAAAGATATTTATGTACACTCTAATATAATAAATAAATGTGACTCTTTTTGTGAGCCTCAAATGATTCCCATTTTGTTGCCTTCAAATAATAAATAGCCAATTATAATGTTCAAATTAAATTACCTAATTAGGACGTAGGGGCCGCTGCCCAGGGCACCGCTCGCTTTGCTCGCTCGGCTCGCGCGCATATAATGTTCACAGTTCTAACCCATTTGATCGGAATGCCCTAGCTTAGTTACTACGACCGTCTTAGTGCGATTAACTGGACGCTGGATCGCTCGGCTCGCGCGCGAATGATCACAGTTCTAATTAAGTTAGAACTACATCCATATTTTCAAAATGATTACTCAAAATATTCCCCACGACATTTTCCTCAGTTTTCAGTCGCGCTCCACTTTCAGACTCGTATATTCATTAATCATTATTCTCTTATATACTCATTTCTTATTCTATCCATTCGCGTAACCCCTGGCTCAATCCCTCTTACC
Organism: Dryobota labecula; assembly: GCA_947523025.1. Taxonomy (NCBI): domain Eukaryota; kingdom Metazoa; phylum Arthropoda; class Insecta; order Lepidoptera; family Noctuidae; genus Dryobota; species Dryobota labecula. The sequence goes on along the minus strand of OX383286.1, from coordinate 2,756,777 downwards.
ATTCTTATCTCGTCTGTACACAATTACCCTACATTCATCCCTTTTGTGGCATGTGTTGTGTGATTGCGTTTGATAAATAGCATCCCTTTTCTAAGTCTCGATATGCTATAAAATCAGTCCTGTGTTGGCACGTGCGCAGAGGGCAGTACCTGGAGGGCGCGTCGTGGTTCCGCAAGGACGGTTGCCTGCAGGAGCCGCTGCCCATGCAGCTGGTGTTCCCTATGTCGCCCATACACTTCAAGCCCGTGCGCATTACCGGCAAGCGCGTGCGCAGTAAGTCACACACTATAGAATTATAATCCTTAAAATCCTCAATGTAACTCTCTTAGTTCAAATTACCCTATTGAGTGTCATGAGTTTCATGAAATCATGACGTTCAAGGCCAATTCTACTCTTAAAGATGTTAAGTAAGTGTCGTCCCGCAGACCGGTACACGTGTCCGTGCTACTACTACCCGCTGCGCATGGGCGCGTTCGTCGTGGCCTGCGACCTGCCAGCCGGCAAGGAGTCCGCCGACTTCTGGGTCAAGCGCGGCACCGCCATGCTCTGCACGCTGGCCGCCTAGCTGACCGCTTTCCATTCTTAATTATACCTATGTGTAATTGTAATCATTCGCCTTTGTTTTGCTTTTTCTACCTTCATTCTGATTTCGAAGTTTTTGAAACCCATACAATAAGCCACAGACACGGCTACACATCAAGCTATAGGCAATATCCAGTATAAGCTGATCTCGCATTGTATATCCACTCACGTGTCCGACCCCCGTGCGTCGCGCTGAGTCAAGTGATCCTGACCATATTTTAACGCCGCGCGGCCGTGTTACATAAACACGGCTTTTAAACAAAAAGTTTTTATGAACTTATAGTGAACTAATGACCGTATCCTCAAGTGCACAGACCAGGCTACATTACACAACTTGTTTTGTAGCTTTAAATGACATTATATCTATATATATATTTTTTTTTTTATGGTAATATGCAAATTTTTGTTTGTTTAAGACCCCAATTATTTAAATAAATAATATTATTTGAAAACCTAAAGCGATAACCTTATGTTTTTTTTTAGCTAAAAAAAAAGATTAATTCAGCTTGAATCAAATGAAAACATATAGTAACCATTTTTCATACAACGTTTTGAAATAGAAACAATTAACTCGGTACAAACCGCCCACCCGCGGCGAGCCCCAACGCGCCGCGCCACCACTTCAATTACTTACCTATACAATATTTTGTTATGGCCATATCAGCCAACGCTACCTAACGAAAATATCAGGAATTTCAATGGCCTTTTGTCAATACAAAAACGAAAGCTGTAGCTGCATTAAAAAAATTCATAAAAAATAAACAGGTTGCGCTGTTTGCAAAAATTTCGCGCAAAAAATTCAAACCCACTTTCGTAGCATTCGACATTTCAGCGTTTTCGCTCAGCGCCAGTAGAGTGGATTGGATTGGATTGGACACGTGAATGGATAGGATTTCAGCTTATTCAGGAAATGTATACCTTGATATGTAGCAGTGTGTACGTGCGTATGTGTATTATTTGAAAACTGCTGACGACAAAGATGGATATCGATTCAGGATAACGGGCTTTGTTACTGTTTTAGTGTTATAATCCAGAAGTAAATGAAAGCGAGTGTGAGGCCACTAAAAGTGCCCTTATAGCGAAATCCTGCCGATCTATTATGCAAAAATACACATACATACACATAAACTCACGTCTTCTTCCCGTGGGGGTAGGCAGAAACTACAGAACGCCACCTTCTACGATCCTTACATAAACCTTTTGCCTCGTTCATACGTCGGAGGCCCTAGTGTGAGTTTATTTTAACCATCTCGACTTTACGCATCGACCGCATTCATTACTCCGATTGGTGAAAGGCCAATCGCAGGCTGATCAGAATGCCGAACGCGGTCGATGCGTAAACTCGAGATGGTTAAAATAAACTCACACTAGGGCCTCTGGTCATACATGAACGCTGGTTGCGAGTACTACGAACCACGTCAACGTGGTGCTTAATAGGTACTCGTAGTACTCGATTTCTTACCATGAAAACTAAGTGAAGTGTCAACAGTGTCAATCCCTAGTATCTGGTGGAATGACAGCTCACTTCACATAAGTTTTCATGGTGAGATTTTGACAGAATGTCTATTCTCTCAAAATCTAGACTAGTCTAATCTAGTCTGTCTAGACTGAAGTATCTGAATAATAAAACGGTCTGCTAATTGTTGTGATTTGTTGACTAAAATAAGAAAACAAAAAAAAGCTGTCGTATAAAGTGACATGAGATTGGCTGGCTGCAATCCCGACTGCACAGCACTTTTTGTTGTTTCTATTTAATCAAAAATATATATAATATATATATTTTTGATTAAATAGGAATTATATATAAAGTAAAGACCTTTTAATAATCAAGCTTTTATTGAACTAAAAAGTACTAAATAAAACTTACGTAAACATAGAACTTTAATATTTTCTTAAAAGCTTGAGGCTTCTCTTAAAGTGTAAAAAGGACATTCTGCTTTTAAGAAAATATTAAAGTTCTATGTTTACGTAAGGTTTATTTAGTGCTTTTTAGTTCAATGAAAGCTTGATTATTAAAAGATTTTTACTTATACGAGTATTTTATGTTGTATTTTTTAGCATTAGAATTTGATAAATATCTGTTCTATACCTTCACTTGTAAGGTACTTGTCAAGACAAATCCAAAGTTTCCAACACAACGGAGCTATTTTGTCTAGTTGAGTAGTTCCTATGGGTCACCTTCCGGCTCCATCATCAGACCCTGTTCACTGTCTTGTGTAATAGCACCTGTCAATACATACCAATGAAACCAAACACGACGGGGCTATATGGTGTACCTTCTTGAAAATTTCGTGCCTGTGTTGTTGACCGCTGAGGACATCTCTCGTATGGAGCCAGTCCTGGGCGCAGCAGACAAGTCATGGTGTATGAATGCGTATCTTTCTGCAGCAGAAGGACAGATAAGCATAATCCCGGAATAGCAAAATCCCCGATTAGCAGAAGGACAGATTTGCATAAAGGCAGAAGTACAGACCCACACAGAAAACAAAAATAAAGTTAAGAAATATAAATAATACGAATTAATTCATCTTTGAAACTTTGGCCAAACGTATCAAACATTCTATTGCAGTTTTGTCATTGAATAAACTCGTAATAATTTGATCAATTTTTTTATCCATAAGTGTAGTAAGATAAGAACATTTTTGTGGTTTGCTATTGCCGGTTAACGAATCTACTCGTATCAATAAAGATCTTGAAAATATGCTTCTTTTATTAACAGCTGAATAAACAGGAAGAGTGATGGTTTCGCAGGTATTTTTGTATTAATCCTCCGGTGCCATCCCTCTATACCATTCGCTGTTCGAAAATTTTCTTTAAAACAGCTAAGAATGTCCTTTGTGATTTTGAGGATCCACTGGTTATTAAAATAGTTTTGAAATTCGTTAAATTCTGGTTTTTCGGGACACGTCATATATAGCAAGATAGGCTTCTGGAATCAGAACTGGTGGCAATAGAGGCGACTGTGTGCACAAGGTTATTATTTTGTGACCATCTTCAACTTGAGTTAATCCAATTTTTTACTCATCTTCCAGACATCTTAACAAAGCGATCATAACAACCCTTGATTGTGGCTTGTGAATAAAAATAGACAGCATTTATAGTTGCCAATTCAAAATCACATTTGTAGACTGTAATAATTTTAAATTGGTCTCTCAGTATTAAAAAAAAGTCTTTAGTACGTAGTTTCTGATTTGTTTAGTAACAGAATGTAAAGAAGGGGTACAAAACTGACAGTGTATTCATCATTACTTGTAATGACTACGTGCAAGATTAGGGACAAGTTTAGGGACAACTAGCCGATGGGCACCGACCTCGGCTTGGGTGTACTTACGGGGTGTGCGATTGGAGACAGAAATAGGTCATCTTGTTTATATCTTTTTTAAAGCTCACTTTTTAAGCAGTCGGGTTTTATATTTTCAAAATTTTTTTTTTGTTTTGTCATGTTTAGAATTATGGATGGATACACATCACGTCTCTAGTTTCGCTAGCTAATTTAATTTAAACTTATATTATGGCTCAAATCTGTACACAAGAACTTTAGGCGGCACGGTTGGCGCAGTGGTTAAGCGATTGACTGCTGCGCTGCGTGTCGCGGGTTCGATTCCCGCACTGTACAAATATTTGTATGACCTACAAGTAGTTGTTCTGGGTCTGGCTATTTGTGAATGTGAGTTAAAATGTTTGTAAACGGACCCACAATATAGGAGAAATTCCTAATGTTGGGCAACGTTTTTTAATAATTAAAATAAAATAACTTTCGCAAAGGACAAGCTGATATAGATAATGATAAATAACATGAATCCATATTCATGTATAGTTGCAGATACAAGCCAGCAGCACGTGACTTCCCACCTCGGGCTCTGCATGAACGCTGAGCGAAGAAATAAGGATGAATTTACCTGTGGGTTCGTTAATTTTCCAATTCTTACTTAAAATCTACGCCGAGGTGCAGTAACTGCGGACTTGACCCACGACGCACGACGTAGTAGTCCCAGAATATGGTGAGCACCGTTTCTCCACACCTTGTCCTCGATTTTATGGAAAATCGCACATCTTCATCGAATAGTGTTCAGGGCGCAAACCACTCATTAGGTGTATAACAAAAACACTGTATAACAATGCTAGTTTTATTTTCGAATAGACTTTATACAATTTTGAATATAAGTACATACTTCTGTATAATTTTAGCGCAGTCTGCTAAGAATTATTTTCAAGGCGAGTTGCTAGGAATGATTTAAATGTACATTATGAGCAAACATGTTAAGGTAACATTGGCGTTCCTACACAATCGCATAAGTTTCGGCCAGATAGGAAGGGTATATCTGCATGAAAACCGGCTGGTTGTTGAGGTTGCATGAGCAATAGCACTTTCATTTAGGTGTCCCGTCGTCCTTCATCAGCATCCTAATGTCCATGTTTGCTGCGACTGTTTTTTGGATATCTGTGAAAAATATTTGTTAAGTTAGATCATCTTTGTCGAAAATGTGTGTTAAAAAGCCCACATATTTTTATTTTTTATTTTTTTGAAAAATATGGTTTAAAAGCCACTTTTTTTTTTTTTTGTAACTTTTTCACATACCTCCTAGTTAGAGATGACGAAGCCGTCAAGCGTCCCTTTTCTATCTTCCTAAGCTTTTAAGATGTAAGAAAACTGGATTCTTGACTTGAGGTATATTTTCTTCTCTCGCAGTCTAAAATACTTCCACGAAATATTTTTCTTCCATGAAGTATTCTGACAGCTGAACTGTCCAATATGATACTATAACTTAGTGTTGATAATGATTGAGACTACAATGCGTATCGCGTCGCTGCCATGGTCTTAGTTATCTGGAGTGACCACTAGCTTTTTCGCTGTCTGATGACGGAAATTAAACTACTCGAGGTGCATATATAGCGTATCCGTCAGTTGCCGTTTTTTTTATGCTTCTCATGTGACCGTAACTGCTGCACCTTGCTAACAACAATCATAGTGTCCACGTATTCTCAACAAAGCAGTTTTCGCTTGTCAGCAAAAAAAGACTGATGATTGCACTCTTTTTGTTCTGACTTGTCGGAACCGGAACCGTAAAAGTACTTTTTAAAGCAATCGTTTTCAAAACCCTTGAAGTAATAAATCTAAACTGCACTAAGCACACAGATATTTAGCAAACACGTAAAGTCAAAGTATTTATATTTTTTTTTTCGTTCGTTTGTGGTCGCGGCTTATGTGGTTGCTGCTTCTGTGGTCGCGGCTTCTGTGGTCGCTGCTTCTGTGGTCGCAGCTTCTGTGGTCGCGGCTTCTGTGGTCGCTGCTTCTGTGGTCGCTGCTTCTGTGGTCGCGGTTTCTGTTGTCGCAGCTACTGTGGTCGCGGCTTCTGTAGTCACGGCTTCTGTGGTCGCGGCTTCTGTGGTCGCTGCTTCTGTGGTCGCTGCTTCTGTGGTCGCTGCTTCCGTGGTCGCTGTTTCTGTGGTCGCTGCTTCTGTGGTCGCTGCTTCTGTGGTCGCTGCTTCTGTGGTCGCTGCTTCTGTGGTCGCTGCTTCTGTTGTCGCGGCTTCTGTGGTCGCTGCTTCTGTGGTCGCTGCTTCTGTGGTCGCGGTTTCTGTTGTCGCAGCTACTGTGGTCGCGGCTTCTGTGGTCACGGCTTCTGTGGTCGCGGCTTCTGTGGTCGCTGCTTCTGTGGTCGCTGCTTCTGTGGTCGCTGCTTCTGTGGTCGCTGCTTCTGTGGTCGCTGCTTCTGTGGTCGCTGCTTCTGTGGTCGCTGCTTCTGTGGTCGCTGCTTCTGTGGTCGCTGCTTCTGTGGTCGCGGCTTCTGTGGTCGCTGCTTCTGTTGTCGCGGCTTCTGTGGTCGCGGCTTCTGTGGTCGCGGCTTCTGTGGTCGCGGCTTCTGTGGTCGCTGCTTCTGTGGTCGCGGCTTCTGTAGTCGCAGCTACTGTGGTCGCGGCTTCTGTGGTCGCGGCGTCTGTGGTCGCGGCTTCTGTGGTCGCGGCTTCTGTGGTCGCTGCTTCTGTGGTAGCTGCTTCTGTAGTCGCTGCTTCTGTAGTCGCGGCTTCTGTGGTTGCGGCTTCTGTGGTTACGGCTTCTGTGGTCTCTGCTTCTGTGGTCGCTGCTTCTGTGGTCGTGGTTTCTGTTGTCGCAGCTACTGTGGTCGCGGCTTCTGTGGTCGCGGCTTCTGTGGTCGCGGCTTCTGTGGTCGCTGCTTCTGTAGTCGTGGCTTCTGTGGTTGAGGCTTCTGTGGTTGAGGCTTCTGTGGTCGCGGCTTCCGTGGTCGCTGCTTCTGTGGTCGCGGCTTCTGTGGTCACTGCTTCTGTAGTCGCTGCTTCTGTAGTCGCTGCTTCTGTAGTCGCGGCTTCTGTGGTTGCGGCTTCTGTGGTCGCGGCTTCTGTGGTCGCAGCTTCTGTGGTCGCGGCTTCTGTGGTCGCTGCTTCTGTAGTCGCTGCTTCTGTAGTTGCTTCTTCTGTAGTCGCGGCTTCTGTGGTTGCGGATTCTGTGGTCGCGGCTTCTGTGGTCGCTGCTTCTGTAGTCGCTGCTTCTGTAGTCGCGGCTTCTGTGGTTGCGGCTTCTGTGGTCGCGGCTTCTGTAGTCGCGGCTTCTGTGGTCGCGGCTTCTGTGGTCGCGGCTTCTGTGGTCGCGGCTTCTGTGGTCTCTGCTTCTGTGGTCGCGGCTTCTGTGGTCGCGGCTTCTGTAGTCGCTGCTTCTGTAGTCGCTGCTTCTGTAGTCGCGGCTTCTGTGGTCGCGGCTTCTGTGGTCGCGGCTTCTGTGGTTGCGGCTACTGTGGTTGCGGCTTCTGTGGTCGCGGCGTCTAGGGCCTTTTCCTTTTTGTCTACAATAACTTCAATCACTGTTTCCGGTATAATGACCAGTGCATCAACCAGGTCTGTAAATAAATCGAATTACACTAATAGTAAAATTCATTTCATGAAACGTAGGTAATAATATTTCTTGACGATTTGAAGGCGTTGCTCAACAGCAGTCTATGCCAGCATATTATGACATTGTAACTTGTTTGATCGTACTAATTTGACGTTTATTATCTCTTATTATTATTATAATTTTGTTTTTTTTTTATCCTTATCAAACACATTTTTAAATATTTCTTAAAAAATATATAAAAAACAATTAAAAATATAAAAAAATTGTGATCCGCCGGTGTCGGGAGCAGGGTCCAAGCTACCGGTGATTAGGGCTGCAGAGACAGGAACCTCCTCACAATGCGAGCCGTATCAAGGAGTACTGCCTTCTGAATCAGGCCTTTGATCCAACCGCCCAACGAAAACCTCGAGAGATGTTGATCGAGGCTTTTGGCCAGTAGGCCGTTGGCCGTCACGACAATCGGCACAAAGATAGCTGAGCTCACATTCCACATGTCAACAACCTCGTATGCTAAGTCGAGATACTTAATTTGTTTCTCTTTCTCAGCTTTCACTAGGTTCTCGTCATGTGGGATGGTAACATCAACTATCATTGCGCGGCGTGCTAATCGATCTATTACCACTATATCAGGTTTATTGGCAACAATAGTCCTGTCAGTAATGACCCTGTCACGTTGTACTGGGATCGGTCTACGATCCGAGTACAACGTGACATGGTCATTTTCGAGAACTGGGTCGGGCACATACTTGTAATACGGTACCTCAGAATCCACAAGTTTATATTTCAAAGCAAGTTGCTGGTGAATAATCCTAGCTACTTGATTATGTCTGTGCAAGTACTCGCCGCTAGCCAGACGAGAACAACCAGAGATAATATGTCTGATGGACTCACCCGGACGGTGGCATGCCCGACACACGTCAACCGTTCCGTCCTTCATAATATGTCTCCGGTAGTTATTCGTCAAGATAACTTCGTCCATAATTGCACAAACAAAACCTTCAAGTTTCCCCGAAAAGGTCACCAAAACGTAGCCAGGATACAGACGATATTGTTTTTATTGACTTTTCTAAATGTATTTAATGAATTTTATTTTAATTGCAATTGTAGGTATAATGTTATTTTTTAATTTTTCAACACAATGTACCTATATTGTTATTAAATAAATTACTTATGACCTAATAAGATATAAGTGTACAAAGACGTTATTTATGATGTTTGATATTCAATAAAAACTTCTCTTACTATTTCTCCATACCTACTTATAAAATTTGAACTACCCACAATATGATTTTACTCATATTATTTTCCGAAGAATTGATTTTGAAAGCAGTTTTCAGTAATAATAATAATACTTGTAACTTTGACGATTAAAAACAAACAAAAGATTCTTTCATACACATCATATTCATTTCCATAATAATAAAATAATAATATATCCTTTTATTTTCAGGCGGTACATGCCCATCGATAAATAGCTTAACCTAAATATACATATTTCTATATAAACAAAACTTGTGTTAATACATAACTTGTGTAACTCTGTCTCGCATAGGGTCGCAGCATTATGCTGAGCGATGGCCGTTTTCCGTGGATGTGACGCATAATTTCCCCCAACTTATTTTATTTTTTATTGAAGTGAAAACTTCTTTAGCCGCGTTGAGCGTTTTTTGGTAGGGGAAAAACTTATGGATTCGCGATCGTCACCGAACGCTTTCCATGAGTATACTGTGTATATACATAATCATGTGTACTTTTTGGGTGAACAAAAATCATGGAACTCGCGTCATCGTCACCAAAAGCTTTCTATGAGCTATTTGAAGTGAAAACTTCTTTAGCCGCGTTGAGCGAATTTTGGTAGGGGAAAAACTTATGGGTTCGCGTCACCGACATGCATCAACGACATGCTCAGTATAACTGAAGCTATTCACAGTTTTGAGGTGAAAACTTTATTAGGTGGGTGTAAAACTTATGGGTTCGCGTCACCAACATGCGTCACCGACATTCTCAGTATAACTGTAGCTATTCAGTTTTTGAAGTGAAAACTTCTTTGGCCACATTGTGTGATTTTTGGTAGGGGGAAAACTTATGGGTACGCGTCACCGACATGCGTCACCGACATACTCAGTATAACTATAGCTATTTACAGTTTTTGAAGTGAAAACTTTATTTGGTAGGGGAAAAACTTATGGGTTCCATTAAAAAACACCACTCGAGTTTTTAAGGGTAATAACTGGTTTCGATTCCCGAGATATTTTAGGGAAATTCTTTGAATTGACATGGACAGCTGCACGAGAGCAGTGGTGGCCCAGTAGAAACGGCCGCGACTTACGAGTTGAAGTTCGGAGGTTCGAATCCAGTCAGGCACTTTACATGTGACATCCAGCAACCCGCACTGGGCCCGCATGGTGGTTTTCAGCCCACTCTCTCACAGAGGCCTCTGTGCCAGCAGTGGGCACATTGTACGCTGATTATACTTATTTTATGCTACACGCATTGGGCCACTTTTTTTTTGGGTGGGAAATTATCAAATAACTTCTCCCGCTGTGGGCGGAGCGGGAGGGCGTGTCAGACTTTTACTGACTAAAACTCACCCGTGTTCCTTCAGTTGCCTGTGTGCCAGGGCCGCGCTATCCTTTTCGGACAAACGCGCGGTGCTCGGAGCGAGCAAGGTTTGAACGGAGTACCAATACAAAAATCTAGGTAGGTATACATCCCCTCCACCGTATCCGCTACACAGCGGCCAGACTAATTTTGTTTTCTTTCGTGAGCTCTCTGATAGACTGGCATTGCCAAACTTGGTCCTGAAAACTCGGTCACACCCTATACAGAAGAGCTGATCAGCATCATTGTATGAAGGCTTAAAATTGGGCGACGTTTGCATATTTTGCGCTTCTTGTCTAGGTCTTCAAGGCGATTTGTTTCAAAGCGTTCAGTTGCTTCGTGGATACCAAATACCAAAATAAATAATGCCGTTAAATAGCAGAATTTAAAAAAAAGACATACCTGTTATAAGGCCTGATGAAACACCTGTATCAGCGAAGGATAAAGCCGTCTGTAACAATTTAATTCACTGTTAATGAGATAGTAATATTATGTATCGTGCGTACAGTCAGCCGCATGTCCGTGCGTAGTAACTAGTTAACATTGCCAGCCCCTGTATGTGTTAGCGCTCAATCCACATGCACACACTGCTGTGTGCGTGTGGATTGAGTGCTTTTTAAAAGTTAATTATATTTTTTACGAAATCAAAGAAGAATTTAGGAAACAATTGTGAAAACTTCAAGCGAAGATAAAGAAATTGTAAAATCTATGGTGAGAAAGTCGTGGTCAATTAACTAGAACACTCATTCCCGTATTACAGAACATCAAGCATTACTTAAAACTAGTTTCAATCAATCAAATGGCTTGAATCTAGTTTTAAGTAATGCTTGAGTATTGAATGACGTTCTACAGAACGTCATTCAATACTTAATTTCAATTCAATAAAAATTCAATAAAAATAAAGATTCAATAAAAAAAAAACAATTTAATTTTTGCTAAGATAAATCTATCTTAGGAAAAATTTAATTGAATTTAGATTGGTGAAAGAAGTTTAATAAACAACATATTCAAAGGACACTACTTCATGTTTTAAATAGTGTTATACTATACTTATTACAAAGAACTAAATAATATGTGAGTACTTGTAAAAATATAGGACATTTTTAATATGCAAACAAGAACCAACCCGCATGGTTCTATAGAAAAAAAAAAAACATTATTTTTTTATACGGAATGTGGTATTGGTCTACATGAAAAAAATAAAAATAAAAAACTATTTAAATGATTTTTAGATTGTCGTTACCATGGGACATGGATCTTGTTAGTTTATTGAACAACACTGTTGTTATGTAGGTTGACAACTCTACTAAAGTGTTTTATTATGTCAAAATTGCTAGATCATTTTGATCTTTACAGGGTCAATAGAAGGTGCATTTTTGAAAGATTCTGTATACTTATCTCTATTTTGGCATGTGTGTGGATTGGTTCCTGTTTGCATAAGTAGGTCCAATTTGATTATATCGCAACAGAACTAAATGGCTCGCCAAAAGTATGGAACACCTGGGTACCTACTTAAGTTGTACTAAGTGGTTCATTATCTTATTTGAACAACACCAAATTATTGAACGATAGGTAATATGTATTTTAACGTAAAGTTGAAGCACGGTAATAATACATATATTATGTATACTGTATTCTATCTTCATACAAACGGTCGGAACACGAGTCATACCTACGCGCCTCGAGTTCGGTATACACTCGGTATGCAAACAGTCGCAAATGCGCCGCAGTGTCGAACGAACGGTGTAATGGTTTTATAAGCAGTAGGTAAGCATGCGATTTGTGACAAGTATTCATTGAAATAAGTACAAGTACTTTCTTAATATGGCAAAGAGCAATTTATTATAGACTATATTGAGCTGTTTTTGGTTGCTTGAATTCGTCAATAATGCACCCAGAGATGACATTTTTTAAATTACCTGGAAACTCTGAAAATAAGTTTTTTTTTTATATATACCTACTAGTACGTAATTTGTTTTCTTTTTAGGGTTCCGTAGTCAACAAGGAACCCTTATAGTTTCGCCATGTCCGTCTGTCTGTCTGTCTGTCCGCGGTTTAGCTCAAAAACTATTGGTACTAGAAAGTTGTAATTTGGCATGAGTATACACGTTAATGACGCCGAAAAAGAGGTAAAATAAAATTATGAAAAAAAAAAATAACAATTATTTAGGGTACTTCCCCCACATGTAAAGTGGGGATGATAATTTTTTTTCGTCCTTCCCATAGTGTGGGATATCTTTAGATAGGTCTTTCAAAAATATTAGGGGTTTGGGAAGATCGTTTTTTGATTAAGTAAACCGTTCATGACTTATCAAGCTTTAAAGTACCAATTTTCGTTTAGAGTCAAGTGTCCCCCCCCCCCTCAACCAACTAAACGGTTGTAGTTAGAAATTCAAATGTCACGGCAGTAGTACCTATAATAACGAAGTTAATAGGAAAACTATCACAGCTAAGTAGGGTTTACAATTTACCGAGTAATTGGCGACCAACTTACCTACATTTACAGTTGAAAAAAATGTTCTCCCATACATTCTGTATAGGAAAACATGTTTTTCAACTACATGATAAGTTTATTCTTAGGATAAATTCATCCCAACTACGGAACCCTTCATTGTGCGTGGTCCGACACGCACTTGGCCGGTTTTTTTAAAATAAGTATTTAGTTTTTTTTTTTTTTGACCTGTATTAATAAATAAATAAGTGGATAGGATGAAAAAAGTGACACACGAGTGACCTACCTACGCTCGCGTTATAGAAACTAGGAGGTAGTTTCATAGGCTAGGCTAGCTACTTAGGTACTTATGTACTTAGCTACTTACATAATTATATTATTGAATTAGACGAAATATCATTATGAAATGATAAATGAAAGTTATAAATGGTAGGTACCTAAGTACCTAGTAAGATTTACATCTCTATATATAAAATTCAAAGTCCTGACTGACTGACTGAATGACTGACTGATATCAACCAACAGCCCAAATCGCTGGGTCTAGAGATCTAAGGGTGCATTAAGAAAGGATTTTTGGAAATTCCACCCCTAAGGGGGCAAAAAAAGGGGATGAAAGTTTGTATGAAAGTCCGTCAGTTTTGAAGTTAGGATCTTCAAATTTTGTGTTTAGGCTGACGATTAAAAATGAAGTTATACATGTCTCAGCGTTTTTGATAATTCCACCCCCAAGGGCTAAAAAGGGGGATGAATTTTAAAAATCCTTAATTTTCGAAGAAAAATCACTAAATTTATTATCTAGGCTTATGGTTGGAAGCTAACGCAACGGTGTTGTTAGAATTTCAACCCTCGAGAGGGAGAAAAGGGGGATGAAATTTTGTTTTTAATTAAAGTTCTTTATTTTTAAGTTAAAATCACTAATATTTCGGCTTATGGTTGGAAACTAACACAATGTAAATCGATGTTATTAAGCTATTGCATAGCTTCTATCGCGGGCCTTGAGCGCGGGGACCGAATCCAGAAATTCCGTAACGAAAAAACCTCACGCTCCCCACTCCGAGGGGCACGGAGGTGTGGCTTGAAGGCCGTGCATCGTCTAACGTCGTTTCAGTTCGGCAGTCTTCGACACGGCGTTGTGTGCGTGCGATTAGACGTATTGTACGACTCTACGAAACTCTGTGGTGGATTTACCGCGCAACGCAACGCCATCTAGTAATCGCAGGTAGAACTAACTAAATAGAGGTGACATTGGCGTGGCTTGTGATTCGTAATCGAGACAAGCGTTGCTCTGTTGGTGGTCTCAGTTGTGTTTTGTTGTCGGTTTTATCCACTAGATGGCAGGCATCGTAATTCAAAAGTTTTTGAAAGGTTGTTGAGGTATGTGAGCAATTTATTTATAAATCAATAATTTTACTCGTGTTTATGATTCTCCTAGCTAGAATTAACATTAAACATTAACGTTCTTCATAGCTTATAAAAACCACTTTTAAACGGTTCTCCAAAGTTCTGGGCCGATTATGGATTGACTTTACTTTCTTATCGGTCACCACGCTCAAAAAGTGTAACTTGAATTAACATCAAAGAAAAAGAAATACTGCATAAATAAAATAAATAAATAATTATAATTGCATAAGTTGATACAAAATGCTATGCAATAGCTTTACCGCGGCAGTCCCCGAGTGCCACACGTCTTTTTTTTTTTTTTTTTCAATCCTCAAGGGTCTGAAAAGGGGGATGAAGTTTTGTATTGAAGTTGTTCATTCGCTAAATTTTGTATTCAAGTAAAAATAATATGAGTAAACGTGTACTGTTTCTAACTTTACAGTATTTTACATGGAGCGACTGCCTATTTGACCTCCACAACGCAGTTACTGGGTAATACGATACCCTTTGGTAAGAATGGTTGTCAGACTTTCGGGCTTCTGTCTTCCCGTAACGACTGTCAAAGATCCACGAATGACAGCCGTGACCAACAGCTTAAATTAACGTGCTTTCCGAGGCACGGACGGTTCTCTGTATGTAGAGATGGTCACTCATCCACAGACCAACCGCGGCAAGTGTAGCTTAACCTGATCGATCGACCTGTGCAGCTATTATTATTTAGCCACGGGCCCCTCCCCCGGATAACACCTCCCTTCCCCTTCTCCGGGAGAATCGATATAGATATAGATTAGGATAGTTAGATTAGGTTAGATTAGATTAGGATATAGAGATGTCAGCTAAAGCTTTTTGAAAATTCAACCTTTAAGGGGGTAAAAGGGGGGGATTGCGTTTGTTTAAAAATCTTATTCCTTAAGTTTATAAACTTGAAAGTTGGCACAAATGCTTATCTAATTATATAATAAAGTTTGTTTATTTCAGTTTTTTTTTAAACTACCCCATAAAGTGGGATTGGGGGTGTCAAAGTTTGTCTGCAAAAACTGATGGCTATCAACACATAGTTCAAACCACTGAACGGATTTGGCTGAAATTTGGAACACAGATAGTTATTGTGACGTAGGCATCCGAAAAGAACAGATTTTTGAAAATTCAACCCGTAATGTATAAAAGTAAGATTTTGTAGTAGGTAGTTAGAGGTTTTGATTGCTGTAGGTAGCACACACAATCACAAAACTAGAAAGAAATTTTAAGTATAATAGATTGATGAAATTAAAATACTGTCAGGGCGGGCAGCCCTATCGCGTGTTTACGTACCGCGCGGCTGTAGGTAATTATTTCAAGAACCGGGCTGAGTCACAATACTGGTAGATAACTTTACCGTGGTTGAAGGAATTAACAATTTAATTGAATATTTTATCAAGAACGACCCCATTTAACGAAATAAAATATTTCAACGTATTTGCTCAACGTAAATACCCGGTCAAACTCCGTTAGCATTACTTAACTTTGCGGAGCGTTTCATATACGAATATAAATTGTATTCTTACGTTCTTAATGGTCATATTCGTATGTGACGCTTACGTAGCTAAGTAATGTCAAAGTGTGATCTGGGAATTTCGCCCTTAGCAGCTCCATACTAAACGGAAGTATCAACGAGCCGGGCATCTATATATTGTTAAAAAAGAAAATGTACTTACGATTGCGACGACAAAAAATACAAATATCTTCATTTTGGAAGAGTATTATTTGTTACAATGTTTGTCGAAGCACGTCTTTGTGACCCGATGATGAGCAACTTGTAACTTCGGTCACAGAACGCAGCCTTTTATATGACTGAATATTAGTTTAGCTTTTAGATTACACCTGCGCAAACACGGGACCGAAATGTAAATTGAAACGTAATTAATTTATACTCGATGCACCCTAATACCTACTTCCTGTAGACTCAGGATGGTTCTAGAATGTTTGCGATGCATTTAATATGCACTTGATATGGAATTATAGACCTACAATTCGGCAAAAGACCATTTAAGACACTAATCTGCATGGTCCTCATATTAATGGCCTGAGCAAAATCGTTCATTCCTCATGACACCACTCTCGACACTACTGGTAGTGTCATGGGGAATGGACGAGCAAGATTATAGTACATTAAGAGACTTTCGAGTTTTGCTTCAGTCTTCTCAGAGTATTCAAAATGTGCCCTCTCTGTGAGAGGGAGTGGGCCGTAATCCACCACGTGGATCCCGTGGAAAAGTAACACATTCACGTGTATTTCGAAGGTTTTAACTTCAAAACCTTCGAAATATACGTGAATGTTTTTTACTTTTCTATTTAGTAAGTGTTTGGGTACTGCACAGTATGTTTAAAACAAACAGGCTATAATAATAATTTATACTTAATATAATATATTTATATATTTATACTTACATTAACATACATTCGTCATTCACTAAACTACCAACAGTCTGGCAAAATCAAAATCGTTTTTTACTGGTAACCCTGATGGCAAAAAAATGTTTGATAAATGTAATTGAGTCCCTTAACTTCAAACTCGGGTAAACCCATTTTACCCTCTTAGGAGATATTTAAAAAAAAAGTGATAACAGTCTTAATTCCATGATTTAAAAGGCGATTTTTTATTTATTATGTTAACAATACTGAAGGAAACGTTCCTATAAAACAAATTTAGTATTATAACCATACATTCTTTCAAAAATGTAAAATTAAGATGGGATTTACCTTCATTTGATCTAATGGAATGCAATATAACTATCTTTGAAAAAATTCAGTGTGGATTTTTATATTAGGCCGCTTGCGGGCATTGCTCGGTGTAACTATTATAATGGCATTATCCATGGGAACTGTCTATGATTAAAAAGAAACAATAAAAACCGCAGCGCACGGTGTTAATGTCGCAGTGTTGACGTCGACTGACCGCCATGTTGAACAAACGCGGTTAGCTGATTGGCTCTGATGGACTTAACTGCATTTGAATAAAACTGTCTCATGGATCTATCGGAATTAGGTAAAATTTTATGATTTTAACGGTTTTTTTCTCAAGAATTATGTGGAATTATAAACAACTGATAAAATTGTTTTAAAAGTCTGTTTTTGGCCTTTAATTTGGTACCAAAATCTTAAAAATTCTCAAAATTGGATTTACCTGAGTTTGAAGTTAAGCGACACAATTCGTCTTTTAATGTTTTTTGTTGTATTGTTTTTAATATTGAATATGTCATAAGTTCTAAACTGCATGCCACAGAGTATACTATACTCTGCACAGATAACGACGGAATGGAATGTTGCCATTTTAAATATTATTTTTATAAAAACATTTAGTATTATGTATTGTGAATTTATGTTATTTTTATCTCATTGTATGCTGTACCGGTCGACATCATCACGTCAACTGCTGTCGCTGAAAACCAGCGCTGGGGCTCTGTCTCACATAGGGTCGTAGCAATACGCTGATCGATGGCCGTTTTGCGTGGATTTGTCGAATATTTTACCCCAACTTGTTTTATTTTTTGTTTGTGTTCTTTTTTTTTACGTCAAATGTTTACCACAAATAAACGTTTTTTCTTTCTTTCATCTTTCTTATTTCTGTTATACTAATTAGTCCAGGAAAAATAGGGCTTCATCTCGGATTGAGAGATAGTCAGCTATCAAGTTGTAGAAACCTTTATTTTGGCACCCTAAAACTTGTCTCAAAACCTACTTATCGTAGGGTGTCCGCGACTACAGATATTCCAAGGCCAAAAGTAAAAAAATAGTTTTTTTACACATTTATTGCAAATATCTCGTTTCCTATGGGTTTTATGCTGTTAGTATTTATTATAAATATTCTAGAGGATTAAATTCTGTACAACTTTCGTTTACATTTTTTTTTATATCTTGTACTATTTTCGAGATAGAGGGCAGAGCGCGCGCAGTGTTTGAGTAGCATTCGAGGTCAACCTGTAGTCCCAATTAATCTGAACAGACTGATTTAAAATCTAAACAAATAAATTGATTATGATGATAACATGCCATAACGATTAAATGACCTAGCTCAACTGATAATTTGGTAATAAGAGAAGTTTTTGAGTCTTTCTTAGTTAAGCTAAGGAAGTCAGAATGACCGAACGGTAGTTTTATGTGTGGGAGATCTCTGGTATTGCAGATTTACACACGAGGACGTGTGTCATGCAGGATGGCCGTGTTGGATCTTTCATGAGTAGGTATGCACTTAAAATGAGACACAAGCACCTTTGTCTAGCGTTGTGCGGACTCTAGGATTGAGTATGGTGTTCGATACGGACCATGGAGCAACAGTGATCGTTTAGACGTGGTCGGGACACATACTGGCCTAGGAACTGCTCAGTGTTTCCTTTTAACTTCAAAGTATTAATTAGTACAGTAGTGTTAGTAATTGACTCTGTAACAATAAACTGTGTAGAAGTTAAAAGAGCTATTTCTCTCGTTTATCCGTATCCCGATTCTGCGCCCATGACTGTAAATGCTGAAACTATGTATGTCACTAAGTATGTTCTGATTACAATCCAAATAGCATAAAACCCATTGGAAACGAGATATTTGCAATAAATGTGTATTTTTTTTTGACCTTTGACCTTCGTATATCTGTAGTCGCGGACACCCTACGATAAGTAGGTTTTGAGATAAGTTTAGGGTGCCAAAATAAAGGTTTATACTAGTTTATAGCTGACTATCTCTCATTCCGAGATTCTTGCCCTGATTTGACTAATATTCCTGGACTAAATTTAAAAAATTTGATTAAAAATGTACTCTTCCTGTTTTTTCAAAGCAAAATCTTTTACACAATCGTCAATATCAAAATGTATGTCATGTTCAATTGCCAGAATAGCTAAATTTTATAGTCTCAACGTGGACTTAGTCGATCTCAGATATTTTTATATTCAAACTTTAGTTTAGAGAAGCTTCTCTCGCAACTGACATTACTAACGGCAGATGTTAAAAAATCCTCAACATTATGACAATGTTTGCTATGTAAGCCATCTTCAAGTTTGGACTCAATCATGTATTTTAATAAACCCAGAGATAAAGTCAGGAATGAAATTATCCGGAAGAGAACCGGAGTTACCGACATAGCTTGCAGAGTAAGCAAGCTGCAGTGGCAGTGAGCTGGCCATGTTTGCCAAAGGACCGATGACCGGTGGAGCAGACGAGTCCTGGAGTGGTGACCGCATATTGGCAAGCGTAGTGTGGGACACCCCCCAGCTAGATGGCCCGACGACCTCAAAAAGGTGGCTGGGACAGACTGGATGCGGAAGGCGGAGGACAGGGTGTTGTGGCGCAGCATGGGAGAGGCCTATGTTCAGCAGTGGACTGCGATAGCCTGAGTGGAATAAACCCAGAGAGCCGGACTTAATAAGCTCTTTTTTACAGTTTAAGTCTGTTGCAGCTACGAACGCTCGTAGACCAGCGCGCTCCTGTTGTAACTCTTCTGTATTTATGTCCCGAGGAGCTTGATCTAGGTTAAGTTCTTCCGAGCCTAACATTACTGCAGGTATTAAAAAGTCATATTTTTCTAGATTTCGCAGCTGTTGGAATCGATCACGACTTCCAGAAGTTACTCTTTCTACTGAAGTAAACATTGTCCTTCTCAATTCGTTCTCGTACGATAACCCAACATCTAAGTTTCTGTCGCCAAAAATATGCCTTCTCCTGATTCGTCTTGAAGGTTCAAAATAAATTCCAAGTTCTTCACATAAACTTTTAGCATATCGTAGAGCGTCGTCCACAAATATTTTTTTTAAATAAAAAATAAAAAACTATTTTATTAAGTATAGTCTGAAATATTTAAAGATGGTGTCGCTGGAGAAGCGAAAGAGTACGCTAGATTTAGTTTTTCTTAAAAAGCTAGTAACAGGCTCTCTGAACTGTCCTGATTTGCTCAGTAGGGTGTTGTTATTCCATGTGCCACGTAATCTGCCAAGAAGTTCTAATATGAGGCTTTTCTGCATGCCAAGATGTCATACAAACTTAAGGCAATACTGTCCACTGTCTAGAATGTATGCTGCATACAAAGAGCACGAACCGGACATTGACCTCTTTTAGTCATCAGTACCTGCTCTAAAAAAAGCCGCGTTTACTATTTAATGGGTGTCTCTAATAACCTTTTCTTTATGAAAATTATAAAAAATTAAATCTAGTCTAATATTCTAATCTAATGTATTCTAATTTAATTTAATTTATTTTAATCAATTTAGCGTTTCGTACCTAATTAATTAATTGTGTTATTATCTGCGCATAATGTAGTGCATGCTGTGCTTTTCTATAATATGTAATGAGGCGTTTAGACTTAAGTTTGCAATGTACTAATTGTAAGGCAATAGTGTACTCATTGTTGAAGAGCCTAATAAATAAATAAATTCCTATCGTTTTTCTTCTAATACGGTCTGTTAAGCACTTATTTTCTGAGCACACTGATGTATGTTCAGTCCCTCTGTTTGCAAATACTTTTGAGTATCATTAACTTCACGCAGTACCGGTTGCTGGTTAGAGTTAAGTTTTTTAATAAGTTTCAATAAAAAAATCGTGGCGCTAGCTGCCGCTCCATTCCGTATGCCGCCCGGGGCCATGGCCAGCCCTCCCCCCACGCTTGGTCTCGAGGCATGAAATGCATCATAGTTTAATAAAAAAAAAGACGTGTGGCACTCGGGGACTGCCGCGGTAAAGCTATTGCATAGCGTTTTGTATCAACTTATGCAATTATAATTATTTATTATTTTATTTATGCAGTATTTCTTTTTCTTTGATATTAATTCAAGTTACACTTTTTGAGCGTGGTGACCGATAAGAAAACAATATTTTCTTTTATTAAATAAACAAAGAGTATATAATATTAAGAGACGGGAGTCCCATAGATAAAAATGAAAAACGTCGCTTGTATGAAACGTGAGCTAATAATGAATACCAACATAACAGAAATGACACGGACTGCAGACATGACATAAAGCTGCCAACATAATAACAATATAGGGATGTACTACTACTCACTCATAATTTTTATCGATATGTTGCTGTAAAAAAAATCGGGTTTTAGGTTCCTGACATTTTTACGGTTTCATTCTTAATAAATTTAAGGCAAAGGTCACTTAGGCCAACGGTAACTTTCGATTTGAACTAAGGTTACGTGGTAATTTTCTTATAAAAAGAAACCAGCTACGGCTGTGATTCCACGTTGGCGTAAGCGGGGTTCAGAGACAAATCCCATTGTATAGTCTAGATCTAATCCGAGGTAAACTTGACTATAAGATGAGATTTGCTGTGATGATAATAAAATAAAACAAAACTTAAGTTTTTTTATAATAATTAGAACACCTTTTCCTTTCTATTGATCATTCAATTGGCAATGGTTCAGCAGTTGATGTTGAAGGTACTGAAATGTAGAAAACACGTTGCTTATTAACTGACACATGAACAAGTGAATTCAAATTTAATTCTAATCTTGAATAGTTACTTGGGCTTAGTCTCATTCTTTTTATCACATTTTCATTTGAAAAAGGGTCTGTAATAGACAAAAAAGTATCTGTAATATTTACAATTGATACATTCAATACAGTTAATCAAATAGTAAAGTGAATTTAATAAGTTTAAAATAAACATAAACCTTACCCGCAATAGAACATATTTTCCTGTCTTTTGAACATTCTACTGGCAATGGTTCAGCAGTTGATGTTGAAGGTACTGCAATAAAAACAAAATGTAGTCATTCACTTCTAATTCCAAAAACAATGAAGGGTATCGTAGTTGGGATGAATTAATCCCAAGAACCGAATTAACATTGTAGTTGAAAAACATGTTTCCCCATACTTTCCAACTGCATAATAATAATGTAAGTACACACAATATTGAGTAATTTACCATGTTATTTTAAGACCATAGACTTCTTAAAGGTTTTGCTGTAATCTTTAAGTATAGAACTGTACACTGTATTTTTTTTAATGTTAGGATCAGCAGTTTCGGAGATAAGGGGGGAAATGGTAAATTTTCATCTATTTTCTTTAATAATTTTCATTAAAAATGTAAAATGAAATGAAAGGACTTGTCAAGAGGATTTTTTTTTGAATAATTTAAAAAAAAGTTCTCTTGTCAAGTCCTTTCATTTCATATGTCACATGATACATTTTGCATGTGTACCAAAATGCAACTTAATCGGTCCAGTAGATGAAGGTACATAAGGGTTCCGTTTTTTCATTCGGACGTACAGTACCCAAAAAAAAAAAAAAAACTTACTAGATGTACCAGTCCAAGAATCGCAGTAGTCGAAGTAGAAGATAACTCTGCAAAATATAATTGAACATGAGTTACTAAAGTAATCGGAAAGGGTGAGTTAGGATGAATTACGACTGGAAAATAAAGTCTTACCTGTTTGCTCACATTTGAAGATGTGTAGTGGAAATCCAACGAACAGCTCATCTGCCATTGGTTCTGCAGTAAGTTCTATAGACGGAGTAGCATTTTTTCTTAGTTGTGTCTTCTTTTTATTGAAATCCTTTGGCAGAAAATGACTGCCACAAATTTGTTCCAATTGATGTAGCTTTTCAATGGGTACATACACCAAGTCTTCTTTCCCGTAACTTTAACCCATTTTTTACATCTAGCTGGAACATTTTATGACATTATTATGATTATAATAGTAGTGTATTTAAACTTATATCTTTGTTATTTTGGTTTTGCAGTATTAATAGAATAACAGAGAAAATTAAATGAAATAGGAATATTATAATAATAAAAATATCGACAGTCGATAAAAAAGTAACATGCGTCAAGCACTAGCATATTGATAGGTTGCTTTGTAATTTTGTAAATTTTGGACTTTAAATCAAGTAATTTATTTTCTGTAAGAGCTTATCAATGTTTTTTAACATAACAATTGAAAATATATGCTTACCTATCTTCATTCAAAGGAAATTTGGCTATGAAGATTCGCATTTGACCATCTGACCGGCCGGATCTTATAACACATATTTCACACGTTTTGTAATGCATTGCAACTTAAATTACGTCACACGTACATACATAAATACAACAATAACTCTAATTTACGATAAATATCCACAAAACACAGAATAAAAACAAAAACAGCGCTTTGTTGACAAAGTTCTTGACAACAAACAAGACAAGAATATGGCGGCCGGTAGCTATGGCGGCTGAGTAGCGTAGTGCGATAGAGTCGAATAGATGTTAAAGCGAGACAGCGATAGCGTGAGGTTTTTTCGTTACGGAATGTCTGGATTCGGTCCCCGCGCTCAAGGCCCGCGATAGAAGCTATGCAATAGCTTAAAAATGGTGTTCTAGTTAATAGGAATGTAATTCTTTCTCAAGAATTGGGCTGTAAAATGCAAAAAGATTTTTTCAAATCCAACTCGCAGCTCCAGAGATTAGCGCGTTTAAAAAACAAAAAACCGGCCAAGTGTGAGTCGGACTCGCGCACGAAGGGTTCCGTACCATCCATACAAATCCTTATCCTTACTAATATTATAAATGTGAAAGTAACTCTGTCTGTCTGTCTGTCTGTCTGTATGTTACGTTTTGCCTAAACCGGTGAACCGATCGTCATGAAATTTGGCAAAGATATAGCCTGGGATATGGAGAAGGACTTAGGCTACTTTTTTACGCGATAACCGACATCCACGCGGGCGGAGCAAAAAAACGGCAAAAAAATCATGTCCGCCCCCCTTAAATATTATTTCTTTCTGTTTTTTAGTATTTGTTGTTATAGCGGCAACAGAAATACATCATATGTGAAAATTTCAACTGTTTAACTATCACGGTTCATGAGATACAGCCTGGTGACAGACGGACAGACAGACAGACAGACAGACGGACAGCGAAGTTTTAGTAATAGGGTCCCGTTTTACCCTTTTAGTACGGAACCCTAAAAACTAACTCTTCAGCTTTAGAATAGACTACCTCGCAAAGTTGATCATTATTTTGCTGCGGAGTTATTATAAAACAGTTATATCTCCTAAGATATTCATTGAAATTAAATGATGTAAGGGCAACTTTGTTCAAAATTAAATACTTGTGATGAATAACGTATTTATTTGGATAAGGATTAATACAATGTTATAAGGATAAGGATTAATACAATGGTATTCTCTGCAGAATAAGTATAGGGACAACTAGCCGATAGGCACCGACCTCAGCTTAGGGTGTACTTACGGGGTGTGTGATTGAAGAAAGAAATAGGTCATCTTGTTCACATCTTTTTTAAAGCTCACTTTGAAAGCAGTCGGGTTTTATATTTTGAAATTTTTATTTTTTGTTTTATCAAGTTTAGAAATATGGATACACGTCTCGTATCTGGAGTTTCGCTAGCTAAGTTAATTTAAGCTTGTATTATGGCTCAAATCTGTACAGAAGAACATTCACAAAGGTAAAGCTGATATAGTTAATGATAAATAATACGAGTCCATATTCATGTGTGGTTGCAGATACAAGCCAGCAGCACATGGCTTCCCACCTGGGCCTCAAGTCTGCTATTACAATAGTGTCAGAATGGTCTATCATTAATTTCATAATTGTTGATTTTGACAAATTTGGTAATCTAACTAATATAATAGCGTCATTATGACTTTCCAATGGTCAGCCACTGACACTCCATTGAAAGAATTGGTAATCTCGTACATAATGACAAATGAAACTTCCTACTATACTTCCAACTTCCTACTACTTCAGATTGCTTATAACACTAATAAATAATATGTAAATATATATATAAATGAAATCTGGCATGAATAAATGTTCAAAATGCCATTGTAATACAATTCTATTACGAAACCATTGACTGGCCAATGATCGATCATTATGAATTTAGCAGATTACGAACTTTTAGCAAAATGACAATGGGATCGTGTTCGAGAGACGAATTTATAAAAAAGCAGACTTGGGCCCCTGGGGCTCTGCCTGAACGCTGAGCGAGGAAATAAGAATGAATCTACCTGTGGGTTCGTTAATTTTCCAATTCTTACTTAAAATCTACGCCGAAGTGCAGTAACTGCGGACTTGACCCACGTGCACGACAGTGGACACACAGAATATGGTGAGGATCGTTTCTTCACACCTTGTCCTCGATTTTAAGGAAAATCGCACATCTTCCTCGAAGTGTTCAGGGCGCAAACCACTCATTAGGTGTATAACAAAAACACTATGTATAACAATGCTAGTTTTATTTTCGAATAGACTTTATACAATTTTGAATATAAGTACATACTTCTGTATAATTTTAGCGCAGTCTGCTAAGAATTATTTTCAAGGTGAGTTGCTAGGAATGATTTAAATGCACATTATGAGCAAACATGTTAAGGTTGGCGTTCCTACACAATCGCATAAGTTTCGGCCAGATAGGAAGGGTCTATCTGCATGAAAACCGGCTGGTCGTTGAGGTTGCATGAGCAATAGCACTTTCCTTTTGGTGTCCCGTCGTTCATCATCAGCAGCTTAAAGTCCATGTTTGCTGCGACTGGTTTTGTGATGTCTGTGAAAAATATTTAGTGAGTTAGATCATCTTTGTCACATTTGAGGGTACTTTAAGTTGAATTAGTTGATGCGGGTTCCGTTGGCAGCACAAGCTTACTTGATCCAATCTGTCAGTCATTGTGGGCTCGAGGGACGGCATTACACATTCAGTATTTGCTCACATCCCCGGAAAAGCTGTAAGATGGTCTTAATTCCTGATCGTTTTTTGAATAACGTCTCTGCCCAATTATAAACTAAAATCCATGACTTATGAAAAGAGCCATGCAGAGACGATAATCGTTGGTCTTTAAAAGAAAATTCTACCACGGTGCTAACCCGAATCTAAAATAAATAAAAAAAGTGGGCTTTTATGGGTTACAAGCCCACATTAAATTTTTTAGTACCTAACTTATTCACATACCTCCTAGTTTGAGATGAAGAAGCCGTCAAGCGTCCCTTTTATCTTCCTAAGCTTTTAAGATTTAAGAAAACTGGATTCTTGACTTGAGGTATATTTTCTTCTCTCGCAGTCTAAAATACTTCCACGAAATGTTTTTCTTCCATGAAGTATTCTGACAGCTGAACTGATACAACACGATGCGACGTGTGTGATATGACATGATAACTTAGTGTTGATGGTGATAGACGAGACTACAATTTTTCACTGTCTGATGACGGAAATGAAACTATTCGAAGTGCATATATAGCGTATCCGTCAGTTGTTATTTGTTGATGATCCTCATGTGACCGTAACTGCTGCACCTTGCTAACGACAATCATAGTGTCCACGTATTTTCAGCAGAGCTGTTTACGCTTGTCTGCTAGTTCATAAAGACTGTGATGATTGCACTCTTTTTGTTCTGACTTGTCGGAACCGGATCCGTAAAAGTACTTTTTAAAGCAATCGTTTTCAAAACTCTTGAAGTAATAAATCTAAACTGCACTAAGCACACAGATGTTTAGCAAACACGTAAACTCAAAGTATTTATATAACAATAGCCATGATTTTGTTAAACCCACGATTCCACCAAAAGTTTTGTAATTTACGTAAGATTTCGTTGATTTCTATATTACTTGTTGTCTTGGAAATTGCTAGCTTATGCGTTGGCTTGTGGTACTAACTGTCCGTCATGCAGATTATTAATTAAAGTGGCCGACATTGGATTTGTTATGTGATCGTTCCGTGTACCGTTCGTTTGTCGTTATTTTTCACTAGAGTCCGCGGCTTCTGTGGTCGCGGCTTCTGTGGTTGCGGCTTCTGTGGTCGTTGTTTCTGTGGTCGCGGCTTCTGTAGTCGCGGCTTCAGTGGTTGCGGCTTCAGTGGTTGCGGCTTCTGTGGTTGCGGCTTCTGTGGTTGCGGCTTCTGTGGTTGCGGCTTCTGTGGTTGCGGCTTCTGTGGTCGCGGCTTCTGTAGTCGCAGCTTCAGTGGTTGCGGCTTCTGTGGTTGCGGCTTCTGTGGTTGCGGCTTCTGTAGTCGCGGCTTCTGTGGTCGCGGCTTCTGTGGTTGCGGCTTCTGTGGTTGCGGCTTCTGTGGTTGCGGCTTCTGTAGTCGCGGCTTCTGTGGTCGCGACTTCAGTGGTTGCCGCTTCTGCGGTTGCGGCTTCTGTAGTCGCGGCTTCTGTGGTCGCTTCTTTGAACTCTCTCAATTTATTGAGATCATCTTCCGGTTTTTTTTTAGAACCTTCCAGTTTTTCTGCAACAGCTTTTTCGACCTCTCCCACCGTGGAAGTAATACCTGTCAGTGCTTTCTGTATGGACAAGGAACGCTTCTTCATATTTCTAGGTTCCAATATAAGATCTGTAAATAAATCAAATAACAATAATAGTAAAATAAAATTTCATAAGACGTAGGTAACGATATTTCTTGCCGGTTTTAAGACGATGCTCCACAGCAGCCCACCGCTAAGCTACGCACGTGAGCTTCACTTTGTATGAAAGTGCAGGCGGGATCGTCCACGGTGACGCACGGCCACGACCCACTGGCGAGGTAGAGTTACAAAGCTTTCGAAACAATGGACAGTACCAAGGCTTACTTCAGTTAAGGTGAACACCATCTTCAATTCAATTTCCTCCTACACCACACATGTAATCTACAGGAACGATTATATTTTATTAGCAGTCTCCAGTCCCTCATCGAATTAAAGCTGATCTCCGAATATGTGGACTACTGGGAAAGGTTTGTTGTGGACAGATTCCCCGACTTACACAATTAAACGAAGATGAGAACAAAACCAATCAAAAACCCGTTGCCATGGTCGACTTGTTAGCTGCAATCGGCATACGACACAATCAACGTTGTGAGATTACTTTTCAATGTATCAACTGTTCTCAATCGCCTTAAGTCCACCTGATTTGACTTCTATATAATAAATGATGCTTCTTAAAACACGGCGTACCTATCTTAATATCAACATGGAAGTGGGTATATATTTCCTCTGACATTCTAAAGAAAAGTTACTTGATTGAAAAGAAGGATCACTAGAGCGACGCAAGACAACCTCTTTACTTCCTCTGGAAAAATAGAAGCAAACTGACAAGCCGCGATAGCTTCCTGAAGTCGACCGAAGCGGTAACTGGCGGCTAACATGGTATGAAACAAGACTGGCTCACGTTAAGCCAGCCATTGCCAATCTGAAAATCTGCCATCTTGGATTTCAAACTTAGAAGGCTACAGATAAGCACAACTTATCTAAACGGGGATACTCCAATCAGAGACCGTGCCATACCGGCTCTTATCCTACTCCGTAAGTAATTAGGTACATAATTAATAAAATAACCGAGCTCACTGACAGTGATGTTGGCGCGGCCAAGTACTGATTAATTAATTAAATATGGTTTTAAATCCAGGACTTGCTTGCCATGGAATGAGAGTTACCAACCCACACTGGGCCCGTGTGGTGGATTATGGCCCACTCCCTCTCAAAGAGACGAAGCGTTGCACCAAACATGGTTCCCAATCGATTAACACTTCACTTTTTAACAAATTAATACTGACCTGCTTTTGTAAGCCACGAGCCCCCCGATCTCTCTCCGTTGTGTCGAAAAAACATCAATAAATATATAATATAGTGATATATAATAATATAGTGGTTTAAATAAATAAATATAATATAATATATTAAATATTATATTTGCCTTGCGCAAGAGGAACGGATGGCGTCATTCGTCCCATTGCCGTAGGATCCACTTACCGACGTATCGCAGCCAAAATTTGCTGTAAACCAAATTATTATGAACACATTAACTTCGATCCTAAATGTGGCCTTGGACGACCGAGCGTGGCAGCAAGCCACACTTCCCATTTGCCTGGGTGGTCTCGGCGTCCACCAAATTTCAAATATAAGTTTACCGGCGGCCTTCATCTCCTCTGTCCACAGTACCGATAAATTAACCAGAAACATTTTATCTTCCTCACTGGTCGATTTTGAGGTACCGTGTTTGACCGATGCATATAACGCTTGGAAAATGGCTTGTCCCAAAACAGATTTGCCCAAGAATTCGTCCTTCCAGAGACAGTGGGACGTGCCGCTTTGCAGTGTTATACGGAATAGGTACTCTGTTAAACACGTCACATAATACTGGTGAGCGTGCGCGTCTGCTGGCTGTGGCTGAATAGGAGTCAGGCTTGTGGCTTCAGGCGCTCCCGTCATCCACCATAGGCACTATGATGAATGACTCATCGTTTCAGCTCACTACGTGTCTCCGCTTGGGCGCACCTTGTGTTGCTCCGTATCGGTGTCACTGCGGTGAAGCCATCGACCGCCTCGGGCACCATGGCCTATCCTGCTGCAGGAGCGCAGGTCGCAAAGCACGTCACGCCAGCATCAACGATATTATTCGTCGAGTCCTTGTCACCCCCGGCGTACCAGCGGTATTAGAACCAAGCGGCTTGGTACGAGACGATGGCAAGATCTCAGATGGCATGACTTTGTTGCCTTGGAAGGTGGGTAGGCCTCTGGTGTGGGACGCAACCTGTGTCGACACGCTTGCGCCATCTCATGTTTCAAGCACGGCTGGCTGTGCTGGCGCTGCTGCTGCGGCTGTTGAGACCCTTAAGCGGCGCAAATACTATAACCTTAATGGGTAACTACAGTTTTGAACCGTTTGGGGTCGAAATGCTCGGGTCATGGCCCGAGTGCACGTCCCCTTTTTAAGGAATGTTCTCGCAGACTGGTCGACACTTTACGGAACCAGAGGTCTGGCTCGTTCTTTGGCCAAAGAATTAGTATTGCCATTCAACGTGGTAATACTGCCAGTCTTCTGGGCACGTTTCCGGATGACAGCGATGCGGACGAGTACTTCGGAGCCTTGTGTCCTTTTGTTTTTCTTTGTATTTTTTTTTGTTTTTGTATATTTAGTTTGTTAGTCTTTTAATTTAGTACCTAGTATAAATAGTTAGTTGCGACATATATTGTATATTCTGTAAATAAACCCACATATTTTTTTATTAAAAAAAATTAAAAAAAAATTATATATATTAAATATAATAGTCATCTTGGACGTGCTATACGTTGGGGTTGGTATTAATCGGCAAAGCCATGGGGTTAAAGTCAACTGCAATGCCATTTCAACGAAGGTGGGTGCGGAACGGAGTTTTCCGATCGGCACCAGCCGAATGAAAGCCAAATATGTGTAAATCTTTCGTTTCGGCTTTGTTGTCCAACAAATCAGCCGAATTTAATGTGCCGACCAGAACCAGTGTTAAGCACGCCTTAGGTCCACGGGATTTAAAATAAACTAAGATCCCGAATAACATGGCATATATAGGTACTCAAATAGTACCTAAAATAATTATAACCACGGAAGGCGTTGCACTAGATATGAAGTAGTTAAGTATGAAGTAGTTAAGGTTTTCTACTAAACAAAGTGAAAAATAACTTTAATTTTGGAAGACGGTAGCGGAAAACCCAAAATACAAACCAAAGGCAACGACTTCCGTACTATTATTAAAGCTATCTCAATCACTTCTTAAGCAAAACTAATAAAAAATGTATGGGACCATCGCGTGAAGAATTATTTTTCTCATTATGAACAAAATTCGACGAAGTAGCCGTAGTAGGTACTATTTGTATGTAGGCTAATGCACTCGTTCTGAACTCCGTCCGTCCAAACTTAGATAATTTCCAATGCGGATGGAACTCGGATATCATAAATTGAATGCATGCGTAAAAGCTCTTAAGGATAAGTAGAGAGTCCTATTCTTAAAGACCCGGTCGTCGATTTTAGTTTTATAGTTATGCTGCATTCAAAGAATCATCATAAA
Organism: Dryobota labecula; assembly: GCA_947523025.1. Lineage (NCBI taxonomy): Eukaryota > Metazoa > Arthropoda > Insecta > Lepidoptera > Noctuidae > Dryobota > Dryobota labecula. The sequence goes on along the minus strand of OX383286.1, from coordinate 2,726,162 downwards.
TGGTCTTTTGGTCGGAGCATCCTCCGACCAAAAGAGGGTATTGTGTCTGGTGGACTACTGACTGACGATTGATGTAGGGATGTTGATGGGATACGCCAGTCGCGCGATAAACTCTGTTTGCGCGATGCAGGATTTTTGTGACTTCAGGTTTTTGATGCGTAGTGCGCATGTGGCGTTGTAGATGCCGCCACATCACTCCCCTCCAGAGACCGGAGGTCGATAGTGGGCTGAGTTAGTGCATATGATGATTGCCAGGGCCAGTTGTGGTTCCAGTGAGTCGGAACCAGGTGCCGCATAGTTCACGGTGAGTCGGAACTGTATTTGCGGAGATTTCCCAGTGAGTCGAGGTGGTGCTGCGTTATGTTCTAGTCGGATGTGGTACAGCGCCGGGTTGAGGCTGACTGCTGGTGTCGACCAGGAGAGGTTTCATCAGCTCTTCTTGTTGACCGGCCGAAAGTGCAGTGTGCCGTGCCAAGGTTGCTGATGAGGCTGAGGGTGATGACCAGGGATGCGCGTCCACTGCATGCTGGTAGTCAGGATACCCTTTGAAGCCGTGGATGCTAGCTGGCTATGTGACTCGTCGCTCGAAAGTTTGAAGTGATGATGATGACGTCACGCGCTGAACTAGCTGCTTGAAGGCTGCGCCAATGTTCGTGTTCGGGGTCACCAGTATAGAGGTATGAGGAACAGAGTGTAAAGTTCGCTCATCCTCTACAGAAAAGGGAGGATCCTCCGCCCAGTTGGGTTTTGTGTCTGGTGGGCAACGATTGATGTCGGGATGATCCGTATATATGCCAGTCGCGCGGTAAACTCTGCTTGCGCGATGCAGGATTTGAGTGACGTCAGGTCTTTAATGCGTAGTTCGCATGTGGCGTCGTAGATGACACCACAGGTTTCCTTCGTTCAAATTCTTATCAGTCAACAAGTATTTATAGACCACTCGAGTTTTTAAGGGTAATAACTGGTTTCGATTCCCGAGATGAGATATTTTAGGGAAATTCTTTGAATTGACATGGACCGCTGCACGAGAGCAGTGGTGGCCCAGTAGAAACGGCTGCGACTTACGAGTTGTAGTTCGGAAGTTCGAATCCAGTCAGGCATTTTATTTTGTGTAAACTGTTTCAGCCGACCAGAACCAATAACTGCAGTCAAAACGGTGAAGGAAATCATATTGCGGAAACCGGCATGTCCTAGAACTAAAAATTTTAACAAAAAATTCGAAGATATGTGACATCCAGCAACCCGCACTGGGCCCGCGTGGTGGTTAACAACCCACTCTGTCTCACAGAGAGATGGCCTGTGTCCCAGCAGTGCATTAGTGCATCAGTGTGTGCAGCAGTGCATTATAGGCTAATTATACTTATGCTGCACGCATTGGGCCCCTGCGCGGTGCTCGGAGTAAGCAAGGTTTGAACGGAGTACCAATACAAATATATAGGTATATAATGCCCTCCATCATATCCGGTGACAGCGACCAGACTAATTTTGTTTTCTTTCGTGAGCTCTCTGATAGACTGGCATTGTCAAACTTGGTCTTAAAAGCACGGTTACACCGTGTACAGAAGAGCTGATCAGCATCATTGTATGAAGGCTTTGGGCGACTTTTGCATATATGGCGCTTTATGTCTAGGTCTTCAAGACGATTTGTTTCAAAGTGTTCAGTTGCTTTATGGTTAACAAATACCAAAATAAATAATGCCGTTATATAGCAGAAATATTAAAAAAAGACATACCTGCTACACTTTTCACCAGTGTATCAACATAAGCTGCATCGGTAGCTATATCGTCGCTTACAAAGCTCACTAAAGAGCTAGATTCATTAGACGTAGACGACGACGATGACGATGATGACGATGACGACGACGTAGTTGAGTTGGATGAATCATCAGCGAAGGATAAAGCCGCCTGTAACAATTTAATTCACTGCTAATGAGATAGTAATATTATGTATCGTGCGTGCAGTCAGCCGCACGTCCGTGCAAAAGTCAAAGTCAAATAATTTATTTCAAACTAGCTGACCCGACAGACTTCGTTCTGTCAAAAGCTATTTGACTGTGGCAGTTTGTCTACGCGCAAAGGAAATATAGTATAAACTCCACTACTCTACCCTACCCTACCCTACCCTACCTATGTACAGTCAGTATACACAATTAGCTGACCCCCCTTGCATAAATGGTTGAGATTTTTTTACTAACAAATCGTACGATTTTAATTTATGTTCTAGTTTCGGGTAGATTTCGTATAGGTATTTAAATTAAATTATGAATTTTAAAATTCTATCGATCCGTATTAAAAAAAATCTCAACTATTTATGCAAGGGGGGGTCAGCTAATTGTGTATACTGACTGTACCTACCTATCTACCCTACCCTACCTACATACCAACCTACCCTACCCTACCCTACCCTATTCTACCGTACCCTACCCTACCCACCTACCTACCCTACCCTACCAACCCTACCTACCCTACCTACCCTACCCTACCCTACCTAACTAAACCCTTCAATTTTTTTTTTTTTTGATAAAATCTATTCTCAGACTTACCAAATGATGACTGACACGTTATGTCAAACGCCATAAAGTTACATTAGAAGATAGAGTTACCTACATAATATTACATTATAAATGTTAATATGGTCGTTTTCATTTTTTTTTTTTAACTTTCTTAATTTTTCTTACATAAGAACCTTCTCCTGACAATAACAAACACAACAAAAAAATAATTAGCGAAATCGGTCCAGCCGTTCACGCGTGATGCCGTGACCAAGGGAAATAGGGATTCATTTTTATATATATAGATAGGCACGAAGATGCACTTTTGAACGTCAAAAATTACATGAATAGTTAATTGATTCTAGTTGCGCCTTCCAAAATGTAGTTATCTAAGGAGAAGAATGAGCAAGAAACTCCATACTTAGTCTTTTAAAATGTTAACAATAGTTTGTGTACATTATTGAATAATTATAGGTGAAGACGATGTACCTAGAATAAAAAAATAAAAATTACTTACCACAATTGGTAAAAAGAATGAAAAGTGAAGTAATGACAGAAAAATTAATAAATGCGATAGGTACATGGTTCTCACATATTTACAAACATTGTATATGATTTTCCAAAAAAAAACATATTTAGGATCAGGAGTGCCGAGCGGTATCTCGTCAGGGTTTGAAGTTCCCATTTTATAGGGATAAACAAGACTGTATAAGCAATTACAGGTTTTTTATTACGGTAGGTACTAATTACACAATATAAAATAAAATAGCAACTAGTATCAAGATAAAGCAGGTGAATAGACGGCAACAACATGGTAAATCGAACAGACGTTTAAGGTCACAGTTCGTATAGTGGCCAAGCCACCCAATGACAAAGTGTATCAGCAAGCCAATACAGCTATGTGAATATACAGCAGCGCTATACCAGGTAAACCAACAGTTTTTTCGGGAACAGGGGCTCTTTACTGAATCGAATCCAAAGATCGACTGGCTAGCACACCGAGTGCACGTTCTTTTTTAAGGCGATATCCCCACCTTGCAATCCCTCCACGACAACTCTGTCCGATGACGTACGGAAGTACGTCACGTGTTTACTTGATACAAAACACTAAAATGTACTAAATCTAATACAATTTACATTACAAAGTAATCAAATAATACAAGAATAATTGTTGTAAATAAACAATAGTGAATTCACAAAGTAAATCATTTTAAAATTAAAGTAAAGTGTCATCAGTTGTTTGGAACAAACCCATCGGTTACAATAATAGAAATAAGTAACAAAATATCAATTACAGCGTACACCAAGTACTTAATAAATTATGTTCCGATTTATTAGACAATAATTGATAGTAAAAATCAATTAAATTAATAATAAATCAAATGAATAGCAAACTCTGTTGACTACCCACAATTGTAATTGACAACCATCTCCGACAAGTCGACAAGTCCGATAAGTCAGTGTGTGAGTTAAATTTATATTAATCACAGAAAATAAAATTAATATCATAAAAAATTATAAATTATACAGTTAAATTAGCAACCAGTTTGATTTTGTCTAGACTCTAAATTGTCCTATGGAACAGGACCAGCATGTTTCCAAGCATTCTTATCTTGGATATAATCCTCTGTGCGTAGTAACAACTTAACATTGACAGCACCTGTATGTGGTAGCAGTAAGCGCGGTTTTCGCAGTACAACTCTGTAACAAGTGTAGGGCCCAAGTCTGCTATTTTTATAAATTTGTCACTCCAACACGATGCCATTGTCATTTTGCTAAAAGTTCGTAATCTGCTAAATTCATAATGGTCGATCATTGGTCTGTCAATGGTCTCGTAATAGAATTGTATTACAATGGCATTTTGTACATTTATTCATGCCAGATTTCATTTATATATATTTTTACATGTTATTTATTAGTGTTATAAGCAATTTGAAGTAGTAGGAAGTTGGAAGTTGAGTAGGAAGTTTCATTTGTCATTAAAGTACGAGATTACCAATTCTCTCAATGGAGTGTCAGTGGCTGACCATTGAAAAGTCATAATGACGCCATTATATTAGTAGATTCCAAACTTAAAATCAACAATTATGAAATCAATGATAGACCATTCTGACACTATTGTAATAGCAGACTTGAGGCCCTGTTGACTTGTCTGTTTCGTGCGATTGTGTTTTGAGGATGGTTTTCATAGAGTATTATAAGTTTATGACATTTTTCTGCTAAAAATACTTAAACATGTAGGATACCTATATGTAGATTTTGCAGTTGAACTATTTTTAAGAAAAGTAAAGGTTTTCACTTAAGCTGACGATAACCGAGTTTTAATGATTTTATACTGAAAATAACGTCTAAACGAGTAATGCTCATGACTTGGAAAATACGAGTATGTATGTTAAATAAGAGCATTTTCTTAATAATATAATATGTGAATATTGTAGATTATGTTTATATTACACAGTGAAATTAATTTGTAAAGTTATGTCTAACGCGGATAAAAAACTGAGAATGACGCAAAATCTATCAAGCGTATTTTTCTAAAACTTACACCTTTTTAAAGATAATTTAATCATAAATCTTTTAGTGTACGTGTTTTATTAAAATACCTTTTGTTTTATGTATAATAAATTTATAATACGTCTTATTTGGGACAGAGCTCCTATGATATACTATGACTATGATTACTACGCGTTGCGTGAGCTCACTACAAAAAAATACGCAAGCTAACCACTCAAGGTCACTGGCATATATCAGCGTCTTAAATAATAGTTTTTTAAACAATCATACAGCAAAAATAAAGCATTCGAAAATCATATTTAACAGTTGTTTTTTTTTTTTTTTTGCAAAAAACAATTTTTGTGATTCACTACAATGTATAACAAAATTGGTTTCACATTAAAAATAAGTACATATGCGGATCTACGCGGTCATTACAATTTAATATACCTATCGCAACATAATTAAATGGCTCGCTACAAGTATGGAACACCTGTGTACTTACCTATATTATACTAAGTGGTTCATTACCTTATTTGAACACCTCCAAATTATTGAACGGTAGGTACTATTTGAAAGTTAAATCATTTATTTCCAATAAGCACATAAAAGGCACTTTTGGACGTCAAAAATTACAAAAAAAATATTTTGATTCTAGTTACCCTTTCCAAAAAGCAGTTACGTATGGAGAAGAATGGGCAAGAAACACCATACAAAAAAATATCTATCTATATCTATCTTCTTTTAAAATGTTCACAATATTGTGTATACCTTAATAAAACGCGCGCAATCGTTGCCTGTGTTCAAAAGACTCGTGAAGGAACATTACTTGTCGTTGTGATTACGTTCTCGTTGATAGCTGTGATAATCTATACTTACACTTCATTTATTTTCTTTACTTATATAGTTAGTAAGTATGTATCTATGTATCTATTATATAGCATGTATCTGTGTATCTATTATAGGATATTGTGCTGTTATACTTTTTATTTGCACCAATGACAACCCCATTTTATGTCCACAAATTCACTATCCATGCCAAGGTTGCCTGGAAGAGATCGCAGTATGCGATAAGGCCGCCCATTGTATATTTTATAGTGTTTATGTTTCCTTTTCTTTTGTAATGTGTGATCTGATGTACAATAAAGCATATATAAATAAATAAATAATAATTATAATTATGTGAAGATGTACCTAAAACTGTATACTAAACCATAATAGGTAAAAAGAATAAAGAGTGTAGTAATGACAGACAAATAAATTATGCGATAGATACATGGTGCTCATATATTTAGAAACATTGTAAAAGTAGATGATTTTCCTAAAATTTTATCATTATAATAAGTCAGTTTATGAGGTATATTAATCACAGAAAATAAAATTAATATCATAAAAGTTATAAATTATATAATTCCTTTCTGTTTGATTTTGACTAGACTCAAACTATAGTCCTATTGAGCAGGACCAGCATGTTTCCAAGCATTCTTATCTTGGATATAATCCTCTAATTTGTTTACAAAGTGTGCTTTTAATATGAGTTTCTTCTTTAATGTATATTGTATGTATGTTCTTTCATAAGTATTTTATTTTAACACAGTACCCCATAAAAGGTGTATGTAGTTTAGATAATCTGAAGAATGGTTGAACTATTTTGTCTTTATGTCTATCACTGATTTTATTAAAAAGATGTAGATTTTTTCTTACATCCATAATATTTTCAGATATAAATTTGCAAGGTACCATCATAATATTAATCTTTTTAAATAGAACTTGTCAAACTCTACGTTAGCATTACTTAACTTTGACTTTGCTGAGCGTTTCATACGAATATAAACTGTGTTATTACGTGGTTAATGGTCATATTCGTATGCAAGTTGCAACGCTTACTTAACTAAGTAATGTCAAAGTGTGATCTGGAAATCTTGCCCTTAGCAGCTCCATGCTAAACGGAAGTAATCAACGAGCCGGGCATTTTTAAATTGATAAAAATGAAAATGTACTTACGATTGCGACGACCAATAACACAACTATTTTCATTTTGGAAGTGAATTATTTGTTACAATGTTTGTCGAAGCACGTCTTTGTGACCCAATGATGAGCAACTTGTAACTTCGGTCACAGAACGCAGCCTTTTATATGATTGAATATTAGTTTAGCTTTTAGATTACACCTGCGCAAACACGGGACCGAAATGTAAATTGAAACGTAATTAATTTATACTCGACGTACCCTAATACCTACTTCCTGTAGACTCAGGATGGTTCTAGAATGTTTGCGATGCATATTAATATGCACTAATTGATACATTTATGGAATTGTAGACCTACAATTTGTCAAAAGACCATCTCAGACACTAATCTGCATATGCCTTCAATACCCTGCCCTGAAGTTGCATCAGGGAGGACCTATCTCTGTCGAGTGGTCGAGGCCTATTTGGCGGACAGGGTTGTCATATACCCCGGTCACCAGGGAGAGTGGAACCGGCGAGAGATGTCGTGCGGTGTCTCACAGGGATTGATCCTGGGGCCGCATCTGTGAGACATCGAGTAGGACTGGGTGCTGCAAGCCGACATACCTAGGGGTGACAGCGTGGTTTGCTACGCTGATGATACGCTGGTCCTGGCTCAGGTTAGGTCGCACCAGGCGGCGGCCGATCTAGCGACACGTGGGGTTGCAAAAATCGTCGAGAGTATCCGGAATGGAATGGACAACTTTAGAGAGTGCATCGTTAACTTGTTCAAAGTTGACTAACTGACGTTTGATTTTAAAAATGAGGGAAGTGTCATCTGCGAATAATACAATCTTGTGATTATCCCTTATGTGATAAGGTAAGTCATTTATGTAAATTTGAAACAAGAAAGGACCTACAATTCTGACGACACGGTTGGCGTAGTGGTTATGCGATTGACTGCTGCGCTGCGTGTTGCGGGATCGATTCTCGCACAGAACAAATATTTGTATGATCTACAAGTAGTTGTTCCGGGTCTGGCTGTTTGTGTATGTGAATTTAAATGTTTGTAAACGCACCCACGATACAAGAGAAATTCCTAGTGTGGGGCAACGTTTGAAAAAAAAGCAACCTTATTACAGTAATCAAATCGCAACCCGTGTAATACTTATTATTTAGTAGTTACGGTGGCTATCTGTGGTCTTCATCGTCAGTTCCACTTCATCAAATGGTGCTTTCCAAGAGCAAATGCACGAGTTACTATAAAAAATACCCAAATCTCTATAGTTGTGCCTATAATATTTGAAGAGTTCCTTCGATTTCTTCACAATCCCATCATTAGATCCTGACCTGATGACAATGAGGGTCTCAAACTCAAACTCAAATTGCATAGGATACTTTTTATCCCGATATTCCCATGGAATCGAGACATAAGCGGGTGAACTGTGTGTACTTTCAAAAGGAGCACGGCCTCCGCTAAGGAGTATAGTGTTCTGTGAGCACGGCATGACGTGGATTCGAACCAAAGCATCGCCCAACGTCAATTTATTTTTATTTTTTATAGGTAAATGGCATTTCGCAGGTCAGCCTAGGAGGTTGTCGGTTGCTTAACCGGATATCTCTGTGGACGTCTCAATAAATTAAGGCCTCCATTCAGGACTTAAAACTTAGCACTAAGCGACTAGCGACGCTTCAATTTTATTTTCACTCCTCTTGCTCAAAAAGACCGGCATTATGGCGTACCAGAGCGAAGAAAAAATAGCATTTCTTCCTCTTGGGGGAAAAGTTTTTTTATTTTATTTTTTGTCTGTCAAATGACAATAAGCCTACAAAAACGAAAAAGTTTTTAGTCATAAGTAGAATAATCACGAATAAAACTCGACTTATTTAATTATTGTTTCATTAAAAAAAAACACCATATTATTCAAAATGGAACTTAAATCGACGATCTCTTTTTTTTTTCTCTTTTCTTTTTTACCCCACGACCATCGACATCAAGAGAAGAGTCAACTCAGCTGATTCTCTATCCAGAACATTCAAACGAGGGACCCTCAAACCTGGAACTACGTGTATCTCCCACGTTTACCCCACAGACAAACCAACATTCATCTTCACCTGGGCTGACTATGAAAAGTAGAGTGTAGCAGCACACGGCGCTAAAAACCCATTAAAACTCGGTTTCTATTTACTCTCTTACTAAAGCTCGGGAGTAAAACATCATCATCATCATTCATCATCATCATTTTAGCTCCTTGTATAACAACCTACTATTATTTGTATAGATAGATTATAAATTGAACATTAATGATGTTACTTACATTTTGTAACAATATAATTTAAAAGAGGAGTTTCTTGTCCGTTCTTCTCCAGTTACTACATTTTGGAATGGGCGACTAGCTTCATCTTTCTGACTGACCGAATCATTGATAATTTATTCAAAAGTGCCTGTAACTAGTTTCATTGAAATAAATACTTTGAGTTTGAGTTTATTGGTTTTGAAAAATTGTTCTGCTCAACAACGTAAGTAACGCAATGAATGTTGTTGAACTGTCCAAATGAAAGGCATTGAAATTTTAATTGTGTATTATGCAATTATCCCGCTGTACCTACGTTAAGAGGAGAAGAGCTTGTTAGATAATTCATTTTGATACTATCACTATCACTACATATTATAAAACAAAGTCCTCCGCCGCGTCTGTCTGTTTGTCTGTCTGTCTGTCTGTCTGTTCGCGATAAACTCAAAAACTACTGCACCGATTCTCATGCTGTTTTCACCAATGGATAGCTTGGTTCTTGAGGAAGGTTTTAGTATATAATTTGTTAAGTCTTTGTATGCATTTTTGTATGAATTAACGATATTTGTTGGAGGTGTCGGAAAAAAATAAGCCGTCTGGGAGCTTTCAACTAAAACGCTGTCTAAACCCTTTGAGATATAACAAAATAATGTATGGTGGAATTGTGTATCTTATAAAGGTCTTCAAAAAAGTCCGCGATAGCATATGTCTATCTCTTAAGGATAACATACTATATCCATTTTATTATCCTTTTGTAGGTATTTGTTTGCCGAATTTTACTCTTGGAAATATGATTACGATAACAATACGCTATAATATCAGTAGCTATTAGCCAAATTTTGTTCGTAGATAAATAAGCTAGCTACTTATGTGTATCTCAAACAGTACACAAGAATATTTATCATAAAAACATTACTAAACACGGCGGCCTTATGATCAAAATTTGTCTATTCCAAAACTTTCGTTACTTTTTCACTGACATACTTATCACTTTTCGATAAACTATCACTCAATACGAAATCTACACTTATTTCTCAGTAATTCTGTATAAGATTCTTCTAAGATTAAACCGTTTACTCATTGAATCCATTACTTTACGCACGTATAACCTTGATGAATGTTTACATTAAGCACCGCGCCACACCGCCACACGACTAGGTACAGAGTACAGACGTATTTTGTTTTCTTTTTTTTTTTTCGTTTGTTTAGTGGTGTTCCCGCTAAAATGTCAACCGGTCAAGTATTAGTCGATTAATCGAATTCTACAGCCAGATCGTGTTGCAAGTACAAAATAAATGTCAAATATTTCGTCCAATTGCGAACGTGACCCTGAGAAAAGTTATGCACCAATGGTGTTCATTAGATTTTTAGAGCGTTTTATCAGCACAAACAGTGTATGATGCGACATTTCGGAGGATTTCGTTTTGTTTTCACATTGTTGGTACTTACGTGAATTATTTTAAAATTATTATTTGTGTCGCACTTTTATTTTGTGCTGTAATTTGCTTTGAGAATTTGAGTGAAATTTCTTATTTTGATTTTGTGTTTGTTATCTCTATGTAAAGATAACTCATTCACGTTCAGAACATAAGTACCTACTTTTATTATATTAAATCATTTGTTGCGGTTTCTATTCACATAGTGAATCACATTAAAATTAATATTAAGTTAGAATTTTGAGATATAGCCTGGAATATGGCGAAGGACATAGGGTACTTTTTATGCGATAATCGACATCCACGCGGGCGAAGCCGCGGGCAAAAGCTAGTTACCTTATAATGTTTTAAAAGCGGTTTCACTTAATAAGATTTGTTTTTGTTTGTTTTTCCTGTATATAGAAGTTATGTATGATGATCTGTGATTGTTTCAAAATGGCGGTTATTGTTTGACGTTTTTACTGTCTCCTCTAGGAGCAAGCTCATAGTTTACAAATAATTATTTCAATTTATGAAGTTATACATGCTATTTATTTAGGTACAGACAAGAGCAACTTGCATATTCATTATATTTTCCGTATTTACTATTTAAATGAAATTTTATTATTATTTAATTTGTAGGTACCTACATAGTGGCACTTAATTAATATCTGCATGCAATGACGTTCAAAAAGTTAGTAAGTACCTATGTTTACTTTAATATCTCATTTTATTTGCCTTCTGAGAAGAAAAATATAATTACGACACCTAGTTACAGTTGTGTGTATAACAAATATGTTCAGTAACAAAGTATACAGTACGTGTCTGTACCAACTGGAAGATAAATAGCTAAAATATACTTACTTCAGGTACCTACTTTTGTAATTTTAAGTGTTAATCCAAGGTTATGGCATGGTTTGTCTGCATTTATTGGAATTGACCACAATTCCAAAGCCAATAATTAGTTAGAGCACGAGATTACAAAATGGGGCTTCTAGCTAAATAAAAATAGCCGTACGGTTCGCTCGAAGGTACGCTACGCTCGCCGAGGTTGGGCCGTGGATGGGTGACCATCCACGGCCCAACATATCGAAACCCCTCCGTCCGCGTCCCTCGGAAAGCACGTTAAACCGCAGGTCCCGGCTGTCATTCGTAGATCCTTGGCAGTCGTTACGGGTCGGCAGAAGCCCGGAAGTCTGACAACCTTTCTTACCAAGGGGTGTCGTGTTACCCAGTTACTGCCCAACTAACACTTAGGCGCTAAGACAAGAGTTATAGTAAATCTATTAGAGCGCTAACCAGATCCTAAAGTTATAAATAGGTGTTACGCATTCAGAGTTAGAGCACGCTATAACTCTACTATACCCCCGAAATGGGCACACTTTTTTATCACCTTAGGTTGCTTACTGGCGGTAAAGCAGAGTTAAAGAATAGATTAAGAGGTATAAAAAAGCAATAAGAGAGCTATAATAGGAATGAATAGCTGAAACTATAAGGGATAAAAACGTGGTAAACAGGCGAAAATTAACTCCTTTAGTGGTACAATAGAGTAAAATATCGCTTATTAATTTCTTGGGTGCTAAGAAGGCTGCAAATAGGTGAATACTAACTCCTTAAGCGATACAGTAGAACTACAATGGCGCTCACTACATTTTTAAGTTATAAGAGGGTGGCAAATAGGTGATTATTAATGCTTTGAGCTCTAGTATAGATCCACAAAGGCTATAAAAACGGCCTCAGGTGCTAACATTTTTAACATCTAAGGATTTTTTTTTTATTTTATCAATATAATTTACTTCTCGTTTTTTTTTTGTGAACAGTGCGTATATTAATATTTGACGGATCCAAAATGCCGCCATTCGTTTCTGAAAGTGAAATTAAAAGTAATCTTTTAGTTTCAACTTAGCGGACACAGAACTTAACTTTTTACTGCGAAGGTAAGTACACTGTGAATAAGTATATGTATTATTAACGAATTATTCAAGCGCTCGATGTCTGTTGTCTATTTACTGAAAAGAAATATTTTATTAGATATGGAGTACGAGCATAAAACTTTTGTAATAATCTAATAAAACGTTACCTATTCTAGTTTAAGGTATCGTGGTAGTAGTATTAGAACACAATGATGCGAAATACTTCAGTTACCGCCGTGTTTTCTTATGTTTTTTTAAAATTAGTGTTAGCGCGGAGAGCAAATGAAAGAGTGGACTGTATTTTAGGCAATGGTTTAATGCCGTGATGATAACAAAATTATAACTATCCCGGACAAACAGTAATTGTTAGTTTTAGAAGTATCGTCCGTCGCGGTAGGCACCGTGGAAGCGAGAGGGTCATCGGGCCGAGACGTGTCGCCGCCGCGCCGCGCCTCAGCTTGCCGATGACGCGATGATCACGTTGGCTGCGCGTGTAGACCGCGCGCAAGGTGTGGTGTTGGGTTCGATTCCCAACACTTAGTCAAATCAATTCGTAACCTAAACATGGTGACCAAATGAATTTAGAGATCCGTAGTAACTGCCTAAACCCACAACCAAATCGAGTATATACTTACATAGTTTTTCTTTACAATTTAAGAGTACAAATGTTTTTTTTTTTTAAGTTTAGGTACTTATAGTTACAAGTCACCAGTATAGTAAAGGAGATATTTTGTGATAAGTACCGATAGTAATAGCAATAATATTCATAATTTGGGCCTTTTATCTGTTATCTATGTAAGTAGGTAAATAACTTAGTGTACAGAGGAAAAAAAAATTCTTATGAAAAATCAATTTTTCATATTTCTTATTGATTCTCAGATTAAATAACTACGATAGAGCGCACAAAACACGAAAGTGATGACCAAAAAAGAGGATAGAAAATTCAAAAACCCATACAAAACATTGATACCTATTAATTATTATTTTTTTTAATATGCAGACCATGAGAACTCACTCCTCCGTATGTGGTGAACCTCACAACCAACCCGTCTTCACTGTATCTGATAACTCAACGTCATCAGTAATTACTGTAACTAATAAAGTCAATGAGTCGTCACTAATGATTTTGACGTCTTCAGGTGATGAAATCCTAGGTTCCTGCTGTTTGATGAATGTAGTCCAAAATAATGTTGCTATCATATAAAATAATTTTAAAATGCTACAAAAATTATAAATAATAAAATAAGTCTCAATGACGAATTCTTCTAAATAATCTTTTATTTAAGTTGTTTGGTTTCCAGTTCCGAAATAGACATCAATGACAAATGGATCCGCATCAACTTGATGAATACTAGCTAAAATTGCCCAACATTATTTTTTCACACACATTTTCCGGAAAATCATGTACGGAACCCAATTCCACTTTCACGCAGAAAACTCCCGCTTGACTACTATCAATAAAATTTTTTAATCACATTTTCTTGTATTTATTTTGGATCCTCAACAGAAACAGAGTAGTTTGAAAAATTATGATATTCTCTCGACAATTTTTGTCTATTTCCACCAGTCCTACTTTGACGTTTCTAAGCATTTTTGGCTGTTTTTAATTTTTTTAGTTGCGTCGCTATTGATATCAACGTCAGGTGAACAAATAAGGGGTACAAAAGTGGTATTTTACTCTTTTACTTTACCTAAAGGTATACAGAAGCCACAATAGGCACTGGAAGTTCTATGATAGCGAAAAATGTTCCTACTGTTTGACTCTAAGTAACATAAGGGAGTTTTGTACGTCTTTAGGCATTTGGTGGCACAAAAGAGTTTATGAGTACCATTGTAGAACTGGTAGTGGTAATTATTGCTTTTGTGCAAGTTTAGGTTCTTGGCGTTTATTATCGCTTGCAATCGCTTGCATAGCACTTTGAGGGGTTGTAGTCAATGCTTACTTCTTATTTAGATCTTATAGTTGCATGATTTACTTAAACCCATAACACAAGATGCTTAGCTCGTATTTTAGTGTTAAAAGTTGCTGCTGTATGTCTATAACCTTTAAACTCATCCTGTTATCGCCATTGTAACTCTATGGTATAGCTCTAAGTGAAATATTTTGCTTGTCGACGCTCTTTTGACGCCAAAAGTTGTAAGTGCTGCTGCTGTAGCGTCTTTATATCTCGTTAAGTTCTAAAACAAGCTCTAATTGACGCCTAAATGTTTATTGGGTGGGTTGTGGAGGCCAGATAGGCAGTCGTTTCATGTAAAATACTGGTATTCAGCTGCGTCCGGTTATATGTAGACTAAAAGCCGAACCCAATATAGTTGGGAAAAGGCTACGCTACCAAATATTAGAAAAGGACAAAATATTCTGACAATATTTTACAGAGACATTTTATTGAGAAGAAAACAAGTCACAATTTAAAATCATGTTTATTTACAACTTAAAAATAATAATCTTACAAATAATCTAATGAATATACCTGAATGACAAACGTTACAAAAAATATTATGCGATATGAAGACATCAATTGATTTAGGCATTGCCGACCTCTTCTTTTAAGGGGGAAGCGTCAGGGTAGCCCGTGAAATTCAAATTTTCTAACGTTTTTTTACAATTTGCAGGTCAGTACCATGTTGTACAAATTGATCTAAATATGATTCGCGACAGTAACAAATATGTATATTTACATCCTAAAAGTCATGATTTCATGAAATACCTAGTCAGTCAATCAGATTATACGAACTTAAGGAGTTGTATTACTGATTGTAATGATTATAATTCTGTAAAAACATATTTGTTACTGTCGCGAATCATATTTTGATCAACATACAACTTGATAGTATCAGGTTGTATTATGATCAAAATATGATTTTGCAATTTTTGCAATTGCAGGGCAGTACGAGTATCAGGCTGATGCTGACCAGCAATCGCAATTTTTTTAATAAAATTTGAATTTCGTGGGCTACCCTGACGCTTCCCCCTTAAATACCACTTTTGATAAAACTCTCAGTTAGCAAAACTCCAGTAAGAATCATATGGATCATATGTCATATGGAAAGCAGTGTCCTAGTGGTAACGGGCGCGACTTTGAAGGTCGTAGATTCGAACCCAAGCAGGCACTTTGTGTAAATTATTTAATCACCACTGCTCTCAAAATGGTGGCGGATAACGTCGTGAATTATTTTTTATATTATGTTATTTATGAATAATATTCTTTGAATTCTTGGACAAATTCGAAGACGAGACATAAGACATCCACCAACCCGCACTGGGCCCGCGTGGCTGGTGTCCCAGCAGTGGGAATATTTTATGCTGATTATGCTTTCTGTCGTATGGCTTTTGACCTTGACGTTTTGAAACCTGTAAGTGACATTGATCCCTGAGGGTGGTGAAGCAATTAGGAGGGCGACTACACTATAAGTAAACACAACGGTACCATGCAATACATTTCCAGTATAAGAATGACCCTTTACTTATTAACATTGCTTAAAGTTAAGAGACGTTTAAACGTCAGAAAATGTATGGTTAAGCAAATGTCCATTTCAATCGCAATCAGACCAGCAGACCATACTTCGTAACTTTAAGCAACGTTTTTAAATAATTTCGCGCGATGAGAGGTCAGCTTGTTCTTACCTATAGCTTGAAATGTCGTGTTGCGTACACACGGCTACATATCAAGCTATAAATTTCCAATATAAGCTGATCTCGCTTTGTCTCGGGTTTCAGTATAATGAGAGGTCAGCTTAAACTGGAAATTATAGCTTGATATGTAGCCCCGGTGTGTACGTAGATCTTATACCACAGGAAAACTGTTTCTATTCTACATACACTACATACAAGTCGTAAAAAACTTTTCTGTCCGTGGGTTTGTTTGTTAGTGCGCTTATAACTCGATAACTACTCATCCGCTTCTTTTTTTATTTAATTTATGTACATAGGTACTATCACGGTCACGGACATCTAACTACTTTGAAAACAAAATCCCGTGCACACGATTACCACATCTGTTTACCGCCCCTTTTTGCGATAACCAATAAAAAAAAACTTGTTTAAATAAGTTTCTCGGGCTCTGTTACAATGATCACAGATGACTGACCACCTCGGCTGGTTTTTCTAAGGATTTTTTTTTTTTCATTTACAAAAACAAGGGACTCAGCAAAAATCTGATGCTGCGATGCTATTGGTTGATCAGCTTAGGTAAAAGTTACTCTAGCGGCCGAGCACTGCAAGGAGGAATAGTCCTTACGGTAGTTAGATGTACGTGACCATGATCTACGTCATTGGGCGCATTTAGTTAGCCCTGGTACGCACGGGCGGTTTTTTTCGCGCGCTTGATATTCAACGCTCTGCTTAGCGCAGTGTTGAAAATCCAACAGTGTTTTCTTGATGCGCTGGGATGTGCTCTGACGCATTCTGAATCTACGGCTCAATACCGAGAGTCAAATATCCAGAGCGCGGAAAAAACACGCCGCGTAATTAAATTGCCCGGTCTCCTACCCAGGCGTTATATTATAAATTATGGCTAGAGATCGGATAATCGGATGCATATTTTCCTAAAGTTAATTATTAGCTATGAAAGTATGGAAGCAGCTTCTTAAATTTTTGTTTTTTGTAAGATAATATCCCGTGATGCCAGGAATACCGGCAATACATAACTAGTCGGGTGTACCTATAGTATGGAAGCGAATTCTAAAATATTATTTATAAAAAAAAAACCCGGGATTCTTGGATTTCATAACTATTCAGATGAATATTTAAGTATTTAAAATAATTTTAACCCGCTATGCATATATGTGTATGTAGGGTGTAAGAGTTGGTGGGGTTGTGTGTTAGTTCCGCGGGATTTATTCGATACAAAAGCGCTTTCCATAATAGCAAACATCTCAACTTTAGGTGAATAATTGAATATACATCCGAATATCCGATCTCTAGTTATGACATATCGATTTTAAGAAAGAGACTGTCATACAAGTATACATCTATGAATAATAGAAACGACTCTCTAAAAAGCTGTATACGTATACAGGGTGTAACAAGACCCTTCATGAAACGGTAGAGGACACGTGGTATATCTGTATTTTTTTTTTGTGTACATAATAAAGAGTATTGTATCTATTGTTGGAACTTTGACATTCAATATCTCCGTAACCAGAAGGTTCCCAGGTACGGTCCAGTAAAAAAAAGATCATACGAGTATTAACGGGAAGAACAAGTGACTCTCATCTTCGTTGAGGATATTCCCTAGTAGCATTTTTGTTGGCATTTAGTTGGGCCACTTACCTCTGTGCTACTAGGGTTTTTATACCCGTTGTACGTTCCTGCTTTTCTAAAAGAATATTTGCCCTAATTAGCAGCTTATTGTTCCATAATTTACCTAACACATCCTTTTTTGAGCACGATATTGACTCAGTTTAGTATTATATATGGCACGATATAGGTACAGTTTGTTGTGAAACACTGTCTGACCCAAAATTAAGGGCAGATATTGTTAACGCTTATACATACATATAGCATATTAATTATATGATTACTTTAAGTCACACACTGACTTATTAATTGTTAAAATATTAGGGAAATCATCTACTTTTACAATGTTTGTAAATATGTGAGCACCATGTATCTATTACATAATTATTTTAATAATAGCAATTTAACAATAGTAATTTTATTCTAGGTACATATTCTTCATTTATAAATTATATAATTAATGTATACAAAATATTGTTAACATTTTAAAAGGATATTACTAAGTGTATCTTGCCCATTCTTCTCCATACGTAATTACCTTTTGGAAGGAGCAACTAGAATCAATTCAATGTTTTTGTAAATTTTGACGTTCAAAAGTGCCTTTTACCTGTGCCTATTTGAAATAAATGATTTGACTTTGATTTTGACTTTATGAATGCATTGTAAGTAGAAAGATTTTATTTAACAGCAGACGCTAGCGCTATTAACGGACTAGCGTCCATACCACAGAGCACAGGGACGCCTCGATGGCCGCTGCTAGACGCGGCATTGTCAACACTTCCCGTACAAACCAAGCGTGTCACCGTTTACTCACACTACGACCGTAATGACGTATAGAAACGGACGGCTTTGAAGGTGGTCCGTGACAGTAGTGCCACAGAGTAAAGAAACGGAACAGAGACAAAGCTTCTAAAGAGCGTGCGAAAATGATACCTATTTGGGTGGGGTTACAGGAGGGCAAAACTAAATAAACATAACGTTATGCAGCTTACGTGTTTCAATTTATAAACATAATTATTCAATAACTAATACATAGATCGGTAGGTATTACCCACGTATTTCAAATCATAAAACCCAAGCATCTGGCATGAATTGTAAAAAAGTTCTCAAATAGTCGTTATTTTTGTTCTTGAGTGTACCATTTACGAAATAGTAAGGTACCTATTCTGTGCCACTTACTAAATAACCACTAAATCATTTACGATCAATACCAAAACTTTAATGCACCACTGGGTTGAGTTTTCTTTCGATGTTGAGGTATGAGCCTATCTATCTACTACAAATTAAAAATAATACATTATAATCAAGTTCAGTCTATTATCAATTCACACAGTACAAACACACTTGTTTAGAAACATTATTATTCTTTACTCATGTGCTATTATTAAATTCAAATATGAAACGTAAACAAACATGACACGGGACGCGCACGCGCAGCCCTGAGCGATTCAACCGATTTCTCTTCATACGTGACGAAGCCGCCAGTGGTACGCCCACACGCGCCTCATGCTTGTAGTAGTGTACTCTATCATAGTGCGGTTGTATGAAGCTTTGTCTCTGTTCTGTTTCTTTACTTATATGGTTGTGCGCTCATCGCACTTTCGACGCCACGAATTTTATTAGTACCTACTGCCGATGCGATTCCGTGCACTCTGGTATATACATTCTCAGAAAAAAAAAAAAAAAAAATGATTTGAGTGGATTTTTGTTTTTGTTTTTTGGACGCTATAGTGCCTATTGCCGGTTAAAGGGAACGCCCTTCGTTAATTAGCATACTTAATCGAGATTCTACAACTCAAACTACCTCGAAGTTATGACTACTCGTTGGAACCATTTTTTTTTTTTTTTTTAATGGTTTATCTCAGAATGTTGCATGTTCAGCCTAATTGAAAGTGTTTAAAGGTGTTGAACGCAGCCAGCACGAGTCGGACAGGGTTTTTTCACATAATGTACATAAAATTAATAATTAAATACATAGTAGACAATTAATATATGCAATAAGCAGTCTCATTGATTACTCCACTTGCACAAATAGGGGACTCGGCAAATATAATTCAGGTTATATTGTGAAATGTAGGTAAATGGCGAAAATTTTCAATGTCATTACTGCATTAATATATATTTAAGAAAAACTTATTTTTCTCATGATAATAATTCATAATATGTAATTTGAATACCTATGTTATAATCCGCCGGCACTTTACGTTTTGCATTAAATTCGAGGTACGAAAATCCATTAAGATACACGAATTTTTGTCTTGTGCTATGGTTTGAGTGTGACATGTTATCGCTGGCAGTGACAACATGGGCAACATAGACACGTGACCTATACGAGTATGATTCACGTGTCTATACATTTCGGCACTTGCAGTAGGTTATGCAAAGAAACCTGAAACAAATCCCCAAAACCACTCGTGTGCAGTGAGCTGGCGACTTATTTAACAACAGGTATAGTATCTGTACTTTCTCGAGCTTCTCCACAGAGTTAAATAAGAAAATCCATTCGCTGTTACATTACCATCACGAACTTTTAACTGCAGTTATGACTAATGTTTCAGATGACCTGCAATATTCTGATTTTTTAAGCCAAAAATGCCATAAATTCTATAGCTCTAGTCTAATTAAATTCAGGTCAGAACATGAGCTGGCAGAACTTTAGTCAGAGCCGAGAAATTGCCCCTAAATCCCCTACTGCTTGCATAATACCATAGAATACCTACAACCAAACTGCTTCATTCCCTCACACCACCATAGTCTTCTCCTGGTATCTGCCTCGAGAATGGAACCTCATCCTCCTATACCTTCGAAGAGGGCACTTGCCGACAGTTCTGTCGTAGGCACCGTACTCGCAGGAGGGGGGGGTGCAGTCTCCTCTTGCTACGCAGACTCTGTCCCGAAGCCCGAAGTGTTCTCTACCCTTGGCGAGGTACTGGCAGTCGCGGCGGCGGCTGGGGTCATGCCAGTCGCAGACACACGAACAAGGCTCGTTGTCTGTCATACTTGCCAGGAACAGAGCTGGGCATGTGCACCTGTAATTTGAGGATGATTTATTTTCACACATCACCGCGTAAATTCCAAACAAGATACCAAAAAGTGGGTTCCATCAATTATTTATTTGAAAAGCCTGCGTAAAAACCTGCGTAACTGCGAAGATGCAGTGGGTTCCTCATCCTTTTCCAAATGAGGTTCTTCGGTCGGCGTCCTCCAGTCGTTCTGGCTCTCCACCAGAGCTCTTCGCGAGGGTCTCTCCAGTTCCTCTTGACTGTCGCTGTAGCTTGCCTTCCCAGCTGTAGCGGGCATGGTCATCTGCAGAGTCCCCCGGGAGACGCACGCGCATCGGGTGTGGTTGAAGAACTGCATTCTCACCACGCTCATTGGTCCAAGCGCTTTGTGGAGCTGTAATTAAACAAATAATTTAATGATAATAAAAATTGTCTTAGTAGTTTAACCTAGTTATTTATTTATGAAACATGTGCATTTAATCTTTCGGTACTTATAATTTTTTGTGTATCCAGTATTAGACTGCGATAGATATACCTATTGAAGAAGACACTTACATAGAATGGTAAGACTACTGTCTTGCCTTCTATTGGGGCGCAGACCTCGCTTTCATTGACGCAGCAGCCGGAGTCCGGAGCGCAGCGATGCAACTGAACGCATGGCGGTAAGTATCTGAAAAAAGGAGAAGGATATTTTCAGACCAAAATAGTAATATCCTCCTGGCCAAATTTCGGTCACAGTCTAAACGGAAACTGGCCAAGAATGCAGGACTTGATTATAGTACTAAATAGTGTGTGCTAAATACAGGTGACTAATATTAGGTACTTTAATTATTGTGCATTAGGTGGGTAAGTTTATTTTTAGATTTTCTATTTTTTCTTTGTCACTTGGCATTCGTGATACAGGGTAATCTTAGTACGAATGCCAAAGCACTCCTTTGACACCTAAGTTACTGCTCATTGTATAAGACCAAATTTGTTTTTAAGGAGATTTACTGTACCCATTCTTCTAGTAATAAAGATTTATTATTATTATTTAGTTTTATTGATAGTCTGGCATTTTGAGTACTTTATGCGGCCTACCCAAATGTCCTTTCTTTGGTATTGTTCGTCGAGTCGTTGAACTCCTTAAATTCTCAATCCATTTATATATATTTTTACATATATTTTTTTTTAAACATCTATTGACGCGCCTTGGAGGTAAAATCGACGGTATGACTTCTCTTCCCTCCACGTTTCACATCTTCCGGGCGTCCCTTGACGGCCATTTTATTTTTTAATATTGTGATTTTGGTTCCTGTTTCTGGAGCCCTAACCACCGGTAGCTTGGACCTTGCTCCTTAGACCGGCAGACCACTGTTAATTTTTTTTTTAAATGTTTTTTATATGGCAAAATAATGAATAAACGACGTAATGTATTTATTTATTCAATCAAATCATTCGTATTGCATACATTTTATGAAATATGAATGATTATTTTGATTTAATAATAAATACCAAGCCAAGCCATCAAAAGGTTTTTAGTTGATGCCAACTGGACATTGGTGCCGATTCCTTTGTTTACAAACTAAACTAAATTTAAGTTCAGTGTATCTTTTTCTTTCTATTTCATTAAGAAAAGGACAGAAGATAAATTTTAGTTTAGTTCTGTCAAATAAATCAGCGCTTGACGTCAATTGACGAAACTTGCCGACTAAAAAGTCGGCGAGTTTTTAATCACGTCTAAACTTATAAGGAGTAGTGACAGGCGCTGATTAATTTGACAAGACTAAACTAAAATTTATCTTCTGTCCTTTTCTTAATGAAATAGAAAGAAAAAGATGCATTAAACTTAAATTTAGTTTAGTTTGTGAACAAGGGAATCGGAACCATTGATCAATCAATCAACCAATTGATCAAAGGTGTATGCTACTTTAATCGCTGTTATCAAGTTATTTAATATAGTTTTAAATGCAATGTGCAGTGCCGTAGCTTCAATAGGTATTATGTGTCCTGACTTGATAAAGGAAAAAATTGGAAAACTGACAAAATGTTAAGAGACTTGATTGTACCCACCTGGTGTCGGCGGCCGGGGCCAGCTGCCGCACGATGAGCCAGCGTGGCTGAGGGTCCACGCACTTCCCGTTCTTCAGCAGGTCGCTCATGCTGCTCATGGCTGCCCGGCGAAGAGCCGCACGCTCCACTGGCGTGATTGCTGGAATTGAGGTCGATTGATTGTTTATTGCCTACTAGCTGCTTTTTCTAAAATTAAAGTAGTCTATGTTACTCTTTATAACATTAGCTATCTACCAGTGAAACTTTCTTCAAAATCGGTCCAGCCGTTTCTGAGATTAACCGGAACAAACAGATACACAGACAAAAATACCGTATATACTTTCATAATATGAATTTTGTAAAAAAGCTGTTATTTTAACATTACAAACAGACACTTACAAGTTTATGTATTTGTATTTTATACAGGTTGGATTTTTGAGACGGGGCAGTAACGGCGGGTACCCTAACCGTTGTAGCTCAGGAAAACTGTCTTACGAGACTGTTCTTATTTTTTTTTGGGAAATTTTGATCCCCATGCACAGGTGTTGAAAAAAAAAAGGTACAGTCAGCAAGAAAATGGGCCATATTACAAAAAACTTTTTTTGATGTTTATCGATATTGTTTCTTATAAGGATTAAAAAACTCTGAGATTTGAGTACTAGGGAACTCAGAAATCGCAAAAAACTTCTCCCAGTCTGGCAAAAAAAAAAGTAAGTTGAGATTTCATTTCTTACGAAATTTATAGGAGATTTTTTTTGCGAATTTCGACTTTTTACTACTCAAATCAAAATTTGTTCCGATAGATTTTTTATAACCTTATAAGGATCGATTAGAGTAAAAAAAAAAGCTTTTGTGCAAATAGCCCATTTTCGTGCTGCCTGTACAATTTTTTTTTTTTTTTCAAAAGCCATGAATAGGCATCAAAATTTCTCAAAAAAATAAGGATAGTCTCCTAAGACCGTTTTTCTGTAACTACAACGGTTACGGTTATTGTTACCCACCCTTATTGCCCCATCTCAAAAATCCAACCTGTATGTTTATAGATATTTTACTGTAGGTACCTACTGTGTGTTCCCTCGTACACTTGCGTCGGGGGATTGCAGGTGCAAATCTGACTTCCACTGCCCCAGGCTAGGGACGGCAAACGCTAGGCGGGCCCCATACCATAGGGGGAGTGAGGTACTGAACTTCCCCGTTACGTCTTAGAGAGGCGCGCATGGAATACTACGCGCCGCCTTCTCGGGTTCGTTAGATTGGGGGGTGACCTTCTTTCTTATATATCTTTGGGGGTGACGGACGGGGACTTCCCCTGGACCCATTTAATGGTGCTGGAAGAGGGCAATGCCCGCCCTCCGCCGACGATGTGGCTGCTGAGGGACGGAACAGCACTCTTGATCTCCCTTCCCGTTTCTGACGCTTCCTTCTACGAGATAACTGTTTCACAGAAGGATACCGCTGCGTCCCAAGACTCTGCACTACCGACTATGAAACAAACTATGGTCGTTCCCACTTGCAAAACAAGGCCACGGCGAGGTTCGTCGCAGTTCTAGCCTAACCGAACCCGTATGGTCGGGATACCCCAGCTTAGTTACTATCACCAACTGTGACAAAGTTAAAAAAAGAAACTAATTTATTTAAAAAGTGTGCATCATTAAAAGGTCTATAAGTTTTTAGAGGATCAGTTAAGTATTTGCGTCTCTATTCACCCGTAACCTACTGCCTGATCATACAAAAGCTACTCACGATCTTCCAATATCCTGGGCCGTGCGTTAGTGGCCGCGATTGACTCCACAGCAGACACCACTACAGTCTTCACCGGCCCTGACCTGGTGATGGCCGAGGGCGTCACCTCCAGGATCTGAGGCTTGGACGTAGAACTGGAGTCGATCAGGTCATCCGAGTCCCAGTCATCATTGCCGTCCATAGGGTAGTCTCCCTCAACAAAGTCCTGGGAAATAAATAGGAAGGAATAAGTTACGATAAGTAAGTAATTTATTTATTATTAACCCGTCCCTGCTTCGCACGGTTTTTACAACTTTAGGAAACGTCGATATTGGGCCCTATCAGAATACCAGCGCTGCGGCCCTTATTTTTAAATGTCGCAGCATCATGCTGAGATAGGAGCCTTTTGGCCTCGTACAGGACTCTGTTTTTTATTTTCTTATTATATAGTTTTATTTTTTTATACTTTTATAATTGTGTGTTTAGTTTGTGATCTTCCTGTGCGAGTCACAATAAATACTTTTTCTTTCTTTCTTAATTTATTTTTATTTATTTTACATACATACATAAACTTACGCCTTCTTCCAATGGGGGTAGGCAGAAACTATGAAAAAATTTGGCTAAGCGAAAACGAAGTAGGAGCGCAGGCAGGCAATGCGATGCGACGGGGTGGGTCGGAAGAACAAAAAATTTCAAGTCGCGGGCAGAAGCTAGTGTATTATACACATAAACCTTCCGGAATAAATTCTCTAAATGGCGAAAGCCGCATCAAATTGCGTAGTTTGGAAGAATATCGCGGTCACACAGACAGACACAAAGTGACTTTATAAAATGTACAGATTAATTACTTTAAAACAAAAAGTTCCTAACCTAACCTATCAAAGGTCAACCAATGAGACAAAATTTATTGTTTGATTTTGACTCCCGGGAGTCTTACCTATTTTGCTCTGTAAATTGGAAATGTAAAGTAGAAATAAATGACTATTTTATTTTGACCTACAATATAGATTAGCGCTATCATTACTTACCCATACACGCTCATTTACTATGAGTACCAATGACCATTATTTCAAACCACAAATTGAGCAATAACACGTTGAGTTACACTCTCCTCCACGCAATAAATCCGTCATCAGTCTAAACATCAATTTGTTATAACAAACATGAACATACAGCGATCATGAATTTCGTATAAATGCATTTAATTTGCAGGATAAAGCTATAAAAGGCGACGCATGTAATACAGTCATAAATTCTACTGTCAATTTGTGTAGTCACATAGTTTTCACATTCAGTGACCTAGTTCTCTGAGTGGTTAAATAAATTGTGTAGTTCAGAATTTACGAGCAAGTCAGACAGTTGAAACAGCTAAATATCTGACGTTTGAATTAATCTCAAGTCTAATTAAATCTCTCTCGCTCACTCAACAGTCCAGGAGATATAATCAACTTCTGGAGGGAGGCTGGTTCTAGGCGCCCCTTCCAAAACGTAATTTCGTATGGATAAGAATGGGTAAAAACTCCATAGTAATTGGGGAAAAACTCTTTTAAAATGTTTTACAATAACATGTTGTCTACATTAATTACCTATATTATAATATGTGAATACGATGTACGGTGGCCAAAAAATTAGGTTATACGTAACTATCAAACTCCAAACGATTTTAAACTTAACATGTTGAAAATTAAGATCGTTATAGCTTGATGTGCTGGCAACTGTACAACAAGTAACTACAGTATATTCGTTGTAGCTTGGTGCGGATGACATTAGGCAAAACGTTCCATTTCACTCTTGAACGTCACTGCGATTTACAATCAGCACTGAATATTTTAACTGCACCCTAAAGTAAAATGTCGTAAAATACGGAATCAGTAATAACTGTAGTAAATTAAATAAATTTACCCTGCCAAAATGTTATTGTCTAAAAGTGAAATGAAATTGAAAGAAAAGTGCTATGCGTGTATACGCCATAGGAATGTTAAGTGATTATTGTTTGTGTGATTATTATTATTTTGTATTGCTTTGATGGACAGTCGATATTTTTTTATAGAAAAAGAAATTTACTGTATTTGTATTAATTTTTTAATTTTTATTGTTCTTATTTAAGTAGTCTCGGAGGCGAACTGCAAACTGCCTTGCCTGACTCCCCAAAACAGTTTTTTTTACGTATCGCATACGAGACAAAATGGCCGCCGACGCACGGCGCCATTTGGCAATTTTTTTATCACGATATATATATTTTTTTTTTTTCTAAATCTCGGTCGTGCTTTGAAAGTAATTAAGTCCTTATCAAAAAAGCATATTATAAGATAAAAGACTACGTTGAAGACAAGGAAGTTTGGCAATAATTCCTTCTGCACATGTGGCTTCCCTGGTACCTCATAAACAACATAACTATGTCAGTGTCTATTACTCGTAACTGCTCCCAAATAACGATGTAGTATTTAGAATTTTTAATTACTTTTTACATACTCCCTTGACATAATCTTTTCATTATTTGACATTATTTACCTACAAATCGAATTCCAATTCTTTATTAGTGGCTTTTGTGGACATGATATTTATTCAGATATGTTACTGTAGTTGTAATTGCAATCATGTCATTAATATTTTATATACTTAGATTATTTTCTATTTTGTGAATGTGAGAACGTTGTAGGCCTAGTAGAGTGTAGATTTGTTGGCACTTTTCTATTTTGTTAAGTACCTGGTAATTGTTGAAAGGCCTACACTGTCCTCCCATACCTATTATCACTGTTATTTAATAATATTGTAAAACCAATTATTTTTAAAATAGTAACCGTAGAGTTTCTTGCCGGCTCTTCTCCATAGGAAACGATTAATTGGAACCGTGCATAAGTGCCCATGTAGGTTCATGTGAAAGAAAATATTTTGATTTTGATTTTTGTTTTTGAAAGTGTTTTGTTTTGATATTTTGTATTAAATACATATTTTAAAATAAACTACATTATAATAATAATAACGAGAACGATATTTTAGCTGTGTTATCACAGCTAAAATATCGTTATTATTATTCCTTACCGATAAAATTGAATTGCATAATGTCACTGACCTAGTCATGCAATATTGACATCTGTCATCCGCACCAAGCTACAAAGAAAATACTGTAACAACGCTATTAATGTTAACTAATTCCAAAATGGCGAACGTAACTTTCAATCAACTTAATATAATCTCAGTACATTACCACTAAGTTGCACCTTATAACTTAAGTACAAAAGCATGTAGTCACTGCCCAGGAATGCACCGCGCGGGCTTGAACCCGCTACCCAGAATAGCAGCAGTATTTATAGTAGCCATCTGTTTCTTTTCACTGCTCGCTGCCGAGTCAATCGACGAACTTCAAAGAAAAAATAATCAATCGAAGGTTTTTGATCTCTAAAACGCTAAGAGGAGTACGCTTTATAGTTTGTTTATTTGTATGAAGAGTTTAGAGAGTTCCATGTTTGTTTATGGATATTTCCGTGTCCGTGAAAGTTTTGAAACTGTCTGGCACATAAGTCAAATCAGAGAAATTACAGTATAGGAAAAATACGCTGAATTAAAAAAAAAAAAAACATTATAGCTAGACTAATGATTACTACGAATTACGCTATTCGAAATGGAATATAAAACCCGGCCGAGAATGAAGCCTCGAGGCACATAGTACATTCCTGATTACCTATACCTAGATGTCAGATTTCTCTTGTGATAATCATTTATTTAGTCGATCCTTTTACCAAAATGTAGAATGGCAATCCAGAGCAGTAGTCCTTCCATTGTTACAAGATGCCCAGACAACCAATGTACCCATATGTGATAATCTAATTCCAAAGCCTTTGCGTAGTTAAGTAGGTATGTATATGAATGCGCTTGCTAACACTTCACCGGACGTCACCTACATTTCAACAAATAGTGAAACAATACG
This sequence comes from Dryobota labecula, assembly GCA_947523025.1. Classification (NCBI taxonomy): domain Eukaryota; kingdom Metazoa; phylum Arthropoda; class Insecta; order Lepidoptera; family Noctuidae; genus Dryobota; species Dryobota labecula. The sequence continues at coordinate 2,697,685 of OX383286.1, read as the reverse complement.
GAGGAATCCCGTCATAATAGCTTACATGCTTATGCAATGAGATCAGTTGCAGGCGGAGTCCGTTGTTTCAAAAGTGTGTCACTTATTTTGTAACTAAGTGTAAAAATTTAATCTTAAATCTTTGAAAGCCCAGCGGAACATCTTACGCCCGAATTACACGATTCCCTTTTACTTTTCAATTTGGATGAAGAAACCAGGTAATTTAATAGTCTTAACCCGAATTGCAACTTTTTAAATTTGATGCGTAAATCGACTATCATGAGCTCAGGGGCCTAAGTCTACTAATTTACAAACGTTGCAATGATCTCGCCATTGTGAGTATTTGACAGTGTTTGTATGGGAAATCTGTCAAAAACTCACAATGAAGAGACCATTCTGACACTATTGTAATAGCAGACTTGAGGCCCTGATCATCCGTAACTGTCTACTACCCAGAGAGAAACGTACTGGGCTCATGATAGTCGATCTGTAATAATAAAATTAAAAATAATAATAATACAAGTATATAAAAAAAGGGAGGGGAAAGAATCAAAGGGCATCAAATATTAGTCCGCATCACTATCAACAGGAAATGTGCTCATATGCTAGCAGCATTGCGGAGCAATGAGGAGTCATTGAGGAGCTCGTGGCTAAGTAATAACAGCCGCAGGGGTCGATCCGTCAGGTTAAGCTACGCTTGCCGGGGTTGGTCAGTTGATGGGGAAAGCACGTTAAGCCGTTGGTCCCGGCTGTCATTCGTGGATCTATGACAGTCGTTAAGGGTCGTCAGAAGCCCGAAAGTCTGACAATAAGTCTTACCAAGGGGTATCGTGTTACCCAGTTACTGGGTTGTGGAGGTCAGATAGGCAGTCGCTCCATGTAAAATACTGGTATTCAGCTGCATCCGGTTAGACTGGAAGCCGACCCCAACATAGTTGGGAAAAGGCTAGGCAGATTGATTGATTGCTAGCAGCATTGCCACGTTGTATGATAATACTGATTCTTTGGCCAAGAAATAGGTCAGCCCTCTGGTCAAGTGAAGAATCGACCAACCGCTTGGCGATGTCTCGAAAAAACTAAGTGGGCACTCGGACCCCACGGTCCTAGTGTTTCAACCTCAAACGGCTCAAACATATAGCTCCCAATAAGGTTGTTATATTTGCGCCATTTGAGGTTTTCTGCACCTGCAGCCGCCGCCCCTGCACAGCCCGCCGTACTAGGAAGATGAGATGGCGCAAGGGTGTCGACACAAAGAATGAAACCAAACTGAATCGTCTAAAAGTGAATCGTTTTATTTAATTATTTATTTAATACTTCAAGCACACAAATGTTTGTAGACGACTTAAGGCCATAGGCGTGTTTTACCAGTCATCGTTTGGGTGATGCCGAGACAAACAGTTGTAGATGCAATTTCAAAAATTGAGGAATAAACATTTTGGCTGCATACACGAAACCAGCGGCGAAGAGTGGTGGCTTTTTATCAAAGTTACCTAATTTTATTTAACCGTGTAATGTTAGTATATAATTAGCCTAACCAAAGGCTGTCTTTAACCCATCTTACACGTTTATGTGTGTTGATTAAACCTAAATGTTTCTAGTTTCTCTCCCTTGTTTCTTACATTACCAAATCCTTCAAAATATCTATCAAATTCAGATTATATTTTAATGAAAATCAAATCTATGTTTAGAGCGGAAATTAATTCAACTTTAACTGCAATAATATTATGACGCGTTACATTACAGACATTTACTAAAACTGTATCTAAAATAACACGTAATTTGGCATCAAAAGCTTGGCAAGCAACACCCGCGTTTCATTCTCGAGTGTAAACCTTATCTCGTCAAAATTACCCATAACATAACAAACAATTTGAGCCCTGTTACATTGTAGTTAGGTTTGTAAATTGATTGTTGGATCTGCAACTAATTTCACCGCGATTACCTCTGCATCGTATACTTCCGTTGCACCTGCCTCGTTTTCGAAGAACGCGGTAATATCGCTTTGGTATGTTGGTTTATCATCGCGTTTTTAAAGGGCAAGCAGAATATCAAGTGTTCAAGGACAATGCTGTAATGAATCTGTAGAGTAGTTATTAGATGACGTATAATTCTTAAAATGTTTTTATTAATTGCTAGGTATATTTCAATTATTTAGACATGCGTTTGTGTTATTTCTGACGATAGATGGGAAGGTGCAAGTTGAATGTTATTTACCATTTAATGATTTTTTTGTTTGTTTTACTCGACGCTGTGACGCGTGGGCTCATATCACTTAGTCAGCCTATAATGTTCCCACTGCTGGGACATAGGCCTCTCTTTGAGAGGGAGTGGGCTATAATCTATCACGCGGACCCAGAGCGGATTGGTAGATGTCACATGTCCTCCACCACTGCTCACATACTGACAATAAATATTTTTATATACTAACACCAGACTTACCGAAGACCTCCAATTAATTCCAACTTGATCACAGATTAATACAGATGGGACACTCCGCAAAATCATTTAAATAAAAAGCGACTTGTTACGACAAAATAAAGTGCAATTCAGGTCGCACAGCGTGTATTACCTACAGTTTATTATTTATTTAAAACTTTAGCACAAAAAAAAAAATGTACAGAGGCGGACTTAATGCCATAGGCATTTTCTACCAGTCAATCTTTGAGTGGTGCAGAGACAAACAGTGGTAGGTGCAATTACGAAAATTCTGCGACCATCTATGAGAAAAGGCCAGAAAGTTAAACAACAGGCTCAATTATTTAAAAAAAGTGTGCATGATTAGAAGTGCAAAAAGTTTTTAGAGGTTCGTTAATTTAAAAAAGGGTCCATCAGTAGAACGGCAATAAAAAAATACGCAAAAATAAAATTTTCTTACATACATACTTTTATCAACATACACCCAGACAATGATGGTGTGATACGCGACTGTAACAAATATGTATTTACAGAATTATAATTATTAGAATTAGCAATAGGTATAATAGTCATGCATGATTTCATGATAAAGTCATTCAATAGGGTTTATAATTATAAACTTAGTTGTAGGTACTGATGATTTTTATAATTATAATTCTTTAAATCAATGTTTGATTCGGCTACGAATCATATTTAGATCAACATACGACCTGCCCGTCGATTCTGTAAAATCTCACCGTGAAAATGTAGGTGAAGTGAGCTGCCAATCCCTAGCATCAGCGATTCTGTAACCTGATTTGTTTTTATTTTTATTAAAATTATTCTTATTTGTATTGTAAATTATGTGTGGACTGTATTAGACATTACTTAGTTATCATGACATTATATATTCTGACATTACATGCTTATTGATTTGAATTTATGACATTGTGTATGGTACTATTTTGAAATTATTGTATAATTGTCAATTTATGAAATGGTACAATTTTAATGGTGCTTATAATTTTAATAATAAATTTGCATGCCTGAATTGGTGCAACACAGTGGACTGCGCATTCACATGACTTCTAGAAATGTATGATTATGTACTGTGTTGAGCAATAAACATTTGAATTTGAATTTGAATCTGAACCATCTTACCGTGAAAACTTAGGTGAAGAGAGCGTGAAGTGAGCTGTCATCCTACCTGACGCTAGGGAGTCTAAAGATTGACAGCTCACTTTGAACTCACTTCACCTAAGAATTCACGGTGAGATTTTTACAGAATAGCGCTAGTGGAATCACAGCTCACTTTAAACTCACTTCACCTATTTCGCGGGCTACCCTGACGCTTTAGCCTTAAACTATTAAGGTCAACAATAACAACTTCAAACATTGCAATGCAGCATAACGCGGTAGTTATCTTATCACTGAATACCTCAGTAACCTGCTTACCAATTGATTTACAACGACATGATAACGCGTTGAGCCTGCCTTAATGTTACTATGTTATTTAGACACAGCAACTGGTGTTTGTACCTTAGTGAAATGACAAAGTTGTTGTGTAGATATAGCCAGGCAAATTTGTTGCCAATTGACATACTAAGACAATTTTGCCGAGTGATTTGCCGCATATTAGTCATTTCATAAAACTGTCACAGGATGACAGGCCATTTCATAAAACTGTCAAAGAATGACAGTTGTGATTTGAATATCTGGGCAATTTAAATTTGTAGTTTGCTAAGGCGATATGATCTGAGAGACACTGCGCTTAACAGTTTTTTGAATCCATGGGAAACATTGTTACAATTTTATAACAGTTTTTTTTAACCCACAATTGGAAAGCTCTTGGGCTTCATCTCACCTGATGGTAAGTGATGATAAGGCTAAAGGTGGAAGCGAGCTTCACCCGGAATCCTCAACCAAAGAGGAAGTGGCTATCTTGTCTCTAACTGCCGAAACGCAACATTGTTGTTATGGCGACTAACTTAGATAAGATGATGGTCCGGCGAACCTAGGTCAAGCCCTACTACCAACCAAATCAAGCAGAACATTTTGCCGCCGCTGGGAATCAAGCCCAGGACCTCTGGGTCTGACACAGATGGTCTTACCACGAGGCCACAGAGGAAGTTAATATTTTTGTTATATTTTTGTTAGTGAGTTTGCTCTGTTAATATTACTCTGCTTACCTACTATTGTGCATAATCAAGTTCTTCTAACTGAACAGACAGCTGTGCTGCTGGGGAGTTTGTTGCGCCACTTCTTCTTCCCAGCTAAAGCATTAGGAAGGGGTGAAGAGCGGGCCTCTTGGGGGACTGTCATCATAAGTAATGTTTGACGTTTAAAAAGTGCTCATTCTCAACACACCTACTGCTACGACAAATGTCAAATTGTGAAAATGACTACTTACGTGTGCCTACCGTACTAGATAAAGTGAATCAACCGGCAAATAAGATAAGCGGAACTTAAGGCTCCTACAAACAGACGCGACACGCGACGCGACACAAAGACACCGCTCATCGCGCTACAGGCGGTGCCTTTATGTCGCGTAGCGTGTCGTTTGTAGGAGCCTTAGCCCGGAAGCGCTAAAGCTAGCAAAAAATGTATTATGTTTATTTTTGGATTCCCTCTAAAAAATATTCTTCAGTTGTCAAAGCTTTCTATATGTCCTACCAACAGAACTCAATTAATCTGCCTGCCTTGTTAGGGTCGGCTTCCAGTCTAACTGGATACAACTGAATATCAGTATTTTTTGTTGAATTCCGACGACCCTTTACGACTGTCAAAGATCCACGAATGACAGCCGGGAACAACGGCTTATGGGCGCCCACACAAAACCGCGATGCGATGCGATACGATAATTCTTGCGGTGCATTCGTGCGAGCTCGCACGCAGATGTTTGCGATGCGTTGCGAATTCGCAGTTATGTGTAGGAGCCCTTACATGCTTTCCGAAGCACGGAGGGGTCTGGATAAAATGTATCTTAATCCTTTATAGGTATGAGAAACAGGGTGTAAAGTTCGCTCATACTCTATCGTCTCATATCCGACAAGACGGGTATCGTGTCTGGTGGGCAACTGCCCGACGAATGATGTCGGGATGTTTTATTTAAGCCAGGCGCGATGCAGGATTTGTGTGACGTCAGGTCTTTCGATGCGTAGTTCGCTTGTTGCGTTGTAGATGCCGCCACAATCCTAATGCTAACCCATGACACAGTATACCCCTCATCTATTTATAGTTTTGGGCACAGTTTGAATGGAAACAGTAACTATGAAACTTTATTTTCTCTACATTAGTTACCTATGTAAGTCATCATCATCATCATCATCGTTTCAGCCGAAAGACGTCCACTGCTGAACATAGGCCTCCCCCAATTGGGGGGGTTTGCCATAATCGCCACGCTTGGCAGGCGGGTTGGTGATCGCAGTATGGTGTTAAAATGCATAGAGAACGCTGCTGGCCATTCTCTTGTAAGTCCCTTAGTCGCCTTTTACGACACCCACGGGAGGAAATGGGGTGGTGCTATTCTTTACGTCCGGCATCACACGGTACCTATGTAAGTACTTAATGCTAATCTTTGACAGTAACTTGGCAACCTATTTTACATAAAAAAATTGGTGAGATTTTAGATTCTAAATTGTTTAAGTCGTGTCTATGAGTAATGAAGCGTGAAAATGTTATTAACGTTGGGACATTAAAGACGTGATCATCATCTGCCTAGCCGTTTCCCAACTATATTGTGGTCAGCTTCCAGTCTAACCGGATGCAGCTGAATACCAGTATTTTACATGGAGCACCTGCCTATCTGACCTCCACAACCCAGTTACTGGGTAACACGTTACCCCTTGGTAAGACTGGTTGTCTGGAGTTTTGGGCTTCTGACTACCAGTAACGACTGGCAAAGATTTACGAATGACAGCCGAGACCAACGGCTTAACGGGCTTTCCGAGGCACGGAGGGATTATGTTTTAGATGGTAACCCATCCACGGCGCAACCTCGGCTAGCGTAGCTTAACCTTCGATCGACTTGTGCGGCAGGTATTATTCAGCCACGAGCACTTCCGCGAGTCTTACCAACAACAACAACAACTCGCGAATTTAAAAATGTAATGCTCAGATGAGCATAATTACAACAAGATCAACTGGTTGTGAAATTGCGCAATATCTAGCTTTTCTCGATTTAGTTTTTGCACCGTATTCCCGATGACTGATTGTCATATTGACTTGACCAGCCCTCGTAAGAAACTGGTTTTGTAAGTGAAGCTTCAGAAACCAATTGAGAATGAAACCAAAAGAAAATAATTATAAAACAATACAGAGTGGAAAAAAAAGACCGTGATTGGAGGAAAAGTACCCTTAATATTGATGATGGCAAATTTTACTGAAAATAAACTTCCTTTATTTTCAAAAATAATTAAAACTGCATTTAAAGATTTTTGAAAAATCACCTGCTTGAGCCAGGAATAGAACCGGTGAATGTGTAAAAAAAAAAACATCCTGTATTTTATGATACTAACCGAAAGAGTCATTCATAAGGATCAGTTCCTTTTAAACAACATAGTATCTTAAATGAAAGAAACAAAGTGAGATATAAGTATAGTCGTTACTTGGAAGTACACAAATGAATTCAACGTCAAAATCAAAGTCAAATCTTTTATTTCAAATAGGCACATAAGGCACTTATGAACGTCAAAATTTACAAAAAATATATATATATAGGTATATAGGTTTTGAACTCATGTGACTTTAGAAAAGTAGGATGTAAAATTAATCGTAAAAGAAAATACAAAGAAAGGCTTTCGTGTTTCTGCACATAATAATTATGATAGACACCGTCTAGAATATTGCACAAAAGATAAACAGTACCTTTATTATAGAACAACTGGTCAACTACACTCGCGGACTGTAAAAATTTGGAAATGTAATTTTGACAATTAAAACTAATAATGTTTCCAATATTTGGTGTTGTTTTATTAAATGGTAAATTATCTACAACATACATTTTCATTCATGCCGCTAGCTCTATTATTTTAAGAGTATTTTTAGATTTTCATACTGACCCGTATTCTTTATACAGGTCAGTACGAGAAACTAAAAATACTCTGACCAGCAAATTGTAAAAAACGTAAGAAAATTTGAATTTCGCGGGATACCTTATCGCTTCCTGCTTAATACCGACACGTCGCAGAATTAAATAACTTTCTACCATTTCTACCAATTAGTGTAGGGAAAGCTCAGTTTTCACATAAGCTGGTCGTAAAAGCCGCTTGCACGCCGCGCGCTGCTTGTGACATCTGCCGCGGTGTTACGTGTTCCCAAGATGCTTATTATCGGCATGCTGGTGATAGGAGCGACCAATAATGATACGCGTTCGATGTGCTGGGAAATTGATTTAGGTTTTCAAGTGCGCTTTCAATATCGAGCTTTGAATCTTTGAATGTATACCTACGCCTACAGTGTATTGTACACATTACACTTATATTACACTTAAGCATGCAATATGCACGCATATTTTAAAATATGCGTCTACTAATCACTCATCTTCCTACCCTGACGCGAATTTGGACGTGAAGAAAATTATTGTTAATGTGAAAAATAAAAACCCTCTTATAAATGTTACGTAACTCAGTATGTTATTTTTAGGGTTCCGTAGTCAACCAGGAACCCTTATAGTTTCGCCATGTCCGTCTGTCTGTCTGCGGCTTAGCTGAGAGACTCCGAAAACTGTAAGTTGGCATGGGTACAATATTAATCACGCCGACAAAGTGGTAAAACAATAACTAAAAAATTTTTTTTTGAGGGTTCCTCCCCAGCACATAAAGAGGTGATGATATTTTTTCTTCTCGTCTATCTCAAGGTGTGGGTATCGTTGGATAGGCCGTTCAAAAATTTTGCGGGTTATTTTTCGATTCAGCGATCCGTTTGTGTAATATTAAGCTTTGAAGTGCTAATTCACAACAGTAGTATTTAATAACGAAATTAAAAGGAAAACTATCACAGCTAAGTAGGCTTTACAAGTTACCGAGTAATAGTCGAGCCAGTCCTGGATTTGTCAATAGGCCGTTATAAGCCGCGGCCTAGGGGCGGCAGCATCCTAGGGGCGACAGATTTTAAAGCACTGCAGAGTGTGCAGTGAAGCCTGAATCAAACTCACTACCCAGTCTCAACGTTTTTGAGGAATCAATCTCTGTCTAACGTTTATCCTTACTAGGATATAGCTCTCCGTATCGCACTTTCCACTCCGGCTACAAATTGTTCTGGGGAAAGGAGTTTTTCCTGTTTAAAACGCGTGAAAAATTATCAAAGGTCTTCATTGTCTCAAGAAAAAATTAATTCTTTAGCTCTTCTAAAAAATCAGAATCAGAATCAGAGATAATGAACACCATAAACTATGATGAATTATTATAGATGATTTTGCTATTAAAAAGTCCCGATTTTTTTTTAAATTCATGTTTCTTTTTTACGCTTTTTCTTAATGACTAATTCATTCGTTTATTTAACTTTAGTGAATTCCTTACTACAAATGGAAAATTATTATTTTAGAAAGGTACAAGGGGCGGCGGAAATAAAGTGGCCTACACTCATAAAAAAATATAAATCCGGCACTGAGTCGACCAAATTATATTTACAGTTGAAAAACACATGTTGTTCTCCCATACATTCCGTATGGAAGAACATGTTTTTCAACTACAATGTTAAGTTTGTTCGTGGGATAAATTCATACCATCTACGGAACCCTTCATTGTGCGTGGTCTGACATGCACTTGGCATACAATAAAAAAAACATAAAACACAATTCGTTTGACGTGTGCCTAGGCAAGGAATCCGGTAATAGGACATGCCTGAGAGACGCATAAAGGCTCGTACAGACTAGTGCGATATCGCGGGCGCGACGCGACACTAGTAGCACAATTTATTTGTCGCCGCCTAGGCCTGTCGCGCCTGCGATATCGCGCGAGTCTGTACGAGCCTTAACAGACTGCAATAGTCTTGGCGTCCACGTTTTATTGCTGACATGTCGAGACGGTGCAATGACCAGGATTGGAGAATTTAATGGATGAATAGATATTCACACATAGCAAACATAGCTAAACATTTTAAAAAGATAACATAACATTTTAATTTTTACAAACCCGCAAATTATTTTTGCATGAAACTACATACCTAAACATCACGCCTGCAGTCCCTAAGGGGAAGGCAGAGGTACACACGGCCACAAATCAAGCTATGCATACCTTTCCAGTTTAGGCTGATCTCGCATTGTATAGGATTTCCGTACAATGAGAGGTCGGCTTATACTGGAAATTGATAGCTTGATTTGTGACCGTGTGTACGTAGTGTTCGTCAGTCATCATCTGCCTAGCCTTTTCCCAACCATGTTAGGGTCAGCTTCCAGTCTAACCAGACGCAGCTGAATACCAGTATTTGCCATGAAGCGACTGCCTATCTGACCTCCACAATCTAGCTACTAGGTAACACGATACCCCTTGGTAAGACTGGTTATTTATTAAAACTTTATGCACAAGTAAAAAACTGTACAAAGGCGGACTTAATGCCTGAGGCATTTTCTACCAGTCTACCTTAGGGTGATACAGAGACAATACACAGTAGGTGCAATAACAGAAAATAACTTAGAAAATATTTATAAATAAGATATAATAATAAATACATATATATATATATACATACATACAACAAAAAAAAAAAAGAGTTATGAGAGTTAAACAAGAAAACCTATACTCCATTTATTATAACATTAGACAAATAACTGTTCTCACCCTTTCGTTATTTCGATGTAAACGTTTAATAGCTAAATTAGCGTAGGTAGCTAAATTGTAACTATGTCACAGTTAAGTCTGGAACAATGTGTTTCTTATGTTTAGACGGGCGTTGATAGCTGCGACACAGTTTTTAACTTTTGTAGCTATCACCGTTTCTATTGTAATTATGTCAATTGGTTGTTGTTCCAAAATAAAAACTTTTAATTTTACTTTTTTTTTATAAACTCCGTTATTTCACGATAAATAGAAAGCACTGTAATCTATTTACCATATACATTAAAAAAATAACTCTAAAGTGCAGTAATTTCAACAATATTAGGTACAGACGCCAGCAGGTCAAGCTACCCGAAACTGTCAAATTTTCGCAATCAACCTTGAACCTTATAGTGTAGTGATAAAGTTGAAAATCTATTAAAGAAATTTGACAGATAGTAGTAGCTTGATATGCTGGCGTCTGTACACAATAATTGTCGTTATATAGCCGTTATTTGTCTAATGCTATAGTAAATAGAGTATACAACAACTTAATTCTGAGACGAATCTGCCAACTTCTTGTGTATGTATTCTCGAGCTTTTACTTTAAATGTGAACTGATTGGTTACCGTCCTGATATTCTGAGGGAGCGCATTCCAAAGGAAAACCGCCTGGACAAAGAAAAAAGACTTTATAAAACCAGAGCGATGAGAAGGACAACGAAGAAGACGATTATTCTCGGACCGAAGATTCTTGCTGTGTGCAGCGCATAAATATTGACAAAGGGAAGTCAGATAAGAAGGAGAAGTGGGTTTGTGAAGGAGAGAAAACAGGGTTGTCAAAGCCCTCAACGCTCTGCGCTGCCGGATAGGCAAGCACTTTAAAAGCGATCGATGTGCGGATACATGATCATACTTGGGGAGATTGAAAACGAATTGTTCTAAGACTGAATGAATTGTTTGGTTCTAAGACATACCGGTTTCCTCACGATGTTTTTCTTCACAGTTCTGAGAGCAGTGATGGTGATGACTGTAATTAAAATACCTACTTATGCTTTGAGTTTGACCCATATTTCACCAGGTTCGATATCCCATTAAACATTAACAATTTCCTACAGCGCGATTTCCCCGCCCGCGGCTCCTCCCGCGTGGATGTCGGTTAACGCGTAAAAATGTAGCCTATGTCTTTCTCCATATCCTAGGCTATATCTCTGCCAAATTTCATGACGATCGGTTCAGCGGTTTAGGCGTGAAAACATAGACAGAAAGACAAAAAAAAAAAAGAACAGAGAGACACGATTTACTTTCACATTTATAACATTAGTATGTATGATATTCTTATTAGGTTGAAGTTAGTTACCGAACGAAGTAGCGGACAGAAGTTAGTGCAAATATATATCATGTCGGCAACCGGTAATGGCCGCGAGGTGACAGACCGCGCCATTACTTGTTGTCAGTAACATCTTATTATCGCGGCTCTACCACTAAGTGACCACTGACCACTGCCGGTAGCTGCCAAGGGTGTTGATAGGTACCTACTCTAATACGTAGGTGCGTAGGTTTAGGTTACATACATACAAATACGAAAACATAATTATACCTATACATATACACCTATGCATTGAGCACCAAAGGTATTCTTAAGGCGAGGTTCTTCAAGTTAACCTCTAGGAAATGTAATTTTAATGTAATTTTATTTAGAAACGGTAATGATTAAACTCGTGAAAAAAATTATTTGTTGCTTTTGAGACCTTTTTGTAGGTACGTCGGGTACTCGTTACATAATTGGAAAGTTCGCTCGATAAAAAAAAAAAAATCCAAACATACCCTTATTTTGTAGATTAAAATCATTTTATTTCAATATGATGTATAGAAAATCCCATCAAAATAAACGTCTGTGATGATGTACCTAGTTAATATTCCACCAACTCGCACTAATCGTTTTCAAACGTCTTTTATAATGCGCGCAGCAAAGGAGTGGAACTCTTTGCCTGCGTCTGTGTTTCCGAACGCATACAACCATAATCTATTCAAAGTGAGAGTGAACAGGCTTCTTCTGGGTAAGCTCACTCCATCGTAGACTTTGTCTCTGTCATCCAGACCTAGACTAAAGTCAAGAGCAAACTCATAGTAGAATTAAAAAAAAAAAATGTAATGTCCGTTGGGTTTAATATTGTTAATATCGTAAAACATATAATTTTCAACCCAAAATTAACGAAATTCACGGCACAATTTGCTCGCGCCCAGCTGCCACCTCTAGAACAAAAATGCACGCTCGAAGAACCTCGCCTTAAATGGGAATACCTTTGGTGCTCAGTGCATATAAGGTTCTTCAAACGGGAATACTCCGTTTTAAATGCTCCTTTTATAGCTTTTTGTACTTTTTTATTTTCTTGAGCGTGTCCCAAATAAAATGTTCTTCCTTCTTTTTTCCTTCTATCATTCTATCTTTTTTTTTCACCAAGGCAATGTCAAAAAAGCGCAAACATATCCTTGAAACACTCTAATTATGTTTTAAATACAAATACGTAGTTGTCAGTCATAATACTTATAATAACAAAAGACATAATTTACATAACTTGCAAATAACTTCACACAAATCCTACATAAATAACTTTATCTAGTAAGCATTCACCGAACGGTCCGGTTTGGGGTCACATGCGCTTGCGCAGATTATGGGCCCATTCACTAAGGAGCCGGGAGGTTATCAGTTAGGTATACATACGTGTTTACAAGTGGCACAGACAGCCGGGGAATTTGTATGGGTCAATAGGTTTTTTTTTTTTTTTTTTAACTTTGCCCCACACTAGGAATTTCTCCTGTATTGTGGGTACGTTTACAAACATTTAAACTCACATACACAATCAGCCAGACCCGGAACAACTACTTGTAGGTCATACAAATATTTGTTCCGTGCGGGAATCGAACCCGCGACACGCAGCGCAGCAACCAATCGCTTAACTACTGCACCAACCGTGCCGTAAAGAATAAAATAATAGTGAGGTATTTTGCTTGATTGCTTTGCATGGCTACATAGACCTATAAAAAATAAAAATAAAATAAAATAAATTATTTTTCGGGCGCCGCGCCGTTCCGTATGGCGCCGCACCATCCCATTTCCTCCCGTGGGTGACGTAAAAGGCGACTAAGGGACTTTTTAGAGACTGGGCAACAGCGTTTTCTATGTTTTACCACCATACTGCGATCGCCAACCCGCCTGCCAAGCGTGGCGATTATGGCAAACCCCCCCAATTGGGAGAGGTCTATGTCCAGCAGTGGACGTCTTTCGGCTGTAATGATGATGATGATGATGATGATTTTTCGGGCCGTTATTTCCTTGTCCGTTATGTTACATAAACCTAGTTATTATTAAATTTAGTTTTATTATTTTTTTCTAATAAACGCCAGTTAAATACCAACAAGAGTCCCGCTCTGACGAAAAAAATTTATACTCACGTTAGTTATGTATGTACCAAGTATTATTTCAAACGAACTCCATCTTTCACACAACTATTTTACGGTTAAAAAAAAACGTCGTAAGAAAAATTGGACTAGATACCTACTTAGTTGGCGTAAAACACCGCTCCTTTAAGGCTCGTACAGACTCGCGCGATATCGCGGGCGCGACGCGACACTAGTTGCACTTGCAATTTCTTTGTCGGTGCCTGTCGCGGCCGCGATATCGCACGAGTCTGTACGAGCCTTTACTCTTTTTCCATTTTCAGAAACGAAACTTTTGCCCGCAAACCAACCAAAATATGTTTTGCTATTTATTTCAAATACTTACTTTTCTTTGTAACAGTACTAAAATTTCGATTAAACAACAGATCGTGTCGATCGTGTGCGAGTGGTCCCGTTCGCCTGAAGAAAAATATTTTGCAAACTTTTTTTTTGTTGTTGATTATTTTAGACACATTGACATGAATATTTACTTTGTGAAGTAGTATAAAAATTATCATAATTTTAAATATTGCGAATATTGTGAATGTTTGAGTAATTTATGCGGCCTACCCCGCCTGCCCAATCGTCCTTTCTTTGGTACTGTTCGACGGATCATTGAGCTCCTTAAGTTCTATGTTGAGCTGCACGATTACTGACAAATGCGTGCACTGACTGGTTAGGTCCATTCAATCCGTGTAGTTCTTTCCTCATAAGACCATTTCAGACTCCAATCTCCATGGTGTTCACATGATCTGACCAAGATTATGTCTAGACTTTAAAATAGACTGTGACCTCTGAGTTTGTTTCGGCCTTTCTTCTCAGAGTAGTCAGATTCGAAACGCCGACCTCATCTAGTTTTTAAAATATGATTGACGTGATTGTCGTTTGAACAGTCGCCAGCACATCAAGTTACCACAAACTATCAAATGTTCTCATTCGATTTTGACCGAACTGTCAACATTTTAAGGTTTAAAATCGTTTGAAGAAATTTGACAGCTTCGTATAACCTAATGTGCTACCCACCGTACAAAAAAATAATTTATTATTAAAATTCGCTTAGGCAACTGGGACCGTAATCCCGGTTTGATTCTACTACCTACGAATCTTAACAGTTTTATTTATTCACGGAAAACGGCAGACCTGTTACTACTGCACAAAATATTAATGGTGTCTTAGACTGCAGTGAACTATTAGGCAAACTACATGTGAACGCGCCATCTCGTCTGCCGCGAAAAGGCAGCTACAATTTATTTTACGTCACATCTGGCCATAATGTGAGTTTTACCGCACGCTACGCGTACAGTAAAACTCGCATTGTGGCCAGGTGAAGACGTAAAATTATGTACTATTACGTATCAGGATCTCAGACTAACCTGGGACATTTCGCCGCTCTCCCGAGACTCTGTAGGCAGTACAATGAATTGTCTAAGGTTTTTAACCTGGACATATGAACATAACCCTCCCCATTTTAAAATACAAAAATATCTTTACCACCGCAGTATAACTAAATAAGTATGAAACCATGTTTCTTGCTTTCAATATTTAATCAATAATTATTATCCATAACAATTGAATTATGAATGCTCTGTCTTGAAATGTTCTCTTATTTTTATTTTTTTCTGCTGTGTTGAACATTTTTTTTCTGTATTTTTATTACTTACTAGCTTTTGCCCGCGGCTCCGCCCGCGTGGATGTCGGTTATCGCGTCAAAGAGTAGCCTATGTCCTTCTCCATATCCCAGGCTATATCTCTGCCAAATTTCATGACGATCGGTTCAGCGCTTCAGGCGTGAAAACGTAACATACAGACAGACAGACAGACAGAGTTACTTTCACATTTATAATATTAGTATGGATTATTTTTATCCTGTTAGCACCTAGTTGTATGCATGATGTGGTCTCCTGTAATTGAAGGAGCACACGTAAAATAACCTTTCGTTTTGTTTTGATTCATATTGTGTCTGTGTATCCTTTGTTGGTGATCCCAAATAAATAGATAAACATGGATGATCTCAAACTTTCCAGACATCCATTACGGCGAATGAATCTTTCAACACCGTACATAGATAATAAATACTTAGCCGCATCTGCATGTTATGACAGTTTGGGATACGCGGCGGCTTAATCTGACCATGGTCTATAATATTTCATCTCCAAATCGTTGCCATATCTATTCTGTTATGTCTGTATGAGTCTGAAGATATAGCAACGATATATCGCCGAGTGTGTACTTTCATAACTGTTGCATAAATAAACATGGCAGTTTCTGAGAAACGCACTGGATTTCGTCATAATACACAGTCTTGTGGGTTTTCTGCAATGTTTTCCTTTAGCAAAAACAGCTAACTTGCTAGCGCATCCACAGAGACTTATTTTTGTTTATAAAAACATCACCTAAGTGTTATTATTAGCTATGACACAGATTCATTGTCACACCTTTAATTCACTCGGACTCTTTACAAAACCACAGGCTTATCATACACCTACTCTATACAAATAACTAAAATTGAAATGTATGTTTGTAATGTCAAAATAACAGCTTACGTATATGAAAATTAATTATAACAAAAAAAAACTATTTTTAAGATTTTTGTCTTTCTGTCTGTCTGTTTATTCCAGCGAAACGGCTGGACCGATTTTGACGAGACTTTCACTGGCAGATAGCTTATCTTATATGGAGGAACTCAGGCTACTTTTATTTTAGACGCGGGCAAAGCCGCAGACAGCAGCTGGTTATAGATAAATTATAATTGGAGTACTGACTATTAATATCTACAAATTTACTTATTGCTACCTAGAAATGGAAAACACTACCTTAACGTGTTCCATGTGGGTCACCCAAATTAGCCTAGCCACCATTGATAAATGGGTTTTTGAAAACCCTTAGGCCTGATCAATCACAAATTAGTAAATAACGCGATAGTAAGTCACGTCGTGTATCATCGCCATTAAAATACCAGTGCTGTACCATTCTGGCTACTCGGTAATTTGAGGTTATAACTGGTTACTTTTGAGTAGCGAAGATAACGGGCTCAAAATTATTTTCACCACACAAGTCAACCTCAAATACTTTCTGCAGTAAATTCTGGCCAAGCAACATTTTTCCCAAATAAAGCTGTCTGGAACAAAAGCAAGTTTTTCTTGTTCATTCATCATTACAAAAACATTTTGTAACAACATTGTTGACAGCCAAATTAAATGAGAAGTCAGCCTGTTGAAACAGTTTACTCCTTCGTGTTATATAAACTTATAAGTTTTACACTTCAGGACAAAGTCTTTTTTGCCTTGTTTGGACTTACATATGTCCAGACTTCGTCACGATGTTTGCCTTCAACGATAATCATTATCATCAGCCTCCTGACCTCATCCCAACTTATTTGTGATCAGCGCAGTCAGATTCAGAGGAGTGTCAACTACAAGGAACAAATTACATAACATAACATTTGTGGTTGATAAGTCTTAATGTAAAATATTTCAGTTACTCAGCCATGACTGCAAACAATAGAATGACATATTGATGCCTTTCAGACTTGTTTTTTTTGATAAATAACCTCTACAAGGCTGCCATGTACAGTCAGCTGCAGAGAAATCTCACCCCCTAGCAATGAATAAACACATTGCTGAGGGGTGAGATTTCTCTGCAGCTGACCGTACCTACCTCAAAATATCTTAATATTCGCAAGAACAACGTTAGTCGTTAGCGTCGTTAGTCGCTTGAGATGAAACTGGTATTTACAATAATAGAATATTTCTATTTTGTCTACCAGATATCAGTATTTTCAGCATTTTTTCCTTGAAACACATAGTGGGTTAGTTTAGGATAGGAGTCTTATTCCTCTCACGGCCCGCTTCATCACAAGGCAAATCGCGCCAAGCCAGGCCGAGAGACCGTGGGATCTGTCGCATCCAGCAAGGCCTCCGGTCTGCGGCCTTAGGTCTGTAAGTTCAAAAGCGCGGGATGCAAGATGGTCAAATCGGTGACAAGAACAAAAAAACTTGCTTTGATCTAGCTGATGAACAATGATTAATGACTGACAGATTCAGAGTTCACTTCCTGGCCACATCATCTTCACACACTCCACCCATCTTTTGTTTGAACTGTCTCTTCTGCAAACACCTGTATCTACTCATCAAATTCGACCTTCACGCTACTTCGAATTAAAAACTGTCTTACAGACGATAATAAAGCATCTTATTGGTTGCATGTCACTTAATTACAACCAGACGTTTACTAAGATAAACAGCCACAATTGGCTCAAGTGTTTCGTTAAGAAGATGGTGCAATGTTTGTTCATTGATTAAAATGACAGTTTAAGTACGACGAGAGGTTCTCCGGTAAGTAGGCACAATGTGGCTATAGTATACACAGTTGTTCGATGAACACGTAAGTAATAAAAAGATCATTAAGATCGTATGCCATGTATAAATTAAAACCTATATCCATACTAATATTACACTGAGCATACTAATATTGAGGGGCTTATGGCTAAGTAATAACAGCCGCACGGGTTGATCGATCAGGTTAAGCTCCACTTGCCACGGTTGGTCCGTGGATGGGTGACCATCTTTACATACAATATCCCCTCCAGAAAGCACGTTAAGCCATTGGTCCCGGCTGTCATTTGTAGATCTTTGACAGTTGTTACGGGTCTTCAAAAGCCCGAAAGTCTGACAACCAGTCTTACCAAGCGGTATCGTGTTACCCAGTAACTGGGTTGCGGAGGTCAGATAGGCAGTCGTTTCATGTAAAATACTGGTATTCAGCTGCATGCGGTTAGACTGGAAGCCGAACCCAACATAGTTGGAAAAAGGCAAGATCTTTTCTTCCATACTTCTCTAATTAGTCTCCATTGCAGTTGTCACTCCCTTTCTAGCTATAAATCATCTTTCACATAGTCCGTCCATCGTTTCTTTGGTCTTCCCCTACTGGTATGGCCATTCACATTCATACTGAAAACTTTTCTGACGACATTGACGTCACGCTATCATTCACATTTCACTCCTTTTTCATTCTTAACATCCGTCATGCTACATCACACAATCAGTCTTGGCAAAGGTCCAGAAAATTTTGTATGTCTGTATTCCCTTGACCTGCCACTCTCACTTATGTGCATAAAATGCACCCAAAGATTCGCCTTGACTTCGACCAAATTTTGGCCTCGATAAAATTTTAACGCGGTCAATCACTTAGCGGCATCAAAACAAACCCGATCTTTGAAGGAGTTCAATTTTTTTTATAATATATTGTATCTGCTGAACTGACCACAGAAATAAAGAACACCAGGGTCAGGAATAACCTGTTTCGCAAAAATAAACAAAGTAACGATCAGAAAATAACTGCGCTGCGTGTGCGTCGATCGATCAAAAACTTGCTCTTTTTACCTGACTGCCCCAGAAGGAGGGTAAAAACAGAGATGTTTTTCGAGAGTATGTAGTAGGGTATGTATGTGTATTTCTTTGGCACGCTCTGTAGCCTAAACAGCTTGATGGATTTTAAGATCAGGGGAAAGTTAAAAAAAAATTGTGGGACTATAGGGAATATAGGGAACAAACAAGAGTTATACCATATTTCTGGTTATTAGTTTGTCCCCGCCTACAATACCAAAATTCTATAGAATATAATGCTTGTTTTTCTCTTTTCAGTTATTTTTTTGCAGTCGAGTTTTTGTTTTTTTAAATAATTTTCTAATTCGGAATAGTCTCATTACTAGCTTTTATTTGATACCAGTATTGA
Organism: Dryobota labecula; assembly: GCA_947523025.1. Taxonomy (NCBI): domain Eukaryota; kingdom Metazoa; phylum Arthropoda; class Insecta; order Lepidoptera; family Noctuidae; genus Dryobota; species Dryobota labecula. The sequence continues at coordinate 2,678,385 of OX383286.1, read as the reverse complement.
TGTAATTTTTTTTTCAACTTTCCCCTCTCTTTTTTTGTATTTTCAGATGCAATAATATAATTTGGAACAGTTTTAGTTTGACAGTTTAATCGATTATCGTCGTAGGAGTGTAAGTCCCCTTGAAGAACGTTTAATCAAATCGATTTGGTTTATTATACCTTATTAAGTGACATTGATAAATAATTGGCGGGATAATATACCTTTTTCCAGGGCAATTTTGTGGGAATATGAGTACTGACTGAATCTTCGATGGAACCGATGAGTTCCTACCTGTACTTAATACATCTATACTAAATCCAGTCTGATCCAGCCTTCGTCTGTCTAGCTGGGGGCGTCCCTTACGATGTGACCGCGTGGTTCTTCTAAACTACGCAAGGGATTTTGATGCGGTTTTCAACATCATTTAGAAGATTTATTCCGAAAGGTTAACACATTGATATTTAACTTAGATATAATAAAGAAATCATCATGTTTTGTTGTGATACAAACTGCGTGAAGCTGGGGCGGGTCACTAGTGAAGAATAAAGGAGTTGAGTCAATACAATCACGTTTGTAATACTTTTAGTTGAAGAAAACTGTACAGTATGCTAGCCAAGTTCCACCGGAAGCACATCAGTATAGTCGCTTGTCGAAGTTCTTTTAATCCACCCTGAATATATGTCCATGTTTACCAATTCCCTGTAATATACTTCCCATACCATCCTTATTTCTTCTCTCAGGCTGTGCCACAACACTCTATCCCTGCCACCTTTTTGAGGACGTCGTTCCATCTAGCTGGGGGGCGTCCCGCACTACGCTTTCCGATACGCCGTCTCCACTCCAGGACTCGTCTGCTCCACCGGCCATCGCTCCTTCGAGAAACATGGCCAGCCTACTGCCAGTTCAGTTTGCTTGCTCTGGAAGCTATGTCGGTAACTCCTGTTCTTTTCCGCAATATTTCATTACTGATTATATCCTTCAAAGAGACTCCGAGCATAGCCCGCTCCATAGCGCGCTGGGCAACCTTAAATTTATGGACCAGGCCGACTGTCAGTGTCCACGTTTCGGCACCGTTGATCATGATGGGCAGAACGCACTGGTTGAAGATATTAGTCTTCAAAAAGGACTTCTCACTCACTCACTGTCACGGTCACTGCGGGATAGGCGACGAGAAGACTTGATGAAGTTTTCCAAACCCAACTGGATCCTTCTGTCGGCTTCTTTCTCAAAGTTGTGTCTACCGAGCTGGATCACTTGTCTTGCCCTGGGTAGTTTTCCACTGCTAGAATAAAATCCCTCTCCCAAATTACGTTACAACGGCTGATTCTCCTCACTAACTTTAGTCTGTCTAGCTTCTTATTCGGACATGAAATTCATTACTATTAATCCAACCTTACTTTGGAAACAAAGGGCGTTTGTCATAATTAATAAAGCCCTTAAATATAATAAGCTATTAAATGTCTCACTCCTGCTTATCTACTTGACAGCACTTTAAATGATTTATTAGTTTATTGTGATGTCACCGGTATAAGCATCTAGATGAAATGGGACGACTAGAATTGATATATCGTAAGCTAACTCCGATCTGTTTGATAATATTTTGTAATGATTTGCACCTCCTGATTTTATTGCTCATTAACTTACATAACTATCCGCAGCTTCGCCCGCGTGAGCGGGATAAAAAGTATCCTATGTTCCAGGTCATGGTCTATCCATGTGCGAAACATCCGAATCCGTTCAGCGGTTCAGCTGTGAAAAGGTAACATATAGACAAACAGAGTAAAGTTACGATCGCATTTAAAATATTAAGATAATATGGATAAACTGCAATCCATTAACATGAACATTGCTACCTCTCACTTTCAGAAAATAAGTTGGCTGTCACGGGACGTCCGGCAGATTAAAATTCATAATTATTCAAAAACCTATAACGAAATATGGAGCAAAATAAAGAAATATATGCACACAAGGGAGTCGAGCGCGGAGGCGTAGAGGCATCACGGCATGACAGCATCATGCCGTTTGCCGTCATACGAGTCGGTTTTACTGCCAAGGCGCGCCAATAGAGGTTTCACATCAAATTATTGAAAATTTGAGTTTCCAAATTAGGTAAAACTATGTTTTCATTAAATACATCCCATTAAACTAGTTTAATTACTCTGTACTTGCTGAAAACTATAGTCGAATCTCATGTTAGTGTTTGAGATTGGTTAAACGAAATAATACATACCAGTTAATATCTAGCCTTGTCGAAAACAATTTTAATGATGGCTTTCAAAAACCAAAGGTGCTGATTTAACCCCAGTTTTTGAAAGTCACAATTGCGGACACACTTTCTATCACAATCCTAAGGATTTTGAAGGAAATCTATTGCTTAATACGAGTATGTTTGATAATTTTATCAACTCAACAACGGTTGAGCCGATGTTTTTTTTTTTTTAATAAATTAATAATAGATAAATAAAAAATATTTTGAATAAAGTTAGAATTCTGAGTGCGTTATGCATGTTGGTGCCTTCTCTGCTCAGCTCTTAACAATATCCATATCCATGATCTGAAATCGCTAGAACTCTAAGTCACCATTATTTTTCGATTCCTACGAAGCAATAGATCGTAACAGTTTCTGAGTTGTGACTTTATGACTAAGTGTCAGACTGTCAGCCAATAAATCAGTGGTGCACTTGTCTTTTAATGCGCGATAACTTGCGCACACGCCGCTGTTGTGTGACGTCACGAGATAAATAGTGCTGCTTTGTCACAGAGTACTGGGAAGTGCGAAAATTACGTGTATTAATTAATTAGTAGAACATCAGTTCTAGAAAACTATGCTGCTAAAAGTCGATTAGGCCTGTGGTAAATATTACAATATATTTGGTATTTTTTGTTGTTAATAATTTAGAAACTAAGATAAATGATCTGACAACACTTATGCTACCCCAGATTTCAATAAATTCCATACCGATATACGGATTATGCGACATTTCTGAAATAAGGAACGCCAACCCGCCTGCCAAGCGTGGCGATTATGGCAAATTCCGCTCTTTTGGGGGAGGCCTATGTTCAGCAGTGGACGTCTTTCGGCTGAAATGATGAATGATGACTGAAATAAGAAAAAAACCGGCCAAGTGTGTGTCCGACCACGCACAATGACGGGTTCCGTAATTGGGATGAATTTATCCCAAGAACAAACCATTGTACTAAAACATTTCAAGTGGTAAACTTTACTTCTTTACATTATACTATTTGATTGCAAACTAGCTTTTGCCCGCGGCTCCACCCGCGTGGATGTCGGTTATCGCGTAAAAAGTAGCCTATGTCCGTCTCCATATCCCAGGCTATATCTCTGCCAAATTTCATGACGATCGGTTCAGCGGTTTAGGCGTGAAAACGTAACGTACAGACAGACAGACAGACAGACAGACAGAGTTACTTTCGAATTTATAATATTAGTATGGATGTAAGTTGGTCGAGTATAACTCGGAAACTTGTAAAGCCTACCTTAGCGGTGATAGTTTTCCTTTTAATTTCGTTGTATAATACTACTGCAGTGATTTTTTTCACATATCCATATACACACACCGGAAGGTACACATGTCTCTCACAAAAAATAGCACTTTAAAGCTTAATATTACGCAAACGGATCCCTGAATCGAAAAATGGTTTGTGAAAAATATTTTTCGACTAGCTTCTGCCCGCGACTTCGTCCGCGTTAAATTTCTTGTTCCCCCGACCCACCCCGTCGCAACACATTGCCTGCCCGTGCTTTCACTTCGTTTTCGCATAAACTTTCATTTAAAAAAAATTGTGTCCTAGTTAATAGGAATGTTATTCTTCCTCAAGAATTGGGCTGTAAAATGCAAAAAGATTTTTTCAAATCCAACTCGCAGTTCCAGAGATTAGCGCGTTCAAAAAACAAAAAACCGGCCAAGTGCGAGTCGGACTCGCGCACGAAGGGTTCCGTACCATCCATACAAATCCTTACTAATATTATAAATGTGAAAGTAACTCTGTCTGTCTGTCTATCTGTCTGTCTGTCTGTCTGTCTGTCTGTCTGTCTGTATGTTACGTTTTCACGCCTAAACCGCTGAACCGATCGACATGAAATTTGGCAGGAATATAGCCTGGGATATAGAGAAGGATATAGGCTACATTTTTACGCGATAACAGACATCCACGCGGGCGGAGCAAAAAAACGGCAAAAAAATCATGTCCGTTGTATGGGAGCCCCCCTTAAATATTTTTTTTTTCTGTTTTATAGTATTTGTTGTTATAGCGGCAACAGAAATACATCATCTGTGAAAATTTCAACTGTCTAACTATCACGGTTCATGAGATAAAGCCTGGTGACAGACGGACAGACAGACAGACAGACAGACGGACAGCGGAGTTTTAGTAATAGGGTCCCATTTTACCCTTTGGGTACGGAACCCTAAAAACTAACTCTTCAGCTTTAGAATAGACTACCTCGCAGAGTTGATCATTATTTTGCTGCGGAGTTATTATAAAACAGTTATATCTCCGAAGATATTCATTGAAATTAAATGATGTAAGAGCAACTTGGTTCCAAATTAAATACTTGTGATGAATAACGTATTTATTTGGATAAGGATTAATACCATGTTTATGAAAACTGCTTCGCAAAAATGCATTAATTTCAAACAAATTTTGATTACCATAAAAAAGGTTATAGTGAGTCAATCTTAAAAGATAGACATATGCTGTCGCGGACTTTTTTTAGAAAATTTAAAGAGGAACAAATCTATCATACACGATATTTGCGTAACTTAAACCGTTTACGCAGCGCACGCAACGGAAGCTCTCAAAAAGGAATATTTTTTCCCGTTTTTGCAACATTTTTCATTTATGCTCCGCTCCTATTGGTTGTAGCGTGATGTTATATAGCCTATAACCTTCCTCAATAAATGGACTATCCAACACAAAAAGAATTTTTCAATTCCAACCAGTAGTGCCTGAGATTAGCGCGTTCAAACAAACAAACAAACAAACAAACAAACAAACTCTTCAGCTTTATATATTAGTATAGATTCAGGGATCTTCATCATTTTTTTATTTTTTTTTACTCTGGCATCTCAGAGTTAACCATGAGAGGTTGAGACTCTTTAACCGGACTATCCTGTGGTTGCCTTAAGCTCCTAACGAAATTTAATGCCTCCAGCCAGGGCGTAAAAACTTATACACTAAACGACTGCGCGCTAAGGGCACCGAACCTCGGCTTAGAGCAGCGTCGGAGGGAGGATGGCAAGGGACCGTCGGTGGCTGGATAAAATAAGGGTTATGATTATTATCAGGGAGATTTAAAGCTACAGGCTCAGCTATAGCGCGTGCTGGCGCTTCGCTTACGGGCAAGTGTCGGGGAGGACTGGGTGCGCCAAAGTTCACCTAAATTTTCAACTCCGATAATTGGAAATCCGAAAATGTTCTTCCTAACATTTTTCATCCTAACAATCACAATTCCTAACTACTCTGTCTCTAATGTTCATAATTCCGAAGCATTCAACTTCATAATGTCAGTAGCAATAAACATCTATTATACTTTTATTTGTTTTCCTATATTTTCTCAACATAACCATTTTTTACACTATTAATCAGTCATATCTTTTTTGTTTAGATTTTTTTTTATTCATAATAATCAAGTGCTTGCTTCGCACTCACTAATTATATGAATTGGTTTTTTGTTTTTATTAATTAAAGCGTCTTCTTTAATTTTATTTATACCGGTGTGTACCTGCAAAGATATCCATACGTTAGGTTAGGTTAGAACTGTGACCAACTACGCGCGAGCCGAGCGAGCGAAGCGAGCGGTGCCGCGGCAGCGGCCGGCGAGCGCTACCTCGAAATTGGTCGCGAAATTTTTCTAAGTATTTTTTCATAGTGCCCCCAAGACGACACTCTGACCTGAATGAATATTTTGGTAATTATGGTTAGGGATAAAAGCGTTATGATAAAAAACAGTAGGAGTTTAAATATATTTACATTAATGATATTATTAATTATAATTTTCGGAAACATGAGTGTTATGAACATCGCCGGTAGCACTACAAATAGTATGAATGAAAACTTTAGGATGAAAAATTTTAGGAAGAGTGATCATTCGGATTACAAATCATTAGGAAGAATAATTTCGGGTAAAGAACTTTAGGTGAGCCAATATGGACCCGGGAGGACTATTTAGTCGGGGATTTCGCGCGGGGCCTCGGTGGCGAGGTCGGAATGAAATATCTTTATCCGTTTATCCGTTTACATTTATAGGGATCCGATTCAGGGATCCGTTTATTTTTTAACGCCCATTTTAAAGGCTAGTGGACTGTTGTACACCCTCTTAAACAGCCCTCAACACACAACACCAGCTTATTTCCCGACCCGGGAATGGAAGCCAAGACGCCAATGCCCCGCGTAGAACCATTTGACCAGAGATTGTGTGAAAACTAATTACGGACATAACTATTATCATTAAAGGATGTGGGGTCAAGATGTCCATCGATCAATCGTTAATATTATCAAAATGTTTAAAATAGCTGTTACTTTGATACTTAGGGTGAACAAAACCGCCCATGATACCATATATGTAGTTATATGTTTCTGTGTGTCCGTTCGTGTTATCAACAAAATACACGACTTTTATTTACAACTAGCTGATTGGGTTTTTCTAAAATAAAAGTATTAGTAGTTTATGTTACTCCTTATAACATCAGCTATCTGCCAGTAAAAGTCCCGTGAAAATTGGTCCAGCCGTTTCGGAGATTAGCCTGAATAAACAGACAGGTTAAAAAAAAAATATAAGTACCGTATATACTTTCATATGCATTTAGCAAAAGTCAATTTTATTTATTGGTATAGATATTTTTTAGATACTTAGATTCGCCGCGTCGTTTCCATTCTTCATACAACTGTGTAAGAGTTTCACAGACAAATATTTACCAACAACAATTTTAAATTTTTATTTTTACGATTTTATTTTTGATTTTAATTTTTTATTTTAACCCTGTCAATGATTTTTAAGCTACCACCAAAATCGATTATAAAGAGAAATTCTGGCTAATGTAAACTGTACAAAAATGTCGCATAAAACTGGAGTTGAGCTGTATGATATCCTCAGGAGATTAATTAAACTAAAATTAAAACTCAAAGTGGCTCTGGGATGGCTCTGGGAAAAATGTATAAGAACAACATTTTCTGAATCATATTACTTATCTACTGATTTTCAAGTTCTGATGATTTCATAATTTTCTTTTTTCACTCGTATCTAAGTTGATACATGCAATGAGTTGCAGTTTTTATCCGCCTTAACAATATTTAACGAGTAATAGACACTTGGACAGCAATTTGACCTCATATCCTGCAGCGATTGTGCGACACTTGCAGACGTTATGTTGACCACAAGATAGAGCCATCAACCTTTTATGTTCTCGTCTGGAACTTAGGAGATATAGAGTTATAGCATTCCTGTGTGGTACAATCGGCCGCAAGGATATTTCTTCGTTCACACGAAGATTTTCAAGGCACGCACCCGATGAGATTTCTCTTCGGCAAAAATGATGAACATCCATACAAACTTTCATCCCGCTTTTAACCCCTTTAAGTATATGGGATGAATTTTGTTATTTATTAAACTTTGATGCATTTCATGCCTCGAGACCAAACCCGACCGTTTATTGTGTGTGGTGTGGTTGTGTCTGTCAGTAAGGAAATGAATGAATTTAAGAATTTTATTAAGTAGAGAAGATTTAAGAAAAGCATCTATCAACTTCTGTGCAAGGGAAAAAAATTAAGAAATCTTCGGTACTTAAAGGTCAATAATATGAGTCAGAAAAAGTTTCTTGATTTGATCTTATTAATTTTTCCAAATGTTTTCAAGACGGCATTCCTCTGCCAGCGTTGCCGGTTTGGCCGAAAGGGATACCGTGGCCGTGGCATACAGGCAACTGAAGGAACACGGGTGGGTTTTAGTCAGTAAAAGTCTGACACGCCCTCCTGCTACGCTCAGAGCGGGTGAAGTTAATTGATAATTTCCCACCCAAAAAAAACTTGTTTTTTTTTTTAGTATAAATTCATCTCCTGAACATTATAGGTCAACTTCAGTTTTATTCAACATTTTTGAACAATTGACATTATGCAGAATTTCTCTTTATAACATAATGCTATAAATTCTAGCTGATATTTAGTAGCTATAATCGTAGCTACAAACAATATTTACAAATTATGTCATGCAGTGTGTCACGGTTCTAAGAAACCAAGTGGCTTTTATATACAATAAACTATTTTACGAGTAGATAATGCAAGATGATTGAGTTCTCGTCGCCTATCCCGTAGTTTGAAGACTAAGGTCTTCAACGAGTGCGTCTTGCCCGTTATGACATACGATGCCGAAACGTAAACACTGACAGTCGGCCTAGCCCACAAATTCAAAGACGCCCAGCGCGCTATGGAACGGGCTATGCTCGGAGTCTCTTTGAAGGATAAAATCACGAGTCAAATTATTTGGACATGAACCGGAGTTACCGACATAGCTTGTAGAGTAAGCAAACTTCATGAACTGGCAGTGGGTTGGTCATGTTTGTCGAAGGACCGATGGCCGGTGGAGCAGACGAGTCCTGGAGTGGAGACCGCGTATCGGCTAGCGTAGTGTGAGACGCCCCCCCCAGCTAGATGAACCGGTGACCTTAAGAAGGTGGCTGAGACAGCCTGGGTACGGAAGGTGGAGTACAGGGTGTTGTGGTTCAGCCACATTCCAATATTATTTTTTGTTCTTGATTTAGGTAAAAAGTGATTTAAAGACAAATGGATAGACAAAAACACCAAAAGCTTTCCTTGAGCGATTATTATAGCACTATAAGATCATTTCCATAACCTAATTATCATCAATGCGGAAGAAATCTCAGAGAGCGAGCATCACTACACATCAAAATATTTATGGAAGTATTTATTTACCATTACAATCCAAGTCTCAATTCCTCAATAAATATATCGGTCACAACACAGGAAGAGAACCCGGAACCTCGTGCAGATGTGCGCCCGCGCATAGCCAAACAGGCCGCCATTTTAGGCCAAGCCCCGAACAATATTGTGCCGCGTATTAATGTAGTTATTAACGATGAGGAAGTAAAAGTAATTGCGTTTATTTTTAACTCGTGCACGTGGCTTTTTCGTTATAATTCAATAAATGGACTCATGGTAAAACATCACGACTGTATTCTTCGAAGGGTTTGGCAGAGGCGTATATAATAGCATACACATTAAAATGTTCTACAACAACAATTTGGAGTTAATCTCCCATGTAATAGGGGGCGAGCTTATTGCAATTAGCTTGGTAAAAATGACTCCGGGCTGCAACTGAGTATAACCTTATGAAAAATGCAATTTTAACACATTAAGTACTTGACAAGGGGATCCAGTCCAGGAATCCTTGCATTTGTTGCACTTCCGGCCTATCATCTTCCATCATGTCACAGCCCGGCTTCACGAGCTGCTGAGCAGAGGCCTCTTTTTTTAACCGACTTCCCAAAAAGGAGGAGGTTCTCAATTCGGTTGTATTTTTTTTATGTGCCTATCCCCACGCTCCTGTGTCAGCCTCATCCAGGTTCTACCCACGATGGCAACAATGTCGTCTGCCCATCTCATCGCCGGACGACCGACACTTCGTCTTCCAGTCCTTGGACGCCACTCGGTCACAGCCTTACTCCACCTGTCATAACTGCGTCTTGCCAGGTGTCCCTGACCAACTCCATTTGAGTTCCATAGCTCGTTTTCCGATATCGAAAACCTTCGTACGTCTGCGGATCTCAACGTTCGAGACTCGGTCTATAAGTTTTATGCCAAGCATGGAACGCTCCATGGCTCTCTGCGGCTTATGAGGCAGTTAGAGATTTTTTTGTGAAGTTTTTTCAACGAAAAATCTTAAACATAGAGTTACTATGTCGTTACATTTTGGTTTCTTCACTTTCTTTATTTTCTAATTTATAGATTTCTGGCAAAAACATACGATTGACAAACTATCTTTAGGTTAAGTAAAATGAAAGGAATTCTTCCAAGAGAATGGGTAGCAGTCAGCGTCCTTCTGTCTGCTAATAACAAGCTCCGATCACTAATTCGCCTGCCAAGCGCAGTGATTATACCAATGTTTATACCGAATAAGTAGCACAGCATTTAATTATAGAGCTAACATTCTGCCCGCGACTTCATTCGCCTGCATTTAGAATTTGCACATACAAATTTTAAACACCCCACTTCACCCCTTTAAGAATTAATTTTTAAATAAATGTATGCTGATGTCGGCTATCCTTTGTAAATCTTGGACTGTCGTTACGGGTCGTCAGAAGCCCGAAAGTCTGACAACCAGTCTTACGAAGGGGTATCGTATACCCAGTCACTGGGTTGTTAAGGTCAGATAGGCAGTCGCTGCATGTAAAACACTGTTATTCAGCTGCATCTGGTGAGACTGGAAGCCAACCCCAACATAGTTGCGAAAAGACTTCAAACATACAGTTACTTTCACATAAATAGATAATTATGACCATCAGATAAATACTTGTTGAATAAATAACTAAGGATATAAGAGGTTCATATTTAATGGTCAGTACTAAATAATTCTGATGGCGTCATATACGCCAGGGGTCGTAAAACTAAGAACTATGCATTCATCCTTGGGCCTTCATTATGATCATAACATTTATGACAACACTTGAACGGGTAATGAAAGAATTTAATTATATTATCAATACAATGAAAAGACGGTTGGGTAAATATGGTAAATATGATGCGTTCAGTATTCCACTGATGTGTACCTACCTAAATTCGATCGGTTTTATTATTATTATTATTTTATATTCTGATATACTATCTAATGTTAGATATGAATATCTGACCTCCACAACCCAGTGACTGGGTAACACGACACCCCTTGGTAAGACTGATTGTCAGACTTTCGGGCTTCTGAGGACCCGTAACAACTGTCAAAGATCTACGAATGACAGCCGGGACCAACGGCTTAACGTGCTTTCCGAGGCACGGAGAGGTCTTGGTATGCAAAGATGGTCACTCATCAACGGACCAGCCACGCCAAGCGTAGTGTGATCCCCCTGGCTGTCTCCCCCCCATCCCTTGTGGTGACTATATAGACGTTCCGGTCGGTTTTACTCTAAACCCAAAGACTAGTGATTCTAGTGAATACCATAGCCGGTTTTGTAATAAGACGCTTAAAGCTTTGAACAAAGTGCTATAGTTACATAGAAAGCCGGTTCTCGACCTTCATTACTTTATACACCATGCATCGGTATCGTATTACCTCGCGATGACCACGATCGTCTCACGAGCATGTCTCACTAAATCTTGTGTACAATGACATGTGCCATCACGCTGCGGCCTTATTAGGATGAAGATTAGTTACCTACCTGTCATGGTTGGAAGCTTATTTAATTATTAACTAGCTAATGTCTTGCTTTGCAACGCATTTAATAAAAAATAAACACTGGGACCTTCTCCGGCGTCCACATAACAACTTACCAAAGTTTCATCAAAACTCAAACTCAAAACATTTATTTCAAATAAACCAATTACACGCACTTTTGAACTGTCAAAGAGTCGGTCAGTCAGTAATATGAAGCTAGTTGCCCATTCCAAAGCGTAGTAGGTTCCTATGGAGAAAAACGGGCAAGAAACGTTATCATCACAGTGGTCAAGTTTTTGCGAGACTAAAGGCTCGTGCAGACTGGCGCGATATCGCAGGCGCGACAGGCAGCGCGACCCTTGTCGCGTCCGCGATATCTTATATATTACTGTATATCAATGCGTTGCAATGCCTTTTTTCATTATTTTTTTTTTCGTTAGGGATCTTCTCCGGCGTCCACACAACTTACCCGTTTAATCACTATCGGTCATTTTTAAGTTTTTGCGAGACTAACGTACGGCAATTGATTTTTATATAAATAAATAGACTAGATGTCACCTATTATAATGAGGTATTGTGGCTTGTGACGCGTCTGTAGGATTTCAGACTGCTTGATGCACAAAAGCTGCACAGGTTCAAAAGCTATGTGACTTATTTTGTGTGTGGACGTCGGAAATCATCCCTCGGGAATGTGCTCATTATTTGTCTAGCCTTTTCCCAACTTTGTTGGGGTCAGATTCCAGTCTAACCGGGTGTAGCTGAATGCTAATACTATTTTACATCGAGTGACTGCCTATCTGACCTCCTTAAACCAGTTCCTGGGCAATACGATACCCCTTGGTAAGACGATACCCCTTAGTAAGACTGGTTGTCAGACTTTCGGGCTTCTGTCGACCCTTAACGACTGTCAAAGATCCACGAATGACGGTCGGGACCAGCGGCATAACGTGCTTTCCGAGGCACCTCCGTGCCTGGGGTAAAATGTATCTTAAGGCAACGATAACCGACTTTTAATGATTTTATATTAAAATCACGTCTAAACGAGTAGTGTTAATGATTTAGAAAAAGTATGTATGTTAAATAAGAGCATTTTCTTAATAATTTAAAATATGAATATTTTAGATTGTGTTTTAATACATAGTGAAATTAATTTGTAAAGCTATGTTTTACGCGGATAAAAAACTGAGAATCATACAATATCTATCAAGCGTATTTTTCTGAAACCTTCACTTTTTTAAAGATAATTTAATTATTTATCTTTAAGTATACGTGTTTTATTAAAATATTTTTGTTTTATATATAATAAATTAATAATGCGACCTTTTTGGGACAGAGCTCCTGGATGGGCGAGTCCTATTACTGGCTGGGCGTACGACGCGTTGCGTGAGCTCAGTACAGAACACGCAAGCTAACCACTCAAGGTCACTGGCATATATTTGCGTCTTAAGTCCTAATGCTAACCCAGTGCACGAATTATGAAGAAAAATGATGTGCAAAAAATAATTCAAAGCTGATATGATATCTGCTATAATTTTCCCCTCTTATTGTCTTCGAACACCAACAGAATCAACAACTATCGTCTAGTTATACAATTTGACACAATTTCCAGCTCTATTTGAGTGTGTCGGACACAAAGTCTGGGACGATCGCGACGGCAGCCATTTAATAGTTTTTGGAACAGATTCATACGAAGATTAAAGTTTCACGATCAAAGGAGCTTCTAAAAGATTTTTGATTTCTAATTTATGAACGTCGTATTTTTTTGTTAAAAGGGAGTTTTCAAAGACTTTTTGGATGCATGTTTAGAAAGAACTTAGTTTCGTAACATATCAAAGATTCGATCAAATGTTTACTTAGAGACTGGAGTAGGAATTTCGAAATCCAAATGTCTCTCTATTTACAAAAATCTGCCATCGGACAGAGAAGCATAGATAAACGATGAAATGTCGGTGTACGTTCTGTACTTACACCTTGCCTTTCGGACAAACATGCGTGATGTGATATATGTTTAAAAATACTAGAAATCATAAAGGGGCGTTAGACAGGATTGTGTAACGTCACCGTGGCTGTTCAACTTATACATTACATGGATAGTAGTCTGACAGATTTGAAAGAGGGTGAGTGTGGATTGAGGATGAATGAGTTGCCTGTCAAATGCCTTTTCTACGCAGATGATCAAGTTCTCGCGTTCTCACGTTAAACCATTGGTTCCGGCAGTCATTCGTTCATCTTTGACAGTCGTTACGGGTCGTCAGAAACCCGAAAGTCAAGAGGTATAATATTACTCGGTAACTGGGTTGTGGAGGTCAGGTAGGCAGTCGGTCTATGTAAAATACTTGTATTCAGCTGTATCCGGTTAGACTGGAAGCCAACCCCAACATAATTGGGAAAAGGCTTGGCCAATGATGATGGTTTTACAACTCTTTAATGTCCCAAACTTTAATACAAAAAGTCAAAGTCAAAGCATTTATTTTATACTAGCTTTTGCCCGCAGTTCCGCTAGCGTAGATGTCGGGTATCGCGTAAAAAAGTAGCCTATGTCCTTCTCCATATCCCATGCTATATCTCTACCAAATTGCATGACGATCGGTTCAGCGGTTTAGGCGTGACAATGTAACATACAGACAGACAGACAGAGAGACAGACAGATAGACAGACAGAGTTACTTTCACATTTATAATATTAGTATGGGCACATAAATGGAACTTTTGAACGTCAAAATTTACACGGAAATAAAATTGATTCTACTTGCCCCTTCCAAAAGGTAGTTTCGCATGAAGAATGGGCAAGAAACTTCACCGTTACTCTTTTAAACGGTTTTACAATACTTTGTATACATCAATTATATCATTACATGTGAAGACGATGTACCCATGATGTTACGTGATATTCTCATGAACACGACTTAAACAATTTAGTAACTAAAATCCCACCAAAAACATGATATGTTATGCTGCTCCCCGCGGCTTCGCCAACATAGCTTTTTCTGAAATAAAATTAGCCTCCTTATAACATCAGGCTATCTGCCAGTGAAAGTCCCGTCATAATCGGTCCAGTTGTTTCGGAGATTACCCGGAACAAACAAACAAAGTAGATACCGTATGAACTTTCATATGCATTTAGTAAAAAGCTGTTATCTTGATATTACAAATGGCAAAACTTCAATTTTTTTAATTTGTATTTGCCATGACTTACACAACGCTTTCACTGTTAAAAAGTTATCAGATCTCATGTAGAGCCAAGCCCCTAACTCTACAAGGCCTAATTCTACAAACCATACATCTTGGTCAAAATGTCACTCATAGGGACATATAGTAAGAATTAATGTCAATGATATTTAATGTTGTGTCATGCAATAGTTCAATGGAACAGCCAAGCCATTTTTATTTTAGGCTCGTCTTGGTGGGCCACTACCGTGCCCCCAGATAATAACTTTATGAGCTTATTTAGAAGTCGGTCATCTTTCCGGATATACTCGAAATTATTATTCTGTAAGTAGTTCAAAAATAAATTATGTTTTAAAAACTAGATGAGTTCCGTGTTTCCTATCTGACTACTCTGAGAAGAACAACCCAAACAAACTCACAGCAAGCAAGCTCGCAGTCTCTTTTAAAGTCTAGACATAATCTTGGTCAGATCATGTGAGGACCATGTAGATTAGTGTTTGATATGATCTTTTGGTGAAATAACCTGGATACAGATTTTAATGGACCTGTCAGTGCACGGTGTTATTATAGTAAGACGTAACCACTACATAACATTAAACTATAACAAAATCTCTAATTCAGATAATTTATGTAAACAAAGTAATGTCAAGAAATGTCACTGTCAAAATGACAGGACAGTGGTGCAAAACATTTTATCATATTTTTTTTTTTGTAAATAATCCTCTATGAAATTAAAGTGAATTAATTATAAGAATTATGCAAACAAAATACTGTTACCAAACAATGTTTTATGTAGTGTATCGGAGACACGGCCTATGATCGTCATAATCAGCTCTTTTAAGTCCACTGCTAGACGTAGGCCTCCCAAAATCGATTTCCTCTCGAAACAGATTACAGCCGTTTTCATCCAAAATGTGGCAAGATATGCTACATACAATATGAATCTATGAATGAGAGTTGTAATATTAGTGTTGTCGAAGATGTAAAAAATGTGAAAATGTTTGGATCCCCTGTATTATTACCAGTATCATAAAATATTTTATACCAGAAAATCTCCTTTTTTTATAACTTTGTTTAAAACCGACAATTTATAAAAATAATTACGGTATGATTATTTTTAATTATTATTTCTTAAATTCAGTATTTAAAAGAAAATAGAACCCTTTTTTCGCCATTTTATGTGAATTACCATTACGAAGATATTTTTTTGATATGTTATCCTCTTTGTTTACATAAATTATCTGAATTTGAGACTTTGGGTATAGTTAGTTACTATTAACTATCATAGACATAATATAAGTTTCTTGTTAATAACAGTGGCGAATCGCAGTTACTTCGAAGGCGATTGAGTAAAATGACTGGCATTTAGTTAAAATTGTGAGGTATTAAATCGACGGCTCCTAAGTATACTGAGTCAACTAACAAATTTCGGCAATTGTACTTTTTAGGATATTACAAACAATTAAATCATTTACTATCCACCTGTGTTAAAAACGTTCATATTATTAGAAGTACAGTTGACTCAGTATACTTAGGAGCCGTCGAAATAAGCTGTAATTTTATTTATTAATGTGACTCCATATAAAATACAGGCAACTTGTATGATTAACTGCAACTGATTGTAATCCATACTAATATTATAAATGTAAAAGTAACTCTGTCTGTCTGTCTGTCTGTCTGTCTGTCTGTCTATCTGTCTGTCTGTCTGTCTGTCTGTCTGTCTGTCTGTATGTTACGTTTTCACGCTTAAACCACTGAACCGATCGTCATCATATTTGGTAGAGATATAGCCTGGGATATGGAGAAGGACATAGACTAATTTTTTACGCGACAACCGACATCTACGCGGGCGGAGCCGCGGGCAAAAGCTAGTATTAACATAACATTGCTCCTGTATTCAATTTTATTTTTCTTACTTCCTTTATTAGTGCCACAGACACTTAAGGCTTAGGTAAGTAACTATTGTTACGTCGGGTACTGACACGCGGATCACAATGATTTTTATTAAATAAATATTTTATTTTATTTCGCACACATATATTTTTATTTTTTATTTCTGTATCTGTCTGTGACATCACAGTGGTATCAGAATACCAGCACTGCGACACTTATTTTTAAATGTCGCAGCATCATACTGAGTTAGGAGCCTTTAAGTACAGGACTTTCTGTTTTCATTTTATTTTAGTTTTTTTATTCGTTTTTATTAATGTTGCTATGGACGTGTTTAGTTTAAAATGTGATCTTCCTGTATGAGTCCCAAGAAATACTTTGACTTTCTTAATTATTTATTATTAACCATCATTCTCATCATTGTTGAGGAATATTGACACTGGCAACTGTGCAAGTTGTTTAGATTTTCTGTTTCAGAACTATTGGTGATATTCGCCCTTAAGTATATATAAGAGGGGCATAATTATATAGAGGGTATTATATTGGAGGATTGGGTATAAATGTATTCGAGCTTAAGTTATATTTATCGGCGCAGGATAGCCTTTACCAGAAGTGTTCATCATTTTAGTGGTTCAGCAACTTCAATATCATCAGGATTGTGCCGAAATCAGTGCTGCCAGTTTAGCGCTTTTGGGAAACAATATAGCAATAGTATTTTGTAGACAAATTAGCACTAACGAAAACTATAAGTTGGGGTTAGCCCAGCGCAATATGTAGAACACATAACCACAGAAACACAGCCAGGGCCATCTGGATCTGGAAGTCTTCAAAATCCATCAAAAAAAGCAACCGACGGCGACGATGACGATTTTTTTTTTTTTTTTAAACTTTGCCCCACACTAAGAATTTCTCCTGTATCGTGGAAGCGTTTACAAACATATAAACTCACATACACAAACAGCCAGACCCGGAACAACTACTTGTAGATCATACAAATATTTGTTCCGTGCGGGAATCGAACCCGCGACACGCAGCGCAGCAGTCAATCGCTTAACCACTGCGCCAACCGTGCCGTCGGTTTGGCGGTTGACTATTGATCTTGACTTTTATATTGCATTTCTATGCATCTAATATTAATTTGTTCAACAATTCATATCTTTTGTTATAAATTATCAATAAATATTTTTGTATATATTTCTAACTCCTTATTTTAAAAATAGCACAAAATCTAGCGCTTTTTAAAATCACACTTGTCTAGCGGAATCTAGCGCTTATTTTAGGTGGAGTTAGCGCTCATCACTCGAATGGAACTGGCAGCACTGGCCGGAATATAGCAGTTCATCGTGGACGTCATCAGAAGACAGCCGCCACGCAACAATCTTTGCGACAGTGATGCTCTGCTAGAGTAAATGTCACCAGCCAGCACCACTCTTATCCGATCTTATCGGTGATTCCAGTAACTTCGTAACCACTGGCTATGCCGTCATATATCTTTCCGAGTTCACAGACCGATAAGTAAGCCAAAATAGATTTACATAAGCATCATGCAATACAAGCAATAAAACATAATAATGATCATCATATCTCACATAGAGTTCGCATACATTTAAAACTTTGATTAAGGCGCTGCCCAAACAGGGACACCGTAAAACGTCCACTTTTAGCCGTATTATATATTACAAACCCAAAAAATACAGAGTGTAGTCAGGTACATAAAAAAGTAATACAAAAATATATTATAGAAATGATCTAGCATCTTGAAACAAAATCGCAAGATAGAACACGTAAAAAGTTATTCCTTTCGAAATGCTCAATATTTTGAGCGACAACTTTCATATTTTTGTAACTATAAAAAAGGCAGTTTAATCAACTATTATTATACCGGATGACATTTTTTACCGTCTCGTAAAAATTTGGGTATACTAGGTGAACGGAGTAGAAGCCTATGGCATAGTTTTTATTATTTTTTCTTTAACCTAGAAAGAAATTGATCTATGGATAAATACCACACATTTGAAGTAAACTTATCATACTATAACAATAAACACAGAAATTTAACAAAAAACATAATTCAATAAATAAATACGATAAATAATATTTAAATTTAAATCATACGCACCCAAATTTCAATATTTTTATCTTTTATTTTAGTTTTATTTCTGAAAAAAAAAAAAAAATTTGCTATGCCATAGGCTTCTACTCCGTCCACCTAGTATACCCAATTTTTTTCGAGACGGTAAAAAATGTCATCCGGTATATTGATTAGTGTATTTTTTTTTAATTTAATTAAAACTGCTTAATAACTTTCGTATTGGCAGACACGAGATTCAACTAAAATCAAACGCATTGCCATTTTCAATCTATGTGTTTACCGCGATGAAATACCCAAAGATTTGCTTCTTACCG
Organism: Dryobota labecula; assembly: GCA_947523025.1. Taxonomy (NCBI): domain Eukaryota; kingdom Metazoa; phylum Arthropoda; class Insecta; order Lepidoptera; family Noctuidae; genus Dryobota; species Dryobota labecula. The sequence continues at coordinate 2,659,539 of OX383286.1, read as the reverse complement.
CCGCTTAACACTTATGCAAATGTCGGACAAACATGTTTAAAAACAAATTGATACACGCCTTTGATTCATAAACATTGCGTTCCCTTGGTACCTATGGTAATTTATTATAATTTGTTACCTAACCGTCATCAATCAATAAACTCAGGGTAATATTATGTTAGGTCATGTAACATTTAGGCTCAATTTACACCGCCGCGGAATGGAATGGAAGCGACTTTTTTTGTACAAAGCATAATGAACTTTATGTCAATACTGTAACGCATAAACTAGTTAAGAGAGCCAAATAACAGGGCCTCAAGTCTGCTATTACAATAGTGTCAGAATGGTCTCTTCATTGCGAGTTTTTGACAGATTTGCCATACAAAAACTGTCAAATACTCACAATGGCGAGACCATTCTGACACTATTGTAATAGCAGACTTGAGGCCCAGGTCACGCGTCTTCTGGAGAATTCTCGCGTATTTTCAGGAATTCCGGCAGTAACAAGCTCGTATCTAGTTGTAACGTTAGACAATTGATATAAAGTACATTTTGCTATGTACAATGTTGTTACAAACATTCGCTTCCATTGCAGCGGTGTAAATTGAGCCTTAGAGAAAATCGTTATGTTGCTAATACTTATTTAGAAGAGAGCAGACGACTTTGCTTTATACCTACTAGATGTTTCAATAACGTTTGACAACTACAGCATTTAGTTTTTCTTTAGAATACATCGTCGTATCCTACTAATAGGGGCGTAACTGCATAATAGCAACTTTTCAGGAGACACTTTTTTGTGTTTAATGAAATTAAATATGAAAAAATATGTAGGTATTGGTGATTTCTTATAATGTGTATTGGTATTTTAAGGTTCGGCTAGGATTATTTTAAATAAATTATCTTTATATTTTACGCGCATTTTGTCCTTTAAACCCCGTTTTTAATTGTTTTGTTGAACTGGTTATATGTGGTATGATGAGCAGAATTGAATTATGCAATAAAAAAAGAAAGCCCCTATGTTCGTTAGGGCACTATTCGTAGGATACGACGAGATAGCATAAAACATTTCCACTGCTGGGGCACTTGCTCCTCTATGTGAGATAGAGTGGGCCGTAATTCACCACGCGGGTCTAGTTCGGGTTGGTTGATGTCACGATGTCTTCGAATTTTTGGTTCTAGGATATGCCGGGTTTCCTCACTATGTTCACCGTTTTAAGTGTAACGGTGATGAAATAATTTACACAAAGTCAAGTGCCTGCTTGGGGTTTGAACCCACGACCTACGACTCGTAACTCGCGGCCGCGGCCGTTACCTCTAAGCGCAGATCTTTTAGTTAGTAAATAATGCTAACAAAATAACTGAAAGCGAACAATGTTTATTTAATCTGAATCTGAATCATCAATTAGTAATAAAATGTATTTCTTGTTACTCCGTTATAATCATGATTTATTTAAATCAAATGCGGCTCGGACCTATTTAAATTCATTTTGTGTGATATTGAACTGGTATTTCTAAACCAGAAATTGCCTAACAAAGCTAAATCAGATTTGTACAAATCACTTTAAATTATAACAACTCTAGACTCTATAGTCAGTTCCAAAAGTATTTTATAAAAATGTAAACAAATGGATCAGAAAATGTACCTGTGGATGCCAATTTGTTGAGCCACTTACAAATTGAGAGCTTTGATTTTATTAATTGATGAATACACGAAATTCTCTTTTTAATCACCTTAAAATCCTACAAACAAGCGCGACACGCGACGTGATACAAGGGCACCATACGTCGCGCGACACGCGGTGATTTTGTGTCGTGTCGCGCCTGTTTATAGGAGCCTTTATAATAACCACGGTATGGGATCTCACAATCATATACTAGGCCGCCAATAATCGTAAATTAGCTACCTAATGTACGATTGTAATTAATACCTATTTAAATTCTCAGTTTGACATGAATATTGCCCAGAATAGATGGCTGTCTTGTATTTTGAGCTAGACTACAAGTGAAGGAGATTGAGATATTAGTCTTAGCATGCAGTGATAAAACTCAAACTCAAAGTATTTATTTCAAATAAACCAATTACAGACACTTTTTAACTGTCAAGGAGTCGGTCAGTCAGGAAGATGAAGCTAGTTGACATAAATAACAACCTAGCAAGAAGATTCGATACTTCATCTATACCTACATAATATACATTATCTACAAATAAATTAAATTGAAATGTCTGTTTTTAATGTCAAAACAATAGCTTTTTACTCAATGCTTAGGAAAATATATACGTTAGGTACTTATAACAAAAAAGCAATTTTTTTTTTCGTTTGTCCATCTGTCTGTCTTTCTTTCTGTTTGTTCCGGCTAATCTCCGAAACGGCTGGACCTATTTTGACGGGACTTTCATTGGCATATAGCAAATGGAGTAACTTAGGGTAGGTACTTTTATTTTAGAAAAAGCCCCACGGGCGAAGCCTCAGGCAGCAGCTAGTAAATACATAAATTGTTTATTTATTCAAAGTCAAAGTCAAATCATTTATTTCAAATGGGCACATAAAAGGTACTTTTGAACGTCAAAAATTACAAAAATAACTAATTGATTCCATACTCCATTTATTATAACATAAGACAAATAACTGTTCTCCTTTCGTTATTTCGATTTAAACGTTTAATAAACTCCGTTATTTCACGATAAATACGAAGCACTGTATTCTATTTACCATTTACATTAAAAAAATAACTCTAACGTGCAGTAATTTCAACAAATTCAACACAATAACTGTCGTTATTTAGCCGTTATTTGTCTAATGGAGTATAGTTGCCCCTTCCAAAAGGCAGTTACGTATCTACGGAGAAGAATGGGCAAGAACTCCATCTTTTTCTTTTATTAATTCACACATGAGCTTCTTTAAGTAAATTAAAATAAAACTAGACTTACGACTTACAGTGCGTAGAAACTAAAAGAGTACAGTCAACAATTTAATTTAACTACCTACAAAATATTTTGCACAGTTACTTTTAATAAGTGGAGCTCGTAACAGTCGCATGGGTCGATCCATCAGGTGAAGCTACGCTTGCTTGGGTTGGTCCGTGGATGGGTGCATGACTATCTTTACATACCAAGACTCCGCCGTACCTCGTGACGGCGGGTTGTTTCACGTGCACGCGTTTACGTCATAAATGGCGCTAACTATCGTCAAACCAAAAAAAGCGTTATTACACAAAATTATGCCCTTAACGTTCGTTAAAAAATAACGATTACAGTAACCCCCAGTGGGTCACTGTAACGTCATTTTATTCTTCTACATTTGAAGTTTGACGATCGGTTTTTTTATGCAGTGAAAAAACGCTTTGTATTTAACATCATTTATGTAATCGTTATTATTTGACGAACGTATGTTACCTGTGCCTGTGCTCACCAACATTTAAATCAACTGTTTAGATATTAATCAGTTGTTTACTCCAAATTTCTTAGGCCTGTGTTCACCAACATTTAAATCAACTGTTTAGATATTTAATCAGTTCTTTACTTAGGAAATTTGACATAAATCAACTGTTTAAATACCTAACCGGTGGTTTGAATGTTGGTGAACACAGGCCTTAGTCTCGGCTGTCATTTGTGGATCTTTGACAGTCGTTACGGGTCGTCAGAAGCCCAAAAGTCTTACAACCAGTCTTACCAAGGGGTATCTATTACCCAGTTACTGGGTTGTGGAGGTCACATAGGCTGCACCCGGAAGCCAACCCTAACATAGTTGAGAAAAGGCTAGGAAGATGATGATGACGATTTAGAAAAAAAAAAAATTGAAGAGGCGGACAAGTTTAATGTTTTTTCCATAGGACTGGTTCAAGTAAACTAATCTAACCTGCGGTCAAACGTAACTTGTTTTATTCCGATATTAATTAACGCATTGCGTGTAACGCATTTACTTTTATTAGTACCTACGTATAACTCCGGAGACTCATTTGAATAAAACTTAATAAAACGTACGTATTTGAATAAAACGTAAGTTGGCTGTAAATATAATCGTTTCAAAGAAAATCATTTTTATTATACAGGATAATAATAATTTTATTCGATGAACATATGTAGGTACATGTTCTGCTAACGAATAAGTTTAAATAATGTCACTCTATGCTATTTGCTTTCTATGTTTATCTTGGACATCACTGACATCTGAGAAGGAAAACATCGTCAGGAAACCATCTGAATGATTTTGAAGGATATTGCTAATCCATTGCTTCATATGTTCGAAAAAATTGTCTGTTCAACCACGTAAATAACGTAATTAATGCTGTTGAAAAAAAAATTATATATATTAGTTTATTGACACAAAATACCTTTGCATGACAACACCAAAACATTTCACATGGTCACATTGAATTTTGGGAAAAGGCTGCACAAATAGTGAAAAACCCTGCCTCCTAAACTAGGGGAACCCTGTGACCTAGGAGTCAGTGTCCTACTGTAACTTCGTTTATAAATAAACCTTAATTTATGTGTGTGTTAATAAACCCATAATGACCTGATTTAACTATGAATATGAATGGGTGAGTATGTTTGTAAAAGGGGGGGGGGATGGCTGTGCGAGTGGGATGGGGTGTGATGGCTGTGCGAGTGGGATGGGGTGTGATGTGGTGCGGTGTATGAGAGAGGAGGGTGAAAATGTCAAAATGAAACCCATTGCTATTGTAATTACGCAATTACCCCGCTCTGGACTTAAATACCATCACCATCAATGCTTGGTATGCCTACTGTGTATGATAAGAACCCTCTGCTTTAATACTAGTCTATCATAGTAATAATAGGCTAGTATTATATTATTGTCTTACTGCAGGGCCTATGCAATGCTGTTAAGCAGTGATTACCACGCATGATCACTTTTTTTTTTTTTTCGGTTTGAAATCTACATATAACTTCGCCCGCTCTGGGCGGAGCGGGAGGGCGTGTTAGGCTTTTACTGACTAAAACCCACCCGTGTTCCTTCAATTGCCTATGTGCCAGGGCCACGGTATCCCTTCCGGACAAACCCAAACCCTGGCAGGACGATTGCTCATTGAAAGTCCATTTTGAAGCACTTATGTCGTTCACCGACATAAGTGCTTCAAAATTGTCTCAGTAAAATTGAATAATAACATAATCAAATCAAATCGAATCGAATCAAAGTTATATAATCAAACTAGGCTGAGAATCTGCACTTTTAGAACGTCAAAATAACATAAAACAGGCCCCCAAAACGCCTGCCCTTCACCACTTCCTGGTGCTTTAGCTGGGAAGAAGAAGTGGCGCTACAAACTCCCCAGCAGCACAGCTGTCTGTTCAGTTAGATATACTTGATTCTATACAATAGTAGGTATGCAAAGTCATTAACATTAGGGGACACAGAACAGTAAATTAAATGATTTGCCATGTCAGCTGACATTTATGGCAAATAATTGATTTATTCCATTCTAATACCAAAAACTAACACCACTATGTTTTTCAACAAATTTCAGTGGTATTAGAACGGAATAAATCAAATAATTTTTACGAATCTTTTTTTTACGTTTATTTTTTGCTAGCATAATCTTTTAATGGAATAATGAACATCTTAAAAGTAAACTGGTTCATTAATCTCAGCTGAGAAAGATAAATCTTTATGATATCTAAGCAAATGCACAGCGCCTGCATACATGGCGCCTGCATAGTGATAATTGATAACAAAGATAAGAAACGAAATTAGGCTGAGTCTACAAAAAACTGGAACAAAAAACGTATAAACGTACTAAGACGTACTAGAACAAATATGACACATGCTTGAGTTTATTTTATTTATAACAAGCTTTTGCCCGCGACTTCACCCGCGTGAACGTCGAAGATTATCCCCCAGAAACGTATTACCGAGATAAAAAGTCCTATGTCGTAACCCAGGTCATCACATGGTCTACCTGTGTGCCAAATTTCATCGAAATCCATACAGCCGTCAAAAGGTGTGAAAAGGTAACAGAAATAATACTTTCGCATTTATATTCCTTTGTCACTCGAAAAGCTATCACTCTTAAATGGAATTGGGCTGAACACATCTGCCGCATGTCTGACGTTCAATGGGCCAGACTTACGACCCAGTGGTTCCCGCTTAATGGCAAACGACATCGGGGCAGGCCAGGCGGAGATGACGAGATGAGCTGGACTCCTCCTTTAATAAAGATTGGTCCTTGGCAGCTCTGGACAGAGAGAGGTGGAAAGAGAGTAAGGAGGCCTTTGCCAGGCAGTGAGACAATAACGGCTACAAAAAAAAAATGGTAGGTATGAAAGTATGCATAGCCACCATCGACCATGGAGTTTTTGCTGTGTTTCACGCCATCGAATGCCAAAATGGTAGGTACTTATTAAAGTTATGGCTTGGTGTTGACTATCCAAAAGCTCTATCACAGTAAAAAAGATTTATATTCGATTTAAAATTTGTGTTTACTGAAGATAAAAAAATGAGAGACTCCCAACATAATTTTAATTCCCCATAGAAAAAATAGGTTTATTGTTACAGAAACACGTGGATATAAAAAAACTTAAAAAAAAAACACTGCAAAGTAAAAAATTACTCTAATTTCAGAACTTTGGTTCTGCATTTTTGTTTTTTTCCACCAACTTTCATTTTTATATTGTAAAAAAAAACCCCTTGTAGTTGTCGTACCTACCCCATGAAAATTCGTGACAAAAAAAGTTCCCAGAAAAAAAAAACTATTTGCGTTATAAATATCAGTGACAGAAAGTTCAGGGAGTAACATCATCCACATCAACTAAGTGAAAAAATACTTATTATTAAAGCTAACTCAAAAACTACCAAATCAAAGTTAATACAATTTTAATGGGACCACCGCACGAGCTTCCTCTACCAAATGAAAAAGAAATCACGTAAATTGGCCAGTAATCACGTAGAAATCAATGAACATACATCAAAAATACATACAGACGAACATAGAACCTCCTCCTTTTTTTAAGTGGGTTAAAAACGATAAGTTAATTCTAATTATGATGTGCTAGCAATGTCCATAAGTTATTTATATATATTTATATTGTGCAGTTTCCAGTTAGGTAAGTACTTCTCGTACGTTTTGTATCAAAAACAAAACAAAAGTAATTAAGTTTCGAATTCATTTATTTTATAAAAAAAGTTATACAACTTTTTGTTGCATGACATTACTTAATATAAACCGAATCGAACTTTTTCCTCAAATATTACCTACTAAAGTCAGAATAAATTATCTACAGCTCGCTTTTTAATAAAATTATATTCAATGTTACAATGAAAACGTACTTTTATTCCAAGTTGCTCCCGCAAAATGGTGAAATAGTTTCGATTAATTTCAATGTTTTTTATAGCATTTAAATAAAAGCTGATCAAATAACTTCACTTATGTTCTATTTAAACAGCTTTTATTTACTTAAATTTTTAACAAACTTAGTTTGCATTTTTACACTACACACACACACTGCCGCAAATATTTTGTAAACAAAACACATCCTGTGAAAAAACACTGGACACTTACCTCGTCATCCCAGGAGGGTTCACCGTACTCCTGGTCTGCAACATCCTCTTTTCGTTCCTCCCTCATCCGCTGCAGATCCTTCACCATGCCATCCATCTGCTCCGCACTCAGACCCCCCCATGCTTTCATAGCTGACAGCAACTCCTCATCTTCATCAGTCAACTCCACTCTTTCCGGAGACAGGGAGTTCAACCGATCCAATTTTTCGTACAACTTCTCTTCAGGTGTCTGCCCCGATTGTCGGTCAGGCGCGACGGTTAACTTTTCCAATTTTTGATACAATTTATCGAAACGATTTGAAAACGGTGTGTCGGTGACGTGAGCGGTTCGGATGCGGTGCGTAAGGAGGATCACGAGGAGGGATAGACGCAGCATCGTGCGAACGCGGCGGACGGGCGACTGGCACATGGGCGCGCGTTGGGAATACTTTAGGTGAGCGCGCCCGTTCTACAGAGCGGAATAGGTCTTGATTTTTTCGATTACGCTCGAACGGTGTGAATATATCTACATAATTTGCTGTTTTTTAGTAATAAATAAAATCGTATTCCTTTGTCACAAATATTACTACAATCTTAAACCAATATTCAATCTAACACTTAAATATTTACAAGTTTGAAAGAAAAAAAGGTAAGAGGTCATTCAAAAAATTCGTCCACATCGCTGTCAGTGGGAAAAGATCCCAAAAGTCTGCCAGTAATTAGGTTTTTAACTAATCAATGCAAAAACTAAGTGCCTTTGATAAGTTTTTAGTTTATTGTAGTCTTCGGGATGTCCCAGGTTAAAGTTCATCATAGTGTGATAAACTTTAACGTTAAATAGTATGTTGATTTCTTTGAGCATTTAAAACAGCGACTAGTAACAGTGTTTCCGTGACTTAAACTAATTGTAAGTATAATTAAGTTTAGTCTACAATGTTTTGTTTGTCTTCGTTGTAATTTTCAGAATACCTGTAGGTTCGAGAGACCTTTGCTCAAGTTGTTTGCTAATAGTCCAACTAATGTAGTTGAAGTGAAGCCAACTATCTATGTTAAGTGTGTAGCAAATTATTTGGATAATATTGTATTTCATTTGTCAACATGAAAATTACCTCGTTGGACAATGAATGGTCTATTGTAGAGGTCAGTCATGTGTTTAGCAGTTTCATTATCTGTGGCAGTTTACAGATTGAAACATGTTGTGTCATAATTTTTTTAAACATGATTAATTTGTTATTTACCTACTTCAATTTTGCTGCTCATTTAATAAAAAGTAAACCGCTTCCGCTCGAAGAGTCTAGACCAAAAAAACCATTTGAAGATAATAAGCAATTACATAATTAAACTGTTTACATGTTTTAAAATAGAATTAACATAACTTTTATGCCATATTACTCTGATATCGAATAATATTTACATTACCGGCTACAGCAGGTTTATCTAAGTTTATAAAACATGCTAATTGTTGATTACTTATTCACAAATATTATAGTTTGAACTTTATTCATTTGTAGTAGAGTATCTAATCAATTGTGGTGGATCTCATGACAGTTGCGGTTACTAACAGAACAGATGATTTTATTTATAAAAAATAGTTAACTGAACTAAAAATACATAAACAAAACAACGTACGTTTTTTAAATCTCTATGCACGTTGAAGAAATTCTTAACTTTTGTATCTAATTTTACTGCCTTAATAAAATCGACTTTCTGATGCGCGATCGCGATATTGGTGACGAAACAAAAAGAACTTCAAATTACTCATAAAAAAATCAAGACCTCCACAATTCCTCCCAATCAAAAGCAGACAATGCACCGAACAATCTCAAATTGCATTGTTTATATTCAAGCAATCATCTTGCAATAAAACACGAATCCAGAACAATGATAAAAAAAATCGTGCGGCCGACAACTGGGGCTTGCACCTCATATTTATTTGTAAGTCACGAATATAACTCTGTCTCGTCGCTCATTCAACCTGCATGTCTGGCGAGCTTGTGGTTCCGTATACGTGTGCGAATTCTTACTAGAATTATCTATGGAACCTTAAAAAGGTAATGGGGAATAAAGAACGATTTGTAAACTCTCGAAGTGGGTTTAAAATAGACCTCTAAGGGAAGTTTGTGTTCGTAGAAGTAAAAGGCACTTATGAGACTGATTCAAAAGACATTTCTGCAATCTTGTAAGTAATAACAAACTGCTATCACCGCTTTGTCTACCAAACATGGCGATTGCAGTATTTCATAACATGTCATTTATCTGGTAATAAAGTTGGATAAGCAGAAATGTTGGTAGGACTTAAGGCTCGTACAGACTCAGGCGATATCGCGCGAGTCTGTACGAGCCTTTAACGAGCCTTGTCGCCAGACATACACCAATAACAACAGTTAAAGGAAAGCTCTTTAAAGTCACGATTATAGTTTGTTTTACTATCCACCAGTCAATCTCAAATCGTTGCGGGCAAAAGTTATCGCTAAACCAAAAAACCGGTCAAGTGATTGGCGGACCACGCACAATAAAGGGTTCCGTAGTTGGGATGTACGCATAATATTGGGAGATTTACCATGTTATTTTCGGACCATAGACTTGTTCTAGATTTTCCTGTAATCTATAAATTATACAGGATAAGTTTTTAACCAGTGTGAAAAATTTTTTTGGTTATTCAGTATCAGTATTAGAACACATTTCCATCATTTGTTAAATACTTTTTTTTTAAGTCTATTTGAAATCAGCAAAATATGGATACAATCTATTCGTAATAATATCAATGATAGAGCGCCTAGCTTATAGGTACCTACTACTACGTTCCGCTTCACTGACCGAACCGCGTTTCGTGACGAGTATCCATTATACCAGTTTCAAAATAAACATCTTTCGTTAACGATAACTTAATTTTTTTGTACTAAGACATATCAAAATAAGAAATAGGTGTATAATAAAACACGTTTAAGTTTAATTTGTCAAAATTTGCACACTGTTTAAAAACTTTTCCTGTATAGAACAATTTTCCGTATTTTTTCAAAATTTTTGTGTCAGTAGTTTCGGAGATAAGTAATGGTCGATTTTCATCTATTTTCTTAAATAACTTTAAAAGACTTTGTTTAAAATTATTTAAAAAAAAAATCATTACAGTAAGCCCTTTCATTTGCTACCACACGGTACAGTTTGCAAAACTTTTTTTTTTTTTCGGAGTCGTTTCTCGGCTCCCGACGCCCGGAGCGTCTACCGCGGCGGCTGGGACGGGAGGCTCTCTCCGCTCTCTCCCTCTCCCATCCCGCCACCTCCTTCGCTAGCATGACTGCTTCGCAGAAGGAGGTGACTGGTGACTCTCGTCCCGGACCATGGCTTGAACCAAGGCCGGGCGCAAGAGGTCACCGCCGCTGTCGATCACCACTACGAGGGCACGTCGATGCTCCGCCCAAGCAGGGCAGACCGCCACTGTATGCTCCACCGTGTCCTCGGGGCGATCATCGCAGTGGTGACACCCGGGCGTTTCCTCCCGCCTGATAATGTGCAGGAACCTCCCGAAACATCCGTGTCCGGAGAGGACCTGCGTTAGGCGGTAGGTGAGGACGCTGTGACGCCTCCCTAGCCACTCCTCAAAGAGGGGTCTTACCGCCGCTATTCTTATCCAAGATAAGAATGCTTGGAAACATGCTGGTCCTGCTCCATAGGACAATTTAGAGTCTAGACAAAATCAAACTGGTTGCTAATTTAACTGTCATAATTTTTATGATATTAATTTTATTTTCTGTGATTAATATTTTAACTCACACACTGACTTATTATATGTTGTTTTTATTTTTTATTTTTTTGGGAAATCATATACAATGTTTGTAAATATGTGAGCACCATGTACCTATCGCATTTATTAATTTTTCTGTTATTACTTCACTTTTCATTCTTTTTACCAATTGTGGTAAGTAATTTTGATGATTTTTTTTATATTTTTTATTTTTTTTATTCTAGGTACATAGTCTTCACCTATAAATATTAACTAATGTATACAAACTATTGTTAACATTTTAAAAGAGTAAGTATGGATTTTCTTGCCCATTCTTCTCCATACATAACTACATTTTGGAAGGCGCAACTAGAATCAATTAACTATTCATGTAATTTTTGACGTTCAAAAGTGCATCTTCGTGCCTATTTGAAATAAATTATTTGACTTTGACTTTGCTATCGTGGCGTGCCCTAGGTTTAACATATAGACTACTTTTTATCCCGATATTCCCACGGGATCGACAATTATGCGGGTGTAACCGCGGGGCGCAGCAGTTTTGATAAAATTTTGTATGGACGTAGCTGACACCCTGGATTTACACATAGGCTACTTTTTATCCCGAAAGAATGTAGTGTTCGCGGGTAACACCGCGAAGCGCAGCTAGTAAATAATAAGGTACAATTTATTTATTACTTGACTTTACAAATGTCGTCGTGTTTCGCTGCCACTGAAATATTTGGGCAGCTGTAATAGTATACGTCTTATTCTATATAATTACTTATGTGTATACTCCGAAGTGCTCCAGGGTTTTAAGATACTAAGTTATTGATAAAAAGGAAATGAATTCACACATCTGCACCTTACCGTTTGATCATTTATTTGCATTTCAGAATATTGAGGCCGATTCTTAAGGTGTTTCCAAACTATGGCGCTTCGGAACATGGTTACCAAAGTTACTTAATATGTTTAAAAAAAATGGATCCTTGAGGCTTGCTACACACAGGTTCGGGTAGGCACATTTACTGAACAACAAAGCTGACCCGAAGCACACACATGCACAGACATATTTGGCTCGTGCCGATCGGCAAACTCCGTTCGGCATCTACCCTCACTGAATCATGTTCAGGTCGGCTCGCCACAATCAGAGTTAAGCCGAGCGGACTTTTTCCAACATACAATGTGTAAATGAAGTAGTTGTTGAGAATCGTTCACTGAATCGATTTCAGTACTTTTTTAATATTTGTAATTTTTATCACAAAAATAATAGGTTACAGTCACACTTCCGCGGTTCAGGCAAAATAAACCAAAATAGACAAAGTAACTATTACGCTAGACCCTTTTACGTGTGCGACTGTGTGTGTGTGTGTAGATATGTAATGTGACCGCGATTTTCCCCCACAATCAGTGTAACTAATTTAATAAATAAACAATGTTTTATATAAGTAATAGAAAAATTCAGCGTATGTATTATGAATAATTATGATTTTTTTTAACATAATATTCTAATTGGGGTATTTGGTGGTGTGCGTTAATTCCGGGACATGTTGTTTATTAATTCGGCTCGGCTGTGCCAAAACATGTAACCAAAAAAGTATGTAGCTTCTTACTTCTTAGCTTTCCTACATTTTGGCAACTTTCAAAACTAAGGACAAAAAATGCAAAACTTATTTTGTCATGTTATCGGATTTCCGAAACTGAAACAAAACTCTTATAAAATAAAAATTTAAATTCGCATCAGTTCGCGCGGAACCTTAAAATGTTTTTGGCGATCAAATCTCCATTACCTTTCGCTGGGTTCAATTAAATACAAATTATTATGAGTTTTTGTGCAACATGTACAGTCAGTAGCAAATGTAAGTGATCACTAGTAGGTAAACTGTATTCTGATAGCATACTTCGAATACTCATTTATTTTTTAATATCGCAGCATTGTGCTGATATTATTGTTTGTTAATTAAAATAAAAAATAAAATAATTTTGTTAGTTTTACATGAACCTTTTTTTGCTGTTTGTATTTTCTGTAGATAGTTAGGTGTCCCAAATAAAATATTTTTCTTTCATTCTTTCACTTCGTCATTTTTAAACATAAGTATGAGTAACGTTCATAGCCTATATCTATATAATATAATTATATAAAAATCAAATGCCGTGCGTTAGCCTCGCAAAAACTCGAAAATGGCTCGACCGATTGTAATGAAACTTTGGTACGTTGTTGTGTGCGCGCCGGAGAAGGTTCCTAACATTTTTTTTAAATAGTAATAGGCATTGCAACGCCGAGCACAATCATATATTTTCCATAAAAATGTAGGTAGGTAGGTATGTTAGAGGAAAAAAATAAATAAAATAAAGAATTTCCATAAACAAATTAAGTTTCATATCTTTTTATTTATTCATCAAATTCCGATGCTGAGTGTACATGGATATAACCTACATTACAAGCTCTGCAGTGTGTTTATTAAACCTCCATTAAGTGCCAATTCACGGAATTTAATAAAAGCATTGAGTCATGTCAACATTGCGATCAGATGAAACCTTTGCGGAATTTAGATTATTTCTTAAATATTTAGTAACTTTTTGGTGAATAAGATAATATTTGGTAAGTTTTACTGGCTCTGTGTACGTTCCTCCTATCAATAGGTACCAAGAGCAGCAGCTTGAGGTTACTTAACCCTTTTTCGGTTTCTCTTTGAGCAAGTTAAAATTGTCAATTGTTATTAATTCAACTAAGAGTTCAATATAATTATCATACAAGGTGGCAGGGACATCGTTGCACAACCTGTTGCTATGGATTCAGTACCTACATAATTCTGGACCCCCTGCATTGAAATTTCATGTCAGTAATTTTTTGAGGGTTTCGTACCACAAAAGGAAAAAATAGAACCCTTATAAGATCACTCGTGTGTCTGTCTGTCACAGCCGATTCACTTCGAATCTACTAGAAATATAAATGAACATGATTGTATGTACTAACACATATGAATTTCTGTGGCCCAAACACGGACGTATAACGTAAATGAATGAATTTTAAATATGGGGGTCACTTGGGGACTTTTGGGGGGAAATTCGTTTTTTTTTAAGTTTTGCAAACTGTACCGTGTGACATATTAAATGAAAGGGCTTATTGTAAGGAATTCAGATATACACCATGGTATTTTAGTCGTCTTACAAAGACAGCCCGCTTCATGTATCTAATGACTACTAATCATTATAGTTTTTTTTTTTTTTTTTTTTATTAATTATGACGCATGACATAGTTTAAAACAGCCTGTTACGAGTGCAGCCCGAGCCTTGTGTTACAAGGGCGCCGCGGAATGGAGCGGCGACATCTTTATCAGAGTTCATTCACCCTAACGCAAAAATGTGTTTCTTACTATTGCAACTTAAACTTAATCTAAATCCATTCTGCGGCGCCCTTGTATCACAACGCTCGGACTGTACTCGTAACAGGGTGTTTTAAACTATGTCATGCGTAATAATTAATTTAAAAAAAATGTTCCAAAAACTTTTTTTTTTACGTGAATGATTAGTGGTCATTGGATATATGAAGTGGGCTGTCTTTGTAAGACGATTAAAATGCCACGGTGTACATTTATATTTTTATATAATTTTATTTTCTCTTCTTCTTATTTTCTTTTAAAGTTATTTAAGAAAATAGATGAAATGACCTTCCCCCCCTCCTTATCTGCGAAACTACTGAGCCTAAAATTATGAAGAAAAAAAAAAAAGACAGAAAATAGTTCTATGCTTATAGATTAAAGGAAAACCTATATGAAGTCTTGCAATAATATGGTAAATCTCAATATTGTGCGTACAAACTTACATTTGCAGTTGGAATGTATGGGGGAACTTGTTTTTCAACTACATTGTTAAGTTTGTTCTTGGGATAAATTCATCCCAACTACGGAACTCTTCATTGTGCGTGATCCGACACGCGCTTGGCCGGGTTATTAAAGTCAGCTGTTTTTACAAAAGTGCAATACAGTGAACAGCAATTTTTTTTTTTTAATAATCTACCAAAAATATCAACGATCAGAATCATGTACTGAATCCATAACAGTTTGTGTTGCGCGTCGATGTCCCTGCCGTCCTGGGACCCAAGTCTGCTATTTTTATAAATTCGTCACTCCATCACGATCCCATTATCATTTTGCTAAAAGTTCGTAATCTGCTACATTCATAATGGTCGATCATTGGTCGGTCAATGGTCTCGTAATAGAATTGTATTACAATGGCATTTTGAACATTTACTCATGCCAGATTTCATTTATATATATTTTTACATATTACCTATTTATTAGTGTTATAAGCAATCTGAAGTAGTAGGAAGTTGGAAGTTTAGTAGGAAGTTTCATTTGTCATTATGTACGAGATTACCAATTCTTTCAATGGAGTGTCAGTGGCTGACCATTGGAAAGTCATAATGACGCCATTATCTATATTAGTAGATTACCAAACTTGTCAAAAACAACAATTATGAAATCAATGATAGACCATTCTGACACTATTGTAATAGCAGACTTGAGGCCCTTTTTTTTGGGTGGGAAATCATCAAATAAATTCTCCCGCTCTGGGCGGAGCGGGAGGGCGTGTCAGACTTATACTGACTAAAACCCACCCGTGTTCAGTGCCAGGGCCACGGTATCCCTTTCGGACAAACCCGCAACCCTGGCAGGCACCGGTCCTACCGGACCCCGTCAGTGCGTGCTGACATCTCTTTGAGGCGCGCGTGGAACACAACGCGCCGTCGACCCGGGCCTGGTCCTTACCGGACGGCGAACTGAGACTTGAGGCCCTGGTAGGTACATTAGGCACGTCAGTGGTAAGAAAACCAGTAGAAGCTGGCCTCTTATTCTATTCTAACTGAGGTATTCCTCGAAGCGCCACCATCTTGAGGCGCACCTAATGAGGCGCACCTTTATTATTCCTCGGAGCGCACCTTTTAGTAGCGCTCCCAATAACAATTAAAAATATTAACTTTTTTTTCCTCGAAGCGCACCTATTATTAACTTTCGAATAGAGATGGGATACTAACTGAAACTATCGATAATAAGTAAAACACGTTATTTTATACAATTTGCAAAAACTTTATACTCCTTGACCATAGATTGGTTTAAAAAAAAAAAAAAAGTGAAACGCTCAGGAAATTTGCCAGGATTCGGGAATGAATGCATCACATTGCCTGAAACCAAAGGAAATAATATTTTATTTATTGTCTTTTAATCGCAATTTTGTCCATCCTAAGGTTGCTTGTATGAGATTGCAGAATGTGTTAAGGTTGTTCATAGTACTAGTTATAAAATGTAACAGATGTATGACAATATCTAGAATTTATTATTAACATTACAGGCCTCTATGCAAAATAATATTCGTTCAAATCTCAGTTGGAAAAAGGCAGACAATTAAAATAGTAGCTAATAGCTGGCAGTTGGCACCGCTGGACAATAAAAATTAAAAATCAATAAATTGTGTCTGCAATTTGTCAGGCAAAATAATTTTAAGATATAATATTACGAAATCTAGACTTGACGTTTTGAGAAAAGCATATTTTGAGAATATGAATTTTAAGCCGCGGGAATCGGTGGAGCCTCATGTGCACCAGCGGGGATCGACGGTCGGGCTGCGATCAGCCCACATGTGGCTACGCGGGGTTTTATCGGTTGAGAACGAAGGATTTTCGATCGGTGGGTAGCCATAAATGGGCGATCTGTTTTACCGGGCTATATAAAAAAATTACTTACCAGTGTCCTTACATCCAAAAGCGCAACGGTGAGGCATTGTATATATTTTGATAAGACACACACAGCACAAAATAGCGTCTTTTCGCAAATATACAACAATGGCGACTCTTTCTTTACTGAAGTTGTGCTTGTTCTAACTGTCTCCCCTCTGACTGTATCAGTCAGTACGAACTTTAATCTCTGGCGATGCGGCGCGCGCGGCGCTAGAGCACTGCACACATAAGCCGCAACCCCACCTCCCCATTGTATCCTAGATAGTCATACTTTTGGTTAAGCAACTTCGATGATGATGATGAACAAATGAGTTTTTAAAAATCATCGATATAATTTATTACGTTAACTTCATGCTCTTCCCTATTTTTAAACGTGGGTGCGCTTCAAGGAATAAAATTTTAATATTTTTAATTGCTATCGGGAGCGCTACTAAAAGGTGCGCTCCGAGGAACAAAAAAGGAGCGCTTCATTAGGTGCGCCTCAAAATGGTAGCGCTTCGAGGAATACCTCTTCTAACTCTGTAGGTAAGTAGGACGCTATGCGAGCGCAGATTTAAGAGCCTAGCGTAGTGTAGGTACTTCGTCCATTTTGGTTTGTTTTGACTGAACAGTGGAAGTGTGACTTTAATTTACGTAGTTTAGATAATTATATTAAAAATAAAAATACAGAAATCGATTCAGTAAAAGATACTGAACAAACTGCTAACATAATGTGTATTAATCCAGTTACACATTATATATAATAAAAAGGGGCAAAGAGAGGGAGAAACTCGCATGGAGGGCGCATAAAGTGTTTTCCTTACATGACGATATCTACAAGTCGAGTTTACAAAGTCAACTCCTACCACAAACCGCGTTAAAGAACTTCGTTCCAAATACCTTTTAAAATATCTAAGATTTATTAATAGGTATAAGATAAACTCACTTAAGTTAGTCCCTTAGACTACTTCATCTAAAATGCTTACACCGATTGTAGGTTTATTACAACTCCTAAGTCTTTCTACCTATCCTTTCTATGACTAAGCGTGATAGTCATCACTGCGGCGCCTTATCTAATCTGTTTACATCTGCGGACCGCATTCAGCCCACTTAGTGCTAATAGGTAGGTACAGAAATACCTATGTCTATACACTACACCAGTTAATTAGGGACCCGCTTCTGTTTTTATGTCTATTAGCAACCCGCCCCGGCTTCGCTCGAGTAGCAGAGATACATACTTATATGCCCACTTTATTGAAGTGAAAACTGCTTTAGGCGCGTTGAGCGATTTTCAGTAGGGAAAAAACTTATGGGTTCGCGATCGTCACCGAACGCTTTCCATGAGCTATATGTATAAAAGAACAGTTATTCCAAAGTTTTGTGTTTTCTCTTCGGCCGGCAGTCCTTATGACTGCCAATTTTTTTTTTTTTTCTGTACTGTCATCTTATAAGCCTTTTGCGTCGAGCATGTTAAAATATAACTGATGTTTATCCTACTTGGAGTCTTTTATTTCGTTATATTACACAAAACTTTAATGAATTATAAATTTAAACCTTACTCATGAATCACTCCGTCCATTGGTGAAAACCGTTTTTTTTTTTTTTTTTTCCTTTATTAATAAGAACTAACGTTCTTAATAATTTATTACAATCTAGCCTAATAGACTAATAAGCAATTTAACTCTAACTTATTATTTTACGTGATAGATTACATAACTAAGAATAGTGTCAATTTGCACTTTTACATAGCACTTTCCTAGAGTCTGATAATTAATAAAAACACTTTGTTCACGTGTTACATGTATAGCACAGCATTGTTACTATTATGCATTCACTATTTATATACTACACTAACTCAAAAGGTTTAGTTCTCTTTAGCCTACGCACTATGTCCGTGTTGTCTAGCAGCTGAATTGCCTCGACATTCACATGTCGGTGAAGTCTGTGTTCGTGGGCTTCAGCATATTTTTGGGTGATGGTGGTGACGAGTTCCATTTTAAGGTCACGGTGGAGGTCATCATTTCTAATGTACCATGGTGCATTAACAACATCCCTGAGTACTTTATTTTGGAATTGTTGGATTATTTTAACATTGCTTCGTTTAGTACAGCCCCAAAGTTGGATGCCATACGTCCAAATTGGCATAAGAATATGCTTGTATAATATAATTTTATTATGTGTTGATAGGCAGGATTTCCTTCCGAGTAACCAATACATATTTTTGTAACGTATATCGAGTTCCTGTCTTTTCTTTTTGACGTGAGATTTCCAACGCAGTTTGGCGTCAAGAGTTATGCCAAGGTATTTAGCTGTGTTAGCATAAGGCACTTGCATGCCGTTTATATAGATTGGGTGGTAATCACAGTGTTTGTTAGTGAAGTCAATGTGAATTGATTTTGATTCATTCAGTTTGATCTTCCACTTTTGTGTCCATTGATAAACTTTGTTCACAGCTAGTTGAACTTTTTCTACTGCTTCTTTGTGGTTTGATCCGGTAGCCATAATAGCAGTGTCATCTGCAAAGGTCGCAATGGTGTTGTTTTCCAGCTCTGGGATATCACATGTGTACAGCAAGTACAGGATTGGGCCTAACACACTTCCTTGTGGTACCCCAGCTTTTATAGTTTTTAGCTCGGAATATGCATCCTCTTGCCTTATTCTAAACATTCTGTTACTTACATATGATTCTAGAATGTCTGCAAATTCTGGAGGTAGCATGTGTCTGAGTTTAAATACCAGACCCTCATGCCAAACTTTATCAAAAGCTTGCGCGACATCTGGGAATACGGTGGCGCAGACTTGCTTATTTTCGAGTGTCTTTTCAATAATGTTAGTTATTCTGTGTACCTGGTCTATTGTAGAGTGCTTTTCCCTGAAGCCAAATTGATGGTTTGGTATTAGGTCTTTTTCTTCTATTATTGGTTTTAACCGTTTTAACAACAGTTTTTCAAATAGTTTCGATAGCATGGGCAACAAGGAAATGGGTCTATATGATGATGATTCATGAGGTGGTTTCCCAGGCTTCCCAATCATAATTACTTCAGCAACCTTCCATGGCTTAGGTACATATTTTTGCATAAATGCAGCATTGATAAGTCTGGTCAGCTTTACTATGGCTTTGCGCGGGAGGTGTTTTAGAATTTCTCCTGTTATGAGGTCGTAACCCGGGGATTTCTTCGAGCTAATGTTATTTTGAATTTCTCTAAGAACTTCTTTAGGAGTCACCAGCCGAATTATTTGACTATGTGATAACTTTAAACTCTCATGTATTTCAATGGAGCTCTCATTGGGTTGAAAGGTGTCTTCTAAGTATTGAGCAAACATAAACGCTTTTTGTTCATTGCTTATGGCCCATTTTCCGTCGCTGTTTCTGATGGGCGGTATTTGCATAATCGGCTTTTTTAGTTTTCTTGTCACTTTCCAAAGAGAGTAATCCGTTGATTGATCATTGGTTAGTTGCACAAGGTTAGTATTCAGGCAATCATCCTCAAATTGTATAATTTTCCTCTTTAATCGTTTAGTTAGGTTATTTAATAATGTTTTATCCCGCGGGCATCTTGTTTGGTGCCACCGCTTTCTTTGCTTTCTTTTCTCAGATAGTAAATTCACAATGTCTTTGGGATAGATATGTCCCTTATATTTACGTTTTAACTGTGGTGTGTTATTCCACCCACATTGTTGGATATTAACAACATATTCGTTTACTTCTGAGTCCAGCTGATCTTGATTTTGTATCGAAGTTTTTAGGTCGATAATATTATCTAGATCAAGGGCAAAACTATCCCAATCTGTACACTTATTAACCAGGGTTAAGTGGCTTTCTTTTAGTAGGATTTTTTGACTAAATCTAAGGATAATCGGGGAGTGATCCGAATTCATGTGAAAACCTTCCTCCAAATTAATGTAGTTAGTGGATATATTTTTGCATATGAAAAAGTCTATAAGATCCGGTATTTTCTGGTGGTCAGTGGGCCAGTATGTTGGTTTTCCTGTACTCATAACTTCACAATGTGTATCTTTAACTGCATTTAAGAGCTGCCTGCCCTTTGTTGTAGTAAGTCTTGATCCCCAGTGCATATGCTTGGCATTGAAATCACCGCCTAGTATGAATCTCTGGCCTAGAAGCTCAAAGAATTGTAGATATCGCTCTTTTCTTATCATGTGCCGTGGAGGACAGTACACGGCTGCTATGGAAACGTGACAGAATTTAGTTTTAATACATACTGCCACGGCTTGAATGTCAGGTTCTTCAAATTTACTCTGCTCGTAATGATTGATGTTTTCTTTGATTATAACCGCGCTACCTCCTCTGGCGGAGTTGTCTGGGTGGAGCGAGTTATATACCTTGTATCCTCTAAATTTGATGAAAGATTGGTTAGTGAAGTGCGTTTCGGAGATCAAACACACGTCTATATTTTCTGTCTCTAAGACTGCCTGTAACTCATTCTGATGTTTAAGGAGCCCATTGGAGTTCCACGCCATTATCTTTAATGTGTTACTCATTTTTGATGATTAAAAACAGCTGTTTTGGTGCTAGATTCTAGCTTCTCTAATCTTTTGTCAAATGTAGTAATACACTTCAAGATCTGATTTATCTTATCTTCCAGATTTGAAGGTAGTGCGCCTTGTTTTGCAGCTTGTGCATAGGAACTGTTTGCTTGAGCAGGTTTTGCAGTTATCTGAAAACTTTCTTTTCGTGCCTGATTGTCAGGATTTTTTATGGAAGGAGACTGTTGGGCAGTTGGCACAACAAATTTCTTTTTGATATTTTTATTTTTCATAATTTGCATCTCTTTGGCTACTTCACACCCTCTGTAGTTGGCTGGGTGGGGTAAGCCGCAGTGGACGCATTTTGGTTTCTCTTGTGGAGATTTAGTACAGTTGGCTGTAAGATGCTTGCCGGTGCATTTTACACACCTAGGCAGTATTTATGAGTATGTCCATAGGCCTGGCATCTTTTGCATTGCGGGATGAGTTTTGAATTTTTGAGGGGGTGTATTTCAATTTTACACCCTAAAATGTGTTTTATGCCATAGATTTTATAAACATCTTCGTCATTATTAAATGACAAGACGAACATATTGAGTGGTTCTTTATTCTTCCAACTTAACTTGTTGTCAACTTTTTCTATTTTCAGACCTTGCGATATCAAATCGTCCTTGATTCTATCTGGCTGGCAAGAACAATGAATTTTTTTCACTACAACTCTTATTGGTCGAGCCTGTTTGTTCTCGTATGAATGCCAAAGGTATTCTTTTTCCGACAAAAGCCTAGAAATCGCTCTATAAGAGTCCTCGGTTTTGGCGTTGATCTTCACACAATCTCCATTCATCATTTTTGCGGTGAATGATTCAGTTGAACGTCGTAGAACATTTGATAGTTCTTGACTCCATCTATTATGATTGGGGGTGGTGGAGGCACTTTTTTGACTACTGTCTGTTCTTTCTCACATTTTTCTTGTGGTTGGGCGCTTGTTCCGGGCTGTTGTGGTGGAGAGAGGGAGTCGTTTAGCTTCCTTTTCTTCCTACTTTTAGCCCTAATCCACTCAGTCTCTTTAGCGAGTTCTTCCTCGTCTGTACAGTACTCGACATTTCCTTTTTCAGATTGAGCAAATTGTATTTTGCTCTTAGCTTCCAACTCCTTAGGGTCATTGTTTCCTTGTTCCTTGGAGCTTGGATTTTCTTTATGGCGGGTTTGAAGTTGTCGCTGGAGGCCTTCTATTTGGAACTTCAGATCATTAACAAGAAGTTCCAACTTTTCTCTGTCTGATTTTTCTTGCATGTAATGGTCATACAGCAGCTTTTCTAGGTCAGTTTTAATTTTAACCTTTGTTGGAGACATTGTATAGTAAATAGAAACTTCACATTCACAATTATTTAATTGCACTGTTTACACTATAATTAATAACTGGGTCATCGCGGCGACCTTGATAAACCGATTTCGCAACGCGGCGAAGGCGGTGTTATTGTGATGCGCCAGCGAATTACTTTTAAGTGGAACACCCGCGCGCGAGTGATCGACGTCCGTTCTCGATAGAAGCCAAACACGGAATCTATCACGTTCAGAAATGCAGTCGCGGCGGGGGGACGAGTTCGCGTATCACAAGTCAGTTTCCCTCAGTCGTCAGTTTATTTAATTCGCCAGTTTTGTTGATTAGTCAGTTTCACTGATTGGTCAGTTTTGCCGATTAGACCGTTAAAGGCTCGTACAGATTAGTGCGATATCGCGGGCGCGACAGGCACCGACAAAGAAATTGCAAGTGCAACTAGTGTCGCGTCGCGCCCGCGATATCGCGCGAGTCTGTACGAGCCTTAAAGGAGCGGTGTTTTACGCCAACTAAGTAGGTACCTAGTCCAATTTTTCTTACGACGTTTTTTTTATAACCGTAAAATAGTTGTGTGAAAGATGGAGTTCGTTTGAAATAATACTCAGTTAATAATGGTCAGTTTTGCCGATTAGACCGTTAAAGGCTCGTACAGACTAGTGCGATATCGCGGGCGCGACGCGACACTAGTAGCACAATTTCTTTGTCGGTGCCTGTCGCGCCCGCGATATCGCGCAAGTCTGTACGAACCTTTAACGGTAATTCGACAGTTTCCTGTGTTCGCCAGTTTTCGTCCAAAAAAATGTATGGGTATACGTGCGTACGTTACATTATAACGTTATCGTGGACGATTTAAAAGCGTCTTCATATACTTCCAACCATTTTACATCCCTGTGTTATCGGTAATGCCGTGACGTGGACTTGGCGTCCACGATAATATCGTCACGGTAGATATTACGTTTTCTATATTCATTTTGTAATTAATAGAAATAAAAATAGTTTTTCCATAACTCTTATATATGTATACCTAAGAGTTATGGAAAAACTATTTTTATTTCCATATCTACTATATTATAGCAGATATGGAGATAAGTCAGTAGGTACATTCCAAGATTCAACACATTATGCATCCATGTATTCCGTGCCTCAGCTCGATCCCAGCTCGGTATAGCATAGTAATCCTTTGGGATTTTTCTCAGAATGTAGTTCGTTTGCTCAACGTCATGTAGACCACTTCTTCAGAAACATTCCATATGCAAAATCATGTTTCTACCAGCTGCTATAGCCACCTGACTATCAACAATGACCCGTTTAATTAAATGCTTTATACAGTATCTTTCACATTAATTCAAACTCAAACTCAAAAATCAAAGCATTTATTTCAAATAAACCAATTACACGCACTTTTGAATTGTCAAGGGGTCAGTCAGTCAGAAACATGAAGCTATACCATATCGCTGCTTTGCATAAATAACCGCACAATATTTTATTTTGAAAATACTGGTTTATAACACAGCCAAATGCAAAATAGTTCTTATTTAATTAAACATTGATTAATGCCCTTTCGATTTATACATTCTATTTATTCTTCTATTCTATCAAATATATGAAAAGTTATGAGTTTATGACAGTAAATATTTTGTTTAATTTTCAAATAGCTACCCTGTAAAATGTGTGTTTTTGGATTGTGCGGTTATTCGTGCAAAGCAGCGATATAGTTGCCCATTCTAAAGCGTATATTGAAATTATACATGTGAGAACGATGTAGAAAGATGTGCACGTTAAAAGCGTCCGTAATAAAAGATAAAAATAACAAACAATTCAAAATAAATTAAATTAAAATTATAAGACGTGGCAGCTAAGAAATGATTAGTACCAACTGACCATATATATCCATCCCTGACGTATGGCTCAGCACTATTCAGCTCAACCATTTTGAAGGGAATGTAATGATCCAACACACGCGCCACCTACCTACAGCTAGATATTTGAGTGAGCGTGACCATACCCTCAGCCGCCAGGGCACATACAAGTCAATGAAAGACATACCTAGTAAATGATAACTTTATAATAGGCACATAATGCTCACACGTGTGTTATGTAATTTACAATACTAATGATTGAATATATAATGCAAAATATATAGTTTTTACAATCTTCGGGAGTTCCAACCATATTTTTTAATGCCAATCAATTAGTTTATGCGCCATTGTGGAGCAGGACCAGCGCGACAGCGTTGACCCAAGCATTTTTGTCAGCGATGTAATTCTCACCTTACAATATGCTTGGCTGCATTACGTGCGTTTTATACAAGATTTGAATTTCGTTTCATTCAGTTGGAGAATATTATTATGGGGAGGTATTTTATTGTAACATTTTAAACCATACCCCATGAAGGCCAGTCTGAAACCTGGTTAAACTAATTGGTTCCTATATATATGTAATCCTATAGTTGTGTCTTTCACCTTTTTGATTGAAAAGATTTATATTTTTCCTTACGTACCTACATGATGTTTTCATAGATATACTCGTATACTATCATAGGGCTTATATGTTAAAATTGAAATTTAACCAGGCAGCCTGGAATGTTCGCTCATAATAAATCAATTGAGACATCGGGTGAGGAATTAAAAAAAAAAATTACAAACTCTTGAGCTATTTCTAAGTTAGAGCTTATGGCACCACCACTACTACTACTCTAAATTAGATTACTTCACGCCTGTTTTCCCCGAATAGTTAGACAGAGATGTATACCCATACTTTTCAGATCCAGATTCAGATTATTTATTTGTAAACATAGGTTACAGATACACAGGTGTGTGAGATGTTACATTTTTGTAAGTTCTCTATGCTTTTACCATTAGGCGTACAAATGTTAGTACCAATTTGAATTAATTCATTATTCATTTCACAATATTGAAGATTGTTGGATAAATCAATATAATATTCTCTTGACAATTAATTAAATTTCAAATAAAAACTGCAATGTCAAAACAAGTACCTACTAAATTAATAAAATATTTAAAAAATGTCAACAATGAAAATTAAGATAAAATAGAAATGTCCAAAAAGAAAAATAGGATAACGTCAATTAATTAATAAGCATGCAACAAAATTAATAAATCTTTGCCAGTTACGTTTAAGTCCCATGTCATAGAGATATTCCAAATTATTTTTCTCATAATATTCCTTGTTCCCAACCAACGCACAACGTCACTCAAAGATATAGTTCAAGATATTTTCATACTTTATTGCTTACATTAAAACTTTCTCAGTTTGAAAATCTTGGTCATCGAAACTCGGAAGAAGGTTCTTGAACAACAAGTTAAAACATTCAATTCAATTCATCTTTATTGCACGTTCTGTCTCACTATGAACATACTTATCCAAGTTCTACTTATATGGATATCTTCTCAAACAGTTAAATGGTGTTCCATTTAATAAATAATACCAGTCATTCACAGAAAGCACGAGTATGCTCGTCAAAAAAAAAAAAATCCCCACCAAAAAACCAATTTGACAGTTACAAATGCCAATATGGCGGCCACCGAAATAGCCCGCGAACTAATAATAAAGGATTAGACACAGCTGTGGCTATTTTTGACTGAACACTCATACTGCAGGCATTTAATAAGATGATGTAATATGTAATATGCAGTGGAGATAAAAAATTTCGAACCAAACTGTGTTCCCACGACATGGCGCTTAAATTGTTACGAACTTGCTGAAGTTCCTGACTCCGCCTACGAAAAACCGTTTATTTTACCTTACTATTAAAAAACTTTTAGAAGTAGGTAGGAACATTAATGTTACCAGCCGACGCATAGATTTTTAGAAAAATAAAAATAGTTCGGCTTTTAATTAACAAAGAAGAACAAGAAAATACGTTTATTTGCAATAAAACATGAAGCAACGAAGAAACACAAATACTAAAAAGAACAAGTTGGGGGAAAATATGCATACATCCACGCAAAACGGCCATCGCTCAGCATAATGCTGTGACCCTATAAGAAACAAAGCCAAAGCGAGATTTAGACCGCCGTCGTCGGATCGTTTCTGAAACTCATACCTACCTGTGTGAAAGTCTTTTTCAAAATCTTTCAAAATTTTAACTACTAAAATAACACATCGTATACCTACCTAGATTTAGCGAGAAGTGTTTTAAATAGACATAGCTACTATTAATAATAAAGAGCAAGATTTATGCTAAAACTAGCGCCAGCTAGGACTGTGTTTATTTGAATTAACTGAATTCCGATGTAAACACTAAACGATTAGTCATTTAAAAAAAATCCTGTGTTGTATTGTTTATTGACTGCAGCTAAATGGTACATAAATATTTTTTAATGTTGTAAGTAATTATTTGTAGATAGGTATTTCTAGTGGATTGCGAAACATAGTTTATTTTTATTTTTTATTCTACTATGAGTTTGCTCTTGACTTTAGTCTAGGTCTGGATGACAGAGACAAAGTCTACGATGGAGTGAGCTTACCCAGAAGAAGCCTGTTCACTCTCACTTTGAATAGATTAGGGTTGTATGCGTTCGGAAACACAGACGACAGATTGTTTTAGTTACAACAATTAAAAAAAACACGCATTCATTTTTGGGGTTCCGTAGTCAACAAGAAACCCTTATAGTTTCGCCATGTCCGTCTGTCTGTCTGTCCACGACTTAGCTCAGAGACTCTTAGGCCCGTATTACAGAACGTCACTCAATACTCAAGCATTACTTAAAACTAGTTTCAACCAATCAAATGGCTTGAATCTAGTTTTAAGTATTGCTTGAGGATTGAGTGACGTTCTGTAATACGGGCCTTAGTATAGTACTAAAAAGCTGTAATTTGGAATGGGTATACATATTAATCACGCCGACAAAGTGGTAAAATAAATCATGAAAAAAGGCTGGGATGATATCTGATGAATCTCCCCCATGTTGTGGGGTTCCGTTGTATCGGCCGTTCAAAAATATTGCTGGTTTGTGAAAATCATTTTTAATTCAGGGATCTGTTACCGAAACAAAAAGATTGAACGTGCATTTTTTTTTTTTTTTTTGTTATATTCAAGTGGAGTACACTTGACTATAACAAAAGCCCCTGCCTGCTGAATGGTTGATTTTGGATATGTGAAAAAATTCACGGCAATAGATAATTGGCTGATAATTGGCTCTTGTGATACAGGAAATCCTAGTACAAGAGTCAGGGCTACACAGATGTTTGTGTCTTGAAGTGAATAAATAAATTATTATTATTATTATTAATTATAACAAAGTTAAAAGGAAAACTATCACAGAAAAGTAGGTTTTAAATGTCGCAGCATCATGCTGAGATAGGAGCCTTTTGGCCCCGTACAGGATTTTATTTTCATTTTACTTTTATTTTTTATTAGTGTTACTATGAGTGTGTTTAGTTTAAAATGTGATCTTCCTGTATGAGTCCCAATAAATACTTTTTCTTTCTTTCTTTCTTTCTTTTCTTTTTACAAGATCAACCAACACATTTGCAGTTGGTGACCATCACACTGATCGACGTCGATCTTTGGGAGATCATTTATTTCAACTACGTCAAGTTTGTTCTTGGGATAAATTCGTTCCAACTACGGAACCCTTCATTGATATTCAAGATATATAAGGAATAATAAACATTTAATAGGTACCGTCAGTCTTATCCGCCACAGTCAGAGCACAGTTTCTAACCTTATTATACTGTGGTTAGAGGTAACCAACCTTACGTCACAGTAATTACTCATCTTTCAATTTATTGCTAATTGCTTGATAACTACATTCACAAGCAATTATAATACCTAATAAACATATATTGTATTAATAACTATACTAATTACTGTATCCGGACGCAATTATTTAATAGTGGATATAGGTGTTTGGTATTTTTTGCGTTGATAAATCTTATCCTTACTAATATTATAAATGTGAAAGTAACTCTGTCTGTCTGTCTGTAAGTTACGTTTTCACGCCTAAACCGCTGAACCGATCGTCATGAAATTTGGCAGGGATATACCCTGGGATATGGAGAAGGACTAAGCTACTTTTTTACGCGATAACCGACATTCACGCGGGCGTAGCCGCGGGCAAAAGCTAGTTAAATTATATATTTGTTGATTTATGGCAACTAGGCCCAATTGTTAGTAACGTTGTTCTTAAAAAACTATTGTTGGAAACAAACACAGAAAACCAAAACAAAAAGAAAATTGTAAGGTTAACTGTGGGTCTGGTGCGTCGTACTTTTCTATCAACATATATAGGATGGCGATGCCGTTAGAACTAGACCGCGCTCTTGACAAGATGGAATTTGTTTTTTTGCGTAATATGGCGTAAAAATTATTGCGCAAAAGTGAACATCATACCGGACGCACTACAATAGCGCGGCAGTGCCAACAGCATCCTGAAGCAGTTATTATATTGAATATGCAGGACGTCTAGCGATCTCTTAGTATGGCCTTACCTTACCCACAGGCCGCTCGTGTAGAACGATTGGCAATACGCTTTAAGAGCGAGTACAACGGTCCCCAAGCGCCTTAAAAAAAATTTATCTCGTGACTGAGAAGGAATTATGAAAAACGGCTCAATAAAGAACGATATAGAGGAATGTGGCCGCTTTTCTTTAGATCGAATTTTGTTGCTTCGCGTCTCAATATTGACTGATTGATTGATTTGATTTTTAAAGGTCTTTATTAACAGAAAGGTTTATACAAGTGAACAAAAAGATCTTATTCTAAATGTAAACTAACATAATTCGAGCAATGTTAAATAGGCTAAATCACCTCTATTAACATACAACATGTATGATTGTTAGTGTGACTACTAATTTAAAAGATATTTTATACCTAACTGTACTGTTATGTAGGGTTTGCAGACCCACACTTTTATATTTAAGTTACCCAAGCCCCCATTTTTAATTATTTAGAAATTATCAAATTGTTACAATAAAAAAGGATTAAGAATAATTGGTTAAATATATGTTTAGGAATTTATACATAATTGAATATACAAATTAGTGAGTTAGGTGACAGCAATAATGCTGGACAGGTGGTGTGTCTCAATATTAAACTTTATAAAAGGAATTAGAAAATTCTAGACACACTTACCGAGGTTCGTTATTGAGCCGATTTTCATAATTCCTTCTCAGTCACGAGATAATATTTTTTTAAAGGCGCTAGTGGACCGTTGTACGCCCTCTTAAACGGCGTAATCTTTACCCCAAATACTACAACACACTCCTATAGAATTGTAGATCCAAACTACGGGTTTTCCCTTGAGTACCTAGTAGATAATAAATTTGACAACATAGAATCCTAGATGGATATCGACATTATTAGCTCCATCCTTTAGACAACCCATACTTACATAAATAGTTTTTAAGATAAATACGGGATTGAGTAAAGGCTCGTACACACTCGCGCGATATCGCGGGCGCGACAGGCACCGACAAAAAAATTGTGCTACTAGTGTCGCGTCGCGTCGCGCCCGCGATATCGCACTAGTCTAGACGAGCCTTAACACATATTTTCATAACATCGGGTAAACGAATTGTTATCCGCTCATCATTTGCCTTATCCCAGCTATGTTGGAGTCGGCTTCTAGTCTAACCAGATGCAGCTAAATACCAGTATTTTACATGGAGCGAGTGCCTATCTGACCTCCACAAGTCCACAACCCAGTTACTGGGTAATACGACACCTCTTGGTAAGACTAGGTGCCAGACTTTCGGGTTTCTGACGACCCGTAACGAGTTTCAAAGATCCACGAATGACAACCGGGACCAACGGCTTAACGTGCTTTCCGAGGCACAACGGGGTCTCGGTATGTAAAGATGGCCACCCATCCACGGACCAACCGCGGCAAGCGAAGCTTTACCTGAACGATCGACCCGTGCGCTGTTATTACTTAGCCACAAACCCCTCTACCACAATATACTTAGGTATAACACGACGCCAAATCGGTGGTTTATAATCGACCCAGAAAAGATTTCGTACAAGTTCATTAAGGAGGTACCGAGCGCACATTGGCGCCCTCATCATTTGTTAGGTTATTTCTTTTATTTTAGAATGAAAATGCAGAAAATAAGCACTTACGTTGTGCTCCACAAGACGTACGTTATTATAATTACAAACAGTAGTTTTCCATTGTTAAGTTTTATTGTACTAATCCTTAAAATGGAAAATAGTAAGCTAAGCTCCGTTTTAAGGATTACAATAAACCATAACAATGTAAAATGACTATTTGTAATAATAACGTAATAATAACGATTAGGGCGCAACTGCGCGTTCGGTACCCTCTTAATGTTAAATAATAAATATTGTTTTACTAAGAATTGAAGCCGTTTCATAGTTCCACTGGGCTATTAATTACAAGTATTGGAAATACTTGACTGACTCGTTGGTCCAGTGGATGCAAGCGGTACCTACTGGGTACGTATGTGTGTCCGTGGCTTTACTATAATACGGGCCCTATTAGAATACCAGCGCTGAGTTATTTATTTTTTAAATATCGCAGAATAGAGGTAGGAGCCTTTTTGGCCTCGCACATGTTTTTTTCTATAGTTTTTTGTTGTTTACAATGTAAATTTTGTTATTTTTTAGCTCCTTTTTTTACTAATAATTTTTATTTTCTGTTCGTGTGCCAAATAAAAAAAAATCTTTCTTTCTTTCTTCCTTCTTCTACTGCTGAGCATGAGGTCCTGGGTTCAATTACCGGGTCAGGAAAAGTATTATTGGGTTTTTCCATCTGGAATTTCTCAGTAGCAGCCCGGACTCTGTATTTATCGATGGCAATAGGCTCGCCCCCTATTAATTGGAACAAACATCACTGGCGAAATGTGGATGTACTAAAGGTGCACCTCTGCCGGACGCTTCGGGCAATACAGGCGTGATGTTATGTGTTATGTCACTGACTCAAATGAATAACGTGATCAGTGCCAATAACTCTAAAGGTAGCGTTGATCTAGTAAGCAGGGGTCGTGAGAGTGATTCCCAGAGTTGCAATAAATCAAGACGTGACCCATTTCTACGACAAGCACATTCCAGTTAAGACGCAGAAATATGCCAGTGACCTTGAGTGGTTAACTCACGTGTTCTGTACTGAGCTCTCGCAACGCGTCGTACGTCCTGCCAGTAATGGGACTCGCCCATCCAGGAGCGCTGTCCCAAATAAGACGCATGATTAATTTATTATACATAAAACAAAAGGTATTTTAATAAAACACGTACAATAAAAGTACAATAATTAAATAAAAAGGTGAAGGTTTCAGAAAAATACGCTTGATAGATATTGCAAGATTATCAGTTTTTTTATCCGCGTTAGACATGACTTTAAAAAATAATTTCATTATGTAATATAAACATAATCTAAAATATTTTTATATGAGTTATTTAGAAAATATTTTAATTTAACATATATTTTTTTCCAAATCATTAACACTACTCGTTTAGACGTGATCTTCAGTATAAAATCATTAAAAATCGGTTATCGTCGCCTTAAGTGAGGAAACAGTCCAGAGGGCCTCCTAGACAAAGTGACTTTCTGTCAGCGATAACGATGATGGAAAAGTAAAAAAATTGGATTGACTTAAGATACTAGACTTCTAGATTTCCGTTGGTATGTCCGTGGCATTACTGCGAGTCCTATCAGAATACCAGCGCTGCGGTTTTTTTTTTTTTTTTAAATCGCAGCTTTATGCTGAGATAGTGGCCTTTTTGGCCTCTCACAGGCTTACAATGTAAATTTTGTTAGTTTTAAATGTTCATTTTTTTATTATTTTACTGTTTGTATTACTTATGCGTGTCCCAAATAAAATATTTTTCTTTCTTTCTTTCTTTCTTTCTATACCGAAATGCTTATGTCAATCTAGCGGGATAACTGCGTAACACACTGATAGTTGCAATGGGTTTTATTTTGACAGTTCAACATCATTCATTGCTTCATTTACGTTGTTGAGCGGATAATTTTTTCGGACATATGAAGCAATGGATTAGCAATATCCTCCAAAATTATTCAGATTGATAGTGGAAAAATACACAATACTTTGAAAGCAATTGCCACTTGATAGGCCCTCAGGAACACTTTCTACCTACAATAGTATTAACTATTGTAGGTAGAAAGTATTCCTGAGGGCCATATGAACAATAAAAAGGGTAATTTAAAAAAAAATCACTTGAAAATGATCCTTAAAACGCAATGAGCAAACAAAGGTGACCGAACTCGCTCCTTATAATTTTGTTTCGCTTTGCACCCACTGCTGTCCAAAACTCACAATAATTTATAGGCTGATAAAAGTATTAATATCAACAAACTAGCCACTTACGAAACTCATAGGAAATGAGTATAATATTAATCTTTACCGGAAACGTAGCCCATACATTTATCCTTACCGGAGACATCGCCTAAACTCGAATTATTAATTCACTAGAGGAAACTGACAGATGCTAGCTGTCACGTTTTTAAATAATAAGGAAATATGTATGGTATTCTAGACTTCTACACTTATACAATACATATTTATTATACATTTATTTTACATTTTATAAATCAATTAAACTAAAGGATCACCATAACAATAAATATGACCATTTTATTACACAAAGTGACAGCTAGCATATGGCAGATTACTCCAGTAAATTAATTATTCGACTTTATACATTTGTCCGTACCGGATACATCGCCCATACATTTTCAACGCAACGTTCAGTTTCAAAACACTACGTAAAGAATGTCAATTAAGATGTTTGGTGTCACAGGTCAAAAGTTAATAGTGAAGTGTCGTTTGTTACACAGATCATAGAACTAAGATGTGTTTAGAAACGAAGGCACCTAATTGATCCTTCAATATGGTCTAAATAGGCATTGTTGTGTATTTTCCGCGGACAGACAGACAGACAGACGGACCAGGCGAATCTATAGTGGTCGTTTACTATGGAACCATAAAAATGGCCAAAATCTTTCATAGTAAGTACCTTACTTTTTACACCAAATTATTAAGCAATACTTGAAATGAGTTCTGTTATTATTGTAATAATGTCAACACTATCTCACGTCAGTAGTAAGGTCGCTTTTACTAATTTCAACTGTCAGTTCACCACGAATGGCGGGAAACTACTACTACTGCGGGATTCGTACTCGCAGCCCTGAGCGATTCAACTAGCCGAGCCGGTATAAACCAGTTTTTCTTCGTACGCGACAAAGCCGCCAGTGGTACGCACACATGCACATCATGCTTGTAGTAGTGTAACTATCATAGCGCGGTTGTATGAAGCTTTGTCTCGGTTCCGTTTCTTTCTCATGTGGCCGGAGTCTGGATTTGTGCTCGATTAACACCAATAAGCTCGCCCTCTAATACGTAAGTAAGACTTTTACCATAACTAGCATAATATGAGTAAATCTCATACAACTCTGTTTACTTTGCAGGGAATATCAGCCTACGGTTATGTAACGGTATCCAGTTTGGCTGAAACCTAATCCATGGCGACATGTCATAGCAGTCATACATCGCGAATGCCTTCGCAAATGCCGGCAGGTCAGCCATTGCTCATACGAGGTCAGGCACTTAGAAAGGGCACAGCTCTTTAAAAACATGCTGGATTGTTTCGTCAATGTGAGGTTTGATTTGCATTTGAAAGTATTATCACAGCCCAATCACAGCAGCATTATCACAGTATATCCTGGCTTTGAACCCAGAACGACGTTCATCAGTATTGCGCTTTTAACCACTAGACATTATAATGGTCTTGTCTCAGGCTAGACAATACCTCACGAATAACCATTTGAAGCATAGCGAAGGTTTTCAATTTGTATAGTACAAAGGAAACTAATAGTAGGGTACTAATTTGACCCCTGAATTTGTTTCGCCATTTCTTCTCAGGGGTAGTCAGATAGGAAATGTCGACTTGTTGCTTGTTTTATTTTTTATTTGACGTGTAAAAGTGATTCCGATATTCTATTTACAGAATAAACGATTTCATTTCATTTCATTAATAGGAAAAAATATATTACAGATTGGATTTTAAAAAAAGAAAGTTTTTAATATTATTTTTCTGCTATATTTTGCATGGAAGTTGAACAAAGTAGTTCAGCCACATGCAAGTAGACCTTATAATGATGTTGATGATATTTTTGAATTTTCAAAATCAAAAGTAGTTCCTTGTAGAAAGATGATCAAACGTCAGTCTCGCGTCATTATTCGGAAAACTTATTGCGAATATTAGTGATTTTCCGTGAATAGGTACTTAATTTATTTTAAAAATCCCTTTCAGCCACATGCAAAACAAAGAACACGACTTTTCAAAACACAAATAATTTTGTTTAAATTATTTTTCCCTTTCTCACAAACAATTAACAAAATTGATCAAAATCTGTCGATTTCGTGCACGGCCCCTTAAAAGGTTTGTGGAATTAAGATCATAGCACACTATACCGGCACCGCTTCAAACCAGCAATTAACTTGTCATTCAAATTAGAGCATTAAATCGTGTGTCGTTTATTATATTTCATAATGTCAATATGAATATGAAAAAAAATATATATATATAAAGGGTGTCCAGCGGGAAACTTTCAACTTTAAATTATCGTTACTCATTTATTAGCGGGGCTAGAGGTGCGGGAGGGGTAGCGTATGTTGCGTCATCTTTGCGGATTTGTTAGTTATCATGAGTCATTGGTCGAGAGCGGACCGTTCGTTTGTGGTTGAGCAATATTTAAAATGTGGTGAATCGTTGGTTCGAGCGCGTCGTGCTTTCAGTTCCCACTTCGATATTCTGTGACTAAACGATGATTCGAGCACGCAGCTTATATGGTCGTGGGTACAAAGATTCTGACAAGAAGGGACAGTGGTTAATAGGCCGCCAACAGGATCGTCTACGTCAGCAGCAATGCCAGAACGTGTGGCACAGGTGCGACAAGAAATCCAAGAAAATCGGTGAAAAAGATTGCGGCCTCTACAGGCATTAAGAAGTCAACTGTGCATGTGATTTTGAAAAAAATTAACACTTCATCCCTATAAAAAGCAAATTGTCCAAAAACTAAATAACAGCGATTATGTTTTAAGAGAAACGTACGCCCGAACGATGTTGGAACGTTTTCGGACCCCCAGAACACTTGAACACATATTGTTTAGCGATGAAGCTCATTTCCACATCGGGGGCTATGTGAATAAGCAAAATATGCGTTACTGGAACCCCAACAATCCAAAGGAACGGCATTAAAAGAGTTTGCACTGCCATAAAACGACAGTATGGTGCGCGATTTCTGCTCATGGAATAATCGGTCCATATTTTTCTAATGAGAGAGAAAGTGTCACTTCTTCGGTATACTGCCTTATGATTGATGAGTTTTTGGTACCGCAATTGCAAGTGTTTCACGGACGCAACAACAGAACTCATTTTCAACAACATGGGGATTTCACACACTGCCAGGAACTCAATGTTGAGGTTAAGGGAAATTTTCCCTGGAAAATTAATAAGCAAGTACAGAGACATACCCTGTCCACCTCGATCGCCGGATTTGAAGCCGTGTGATTTTTTCTTATAGGGTTACCTTAGTTCTAAAGTGTACTGCAATAATCTCCGTACCATAACTGCCCTAAAAGAAAATATTCGGCGTGAAATCGCTGCCATCCCCCTAGAGCTTTGTTCACGCGTACTTGCCAATGTGAGGGTTCGCTTACAAGAGTGTATTGCGAGAAATGGACGTCACTTGGAAGAAATTATTTTTAACAAGTGAAATCCGCAGACTTTTAATACATTTTCCAACTTAAATAAAAATTCTAAACTTATTCGTTTATTTGTTATTTAATTTTGAATTAGAAATATTCCCGCTGGACACCCTTTATATACATATACATTATTTGCATGCCGATGAGACGGTAGAATATGGAGGACTACTTTTTTAAGAAAACATCTATGTACCAATTACCCATGTTTGCAATAATAAATGATTTGATTTGAAAAAGCCAGCGGCGGACAGTCAGCGTGCGTGCCGCTATCATACAACTCGACTCGCAGCCCGGTGCTTACGGCGCGCCGACCATGTGTTTTCAACGCACCGACCGCATGCTTACTGTGCGTCGACCGCGTGCTTACTGCGCGCCGACTCCGAGTCGCAATGTAAACCGAGACATTATGAAAACGTGCATGTCCTAGGCGTGTTTAATCATAAATGCCTTAAAACAATTGCGTTTGCAGTGACAGCAAGCTTGCACCTTGCGACCAGCGCGCAGACTGCGAGCTTGCACCTTGCGGACGACGCTTAGTTAGCGCGCTGGCGGCTAGCCGTAGCCTAAATTCGAGGCGATGCCGTACTGCAGCTGCGCAGTTTCGGTGCCGCCGGTACAATGTGCCATGACCTTTACTTTTCGCAAATAAGTAACGACTTTGTTTTTAAACAAGTGCGTAAAGGAATACGCCTGTATGTGTTACATAATAATAAATTACAATTTACGCAAAAAATCGGCTAAAGATAGAAAGATAGGAAAGGTCAAATTGCTGTTAAGCTTGTTGTTTTGATTCTAATTTCCGAAAGAAAAAATGTTTTATAAATATAATTCTATTAAAATATACCCTACATAATTAGTTCATATTAATTTGTCAGAGTAATAATGAGTGTTATTGCTTTGTTACATTACATTCTGATAATGTAGTAATCGATAGTATATTAAAAAATACGCTTTATTTTAGTTGAGGTTGGTTTATTGCCATTAGGGGTAAAATTATTTTATCTGGCAACATTCCTATCGCTACCAATGTCACTTGACGTCACACAATCACACATATTTACCGCTCTGCTTTAATTCGTTTAAGCTAATGTTTCAGTCAATTAAACAAAATGGTTTGAAAATGTTAAATCTAGTGTCAGGCACTTAAACACGTCTAAAACTAAATAGAACACATTATTCTGCTTAACATCGTAATAAAATCATTTAAATTCTAGTGCAGTGCACCAAGTATTTCTTAAAGATAGCGATATAGCCAACATATAACTAACTAGCTTTTGCCCGCGGCTCCGCCCGCGTAGATGTCGGTTATCGAGTAAAAAAGTAGTCTATGTCCTTCTCCATATCCCAAGCTATATCTCTGCCAAATTTCATGACGATCGGTTCAGCGGTTTAGGCATGAAAACGTAACATACAGACAGACAGACAGAGTTACTTTCACATTTATAATATTAGTAAGGATATGGATTTTGTAAATTCCTGTAGAATCAGTGTACCCCAGTACCAAACATACATACATCTTTATAGACTAATAAGATTTATCATTTAATATTAGTATGGCTAATAAAGCATATTCCATCTATCATCGAACGTGTAAGTATTCCTGTCCGTCCCACAGCC
Source organism: Dryobota labecula (assembly GCA_947523025.1). Classification (NCBI taxonomy): domain Eukaryota; kingdom Metazoa; phylum Arthropoda; class Insecta; order Lepidoptera; family Noctuidae; genus Dryobota; species Dryobota labecula. The sequence continues at coordinate 2,621,470 of OX383286.1, read as the reverse complement.
GTCCTCCGACTGGTGGGACGAACGTATTAAATCATATTAAAAATTCCAAGGAACGACACTATATTTTCCTTTTGGAAAAATTACCCTATAGTTAAGCAGCTTTTGCTCGCGGTCTCGCCCGCGTGGAGTTCATACATTATTCCACGAGAATGTACTATGACCTAATTGGAGACATCTAACCTTATTCCACACATTTATTCGAAACTCAAAAATATACTGAGCACCCTGCAGTTGCATCTAAATGCATCGTAAAAACATCATTACAAAGTGTTCAAATTAGTTCGGATTCATAGAACTTGGCAACATTGTTAGACAAAGTGCCGCGTTTTATAGAAATACTCAGAATTAATAATATTATCACAAAGGCGACTGTACTGTTCTTTAGAAATTGACGAGAATTAACTTTCGCTTCTTAGTAAGTTATTTGCATTTGACTGCGTTTTATACTTTGAAAACGGTGTTGAGGGGAGTTTATTTTAGCTACTTCCATAGCATTATGTCGTATGGCATTTTACTGTGGGGTCGGGCTGCCGACATTGAATCCATTTTTATTTTACAAAAGAGGGCTGTCAGAGCCATTTATAATCTAAATCGCCGCGAATCTCTTAGAGAACTATTTAAAACGATTAATATAATGACGGTACCTTGCCAATTCATTTATGAAAATATTATGTATGTAAGAAAAAATCTACATATTTTTAATAAAATCAGTGATAGGCATAATTTTAATACTAGAAATAAAGATAAAATAGATCAACCATTTTTCAGATTATTTATGGAGTACATACATCTTTTATGGGGTACTGTGTTAAATGTTACAATAAAATACCTTCTGATATATTACAATTAAATGAAAGAAAATTTAAAACTCATATTAAAAGTACACTTTGTAAACAAGCATATTACAAATTAGAGGATTATATCCAAGATAAGAATGCTTGAAAACATGCTGGTCCTGCTCCATAGGACAATTTAGAGTCTAGACAAAATCAAACTGGTTGCTAATTTAACTGTCATAATTTTTATGATATTAATTTTATTTTCTGTGATTAATATTTTAACTCACACACTGACTTATTATATGTTGTTTTTATTTTTTATTTTTTTGGGAAATCATATACAATGTTTGTAAATATGTGAGCACCATGTACCTATTGCATTTATTAATTTTTCTGTTATTACTTCACTTTTCATTCTTTTTACCAATTGTGGTAAGTAATTTTGATGTTTTTTTTTATATTTTTTATTTTTTTATTCTAGGTACATAGTCTTCACCTATAAATATTAATTAATGTATACAAACTATTGTTAACATTTTAAAAGAGTAAGTATGGAGTTTTTTTGCCCATTCTCCTCCATACATAACTACATTTTGGAAGGCGCAACTAGAATCAATTAACTATTCATGTAATTTTTGACGTTCAAAAGTGCATCTTCGTGCCTATTTGAAATAAATTATTTGACTTTGACTTTGACTTTGACCTTTTAACTAGGTTTCATTTTGTGAATACCATTATTATAAAAACGTAGTAGTTTATTTTTATTTTTTTAAAGATTCATTTACGCTATGTACTTACGACAAGAGTGTGACAGGCATAATTTTAATTTTCGTCTAATAATCCGAAAAATAATTAATTATTGTAGCAAGTAGAGGAACTCATTTCCTAGAAGGCATCTTGACAACTAAACTTGGTTTAGGTAATTAACTAAAAGTAAACAAATCGTAAACAGGGTGTTTTTAAAGATGACACTTTCTTGTAATAGTTTCCTCTTTTATTAATGTTGGTATATTAAACTTTATCAAGATGTAACCAGGGACGTATTTACCCTAGGACCAAAAGGGTCATGGCCCGGGGCGCTAGGCTGCGAGGGGCGGCGCAAGCCGCACCTCGCTCAGCTTTTTTGACTTAGTAAGGCTAAAAATATAAAAATAAAGCCTACCTAATTAACAAAACCTACAACTCATTTGATTGTAAGTTTGATAGACATCAAGACGCGGGGCAATTGTATTACTGACAGGCGCGCCGGCATCCGTCGGACTTTGTCGTGCGTCGCGAGTCGGAAGTTCGGGGCTAGTAGGCATAGGGACACAGTATAAATATGGATTGTGCTACTGGATTTTATTTTATATTTAAATATTTTGCTCTTTTTCCGTTAATTTATGGGGCGGCAAACCCTACAGGCCCGGGACACAGAATCTTAAAATGCGCCACTGGATGTAACTGCTTGAGCACATTTTTTTAATTAGATAATTTAATATTTAGTAATCTATCTATTGTAAAGAGCTCAAAAAGACAGGTTCCCTCAACATTTAAAAAAATACAACGAATTATAACGTTGCTAATTTGAAGAGTACAACTGTGACGTAGCATGACTATTGAAGTGTCACGGTATATTACGTTTAGTTGGTTAACCCGACGCCTTTGACAGCTCTCTCGTCACGTTGTTTTTTTGTTTACCTTTAGTTAAACAGTGGTCTTGAACCTACCGATTTTTCGGTTAAGGAACTGTCCCACCGAAATACTGAAATCTAACAATTTTTCACGATTTCCCAGTACAATAAAAAATTTCCAATTTTTTTTTACGATTATTCATTTCTGAACTGGCATCCCATTTTGTTTCGTCTATGTTTCACGGGTATTCCCCATCTTTGACAGAAGTAGTTATTTACGGGAGAATATCCTTTTATCCTAGTTTTAGGGGATGCCCCAAGTTGATTCGCTTGCCTAGATATAACTGTGAACCATTCAAAATATTTCCTGATGTCATGCCAAATGTCAGTTTACTAAAACGTGGCGTGTTTATCAATTTATCACTGCCCCGTTATTTAATATAGAGCGCATTATATTCTCACATATTAATCTAATGAAAACAAAACAGCGAAATAGGCTGTCTACTGAATCTATCACAGGTTTGTTACATACATAACGATTAATTAATACGCTAATTGTTATGATTTTGAAATTAGTCCTAAGATGAATACTATTACTATGACTAAAGAATTTAGTTAAAATAATATTTTAAATGTTTCATAGGAACTTCATACATACCTAATAATTAACAAAGTTAATGTTACTTATAAAAATAAATTTGATTTGGTTTTATATTAAAAAAAATTACCTACCGATTTTGGGTAGGTACCAACATATCTACCGATATTTTTGGGCAGCTCTACCGATTCCGCAGTTTGACGTTTGAGGCCACTGAGTTAATACCTAAACCAACGGATTATAGATTTATAGAGTCCGTTCGTCAAGTTGTTATTCATAAAAAGATTCCTCCCACCAATGCCACGGTAAAGTTATCTGCCAGTATTGTGACTCGGTCCTGTTCTTGAAATAGTTACCTACAGTCGCGCGGTACGTAAACACGCGATAGGACTGCAGTATTTTAATTTCGTCATCCTAATTGAGTTTCTTTTTAATTTTGTGATTGTGTGCGCTACCTACTGCAACCAAAACCTCTAACTACCTACTACAAAATCCTACTTAAAAAGTAAATTATACCTAATGTAATGTGTGTTTTGACTAAACTAAGATCACTTTTGATAGAAAAATGTTATTACACAGTAGGGCAATTCATGACGGATAAAACTTTATAGGTGTAGGTAGGTACCTAATTGTAAGATCCGGTCTGATCAGACGCATAATACTGTTTATTATAGTGACATTAATCTGATTTTATTTTCTATTGTTTAATGTAATGATTGACATACCATAATTACAACTAATTATAACTTGACAAGACATGATTGTATTTACTACCTATCTCTTATTTGTATATATACCTATCTACTTATAATATCTGACTTATGACTGTATCTGTGTTTTTGTGTGTTATTGTATATTGTTCATTACTGTTTACTGACATCAGTTTTTTTAATTTATTTTTTAAGGTTTTTTATTGTAATTTTATAAGTCTTGACTGAATTTATGTTAATTCTGTAAACTCAACAGCAAGTCAGCATTTATGTTTTGCAGCGCCCTGACAGGGTTTATATACAAAAACTCGACAATAATCTTTTGTACAATGTGTGATGTGCATGAGAGCAAATAAATAAATAAATCTTGATAGGTAGGTACCTACCATTCAATACTCTCATTTATCAGTTCATAATGATATTTCGTCTAATTCAGTAATATATTATATGTAAGTAGGTAAGTACATAAAAACAGTGATAGACCTCACACTACACTAGCGCCTCTAGCGGCGAATTCATACGCGATAGCCCTCATTACATTAACCTTGCCCGATCTGGGAATCGAAACCAGGACCTCACGCTCAGCAGAAGCGCTTGCGACCACTTGACCAACCAGGCAGTCAAATAGAACACACACATAGGAAACCAAAGTTAAGTCCACTGATATACGTAGGCCTCCCAAAATATATTTCCACTCGAAACAGATTACAGCCCTTTTCATCCAAAACGTGGCTAGATATGCTACATACAATATGAATCTATGAATGAGAGTTGCAATATTAGTTTTGTTGAAGATGTAAAAAATGTGAAAATGTTTGGATCCCCTGCGTTGTTACCAGTATCATAATAGTACATTACTTACCAAGGGCTGTAAAAGAAAGAAAGCTCCGAAATCGCAGGTATTTGTGACCCGAGCCGCAGGCGAGGGTTGTAAATATGCAATAGAGAGCTTTCTTTTTTACTGCCCGTGGTGAGTACACAATTTTACACAATTTTTTATTTGACGTAACATATTTTATACTACAAAATCTCCTATTTTTAATAACTTTGTTTAAAACCGAAAATTTATAACCTACGGTATGATTATTTTTTAATTATTATTTCTTAAATTCAGTATTTAAAAGAAAATGGAACCTTTGTTTCGCCATTTTATGTGAACTACCATTACGAAGATATTTTTTCGATATGTTATCCCCTTTGTTTACATAAATTATCTGAATTTGAGACTTTGGGTATAGTAAGCAAGCGTAGGTATTGCAAAATCGGTATTTTTACTCGAAATAAATCTAACGAAAGGAAGCGCAGTCACTCTAAAAACTAACGACCACCATCAAGCTGTCTTCTCTACTCACCCCTCCAGACATCTATCATGAAACACACAAGAAAAACAAATAACATCCAATTTGGCACCGGTTGGCAGCCACTCTGTTTATCCATATGTCACTCCGAACTAGCGACCTGATTCGTTCACAGACATCGATCTAGCTAAAATAACTAAACTAATAAAAATACTGGCTGTGTCCGTCTGGTCACGTAAGCACTTTGAAAGAGATTCTTTCAAACTATTCAATAAAAACACAACACTTCAATTTTATTTATTTGTATTAGTATTGTATTATGTCTGTCATCTGCCTGACTAGCCTTTTCCCCTCTATGTTGGGGTCGGCTTCCAGTTTAACCGGATTCAGCTGAATACCAGTATTTTACATGGAGCGACTGCCTATCTGATCTCCACCACCCAGTTACTGGGTAAAACTGGTCGTCAGACTTTCGGTCTTCTGACGACCCGCAACGACTGTCAAAGAGCCACGAATGACAGCCGGGACCAACGGTTTAACGTGCTTTCCGAGGCACAGAGGAGTCTTGGTATGTAAAGATGGTCACCCATCCACAGACCAACCGCGACAAGCGTAGCTTAACCTGATCGATGAACCCGTGCGGCTGTTATTACTTAGCCACAAGCCCCTTAAGCAAGTATTTATATGACTGTATTGGGAAATATAAAAAAATGGTGTTGAATTTGAAAACAGCGCCTTTACTTTGATTCTGTTAATCTGCTGTGGAACAGTAAAAAAAAAAACTTTATTTTCAAAAATAAATTTAACAACCTTGCACAATTCATGTAAGTAATAAATAAGCAATGGTTAATTTAGGTATTATTCATTATTATTTTTTTCGTTTGGTATGTATCGATACTTGTAAAGGTTGCTAAAACGGAACTAATTCACTCTGTTCCCCGTACTAGTATAAACTGTACTACGGTGGAACAGTTTGCCTCGTTCTCTGTAAATTTACTTATAGTAGCAGACTTGTGACAAAAAAGTGTGTAAAGTCTCCGAGGCGCAACACAAAGCACCGCTCGTCGCGCGACACGCTGTGCCTGTGTCGCGTCGCGTGTCGCGCCTGTTTTGTAGGGGCCTTAGCACGCTGTTGTAATCCCTCTCCAATTTCGATTTCCCAACCAGTTAGTGTATAAAGTTAATAGCTATAAAGCTAACCCTAGGTGGTCTGAGACACGTGTCTATTACTTAGGCACTAATGGGTTCAGCGAGGTCCAATCAGATCGAAATTCCACAATTTAATCAGTCTACTGTTTGGGGTCGAGGTTAGTCTGGGTGTGTTACAATCTAAAAACATGGTCAAATTAAATGAACTAGCGAAGTTCTCCAGACTTGACTGATGGGGTTCCGCAGTTGGGATGAATTTAGGTACCCCAAGAACAAACTTAACATTGTAGTCGAAAACATGTTCTCCGATACATTCCAACTGGGGGCCAAGTCTACTAATGTACAAACGTTGCAAGGGTCTCTTCATTGTGAGTTTTTGACAGATTTGCCATACAACTACTGTCAAATACTCACAATGGCGAGACCATTGCAACGTTTGTAAATTAGTAGACTTAGGCCCCTGTTTGTACGTACAATTTTGAGAGATTTACCATGTTATTTTAACACCATAATACTTCTTACATGTTTTCCTGTAATCTATAAGTAAAGCCACTCTTAGCGTATTTTTTTTTTTTTTTTCAAAGATTTAGGCTCAGTCATTTCGGAGATAACGGGGTGAGGAATGAACAACTTAATTTATTTTCTTAAATAACTTTAAAAGTATTTATTTAAAAATTATTTAAAAACATGAAATCCTTACAATACGCCCTTTCGTTTGATATGTCACGGTACAGTTTACAAAACTTTTTTTTTTTAATTTTCTAGTTTGCCCCCCAAAAGTGACCACTTTATTCAAAATTCATTTATTTACGTTACGCGTCCGTGTTTTGGGTCACAGAAGTTCATATGTGTACCAAATTTCAACTTAATCGGTCCAGTAGATTCGGAGCAACATGGCTGTGACAGACGGACAGACAGACACACGAGTGATCCTATAAGAATTTAGTTTTTTCCTTTTGAGGTACGGAACTCTATAAAGGTAGGTACTTTCTATGAAAAATCTTGGACATTTTTAATGGCAATGAGCTGCCGCCCGCGGCATTGCCCGATACTTTTTCTAATATCATCCCCACTCTACGTGTACGGGAGGTACTCGATTTTTTTTTTCTCGATTTTATTTTACCACTTTGTTGGCGTGATTAATAATATGTATATCCATACCAAAGCTAAGCCGTGGACACACAAACAGACAGACGGACATGGTGAAACTATAAGGGTTCTTTACTTCGATCAATAATGATCGAAGGTTTTATACTACGGAACCCTAAAAATGGCCAAGATCTCCTTCTTAATAAGTACCTAACATTTTACTCCAAATTATTAAGCAAAACTCGAAATGAGTTATGTTACTATCAAATTCATGTCTCTAATCTGCAACTATATTTCCAACGAAAACCTACTCTCATTCGCAAATAACTGCAAATATCTCACGCACCCATGAATGAGAACATCTTCATTACCATTTGTAATTGTAAAACATTCACCCATTCACTCAGGTACCAATTCAAATAGATTCATGTCTGTTCAAACAACGCCCATGAATGACAATCGGCCATAGTGCTAGGCAGTCACGTGGGTACCACATGGCAAAGGTCGACACCCTTTGCACAACCCTTCCTGTTACCGTCATCACCACCTTTCGCTTTATTAAAATAAGATCCAGGATTGCTCAATTTGGCAGCAGGAGTTTTGGTCAATGTACGGCTGAAAACCAACCTCGATTTGCAGTCTTCAAGACTCTTATGTTCACATTTATAGAGGATATTTTTGTTTGTGTAGTGAGTAAGGCTGTGTGGGTTTTAGTGGGAGACAGGAGTACAACTTCGGGACAATAGCAATATTATAATAAACCAGCGTTAAGTTTGTATTAATTACTATGGTTAGTTCAGCCGTGTTCAGGCGGGCCGCATTCCTGACCTTAAACTGTAGGTCTTGGCCTAACACGACCTTATGTTAGGGCGGGACCTAAGTTAATGTGTGGCACTGTTGTTGTAGTAATTATAAGGGCATAACTGTGCCGACATGTGGTTATAAAAGGGCATGTCTTTCTTCTGCTGGATGTCTTTGAACGCTCCGAAGAAAAAGTTGATTCATTTCAAGATTATGGAGTTGCAAAAATACTGCGTTCATCAGATTCAACTGCAGTCTTCAACCGTTCAGCTTCGCGAAATCCGCCCGCACCTTCTTACAAACATATTAGTTTTATGAACAGTTGCCAGCACATCAAGTTACCACAAACAGTCAAATTTTCTCATTCGATTTTGAACTTAACCATCAACATTTTAAGGTTTAAAATCGTTTGGAGAAATTTGACAGTTTCGTATAACCTGATGTGCTGGAGACCGTACTATCAGGCTGCATGATCCTACTGCTGTGTAAATAAATGCCCATCGGTGACTGACAGTGACAAACTGGACAAAAACGATATGACTTAGATTCTTGTTCTTTTTTGGGTTCCGTACGTCCGAATGAAAAAACGGAACCCTTATAGTCACTCGTGTGTCTGTCTGTCTTCTGTCCGTCCGTCACAGCCAATTTGCTCCGAATTTAATGAACTGATTTAGTTGAAAGGTACACTTATGAATTTCTGGGACCCAAACACGGACGTGCTACGTAAATAAATGAATTTTGAATACGGGAGTCATTTTTGGGAGTCAATTAAGAAAATTAGAATTATTACCGCTAATAAACGAATTTTCTTTCATCTTTTTTTCTATATGAAAGGATATTTTATTTTTTATTTTAAGTAATCGTTTTAAGAAAGCCGCAGGCTCTAAGAGTGCTTATGAAAGCCGCAGGAATCCGCTGGATGCGGGAAGCACAAAACCGGTCGAGGTGGCGGTGCTTGGGGGAGGCCTATGAAAATTGACCAATCTCTCCCCATCTACGAAATACTAAGCCTACAATTTTGAAAGAATACAGAAAGTAGTTTTATAAATCACAGAAAAACCTATTAAAAGTCTATGGTCTTAAAATAACATGGTAAATCTCTCAATATTGTGCGTACAAAGTTACATTTGAGTTGAAATGTATGGGAGCATTTGACCGGGTTTTTGTTTTGTGTTCTTTCTTTTGCGGCTTTCTTCTCTTCTTTTTTTCCTAGATAGCACTAAATATTCTTTTCCCATTTACATAGGCATAAAAATCAAACTCTAGGTGATGTTAAAATAAAACACAATGTAATAATAATTACGAAACCTTTCTACATTTTTTATATTTAGTTCTTGGCCTTTGCATCAGGCGGGGGCAGGTGCAGCTTCCCCGCCAGCTCCTGGGGCACATCCAGGTAAGTCCTCTCCAGGCCTACCGTGAGAATCAGGGCCCGAAGACGGTCTACCTCCACGTGGTCACCCTCACTGGACCAGACGGTCATGGTGGAGTTGAGGGAGGAGGTTTCTCGAAGGAGGTCCAGGATGACTGGCTGGCTGTTAGCTGCAAGGCCAGCTCGGACCTGTAATATAGAATAGATTTCAGAAACTTGTATCATTTTAGGTTGAACAAAATCTCGGAGGAATAGATTTGTTGACGATTTTCTATTTTGTTAAGTAGGTACCTGGCTATTAACACAGTTTATTTAAAAGCCAATTATGTTTAAAAGAGTAGATAACCTTGGTATTTCTTGCCGGCTCTTCTCCATTGGAAACAACCAATTGAAACCGTACACCTAGGGGCCATTCAAGTATTACGTTAGCAGAATTTTAGTAATTTTGAACCCCCACCTCCCCTTGTCAGCAAAAGTAAACAAAGCTCATACCCCCCCCCCCCCCTTTGCTTACGTAAACATTGGTATATTTTTAATCTGTTCAGGTTTCTTTACTGTTATTCATGAGTCTAGAAATAAGGAATTTATAGACTAAAAGTAATTGAATGCACATTTAAGTAAATTCCCTACTTCGGTATTTTCTAACCATAAAAAATTGCGTGAGAGCGAGAAAGCAATATCAATTATTTTGTGGAATCTCTGAACATTGGGTTGCCATCTTTGTTCAAATCAAATTCAATTAAATTTTGCAATTTAATCTGAAAAGTAAGTTAATAAATTTTACTGACGTAACCCTACCATCCAGACCCCCATCCCCCATGTCATCAAAAATAATCAAAGCAAAGACCCCCCCACCCCCCTTTGGTGCTTACGTAATAATTGAATGACCCCCTAGCTTCTGACGTTTCAGAAGTGCCAATGTAGGTTTATGTGAAATAAAATACTAATTTTGATTTGATTTGTGTGATTTTGAAATCCTGTTCTTAGCTTGTTGAAAGGCGCGAAGTTGGGCCTTATTCTCAAAGCACGTTTTAAGCATGGCGTCTTCTCTTACGCCGTAGCTGCTTAGATTCCTTTACCAGATACCAAAGGAGCGATATTGTAGTCTTGATACAAAAACACTACTGTTAACTGCATTACATATCAATCTAAATTTCAATAGAAAGTGTCATGTTGTCAGTATCGGACAGCTGCAGCCAAGTCAAATACCGTAGGACATAATAAGACCTCAATGTTCAAAGCCGCTCCAATAGGTTGTGGAGGTCAGAGAGGCAGTCGGTCCATATAAAATACTGCGGTATTCAGCTACATCCGGTTAGACTGGAAGCTGACCCCGACATAGTTTGAAAAAGGGTAAGCAGATGATGAATTTTTGGTCAAGTCTTTAGTGCAGATCACACCGCTAGCTAGCGAGCGAGCGAGCGAGCTGGCGGGCGAAGCGAGGCTAGAGAAACTATATAAACTAAGCGAAGCTTTGGCGAGCTAAGCTATGTGGGTTTCCACCGAAAACTACGGACGGATGGGTGAGCGAGCGGGCCGGGCGGGAGAGATTATCTTTTTCTTAACATTTTGAGTTAAATCTTCAACTGAACTTTCGTCGATGTACATCATATTCGCAACGTAACTACATTCTTATTCGAAAGACGAGCGTAAACTAGTCCGAAGAAGATCGCCAAAGCGGAGCGGGCGGGCGTACCGGGCAAGGCGGGCGAGCTGTAGTTCGGGGTGTGAACCGAGGTCTGAAAAGAGGTGAAATGATGCTCGCCGGACTCGCTCACTCGCTCGCTAGTTGGCGGTGTGGCCTGCGCTTTATTGCTAGAGAAGCTCTCCTTCTAACATAATTATCATTTTTAGAGATTTTTTCCAGCTCGCAAATACATGATGCATACTTACAGGGAAAGTAACAGTCTGATTAATATGATTCTCATTGATTATCCTCAGCATGGTCCCGATTTGTTCGCTGGTATACTCTCCCTCCGTGATGTTCCCTCCGTAGTTGGTGGTCCACCCGACGGACAGCACTGCGCAGTTGTGCTTGGAGCCCAGCTGCAGGAACTTGGCGGGGTCTACCGGCTTTGTGGTGGCATCAACTGGGCCGGGGAGGATGTCTGCGTTCAGCCATACTGGTAGGGCCTGTGAAGGAGGAAATTGTAATGAGTGAAGATTGTCAGATCATCTGAGGAAGTGTTTAAATACAGCTGACAAGAATGATAAAAGATTTTATGTTCTTGCTACATCAACATAATTGTTATTTATTTTAAATAATAAATAATAATAAAATTTATTAAAAATTATAAGGTAACGTAATAGATACGATATCACGGTAACTTCGTATGTGCGAATCTACGACCTAATAAAAAGAGTTCGTCATGTACCTAATTACTTCAGTATGACAGAAAGATTGTTAGGTACTAAAAATTCAAGAAATCTCTCTAGCCGCAAAACTATTAATAAGTTTTTTTTACTTGTAGCTATGGAGATTTTGCTACGTATCATTTTATCAGTTCTGTGTGGTCTCAGTGGTATATGCGTAATAAATAGGCCATTCATGAACCTTTTCGATTATCTACAAATTAATGTGTACAGTGTTTATTTTGGTTTCTTTTAATAAAAAACGAAAACAAAACCTTCAAACTGCACCGAAATGTTATCAAAACCCCGATCTCTGTCCAAGTTCACGACCAATGTACTCGAGACAAATTCAAGCTAACAGACGAACAGACAGACGCATAGTCGGACGCAGGAGACGATTACACACGATAATGATACGCGGAAGACGGTGCACATGTGCGAATGCGCAAATGGCGAGCGTCCTGTGAGGGGAAGCGGTGCGATGGCGACGGAATTTTTAATTGCCATGTGCGTATATTTTTGACTTATAGATAGTTCTTCCGAGCCTTAGTAATTGTATGTACCTACATGTGATATGACATACTTAGGCCCGTATTACAGAACGTCACTCAATACTCAAGCGTTACTTAAGACTAGATTCAAGCCATTTGATTGGTTGAAACTAGTTTTAAGTAATGCTTGAGTATTGAGTAACGTTCTGTAATACGGGACTTAGAATGAATTCCAAGTGTAGGGATATTTTATAAATAACTTTTTGAAGTGAAAACTTCTTTAGGCGCGTTGAGCACTTTTTGGGTGAACAAAAATCATGGAATTCGCGTCATCGTCACCGATTGCTTGGTTTGTAGTGTTAATTACCAATTTCAACTGTAATCCTTGATCATAAACACTTCATAATAAACCAAAAATAATTCGAAATTAATAATCTAATAGCTCGACGATACAATTCACAAGTTTAGTTTTCACTTCTATCAGCAGTCCCCAAACACTGCCTTTTTTTATTTTTTTTATTGTTAGTAAACGATTAAGGTTAGTTTTAGTGACGTCTCGAAACCCTGAATAGTTTCTGCCCAATTTAAGATATTGGTGCCGATTCCCTTGTTCACAAACTAGGCTAAATTTAAGTTCAGTGCATCTTTTTCTTTCTATTTCATTAAGAAAAGAACAGAAGATACATTTTAGTTTAGTTCTGTCAAATAAATCAGCGCTTGACGTCAATTGACGAAACTTGCCGACTAAAAAGTCGGTGAGTGTTTAATCACGTCTAAACTTATAAGGAGTAGTGACAGGCGCTGATTAAATTGACAAGACTAAACAAAAATGTATCTTCTGTCCTTTTCTTAATGAAATAGAAAGAAAAAGATGCACTGAACTTAAATTTAGTTTAGTTTGTGATCAAGGGAATCGGTACCATTAGCCGGTAATGAGTAGTCAAACTCATAACTATGTTCTGCTTGCAGATACTTTAAGGCAGTGTAATACTCATGAAAATGAAGAAGTTTTACTATGGGAAAAACTCCGTAGTATAAAAAAAAAGTCTGCTGTTCCTTAAATTTTGATCGCGTTGGTATAGCACTTTGCGGGGAACAGCTGACTCAGCAACCTCGGTAAGGATGTATAGAATTTTTTAATACCTTTTATAAAAATAAAATAAAACAAAAAAATAATAAGTTTCATATTGAGACACGAAGCAACAAAATTCGATCTAAAGAAAAACGGCCACATTCTTCTAGATCTTATTTTGTTGCTTGGTGTCTCAATATGAAACGTTATAAAAGGTATTAAATAATTAATAAAGGTATAAGTATCTATATGCTTTGTGTATGTATGGATTTATTGTATATATGTAAGTGGTACACCACTGACTACCTGCAGTATTGTCTCTCCTTCTACTTTTGATCCATCCAAAGGTTGTCTGTAAAAGATCGCTTTTAGCGATAAGACCGTCCATTGTGACACCCTATGTTACAGTTCTACATTTATATCTGTAATTTTTATGGTGTACATAATAAAGAGTATTCTATCTATCTATCTATCTAAAGGTGTAAAATTCTAGACACATTTGCTGATTAAGCCGTTTTTCATCATTCTTTCTCAGCCACGAGATAATATTTTTTTTAAAGAGTGGTGCTAGAGAACTTCAATTTTAATTATTTGTACAGATTTTTGAGTATCACTTCTTCATATAATAAAACTAATAAAACATATCTTCCCTTCCTCCATCGCCTATCATCTCCCTACAGCATTTCCAAAGTAACATGACCGTGAATCATTCCATTGTGATGAAGACATTTCTCTAATTACGACCAATTGCAGTTAATTATCAACTATAGTTAGCAACCGCAGTTCAAACCGCTGACATAATCTTCTAAATTGGAACTAAATTACTTCTGGTTAACGCTAAGGAAGATCCTTCTGGGAATTTGACCTTAACCGCATTTTTGAGGATTGAAAAGTGATGAGTCGGGTTTGGTATCTGGACTTAATCTAGTGGTGTCTTTTTTACGATTTAGCAGTTATTATATTAGGATAAATGGGGTCCTGGAATGGATCCCCAGAAAGGCCAAAGTGTGATTGGTTTTTAGGGTTTCGTAGGAAAAAACGGAACCCATAAAGGATTACTCGTGTTTTTGTCTGTCTGTCACCTTCTCAGTAGCAGTTCGGAGTCCGTATTGGTGGTCGGGAATGGGAAATAATAGCAAAAAGCTCGCCACCGATTACAAAGGTCTCTTACCTATAGATACGTATGTATCTTTACTACAATCTATACTTATATATTATTATTAATATTATAAAGCTGAAGAGTTTGTTTGTTTGTTTGAACGCGCTAATCTCAGGAACTACTGCTTAGAATTGAAAAATTCTTTTTGTGTTGTATAGTCCATTTATTGAGAAATATTATAGGCTATATAACATTACGCTACAACTAATAGGAGCGGAGCATATGTAAAATATTGCAAAAACGGGAAAAAATATTTCTTTTTGAGAGCTTCCGTTGCGTGCGCTGCGTAAACGGTTTAAGTTACGCAAATATCATGTATGATGGAATTGTTCCTCTTTAAAAGTTCTAAAAATAAGTCCGCGACAGCATCTGTCTATCTTCTAAGATTGACTCACTATAACCTTTTTTTATGGTAATCAAGTTTGTTCGATATTAATGCATTATTTGCGAAGGAGTTTTCATAAACATGGTATTAATCCTTATCCAAATAAATACGTTATTCATCACAAGTATTTAATTTTGAACAAAGTTGCCCTTACATCATTTAATTTCAATGAATATCTTAGGAGATATAACTGTTTTATAATAACTCCGCAGCAAAATAATGATCAACTCTGCGAGGTAGTCTATTCTAAAGCTGAAGAGTTAGTTTTTAGGGTTCCGTACCCAAAGGCTAAAATGGGACCCTATAACTGAAACTCCGCTGTCCGTCTGTCTGTCTGTCTGTCTGTATGTATGTCCGTCTGTCACCAGGCTGTATCTCATGAACCGTGATAGTTAGACAGTTGAAAGAACAATGGCGAAAAAATTGTTGATGAAATTATTAAGCGTCTACATATATCACCGTGATAGGTACCGACGAAATAATTCACTAAGTTTTATCAAATCAAGCTTATCACCTATTAAACTCTGAAAAAAAAATTCGTCCTAATTAAAAACGGAATTGACTAGATTAATGATGATGATAAATAATCATGGCTTCGTTACTTTTTTCTGGCTTAACTTCATGACTTTTGGCTAAGCTGAACGTTTAATGTTGCCATGCAATATAAATCTTGGTCAAGTTACATAAAATGCTTTGCTTTTCGTATTGCATTAATATACTTTTGAAATACATTTCTGCAACAGAAAATAAATGTGAAAATAAAAATAATTGTTTGTGCTAAGAATATAGCGGTCTTAATTGTTTAATTTAATATATACATGACCTCGTAGTGCAATTTATTCGAGAATGGCAACATCGCAAAAAAATAAATATAACATTTAAGTTGTCAACGTTGCATATTGACATTTACCGTACTGACAACTTGTTGTTTACGCGTGCGTCTCGTTATTTAGTTTTCCATCGATTTTCCGTGATTTTCTACTTCATCAATTGCTTATGAATTGCTCTGAGATTTACTGTCCCTGTGTGACTAGTGCTTGCCTAAGAATTCTGATTATTTGCCTATACGACGACATTTTTCTGTGACTCTGGATTCCGATTCTGGCTGATACCTTGGATTTTATTGTGTGTGCATCGATTTGTTTATCACGATGGGTAACCGTGTAAAGCCTACACGCATCATGTGTGTCAACTGCAACATATGTGCCAATAAAATACGCCGATACCGGGAAAAATACTGTGAAATAAAATAATAACGAACTGTTGGATGTTGCGCTCATACAATGACTGTAGTGTGATATCTAGGATGGGCTAGACATCAACAAAATATCTCAGCACCTGCAGGTTTTTTTGATGACATTGTAATAAGAGAAGATGAGGAATAAATATTTAAAAAACAAGTTTTTTTTCTATACCCGTGACCTACCTCTACCTTGTAATTTACCATAATATAATATATAACTTTCTGAATACGTACTCCGTATCTTATTTTGTCGTAAAAATGCATTTCTATCAATGATATTTTAAGTGATATGTAGGTATTTCTTTTTCGATTAGTTTGTTGTTGACAAGACATAACCTCTAGAACTTCAAACTGGAATATATTTAATTCCTGACTTTCTCTAAAAGTATAACTGTAGACAAAACTGTTCAGGAATTCAAAATCTATACTTTTACATATTTTTCATAAGCAAACGCAAAAAAAAATGTCAACAAAAATTTGTTCGGGAGTTCGCCTTTGTTCTTTTCACAGATGATGTATTTCAGTTGCCGCTATAACAAAAAATACTAAAAAACAAAAAAAATAATATTTAAGGGGGGCTCCCATACAACGGACATGATTTTTTTGCCGTTTTTATAGATAATGCCCGCGGCTCCGCCCGCGTGGATGTCGGTTATCACGTAAAAAGTAGCCTATGTCCTTCTCCATATCCCAGGCTATATCTCTGCCAAATTTTATGGCGATCGGTTCAGCGGTTTTGGCGTGAAAACGTAACATACAGACAGACAGACAGAGTTACTTTCACATTTATAATATTAGTATGGATGGTAAGGAACCCTTCGTGTGCGAGTCCGACTCGCACTTGGCAGGTTTTTTTTGTTTTTGGACGCGCTAATCTCTGGAACTGAGAGTTGGTTTTGAAAAAAATCTTTTTGCATTTTACAGCCCAATTCTTGAGGTAGAATTACATTCCTAATAACTAGGACACAATTTTTTTTTTATAATGAAAGTTTAAGCGAAAACTAAGTAAAAGCACGGGCAGGCAATGTGATGTGACGGGGTGGGTCGGGGGAACAAGAAGTTTCACGCGGACGAAGTCGCGGGCAGAAGCTAGTAATATTATAAAGCTGAAGAGTTTGTTTGTTTGAACGCGCTAATCTCAGGACCTACTGGTTGGAATAGAAATATTATTTTTGTGTTGGATAGTCCATTTATTGAGGAATATAGGCTATATAACATCACGCTACGACTAATAGGAGCGCAGCATAAATGAAAAATGTTGCAAAAACGCGAAAAAATATTCCTTTTTGAGAGTTTCCTTTGCGTGCGCTGCGTAAACGGTTTAAGTTACGCAAATATCATGTATGATGGAATTGTTCCTCTTTAAAAGTCCTAAAAATATCCGCGACACCATATGTCTATCTTTTAAGATTGACTCACTATAACTTTTTTTTATGGTAATCAAATTTGATCGAAATTAATGCATTATTTGCGAAGGAGTTTTGTCAACATAATATTAATCCTTATCCAAATAAATATGTTATTAATCACAAATATTTCAATTTAAACAAAATTGTCCTTGACATCCCTTGATTTCAATCAACATCTTAGGAGATATCATAATTTAAAAAAGCTAAAGAGTTTGTTTGGTTGAACCCGCTAATCTCAGGAACTAGGTTCGAATTAAAATATTATTTCAGTGTTGGATAGCACAATTCTTTAGGAAGGTTATAGGCTGTTTAACATCACGCTACGACCTTAAGGAGCAAACGACAAAAAGTCGGAAAAAACGCTAAGCGAAAACGAAGTAATTGCGCGGACGGGCGATGCGATGCGACGGGGTGGGTTGTGGGCCGAAATTTTACGCGGACGAAGTCGCGGGCAGCGGCTAGTATATAAATATAGGTAACGTAGCCAAATGTACTTGCACTAAAATACTATACGACTTGACTATGACTTTACAATTATTACTTTTTTGTAGATCGTATTTGATTAAATACTAGGTGCACCCGGCTTGCGTTACAATGCCACGAAAAGTAAAAAGTATTTGGTCGAACTTTTTTTTTTTGGGGGCAGAAACCCTCTCGTGGGCTTCCTCAGGACACCCTACCAAAGTTTCATCACAATCTGATGAATGGTTTAGGAAAGCATAGAAGACAAACATTGATTTTTAGTTATATAGATAGATTTATCACATTTATTCATTGATTTTTTTTTGTTCGTGTCGTGATGGCCCGTTGGTTAAGGCCTCGCCTCTCATGCATGAGGTTGTGGGTTCAAATCCGGGCAAGGTAGAACATAGTTCTACCAAACACTCAAGTTCACAACTACTTAAGTTAAAATACTATGCTCATGTTTATAATTTTTTTTATTTTTGTTTGTATGAACGGACTTTTCTTTTATCTATGCCTATTATATCTGTTTTTTTTTTTTTTTTTTTTTTTCAAATATTCATATTTAAGTGGCTAAAAATATTTTTTTTAAATTATACAAGTGGCAATTACATGTACTATCGGGGACATCCGAATCGGACCACCATAAGGACTATCTTGCTTGCAGCGGTCGGCCGCTATAGTAACGCTTATCTACGCTCATCAACCAATAGCATTGCAGCATCAGACTTCTTCTGAGCCCCTTTTTTTTATAATAAAAAAATAAGACCGTAAAAAACCAGCCGAGGTGGTCATACATCTGTAATTATTGTAACAGAGCCTGAAATTTTTATGAAAAAGGGTTGTAAACAGATGTGGACATCCATGAGCACGGGATTCTGTTTTGAAATTGTGCCGATTCGAATGTTCTCGATAGTACGTGGCTGCGCGGGGTTAGGGAATCGGACCGCCCAGTCGCACAAGGTCACCACCACTTACCATCCCCTTAAGACATTAACAAAAATTAACAAAGCCAGCAAAATTATTTTTATATCGCTTTTTAATTGAAAATAGTCGGGCAATTATAAGTAAAGAAAACAAAAGAATTCCCACGCACAGGATGCAGGCAATTAATAAGTGACACCTCTACTACACATCTGCTAAATCTGTCGACGCGACGCCATTTTGTCAGGGGTTCTCAATCATGGGTCGTTGTTGTAACAAATGTTTCTAGCGACCCGGGACATATGTGTATGCGCCTCAGTTCATCTGTGGTGTTGTTGTGTGGCCATAACAGTGGCGGGAGGGGTCAAAAAGTTCGGAGTCAATTGAGTGGTGAGTGCGGTGTCAGAAAGGTCATTATGGTTAATCTGACAGTTGAAGTTTTAGACTGTGGTGTGGAGTTCTTACCTATTCTTATCCATATGTAATCTTTTGGTAGGGGCAATTAGGAACAAATCAATAAAAAATTAAAAAATGACGTTCAAAACTGCCTTTTATGTGCTTATGCGAAATAAATTATTTGACTTTGGCTTTGGTTGCTTCTTTGTTTCCCTGTTTTTGTGGTTCACTTTTTTTATTTGATGGGAGCAATTTTTTTTTATGTAATAAGGTAATAGTTTTGTGTATTGCCCAGTCAACCGAATGTCCTGGTAATTACTTGATATTAACAGCGCCTGGCCTGTATGTCCTAGGAGTAAACGTGGCATTAGTAAGTACCTATAACCAAGCTCCACTGACGTGAGTCAATCTGCTCAATAATCAATTTCCCTGACTGTACAAAAACGGCTCAATATAAATAAAGGATCATACAACTTAGCATATGCGTGGCTTATCGTGCCGCTACCGTTGATATTCTCGCTGTTCTCATGGCCTCACCCCCACACAGGCCGACCACACAAGATGTTGTTTTAAATTCCCGATTATTCACACGCTATGTCATTATTCTAATTAAGATGTCTGCTCCCGTTAACCTACACAATATCCACCCTTAAGTCTATTCAAATAGAGTCTACATTCCTATGACTAGAGAAAAAGTAAGCCCTTTATACATGTTTTGGAAAATCAACCTTAATATACACAAAATATGGTTAATTTTTGTGTGTAGTATAATGTTGGTGCAGGATTCACTATGAGACATGCCTGATGTTGTTATTAATTATAACAAATGATGACTAAATTGATTATTTCATTCACTTAAATTGGGTAGGTATACGTACAACGTCGACAGCTTCTATTGTTTCTTAGTTATCTGTTACGAAACCCATGGATGAGAAAGTAGTACCTTTTGGTACCCACAAGGTACCCTACAACTGCCAAATTCGTGGCACAACTGCTTATCCCCGAAACCAGCTAATCAGAAACACAATACCTAAACAAATGATGTTATTCTATCTATACTAATATTATAAAGAATTAAAGAGGTTTGTAAGTTTGTATTATATAGGAAAGTAATCTCTGAAACTACTGGACTATTTTACATCACGCTGCGACCCTAAAGCGCCGAGCAAAAAGGAAAAAAGTCAGAAAGAACGCTATGTGAAAACGAAGTAATAGCGCGGGTGGGCAACGGTATGTGACGCGTAGCGTCGGGGATGAAATTTCAAGTGGATGAAGTCGCGGGACAGAAGCTAGTGTATTACATAGTTTTAGTAGCATGAGTTGCAATGCCTTTTTTTTTTTTTGTTACGAACCTTCTTAAGTTGCTAGCTAGTGGTTAAAAAATAAATTGAAAAATCTCAACCATACCTGATATTTGCTGATTAGTTCCTGGCTCTGTTCATATGCCTCGATGCTCTTAAAGTCCAGTTTAGCGCCCTTCTTATTAGCTGGATTAGTTGCCTTGAGGTTATGCTGAGCTATGGTCTCCAAGAACTCCGCTAGAGTCAGGTCGGAGGTGGTCGCAGGAGGATGGGCCATTATGGGGACGGGTGGACCATCCTTGCCGACGACTGCACCCATGACGATGTCAGCTTCTAGCATGCAGACAGAGCCTGGAATGTGAGGTTTCTTTAGAATTGTTGGGAGTTAGTCAAGATTCGTTTATGTCTGGCTGGATTCGACAGCGTTGCGACGAGTGGCCAGATGGCCAGGCTTAAATACTTATTTTCAGACTACCTTAAAAGTACATGTACTACTGGGACCATAACTATCATTATCTTCAAATCTGCGCTCGCAAAAGATTACCGAACTTATTAAGCCTGTCAGACAAACTTTTCCAATATATGAAGCGATGGACTAGCAATAATCCCTTCCTTTCAAAATCGTTCAAATTGTAATTGAAAGTGTGTTACGCAATTAGAGTTAAAGAAAGAAAGAAAAAGTATTTATTGGGACTCAGGAAGATCCCATTTTAAACTATACACATGCATCATAGCAACATTAATAAAAAATAAAATAAAAAACAAAAGTAAAATAAAAACGAAGTCCTGTACGGGGCCAAAAGGCTCGTATCTCAGCATGATGCTGCGACATTTAAAAATAAGTGTCGCAGCGCTGGTATTCTGATAGGATTCTAATCATATTGATTGGGGATTTGTTTGGGGTGCTGAAAATCAGATCATAATTTGACGAGCAATGATCGTAATTTTTCTTAATTGTAATATAGCAGAATACTGCTGTCTAACCAATCTATTGGCCTAATCTTTTAGTCGCCTTCCACGTCGTTCACTGGTGAAGAAACCTACATCTTTGCTAGGAAACCATAAATTATAACAAAAGGTTACTCAGTAATTCACCTTAGAAATACTTCACAATGAAACTAAATACTCTAATAACACAACAACGTACATATTTACGTTATAAATTCTGGCAAACGCAACTTTTGTAAGCAATCCTATTTGCATAATTATTGTTTCAAACGATTCGCGCGGTCTGCACGCAGATTAGCAAATAAATGGAGTACTAAGTTGTTTGAACAAAAACCATCTGTGCAGACATTACGTAGACAGTATCGACGAAATACACTATACATTATAGTGACGTGCAAGCATTTGTTCAATGGCAGCTGTTTGTCTTTCGCAGACGTCATAATTAGTCATAAATTCTACTAATAACAGACCGTGCCCAATATGTTTTTAGCTGTACTTGTTGATCAACGTCGTGATAATTATTTTAGTCCCGGTTTTTGTAAGCCTGTGGCCGATATTGAAGTGTATCAGACTATAATTGTTCCAGGATGAAAAATGGATGGAATTATCCTAGACGAATAGCACCATCTCTTTTTCGGAACGCAACAATGATAGCTGTGTGACATCAGAATACAGAATCAACTTAGCTATTCACAACCATTTGACAGGCTTCCGAGTCGAAAATTGCACATTTTTGGTTACCTAATTAGCAAATAGCGGTGGTCTATTTGATTTATACTGTCCAAATTTTCGGGTTTCGTATTTGTGAACAGCATTTCGAGGACTAATTGGATAAATTGATGTTCGATTCGTCACGGAAGCATATCGTTGTGAATCGGTAGCTATGCTGATCAAGTTTTTAACATGAAAATCTCAAATGTCAAGTTAGCTTTTGTAAAGCTAAGATTGGCAACCACTTATATACAGAAACCGACGGAAATCATGTTAATCAGACAATTTATTCACACGTCCTTGATAGTATGCACTATTGATTTGAAGATGAACGATGCAAGCTGTAAGTATGCAAGTTGATGAGTTCTCCATTGATGACGTTACTCTGTGGTAGCGTGTACGTGTGAAGCCCAAATCTGTCATAACGTTAATTGTTATAAATTGTGCTGTTCCATGAACTGGCAATGTTGGGAATAAGAGCTATTCCTGATGATGTGTGGTGTGAATTATGAAATTATGGGACTTTCTTATAAATAACTAGAATCTGTTTTTGTTATGGAGAAAGACTGATTAATTTGTTTATTTTCTTTTTAATCTATACAGTATACAGATTTGAGTGTGACTACTGATGTAAATAACAATGCTCTCAAACTTTGTTATTTTTACGTCTATACAAATAAATGCCAAGTGTCTGTTTGTAATGTCAATTTAACGGCTTTATACTAAATGCAAATGAAAGTGTAAACGACATTTATAACAAAAAAAAAAGTACATTTTTTTTCTGTCTTTCTGTCTGTCTGTTTGTTCCGGCTAATCACCGAAACGGTTGGATCGCTGTTAGTGGGACTTACACTGGCAGACAGCTGATGTTATAAGCAGTAAATTAAGCTACTTTTATTTTAGCAAACCACGTGGGCGAAGCCGCGGGCAGCAGCTAGTAGTTAAGAGTATTTTGGAGTAGATTTATATAACTGTTATATAACCTAATGCAACCTATTTATAATTGTGGTACATTATACAATACAAAACAATGCAATAAATTAAACTATACTAAATAATAATTCTAGTAACCTATTATCAATATATCAAATAATCAGCAACTCAAACTCACGAAAATTCAACTTAAAACAGCTTACTTCTTTTACTTACACCACACGCCAAGCTTCTAGTGTTGCCACACTCAATCAATTCACATTACTCTTGCGCTAACAACCGGCTCCCTCTCTTTCTACCACCATACATTAGAAAGAGACAGAAGATATAAATACTTGATTGATAGGTGGCACAGCTGCTAGTATTCCTAGTAAAGGAATGCAGCTTTTTAATGGTAATAATATGGGCTTAAGTGTTACGTATTTGCTTCTGATTTCAGTATAGCTGTTCACAACTATTCGATACACTTCCGTGCCGAATCGAACATCAGTCAATATTATCCCAGGACCCCTCTAAGCGTTGTTCATAAATCCGAAACCAAATTTGTTTTTTATAAAATAAATACCGCAGCGCTGGTATTCTTATAGGGCCCCCTGTGTTGCCACAGATATAATATCAATACCAATAGGGGAATAAAGATTTATCATTATCAAGGTCATTAGATATCAGTATCAATAAAGTTTGTAAAGCTCCGCCAACTATACTCCATTTGAAGATTAGAAATTAAAAAAAAAAACCTTTTATTACAGTCCGTTCAACCGATTTTGACTTCTATTCTGTAGATATATTATAAGGATGGCATTAAAAGCAATAAAGTGGTTACAATACGAACTGTTTACTGCAGCTGCCATTTGTCATGCCACCAACGCAATAGAAGTCAGAATCAGTTGAACGGAATGTAAGAAAAGTTTATTTAAATGTCTAATCTTATTTCAAATGGAGTATTAGGTACCCAATTTAAATTGACCAAGTTTGCTCAAAAACAAGTAATAAATAAGAAATTATTTACCAGATAATATGAGGATAATGTAATGTATGTAAAATGTACAAAATACTACATTATGTTTTTAATTGCCCGACTCGGAAAAGCGAAGGCAGAAAATATAATTTAGGAAGTGTGTTAGTGGTTGATAAAAAGTGTTATCAGTTATCACTATCACAAAGAGGTTGTTACTTTTTATCCATACTTAGACTTGTTAGTTTTTATGTTAGGAACTAAAATGGGATATAATAATTTAAAACAATAGTCATACTCACTTGCTAAAGTAGCTTGTAGGTATGTTTTGTTATTGACGGCATGCGCCCAGGAAATTGTTGTTAAGTTCTTCATTGGTTCTTCCTCTGACCTCACCACAATGGCTGCAAAAAAAAAAACAATTTATTACCTTCTCTACCAAAATGGTAGATAATTTTTAGAAAAAAAATCTATTGTTGTTATGGCAACACTAAAACCGAACGTCATGACAAAAGTGGATTCAAGGACGTTTATTGTTTATCTATCGCTCTGGAGTAATTCAAGCGTGAATAATGCAAATATACAAACCAGATTCTTTAATTTGTGTAGTTCACTGTTAACTACTTCAATATTTAATATTAAGGACTAGTTTAATATATAATTTAGACCTAACCAAAGAACGTAATCTGCGAGCAATGTTGTGAAACACTATCTACTATTTTGTTGCAAGCGTAATGGCGGTGGCGCTAGTAGTCTAGGAATATTAATGATTTTTCCTTTAAATATTTTAGTTCATATTTTCGCCACCCGCAAATTCGATTTGGTTTGTATTTTTCATGCCGGTTGTGAGTTTTTGTTTGATTGGAGTTCTAGGCTTTTAAGAATCTGACTTAATCGAATGCTGTGTAGCGAATTAAAATAAAGGCGTTAGATACGCATATCATGCTCAGTTTATTACCGAATAAATTGACCTAAGCAGGCAACGAATTGCAAAATATTAAATTGAAATGTTCTTGAATTGCCTTTATTGCAAGCGGCACGGGCGCGAAGGCGCGCGGCGGCGGCGCGGCGACGGGCGCCGGTGAAATTTACCTCAAAAACTTTTAAGTCTTAAAAGTTATATAAATATCCAGTAACATAACTGCTAAGGTACCGCACTTAAGTTTTCCTAGAAGTTAATATTTAAAATAAAGATTTAACACTTTATATCTTTCATAATCCTTCACTAAAAAGTTTTAAACTACTCTAAATGATTGAAAATGATTGCAATTATAGTATTTTTATCACACGCTGTGAATTTGTGCCTGAAGATGAGTAGCGTCAGCACCTAACACACGCACGCACATGCACACACACTTCCGACTTCGCCATTATCTTGGACGATATCGGACCTCCTGCGGTTACACACACATTTACAGCGTGTTTGTACACTAGGTAACACGCGCTTCGCTTTTCGAGATAAAAATATCTACCTGTAACAGTAATTTGAAACGTGTGTTGTTAATCTAAGTTAGAAAAACTTGTTTCTATAAAATAGTAGGAATACAAAGTAATTAACGTTAAGAAACACAGAACAGTAAATTAAAATATTTGCCATAATTATGTCAGCTAGCACATGCCAATATAACAGCAAACTCAATGAAACTATACTCAAGCAAAAAACTAACCGAAGTAGAGGGAGCAGCTTTATAGAAATCGTGGTTAAAATCCCTAGAGTCTAGAACCATTAAGATATTAGGATCTAATATTGTGTCTTTCAATGCAAATGCTGGTGCGGCCGAGGTTGATACGTTCTGTAACTATGAGAAAAGGCGTTTAATGTGTACTGGGACAGAACTACTAACACCCTAATAAAAAGTATAGGTACCTGAATATTCCAAAAGACTCAACGTTAAGAAAATTATCTTGGGTTGTTGGGAAATGTGGTATTTTGCTTTACAAAACCACATCATCTTGTCTTTACATGAGTGAGTGTGAAAAGATTTCATACATGAAAAGATAGATTTAGATGAAAAGTAGTCTTATCGAATAAAAATTATAAAGAACATCAACTCGTTGAAAACTATTTACAGTGGCCAGTACATCAAGTTCCCGCAAACTGTAACATTTTCTCCTTTGATTTTGAACTTAATCGGTGGTTTGGCGAAATTTGACAGTTTCGTGTCACCGTATATAGTTTTGATGGAGCAGTATTTTTTTTTTTTTCAGTTTTGTTCTTTATAATTTTTGTTAATACCACATTTCCCAATGACTTTAGCTCCCTCAGGGCCAATTTCACCAATGAAACTAAACGCGATCAGCCCATCTATAAACCGCATTCAACAGCTGTCATTGTCAATATTCGCTGTCAGTGACAGCTCTTGAACGCGGTTTAGATCTGCTGATCGCATTTAGTTTCATTGGTGTAATAAGCCCTTAGTCTCAAATGACGCACCGTCTACTCTGGCTTTATTTAGTCTATCATTAACCCAATTTACCTTTCCTATTTACATACAAATATACACATATTTTACCTATTTTACTCTCATAGATATATATATCTCCAATTTATACTAAATATCCTACCACGGCAGTATCGCAGCGCGCGTCCGCAGTTAGTCTTGTATCTGGTGCAAACGTTCGCGAATACTTTGATCTACAGTGTGAACGGAAGCTCCTCTCATAAATGAGTCATTTCGACAGAATCCAATAGAAATTGGGTTATCTTAGTATAAATATTGGCTTAAACTGTTTCCGAGATGTTTGCGGTGTGAATTTTGGTTAGGTGACTAAGGCCCGTATTACAGAACGTCACTCAATACTCAAGCATAAGGTAGGTACCTACTTAAAACTCGTTTTAACCAATCAAATGGCTTCAATCTAGTTTTAAGTAATGCTTGAGTATTGAGTGACTTTCTGTAATACGGGCCTAACAGCTTTTGTGTTTGATTTCGTTTAAAACCGCGGGTGATGATCGTATTAACTTGTAAACCACTGCACCTGCACAGTGCTCACTACTGAAGAAGAGGCTTTAAAATTATCATCTCTTTAAAAAAAAATACAATTACAAGAAGTAAGAAGTTGCATGTGCAGTGGTGGCCCAGTAATAAGGGCCCAGACTTACGAGATAAGATAAGACGGTATAAGAAAACATCGTAAGGAAACCGGCATATCCTAGAACCAAAACTTCAAAGACATGTGACATCTAGCAACTCGCACTGGGCCCAGTTGGTATAGATTACAGCCCAGTCCCTCTCGAAGAGAGTTGTCTCCCAGCAGTGGGCTGATTATAAGACGTCATTAGCTGATTATGTGACTTGCTTGAAATATATATAATACTAGCTTTTGCCCACGGCTCCGCCCGCGTGGATGTCGGTTATCGCGTAAAAAGTAGCCTATGTCCTTCTCCATATCCTATGCTATATCTCTGCCAAATTTCATGATGATCGGTTCAGCGGCTTAGGCGTGAAGACGTAACATACAGACAGACAGACAGACAAAGTTACTTTCACATTCATAATATTAGTATGGATAGTCGAAAAGATGTCGCTGCCCATTATATCAAGATACCTATGACATGGCAACAGTCAAGTAAACTCAATCAAGAAAGGAATATCGATTTAAAGGGATTGTGATTACGGAATTGTATACCTACTGTATAATCAGTCAATAAGGTTCCCACTGCTGGGACACATTACTTTTTTTTTCTGTGAGAGGAAGTGGGAATATAGGTACCTATTCTGTATTTCGTGTTAATTATTTTGAGCGTCTGATCAAATTAAATAGCAATAAACTTATGGATATTTATTGCTATGGTAAAGTCTACAGGAGTTTTTTTTTTTTTTTTGTCTATGTTAATGCTTGATTAGCCTACTTAATAGAACGATATAGAATTCTCCAAGCAATGTTAGAAATCCACTGATTTAATATTTAATTAGTCGTTATAAAATTCCGGAATTGCAATTAAACAAAAATAAAGCATTAATAACATACCCGCAACAGCCAAAATGAACAGCCGAATCATATTTTTTTTTATTTTATTTTTTTCACTCAGAGTTTATATTATGTACTTGACAATATTCGCGCCCGTCCCGTGGTTAACTGGCGTACCCTGGCACCTGTTTATTATAAAATTGGCCAATCAAACTGACGACTTGATTGCTTCTAAAGTGCTTTTGAGATGGTACGGCTACAAGGACAGAGATGACGTTCCTAGGTGGGTTAGGAAGCGTTTATAGTGATAACAAACCTATCATGTGTAGCTAGCGTGCATCGTGGCTGCATTTCCTGTAGGAAAATAAAAATGACATAAATATACCGTTAATAGAAGCTAGGTCCACCTTCCATTATCCTGGAGTAGATGACCTTTTTTATGTTACTGGATGGGGATGACAAACACGTCTATTGTGCACTTGTTGCGAAGTGCTCAGTTGTTGGAAGCCTTTAAACAGACTCCAGACCCAGACTCCGGAACATGGAACTCTTTAAACGGACTCCGAAACCTGGAAGTCTTTAAACAGACTCTGGACCCAGGTTGGCTGAACTAACGAAAACCTGCTCAGGTGGAGATTACAGATGACTCCACCGTGGTGTGGAAATGTGGTGTTTTTCCACAAACGACACTAATTAGAATCGTGTCCAGCTCCCTAATTGCGTAATAGCTACTATCAATCACAATCTGAATGATTTTGAAGTATATATTGCTAATCCGCTGCTTCATGTGTTCAAAAAATTTGTCTAATCAACAACGTAAATAACACAATGAATGTTGTTGAACTGTCAAAATGATGATGAATGATGATGATACCCCGTAGTTGCCTGTCGAATGGACGCTACTGATGGCACCAAACCCGTAGCCAAATTCTGGCCCGACGCAATTTAGATTGCCAGTGACACGATAAGAAGAAGTGGCTCACCGATATAGACACGTGCAAGTAGATACCAAATTGATGCATGACTCGCAGCAGATTCGCGAAGGCCTATGATTCTTCTATACGCATTGGTCTCCAGATGAAATTAGATAAAACCCAAGTTATGTTCAACGAACACGTCACTCCGAGACTGCTGTCAATGACGGTGCTCTCTAGGTTCCTCGATAATACGTTTACCTCGGGCAAACTCTGCAGTTTGGTAAGAAAAACTTTAAGAGGGAGGTTAATAGAAGAATTCAACTGGACTAGGCAGCGTTTGCTTCGTCAAGTCTTCTCGTCGCGTATTCCATAAAGCCTAAAGACCAAGGTCTGCAATCAGTGCATCCTGCACGTTATGACTTACGGAGCCGAAACATGGACGCTCACGATACGGCTGGTTCATAAATTCAAGATCGCTCAGCAAGCTATTGCACGGGCTATGCTTGGAGTTTCTCTGAGAGCGAATCCGGAACGAGGTGATCCGACAGAGAACCAAAGTCGTCGACATAGCTCACAGAATAAGCAAGCTGAAGTGGCAATGGACCGGCCATATTAGCCGTTGAACCGATGACCGTTGGGGTAGACGTGTTCTTGAGTGGAGACTGCGCATCGGCAAACGAAAGGTAAGTCGCCCTCAGGCTAGGTGGAGCGACGATCTTCGCAGGGTGGCTGGTAGCAGCTGGATGAGAGTTACCGAGAACTGAGCTGAATGGCGTGCAATTAGAGAGACCTATGTCAAACAGTGGACTACTATGGGCTGATGATGATGATGATAGGTACCAGAAGCATCGCAGATGCGTTGCCATCCCAGAGAGACAAAGCTGATATGTCTCATGTGCCTAATGACAGGCACATGAGACATGGGCACTGATGTAATTACAAGCACCCATACCTCCATGCACAATATGCCCATTCCCATGCCTCATTTCACACTCGTTAGTTAGTTCGTCTTTCAGGTTCACTTTTCTCCAACGCTAAAACCGCTTTGTTATTTCTGGGCGATCTCTGTTTCGTAGACAAGACTAATTTATAGTGACGTAATATTCTTTAAAAAAAACCCTCTTTATCCTGTGCCTGATAGGAGACATCCTACACGAATATAATTAGGTGTAGTCTGTTCTACAATATTTGATGAAAGTGTAAATCTAAATTCAAACTAGCTACTACCCGCGGCTTCAAACGCGAAGCTTTTTCAAAAAGTAGACTAAGTTGCTCCTTATACTCGTAACATTAGCTATTTTCCGGTGAAAATCTCGCCAAAATCGGTCCAGTCGTTTCTGAAATTAGCCGGAACAAACAGACAGTCAGGCACAAAAATTATAAAAACAGTTTTTTTGTTATAAGAACCGTTTTGAACTTTCATATGCATTTAGTAAAAAGCTGTTATTTTGACATTACAAACAGACACTTCAATTTTATTTATTTGTACATATAATCTGACTACACTGTCCTCCCATACCTTGTATCACTGTTATTTGATAATATTGTAAAGCCAATTATTTTTAAAAGAGTAACCGTGGAGTTTATTGCCGGCTCTTCTCCATAGGAAACGACTAATTGGAACCGTCCACCTAGCTTCTGACGTTTCATAAGTGCCCATGTAGGTTTATGTGAAATAAAATATTTTGATTTTGATTTTAATCAAATCAAAGCACTCAATTTTTAAGTGGCACTACAAATTGGCACCCACAGGTACGTTTTCTGATCCTTTTGTTTACAATTTCATTAGACACTTTTGAAACAGACCATAGGTATCTACCAACCTACGTCATGTAGGTAAAAGTATGTACCTATTTCGTCGGTTCATCAATTAATGTATATTGTGTGAATCCATCTTTATATTTATTCGTATCATATATTCGGAGGCAGTTATCTCAATTTATCGACTTGGTTCATCCAGGTCATATCTGAACAACATGTAAGTAAACATGTAAGTTAATAAGTAAGTACCCCTGTAATATTGTTTAAGAAAATAATCAAAATCTGAGAGCATTCAAATTCAAATTCATTTATTCATCAAATATAAGCTAACAGTTTACACCAAATCGCTTATATCTATGCTAATTTTACAAATTTACATTAAAAAAAATTACTAACACTTTTTGGACTAAACAACTCAACAATTACTTCTTCATCATTTCTTCATCTATACTTCTATACTTAATATATAAAGCTGAAGAGTTTGTTTGTTTGTTTGTTTGTTTGAACGCGCTAATCTCAGGAACCTCTGGTTGTAATTGTAAAATTCTTTTTGTGTTAGATAGTCCATTTATTGAAGAAACTTATAGGCTACTAGCTTTTGCCCGCGGCTCCGCCCGCGTGGTTGTCGGTTATCGCGTAAAAAAGTAGCCTATGTCCTTCTCCATATCCCAGGCTATATCTCTGCCGTTTTTCGAATTTCATGACGATCGGTTCAGCGGTTTAAGCGTGAAAACGTAACATACAGACAGACAGACAAATAGACAGACAGACAGAGTTACTTTCACATTTATAATATTAGTATGGATATAACATCACGCTATACCCAAAAGGAGCGGAACATAAATGAAAAAATTTGCAAAATCGGGAAAAAATATTGCTTTTTGAGAGCTTCCGTTGCGTGCGCTGCGTAAATTGTTTAATTTACGCAAATATTATGTATGATGGAATTGTTCCTCTTTAAATGTTCTAAAAAAAGTCCGCGACAGCATATGTCTATCTTTTAAGATTGACTCACTATAACCTTTTTTATGGTAATCAAATTTGTTCGAAATTAATGCATTATTTGCGAGGAAGTTTTCATAAACATGGTATTAATCCTTATCCAAATAAATACGTTATTCATCACAAGTATTTAATTTTGAACAAATTTGCTCTTACATCATTTAATTTCAATGAATAGCTTAGGAGATATAACTGTTTCATAATAACTCCGCAGCAAAATAATGATCAACTTTGCAAGGTAGTCTATTCTAAAGCTGAAGAGTTAGTTTTTAGGGTTCCGTACCCATAGGGTAAAATGGGACCCTATTACTAAAACTCCGCTGTTTGTCTGTCTGTCTGACTGTCTGTCTGTCCGTCTGTCACCAGGCTGTATCTTATGAACCGTGATAGTTAGACAGTTGAAATTTTCACAGATGATGTATTTCTGTTGCCACTATAACAAAAAATACTAAAAAACATAATATTTTTAAATTTTAATATAATATTTAAGGGGGGCTCCCATACAACGGACATGATTTTTTTGCCGTTTTTTTTTTTTTGCTTCGCCCGCTTGGATGTCGGTTATCGCGTAAAAAAGTAGCCTATGTCCTTCTCTATATCCCAGGCTATATTCCTGCCAAATTTCATGTCGATCGGTTCAACGGTTTAGGCGTGAAAACGTAACATACAGACAGACAGATAGACAGACAGACAGACAGTCAGACAGAGTTATTTTCACATTTATATTATTAGTAAGGATTTGTATGGATGGTACGGAACCCTTCGTGCGCGAGTCCGACTCGCAATTGCCGGTTTTTTGTTTTTTGAACGCGCTAATCTCTGGAACTGCGAGTTGGATTTGAAAAAATCTTTTTGCATTTTACAGCCCAATTCTTGAGGAACAATTACATTCCTATTAACTAGGACACAATTTATTTTTAATGAAAGTTTATGCGAAAACGAAGTAAAAGCACGGGCAGACAATGTGTTGCGACGGGGTGGGTCGGGGGAACAAGAAATTTAACGCGGACGAAGTCGCGGGCAGAAGCTAGTATTTAAATAAATATATACATGTTTAGCGATTGTCCTTCGAGAGTCAAAAAATAAATCTGCTTCAGGAATATATTTTAGAAAGTCATTCATTAACTTAATTGCTCTAGCAGTGGGAGTGGTGTTGGTTCGAGGAGCACGCCATGTAGGCGAATAGCAGAGGCAGAGGAGTCTATGTTGTCTTCTTACAACGCCACGCATATACTGGTCAGGAACATAAAAAATTATTGACTCTCGCAGAACGGGACTATCCATCTTACCTACTAATATTAGACAATAATTAATGATATGTGTGGATTCTCTCCCGAATTTGAGTGCATCTAAACCCACCATTCCTAACACGAACAAAGAAGGATATAGAAAGGGGTAGTATCCATATTGACGTTTGTATAGGTACCTACCTACAGAATTTACGTTGAATTTTTTCTATCATAATACTCGTAATGTACAATGACTCTTGAGGACTCCAAACTATTTCATTATATTCTAATTTACTACGGACATAGGCATTGTATATTTGTTTTACAACTTGAGTGTTCTTAAACTGAGATGATAATCTAATGATGAAACCAAGACATCTATTAGCGTCTTTGCAAGTTTTAAGAATATGCTTGTGAAAATTTAATTTGCTATCCATTATTACTCCCAAATCTCGGAGGATTATACCTACATACAGTCAACTGCCACTACCCAACGAGTACCACCTAAATTGACTGTCAAATTCTAAGTTAACGCGAGCGAAGCCGCGGGCAAAAGCTAGTATAGATATAATTAGATATTGATAAATATTACCTGCACCATGCGTTGCCCACGTAAAGTAAAAAAGTGTTTGGTCAAACTTTTTTTTTGGGCTGGAACCCTTCACGGGCTTCCTCAAAACACCCTACCAAAGTTTCATCACAATCTGATAAATGGCTTAGGAACGCATAGAGGACAAACATACAAACATTGATTTTTATTTATATGCCTAGATAGATAGATTATTATTTATTTTTATTATTACATAATGTTCCAAGAATTAGCAGCAGATATTTCAGGTCAAATCAAGACCAAATCTGAAAATCTAGACCAAATTAATCTGCGCCCAATCCATTCGACATCGAAATCAAAGTCGTCCGTCAGACCACTATCTTAATTCCCCATCCTTACCAACACATTTTGCACCTTACTCCCTCGTAATAAATTTCACTACAGCTGCATTTCAGCTAGTCGGCTCGTGATTGGCTGTGCAGTCGACAATGTCAACCGTCAAGACCCCAGGATGAGGTGATATGAGAATGCAGGATGTGGTATTGTGTTGCAGTTCGTAGAACTAGCTTAATAGCACGAACACGTTTGTGCTCTAGCTTCTAGTTCTTTCTTGAAGACCTTCAAGGAGTCTGCATATAACATGACCCGGAATTAAGAGCAAAAAAAAAAACATAGAAATGAATAGTATAGGGAAAAAAATATTATCTCGTGACTGAAAAGGAATTATGAAAAACGGCTCAATAAGGAATCTCGGTAAGGGTGTCTAAAAGGACATCGTCGGAAATGGCCCCAGAACCAACAAACATCTGACCTACATAATAATTATAAATATATTTTATTAGACTAATTGCGAATATCTGTAAGAAACGAACTTTCTTCGTTCCATAATGAACAATTAAAAGAGCGACTATCGACATCATATAAAATATGCCGCCATCTTTGACAATTAGATTAGACATGACAATTAGTGATGTCCAATCTTTCAATAACATGAATAACATACATGAGGTAATATGACTTCCTACCAAAGTATAAATAAATAAAACAACATTAAAAAAACATTAGGATAAGGTCGTTTGCATTGACGTTAAATAAATATGTAGGTACTTATTTACCTACCTACCTATTTTAATACAAAACTAGAAGATTTACCAAATACCTAATAGGTACTTAGGTAAGTAATTAAATGTTTTTTCTGATTCTCTTAGCTTAACTAACCACATACAGGCAATAGAAATAACAGTGACATGAATTTATTAGCATTTATTTCGAAGTATTGAAAAGATTGTTTCTTACTAAATATAACCTCAAAATCTTTGTTTTCTTTTGAAATAAATCCTTTCTGCAAGTTGTCCGTCATTAAACTTTGTCTTCATGGGCATATACTTGTAATTTATAAAACGAAAAGTAATTGTCCTTTGCTGTTGGTTTTGGGGCGAACGATGTATGGATGCAGAACAATCTCCTTTTCTAATACCTTTTATAAAGTTTAATATTGAGACACGAAGCAACAAAATAGGATCTAGAGGAATGTGGCCGCTTTTCTTTAGATCGAATTTTCTTGCTTCGTGTCTCAATATGAAATGTTATAAAAGGTATTAGAAAATTTTAGAAACATTTACCGAGGTTCCTAATTTAGCAGTTTTTCATAATTTCTTCTCAGTCACGAGATAACATTTTTTTAAAGGAGTGGCGATATTGAACCGGTGACAACGCTCTTAAATGATGAATGATTTTATATCTGTAATTAGGTTCGTACAATAGTATATTTTACATCGAGGGACTAAACGCAGCCATAATATACCAGAGGTGGTTTGACTCCCGAGCGTGCGAGGGAGTAATAGAAACCGAGGGTATATTAAGTTGGCGTTTAGTATCGAGGTGCAAACTGTACTTTTCAGTTTGAGTGCGAGAAAAATAGTAAATTTACTACAAAAACATTTAATAAATATTATTCCTCCAGTCCATAAAACTTTCGTAAGTTTTTAGGTAAATCTTCTGCGATTTTGGCGGCAAAAGGTTATTATCTATTATGTCTTTTGCTCTTTGCTCGACGTCAAACTCTTCACTGTCACTGGACATCTTTAAAAACCATGGAACTAAAACTCTCAATATTTTCGTAATGAAGATGGTCCACACTCCACAGATAATAGTATATTTACTGGCTGTTTGAGTTTGTCTATGACACATGAAGGAAATAAAAAAACTAATTACTTTTCACTCCCTAGAGACTAAACTGGTCACTTTAGTCCTGCTTCGTAGGGCTATATTGGCGTACTTTTAGAGCATGAGAAGTGAAAACACTTTTATATGTCAATCCATTGATGTATTAATGTGTCAATCATATTTTTTAAACTAGATGAGGTCAACGTTTCCTATCTGACTACTCCGAGAAGAAAGGCCGAAACAAACTCAGAGGACACAGTCTGTTTTAAAGTCCAGACATAATCTTGGTTAGATCATGTGAAGACCATGTAGATTGTTATCTGAAATGGTCTTTTGAAGAAAGAATCACACAGAATGAGTGGACCAGCCGATCTATTCTGTAAATATCTTATCGTGAGAACTTACGTGAAGTGAGCTTGGTCAGTATTATATGTATATGTTACCGGCCAAACCCAATTTCAGGCCAAACTAGTTTGACCTAGGCCAAACCCTCCCTACACGCGATAGGACAAACCAGTATAGCCTAGGCCAAACTCCACCTGCGCTAAGATAGGTCGACGGAGCCCCGCTTAGCGGGTACCCAATTTCTGGATGGTTTAAAAAAAAATAACCACAAAGGCTAAGGCGGGGAGCGTAGCGGAGCGGAGCTCCCGCCTTAGCCTTTTAACCTAACCTATCGGAGTCGGGGTACTCTGAGTCGGGGTGTTAACCAAAATAGGATAAACCGGTTTGGCCTAGGACAAACTAGTTTGGCCTGAAATCGGGTTTGGCCGGTAACATATATATTTATTGCGGGTCACACATAAAATTAGTTTCATACAATCCATAAAGTATTAGTAACAACGACTTAAAAACTATGTTAGTATTGGTTGACACTATTACTCACATCACCTAAGTTTTCACGGTGAGATTTACAGAATAGACCAGCCGTCCAGTTAGTGCACGCATTTGTCAGTTATCGTGCAGCTCAACTCCGAACTTAAGGAGCTCAACGACTCGACGAACAATACCAAAGAAATTTGGGTAGGCCGCATGAATTACTCAAACTCCCAGATCATGATTCAAACTAACAGAAAAAAAAAAGCAATGCACATGTAGTCCTCACATTCACATGTTGCTGTCGATGTCATACAAATTCATTATACTGGTGCAATCAATTGATTTTGTCTCACTTACACTCATATTATTTATTGATTAATTTATCATTTGGAGCAGTTTTTATTTATTTTATATTTAAGTATTTTTTGTTTGTAATAACCTAACTACTTTTTATTTAATCCCCGTGTCCAATCTACGAGCATAAAAATAAAAATAGCAGAAATTCATTGTGTAGGTATTTTATCTGTGTGGCACTTACAAAAAAAACCTTTGCGGTCAGCGCAGCAAGTCTTCTTCCATAGAGATCCACGTGTGTCCACGTTCATTCTCAAAACTTTTCTTACGACATGTCTCACATTCTTCAATAGAGTGATAAGGTAAAATAAAACAAAAAATATATTTCAACAATATTTTTTTTTTCATATTTTCAAAATATACTATAATTTTTTATACAAATATTATCTAAGTTAACATTCACATAACTATCACCACGGTACCAAAGTATTTTTATCTCGAGGTATAGTCAACATTTTTACAATCACAGACCACACATGACCACAATTATATTTATTTTACTAGAGAACAATTTTATACTTAATACCACACATTGGATTTTAGACCACATAATAATTATAGCGGCAATGCGGTGGGGGTTTCTATTATTTATACGACCACACTAAAATATGTTCTACTTTTTAATTATAGCAGCTGAAAAAGGAGTTTCAGTTACTGGATTATGGGTAATTCATCAGGCGCTTTTCTTGTGTGGCCGAACATGGGTCGAACATTATTTTATTTATTTCTTAGACTAGAATTATATTCATAAAATAATATTTAATACTTAGACTATTGTCATTTATAAAAATATTATAAGAAAATAATGTGTTAGTTTATTACAAAAATAGCTCTGCTTTATTCAATTTCACTGCACATAAATTACAGTAAAATAATGTAAAAAAGTAAGGTAATAATGCCACCTTTAGTCATAAAAAAGCAAAGATACAGTGAAGTTGTTTAAATTTCCATAAAAATAATATCTTTGATTATCACAAAATTCAATGAGCTTTTTTATTTACTACAAGAATATTAATTTCTTATTGTTACTGGAATGATACTCGTTATGCAAAATCTGTTTTACACTAAAATCTGTTAAATCTAATATTTTTTTCGAAAAACATAAAATCTCTTTGGTCTGAAACTAATCATACATTATAATTCGTTACTATGGCATAATTATTATCACAAATATTATAATACTTTTATTTATATTACAAAAATATAAAAATATAGTTATTTTCTCCTGAAATATCCTTAAAACTCTGTTTTATTTGTGATAATAAATAATACCCTCTATTAAAACTAACATGGCAACGTTTAGAAATATCAACACAAAGTTATTCATCAGTTTCATCACACACATAGGTACTTTCAATATCACAGGTCATTCTGATACGCATATTTCTTACAAAATATAAATTAAAAAAGAATTTATCCGCGGGTTGATCACCCATGTTATTATGAATGCAAACAAAAAAGAGATTTCCAAACATGTGATGTGGACATCGTTTTTTTTTTCTGGACGGAGCAACTTTATTATGCTAAAGTTTTAGGTTTTTATTTGTCTGATTGGAACAACTCGTTTTTTAGTAATAATTAAGAACTTTCGCAGGGGCCCACGCACACCATTCTTTTTAACTGATAATCGTACAAAAGAGGAGTTTACTTACAAAAAGTATCATTTAAATTTGCTAAAATGAACATCAAACGTCTCATTAGGACCTGTAAGTCAAATAAAACTGTCGACGAATGAATTCGTCAAACACAACATCTCTCTTCAACTTACAGTTGAATTTTACGACCCTTCATAGATCTACGTTCCATTTGAGTATGTACACAAACTAATATAAAATTCATATAGGGTTGAGCTTTAATTCGGCTTCGTCCTTCGCATTCTCGTATACACACTCCTTTTTTATATACTGTGGCTTTCTTGCCCAGCAGGTTGCTATGGTAACGAGGGCTGCGAACACGAGGGCGGCGCAGGCGCAGACGGTTCCTCCCCAATCGAAGATGGCGCGCACAAATCGAAGCTCAGCGATTACTTGTGCGTCCATTTTCACTTTTTGTTCTACCCAGAATATTGGGAAAAGCATTCTGGGTACGTTTTGGTAGAGGCTGTGGACAATAGAAAAAATAAAATATGATCATGATTAGGTTCGAGTGGAAGGCAAAGACACACATAAGCTGAGAGTGGTTTTTTTATACAGACTTGGGGGTCAATAAGATGAAGATGTAGGATAAACTGCTATTGACTCCCGCACAATAGGCTATAGTTTGACCGGTACTGAGCCTTAGGAATGCGCGGTGAGCGGCCTGCACTCGCCGCTCATATGCCTAAGGTACAGTGGTATCGGTCAAACTATAGCCTATTGTGCGGGAGTCAATGGCGGTTTATCCCACATCTTCGGTGTTTGGAACTGTCTACTAGCAGTTGTGTCGTGTCGCGCTCTGATTCGCGTTCAATGTCACGTGACCAATGACTTTATTTAACTCAATTATTATTTCCCAAAAATATGAATTATTAAAATCATTTACAAAATTAAGTTGATTTCTAATATTTTTAGATCACAACCATTCTACAATAGAAAAATCATAAGGTATTTTACTCACTGTCAACTTCAACTAGCCTATTGCAGTGAGGTATCATATTAAAAGAGAATTGTGGCCTAAGTATAAAAACAACACCTCGATTAAAAGGGAAAAAGGTAGAATGTCATGCGTAAAACGAAGTTTTAGATTTACATTTATGATGTCGGTTATCGCGTAAAAAAGTAGCCTATGTCCTCCATATCCCAGACTATATCTCTGCCAAATTTCTGACGATCGGTTCTGCTGTTAAGGCGTGAAAACGTAACATATAGACAGACAGACAGAGTTACTTTCGCATTTATAATCCATACTATCCATACTAATATTATAAATGTGAAAGTAACTCTGTCTGTCTGTCTGTGTGAGGTACAGGTAAAATTTGGATACAAAAGCATGTTTTGTTGTATTTTTTGGGCAGACTATATCTTCACGTCTTTTATTAGAATATTTAGTGCTGTAGGGTAGAGCTGTGTGTTGTTTTAATACAATGCCCATTATAATTAGTTGCCGAACTGTTAATACTTCACAAGATTTGTATAGCAGGTTGGTAGGAAAAAGGAAAGGGCGGAAAGTAGCACTTTGAGAATCGCCCTCTGAGCTCTCTCGATGGTTAGTAACCTTGTTTTACCCGCTCCACCCCATGTGGTAATACAGTAAGTTAATATCGATTGACATAGAGCAAAGTAAACTTGTCGAACTATTTTAGGGTCAGCAATATAGCGTAACTTTTTATATTTATGCAATGCTCGTAATGACAGCTAAATAATAATATAGCAAGTTGTGAATTAAAACAAAAACATAACTCTTGTTTTTGGGCACTCGTGTAAAAAGTATGCTACGAGTACGCGTGAATTGGTCTCGAATAATTTAGGTAATTGAAAACTTACTTAACGTTTTCACTTGGTTCCAAGTAGATATTGAGCTGGAACCTGGCTGCGACATCCAGTGGGACACCTAGTTTCTGGACACATAAAAAAACATTAGGTTAGGTGTTTTCGATTTTTTTATAAAACGAGGCCTACATAAGGAAGTGAGTTAGGTTAGGAGTTTAAAAGTACATGCACAAAAATCACCTGATGCCACTAGCCCTAAAGCCCCATTAAAGGCTCCTCATGCGCTACACGCGACCCGACACAAAGGCACCGCTCGTCGTGCGACACGCGGTGCCTTTGTGTCTAGATTTACAAGGTGTACACGATGCAAGTTTCTTACAATAAAATTTATGCAACAAATGACTTGCATCGTCTTGTCTTAACACTGTTTAGAAGGTGCAAATGTTATTGTTGCTTCAACTTAAGCCCCACGTATTAGCCCCACATACACATTTACACGATGCAGGTTTATTGTCTGTGAAAGCGACTCGCATAGTCTGAACACAGTTACGTATGAAGGTACAACTTTCATTGTTGTTTCAGCTTATGGTATGCCACAAGCATTTACATCGCACCGTGTAAACCAGACTTCAGAATCCTTCTATAGTGGATAAAACGAGCCAGTATCAGCAATTAGAAGGTCATACTCACAGGCTCAACAGCAAAATAGAAAGAATGAGCATCAGGATCGGGCTGCATGCCGGTCACGAACTCCCGGAGCTGTGCGTCACCGTGCAGGAAGTGCGGGAGCGTCAGGAAGGCGGGCGAACCGAAGCGACACGCCGACACGTTCATGACGCCGCTCCACGCGCACTCACCGTTGCAGAAGCACGTGTTGGACGGTGAGGTTGTCGCTGGAAAAAAAGATAGAGAAAATGTAATAATAATAATATATTTATTTGACGTAAAAAGTGCACTTAATTAAACATGGAAATAGCCTGGTACAAAATATTGATCAGTGACATGCTAGGAAAAACCTGTGTTACAGGGTCATTCATCCTACCATTATGGATGTTATAAATAGTTACTTACAATTAGAAAGTGCACTTTTGTAAAAAGACATAAATAAACAAATAAACTAGATAGTACTACCTTTCTTATCCTCAAAATCAATTGTATTAGATTGATTTTGAGGATAAGAAAGGTAGTATCTATTTATGTGCCGGGTGTGTGTTGTTTGTGTGAGTGTAGGTATGTATGTGTGAGTGGGTGCCTGATTTGTTTAAGTTATGCTTTAAGTAATTCTTCCGTGTCGTCATAATTTAGGGTGAGCAGATATTCCTTTATTTTTTGTTTGCATTAGAATTTGTTTAAGCAATGTATGTTTAATGTGTTGTGGAGTTTATTGCATGCAATAAACTCACACACATTCACATTACTATAGTAATGTGCTTAAATAACGGTTTTGCCGTCGTGCAAAGGTAGTATTTGTACAAATGTGAGTAAGACTTCGTTGCTGTATAGAGCAGTGGTGGCCAGTGGTAAGACTCTACTTTGTAGATTATTTCATTAGCATTGCTCTCAAAATGGTGAAGGAAAACGTCGTGAGGAAACCTCCCTCCAACCGAGAGGAGCCCTGTGTCCAAGCAGTGGGAACATTAAAGGCTGATTGTGCTATATAGCTATGGAATGAAGACGTATCGATCAAGTTTATTAGTGGAGCGCTTTGTGTGCGTCTTTAGGTGCTACCCACCTTTGTATCAAGCAGCACTGATAGCGATAAAAATATTAGTAAGGTAGGTAAGCTTATCACAGTTTTCACTTTTGTTTCTAACCCGTAGGTAAGGCACATTTTGGGCACGCCACAATTGTGGCGATAAGTCCCCTCTTTGAGGAGTGGCTAAAGTGGCGCCACGGCGTCTTCACCTTTCGCCTGACACAGGTCCTCACCGGACACGGTTGTTTCGGGAGGTTCCTGTTTCGGATTAGGCGGGAGGAAACACCCGGGTGTTACCACTGTATGGATCGCCCGGAGGATACGGTGGAGCATACGGTGGAGGTCTGCCCGGCTTGTTGCAGAGCACCGCCGTGTCCTCACGGAAGCGATTAGCGGCGGCGATCTCTCGCGTCCGACCCTAGTCCAGGCCATGGTCCGGTTCGAGAGTTCATGGGAGGCAGTCACTTCCTTCTGCGAAGCAGTAATACTCGCGAAGGAGGAGGTGGAACGCGTGAGGGAGCGACCGTCTGTTTGCCCTCACGCCCCTAGTCGCCGCAGGAGACGCCCTGGGCGGCGGGAATCGGGACGATTCCCGACCACCGTAGGCACGGGCTTGCGGACGGCGAGCTATGGGCAGTTCTCCGTCCGGTAAGGATCAGACCCGGCTCGACGGCGCGTTGTGTTCCACGCGCGCCTCAAAGAGATATCAGCACGCACTGACGGGATCCGCTGGGACCAGTGCCAGGGTTGCGGGTTTGTCCGAAAGGGATACCATGGCCCTGGCACACAGGCAACTGAAGGAACCCGGGTAGATTTTAGTCAGTAAAAGTCTGACTAAAACGCTCCTCATAGAGCGGGAGAAGTTATTTGATAATTTCCCACCCAAAAAAAAGGTAGGGCACATTTAAGGCACACGTAATTTAGAAGATATTGCAATTGACCTTGAGAGAGTTTCAATAGAATAAGAGTACTATAGTTCGCCCGGGTTCGATTTCCAGGTCGGGCAAGGTGTTATTGGGTTTTTATCTGGAATTTCTCAGTAGTAGCCCGGAGTCTAGATTTGTGCCCGGGTGGTATTTTCCACTGCTTTTTTTTTTTTTTTTTTTTCAAAACAATCGTGTAAGTAGATGGAGTTTGAACTATCTGATTTCATCGAAGTTATATTCCTGTAACCTGATTGGCAGCCGCCATTACCGCGGTACCAGTGTGCATGCGCTGCGTATACGAGTAACTGCGAGGTAATTGCATAACACACTTAAAGTGGCAATGGGTTTCATTTTGACAGTTCAACAACATTCATTGCGTTATTTACGTTGTTATGCAGACCCATTTTTCGAACAAATAAAGCAATGGATTAGCAATATCCTTCAAAATCATTCGATTGTGATTGATAGGGTGACGCAATTAGGGCGCTGAAGCTACCCTCTCCTCATGCGGCATATGCACAAATGTTTCTTCAAACTTATTCTCAAATATATCTAGTGTGTTATGTAACTTTGTGGCTCCATTCCCAACAACAAACTAACAGTACGACAACCAGTGCCTGTAGAATATTCGTGTAGAAAGGATATTTAGCATGACTCATTCACAACGGCTCAAATTAGCCTTCCGACCGTGAAGTTCGGGTAAGTTTTACAAGCCTAGGGTGTTGATGGCTTTCTTCCCTTAGAAGTATGTAAACTCACAGTTATCAAAGCTCCTCTGCGTCAGCGCATATTTGTTGTACAGCAGCCCATCCTGCTCCCCGCTGTCCACATACTCCATGTTCACAGTTCTGCACAGATCTGGCACAAACATAGGTAGCGTGGAGTCTTCTGTCAGGTTGCGAGCTATAAACTCTCCTGCGCTGCCTGAAAGCTGGAAAATTGATGTAATTTTAGTTAAAATCTTTGAACACACTTTAGTTATCGGATTCGATGCTCTTAAAAATGTTACATGAGCAAAAAATGCGCTTACAAAGAATAGGTTTTTGCGAATGGGAACATTACAGACTAAAAAACATTATAGGCAAGCCCGGATTTAGTTTTTTGCGGAATTACAATATTGAGAAGCTCGTGCCTAAGTAATAACAGCCGCACAGGTCGTGCCTAAGTAATAACAGC
This sequence comes from Dryobota labecula, assembly GCA_947523025.1. Classification (NCBI taxonomy): domain Eukaryota; kingdom Metazoa; phylum Arthropoda; class Insecta; order Lepidoptera; family Noctuidae; genus Dryobota; species Dryobota labecula. The sequence continues at coordinate 2,577,405 of OX383286.1, read as the reverse complement.
CGCACGGATCGATCCATCACGTTAAGCTATGCTTGCCGCAGCTGATCCGTGGAGGGGTAACCATCGTTACATACAAAGACCCCTCCGACCTTGGAAAGCACGTTAAGCCGTTTGGTTCCGGCTGTCATGTTTCATATTGAGACACGAAGCAATACGATCTAGAGGAATGTGGCTGTTTTTATTTAGATCGAATTTTGTTGCTTCGTGTCTCAATATGAAACGTTATAAAAGGTATTAGGAAATTCTAGACACACTTACCGATATAGTTGATTGAGCCGTTTTTCATAATTCCTTCTCAGTCATGAGATAATATGTTTTTAAAGGAGTGGCGTAGTTAGTGAACCGTAGTATGCTCTCTTAAGAAGTTGCCCAACCCCCTTTATTTTATAAGTTACCTATTGCTTACCTTAGAGCACTCCCCATCATAGTAAGGGATGTGGTCCTCATAGTTCCACCTCAGGATCTGTCCCGGCAGGGTGCCGCTCATCTGTCCCGTTGAGACCTCCATGTAGCCGTCTGTCTCCAAGGAGTTGTTCCTCTGAAACATCAGACATGGTTAGTTAGTCAATTTTTTGACAAATTGGCTACTTGCAGATCCGAAATTACACCTAATGCGATTGCTAGATTAATCTACAAGCGACGATATATCTATCTGTCCCGTTGGTCTCGTGTTCGCAAGCCTGACTGCTAAGCGTGGAGTCCTGAGTTTGATTCTCTGGTCGGGCAAAGTGTTATTGGGTTTTTCCATTAGGAATGTCTTAGTTGCCCGGAGTTTGTAAGTTGGCGGTATGATACCCCCGTGCCTCGGTAAGCCGTTGGCCTTGCGCCTGATTTCTCTCCGGTCATGTTGGATCGCCATCCCATCGGACTATGAGAGTGAGGGAAGAGAGAGTGCAACTGTGTTTGCGCAAACACTTATGCACTATAACATCTCCCGCGCCGAAAGCTGGCCTCCGCATATCTACTGTTAGTATCCTTGGCAGTCAGACCGCTATTTCTTGACTGGCTTATCTTCCCATGTAGCATAGCATCCAACCCCAACATATTTTGGAAAAGTCAATGCTGGGACACAGCCCTCCTCTCTGTGATAGGGAGCGGGCCGTAATACACCACGCGGGTCCAGTGCGGGTTGTTGCGAATTCTTATGTATTTAGCTTATAAAAGAAGAAGAAACTAAGGGCATCGAGATAGTTTGTGCAGGACTAACGTACTCCTCAACTCTGAATATAAGACGCATAGTTCCGCATTCTATTTAAAAAACCTTGTACTATCACTCACCTCATAAAACCACGCAAACTTATCAACAGGTGGGGCTCCTCCCGTGGTACTTGAAGGTAGGCTCTTCGCCAGGTCCAGCAATGGATCCTCATAGCCATCGAACAGCAGTTCCTTGGCCAGCTTGGAGACAGCGATGTTCTGATTGAACATCGCCAGGCCCATGGACAGGCCCTTCTGCTGGAGGAATCCCCAGAATCTGGATCGGTATACTGCTGACTGAAAGTTAAAGTCAAAGTCAAATAATTTTCTTCAAATATGATGTGATTATAATAAATGATTGATTCTAGTTGCTCTTTCCAAAAGGTAGTTACGTATGGAGAAGAATGGACAAGCAAGTAAGAAACTCCACACTTACTCTTACCTCTTACAAAATTTAACAATATTTTGTAAATTAATTATAAAATTATATTTGAAGACGATGTAAATAAAATAAATATACCACAATAGGTAAAATGATTTGAAAACAACGACAGATAAATTAATTATGTGATAGATACATGGTACTCACATGTTTACAAAATAAATATTGTAAAAGTAGAAGAATTTCCAAAAAAAAAAAAAAAATACTAGTCAGTGTGCGAGTTAAAGTAATCACAGAATGTTTTATAATATATAATTGTATAGCACATGTGTGAACACAATGTACCTACTATAGTACTATATATTTTATTCCTTTTATACATAAATTATATAATTAATATAACCAACCATAAATGTATATTGTTTGCTGATGACATTTCTACTATTGTAACAACTGACAGAAAAATAATACGATTGACGATCATGAGACTGATGTTAATAACACTATTGAAAGACTCATTGAATATCTAAACAGAAATAAATAAATAAATCTTAAAAAATCAGTTTATACACAATTTAATCAATCTACAAGTAGTTGTTCCGGGTCTGGCTGTTTGTGTATGTGACTTTAAATGTTTGTAAATGCACCCACAATACAGGAGAAATCCCTAGTGTGGGGCAACGTTTAAAAAAATATATATATGCCAAATACAATGTTAAATGACATAAAATTGATGAAGTGACGCATACAAAATTTCTAGGCTAAACTTTAGGTTAAGACATAAACTGGAAAGCATATATTGATACCGTCTCCAAACGAATAAATAATTCGTATATGCACTTAAAAAAGTCTGAAATTAACAAACATTAAAACGGCAATAACGTGAAACTATTCAAACTACCATGCATAAGTTGAATCGGTGCTCCGCTATGGCTTGATAATGTGGAGTAATAGCACAGATCAAAATAGAGCATTTATTGTAAAAAAAAGTATGTTTTAGAGCAATAAACGGGCCTCGACCTGACGAATCATGTAGCATATTTAAAAAGCTTAGCTTGTGGCCGCTACCATCTCTTTACTTATATGAAACATGTATGTTTGTGAGGAAGCATAAGGAATTTTTAAGTAATTCAATGAAGCTAATTACCCATTCCAAAGCGTCCAAAGTTGAAATATATGCTTTGTGTTTGAAAAAAAATCAGGATAAGGGGCTAGACAAATGGACATTCTATCAGAAATAACGTTGATTGAAACGTCAAAAATTGGATCGACATACCTACTACCGACAAGCTTATGACGATCCTATAGAAAGTCGTTGTAGAAATACGAAACGCTTTGAAAGCGATTGCCACTTGTCTAGGCCCCTTAGCATAAATGCATCATAATCAGCCTTTATTTTTCCCACTGCACAGGCCTCCTCTCTCCGAGAGGGTGGCTGTAATCAACCACGTGGGCCAAGGCGGGTTGGTAGATGTCACATTTCTTCAAATTTTTTGGTTCTAGGTTCTAGGAAATGGCGGTTTCCTCACGATATTTTCCTTCACCGTTTCAAGAGCAGTGGTGATTAAATTATTTACTCAAAGTCCCCTAGGCCCCTTAGTCAAGAGTAAAAGAGACTGCTAGTTTTTTGTTATTAATTTACTCTACAAATTACAAACCGCGCAGTTCATCTACTTTATAACTAAACTTTGACCCTGGCAATAAAGCAACTTTACAAGCAAGAAGAACACTAGACCATTGCGAAGTTTTACGAGTGTTGCCTTTGTTTCACGAACAGTTAATTAAACTCGAAATGTTTTAATCGTTATAACTTTCACGTAATCGGTTTACAGGCTTTATGAGAGCTAACGAGAAGCTTAAACGAAGCTTACTGTGTGGAGTTTAGCGTGAAACTGTAGGGTATAAAGACGAATACACAGGATGAAGCGGTTAAAGAATAACGGATATGAGCTATAGTCATCATTATTTATATTTAAAATAGCTGCCCCAAACTGAGAAACCATCCTGTTTCTTCGATGCGTTTATTGTAAAAAGTATGAGTACCACGCTATAATATTTGCAAAGATAGTAATGGCGAACTTACACTTGACTATTAGATTGTATCGGCTACCTATTCCATTAACTTATCAAGAATTCGGATGATACACCTGGATACGGGTAAATAAAATAGTAATTGCAAAAACATGTGGATATGTGCCATAGGGACACCCCTGCCTAGGATATGTACTAATTACCCTCCGGGGCTTGCAGGCATGATGTTATGTTTGTGTTCTAAGAACAAAACCGACACTTTGTTACAAATATGATACTTACAGCAGCAATAGCATTCAGCGTCGTGATATTATCCTGAAGAGTTCCATTAGAAGACTGTTCATCGAAGAACCAGCTCCTCTGGGTGCGATACGCCACCGTGCCGTTGTTGTCATGCCACGTTATATTCACGTGTTTCCTTTTCTCGATGAAGCGGTATGGACCTGGAAATAATTGAAAACTTATGTAAGTTTTTAAATGTCGTGAGGAAAGTTTTGAGTGTGAATGTGGATGGCTATACGAGAAGGAGAAAACCTAAGAAACGATGGATGGACTTCGAAAGATGATAAATAGCTAGAAAGGGAGTGACAACTGCGCTGGCGACTAATAAAGAATTATTGAAGAAATACATGTTGCGCGGAACCTAAATAATTAGATTAATTAGGGACAAGGAATGACAATGATTTGGTAAGTTTTTTTACGGAAAATATAATAACACGGATTTGGGAGAATGAATGAATCACGAGTAGGAAGGTAAGTGTGTGGTTGCTTCCGTAAAGTTTGAAGTGAACTTAGCATAGTCGATGTCATTCGACGTGTATTGATCAGTCGATATGTGTATTGATTATGCTAAGTTCTGAATATTTTGATTTGCAGTTTCGATAACATGTTAATTTTCAGTTTAGTTTATCCGGCATTGGATAGGTGCGAAAACTGTGCCATTTTAGAAAAGCTCTTCTGCATTTTGTTTTGCCATATAACTTAAAATGTTTATCATGTTATAAATGTTATTATTATATTAATGGACAACTTAATAATCAATAATAATGTCCACTGGTGCATTATGATTTCGTATGCAAAAAGATTTTAAATTCAGTTGTTTTGTTAAAAATGGCAAAACAATACCTATATAATAAGAATACTATGAGGTATTGTTGTACCATTTTATCGACACATCAAAAAAACATAATTTATTTAAATACCTAAATATGGCCTAGGTTTAAACTCAAAAAATATTGTTTAAATATTAATAAGAGTAAGCCAATATCTACAATAGGTCATAATAGATTATAAAAATTATACAAGATACGTCTGAATCCAAAACAGTCTACAGCATTTTTGTCTGTCTGTTTGACTAGAATTCTCTAATTACAATCTTATATACTTACAAAATATTGTCAAAAGCCCCAAAAAATATTCATCAAAAGCTTCAAAATTTTTGCAGCCACCATTTTGGATTTACATTTTAACGTCACTAAAGGCACCCTTTAACACCCTTGAAAACCATGAAAACGACACCCATAACGAAAAATTTGAAAATTTTCCGCAGCTGCCATCTTAGATCTACATTTTGACCTCACTATCGGCTTTAGCACCCTCGAAAACCATGAAAACGACACTCATGGCAAAAAATTGAATTGAAAAATTGAAATTTTGCAGCCGCCATTTTGGATTTACATTTTAACGTCACTAAAGGCTTTAACACCCTTGAAAACCATGAAAACGACACCCATAACGAAAAATTTGCAAATTTTCGCAGCTGCCATCTTAGATCTACATTTTGACCTCACTATCGGCTTTAGCACCCTCGAAAACCATGAAAACGACACTCATGGCAAAAATTGTTTTGAAAAATTGAAATTTTGCTGCCGCCATTTTGGATTTACATTTTAACGTCACTAAAGGCTTTAACACCCTTGAAAACCATGAAAACGACACCCATAAGGAAAATTTTGCAAATTTTCGCAGCTGCCATCTTAGATCTACATTTTGACCTCACTATCGGCTTTAGCACCCTCGAAAACCATGAAAACGACACTCATGGCAAAAAATTGAATTGAAAAATTGAAATTTTGCGGCCGCCATCTTAGATTTATATTTTGATCAAAAAAGAAAGTCGCATGGAGGGCGGTGTCGCATATCATGTAGGAACGGTTTTTTCGCGTGACGATATCTACCTGTCAACTCCTACCGCAAACCACGTTAAAAGAACTTCGTTCCAATAAAACACTTTTCATTTTGACAAACATTAAGAGTGCCAACCCTAAGCGCTCCAATGGAGCATAGGTAATTATTTCTACAAATAGGCCTAGTTTCCATACTGTCCATATTTATACTGTGGTACCTACCTATTGAAAAAATGCCAAACGTATGAGACTAAGTAGGTCTATCGACACCTGCATAGTCAAGGACTCAAGGCGTTGTGAAACTTTGACCGCATTTCCAAATTCAAAATAACTTCTGTAAGAAAAGTCCTGTTAGTACCTAACACTCGTCTGATAGCAACTCGTACGTGTGTTTATGCTTGTAAGTAATATTGAACAGTATTCTGACAAGTTCTACTAGGTATACCTAGTAGAACTTTTTGATAAAAAGATCGTTCGTATCTGTTGTGATTTTTAATCAAATTGAAAAACACTCATCTTCTTACAAAAAAAATGGTGTTAGGTGTACCTAACACCATTTTTTTTGTGATATATACATTTACATATATATACATAAGATTGTAATCTCTAAACATATTTTTGTGTACCTACATAAATATCTATATGTACCAAATTGACCTCGGACATCGGACCACCGTAAGGACTATTCCTGCTTGCAGTGCTCGGCCGCTATAGTAACGCTAACGTACTGGTCGTGCATTCGCGGGAGGTTTTTAAAATGGTAAATGTTTTACTTGTATTTGAAAAGATAAAGTAAATTTAAATTACAAAATTAGGAATTAGAACGTGTGAACGTTCAAATGATGGAGTGAAACTAAAAAAATGTGACCTCGCATTTGGGCGACGCGACGACAACGGGACGGTTGGCCCTTATCAGCGATACTCGAGACTGAAGTGCAGAAATGCACTTCTCAGAACTTTTTTTTATTTATTTATTTTCATTCAGGGTTATAACAGTACGCTCATCAACCAATAGCATCGCAGCATCAGATTTTGCAGAGCCCCTTGTATTTGTTAATGAAAAAAAAGACCGTAAAACAACCAGCTGAGGTGGTCAGACATCTGTGATCATTGTAACAAAGCCTGAGAAATTAATTTAAACAAAAGTTTTTATTTTATTGGTCGTCGCAAAAAGGTGGTAAACAGATGTGGTCAACGTGTGCACGGGATTCTGTTTTTTTGTGTGATAGTACACACGGCTACATATCAAGCTATACATTTCCAGTATAAGCTGATCTCTCATTATACGGAAATCCTATACAATGCGAGACCAGCGTAAACTAGATTACCACCACGGATAGAGTAGGCAATTGTAAAATTCACTTACCTAACTGTACTAAATCTGGTTTCTCATCTGGAAACCGTTCTGAATTAGTCCAGTTGAAGAAGTAGATGTCGAAGTACAGTGGAACGGTGGGAGCCACCCAGTTGCGGAACGACCGGGACGTTGGAGTCAGGGCCAGTTGCTACAACAAACAGATGATCATGGTCACAGGTTATAAGGATAAAGAGGAAAGCTTATAGCAGTCGTGGAAGTCAAAAAAGTCTAATTATATAATTTATTATTTTATTTTTATATGTTTACCTATCTCGGGAGCCTGGGGTCCCGGCAGGCGCACGAGGGGCCGAGCCAACTCGCAGAGGCCCGTTAGACGCTTTTTAATTAAATAATTTATTATTATTATGATATTTACTTTAAATTCTGTGATTCCTTATATTCATATTCATATAATCAATTCCTTTAAGTATCTCACACACTGACTTATCAGTGGTTAACATATACCTATCTATTATATACAATTTTTTTTTTTGGAAATTCTTCTTTTTTTACAATATTTGTAAATATGTGAGCACCATGTATATATAACATAATTAATTTATCATTATTTTTCATTTATTTTATTTTTTATCATTGTCATTGTTTAATTTTTAATTATTTTTACCTGCTGTGTTATAGTAATTGTATTCTAGGTACATCGTCTTCACATAAAATTTGTCAAAATCGCCCAATTAGAGACAACATGCGTTTGTGTGAGTAAAGGGCTTTTACCAAAAATTAACAAACAATGCCAGAGTGCGGCAGTGTAAATTTTGTTGTGTATATTATTTGTCATTGTTGTTTTGATTTCATAATAAGAACTTTACAATAATAGTGTAGATAAGTAGTTAAATACAGTTTGACAATGATATTATAAGTAAAGAGTCTTTTTACTTATAATTGAATTTTGGTGATAATTTTTAGGGTTCCGTAGTCAACAAGGAACACTTATAGTTTCGCCATGTCCGTCTGTCTGTCTGTCTGTCCGCGGCTTAGCTCAGAGACTCTTAGTACTAGAAAGCTGTAATTTCGTATGTTTATACGCCGATAAAGTGGTAAAATATCATATATATAAAATTCTCGTGTCACAATCTTAGTGACTATACTCCTCCGAAACGGCTTGACCGAAATTTATGAAATTTGATATGCATATTCAGTAGGTCTGAGAGTCAGCTACTATCTTTTTTTAAAGTTTTAGGTAGGTAGGTAGGGTAGGGTAGGGTAGGTAGGGTAGGGTAGGGTAGGTAGGGTAGGGTAGGGTAGGTAGGTAGGGTAGGGTAGGGTAGGGTAGGTAGGTAGGTAGGTAGGTAGGTAGGTAGGGTAGAGTAGGGTAGGGTAGGGTAGGTAGGTAGGTAGGTAGGTAGGTAGGGTAGGTAGGGTAGGGTAGGGTAGGGTAGAGTAAGACTGTCGGGTCAGCTAGTATTCTTGTTATATTTTTTATTTAGGGTATCTTCTCCCCTACCAGTAAAGTGGGCATGATATTTTTTTTTTCTCGTCTATTGGTTTAGTGGGGTATCGTTGAATAGGCCGTTCAAAAATATTGAGGGTTTATCAAAACCATTTTTCGATTCAGGCATCCGTTTGTGTTTCCGTTTGCTTTAAAGTGCAATTTTTTTTAGAGTCGAGTGTCCCCCCATGCAAGCTAAATGGTTGTATTTGGATATGTGAAAAAATTCACAGCAGTAGTATACACATATAACGAACTTAAAAGGAAAACTATCACAGCACACACGCACCACTTGGCCGGTTTTTTTGTTACTATATGTTTATTTCTGGATGAATCTTAAATTTTTCTTCTTAAAATCTTGAAAAAGTCTATTAAAATAAATGAAATAAATTATATTATTTTTATTAGGTCGGACCACGCACAATGAAGGGTTCCGTAGTTGGAACGAATTTATCCCAAGAACAAACTTAACATTGTAGTTGAAATACATGTTTTCTAATACATCGATAAAGAAAGAAAGAAAGAAATCATTTATTTGCTGATAATGTAGGTATACATATAAGTTGGAATGTTTAATTAAGTAAAAAAGATATACGCGACGGTCTATCCTCTAACTGCAAATGTATGTTGGTTGTTGGTTGGTCTTTATCCTGTAAATCGTACCTCGTTAAACAGGATGAACGAAACATTGACGTCCAAAAAAAAAAACATTTTGGTCCCTTGTATCGTGAGGTATCCGAATCAACCCCATGTATATTCCGCGACTTTTCATAATGTTCGAGTTATGAATTTTTTTCATTAATATACGGATTGGTACTTGTTAGTATAGTCAGCCAATATCAGTTATTTGTCAAAAAATGTCTGAATGGAGCTAAAAGTTTTCGGTGAAAATTATAGATAGGTGGGACAGCCCCATACTGGGACATTGGATATGCCTAAATGACACTGTGGCGTAGTTATTAGTAGTTTGTTGTTTTTCTGGTAGATGTAAGTACTAACACTAGTTTCTAAGTTATGTGATACTAACCAAGTGGACTATAATAATAATAACAAAACTTTATTTCAGAGCTAATTTTGTTAGTATTTTGGTGTTAGTAACAATAGTACTTATGTATTAATTTATTGTTTGACCTATAATCGTCCCCACCCAGACTATACTTATGGGTCCGAAATAAAAGATTTGTATTTATTTTTATTTATAGGTATTTGAAACGATTGCAAAACATAAATATAAAACTCGAAAAGGTCGTTTCTTATTTTAATTTGTTAAATGTGTCTTTTAAAATAATAAATTACAATTTTATTTAAAATTTCAGTTCAATTATTATCTAAATAACAATAAACGTCAACTTTGATAATGTTAATCTATGCACAAAACAACTTCAATCATAAATAACAATAAGCCAATAAAGACTAGCTTTTTCTTAGTCTAGACTTGCATAACTAGTCTTTTTAAATAATATACCGTTTAATATACCTACCTTCTTCCAGATCTGAAATCATCACCAAAAAATATTATAATATTTCATAGATATTTTTTGTACTTATATTCGAAATTCAAATCCCACCGGTCCGTCAGGTCTTGGCTTTTTACAAACTGTTTAATCATGCAAAATCTTTGTAATTTGACTATCAAATTCTAATTTAAAACATTAAGGAAATAGGTAAGATGATAAAAACTGAAAGCTTTTGGAATTCATAATGATGCGAAATTGCACTTCGAACTGACTAACTTTCAATTTGTTGCATCTAAGTTTAATTCTTATATGCTTTTCGTGAAGTTAAAAAAACCACAAATTTACAGACTGCCCTGATAACATACTACGCTTATGCTTATGCGGCTTATTCCACAAATCCCCCCTGAAAAATCCCCCATAGGAGGTAAAGTGGAATATATAAAAACCAGTCTAGACTTCACCGCTGCTTATTTCACAAATCCCCCAGAGAATCCCCCTCAGTGGGGAAAACTGAACCCTAATGTAAAAAATATCACTTTCAGGGGGGTCTTGAAATAAGTTTTTTTTTTTTTGTGATATTTTTGAAAAAAATCTTGGCAATTTGACTGTTTACCTGAATTCACATTAAAATGGAGAATTTATTACAAAAACAACTGGAATAATTCCGTTTTAACTTTTTTTGCAAATTTCATAACGATTTTGACGACATACGCTTTTTATGTAGCTCCCGTACCAAAAAACCGAGATATTTTAGTTTTTTTGAAACGCGGCGGTGCCGCGGAAAATTCCTCGTGGCTTTTCCTGACGTTTGTGTCAGGTTACGCTTAATTACCCGCGACCGTGGAGGGGCTAAGCGGGATTATCGAGGGTGAATTCTAGACTGTTTTTTATAGATTCCACTTTCCTCCTAAGGGGGATTTTCAGGGGGGATTTGTGGAATAAGCCTGCTAATGCATGGCTTAGTTACGGCATAATAATGTGGGTAAACACAGATGCACTGACACTGTTTAGCGTTCAAAGCGCCGCTTTTGTTGTGCCCAACAGAGTCCACAATGATCATATAATCTAAGTTCACATGTGGAAGCAATAATTATATTGAGTATTGAGAAATTGTCCATACCTTAGTAAATATACAACAGACAGATAGCTGCAAACCCCATTTTATTAACCTAAACATTTTAACTCTGCCTTGTATTATATAAGGTGTATCTTCATACACGAAATATTTTAAGAGAAACATCTATAGGTGGTGAAAAAGCCACAGCAGCGAAAAAAATATTTTTATCCAAGTGTTTTATATTTTTACATAATTATTATAATTGCTTGAGACATTTTGCAAAAAAAACCTTTTTTTACTTATTCTATGAATGACCCGCCCGGACGCGGCGACGCCGCGACGGTGGCGGCACGAGCGCGGTAAATTTTGATAATTAATCATTATAACAAGTAATTGTAAATAATTAAATTTTTTAAATTATATACTCAGATTTAAAAAAAAAAATCTTTTCCATGGCTTCTTTACCACCTATAGGTGTATCTCTTAAAATATTTCGTGTTTGAATAGATACACCCTATATACAATACTTGATGCAAATTTGCTCACAAACACCAAGACTTTTACACTAAACGAAAAGACATACAAACAAGATACACACTCCGATACAAAACACGACTAAACCTACCAACATCCCGCTTAAAAATACATTCAACAAGTGCTCTGGTTATGTCTATAAAAATTATATACTAAATTACCCGAATCATTAAGAGAAAAAAAAATACTCCATCTATTTCCAAAAAAAAAAAAAAATATACTGATAAGTAAATGTTATTACAGTGTTAACGAATATGTAAATGATAAATCCCTTTGGTTGTCTTCTACATTTATATCTGTAATTTTCATATGCAATGTGTTGGCTCGCAGATTTGCAAAATGTACGACAGAAGTTAAGGCTACACTATATACAGCGCGAGCGTACTGTCAGTCGTTTTATACATGTAGTCTGTGGGTCGCGCAGGGCGCTGTATGCCCTCTGCTAGTTACGCAGAGGGCATACAGCGCCCTGCGCGTACAATACAATAATGCTTTCAGGGTGTAGATGGCGCTGCCGCGCTACTGCAATGCTTCCGGCATGTTCGCAGAAGCGAGAATAGTTAGGCTTTCACGCCATCATGCGCAAGCATTGCGCTTCCATTATGCGCAGGGTACGCGCCAGCCACAACAGCATCCTGAAAACCATAGCTGATAGGTGGGACAGCCCCATACTGGGACATAGGATACGCCTACATGCCACTGTGGCGTAGTAATTAGTAGTTTGTTGTTTTTCTGGTAGATGTAAGTACTAACACTATTATAGTTTCTAAGTTGTGTGTATACCTACTAACCAAGTGGATTATATTTATGGAACCGAAATAAGAGATTTTATTTTATTATTTATGGTGTACATAATAAAGAGTATTCTATCTATCTATCCCTTAAACACAATTAAAATACAAATGTTTTATTTTTATTATTATTTTGAATTATGTTAGATTAACGATAAGTCGTCTTCTCTACTTACTACGTTTCTTTTGCTGTGCCCGACATAATAACAAATCCACGACTGGATTTCGAAAATCAGACCAATCCGCGGCACGTCTTTTCGAGGTGGAGTTCAATTTGGTTGAAAACTTGGCAGATTTTAGAACCAAACCGAACGACAACGTGGCCCAACACATGTACCAGTTGGTACGTGTTTTGGTTCACATTGTTATTGCAAAACTGAAGCGCCACTAGGATTTAGCAGTATTTCGTTACAGAGATTGACTGGTGGTCAGATAGGAGCTTTTCGTGCGTGCATTTCTCGCGTTTTTGCGGATGATATTGTCCTTATTCCTTTACCATACAGTATATAATATTCTGAACCTTTTGTTTGGTATAAAAAGTAAATTTCGCTCAAAAATGGAATTAGCAGGTTAACAAATTGGGCCGACGATTTGATACGTTGTTCACGTCGCCGTCGTTGGTCTTCAAATTCAGCGGCCACTATTCATTATTATTCCATGCTAAATAAGCTCTTCCAGACATTATTTTTTCAAAAATCTAGTGAGCTACGTGCGTTTTTTTCGATAGCTTCTGTAAAATTAGTGACTCATGTTGACGTTTTGTATGGTGCCGGCTGGAAAACGTTAGTGACTATCGAATAGTTTAGGTTAGGTTTCCTACCTATCGAAATCTACAGTGCTCATGATACGAATTTTAATTCTTGCTGTGACCGCCAGGGGCGCTGTACAATATTTCATACATATCATTTACGGAGACGCTCGCGAGTTTTGGCTGTGTAAACTCATGGTAGAGACCATGAGTTTGTGTTGAGTACAGCAACCCTAGCGGTCACAGCAAGAATTAAAATTCAGATTATCTATACAAATATTATGGTAAAATTTGTTTGTAAGTTTGTATATATGGGGTAATCTCTGGGGGAAACTACTGAACGCAGAATCCGTTCAGTAGTTTCAGAGATTACCCCCCGAAAATTCTTTTTGTATTTGATAGCCCAATTCCTTAAAAAGGTCATCACGCTGTGACCTTAAGGAGCCGGGCAAACCGAAAAAAGTCAGAAAGAACGTTATGTGAAACGAAGTAATAGCGCGGGTGGGCAACGGGATGTGACGCGGAGGGTCGGCTGCCGAAATTTCACGCGGACGAAGTCGCAGAACAGAAGCTAGTGTCCTAATAAATGAACAATCACTTTTTTGCTTCCCATCATACGCAACCATTTGACATCAGGTCATCGCAATAATTTTGCCAATTAAAAAGCTTATCCTCGATTGATAAATTGTCATTCAAGGATAGCCGACAGATGTCACTTATTGATTGATCCATACTTCTCGTCATAGTTAAGAACTATGTTATTTGATATTGGTCAATTGACGGGTCAAAGTGTTTTAGATTAGTTGATCAACGCAATTGGTTTTGAATGGAATTAACTAAGTATTTCTAGAGTTTGACGTCAGTAAACTCTAGAAATAATACTGGTGTAAACCCCGAGCACCGAGTGATCATAAATTAGTGTGTAGTAACTCAAGTCCCAAACGTCGAGATTCGAAGACGTACGAAGGTTTTCGATATTGGAAAACGAGTTATGGGACTCAAATGGAAATGGGCAAGACACTTGGCAAGGCGCAGTGATGGCAGGTGCAGTAAGGCAGTCACCGAGTGGCGTCCAAGGACTGGAAGACGAAGTGTCGGTCGACTGGCGGCGAGATGGGCGGACGACATTGCGGGACAGGAGCGTGGGGATTGGCACGTGAAAAAGAGGCCTATGTTCAGCAGGGGCGTTCCTTTCATTAAAGCCGAAAAGCCCGGCTTTCAATCAAAAGTGAGCCTATTAATAAAAAAACTACACCTGTAAACAAACTCAATGTCGCAAGAATTGATACGAATAATAACATTAAACTCTCCGCGTAGTACCGGCCCCAAGAATAAAAACGGTAAACGTGGTACCGGCCGCGCGCTAGATACGTACTACGATGCAACGTTGCCAGAGTTACATACTCAAGGAATAATATTTAAATTAATCGCCTCTTTCATCATGCACCGTTGCCAAACTATCTCCGATGCCGCAGTTGCGATCTCGCTCTAACGTTATAGCGCTAAGCAGGAGGCGAGATCGTATCGATGAATGAAGTATAGCTTTCTCGCTCACACAAGGTGGCTTCAAATCGGGCTTCTAACTTCTCATTTTTTCGCAAAGAAATGTGTTAACGTCCTTGATATGATAGTATGTACTCATTTTGCAAATGTTCGAATTTTTAAGCCCGGCTTTTGACTTTTTATGAATGAAACGAATCGTAGTAGGAGTAATTAATTGTTTTGAGCGGTTACTGACGCCGTTTATGTTTTGATTTTTTTAAATTTTCTGTGAGTTTGTGTTGTGATTAGTTTTTGCTGTAATTACCTTCTTTTTGAAGTGATGAAAAAGTTTCTTATCATTAAAATGAATTCGGAAACGCATGCAATTGTTTCTTGTGAAGGATTAAAGTGTGTATTGGTGTGCCATCGTTACTTGGAAAAAGGTAAATACTTTGAGTTTTACAGACAAATATAATCTCGCTGAATACATTATGCGTGTCGAACACAATCGCGCTGTTTTTCAAAGATTAGGTTGATGTTGTGTGTCATTTATCACTTTAAGAACTTTCTTTCCGAGGTCACAATGAGTTTAAAACCTCATTCAATAGAGGCAATTTCTTAGCTTGCATCTTTGCTTTCTTTATACGACCTAGTCTTAGAGAAACATATGCAGCAACAAGATGGCAACAAACCGGAGCCCAGTTACTTATCAAACGAATTAAATGTAAGCAATGTGTAGTTAGAAATCACAAATCAATCAATTATTTGTGCGCCATCTAGTAGCCGTATTGTAATATTTTTCCCATAATAACTGTTGCAAATTTGCGAGCGTTTGAAATATGAATTATTACGACTCGAAGAGCTCTGTTGTGCCAATAATGATAATAGATGGCTCACGTATCATATTTTACACGATACTGATAACTTGTACTTAAAATAGTTGTGATTTTCTAAAGGATTACCAGTAGGTACTCTTCGTATTTAAAATTTACCTATATTTAAGCATAACATCACGCCTGTATTCCCCGGAGGGTTAAGCAGAGGTATACCTAGCTACACCCACATTTTTTCAGTCATGTTTTGTTGTTAATTCATATTTAAATATTTAGGTCTATATCTATACCTTATCTAGCAACTAATACCACTGATATTTGTTTCATCAAATTTGTTGAAAAACATACATAGTGGTATTAGTTTTGGAACAAAAGAATAAATCGCAATTACTTACAATTATGAAAAACGAATATTAGTCAGTTCTTTAACGGCTCAGTCGGTAGGCGCCACTTTGCCAGGCGATAGGGCAGGGGGTGTTTTTTATCCAAAATATATATTGGCTTGCCCTAATTTTGACCCCTAGGCACACCACTGATGTTCAGCAGTGCGTGAAGTCGGGCTTTGGATGATGATAATGAACTAAACTTACTGCAGATGTATTTATGATCGACTCGGACTAATTTATGGGACTCAAAGGCCAAAACACACCACACTATACGACGTCGCATCATGTCACGTTGCAAGCGAAGTTGTGATAGTCTTTGCAACTTGTTTTAGGCGTAAACGGTAAACGAAAATAGTAGATAGTTATCAATAAAAAATAGGTACTTACCTAAACATGTCTCTGATAACGTGCCACGATGCGACGTCGTATCGTGTGTATGTGTTTTGGCCGAAATTCGGTGTTGTTCGTTTTAAAAGACATTGATTATGTAGTTTTTATACCTACTTTATAGCTTTGTTTTGGCTGCAGTTATCATTGTTTATTAATATAGCAAGTTATAGTTTGATTTTTATTCTAAATAGTGAATCTGAAAAAACTTACAGTCAAAGAAGAAATAAAAAAATATATACAGGTTGGAATTTTTAACCCCACCTAGAGGGAAAGTACTCTAAATACTAGACATTTTTTGTCAAAGGAAACATTCCTTTATTATTAAAAAGAATCCAAAGATTTTCGAAAATTCGCTTGCCACACTCGGGAATCGAACCGACTAAAATCCGAATAAAAAGCAGCCTGTAGGTACTTTTATGGCATCAATCGATAGGATCAATCATAAGAATTAAATCTCTAGAGAGATTTAATTCTTAATTTCATTTAATTTATCATGTTTGTTAGAACAAACATGATAAATTAAATGAAAGGAAAACCATGAGATTTGTTTCTTTACAAAAATAAAGGAATATTTCCTTTAAGTAGGTCTATCTCCAGTGTTTAGAGTACTTTCCCTCCAGGTGAGATTAAAAAATTCCAACCTGTATACATATATCGAGTCTTATAAAGAAACAATAACTCGCCACCCTAACATCTTGGCAAACCAACTCATTGATATAAAAATCCGTAGGCTTCTAAAACACAAAATTCTATAAGATTTTATCGGATAAACTTAGCATTCTGTATTATTAGCAGTGATCGGAATAGGGTGAGTATATTTACCTACAGTTTGTAGAACAGAGACAAAAATCGGAGACTTCCTTACAACTAAAAATTTTTTTACCGGTAAATTTACTAGAACTTTAATTACGTGAATTTATAAGTCTTATTAATTTAATAAAAACGTTTATTGCGTAAATATACTTCCTTAGATTTTTTTTCACATGGTTCTATATTTTTAACGACTTAAAAGGAAAGCTTTCAATTAAACTGTTTTTTTGTATGTTTGTTAAGCGATTTTTCTGGATCTTGCGGACCAATGATAATTTTTATAGAGAAAGTCATACTTTAGAAGTAACCCCGTATTTTTGAACAGCTACGCTAAGTTACTTAAAGCCTTACGTAAGTTTACCATGGTAACAGAAAAAAAAAACGAATAAACGGATTTTTATTTTGTTATGTGATTTCTCAGGAATTCGTAGACTAAAATTGAAAAATTGTAATAATGATTTTTCACAAGGGACACTAATTAAAGCAACAACAGGTTTGTTTTACCAAGTTCTTGTTTCTGTCGTGTTCTTTATGAAATATATGAGCGACGCGTTTTTCAACTGCAAATAGGCTTGGTAATCGTTGCTAAACCTGTTTGGGATTTTTGATATTACCCCCCGCGCGTACGCATGTAACACTCTCACTCACCCCCACCGGGCCCCGCCCCTTCCCTATCACTCGTTCCTTGACTTTTGTCTTGCGCACGCGTGTTCCGTTTTCTGTTCTCTTGGTGTTTGATTTACTATCGACTTGGCTCTGTTTTTCTGGTATTCCGATTTGAAAGTGTATTTATTGGTTGCTAATGTTTGACTACGGATCTACGACTTTGGCTGATGTTTCTTGGACACCGATATTTGTTTGTGATTTGGATACCGTTGAATTTGACTTTTCTACATACACCGTAAGTACAATTAATTTTATTATTTATACTTATGAACTTGTTTTATAAAAAATAAGTAATCCACGTGGTTGCTTGAGACTGGACTGTATTTGCTGGTTCTTGTAAATTAAAGTCACTGTAATCATCATTTTTATACGGGGCTTTGGATTAAGTACGCCGATTTGAGTTGCAAATGACAGGTTGATAGTAAATATAGAAAAATGCATTACTACAGACAGACTATACTTACAGACCACAGAACATGTATACCCTGATGGACATGACAACTGTCAAAGTGTTTACCGCGCAGTCCTTGGTTCATTGCTCTTGCTTCGTTACGTACTCCTACTGTGCGATTTGTGGTTTTAGCCATTGACATAAATAATTATATTTTACTGCATAGTGTTTATATCAATGGTTTTAGCTGAAGTTGGTCATGGCTGCAGACTTATTTACTACCATAGACTTAGAGGCTTCCCTAGCCAAATGTCAAATAAAATTGGCCACACCTTCTAGAAAGAGAGAAAAACAATCACATGACCATCTATCTCTTTCCTTTACATTACCATAGACAATAGCTATGTCTTACAGGAAAAAGAGAGATGGTCTTACAATTCGTTTCCTCTCTAAATCTATGCTTATTACAGCATAACCTCAAAAGTGACAAAACATATAAGTGTAACGTTCTATGATACTCGGCTTTTAAATAATATATTTTCAATTTAGGATTGATAATTGTGTCTAGAGGAACAGATTAATCCGTACACTAGTCATGTTCGCGATATTTTATAGCCAGGTCACAGCGTATAGAGGCCATGCATGACCGATGTTCTTTGAATCGATGGTTATCGAATCAAATATTGAATTTTCCATCTTCAGGTTTTTTTAAATGTCAAAGACTGCATTTTTAGAACACACAATCATGTTATTCTTTATCCTCCTCACAAGGCTAATTCAATTGTTTTAATTTTTTCAGGTATTTTTTTTTTTTATTTTGGCCGTAATGGCGAACACAAGACCGGAAGTGGTAAAGAGTTGGATTTTAAATAATCCTGAACTAGTTTATGATGAAGCAAGTGGTACCATATTCTGCACAAAATGTGAGACTTCATTAACAGCTACACATAAAAGTAATGTTGATCGGCACATCAAAGGAGCAGTGCACCAAGGGAGGAGACAAAAGCCTGATGAAGAATTTTACAGTGATTTCATAAACTTTTTAATATTGTGTAACATTCCTTGGTATCAAGTTGATAATGTAGCATTCAAAACATTTTTCGACAAATATTTATGTTGTAATTGTTGCTGTATTTGCCCAAAAAAGAAAGTCCCATCTGAATCTCTGTTACGAAAAAAATACTTAAATATTGTCTTTCAAAATCGATTAAAGTTAATTTATAATACAACAGGAGAAAATAAAGTATGGATATCACTTGACAAAACAACCGATTTCATGGGCAGATATATAGTGCATTTAATGGTGATGCCTCTCATAAAAAATGTTGCAACTCAACCATACTTGATTGCTTGTAAAGTACTAGAGACAGTAAATGGGGGAACAATAGCCCAATTTGTTACCGAATCTCTAAGTGAAATGTGGGGCGAATCATTTTCAGAAAAAATAAATAATGTTTTAATGGTATGCACTGACAGCGTCGCATATATGTTGCGAGCCGGACGTTTATTAAAACATGATTTTCCCAACATGCTCCATATCACATGTTTGGCACACGCATTAAACAGACTATCAGAAAAAGTGCGTTCTCAATATGAAAATGTTGATACTTTGATATCAAATATAAAAAAGATATTTTTAAAATCACCCAACAGAGTAAAACTATTCAAAAACATGTACCCTAATATACCACTTCCACCACAACCCGTAATAACAAGATGGGGTACATGGCTGAAGGCAGCGAGTCATTTATCAAAATACTTTCAGGAAATATCCGATGTATTAAACTGTCTTAATAGCAACGAAGTCTTGTCTATAAGGAAAGCAAAAGAAGCTATTAATGAAGAAAATATTCAATTAGATCTGAATTTTATAAACGAAAACTTCGCCGTTATCGAAGAAGCAATTACTAAACTTCAAAAAACCCAGTTATCTACATTAGAGAGCTTAGAAATTATAGACAACGTTCGATGTATTTTAAGCTGGTCTTCTAATAAAGTAATCGAAAATAAACTAGAGCTAGTCCTAGAATGAAATCCAGATTACGACTTGATTCGGGAAAAAAGTGAAAAAGTTGTAAAGGAAATTGAAGTAGATGACGATGATTTATTTTACAAATATGCACCACTCACATCTGTGGATGTTGAGAGATCCTTTTCAATTTATAAATGGATTTTAAATGTAAAACGAAACCGACTGAACGTAGAAAATATTGAAAAAATTATGTTGAATCACTTTAATTTCCTACAGGATAACAAATAAGTCATAGTACTGGTAATGACGACTTTGATTTCTGTTTTTTTTTATTTTTCTAGTTATTTGACTGAATTTTAGTTTCAAAATTTTATTTTAAGAGACAAATTGTTTTCGTAGTTCTTATTTTTATTTGTTTTATTTATGTTTGATTTGAAAATAAATGAATCTAAAGAATTTACAGTTGAACTTATTTTAGAAAGTGGCTACTTTTTAACCTCAATATTTTTTGTACAATCAAATTGTGGAAACAGCGCGAAAAAAAACAGGGTGATAGAGCCCAAAACCAAATAAAAAGTTATATCATAAAAACTACAGTATCACTCACGGCACCCAAATCCATTTGGTGGATCAGAAGTTGTGGTGGATTAACGAAATAAAGATCACGTGAACCATGAAAAACACTCATTTTTTAAGCAGTCGTGTAAAAACGAAAAGCATTTATAATTTAAATATTAATAAAATGTCAAAATTCACGTAATTAAAGTTCTAGTAAATTTACCGGTATTTTTGTTTTTAGTTTTTTAAGCAGTCGTGTGAAAACGAAAAGCATTTATAATTTAAATATTAATAAGAAGATGTTAAAATTCACGTAATTAAAGTTCTAGTAAATTTACCGGTAAAAAAATTTTTAGTTGTAAGGAAGTCTTCGTTTTTTGTTTCTGTTCTACAGACTGTAGGTAAATATACTCACCTTATTCCGATTACTGAATTTATTAGTTATGTGTCACAGGACGCATGGGTACCAAGCAACACATCTAACAACGTACTTCCATTATTTTCTGGGGAAACTCTACACATAAAGATGTTATATTTAGAAAGCAAAAACGATGCATAAGAGCGATGTTTGGTCTTAAAATGACAGACAGTTGCAGGCCATATTTTATTAAACATCAAATTCTCTCACTTCCTTCCTTGTATATATTAGAAACGGTATTATTTGTTAAAAAGAATCCTCAACTGTTTCCGAAGTCTTCAGATGGTTCCAAAAGAAGTCAACGTGATAAACGGAGACTTTGTTTACCTAGTGCTAAAACAAATCTCATGCGTAAAGAGTGTATTCTGCATGGCTCCAAAATTATACAACAAGGTACCAAAGGCATACAAAGATTTGAATA
This sequence comes from Dryobota labecula, assembly GCA_947523025.1. NCBI lineage: Eukaryota > Metazoa > Arthropoda > Insecta > Lepidoptera > Noctuidae > Dryobota > Dryobota labecula. The sequence goes on along the minus strand of OX383286.1, from coordinate 2,555,951 downwards.
TTAATAGTTTTAATAAAAGCATGAAGAAACTTTTAATAAATAAATGCTACTATTATGTTGACGACTATTTAAATGATGTACTTTAGACATTTTTGTTATTATTTTTGTTAATTTAACATAACTTTATGATTTTTGTACTTTAAATTATATTATTATTGTATTTGTACGCCTTTCTAGGCAAAACATGTTGAAACTTTTTTTTTTTTTTTTGTATTCTTTCCAACTGATTGTTAACCTACACGTGTTTTTGACAAATAAATATATCTTATCTTATCTTAATCTTCTCCTACTCTGTCCTTCTCATACTTCTGACTTTATCCATTCTTCCATTCATATTCAGCCAGCAAATAAAAGTAAGCCAGAAATGAAGTACATGACTTCTCCCGGGAAATAGGGTCCGTGGGATCGCTACAGCCCAACAGCTCGCCCCATGCTGCTCTGCGGGTTTATGTATCTCTCTTGGTCTGGCTCCTCACCCTGGACTTATTTGGGCAAAGTAAACTTTACCGGCACAGACTTAGAGTTTGGAGCGCGCAAGCCCCACCACTACCTAAGCGTAGAGATACGACGGTTGGGATTATTTTATATTTTTTTATTATCTTCTTTTAAATAGAGCACCTGCCATCTTATCTCTTCACCAGCCTTAGTTGACTGGTAGTGACTGCCTAAGGCATTAAGTCCGCATTTGTACCTTATTGTATGTGAGAAGTTTAAATAAATAAATAACACGTCTTAATATTGATGTCCTACATAATACATAGTGACAGATGGCAAAAAGAAAAAACTAAATAGTCCAATTTGAAGAATGTAAGTTATGTGCTGGCTGTACTGGGGTGTAAAAGCCATACCTACTAATTGGCATTTTGCCTCCAAAAAAGATCTGTAGCAATGGTTTCCAATTCTATCTATCCATAAATGCGTCCTGTCTTAGAATATGGCTTCCGACAACGAATATTAGATACCCATTCAAAACAATTTAAGACTACGCCGAGCGCACAGTGGCGCCCTCATCGTTATTTCGGTGATTTCTTTTATTTTAGAATGAAAATGCAGAAAATACGCTCGTCAAGTTGTGCTTCACAAGACTATACGTTATTATTACTACAAACAGTAGTTTTAAATTGTTATGTTTTATTGTAATCATTAAAACGGAAAATAGTGGCCACTAAGCTCTGTTCTAATGATTACAATAAAACATAACAATTTAAAACTACTGTTTGTTGCTTATTTTCTGCATTTTCATTCTAAAATAAAAGATATCACCGAGCAAACGATGACGGCGCCACTGTGCGCTTGATAGCCTATTAAGTGGGCGACATATTTGTAAAACCTAAGCTATACCTTTTGTTAAATCCCACACCATTACCTAATGAATCCTAGCAAATGCAGAAATAAAATTAAATCGAAATGGCGCATACATTTTCTCTCCCCCATTAAATCCTCCTACTCCCGTTGCTAGGCAACCAGTTAAGCCCTATCGCATTGGACTTCAAACGTAGATAGAGGCCACACGAATAAAGCTAACATTTCTATTGATATGGCAGTGGAAGCTCCGATAACAAGCGTTGTGTAACCGTTTGAGACTCAGTCGTTACGTGAACTTACTCGTATGATACTGTTAGATAACAAAAAAAAAGAAGAAAATCCCTAATTTTCTGTCTTTTTTTTTGTCATCTACCTAGGTACTTTATTTATTTATTATTTATTTATTTATAATAATCTTACCTACACTATCATTACAGATCTATGATCCAATGCGACAGAGTGGCCTTACTAACTAAATCCTAAATCTACACCTTATACCTAGTTAAAAAATATCTTTTTTTTTTTTTTTTTTTTTTTTTTGTGTATGGCATCTCGGAGGTATAACCACTGGGGGTTCCTGCTCCTTAACCGGGCTTTCCTGTGGTGCCGCAAGCTCCTAACGAAGTTTACGCCTCCAGCCAGGGGGTTTTTACTATAGTCTACTTAAGCTAGACGACTGCTCGCTAAGGGCACCCCAGGTGGGGCTCGAACCTCGGCTTAGGGCAGTGTCGGAGGGAGGGTGGCAAGGGACCGTCGGTGGCTGGATAATATCAGGGTTCTGATTATTAATCGGGGGAGTTTGGATTACAGGCTCAGCTAAACCACATGCTGGCACATCGTTAAGCGTCGTCAAGGGACGGGGAGGGCTTATTAATCGGGGTGGGTTTCGCGCGGGACCTCTAAAGCGAGGTCGGAATTGTGATCGTGTTCGTGTTGTGTGTACTCTTCGAGCTGTACTAGTTTCCCTACGACTCTCCTGAATGAGAGTGGTGGGGTCGTCTGGGTCGGTCAGTGCGTGCCTTGGACGGCGGATCGTACTAATGCGGGAGGGGGTATAATTGGCGGCCTGCACAACGAGAGTGTTGCGGTGGGTGGCGGCAGAGTCAAAGAATCGCTTGGAAGAGCGTTTCAGAAATTGGGCTATTGTAGGCATTCTAAGCTCTACATGGAGGTTTGTGTTCCGAACGAACCAGGGGGCTCCCGTGCATTTACGGAGGAAACGATTTTGAATGATTTGCATCTTATGGATGACATGTGATTTTGCTTGGGCAAAAACTGGACTCGCATAGGTCATGATGGGGCGGATGCACGCGGTGTACAATCGCAATTTCCACTTGAGTGACAATTTGCTATTTTCGTGGACAAGGGAGTGAAGCCTATAGAGAGCGAAGGCGGCGCGCGAACGCACCTTACTTACATGCTCAGAAAAGGAGAGGCGTTGATCGAGAATGACACCTAGATATTTGGCTCGCTTCTCCCAAGGGATAGGCTTGCCGAACATGGTGACAGGTTTGGGCTTTGGGGGGATTTTTCTCGGTTTTACGAAGAGAACCGCTTGGCTTTTGTCAGGATTGACTTCGATCCGCCACTTTCTAAACCACGCACCGAGCTTGTCGGCTGCAGTCTGGAGAGTGTTGGTAATGACATTATGACTCTTCCCTCTGTAGTAAACGGCCTTATCGTCTGCGAACAGAGCCAACTGAGCCTTTTTAAACTTCGGGATGTCGCTGGTGTAAAGCGTAAAAGCCAGGGGGGATATCACAGAGCCCTGAGGGACTCCTGCGCGTATGGGATGGGAGGAGGAGAGGGCTCCCTCTATGCGATAGCGAAAGGTGCGATTCGACAAAAAGTCTCGTAAGATGAGCACGAGACGCTCGGGCACACCGAGTTGGTACAGCTTGTAAATCAAGCCGTTGTGCCAGACTTTGTCGAACGCTTTCGCTATATCAAAGAAGATAGCTCCTGTCATAAGGCCGCGTTGAAAGCCGGCGCTTATGTCCTCGACTATACGGTGGACCTGATGGGTCGACGAATGTTTGGTACGGAATCCAAACTGTTCGTGGGGGATAAGGCCCTTAGTCTCGGCGTAGTCTCTGAGACGCTTATAAATAAGCCTCTCGTAGAGTTTGCCCATGACTGTGAGCAGGCTAATGGGGCGGTAGCTCGCGGGCTCCTTCTTGGGTTTACCGGGTTTGGCAATACCGATTACTGTGGCCTCTTTCCACACTTGCGGGAAGACATTATTGTTCATGGCTCCATTGAAGATGGTGGCCAAGAGCATTATCAGGTGGGCGGGGAACAATTGGACCACCCTATTGGTGATACCATCAGAGCCAGGGGCTTTACGAGGTTTCAGACCCTTTATGAGCTCGTGCACTTCCGCCGGTGTGACGGGAGCCAGAGGATACTCAGGGTCTTCAACGGGCGGAAGGGAGGCTCTACGTTCGACTTCAGCGTCGACCTCATCGAGGTGAGCTTGGTCTACTGGTTGAGAGCTGGGCGAGCACTGGGCCTCTAGACTGTCGGCTAAGCATTCGGCTTTGTCGATGTCTTCGAAAGCGAGAGACGCGTCTGGGCGGATCAGTGGGGGCATTGAGGCTGAGCCACCTCCTCGGGGATTGAGTTTCCTTTGGAGTTGCCAGAATGCTAGATGGTTCGGCTCTAGGCTGCTCAGTAGCTTATCCCAGTCGGCGTCACGAAATTCCTTCACGCGTTTACTTACAGCACGCTGCAAGTAGCGCATGTGGATTTTGTTAGCCGTGCAGGGAAAGCTACTGTACGCACGGACGGCTGCGTTCTTCTCCGTCATCAGTGCACGTACATCGTCCGGCAGTTTCCCGCGACGGTTATCCGTCGCCGGAACCTCCCTTGAACATGTGTTCAGGACAGATTGTACGTGCTCTGTGAGAGAGTCGATCGCGGTCGTCGTGTCTGCGATAGAGTCGAACTGGTCGGGGATCGAAACCAATTGGGGGGACGTGTTAGCTTTCAAGCTTTCGCCTACTCGCTTCCAGTCCGTTATCCTTTTGGTGCGCGGGGGGATATTGGGGTCGTGAAGACCTATGCGAGGGGCCATTTCTACGAGAACAGGTCGGTGGTCAGAGTGAAGCTCGTGGTGCACCTCTATAGAGACCAACCGTAGGTTGATGTTCTTTAGAAGTGCCACATCGAGCACGTCAGAGGCATGGTCAGGATTATGCGGATAGTGGGTGTGATTCATCGGGGCGATGATATCAAAATTTAGGAGGGGGCAGAGGTCAAAGAGGACTTTGCCCCTATGGGAGGTGAGTCTACTATTCCAGGCTGGGTGCTTGGCATTGAGATCACCCGCCATGATGACGGAATCACTCATGCTCAAGAGGGTGCTAAGGTCGTCGGTCAGTAGTCGATCTTGGATAGGATCAATTGTAATGGTAGGGGGCAGATAGGCTGATATTATCGTTATAGATGGGTGGCCCGTCATACCGATTCGGCAGATCGAGACTTCTAATAGGGACTTTAGGACAGGAGGGTCTATGGGCGTGCAATAGAGCTCTGATTTATAATAGATTAGAGTACCTCCCAGGTGGCACCGCGACCTATCGTTGCGAATTATACGATAATTCGCAATTGACGGGTTACGGTGCCTGGGTTTTAAAAAGGTCTCTTGAATTAGGAAAATGTCTACCTTATGATCGCCGAGGAATTCGGTGATCTCTGAGTTTTGGCCGTCCAAGCCATTGGCGTTAAAATAACCTAACATTAGGGATCGGGGTTTGTTTCTAGCGGGGGACCTAGTATCCATTAAGTGGTCTAGGGGTGTTGTTCGCGAATCTAGACAATGCTTGCGTGATCTCGGGATACGCATTGTAGATTGCCTGAATTTGGTATAAGTCACCGGCGTTGGTCGCGGCGACTATCTCATCGGCCATCCTCCTCGCGCGGGGGGTGAGGAAGACCATGTAGGTGGAAGAGATCACCTGGAAGGGATCTACTTTGTTGACACCGGCCACGGGAGTGGGGGTGTGGTTGGGAGGGGGGCGCGCATACGGAGCGGCGGCGACGGGCGCGGGCGCGGGCGCGGGCGCGGCGGCGAGGGGCGCGGGTGCGGTGGGGGGCGCGATGGTCGCGGGTCTCGATTGCGAGTTCTCGAATCGGGTTCGCGGGTCCATTAATCGGGGTATACTGGCCTGAGGGGCCTGGGGAGCGACTGCCTGAGGGGCGGTTCTAGTCTGGAGATTAGGGAAAGCCTGCTGATGGTGCAGGTAATTCCAGGGACTGGGTCTCTGGGGACTCAGTCTTACTGGTTCCAAGTAGGACGGGCATTCGCGGAATTGACGCGCGTCGGTACGCTTCGCTAAGCGAGGGGGCGCGGATTTTGGGGCTTTAGCGCAGCCACGGTAGTTCGCGGGGTGGCCTGCCTCGCCACATAGCACGCAGCTAGGTGGCTCAGTGCAAAGTGCGCGGTCCTTTGGACGTTCGCATTCCGCAGTGCTATGCGAACCCAGGCACTTTACGCACCTGGGTGTCGCATAACAGTGCTTCTGCGTATGCCCGTAGAGTTGGCAACGATGGCACTGGGCAATCACGCTTGACTTGCGGGGTCTCTCGATTTCGAGACCCGAGAGACTACAGATCGATTTGATCTGGAAGATAGGGTTATGACCCTCGGAGGGTGGGCAGATCACGAGGATCATGTCAAAGGCCTCACCGCGTCGCGCGCGATGCATACGGTGGACCTCGTTTACAGGGACGTTTTGCGACCTAAGGTCGGCTATGATTTCGGAGCATGGGATCTCCCTTGGGATCCTGCGGATGACTACGCGTGTTTCCTTTTCCTCGGGGAGGCAATACGTGTGGAAAGACACGTTTTTAGAGCGAAGCATTTTGGTTAGGCTCCTGTAGTCCGTAGACGTGGGAACCGTGACCTTGATGCCGGTCTGGGTGGATTTGGCGTGCGAGTAATTTATCCGGAGCTCGACACACCATTTAGATATGTCTGTCCATTTGGACTTGTCCTGGATAAATACCGGCGGTGGGAGGGGGATTTTCTTAACGGACGCGGAGGGCGCGGGCGCGGCGGAGGGCGCGGGGGTGGGGACCTGCGACGCGAGGGGCGCGGACGCGGTGGACGGGGCGGGGGTGGGGACCTGCGACGCGGAGGGCGCGGACGCGGTAGACGGGGTGGGGGTGGGGACCTGCGACGCGAAGGGCGCGGACGCGGTAGACGGAGTGGGGGACGCAGGAGGGCTGAAGGCCTCTGCTTTCCCTTTCTTGGCGGCCTTTCTCTGGGCTTTCGTCTTCTTCCTCTTGCCCCCCCGTCCCGAGACTAGGCTGAAGCCTTCGTCCGAGGTGGAGGGGGAAGAGGCAGAGGACGCTGCCGACCGTGTCGTGACGGTACGGTCCGATTCTGAGTCGGAACCGGCGGGGCGCGGGGTGTCGGCTCTTCCACCACTGACTGCCTCTTCTGTTTCCATGTCGGAAACAGATGAGCCAGCCTGTGACAGAGGCGAGCGAGAACGCGAACGCGATCGAGACGGAGAAGGAGAGGGAGAGCGGGGGCTATCCGTCGGGTGGGTGCGAACGGACGCCGAGAGGGTGGCAGCCGCGAGGGCTCCGTATTCCTGTCCATATTTGGACTGGAATACGGGGTCCTTTAATACGACTCCGATCAAAAAGTCAATCAGAACGGTCCCGATGACGGGGTTTTTCTTATATTCGGGGGGGGGCCATGATGGCGGCGGGGAAGTTATCCCTACGACTATATCCCTAACTCCCCGGGTGGGTTTGCCCGGGGATGAGTGAAGCCTCCCTGCCAGGTCAGGCAGGGAGATGTGTGCTAATGGTGAGCCCTAAGCTTGTAACCCGTCGCCAGTCTTATTGTGCGAACGGGGCCCTACAAATCCGGTGCGAAGGGTGTAGACACACCCTAAAGACACCGGGTGAGTAGCTGTGAAGGGAAAACTGTCACCAGAGCCGACTAGGAGATCCCCCAAGGCCGGTTAACTCTGGGACCCGTCCAATTGACTGCCTTGCCCTGATGGGGTTCGGCGGGTGTGATTGGGTCAACACCCCCTTGGATTCGTTAGCACCGTTAGGTTTCAACCAAGGACCACGAAACTGTGGTTTTTCCCTGACGGGGTAAAAACGCGCGCAACGTTTTAGACGACAAGGTTTAAAGAAACCAATACCAACCTGTCTTGAAAAAGACAATAGTTGATATTATTGTTAGTAGTCGGACTACTAGTGCAATCGTTACGACTGGGCGTAACGATTACCGGATGGCGGCGGCGGCGGACACTTGACACGGCACGGGCGCAGCGAGCCGGAGCTGCAGCACACGACCGTTCCGAACGGTGTCGCGACGCGGAATGACCGAACAAGCGCACCGGGGCGGGCGCAGGGAGCGGGAGCAGCGTAACGACCGTCCAGGGCGGAGGTCGAACGGTGAGTGTAAAAAATATCTTATACTATACTTCTTCTTATACTTTTTGCAGTGCCCTATAGGGTCCATAATTGTACCTTAGCTTTAAGCCATTGTAACACCTTTAAACATTATGGAATGCAAATAAAGATGTGAATATCCCGCCGGCTGTCGCTGAAAACCAGCGCTGGGGTTCTGTATCGCATAGGGTCGCAGCATTATGCTGAGCGATGGCCGTTTTGCGTGGATGTGGCGCATATTTTCCCCCAACTTGTTATTTCCGTGTTTGAGTTCTTTCTCTGCGTCATGTTTGCCGCAAATAAACGTATATTCTTTCTTTTTAGGGTTCCGTACCTCAAAATGAAAAAAAGGAACCCTTATAGGATCACTCGTGTGTCTGTCTGTCTGTCTGTCTGTCAGTCTGTCACAGCCAATTTGCTCCGAATGTAATGGACCGATTAAGCTGAAATTTGGTATACATATCAATTTGAGTGACCCAAATACGGACGTGAACCGTAAATAAATGAATTTAGAATATTGGGGTTAGTTTTGGGGGGCAAACAAGAAAATTAAAATAAAAAGTTTTGCAAACTGTACCGTGTGACATATCGAATGAAAGGGCTTACTGTGAGGGTCTCAAATGTATTTTTTTTATAATTTTAAAATAAATTGTTTTGAAGTTATAAGTGAAAATAGACGAAAATTGACCATTCCCCCCCCCTTATCTCCGAAACTACTGAACCTAAAATTATGAAAAAAAATACAGAAAATAGTTCTATACTTATAGATTACAGGAAAATATATAAGAAGTCTATGATCTTAAAATAACATGGTAAATCTCTCGATATTCTGCGTACAAACTTACATTTGCAGTTGGAATGTATGGGAGATTATGTTTACCAACTACAATGTTAAGTTTGTTCTTAGGATAAATTCTTTCCAAGTACGGAACCCTTCATTGTGCGTGTTCCGACACGCACTCGGCCGGTTTTTTTTTTCTAATATGAATACTACTCACATTTTTTTTAAAGTGTGCGACTATCTAACTGACCCAAAAAAAAAACTCTTCTATTCTAATCATTTCACTCAGTATACCTTCATTATTATATGCTATGATTAGAGCAATGCAATCTCGAGCCGAGTTTGGGAAAACGAGATTTCGCGCGCCATATCTGGCCTAAAACTGGCCATTCGAGATCACGCCCGGCAATCAAACTCAAACTCAAATAATTTATTTCAATTATCCTGATCCCCGGGGCCTGGCCTGATGTGTTTTCCAATAAATAGATGTGTTAAGTAGTAACTACAATAAATACCCAGCGACATGCAGAAATTTGATCCTTACCAGCAAGGATAAAATTTCGCACACTTCATTCTTTTAAAAAAAAACACTCTTTCAAGATCTACGGCGTAATCTGACACTAAAATATTCACAAAACTAATAAACGTTATTAGTTTTGTGAATATTTTTCAAGTTTAATATACAGTCCATATTTGCCTTTTATGGGCATGTAAATTATTTTTTTTAAATTAATACCTAATAGGCACATAACAAATTATTATCATAATTGAATAGTAGTTACCTACTATTATTAACCGTTAACGAGTTCACTAAGAATTCGCTCTGACATTGACACGGTGGCTACAGAATGTGCAGATTACTTCAGTAGGGCTTCACAAAAGAACTCGTTAATTTAATCTCATTAACAGATATTTGACGATAATTATTTTTGTGTTTATTTCAATGTCGCACGAGTGACCTTAAGTAGTATTTGAGGGATTTACATCAGTCTGTCAATGCCCTATATTGAACCATTTGTAAGTACTTACCTGAATTCCCTTAGTTGGTAAAATCAAACCTCTTACAAGTCTACCTCAATTATTATTATTGTTATCATATATTTTTTGACATATCTCGGAAACCTGGGGTCCCGGATCTTTGGAAGGCGTACGAGGGGCCGAAGTCAACGCGCAGAGGCCCGTTGAGACGCTTTCAATTAAATGAGGCACCAACCGACGATTATCCCTGTACGCACTATGCAAGTGCACCCAAGGACAACCCCCGGTTGGTGTAGGACTATTGCAGGATATGGAAACAAAGGGACATGACACTCGGTACTTAAAATGAAATTGCGTTAAATATTTATAAGCTACCAACATTTTAATATCAAAAGGCTGTGAATAAAACCTGTATTCTTTGCAGACGTCTTATGTTGAGTTGCACGAAACCAACATTAGTTTAACGGAGACTTTAAATTAATGCCATCCCTTACATTTTGTATCAAAAAGAAAGTGACAGCATCAATTTAAAATCTCCGTTAAACTAATGGTGATTTCGTGAAACTCACCCTTACGCTCAAAAGAAATTGCTACCTACCTTTAAGGCGGTATGACTCACACAGACCGCGCTTACTAGTTTTTTGACTCCGTGGGAAACATAAAAAAACAGACTCGTCGGTCTAATTTGTTAACCTGCCAAGTCCATTTTTCCATAGTTTACAGGACGAAGAAAAAACTGTCTAATATATTTAACGCTTGACTATGGGTTTGGGTGGTTAAAATGGACCGGTTACCTAAAACTATGGAAAGACTATGGCCCCTGCCTGATCAATGTTTTATTGTAAACGGATATGGGGTCAGCTTCTAGTCTAACCGGATGCAGCTGAATACCAGCATTTTACATGGAGCGACATCCCTATCTGACCTCCACAATCCAGTAACTGGGTAATACGATACCCCTTTAAGACTGGTTGTAAGACTTTTGATGAAGCAATGACGGATAAATTAATTATGTGTTAGATACATGGTGCTCACATTTTTACAAATATTGTTAGATTAGATGATTTTACTAAATTTTTTACTAATTAAAAGTCAGTGTGCGAGTTAACCTTATCATAAAATTTATGTACACCGTACCGGTTTTATGTCAAATTCTTACGCTATCTCTACTATAAAGCTCTGGAACGCGCTACCTCTTAGCATAAAAAAATCTGAAAACAACGTTACTTTTAAAAGAAAAGTTCGTAACCACTACATAAGTCAGACTAAATAATTCTCTACGACTAAATAGTCTTAAATAATAGTCTAGTCATACTAATTATTATTAGATGGTATTTGTTAAAATATCTATTAATTTATTTTATTTGTATATGTGTATTAGTATCATAAAACTATATAAATCCTCGTAATCTAGAAGTTATTATTTTAGACATTATTTTTGTACCCTATCACTATGTTTTTATATTTAACCCAAAGGTTGACTGGTAGAGAATGCCTTGTGGCATTAAGTCCGCCTATGTATCACTATTGTACATGAAGTTTAAATAAATAAATAAATGTCTTAAAAATAATACATATTACACAATTAAATTAGCAACCTGTTTGATTTTGTCTAGACTTTACATTGTCCTATGGAGCAGGACCAGCATGTATGTATGTCTAGTAGTACTACACACTGGGGATTAGCATGAAGACTTACGATGGACACGTGATTCATTACACCTTTTCCACTTGACGTGGCAAGTGGATGATTAGGTACCTACTCATGAGCACCGACTGAAAGGCTTTTATTTTCTGTAAGTAGGTCTGTACTACAAACAGACCAACAGAAAAAATAAAATACTTTGCACAAACACTTTTACACGTCAATCATATTTTAAAACTAGATGAGGTTGGCATTACGTAGGTATCTGACTACTCTAGAGAAAAAAGGCCGAAACAAACTCAGAGGTCACAGTCTCTTTTAAAGTCCACACATAATCTTGGTTAGATCATGTGAAGACCATGTAGATTGGTGTCTGAAATGGTCTTTCGAGGAAAGAACCACACAGATTGAGTGGACCTGTCCATTCAATGCACGCATTTTCTAGAATCGTTTATTCAAATTGAACTTAAGTAATGGGTTACTTATTCGTTCAGCCTAAAGGCAATCATGAACCCACGGGCTTTCTATCGTAGCTACTGAGCAAGAATAACTATGAAGCGGGCGGACTGCCTCCGGCATCGGTGGGATTTCAGTCTGTTAGAATTCATAACCTCTTTATTCTTAACACTTTCAGCTGAGCATATATTCAAATGTTTGTTGCGCGGTGCACTATTTTCTCATACAAAATTAATGACAATTAGTGTCGTTCTTCATTTCGTACAAGCAAAGATAATATGAAAAGTGACACAATCGTTACTACACGTGGATCTGGAGTAGTTTCCTGTGGCGCCGGTGCCTCATCGAAAATCCTCATTGATGATTGTTTACTTTGTTTTCTATCCATCTAAAACGAGCGGCATATTACGACGTTGTGAATGTATGCGTAATTAGAATGTATGTGTGTGAGTAGCCTTATAGTGGCGCTAGCAGTCCCAAAATTTAAAGTGGCCCGATGACATAGCTTGAAGGAATTAGTATAAGCTGCAGCCGTTTATACACGTTCTTTAAAGATAGACATATTTTTGCTGACGTGATTAAACGTTGTGTCAATTAGCGTTAAAATTATACGTATTATAACGTTGCTCCGCTCAAAGTGTTAAGTGCTAGGTGGGTAGCCATTGTAGGGAATCCAATCTCGATCTTGAATCTCGCGAGATTACGAGGCTTTTGTCGAGACTCGATCTCGTGGGAAGACAATCTCCTTTGAGATAATTAATGGATTTATAGTGTGCGTGATGTCTGTGTGCTGATTTGTTTCGTTATGTATGCGTAGTGCAATATATATATTTTTTTTGTTTGTTGATTCGATTAATGTTTTGTTTTTTTTACAAAATATAACACGGTTACCCTAAGTAGGTGTAGGTGAAGTTTTCATTTTAATTAAGATTCACAGAGGTTTGATTAAAAAAAACATTACCTATTTCAAAAACATGACGAAATCTCGATCTCGAATACTAAATCGCACCTACTTACGGGGCTTGATCTCGAGTTGCCAATCTCAATTCAACATTGCATCTTCTACCATTGATCTTTAGCAATTTTCACCCTCGATATCAGATTGGTTGCTTCTTATCTTAATAAGATAAAGATATAAATAGAATATCTTAGTACTATACTCACAGAAGCTAAAGCTGAATCAAATATACTGGTCCAAGCGAGTGCTGCAGACAGCGCTGCCAGCGCCAACAGCGCCCCACTGACCGCGCCCACCCACAGCCAGCGCGGGGTGCGCCCACGCATCTTTACTGGTAATGGAGACACGCTGGAACAAGGGAAAATATTATTGTTGTTAATTTGTTTAAAATATATCATCATCATCATTAGCTAAGAACAGTTCTCTGCTGGACACACACTTACAAAGGGTTTAAAGGCACAGGCAACTCTTTTGCCAGCATGAATTTTATAATGTTAATGGCTACTCTTTCAATTTAGTCGGCGTTCCTTAAGGCGAAAGCACTAGGGCAGCTCGCAAAATTCAAATTCTCTTGCGTTTTTTGCAATTATCAGGTCAGTATTAGGTTTTATGTTGATCAAAATATGATTTGCGACCGTAACAAGTATGTATTTACAGAATTATAATCATTAAAATTAGCATTACAACTCCTTAAGGTGACGATAACTGACTTACTGACTTTAATGATTTCATATTGAAGATCACGTCTAAACGGGTAGTGTTAATGATTTGGGAAAAATATATGTGAAATCAAAGCGTCTTTTTCATAACTTATTATGTGAATATTTTAGATTATGTTTATATTACATAATGAAATTAATTTGTAAAGTTATGTCTAACGCGGATAAAAAACTGAGTAGGTACCTATCACGAAAAATCTATCAAGCATATTTTGAAACTTTCAAGTTTTTAAAGATAATTTAATTATTGATCTTTTAGTATACGCGTTTTATTAAAATATCTTTTGTTTTATGTATAATAAATTTGTAATACGTCTTATTTGGGACAGCGCTCCTGGATGCGCGAGTCCTATTACTGGCTGGACGTATTTACGACACGTAGCGTGAACTCAATAGAGAACACGCAAGCTAACCACTCAAGATCACTGGTATATATCTGCGTCTTAAGTTAGAATAATTGTCCTCAAATGTCATCTCATATCGAAAAATTTGTCTGCTCCACTACGTAAATAACGCAATGAATGTTGTTGAACTGTCAAATGAAACCCATTGTTATTGTAGGTTACTGTTACGCAATTACCTATTATGGTAATTAAAAATACACCTACAAGTAAATAACAAGTTGTTTGCTTTATGCCTGGAAATATAGCAACAATAACATTTATTTCAATTAAACCATTTACAGGCACTTTTGAATTGTCAAGGAGTCGGTCAGTAAGAAAAATTAAGCTACATACCCATTCCAAAACGTAGTAGGTACCTATGGAGAAGAACGGGCAAGAAACTCCATGGACACTCTTTTAACTGAAATTGTTACAAAAATATTAGTGACATCTATAAATCATAGAATGTATAGATTAATAAAGTAATTAATAAGTTATTAATTTATTTATTATTTTTCTTTACATCCAGAATTTATAACTAAATGTGACAACGAAATAAAAATAAAAAATAAAAACTTAAACGTTAAAAGCGTCCAGAGTAGGTATAACAAATAGATAAAAAAAAACAAACAATTCAAAAATAAAATAATTCAAATAAGCCGTGGCAGCTAAGAGATGACCAGTCCCAGCTTACGGCGCCCGTTCACGAACAAGACGCATAGATAAACACCATTCAGATCAACCATTTAGAAGGGAGCTAAATGATGAACACACGCGCCACCATCAGCGAGACATCTAAGTGAGCATGACATACTCTCAGCCGCCAGGGCACATTCAAGTCAATGAAAGACATATTAGCCGATCAATGGTAGCTCTATAGTACATAGTACGCACCTGTGCTACGCAGTTATATAATACAAAGGAGATTGAGTTTAAACAATGCAAATAAAAAATAAAAAATGCAATTGCCCTGTTTACAATAAAATATAACATAATTATCGGAGACACAACACATCACATGATTAATTTCTAACCTTCCTTTCGAACTTTAGTTCGAAAGGAAGGTTAGAAATTTCGTTTTAAACAGTTACGGAAGTCCTAAAAGAACTAACTTAAAGAACTTTAGCAAAACGATTCATGTAACATCCATGTAAATCTTTTGGCGGTCACGGAAATCTAACCACCTTGGAAACAAAATCCCGTGCACATTATGACCACATTTGTTTACCAATTTTTGCGAAGATCAATTTAAAAAAAACTCTAGTTTAAATTTTCTCAGGCTTTATTGCAATGATCACAGATGTCTGACAACCTCGGCTGGTTTTATTAGGTTTTTTTTTTTTTTTTCGTTTATATATCCATGGGGCTCACCAAAAATGTGATGCTGCGATGCTATTGGTCGATGAGGTCAGCGTTACTATAGCGGCCAAGCGCTGCGAACAGGAATAGTCTCGGGCTTGCACCAGGCTTGGGTAAGGACCAGACCAGGGTCGAAGACGCATCGTGTTCCACGCGCGGCTCAAAGAGATGTCAACACGTACTGACGGGGTCCGCTAGGACCGATGCCTGCCAGGGTTGCGGGTTTGTCCGAAAGGGATACCGTGGCCCTGGCACACAGGCAACTAAAGAAACACGGGTGGGATTTAGTCAGTAAAAGTCTGACACGCCCTCACACTCCGCCCTGAGCGGGAGGGCTAGTTATTTGATAATTTCCAACCCAACACAAAAAAGGAGCAATAGTCTTTACGTAGGTTCGATGTACGAGACCGCATTAGTACTTCTCATAAGACCAACTCTATATTTAATTAACATCATGTCAAATGAAATTGTTTATTCTGTAAACAGGATATCGGAATCACCTTTACACGTCATATTAAAAAAAGGAGTCGACATTTCCCATCAGACTCCTTAGACGACAAAGCGAAACAAGCTCAGGGGTTAAAAAAATAAAGTCATTTATTCAATTTAGGCTGATGATCAGCACTTTTCGAACGTCAAAATTACATAAGACAGTCCCCCAAAACTAGCGCCCTTTACCACTTCCTAGTGCTTTAGCTGGGAAAAGAAGTGGCGCAACAAACTCCCCACCAGCACAGCTGTCTATTCAGTCAGAAGAACTTGATTATGTACAATAGTAGGATTGTAAAGTTAGTGTAACATTACGAGACACAGAACAAGACATTAAATAATTTGCCATAATTATGTCAGCTAGCACACGCCAAAACACCAGCTAATACAACGTAATCTATACTCAAGCAAAAGGTTGAAATCTCTCTTGTTGTGTTTCATCGAGTTGTATAAAACCGTATTTAAGAATCTTTTGTCTTTCATTATTAATAATACTTACTTTTCGATATACAAAAGTACATCCAATCGCCACATTATAAGAAAACAAAACACTACACTTCTATTTACTGATAAATTAACAAATAAGACAATAAAACAAACAAAAACAGTTTTTATCACACCACTGTTAACTTTAAACAACACTTCAAAATGTCTGTCTCTACATTCAGCCTAATCTCGAAAACAGCTAACCCGTTTGAACTCTCGGCCACTAGTTACTTTGTATGTTTCAAGGTATAACTTAATTAGTTCTACTCATTAATTTAATAAACAAAATGGGGTTGTGAACCCTTTGACAGTTTGTTATATACTGATATATTGTACAAAGCTTTGTTGATAAGGCGATGCTCTGTATCACTAACTTATCGATAAACTAATAATTATGAAACTAATTCATTTGTTATTAAAATCATTAAGGTTAATACTATTCAATTTGTCCTTATTTCCAGCTGTGAACTACAAACTGTGTACTTAGAAGATTTAACAATCGTTCTATTGATCGCCTATCTCGTTAGTTAATTATGTCATTTATGATCTATTATTAAACTTATAATACTTCCTTGTGAAATTATTTCAATTTGTTTTGAAATATCCCTAAAGTTTGATTGAAATTAAACAAAGCATGATATATGCGAGTGCTGTGATCTCCTGTAATTGAAGGACCACATGTAAAATAAACTTTTTGTATTATTGTGATTTCTATTGTATCTGCGTTTATTGTTTCAGAAAAAAAAAAATACGTGAAAGCAAGTAAGTATTAGGTGATTAAGGTAAATAAAGTAATATAATGTCATTAGGTTTGAAAGGTTTTTATATATTTTTTTAATCTTTTTTATAAATTCTTTTCTATTTTGTGAACGAGAGAACGTTGTAGGCCTCGTCGACTGTAGATTTGTGAACCATTTTCTTTTTTATTAAGTACGTGGTACTTGTTGAAAGTACTAGTCCTCCCATACCTATGAACACCGTTATTTGAAAATATTGTAAAAGCCAATTATTTCTTAAATAGTAACCGTAGAGTTTCTTGCTGGTTCTTCTCCATAGGTAACGACCAATTGGAACCGAGCACCTACTTTCTGAAGTTTCATAAGTGCCCATGTAGGTTTATGTGAAATATTTTCTTTTGATTTTTTTATTTTGACTTTGAATAGAGCACCTGCCATCTTATCTACACTACCCATGGATAACTGGTAGAGAATGCCTATGGTTTTAAGTACGCCTTTGTACCTTATAGTATATGAGAAGTTTAAATAAATAAATATTACCTAGTTACTTTTATTTCTAGTATAATTAAATTTATGCAATATCTAGTAAAAATCTCTCTCTAAAAAAGTTATCTTCCGAAACCCATGTTTTTATTAATTTAGCGGTTGTCAAAAGCCCGTCATTCGGTTAATTAGATTTTTTTAAATGTAGGACGTAAGTAGACAGGCCATGTTATAGTAACTTTATACGACCCACTACAAACCATAAATTATAACATAAACCCAAACACCAGTAGCTACCTATGATTAATCGGACATTTAGTCCGACTAGCTGATATTTGGAAAAAATCGTTAATCTTTATAGCTGCGACACCAATAAACTGTTATCTAAATGATTTGAGAAGGAATTTATTTTTATTATGTAATGGCTGGGCAATAATTGAATGTTTTGGTTAAAACAATGAATTGACAGAGGCAAGACTTTTCTGATTTCAGCTAGAGTCGCAAAGTTCTTCTTGCTTAGTTATATCGGATAAGAGAATGAGAATTGGTCCTCTTAGGAGCATGAATGGTGTATTCCCGTTGTCCCCATTTATGGTATGCATATACCATATGAGGCCATGAGAGCCAGAGTGGCCTAAAAAACTGCTATATCCTTACTTCGGAAGCAGTTTTTTTTTTTTAATTAAGTCAGTATTGAAAAAAATACAGTTAGGCCACTCTGGCTCTCTGAGGCCATGAGAGCCAGAGTGGCCTCATATATATGTTGGATAACGGAAGGTTTCTCTCGTTATCATCAGCCATATTTTAACTACTGTGGGCTTACTGTGGATAGTGTTGGTTATTGCACAATAGAAAAACCGAATTAAACTCAAATCAAAAGTCATTTACTCAACCTGAGATAGAACTTTAAAGATTACATAAGACAGTCCCCCAAAACGCCCATCCCTTCACCACTTCCTAGTGCTATAGCTGGGAAGAAGAAGTGGTGGAACAAACTCCCCAGCAGCACATCTGTCTGTTCAGTTAGAAGAACTTGATTCTTTACAGTAATGGGTATGCAAAGTAATTAATGTTGGAACACGACACAACTATACCGAACGCGCAACAATTCCTTGACGTCTTCACTGCTTGACCGCCACCGATGAACTCCACTTGTCGACTTTGCGGCGGACACTTATTGCCGGTCGAACGTTATGTCGTAGACTGTGTCATGCGCCGCTAGGCAGCGCTAGCGTCGCGATTAGTCAAGAACCGATGGCGCGAATCCACCAACTCCATCGAACGCCAACAGATGACGCTGGCGTACCGGATACAACTCGTCTCCGACATATATATTTCATATAAAATGGCGAAAAAAAGGTTCCATTTTCTTTTAAGTACTGATTTTTTAATTATTATTTCTAAAATCAGTACTTAAAAGAAAATGAAACCTTTAGTTTCGCCATTTTATGTGAATTCCCATTAACGGGGACACGGGCGGTGGGGACAGCGGGAATACACCGGATAAGTGATTTTTTGGTCAAATATTTTATGTGTAAAAAACCTCGTTTGTTTCAAACGCATTTGACCATTTTTTTTCGGTATCTCGTAGTTGACCTTGAGAGGTCGTAAGTGTAACTACTTAACCTGACTTTCCTGTGACTGCTATAAGCAAACTCAAAGCCAGCCAGGGCATAAAATTACCTACTTACAAACTAAGCGACTGCACCTTCAGGGGGTACGAACCTCGGTTTAAGGGCATCGCTGTAGGGGAGGGCCGCTAGGTGGGACAGACTGGATCAGAATTGACCAGTTTCAGAGTTTCATTGTGTTATAACTAGACATCTCTTCAGATTATAGTGTTGCACTGAGAACGATTACACGTCTTGTTCTAAAAATATACAATTGCCTCTGACAACTATCGTGGAATGGTGTCTACTTCAGGCATACCACAATTTTTACTTTTTTTATATATTTTTTTATATTATTATATTATTATTATTTTTTTTTATTTTTTTTATATTATTCTCTCATTCTCACAGGGAGAATACTGCAACTGTTTCTGTGTTTATTTTGAAAATTTATTATAAGCTAGCTGCTGCCCGCGGCTTAGCCTGCGTGGCTTTTTCTAAAATAAAAGTATGCTTACGTTACTCCTTATAAAATTTTAGATATCTATCAGTAAAAATCCCGTCAAAATCGGCCCAGCCGTTTTGGAGATTAGTCAGAACAAACAGACAGACAGACAGACAAAATTTTTCAAAGAAAGTATTTTTGTTATTAATACCGTATATACTTTCGTATGAATTTTGAAAAATGCTGTTATTTTGACAATGCTAACAGACACTACAATTTTATTTATGTGTATAGAAGACGTATAAATATTTATGTAGATGTACTGCTGTTCCCCTTTTGCGTGTCACCTTAATTCTACTGCATAATACTACCATAAAAAATAATTGTTATTGGAATTAGTAAAATAACCTAAATCTACGGTAAATGGGACCACTACAAAAAAAAAAAAAAACTCTGGGGTTTGAACATAACTTCAATTTAAGACTTCCACAATAAACACGAACTTTCTAGAACATTAAAATTACGGACTGCAAAGAGAAATGCACGTCGTTAACAAGTAAAAAACTGATGATAAAATATTATCAATTTCTAGGAAATATTTACGTCATAACCAATTTTATTCTAAAGATAATATTTTATTATTGTATCAATTGTATTATCATGACATACAATACGGGTCTTATCACATCATATCAGGCTAATATTACATTCTCCCTTCGAAGACTGTTCCGATTATAAAATTAATGTTAACTAATGAGATATCTAATCATACGATTACTTTACGCAGCTGCATAGAACATTCTGCCCGATCACTATTTCTATGCATGTTGCTATGAAAAGATTGTATTTATAGACAACTAGCTTTTGTCCGCGGCTCCGCCCGCGTGGATGTCGGTTATCACGTAAAAAAGTAGCCTATGTCCTTCTCCATATCCCAGGCTATATCTTTGCCAAATTTCATGACGATCGGTTCGGCGGTTTAGGTGTGAAAACGTAACATACAGACAGACAGAGTTACTTTCACATTTATAATATTAGTATGGATGAATACGCTATGAAATTTGAACTAATTTTGTGCTGTGCTACGCAGAATCTGACATACTCGTACGCTACGAAGTTAGAATGAAAACAATGCATCATAATTTTTCCGGTGCTATGCAGAACTGACATACTGACTGATATGACATACGCTACAAATGGCTACCAAGTTTGAACGAAAAGATTGCATTGTTTTGATCGTTGCTACGCACATTCTAACACGCTACGTAGTGGCTACGAAAAGGATTGCTTCGCTACGAAATATTTGCCATTTTCACTCAATGAATGCTCGTTGCTACGCAAAGACTGGTTACGCTACGTAGTGCTACGAAAAAGTTTGCTTCGCTACGAAAAGTCAGTAATTTTCCTGGATACATTCTTACTGCTACTGATTGTTTTGCAACTCGTACTCATTGGTGACATGAATCGAAAATACGCTACGTATATTTATTTACTTAGAAACGACTAGTACATTTTTTAAATTCATTTTTTCCAATTTATTTCTGGGTAATATTTACATAATTTAAAAGCTAACAGTCTAAATAATAATAATATGTACAAGTATATAAAAAGGGAGGGGAAAGAATTAAGTTCCCTTCAAAATGGTTGAGCTAAATGGTTTTTTTTTTTTTTCTACTACTCCATGCGTCATGTTTGTGAACGTGCGCCGTCAGTTGGGACTGGTCATCTCTTAGCTGCCCAGCTTATTTTAATTTATTTTAATTTTTGAATTGTTTTTATTACGGATGCTTCTAACGTTCACGTCTTTCTACATTGTTCTCACATGTTTAACTTCAACATGAATGATGTAACCCATATTTAGTAACAATATTTTGTTTTAAAAGAGTGTCCGAGGAGTTTCTTGTCCGTTCTTCTCCATAGGAACCTACTACGCTTTGGAATGGGCAACTAGCTTCATCTTTCTGACTGACCGACCCCTTGACAATTCAAAAATGCCTGTAATTGGTTTATTTGAAATAAATGCTTTGACTTTGATTTCAAATTCAAGTCGCAATTTCATCTCAGTGACAAATTATTTTTAACATCTCTTAGTTGCCTAAGAGATGTTCAATCTCTACTGACGGCGCCTGTTCACGAACATGACGCATGGATCAGCACCATTCAGCTCAACCATTTAGAAGGAAACTTTTTTAAGTACGAGAATTATTGGCCTTCTGATGTAACAAAAGTCTCTAACATACACAACGGGTTTGTTCCACTAAAAGACTGCTCTATCACTAAATAAAATGATAACTTTTTTCCAAAACAACCATCCTTTGATACATAAAACCCTTACAATCACTAATGATGTTCCAAGTTCCAGCAACCCTGACATAGTAAACCAAGTTGTGTTATATAAGGACTCACCTGACCGCAACCGATCGAGAGCAGTATCGCATATCGCTTCTAGTTAGACGTATGTTTAGGACACCTGTCGTTTATGCAGGTCTGCGTTTGATTGGGTTTATTGTTTGTTACCTCTGTAATCGGAGATGTTCAACCTTGGTATATTCTTCGATATTGTCAGGAGATTTGAGTATGCTTAGATGATTTGGTCATGTTGAGAGGTTGAATGAAAGGCGATTAACAAAAGTTATCCATTGGTTTCTTTGTTCTTGTTTGTCACCCCTGTAATCGGAGATAGATAGGCAGAGATGTTCAAACTTAGTATAATCTTCGATATTGTCAGGAGATTTGAGTATGCTTAGAAACTAAGAGAGAGAGTTGAGTTTGCTTATTTAGAAGGCGCGATGTGAGTGGAAACGTGGAGAAGGGACACCTGGGAGGACATAATAATATAGTGACCTGATTGGTAATGTTCTTCAGAAAGGTCAGGTGCGTAGTACTCGCAATTGGAGTTCGTGTATGTCCAGATGTATGAACGTAAACGAAGCAAAAGGAGTATTTAAGGATAGTCGCAGGTAGTGTTGTGTCGTTTCTGGCCGACCCCCATGAAGAAGGCGTGAGTATGTATGTATGTTTATTTGAGATGGATATTTGCCTCAAGAAGGAAAAACTGTTATAATCTTTCTGAAGGGTAGGTACCTACAGATAATTTTACATAGAGAAGAAACGAGCATATTTTTTGTGTAGACGATACCATGATGACCATTAAAGTCCAAGTTTCGTCTGTATATGTTTCTAACACTATTTTTTTGCGCTTATGCAGGTGGAAACTACTTATCCATATTATTCTAATGGAAGATTTACTAACCTGTCCTGAAAAACCTGGTATAGTATTTTTTAGGGTTTCGTAGTCAACAAGGAACCCTTATAGTTTCTCCATGTCCGTCTGTCTGTGCGCGGCTTAGCTCAGAGACTTTTAGTCCTAGAAAGCTGTAACTTGGCATGGGTATACATATTTAATCACGCCGCGAAACTGGTAAAATAAAATAGGCTTTACAAGATAACGCGTATAGTCAATCAACTTACATTTGCAGTTGAAAGGTATAATAGAACAAGTATTTCAACTACAATTTATGAAATTGTCGGTAATGGATGTTGGAATGTTCCATGATATTTTAGTCAAGCCAACTTCTGAAGCAGCAAAAATATTATATACTTTTTTAAATAAGAAATTAGATTAAGTTTTGTGTGACTTAGATTTGTTAATTAAGTTTACAAGTAAGTTAGTATTTGTAAAAGCACGATGGGATTGACATCGTCGCATATGTGTACAAAAATCCCTTAAATAAATAAAGATAAAAAAAAATACTACAATTTTAAATTTGTTCTTGGGACAAATTCGTCCCAACTATGGAACCCTTCATTGTGTGTGGTCCGATACGCACTTGGCCGGTTTTGTTTTAAATCCTTATCGGAACTGAAGTTAAATGCTTGCTTGTTGTTTGGTTTAGAACACCTCAGGGTTTTATGTTACGTCTGTGTTTAAGATTACCCTCTCAGATACAGACATACAGAAGTCCTTGAAAATAAGATCAAATAACCTTATACTTATCTTACAACCTATATATTAATGATTTATGAAAAGTTCAGTGATTTGACAAATTGCAAATTAATGTGCGAAACAGCGAAATTACCTATGCGTAAACGAGGTTACAGAATCTAACCATATTACAAAGAGGTAAAATTGTTTGTAAAAAGTAATCGTGGATTCGATTAGTCAAGCATATTATAAGTTGGGGGATTACAATCACTGACAAAAATGTATGCTCAACACTCGTCCTGCTCCACAAGGGCGCATAAACCAATTGGTTAGCATTCGAAAATATTGTTGGAGCTGCTGAAGATTGTAAAAACTATCTTTGCATTGTATAAATTCAATCTCTTAGTGTAGTATAATTGCATATAACATGTGTGAGCACTATGTCCCTACTATAAAGCTACCATTGACCGGGTAATATGTCTTTCATTGACTTGAATGTGCCCTGGCGGCTGAGAGTATGTCATGCTCACTCAGATGTCTCGCTGATGGTGGCGCGTGTGTTGGATAATTTAGCTCCCTTTAAAATGGTTGAGATGAATGGTGCTGATCCATATATCATGTTCGTGAACCGGCGCCGTCAGTAGGGACTGGACATCTCTTAGCTGCCACGGCTTAATTTAATTTAGGAATTGTTTTTTATGTTGATGTCGGGATGGTGTATGTATATACCAGTCGCGCGGTAAACTCTGCTTGCGCAATGCAGGATTTGTCTGACGTCAAGTCTTTGATGCGTAGTACATTTCAGCGCACCATCGTTTTCGGAGACAGACATATTAGTTTGCACCAATACACTACACAAATACACAGCAATACGAAATGGCAAAAAAATATTTAAAAGAGTACAAAGAAAATACCTTACTTCAGGGTGTTTATTCCACGATCAGCGAATAAAGAATGTTCATCAATTCATATTACAACAGTTTTTATACACAAAATTACCGCCAAGTTTTGCCGCCAGCCAAACTTTACCGCGAATCTTTACCGGCAAATAGAATTTAAATAAATCAACCGGATATGTCAAGATAATTCCTTCTTAGTATCACATTTTAATTCAAGCGGATGTATCAAGATAAATCCTTAATATCAACAATGAAATTTTGGTCATACTGATCAAACCCTCTATAATTAATAAAGATTAAAAAAAAAAATACAATAAAACTTAATATGAATTCAACCGGAAACCACAATATTTTTAACAAATCAAAAGGTATTATCAAAATAGAAACTATTTATAAATTCACTGGAAACCACAATATTTTAAACAAATCAAGATAAAAACTAAAAACTTAACCGGAAATACAAATATTAATTTAATAAATAACATGGAAGTCAGATAAAGTACAAAATAATCAAAAGAAGCTTAACATTAAAATCAAATAATGCTTTGGCGCCCCTATACACATGTGGCGTTGTAGATGCCGCCACAATTCAATGTAGAAACACCAAAGCATGCTAATTTAGAACAGATCAAGATGCTCCCTAGAAGCATAAAATTAGAATGTGTATACGAAAGATTACGATAATTTTACACACGCGGAGAGTATGTTATACTAGTAAACAAGCATGCTTTTTAATAGCATAAGTGATGCATTGTCATAACATCACGCTTGTTTGCTCGAAGGGGTAGGGTGAGATTTAGAAAACCCATTTCGCCAGTTACGTTTAAGTCGTGTGTATAGTAGAAGGCGAGCCTGTTGCCACTAATCGGGTAAAATATTACTAATACAGACCTCAGGCTGCTGTTGAGAAATTTTTAAAGCGGTGTTTTTTTTTTCTTCTTTTTTTTATGGTATGACAGAGACCGCGCATACCTACTAGTTTCCATGGGAAACATAAAAAAACAGTGTTATAATATTCAGAAAAAAAGATATATCTTATTTAAGGATCTAGCGGACATGCAATCGCTTTTAATAAAACGATTAGATTAACTTTGCTGAAAAAAAAAAAAAAAACAAAGTTACCCCATTTTGTAATGTTTAAGCAATCTCATAGCAACAAAACAGACGTTTATTTTTTATATAAATGAAAGGGTAGTAATATTGCTTAGCACAATTTTCTGAGTTTTTCTTGATAAAATGACAAATATAATTACTATTTTTAAATACCTACCAAATACTCGCAACTTCGCAAGCCTACTCAGTTGTCTCGAATGGAAAACCCAATAAAGCTGTTCAACCTGGGAATCGTACCCAGGACTTCACTCTCGACAGTCACGCGTGCGAACACTAGATCATCGAGGCAGCACATAAGTCATGGATATTAATTTTTAAGGCGAGGTTCTTCAAGCGTGCATTTTTGTTCTTGAGGTGGCAACGGGGCGCGAGTAAATTGTGCTGTGAACTTCGTTAATTTTGGGTTGAAAATTATATGTTTTACGATATTAACAATGTTAAGCCCGACGAACATTACATCATCATAGACGTTTATTTTGATGTGATTTTCAGTACATAAAGTAGTATAATATTGAAATAAAATGAGTTTTAATCTACATTTTATAATCATAATCTAGATATTTTTTTCTATCGAGCGAACTTTGTCAAATTATGTAACGAGTACCCAACGTACCTACAGAAAGGTCTCAAAGGCAACATATAATTTTTTCACGTGTTTAATCATTACCGTTTCTAAATATAGTGACATTAAAATTACATTTCCTAGAGGTTAACTTGAAGAACCTCGCCTTAAGCCAATTGACCAACTAAAATTGTCCGTATATTCAAATCACAACTGCAAATCTTTGACAGTTGTGTGAAATGGATATAGTAAATGGGAAAGAAAGAAAAAAATATATTAATAAAATAAGGATCACAAGGTGGCTCCCATTTAAATATTTTAAAATTAAACTGCGTAGATAGTTGTTAAAAAAATATTTTTATAGTTTTCAAGAATTTCTGCTACATAAAGAAAAAAACCTTCTGAGCCATGTCTACAAGCTATTTTCAAGAGTCATCACGAACCGACTCGCGCGCAGGTGTGACGACTCCTAGTCTCCCGAACATCCGTAAAGACCACATACATACGCTGCGGCAGATTATACAGAAGACCGAGGATAACCTGCCTCTCTGCTTAGCGTTTGTGGACTACGAGAAAGCCTTCGATTCGATAAGACATGGACTGTACTGGATACAGGAAGCACAGAACTGGTCGAAGTGGTGGTGCTTGGCGGAGGCCTATGTCCAGCAGTGGACGTCTTCCGGCCGAAAAGATGCTGATGATGAAAGAAAAAAAAGGTTATTTTAAGTTTCCTATTGTTTTATGGCGTGTGTTTAAGAATTTTTGTTACAAAAAAAAGGTTATTTTAAGGATTTAAGTTTTATTATGTGTGTATATTTATTGTAACCTAACATGTTCTATTAGAACATAGATATTTTTCTGTATATTCTGTATATCTTATTGAAATAAGTATCTAATAGGTACTTGTTTAAATAAAATTAATGTAAAATTAGTTTGCATGCCCTAAACAGGTAGAGGGGCTATGGGATAGGCATAGATATATATATATATATATGCCCATAGGCATAGCTATGCTAGCTATGCCTTTGGGCTGTACATTAAACCACCTACTTTTGCACCTATATTTTCACGGCAAATTGACGTAGTGTATCAATTTCCTTAACAATAAATTTCCCCGGCTGTACATACATACCACAGAAACTATATCGACGGAGAAGTGCCAATAACACCTAACTAACAAAGTCAAAAATGTACACAAACTGAATGAGGATGCATGCATGGCGGTAATGCCATAAAATAGGCACGTTGGTTTAGTTGGAGGTATTTCCACATATAGTTTAGCAAAAAAAATACACTTAGAAGATTTCACTAAAACATGCGAAATCAATCAATCTGCTTAGCCTTTTCCCAACTATGTTGGGGTCGGCTTCCAGTCTAACCGGATGCAGCTGAATACCAGTATTTTACATGGAGCGACTGCCTATCTGACCTCCACAACCCAGTAACTGGGTATCACGATACCCCTTGGAAAGACTGGTTGTCAGACTTCTTGGGCTTCTGACGATACGTAACGACTATCACTAAAACATGCGAATGACCCCTTTAAATTAAAAATGATAAAAAGTGAATTCTAGAAAAATGTAAGTTAGGAGGTATTGGCTCACCGTCGATACACTAAACACGCATAAACTAGTAACTAGTCTTATAAGTTATAAACTTATCACAAGGCCAAAGAAGATTGTGATTACTTAAGTTCTTTACATGCCAACTCCCTTAGGAAATATAGTCGTCCATATTATGGAATTATTACGAAAGTTTCCAGCTAAGTGCGAGTCGGACTCGCGCACGAAGGGTTCCGTACCATTATCTATAAAAACGGCAAAAATATCATGTGTGCTGTGTGAAAACAAAAAAAAAGAATAAAATAAATATTTAAGGGGGCTCCCTTAAATATTAATTTTAATCTTTTTTTTTTTTTTTTTGTAGCGGCAGCAGAAATACATCATCTGTGAAAATTTCAACTGTCTAACTATCACGGTTCATGATATACAGCCTGGTGACAGACGGACGGACAGCGGAGCCTTAGTATAATTATAGGGTCCCGTTTTACCCTTTAGGTACGGAATCCTAAAAAGGGTATGTTTTTCTGACACACAGCGTCAGTATGTGCTGATCAAATTTTAAAATGTTACACTGCGACAACATATACCTAATAATATAGAATAATCTATAGAATACTAGACAGCCACAGCCAGCGAGCCTTTATGAATTGCGATGAAATTGTTATGTACTATCGTCCGAGTCACTCTATCTTTAGGTCTCTGTGTAATCAATATTATAGATGTTATAATTTGAGGATACCCATGTTATCCACTTACGTTTTCTTTATAAAATTAATCCATACCCTCAAGTTATAAATACAACGTTTGCGTTAATAGGATGTCACTTGTCTAAGAACCCGTTTGTCAGTTGGCAAAATATGTATAATATGATAACTGTAATTATCAACTCAAATTGTAAAATATAAATCTTTGTAGTAAATTAAGATCAAAATTTTGTTAAATAATAACGATAAAAAATATTATTAAATGATTATTAAAATAATTATTTTTTCTTGATTTTTTTAATTCTTTATAAATATTACTAAAACAAAATAGAAAAATGCTTTATAGAAAAATAATATATTATACATAACAAAAAGCACATTTCGTGCCTAAGATTAGAACTTGCAATTTTATGCATGGCAAGCGGTCTTAAAACCTGCGGTCTATTTAGACGCTAATAACGATTAATTATTGATTTTCTATGATTATTCGTAAATGTTAAACGTATTTACTAAAACAATACATATTAATGATAATAAAATGCTTTTGCAAAATACAAAAACCAACTAGGGCCTATCACGGATTTGAACGAACATGTCTTTTCGGGGAGCTGTGTGTACGTAAAGACTTTAAGATTTTTTGAGGTGGTCGACAGTTAACAGTTAATCTTTGTAAAAAACAACATGTATTTATTTAAAGCTGTCGAAAGTCAACGACGCTCAAAAAAGTTGCACCCGTTAGGCACAAAAACCAAATTTCTATACAATAGTATATATGCAATGGCTCCAAAACTTTACAACAAATTGCCTGATGAAATTGTATCAAGCAGTAGCATGAATGAGTTCAAACATAAGCTTTTTAAATTATTAATTAACAAGGCGTATTATTCTGTTAATGAATATCTTAATGACAAATTAAAATAATATTTTTATAATTTTGTGTCTGTTTGTTTAAAATGTTACTATTTAATTTATTATTGTATACGAAATTATGACTAAATACTTACTACCTATTTGTTTATGTGCCGTTTTCATTTATTGACATTTTATTTGGCATGAAATTGTGACATGTTATTTTCTTGACTTTATATTTTTATTTTTATTTTATTAATGCGACATTATGATTACCTCAACAAATTTTGTATGCCTTCTGGCGGGACATAGTATGGACCAATATTTCTTTGTAAAACTCCTGTATATTCTTTTTTTTACCCTATGTTCACAAAATTAATAAATGAATTGAATTGAATTGAACATTAAAAGTAAGTAGATAAAACTCGCAATTGTAAAAAACCGTTCAAGTGCGTGTCGGACCACGCACAATGAAGATTTCCGTATTTGGGACGAATTTATCCCAAGAACAATTTAACGTGTAAAAGTGTTTTTTGCATCAATTTACAGAAATAAATATGATTTATCATTTAATAATGGATAAGAAAATATACATATAAAAATTTAAAAATATTTATGATGTTGCCAATTGGAAATATTTTTATTTAAAGAAGCACGTGCATGCAGAGCACGTGCATGAAGGTAAAATAAAAATCTGCATAGCAACGTATTTAAGCTGCTTCAATCTTTTCCAGTTTATCAATAAAAACTAGTTCAAATTTAAATAATTCAGCACTTTTAACTAAAATTTATATTATTAGTTGCCAATAAATTCCGTGTTAACATGACATTTAATGATTAAATTACTAATTTATATTAGTTAACATAAGATACGATAACATAAGATAACCATTTATTGTCAGCATGCAAAAACTGTTAAAAGTAGAGATAAAAACAGATCATCACGTTTGCCTTAATTAAACAATGGCATGCAAATATTAATAAAATAAAGTATAATATCACGCCAAGTCGAATTATTTAATAGTCATGATATTATAGATCGTTAAAAATAATAAATTTGAAAAACATATAGATGCAAATCAGTTTTTTTTGTTTCAGTTAGGTACGTGTTTTGAACATGATAGACTTTAATGCCTCCATTTTTTAGTCGAAACCCAATATGTTTCATTGTTGGTATATTGGCGTGTGCTAGCTGACATATATGGTAATTTAATTTACTGTTTTGTGATTCGTAAAGTTAATTTAATTTGCATACTATTTGTATAGGATCAAGTTCTTCTAACTGAACAGACAGCTGTGCTGCTGGGGTGTTTGTTGCGCCACTTCTTCCCAGCTAAAGCACTAGGAAGTGGTGAAGGGCGGGCGTTTTAGGGGACTGTCTTATATAATTTTGACGTTCGAAAAGTGCTGATTCTCAGCGAAGTTTGAAAAAAAAAAGAGCGGCCAAGTGCGAGTCGGACTCGCCCATGAAGGGTTCCGTAGCAGCAAGTAACATAATATAAAAGCTCCCATTTGTGACGTATTAAAAAAAAAACTACTTACTAGATCTCCTTCAAACCAATGTTCGGTGGAAGTTTACATGGTAATGTAGACCATATATATATATTTTTTTTGTTTTATCATTCGCTTATTTTAGAAGTTACTGCAGGGGGGACACACACATTTTACCACTTTGGAAGCGTCTCTCGCGCAAACTATTCAGTTTAGAAAAAAATTATATTAGAAACCTCAATATAATTTTTGAAGACCTATCCATAAATAACCCAAACGAAAGGGTTTGATGAAAAAAAAAAATGAGTTTCAGTTCTAAGTATGGGGAACCCCCAAAATTTATTGTTTTTTTTTTTGTTTTTGTGTGAAAATCTTAATGCGGTTCACAGAATACATCTACTTACCAAGTTTCAACAGTATAGTTCCTATAGTTTCGGAAAAAAGTGGCGGTGACATACGGACGAACAGACAGACAGACATGACGAATCCATAAGGATTCCGTTTTTCGCCATTTGGCTACGGAACCCTAATTAATTCTGATTTAGATTCAGTATGTTAAACTCAAAGCTTTTAACCGACTTAAAAAAAAAAGGATGAGGTTCTCAGTGCGTCGGTATATATTATAGTACGGCTAGACCGATTCGATTTTTTTTTATTGTATACTTTCCAGGTGATCCCATTGTCATCAGGTCAGAATCTGATGATGGGATCCTGGATTTCTTTTTTTTTTCTTTCTTTCTTCTTTGTTTTTCCTTTCTTTTTTTTCTGGATTTCGAATATTATAGGCACATCTATAGCGATTTCGGTACTTTTCATAGTAACTTGTGCATTTGCTCTCGGAAAGCACCATTTGGTGAAGTGGAACTGATGATGAAGACCACAGATGGCCACCGAAACTACTCAATAATATGTATTTCACGGGTTGCGATTCGATTACATTAATATGGTTGCTAAGCAATTTATGCTCGTCACAATGCGAATGGTAAAACGGAGCTGATGGTGAAATACCAGGAGAACTCCTCAACAATTAACGTCCCTGCGTCGGGAAAAGCAATATTTTTAAAAGGCGATGAGCAAGTTGATATTAGGCTATTGTAACTTAGATCAATTATAAACAGACCCACTAAAAAGCGAGATATAAAAACTTTTTAACAAAAAAAAAAAACCGACTCCCAATAAAAACACTACAAAGTGAAAAATAACTAAGATAGGCAGTCGGTGGCAAAAAAAACTAAAATACAGATCCAAAGACACCAACTTCCGAAATTAAAGTTATTTTTCACTTTGTAGTGTATAAGACTGTCGGTTTTTTTGGTTAAAAAGTTTTTAGGCACTTCTTAATTGACAAGGAGTCCTTTAGTCAGAATGTTGAAGCCTGTTGCCCGTTTTAAATCGTAGGTTCCTTTTGAGAAGAACGGAAAAGAAACTACATGGAAACTCTTTTAAGATACTACCATAATCTACAAATCTACATTCAAGAGCAATTCTCAACAAAAGTGTCTCCATCTGAAATATGGGTGTCCTTCATATTGAAGTAAAATTTTATGACAAAAACAGCTACAGTTATTTAACATATTTTTTTTATCATGTATTTTTCGTTGACTGTAGTTATTCTGCTATTCGGGGCGAACACAAATCCAAGATCATAAAAATCGGTCCAGCCGTTCTTGAGTTATAACCCGACGTTGTTTTATATATTAAGATAAGATATTCCTCATAGACAATAAGTTAACTTGACCAATAATAAAATAGTTTGAAAACCCTCAGTTAGGCTTATTGATAGAAGTGTTTGGAACAGATATTAAGCTACATTATGAATAAATTTTGATTGATGTCGTAGATTATAAAAGTTGACCGATAATAGTCTCTAAAAACCCTCCCTGAAAAACGGCCATGCTCTGCCTGAGTTTTTTTGTACATAATATGTATATTCACCATACCGCTAAGAATAAACTGCTGGTTACCGAACTTTACCCCAGAAGAAAAATATGAACCCCAATCTGCCCAAAATTGTTCACTAAACTTATTTACAGAAGGCTATTTACAATTATTTATGTAACACAAAAGCTCCACCTAAAGTTATCCACCGCATCTAACAGTAACAAGAGTGTTGTAACGTGGTTCACCCCAAGTCTCTGACGTCATTAAAAAGTGAAACCAATAAAAAAGTCACCATGGTTTATTTTGTCTTGAGTCCTTGGAAGCCACAGAGCATAGAGACGCCTCGGCGACTGCTGCTAGAGGCGGCATTGTCCACACTTTCCAATTCATCTTTATTGCAATCCATATATAATGTACACATACAGGTGGTAAGTATTAATAAATGTACCAATTATGGACCCTGTCTATGGACCCTGTCGGGCACAAACATTTTCCTTACTAAATATTTAAATTCTCATTTATCTGTATTTTTAAAACAATATTAGTTATTATTATCACAAATTTATTTATTCTCTGAATATAATATGTGTAGGTCAATCTACCGATTTGTTTTTGTACCTATTAGATTATATGTATTATTATTGCTTATCTAATTGTTTGTTTCAATATTTTGTATTGCAATTAGTGTATTCCATACAAATCAAGCGTGTCACCGTTTACACCCACCAATAATGCATAGAAGCTGTCAGCTTTGAAGGCGGCCCGTGACAGAAGTTATGCGCTCAACGCACCTTCCTTCGGTGCCACGAATTCTATTAGTGCCTGTTCCGTCTCTAGGCGGTGCCGGCGATTCCGTGCTCTGTGTAAGAAGCCTTAGAATTTGACATACCTAAATATGAAATCACGTTGGCAACCGAGGGGTAAGAAAACCCCAATTTTTATTTTTAGACGGTTTTTTAGGGTACAATTCTGAATGTTCCATTTCTTTTGTGCCCACAAAACTAAATGAAATCGGGAAATCTTACACAATTTAACGCGACGCGACACAAAGGCACCACGTGTCTCGCTACCAGCGGTGCCTTTGTATCGCGTCGCGTGTAATGCTGTTTGTAGAAACCTTTAATTTAAAGACTGTAAAGTAGGTAACACTTCCGCCTGACATTAGGGACTGTAGAGACCGATCGCAGGTATGCTGGTAGAGATTTTTTTTTAAATACGCATCACCTTCTTACGCATTTTTTTTCCTGTTCCTTTAAATTAATAAAGTTTTTTTTTTTTTTTTTCTATATACTCGAGATTAAGATTTCAACAAGTTACGACTTCAAGATGATACTCGCTTATTAATAGAATGTTAAAACTATTGATTATTTAGCGTTAAAAACCTTTAAGAAACATTTGACAGATACATACGTTTCTCCGTTTCTGTCCGATATCGTAAAACCATGTTTTGTAATAAAACAAAACCCAGAACATGTCTATGACTACCTGTGTCGAAGCAGGGTCGTATCACCCTGTTCGACACAAGTTTCGGGATCTTTTATTACCAACTAGCTTTTTCCCGGGGCTTCGCTCGCGTAGTGTTCGGAAAGTATCCATGGGAACCTAATACCGGGATCAAAAGTATCACATAGCACCATCACGCCTGTATTCATCGAAGGAAGATATTGTAATAGGGAGCGAGCCTATTGTCATCAACAGGGCCGATATTCAGACTCCGGGCTGCTACTAAGAAATCCCAGATAGAAAAACCCAATAACACTTTGCTCGGCTTGTGAATCGAACCCAGGAATTCAGGCCAATGAGGCAGTAATAGATACAAATACATATAAGTAAATCTATAAAGATAGATATGTTTCTGAAACTTCTGTAATTTGTCAACTTAGGACACCAACTTGTAGGACAAAGTTGGCAGACAACTTAGTTCAGTGTTACTTGATAGCTATGCAGAGAACCAAGTTTAGGTCTACTCAAAAGCCAGGCATACAAAATGCGCTCACTTATGGGAGTGGCGCGAGGAGGTGAAACCGGGCGTAACTCCGCTGCCGCGAGAAATCCCGGCACAGCGGACAGAGTTCCGGCGGGATCTCATGGCGACATGGAGGGTGCGATTGTTGCAACCCAGCGCTGGGTACGCCACAATTGTGGCGATAAATCCCCTCTTTGAGGAGTGGCTAGAAAGGCGCCTCGGCGTCCTCACCGGACACGGGTGTTTTGGGAGGTTCCTGTTTTGGATTAGGCGGGAGGAAACGCCCAGGTATTACCACTGTGTGGATCGCCCGGAGGACAC
The DNA here is from genome assembly GCA_947523025.1 of Dryobota labecula. NCBI lineage: Eukaryota > Metazoa > Arthropoda > Insecta > Lepidoptera > Noctuidae > Dryobota > Dryobota labecula. The sequence goes on along the minus strand of OX383286.1, from coordinate 2,521,421 downwards.
GGTGGAGCTTACGGTGGAGGTCTGCCCGGCTTGGGCAGAGCACCGCCTTGTCTTCACGGAGGCGATCGGCGGCGGCGATCTCGCGTCCGGCCCTGGTTCAGGCCATGGTCCGGAGCGAGAATGCATGGGAGGCAGTCACCTCCTTCTGCGAAGCAGTAATGCTCACGAAGGAGGAGGCGGAACGCGTGAGGGAGTGGCATTCTGTGCGCCCTCACGCTCCTAGTCACCGCAGGAGACGCCCTGGACTGCGGCAATCGGTAGCCGATTCCCGGCCACCGTAGGCGTGGGCTTGTGGACGGCGAGCTATGGGCAGCTCGCCGTCCGGTGAGGACCAGGCCTGGTTCGACGGCGCGTTATGTTCCACGCGCGCCTCAAAGAGATATCAGCACGCACTGACGGGGTCCGCTAGGACAAGGTTTAATAACCTTGCCCCACACTAGGAATTTCTCCTGTATTGTGGGTGCGTTTACAAACGTTTAAACTCACTTACACAAACAACCAGACCCGGAACAACTACTTGTAGGTCATACAAATATTTGTTATATGCGGGAATTGAACCCGCGACACGCAGAGCAGCAGTCAATCGCTTAACCACTGCACTCGTGCCGTCAAATTATAACAATTATCTGAGTCGCTTTGTCACGAACATGATATACCTAATTATTCTCACGCTTGCAGCTTGCTATATACTTCAATGATGAAAATGTGCTGCTCGCTTTTATCAGGCGCACCCAGCACCCTAGTTGGGCAACAGACTATCAATCGCAATCTGAATGATTTTGAAGGATCTTCCTAATCCATTGCTTCATATGTCCCTTCATTGTGCGTGTCGAACCACGCACAATGAAGGGTTCCGTAGTTGTATGCATTTATCCCAAGAACAAACTTAACATTGTAGTTGAAAATAATATTTTTCAACTGCAAATGTAACTTGGTCGACTATTACTCGGTAACTTGTAAAGCCTACTTAGCTGTGATAGTTTTCCTTTTAACTTCGTTATATATACTACTGTTGTGATTTTTTTCACGTAACAAATACAACCATTTAGCTGGCAGGGTGGGGGGACACTTGACTCTAACAAATATTTTCACTTTAAAGATTAATATTACGCAAACGGATCCCTGAATCAAAAATGGTTTTCACAAACCCGCTATATTTTTAAACGACATATCTAACGATACCACACACCATAGGATAGACGAGAAAAACAAAAATATCATCCCCACTTTACGTGTACGGGAGAAACCCCAATTATTTTATGTTACCACTTTATTGGCGTGCTTAATATGTATACCCATACCAAATTACAGCTTTCTAGTACTAAGAGTCTCCGAGTTAAGCCGTGGACAGACAGACAGACAGACGCACATGGCGAAACTATAAGAGTTCCTTGTTGACTACGGAACCTTAAAAACCGACCTCATTTTACGAATCCTTCAGTAGGTAATAATAAGTTTTAGTAAGTTCAAATTTCAAAATTTATTATTATTAATCTTATACAAGAACAGATTGGACGGTGACCCCCAAACTAGGCATTTGCCTGAATCTTGGAGGTCGGGTTGGGGGTTAGCAACTAATAATATTGTTATCAGCATTGGGATCAATAAAAATAAGGAACTGTTAAGAATTAATATTTTAATCTTTATCTAAAAACCGTGATCTTAATGACTAACATATTTAAACAACTCTTCACATAATTATTAAGCTGAAATGACTTAGTATCGAATAACAAAAATGCATAGATATTCTTGGCATATTTTGCTCAAATAAAAAATGGCGGCAACGCGGGTGGGCTCCGTGGCGACGCGAAACCTTGGAGCCCAGAAAAATTCCTTAAAGTTATAAGAAAAAAAAAAACTGATCAAATAGGAAGTCTAAGGCCTGAAACTGCGTTATGCAGGGTGCGTTTCGTGGGTACCCATCGCAAGTAATTACCCGTAGTTCAATTTTAAAGGTGTGCATGTACAGTCGTGTCGATGGTGAACTTTATATATTACTAGCTGACCCGACAAACTTCGTTCTGTCAAAAGCTAAAGTATAAACTCCACTACACTACTCTACCCTACCCTACCTACCCTACCTACCTACCTACCCTACCCTACCTACCTACCTACCCTACCCTACCTACCTACCTACCCTACCCTACCCTACCTACCTACCTACCCTACCCTACCCTACCTACCCTACCCTAAACTACCCTACCTACCTACTCTACCCTACCCTACCCTACACTACCCTACCTTACCTACCTACCTACCCTACCCTACCATACCCTACCCTACCTACCTACCTAAAACTTAAAAAAAAATAGTAGCCGTTTCTTAGACCTACTGAATATGCATATAAAATTTCATAAAAATCTGTCAAGCCGTTTCGGAGGAGTATGGTAACTAACATTGTGACATGAAAATTTTATATATAAGATAACGTAGCAAAAAGACAACAAGCCAAAAAAAAAAACGGGGCAGTCTTTGGGGACTGCTGATAGAAGTGAAAAGTAAGTAACTTATGAACTGTATCGTCGAGCTATTAACTTATCAATTTCAAGCGTTCGGTGACGATGACGCGAGATCCATGATTTTGTTCACCCAAAAAGTACACATACATATATACACAGTATACATATAGCTCATGGAAAGCGTTCGGTGACGCTGACGCGAGTTCCATGATTTTTTTCACCCAAAAAGTGCTCAACGCGCCTAAAGAAGACAGCTAGTAAGCTGGCGCTGGTGGCCCCCGCTGGTCCCCGCGACGGAGCACTTTTATATGGTCCGCTTCAGGCCTAATTGCGTAAAAGTTTGAATCACAATCCGAGAGCTTCGAAAGAAGCTAATCCATTGCGTAAATAACTCAATGAACGAGGGTAAGCTGTCAAAATGAAACCCATTGCGATCAATTGTCATTTAATGTGTGTTACGTAATTACGCCGCTGTTTACATACCTATGATAGGAAACATTATAATTACTTTCTGAATCTTGTTCTGCAGGCCGATTATAAGATATGTTAAGACTGATTATACACCCTTAGATAATAGTATAATATTCCATTTATTTGTCAGACTATTATGTTACAGAGTTGTTACATAGTTTCAAAAGTGCATAATATTCTGCTGTTTCCGGCATACAAATATAGTTTCAGGGTTTTTGTTAGATTTTTAGATATAACATTGAATTAAATAAATTATGATAACAATCAAATTGCAAATTAGTTAAATATTAGGTATGGAAATCTCAAAATGATTATAAGAAGATAGCATCGACTAATAATATAATACGATCACTAGAAATAAAAAAACCGTACGTACTACCTACCAATTTTTTGTTTTTGACACTTTTAAGATAAAATCAAAATAAATTTACAATAGCATAAATAAAATTCCGCTAGATTTTATCTAACCAAGGTAAAATATGGCTAGATTTTATCTAGACTGCAATTTTTTTTGTTGAGATTTAATCCCTCGATTTTTATCATTAATTTATAACCAAGTTTGCTTTAATGGTCAGTTCTGGCTAGATAACTATCAATTATGACCTCATTCGTAACTGTTATTATGCACCTATGTAGTTATTTAAATCCAAAAAAGCAAATTATCTAAAAAGACAAATACGTACGACATAATATTTAAGAAGCTATTTTTTATGTAAGAGCTGTGTACGCCTGTAAGTGACTAATTCACCATAACTCAATGCTTATGTTATTTTTTACTATGTTAATGTTTCTAGTGAATTCCTGTCGTCGGTGTACCTATCAAATAAAATAAAATAAAAACCCGACTGCAAAAACATAACTGAAAAAGTGAAAAACAAGCATTATAATCTATGTTTATGCAGCCAGGTTTTTTTTATGTTTTTAGATAATTTGCTTTTCTTCAAGCTTTTTTGTTTAATTAATTTATATATTTATATTGTCTATCATATGTCACTCCCACAATTAAGACGAATCTAACGACACCTCCATCCACCATTATGTTAAAATCCATCAAGCCGTTTAGGCTATAGAGCGTGCCACAGAAATAGACGTACATACATACTCTCAAAAAACATTACCCTCCTTCTGAGGCAGTCGGGTAAAAATAGAAAAATAAAACGGGTTATTTACTAGCTATAATGCCTCATGCGTTGCAATTACAATATGCCTCTTTCTTATTATTATTATATATTTTTATTTTTTTATAAACCTTCTCCGGCGCACAGCGGTCGATGATATCTTCAGTATTGTGGGGTAGATACCATACATAAAAAGTGAAAAATAACAACCGACTTGCAAAAAAAAAAACACACAAAAAGTGAAAAATAACTTTAATTTCGGAAGTCGGTGTCCTTGGTTCTGTACTTTCGTTTTTTTTTTTATGTCAAGTTCCTATCATGTTGCGTATATCGTCTTCATAGAAAGGAACTCACAAAATATAGCAACTAGAATTACTTATTTTTCTTCATTAAATTGAGATTTTTGTTACTCTTGAAATATCCCTTGTATTTGAGTGGGTATAAGGGTATAGGTTTCAAAGACAAAGTGAAATAATTTATTTCAAAAAGGCACTTTTTTTCTGCCCTACGGTAGAGCTCTTGGCCTTCGAAGATGGAAGCGAGCTTCGCCCGGAATCCTCAACCACAGAGGAATTGGCTATCTTACCTATAACTGCCGAAACACAAAAATGCTGTTAACATTGTTTTTATGGCGACAGACTTGGATAAGATGGTGGTAGCTAGCCAGGCGGGCTAAGAACAAGCCCTACCACCAACCAAACCGAGCAGAAAATTTTGCCCCCGCTGGGAATCGAACCCGGGACCTCTGGATCTGAGACAGGTGGTTTTACCACTGGACCACAGAGGCGATTACATAAAAGGCACTTTTGAACGTCAAAATTTACAGAAAAATAGAATTGATTCTAGTTGCCCCTTCCAAAAGGTAGTTTCGTATGGAGAAGAATGGACAAGGAACTCCACCGTTAAAAAATTTACAATATTTTGTATAATTATATGTGAAGACGATGCGATGTACCTAGAATAAAATAACTACATCACATTACGTAAAAATAATTAAAAGTTAAGCAATGACAGATAAATTAATTATGTGATACATACATGGTGCACACATGCTATATAATATACCTACAAACATTGTAAAGTAGACGATTTTCCAGAAATTATAACAAGTTTTTATACTTAGGAATAGGAATAGTTACACAATGTGTAAAACAATTAATACACATTAATTATTATGAAAGTAGTTTGTTCAGAATCCGCTGAAACCGCTGAACCGATCGTCATGAAATTTGGCAGAGATGTAGCCTGGGATATGGAGTCGGACATAGGCTACTTTTTTACGCGATAACCGACATCTACGCGGGCGGAGCCACGGGCAAAAGCTAATACCTACATATAGGAGCTATATGTATCTTATAGTTCATGGAAAGCGTTCGGTTGATTCGACGACGCGAGTTCCATGATTTTGTTCACCCAAAAAGTGCTCAACGCGCCTAAACAAGTTTTCACTTCAAAAATCGCTAGTAAGCGAAACACGGAAATACTTTTACGTCCCGAAACGCTCAATATTTTGAGCGACAATTATTCATATATGTTTGTAACTATAAAAAAGGATATTTAATCAAATAAAGAAATATGTAAAAATGTTTTAACTTATTGGTGTATTTTTTTTATTTTTTTTAAATTAAATTTAAACTGCGAAATAATTTTCATATTGGCGTACACAAGATCAAACGCATCTCTATTTTCAACCGTATTCGTTCCCGCTATGAAATAACTACATGGCTTCTCACAAAAGTAACAGAGTTACTTCCGCATTTAGTGTGGATTATACCTATATGATATACGTAGGTATTATGCGTTTAAACGCACAATACAACACCTACCTAAATGCAAATTATATTTAGACAAACACCTACCTACTCCCAACAAATACTCTGCCACGCGCCTGCGCCCGCGCATCTAACTGCGATTGTCAATGACCTTGATACCAGACATGTGTAGAACTGATTCATTAACAAATGACTAACGAATCATCATTCATTACTACTTTGTAGTAAACATAATCAACTCTGGCGCATGGAGAGATTTGAGACGCAGCTCGCAGAGCAATGTTGTTTACGGTTTATGTGACAAGAGATGTTTCACGAAACACGATTTTTGTCGTACATAGAACGACATCTATATATTTCCAGTGTAAGCTGACCTCGGTTTTTATAAGTTTTACGTACAATAAGAGGTCAACTTATACTGGATGTCCCGTCTGGTCGGAGGATCCTCCCTTTACTGTAAAGTATGAGTGAACTTTACACCCTGTTCCTCATACTTCTAAAACTCCATTTGAAATAATATTAGACATTTAAATAAATCATTTTTACAGTCCGTTCAACCGATTTTGACTTCTATTGCGTTGGTGGCATGACATATGGCAGCTGCAGCAAACAGTTCGTATTGTAACCACTTTTTTGCTTTTAATGTCATCCTTATACCTACGGAATAGAAGTCTAAATCGGTTGAATGGTCTGTAAAAAAGGTTTTTTTTAATGTCTTATTTAAAATGGAGTATATATTTCCAGTGTAAGCTAACCTCTGGTTGTTTAGATTTCACGTACAACAAGAGGTCAACTTATACTGGAAAATTTATACTTGTGTGTACCGATGGCACAATGTATTTACTACTGAGTACTTAATAGCTGTTCTTACAATAGTTGATCGGCCTTATATCGGGTGTCTAAAAATTTACGCAAGATATGAATTCAATATAAAACACTGTATTTTTTTCTTTTAGTATATATATATATATATATATAGTTCAGTATTTTCGGAGACAAGAGGGGGAATGGTCAATTTTCATCAATTTTCTTAAATAACTTTAAAATAATTTATTTTAAAATTATAAAAAAAATATCCTTGAGTCCCTCACAGTCAGACCTTTTATTTGATACTAACTGCACCTTTTTCAGCTTTTTTTATTTTTATTCGCCAAAATCCCTCGCAAGCATCCTCAGAACCACACTACCAAAGTTTTATCACAATCTGATCAATGGTTTAGGAACGCATAGAGGACAAGCATAGAAACATTTATTTTTATTTATATAGATTTATTTAAGATAGCTAAATGTCACACGGTACAATGTGCAATTTGACGTGACAACGTCTAATAAATCGATGAACGCCGGCTGCATGCACGAAAATGTCCCGTTACGCTCATTGTCCCGTTACGCTAATTGTCCCGTTACGCTCATTGTACGCTTGCGCCGCATCAATGTTTTGTTATGACGTTGTCGGGTTAAACTATCGTCCGTAAACCAACTTTACAGACAATTTCTTTTTTTAATTTTCTTATTTGTCTCCCGAAAGTGATTTATGTTTTTTTTTTTATCCATAAATTCGTATGTGTACGAAATTTAAAGTTAATCGATTCATTAGATTCGGAGCAAATTTGCTGTAACAGACGGACAGACAGACAGACACACGAGTGTTCCTATAAGGGTTCCGTTTTTTTCATGCGGACATACGGAACCCTAATTAACTTTGTTGTGCAAATCAAAGCAAAAAATAGCGATCGAACCCAATTAATTACTTTTCTTCCAAGTCAATGAAATCTAATCGGTAAAAGTAGGGCAACTGAAACAGTTCATACCTACTGTTTGCTTGTTATCTACGCACCTTCAGCTGGTGAATTTTGTAGCACCTACTTATTTATAATTTTACTAGCAGCCCGTCCCGGCTTCGCACGGGGTAGACAATTATCATTTTAAGACTCATTTTTCTACACCTTCGGTTACATTGTTCAAATTTTACCAAGGATCCCTAATTTTTTTCAAAATGAAATGTAGCCTATGTCAAATTGGAAGAATGTAGCATTCTATTGGTGAAATAATTTTTTAAATCGGCCCAGTACTTTTTGAGCCTATTCATTACAAACATACAAACATACAAAAATAGGTACAAATCTTTCCTCTCTATAATATTAGTGTAGATATGTATAGATAATCGAGATTTTTAATTGACTTGCTGACGACTCGGACAAAATATACATATTCGGACACAGTGTCCGAATTGACACATGTTAATTTCAATATTTCAGTGACAATTTATTCGGACACCATCAAATTATTGAAGCTGTTTAGTACAGTCAGATTAAAAAAGTTTATAATATTATTTATTAAAAGCGGCTGCTTTCATTTAAACCCGGCTAGCCCTTCGGGGATTACAGGCGTGTATAATCAGCCTATAATGTTCCCACTGTTGGGATACAGGACTTCATGCGTTAAGAGCACAGATATAGATAGACTTAGATAACGCAAGTATCACGATCTGTATGAAAACCAAGCGTGCCATTATTTGACTACCTACTGTGACGTCACAAGCACTATTTAGTGATGGGAAAGTTCGTATTAGGGATGCCTCGCCTTTTTGCCGATACGATACCGATACCGATGCTCTAATAAAAATATCGGCGATACCGATACCGATACCGATACCGATACGTTTATTGAATTACAAAAATGAAGGTAAAATAAATAAAACACAAGTCGGGTACATTTTTAAATTAATATAAAAAGATAAGAAAAAAAAAGGTTAAAAGGTAAGATTATGGAACTCGCTTCCGCCTAGCATTCGCGATTTAAAAACTATATCTCTATTCAAACATCGAGTAAAAGAGCATTACCTTTCCTCTCAACTGTGAGTATTTTATGTATATATTTATAGACTTATGTATTTATATTTTTGTAGCTTTATTTAAGTATATGTTATATTTAATATTTTATTTTAAGACTTCGCATATTCATATATCATTCTCTTCATGTTCTCACACACTATTGTCTACATTTCTTTTTCATTTCTCCTTTCGCAGGTCTGCTGGAAGACATTTCTTAAGAAATAAGCAGCACCTTTGTACTGAAATTATAATTATGTCGTATCTCTATGTATTTAACTGTGTGTACATAAATAATAAAATAAAAAAATAATAAAAAAATAAACAAATAACAGGAAAACCTAAATAAAACCGTTTAAAACTATAGACAGGTTGAGATTAGTTAATAGTTTTAGTAATTAAAATTAACATTGATGAGAAAAGTACCGTTGAATCGGCCATAAAAATATCGCCGATGCCGATAATATCGGCAAACTTTGAGTGTCGCCGATATATCGGCATCGGTATCGGTATCGGATGCATCCCTGATGGTTCGTATACTGTACGAATACTATTTATTGAGTAATTATGTACATTAAAGAATTATAATCATTCATCATCATTTCAGCCGAAAGACGTCCACTGCTGGACATAAGCCTCCCCCAATTGGGGGGGTTTTCCATAATAGCCACGCTTGGCAGACGGGTTGGCGATCGCAGTATGTACGGTGTTAAAAATGCATAGAGAACGCTGCTGCCCCTTCTCTAGTAGGTAAGTCCCTTTTTCGACTTTTACGACACCCAAGGGAGGAAATAGGGTGGTGCTATTCTTTACGTCCGGCACCACACCGTACATTAAGAATCGTTTAAATATATTAATTAATCGATTTTGTGACAGAGTAGTAGTAACTTACGATTATTGTACGTAATCTGGCACGCGAAGTAGTTGCTCTTGCGTTATCTAGGTTTATCTTTATCTGCGGTTGAGAGGGAGTGGGCTGTAATCCAGCAGTGCCCAGCCACACAGGCGCAGTGCGGGTTGGTAGATGTCAGATGTCTTAGAATCTTTGGTTCTAGGACATTCCGGTTTCCTCACGATGTTTTCCTTCACCGTTTTCAGAGCAGTGGTGATGAAATTATTTACACAAACTAAAGCGCTTGTCTGGGTTCAAAATCTATACAAATAATTAAAATTAAAGTGTATTTACAAACAGAAAAAAAAAACTGTTTTTCAAAAGCTGTTATTTTGACATTACTGGCAAAATAATAGCTTTTTACTAAATGCATATATTATGAAAGTAGGTAAATACGGTACGTATAAAAAAATCATGTTTAAAAAAAAAAAATTTGTCTGTCGGTCTATCGGTCTGTTTGTCTGTCTGCACTTACACTGACAGATAGCTGATGTTATAAGGTGTAACTTTGGCTACTTAAATTTAAGATAAAGCCACGTGGGCGAAGCCACGGGCAGCAGCTAGTACGTAATATATGTATAAGGTGAATCTATTCAAACACGAAATATTTTAAGAGAAACATCATCGTGGTAAAAAAGCCATAGGAGCGAAAAATTTTTTTTTTTTTTTTTGTAATTGTTTTATATTTTTACATAATTATTATAATTTTCAAATTGCTTGAGACATTTTGTAAAAAAAACCTTTATTGACTTATTCTATGAATGACCCGCCCAGACGCGGCGACGCGGCGACAGTGCGTGCATGAGCGCAGTGAATTTTGATAATGAATCAACATATCAAGTAATTTTTATTTTTTATTTTTTTAATAATATATTCAGATTTAATTTAAAAAAAACCATGGCTTCTTTACCACCTATAGGTGAATCTCTTAAAATATTTCGTGTTGGAATAGATACACCCTATGTAACTACAGCGAAAGGAACTTCGTTCCAACCGGGCTTTTTACTTTTTTAAATTTATACGAGACCCCATAACGATGGGGTATACTATGTCAGTGCTAGTGTACTGAGAGGAGCACACCGAGGTATATTTCGACGTGACGATGATTGCTGCAATCTTCCAATGAAGCGATGATGCGTACAACTGTTAAAACGAATTGGAGCATCCGTCGGTAGTGCGTAGGCGCCATGCTTTCTTTCGAAGACAGACGATGGATGGGTTATGAGGGATTTTTGATATTGAAGACTGGATTCTTGGTAGAAGGAGCACGCCGTTTCTTGCTGCAAGCAGCAGAGCGCGTGTCAAATTAATTTATTCGATCATGCTCAACGTAAATGTTAGTAAGTAATATTTATGATAACTGCTACTAGAGCTATGATTGCCATACATGATTTATTTAGTTTGTAATGTGATCCAGAAGCAGAATATTTGTTGTTGAAAATACAATTTTATTTTCTTTAAAATTGAGCGCACGAAATTAGAAAAAAAAATTGAGAGAAATTAAATACAGGTCATAGAGAAAAACGCTGAACGGAACGCGTTTTTCTCTATGACCTGTATTTTAGAACTTAATACGTGTACCTACTGGATAGAAAAAAAAATACCCAGTATAACATCATCATATTATTTTATGAATATAAATTAGCTGTACCCCTTTAAATGATTACCATACCTTTATGGATCTAAGCAGTCAATCATGACATAAATTATGCTATTTCAGTCAACTTTCAACAAAGCAATGCAAATCTGATTTCGATTTCCCAAGAATTCAAATTCTTTTTGCTTCTTTTTTTTGCATTTTTTACTGTAATTGCCCCCCATTTCATCCAGTGGGTGCCGTAAAAGGCGACTAAGGGACTTACTAGAGAATGGGCAGCAGCGTTTTCTGTGCATTTTTAACACCAAATTGCGATCACCAACCCGCCTGCCAAGCGTGGTGATTATGCTTGGGGAGGCCTATGTCCAGCGGTGGACGCCTTTCGGCTGAAATTATGACTTTAATTGTGATAATTCGAACAATGTACACAACATAAAACACTCCCGGACTTCTAAATCGATCCACCGCGCATTTTTATGTTTATAAAAAATATTTTTTTATTTAAATTATTTATTAAGCTATTGCATAGCTTCTATCGCGGGCCTTGAGCGCGGGGACCGAATCCAGAAATTCCGTAACGAAAAAACCTCACGCTCCCCACTCCGACGGTTTTACTACACCAGTACCCTCTAGTGATCTAATAATTTCTGGCAGTTCTTTTTTCTGTGTACTGCGTATTTTATTCTTATAAATATTAGTTTATAAAATTATGATCTTCACAAAAATTGAATGTTGATAGTGGGGTTTGAACTCTCGACCAGTCGATTACGAGTACATTCAGTTCCCCTGTTGCACCGCAAGGCTACAATGACTTAATTTAAGCTTGCCAAATAGTTGATACCATTCCAGTTGAACAATTTTTAAACTTGACTAGACGGTCGGAAATGACTCATGTACATGGAATTTTTTCGCTGTCAAAACAGTTTGTCACTCTTTTTTTATTTAAAATTACTTTAGGTTCAACACTTTCGTCTATTTTAAAGTTGTTATTATGCTTATATTTGAATAGTATTTGACTTTGTTTACGTAGTTATACACTTTTACGACGTTCAGCACTTATTTATTTTGTTTTTAAGCTATTGCATAGCTTCTATCGCGGGCCTTGAGCGCGGGGACCGAATCCAGAAATTCCGTAACGAAAAAAAAAAAAAATAATATCAAAGAAAAAGAAATACTGCATAAATAAAATAAATAAATAATTATAATTGCATAAGTTGATACAAAATGCTATGCAATAGCTTTACCGCGGCAGTCCCCGAGTGCCACACGTCTTTTTTTTATTAATAAAAAAAGAAAGTGTGAAGTCAGGGGACACTGTTCGCTAAACAAACACTTCCACACAATAGGTGTAGATAACGGACAATCCTCTGTGCAGGGCTTGCATGGAAAGGCGTCACCCAGATTAGAAAAGAAACCCTCGGGCCACCCAGGTCTTTCACAGATGTTCTAAACAGATCGGGAGACGTAATTATCTTCTGGAGGGAGGTGGGCTGGTTGGAATAACCACTAATGGCCGCCATGGCTCATGTACAATGGTCCACCTGAAGGACTAAGTGCGGAAACCAAACCCTTCACCATAGAACATAGAACTGTACGTCGCTTGCTCCCGCGTCACCAGTCCTGACTCTCTGTATGTTTTGATTGCTGTGACCAAAACTACATACGTTGTGTTTAGGGAAGTTTTATTAAAATGTGGCTGGTATTTTAGTATATTTTAGTGTCTTACGACTTCCACGCGAACGAAATCGCGGGCAGAAGCTAGTATAATATATACCCATGCCAAATTACAGCTTTCTAGTACTAAGAGTCTCTGAGCTAAGCCGCGGACAGACAGACAGACAGCCGGGCATGGCGAAACTATAATGGTTCCTTGTTGACTACGGAACCCTAAAAACTATATTATTACAAACAGAGGCAGCTTGACTGTGCTAAGTATAAATCAAAATAATTCTTATCGTAACAGCTACATATTCAAAATGGAATATAGCAAGAAAAGGCATCAGACGCAAAATAACGGTGAGACTAATGAACCGGGAGAATAATTTGATCCCAGTTAAAACTAGGCCATTTGGGTACTGGTGTACCCAAATATACATTCAACACCACACAAAGCTACAGGAGATGTACTGGATGTACAGACTGTCATCAAGTCGCCGGTCGATGATCACGGGTTCATTTGAACAGAGCACAAGTAGGTAATGACCGTATCCGGGCGAGCCAGCCAGGCCCGAGAACCATCCAGAGACGGATTAGGGAAAAATAATAATGGGAAAATTGAAATTGGATAATCGTTGAGGGGCTTGGGGCTAAGTAATAACAGTCGCACGGGTCGATTGATCAGATTAAGCTTCGCTTGCCGCAGTTGGTCCGTGGATGGGTGACCATCTTTACATAGCTTTACATGGCCGTAGCTCCATGTAAAATACTGGTATTCAGCTGCATCCAGGAAAAGGCTAGGCAGATGATGAAATTGGATAAGTATACTACATGTTCATCATGTCTGCCCCGTTGGTCTCGTCGAAGCGTGACTGCTGAGCGTGGTCCTGGGTTTGATTCCCGGGTCGAGCAAAGTGTTATTGGGTTTTTCCATCAAAAACTTAGTAACAGCCCGGAGTTTGGAAGTTGGCGGTGTAATACCCCCACGGGGTACCCCCTCGGAGCCGTTGGCCCTGCGCCTGATCTCTCTCCGATCGGATTGCCGTCCCATCGGACTATGACACTGAGGGAAGAGAGAGTGCAGCTGTGCCTACGCACACACTTTTGCACTATAATATCTCCGTTGAGATTGGCCGCCATGGCCGAAATTCGGTCTGGGTGACTATTATTACGTGTTCGTTGTGTTTTTTCCATTATTTTTGGTTTCCTATTGGTGAAAGAATATTACAGTGGAAACTTTCGGCAACTATGATTGTAAAAGAAATTGTCGTGTGAACTTTTTCTCTGATTGATTATTACCTAAGTAATAATATGTTGTTATCATTAACTACTAACGCAGCAAAGAGTAGCGTTTATAAAAATATGACTACATTATAAGATAACGGCGAATTTTAGTGTTCCGTACGTCCGAATGAAAAAACGGAATCCTTATAGGATCACTCGTGTCTATCAGTCTGTCTGTTCGTCTATCTGTCCGTTCGTCTGTCACAGCCAATTTCCTCCGAATCTAATGGGCCGACTAAATTGAAATTTGGTACAGATATGAATTTCTTGACCCAAACACATTATTTATTAACTACATTGGTTACAGGAAATATAATCGATAATTAAGTAGTTGCAAAAGCAAACTGTAATACACCTTACAAACTTCCTAAGTCTGTCCTGCCCTCAATATCACACGACAAAACCAGGCATCGATGACCCTCAGTGGTTTGATTCATACACTCATTAAACATTCATACAATGTTAACATCCACTGATAAAACACAAAACTTATTATCTTATTATCTTATTATTATTGTGATGTAACATGTTTAACCTCTGAACTTTTGATGAACCAACACAAATATTTTGATAAATTAATTCCTGTTGACTGAAATTAAGCTTAAGAGGGCCTACTACGGTACACTAGCGCCCTTTAAAAAAATATCTCGTGACTGAGAAGGAATTATGAAAAGCGGCTGAATCAGCCACCTCTGTGTGTCTAGTTTCGATGAGACACGAAGCAACAAAATACGATCTAGACGAATGTGGCCACTTTTCTTTAGATCGAACTTTGTTGTTTCGTGTCTCAATATGAAACGTTATAAAGGTTGTTAGAAAATTCTAGACACACTTACCGAGGTCGCTGATTGAAGCGTTTTTCATAATCCCTTCTCAGTCACGAGATAATATTTTATTAAGGAGTGGCGCTTGTGGACCGTAGTATGCCCTCTTAAGAATGAGTTAGTTAATGAATATGTACGTTGTTCTAGGAACGAGATGAATGTTTATGCAGCTGTGTTTTCCCGTTTGTTTGGTACTCGTATACGATAGTAGAACGTTACTCCTGCTCTCACAGACGACAATTCAAGTCAAGCAATTTTGTGGTAGGTACGAATACAATTGTCACTACTTATTTACTTAATTAGGGAACCAACTCTTTAGCTACATGATATTGATATCTTACGTAAAACTTACTCACCTATACTCCACTAGCTTTTGCCCGGGGCTCCGCCCGCGTAGATGTCGGTTATCGCGTAAAAAAGTAGCCCGAGTCCTTCTCCATATCCCAGGCTATATCTTTGCCAAATTTCATGACGATCGGTTCAGCGGTTTAGACGTGAAAACGTAACATACAGACAGACAGACAGACAGATATACAGAGTTACTTTCACATTTATAATATTAGTATGGATTTATTATAACATTAGATAAATAACTGTTCTCACCCTTTCGTTATTTCGATGTAAACGTTTAATAAACTCCGTTATTTCACGATAAATACAAAGCACTGTAATCTATTTACCATTTACATAAAAAAATAACTCTAAAGTGCAGTAATTTCAACAATATTACACAATAACTGTCGTTATTTAGCCGTTATTTGTCTAATGCTGAAATGGCTGTCACAATTAGGGCACAAACAAAAGACAAAAAAACTGAAACAAAATGCGACTACTTATACAGGTCGTCCCACGACTTTGCCACATGGAGGGAAACTACCTTAAAAACTGTAGTTTTTTTTTTTTTTACTGAATGAAGACTTATCTGTACGGTAAAATAACAGTTTTGTTTTTTTCACATTTATGGGGTTCGATTTCTGGTTCTTACAGGGATTATTTAAAATTCTTTGAATGCAGTTCGTAATTTTTTTTAAATAAAAAAGAAGTCTTCATTCAGTAAATTTTTCTTTCTACAGTATTTAAGGTACTTTCCCTTTCCCTTCATTTGGCAAGTCGTGGGACACCCTGTATAAGCGGTTTTCAGGGGAGCGCGGTTGGTAAATATGTGAGTATTTTTTTTTTGAGAAATGATTCGAAAAAGAAATATGCTGGCGTCACATCCTATTTCCAAAAACAAAAATATTATTTTATTTCAAATAAACCAATTACAGGTACCTTTGAATTGTCAAGGGTCGGTCAGTCAGACAGATGAAGATAGTTGCCCATTCCAAAGCGTAGTAGGTTCCTATGGAGAAAACGGGCAAGAAACCCCAAGGACTGATTCGCAAATATAGGTACCGGAAAAAACCGACCGACTTTGCTTGATCGGCTTGGGTCAGCTTGGCATAATTCACGGAGGGTAAATGCCGAACGGATTTTACCAATCGCGCACGAGCCGAATAAAAGCCGAACATGTGCAGCAATTGCTTCGGGTAAGCTTTGTTGTTCAACAAATACAGCTGGGTCGCGAATGTGCTGTAGCGAAAAAGTGTGTAGCGCCCCTTAAGTGCAATAAAATGAAGAATTAAATCTTAAATTATATTGTCTTTTTATAGTGTTTACTTACCTAAAGGTCCTTCACCCTGACTTGACTCAGTCTGTGAAGACGATGCGTAGCAATTTAATTGTATGATAGCCAATTATTGTGTCATTTTTTTAGCTCTGACATGCTTTAAAGGAATTGGTCTGTATTCTCTAACAAACGAGGCTAGTTTCTTAAAAATTCAGCAATTCTGTTAAGATAAAATCCTACATCTAGAGACGAACACATGTTTTTTTTTTTTTTTTTTGGTAGAAGTGTTGTTTATGTTGTTGTTGGATAAAATGTAGGTAAATTTTATACAGAATGGCGATGAGCTGATCACATTAAACAGTACAGCGGTTAAAAGTAGTTGGTCTACTTTTGTCATTTAGATACACATAATTATAAAATAAAGCCGTTTTTCGTGTCAGTCGCAGCGGATTTTGATGCGGTTTTCAACATCGAGAATTTATTCCGGTATTGTAAAACCGGTAACCGGGTCCGGTATTGTTGTTTGTTCCGGTGTGTATAATAAATTAATATTAAACAAACATAATTATAATAAAGAAATCTCGATGTTTCGTCAAGTCGTGCGAAGCAGGGGAAGGTCGCTAGTTTAAAATAATAAAAAGAATGCATGTTTTAAAGAAAAATAAATATCGTAATTTTTTTTTTCTTCGAAAATTAACCAACCGGGACGCGCACTGTGGTGGCGTATAACATGATAATGTTAATTATCAAAAAAGAAAAACCGGCCACGTGCGTATCGGATTACGCACTATGAAGGGTTCCGTAGTTCGGACGAATTTATTAATTTGTTTGAACAAACTTAACATTGGTAGATTTGACACATGTTTATTAATATTTACATAATTCAAAGCTAATGGTATTAAAATAATAAATAACATTGTAGTTGAAAAAAATGTTCTCCCATACATTGCAACTGAAAATATAAGTTAGTGGACCATTACTTGTATATTTTTATGCGTTCAATTCGAGGTTGCATAGGCGCCTAAAATCCCGGGAATAATAAAACTCCCAGTGTGCAATCAATAATTCCACACGTAGCTCGCTTCGTTGCAGTTCATCGATTTTTTTATGTTTTGTAACTCAGTAGTAGCTAATAGTGGGCCCGGTTTATAGCAGGATTAGGTCATGGCCATGGGTATTAGCTACTCGGAACTCAAACGTTATTAGGTACTTAGGTGTACTAAACAACACCTTTGCCTATCCTTTCGGGAAAGCAGGCATGATGTTACACATACATAGCAATACCAGCCTAAAACGTTCCCACTGCTGGGAAACAGGCCTCCTCTCTGTGAGAGGAAGTGAGCCATGCCATAACCCACCACGCAGACTCATTGCGGGTGGATTATAAATATGATTTAAGGTCTCGGCACACAGCCGGCGTGGCGTGGCGGGACGGGACGCCGGCGCGACGCTGAGCAGTTGTAATGTACTAGATATTACGGACGACGCCACACAGAGCCGTCCGGCTCGACGCGACGTGACGCGACGCTCTGTGTGGCGTCGTCCGTAATAGCTAGTACATTACAACTGCTCAGCGTCGCGCCGGCGTCCCGTCCCGCCGCGCCGCGCCCGCTGTGTGCAGAGACCTTTAAGGTCTCGGCACACAGCCGGCGTGGCGTGGCGGGGCGTGGCGTGGCGGGGCGTGGCGTGGCGGGGCGGCGACGCTGCGCTGGCGCGGCGGCATCGGTCACAATGCGGGCGCGATCACGTCCGCCGCGCCCATTCACGCCATTCATATCCGAAGCGATTAATTCATCAAAAAGATGTTGAGCGATTCAGACGTGGAATCGCTCTTGCTCTTTTATGCGCTAGCTATGAAAAAACAACGTAAACGGAAATGGGTGCATGAAATACCTCCCCGCCGCTTCTGACTTGTATTCCCGCTCGGCGCGGCGGCGGCGTGGCGTGACTGTTACCGTCGCGTCAAGCGGGACGGCTCTGTGTGGCGTCGTCCGTAATAGCTAGTACATTACAACTGCTCAGCGTCGCGTCGCCGTCCCGTCACGCCGCGCGGCGCCCGCTGTCTGCAGAGACCTTTATGATGGATGTCACATGTCCACTAATTTTTGGTTCTATAGGACATGTCGGTTTTCTGACGATGTTTTCCTTGGCCGTTTTGAGAGCAGCGATGATGAAATTACTGACAGCCAAATCCAACCTGAAACTATTTTGATTGATGACCATAATCAGTTAGATGGACAGTACTATCATTGTCCCTGGATAACATTGATAACAGATAGTACCCAAATTGAAATAGACGAAAAAAAAATGTGTGACTCATTGTCAGTAGTCATGAAAACAATATAAATATTCCTCTGCTAAACATAACCTAAGTACCTACTTTAAATACGTAAGTACCTATTTACTTGTATGAAACACGACCAAACTTAAATAAGATCTTCCTCTTCTTCAAAAATGCTCGAAACTGAATAGCAAAACGATTAGTCTTTTCCAAATAATTACCGAAAAAGAATGTCATTCAAAAAGGTTTTCTACGAGAATAAACAAAGAAATGCACGCTACGAACGCTACGGCCTAGGGGCTACGGCGTAGTCGAGCGATCATAAAAAGCTCTAACTTATCGCGAAATAAGCAAACATGTGCAATGAGCATAAAGTAACATGCATACATACATAAACTACGTTCAAAATTCGTGAATTTGAATTTGGAGCACTGGTGACCGAAATGATGACCATTATGTCAGCTTCAAGACTGCATAGAAATTTTTTCTCTGACATATCATTATTTTGATGTTTGACTTCATGGACGCTCGCCTTCTTCCCATGGGGATAGGCAGAAACTCTATAACGCCACCTGCTATGCTCCTTACATACTCCTCTGGCTTCGTTTACGTTCATACATCTGGTCATACACGCACGCCAGTTGCGAGTACTGCGCACTGACCTTTCTGAAGAACATCACCAATTAGGTCATTATAATGTCCTCCTAGGGTGTCCCTCCCGGCGTTTCCACTCACATCTGCCTTGTAATAGTTATTTATGCAACTGTTATATAATAAGGGGTATTAAAATACGAATGTATACACAAAGGTACACGAGTGTACACGAATGTACACGAGTATCAGATGAGTGTTTTAATACCTAATTATGTACTGTTGCATACAAGACTTTATCTACCATGTTATCTACTCTTTGATATTTTCCAATTCATGAAATCTTGGTACGCCTTTTCATATTGTTTTCTCGACTTTTCTGGTAATAATTGGTTAGAAATGTCCTTTGCTGCATTAGAAATATCTGGTGATGTATGTATCACTCATTTTTGCAAACTTATAAATTTTTGCAATACTAATATCGAACAAAAATGGCGGGATGCGACGTGAACTCGAATAACCTATAAGTCTTTTTTTTTTTTTTAATTATTGCGGAATTTATAAATGTGGCTGTTTTATGAGTAAGGAAGGGATCGAAAACGCAAAGGAGTTGCATACTGAAATTTAGTAGGTACAACATTATAACACTCGTTTGGATGATATTATGGTTACTATGACACCGGTTGTTTTAATGTTGGCACTAAGCTAACTGTTTCAGAAACGTTTATAGAGGATTTATAGCAGACACAACTGGATTTTCAGAAAACCTGCCGATCTATTTTAGAAGTGTTGTTTTAGCTGTCATTCCACCTGACGCTAGGTATTGCCATTTTTGACAGCTCAATTCAAGCTCACTTCACATAAGTTTTCACGATGAGATTGTCACGGGATAGACTGTCAAGTAAATGTTCAGTTAAATCTCACTGAGCTGCTACGATTGGTTTAACAAAATAAAACAACAAATCGTATTGATATGTTTGACAGTAAGATAGGCTTTCAAAACCACTGCCAAGCTTCATAATTCTCCCACACGTGCGTTTCATACATCAGTCCCATTTCCCTTTTATTCTGAATCCCAGCCACATTTTTCCGGGACAATGTGAGAGAGACCTTGTTTAAATACAGCCTGGAATACGTGACAGTGTTGCAAATGTAGAAAAATTGAGAGAAATCCGTCCTTTCCCCGTATTTACCCGAACCATAATACGAAATGCATTCAAACTTTTCTCGGAAGATTCGGAGATTAAATACTTAGATCAAAGGCTTGGTAATTTTTTTTTAACAAAGATTTTAATTTACAAGAAAATTTGTTGTAGTTTTCTTAAATAAGCATAATTTGATCATAACCTCACCCGGTATAGCATTAGATGTGGTAGCCAATCATTTTGAAAGAAGCAGAATTTATTAGTCTATAAAATGAGTGTATTACTTGTACATCCCGAATACGGGTATGGCCGGTTTTTAAACAAATGTTTTAAATTTACATGTTTAGTATAAGAGCTGTGACTATAATGTAACTATTACGAATGCATGGAACCTTTGATATTATCGTTATTTTGTATTTATGTAAATACTTGTTAATAAATAATACCAACTTAGCAGTTTAATGATTTTTCGCTCCGTGAACTATTAGTTATAATATTATTGAGAATAATTCATTCTACTGGTTTTGTCAATACCATTTTATTGTGGTAAGCACTGAATTACCACTCGAAAAGAACTCGAAATGAAAATTCGGCTTGTATGACTGAACTATTAATAAAATTGCACAATGCTACGGAAGATGGCAGAATAGATATTATGTTCCTTAGGCTGTGTGGTATTGTTATTGTTGTTTATGTTTGTATGTATGTTTGTGTCTTAATTAATTTAGTCTAACATAGTTTAAGTAATACTAACAAATTATGGGTTCTGTACCTGAATTAAAGATGAATAAATAAAAATAAAATAATTAAATAAATTACAAATCTTTTAGCTGATAAATAAGGATCTCTCATATCATATCTCAGATTATTGTTGTCATAGGTTATGTACTTGTTGATAAAAATGTCAGCCTAATCCTGCCTGGACGGAAATAATAAAGGGGAGTGGTCTGCTGCATTTTGATAACATATATTATGATAAAAAACTGCAGCTGCAGATACGAAAGGCAACGTTATATTTTTTTGATAAAATTAAGAATTAAATTAATCGGTGAAAGCAAATCACATCGACCGTAGTGGTTACTTGTTACTAAACTTAGGGTTGCGTAGTCAAATAGGGAAGCCTTACAAAGTCATGTTTTCCTGTCGTTTAGAATTTGGGGAAATGGAGAGTGCGTTTTAAAATAAAACTTCTAAAACATTTTGGGCTTTCATAAATGATTTTTATTTCTGTAAGTTGGTTTGTAAAAACACTTTTGTACACGTCGATCATTTTTAGGGTTCCGTACCAAAATGGTAAAAAGAACCCTTATGTTGTGGCTCAGTCTGTCTGTCCGTCTGTCACAGCTGGATATCTCAAGTACTACTAATGCTAACAATTTGAAATTTTGAATAGTTTTAGATGACGTTTGCCCAGCTATTTTTCAAATAAGTAAGAAATAAAAATATACTTTTTTTTTGCAACGGAATGAACGGGTTTCATAAAAATTCGAAGTGGAACTATTAGGGCATGTGGGATAACATATGAAAGATCGCTATTTGCACATTCTCAAACTTAAACATTTTTTTTAGGCGTCATTGCTTTCTAGTTTTGACGAAAAATTTAAAAAAATACCGTTCCCCCCTTTATCTCCGACGTTTGCATAGAGAAAAAGCTGAAATTATTCTATGTGATAGAAGTTTATGTAAAGATTACAGGAAAAATAAAATGATGTCTCTAAATAGCACACTTTTTCTAATATTGCAGTTTTAGGTCAGATCCATCTCTTAGACCAATAGTGAAACTAATATAATTTTTTTTATGATTTTTATGTTCTGGAACCCTCATTGCGCGAGTCCGACTCGCTCTTGACTGGTTTTTTTTTTAAACTAGATGAGGTCGGCGTTTGCTATCTGACTACTCTGTGAAGAAAGGCCAAAACAAAATCAGAAGTCAGTCTCTTTTAAATTCAAGAAATAATCTTGGTCAGGTCATGTGCGACCATAAAGATGAGGGTCTGAAATGGTCTTTTGAGGAAAGATCCACACAGATTGACTGTTGTCAGTAATCGTGCATCTCAGAACTAGGACAGAGCTCAACGATTCGACGAACAATACCAAAGAAAAGACATTTGAGTAGCTAGACGGTGATTAGAACTGAGAAAAAAAAAAACAATGACTATGCACACTCACAATAATTAAAATTATATACATAAATAAAATTCATCAATGTCAAATTACAAATGTATTAATTAAACGCTATTTGCTGGTTACAGAATATTCTGCCAGATAGATTATATTATATTAGATATAGTGTATTATTATATTAGATAGAGATTCTGCTGTTTAAAAAGTTACACTGCACATTTGCACGTGTTCAGTTTTCCAAACGCTTAAGATAAATTAAATCACCCGATTTCGATAATTTTGATAATAATACACTATCAACAGGGGAAAAACTTTACAACAATGTCACATAATACTCATCATCTATAATAATAATCAGTTCACATTTATAGTGAAAGCTCGAGAACACATACACAAGAAGTTGGCAGATTCGTCTCAGAATTAAGTTGTTGTAGGTTTTCTTTTAACTCTCACAAATTTTTATTTTTTTGTTGTATGTATGTATGTATATATGTATTTATTCTTGTATATTAGTTATATAATATCTTCTAAATTGTTTTCTATTATTGCACGTACTGTGTATTGTCTCTGCATCACCCTAAGGTAGACTGGTAGAAAATGCCCAAGGCATTAAGTCCGCCTTTGTACAGTTTTTTACTTGTGCATAAAGTTTTAATAAATAAATAATACCTAAATTCCCTAGTAGCATTTTTTGTTGGCATTTAGTTGGGCCACTTACAGAGGTAAGTGGCCCAACTAAATGCCAACAAAAATAAAAAACAAAAAATAAAAATAATAAAAATACTACTAGCTCCAGAAAGAACGGAACACAGATTCTATGCAAAAATAAAACGTGTAATTATTGTGATGGAGATGAAAATAATGAAGATAACCTACTGACCTAATAACCAGCCTTCGCTCTGACTAACACAGTTTAAGCCGATACCTACCTACATACATACACAACCCATACATTAAAAAACTTTGATCATAAAAACTAGTTCGAATAAAATGAGAATCCACACCGGAAATTGACCTACGTATAGTTTTATTTTATTTTTATTCACAACAGGGAATCGCCTTCATCTTACCTGATAGTGATGATAAGGCCGAAGATGGCAGTGAGCTTCACCCGGAATCCTCAACCACAGAGGAATTGGCTATCTTACCTATAACTGCCGAAACACCACAAATGCTGTTAACATAGTTGTTATGGCGACAGACTAAGATAAGATGGTGGTAGCTAGCCAGGCGGATTTAGAACAAGCCCTACCACCAACCAAACCGAGCAGATTTTTTTTCGGGAATCTAATCCGGGACCCGGATGTGTCCCTGGTTCGATTCGCGCTCTAATCTATACATATAGTATTGTGAATATAATTAAACAATTAAAATATTACTATATTATTTGTGAATAATAAATAAATAAATTACATTCCGTAAAAAACTTGACATGTAATGGTGTGACCATTACATGTCAAGTTTTTTACGGAATGTACTTGACTATTTTATTTGGTAGTTTTCGACTATTCATTGATTATTTAACCGCCTCTGTGGTCTATTGGTAAGACCACCTGTCTTGGACCCAAAGGACCCGGGTTCGATTCTCAGCGGACACAACATTTTCTGCTCGGTTTAATAATTGATACGACATGTCGCTAGCTTAGGACGAATGGCATACTAATTATGATGCTTATGCGCAGACGGTGGATGCTCGAAACTGAATATGATCATGACAAGATGTTTTCGCGAATGCTGAACTGATATTCCTGAACACTCCTACTCGATACCTGGAGTCCATTGCCACTCCAAATACAATATCCTTGGAGTAAATAAATTAAATTGTATCTTGTAATCATTTTATTCTAATTTTATCCCAATCCTATCAAATTTTGTCTAATTTTATCTATTATTTTCCAATTTTATCTTATTTTATTTTGTCTGATTTTATCAAATTTTATCTAATTTTGTTTAATTTCATCAAATCGCACCCCCGCCCCGGTGCAACACTGTCACTTATGCGAAAAGAAACTTTTTCAGGAAAAGTATTTTAAACTTTAGTATCCTATCCTATATAAAGTTGATGACACTTCCTGATTTAGGGGAAGATGTAGGTTATATCCTGACGGGTTCTTTCAAATTTATAACAAAATAAATTAAACCAAATAATTTAAAAAAAATCACTTCTCCTGAAGCATAAGTATTTTATAATTTTCATAATGACAGTGTTGCACCGGGGGTGCGAAATGTTGTCTAGTTTTATGTTAAGTATTTAGGTAACCTAATTTTATGAGTGTATGTGTAATCACCGATAACTTGTATGTTTGGTGAGAACTGTAAATATAAGTTGGTTATTAACAATAAATAAAATAAATAGATAAAAAGATAAAAGCTGCCAAATAATTTCTAGTTCAAAAAATAGTTAACTTTTTTGTAACCTTAACACAGTAACTCAGATTCAATAACCCCAATCCGAGTCAACGTAATATTAATAACATCAGTGAACTTTCTAAAACAGGTTAAGCAAGATAAGTAAATAAATTAGTGGTACGGTCAGCGGCATGGGCAGTACCAATCAGTAGTAGGTACATTTGGACTATAAAACCGATTACTGCTACGAAATAAAAAGGCTCGTGGCTAAGTAACTACAGCTGGACAGGTAGATCTTCAAGGCAAATAAATAAATAATAATTAAATAAAAATAATAATTAATTTAATATTAATTTTTCTTTTTGCAATACTTGCCGAGGTCGGTCGGACTCGGATGCTGCACAGTATAGCATGAACTGCTTCATATAGGTACAGCGTGTTTGGAAGCTGGGTGCAAAGCTTTAAGGGGTGATAGTTGACACCATTTAGAGAAAGAATTTTGAACCATACATGTATTAGACGAAGTAGGTTTTTTTTATTATTTTTAACTGCTATTTTTTTTTTCTGATAATTATTTGCCAACAGTACCTCCGGTTAAAGATGATATATAATTATTTTTCATTTTTGGGGTTTGACTGATGCGTACCTAATCTTATAAACCAAGATCGAACCACCTGTGTTCTTAAAAAAAAAAATCTGTACACCTTTGAAACGTCATAATTTAATTAAACAGAAATTGGGTTAATAAAATAAAAAAAACTAGAAGTTTGCAGTTAAAAACAAAAATAAACATATTTCGTCTAAGACATGTATGGCTCAAAATGATTTAAATGGTGTCAACTGTCACCCCCCTCAAGGCTTTGCACCCAGCTTCCAAACACCCTTCGTATGTGGTATTTTTTTATAGAAGAAGATACCATGTGGTATTTTTTTTTTCTTTTGGCTTCGCAACGTGTTTTTTATGGAATTTTTCACTTTTTGTATGGAAAAATAAATATTATCTACATGTTAAGTTTTAGGGGTTTAAGCGTTTCTAAAAGGGGGTCGAAATTTTCATTATTTTTGCGATAGGATGCACCATTTTCGAGACATGCATAAGAAAATAAAAAATATACACAGTACTTTTTGCACCAGAAGTCGAGGTGTAGGTGTGAATTTTTTTAGTTCATAACAACTAATTTTATTCCACACCTTTTTAATCGCGATTAAAAATAGTCAGATTTAAGTTAGAAAATCTAAAATTTCGTTTAAAAACGTCAAATTCAGAATAGCAAAATTGCCATTTTCACTAAGTAAATTAACAACTCAGTACTATCTTAGTGCTGTCAAACTAAAATATATATTAGTTAAGTTGTGTCACTTTAGTCAATTTCAGAATAGGAAATTGTCGTTTGACAGGAATAAACTTTTTGGTGATTTTTAGTCTAGTCTATAGAATTTTGTGACAAGAGCATCGGCACCATTGAAGACCCTTTGATAATTTTTCACGCGTTTTAAACAGGAAAAACTCCATTCTCCAGAACAATTTGTAGCCGGAGTGGAAAGTACGATGCGGAGAGCTATATCCAAGTTAGGGTAAACATTAGACAGAGATTGATTCCTCAAAAACGTTGAAAGACTGAGTAGTGAGTTTGATCCAGGCTTCACAGCACTGCAGTTTTATTAGAGGAAATGTGACCGTGGAAATTCATGCATTCTTGAACCAAATCGTCCTCTAAATCATTAGTATAATATTTCACGAGAGACTGGGCTTTTTCTGTAACTCTTTGGGTTGAAAGTTCATTCATCTTTCTTTAAAGTCTATGTAAGCATTATGCCTTCTCTGTATTTCAGCCCTCAGTCTATCAAGGATGACCAAAAAGTATATAACATGTGTGTGTATACCACAAAAATATGTACAATAACAGTAGGTACCTGGATTGATAATTTTCGATAGGAATGAGTTTCTATTGAGGGATTTAACGTATTAGTATAAAAAACATAAGAAAACCAGTGAACTTGTGTGACTTTTATCCTCTGAAATCAAGTGAGCGTCCACTGAAATCTGCCGCCCCTAGGACGCTGCCGCCCCTAGGCCGCGGCCTATACGGCCTATTGACAAATCCAGGACTGGGTCTAGCATAAATCATCCTTAAGGCGCCGACTGTCATTCATAGATTATTGACAGTCGTGACGGGTAGTCAGAAGCCCGAAAGTCTGACACCAGTGAGTCTTAGTCAAGGGGAACGGTGTTACTCAGTAACTGAAGGTCAGATAGGCAGTCGCTCTATGTAAAGTACTGGTATTCAGCTGCATCCAGTAAGACTGGAAGCCGATTCTCACATAGTTGGGAAAAAGCTATAATCCATTAGAAATAAGAAGAACATACCATGTTTTGAAAATGATTTTAATTTTAATTTAAAACATGTGACTGAAATATAATTATATATTTTTAGAATCGGCTTAGTAAGCCCTTTCATTAAATACCACACATAATAGGTTTCAGAACAATTTTTTTCCCATAAAAAAAAAGATGACGAGAAGAACTCTTCTCCTTTTTTTTTTCGATCTACGATAAAATGAATCGTATGGCCTAAAGATCAATCGTTTCGATTTTCATGCTTTTAACACCATTTACAGCATTTTTTGGCATACCGCTAGCACTATTATTAATGTGTCAAATTATAGCTTTCTAGTACTAACATTCTCTGAGCTAAGCCGCAGACAGACAGACAGATAGACAGATGGGAATGTCGAAACTATATGGGTTCCTTGTTAACTACGGAATCCTAAAAATGATGAAATACAAAAAACACTCAGAAAAGTCGCGTGCAACAGCTAGTCTACTATAAATCTTGGTATTTTGAACTAAACAAATTAATTATATTTGAAAGGGGCCTCTTTGACACCGTTCGAAACGGAATTAATAATCAATAAATGTTATCATTAACAAACAATAAAAACGTTGTTCCAATGGCCTTTAAACTGTGTTAAAAGATTTTGTTGGTAAAATGTGTTGTGTGTGTGTGTGTGTTCCCGAAGAAAAATCATATACACTTATTATATTAAGTGTGTAATGTTCCCACTGCTTGGACACAGGCCTCCTCTCTGTGGGAAGGAGCGTGTAGACATGAGACGTATTTACTAGAATAAATATCCACACGCGGTATTTTTTAGACTAGGCTGCACCTATTACGACGCATAAAGTACGAAGTACTATCGTGGACATCCAAATCGGCACACTTTCAAAAAAACTTAATGCCGTGCTCACGGATGTCCAGTTGTCCACATCTGTTTACCGCGTATGTAAAGATGGTCACCCATCCAAGAACCAACCGCGGCAAGCGTAGCTTAACCTGATGGGTCGACCCGTGCGGATGTTATTATTTAGCCACGAGATCCTACAAACAAGGTAGTAATAAATATTTAAGAATTTCGTAATTCGATGACCCTAAATACCTCTTACCATTAACCCTACTAACTGATCAATATGTAGAACACGATTCCAAGGTTTCTAATTGTTATAAACCTCCGTGAATGTTATTTTTTTGCATATTTATAACTGTTACGATAGGTTAATTGAAATTCATGAAACCGACCAGTTTCAGTTAGTTAACACAAACAACTATGTACCTACTTTACAATTTATTTACCGACAGCAAGCAGGCTGGTAGAAAAGCGATTCTGGTTGCATTCGATCACTCTAGCGAATTTAGAATCAGTTTCAAAATTGAATATGCGGCGAGCGTAGAAGTGAGCATGTCCTCTTGAAATAAATAGCTAAAATTCAGTACTTATTGCTTCTTATTTTCATAGGTAGCGACTCAGCCGCAGCGTTTATGGAAACTCTTCCAGTACTCAGAACCCCAGTACTTCTGAGCTGCCTTTAAGCGATTGAACGCGCATGGTTGCACAACGCAGGAAAGCAGGTTGTAATGCGGGGAGGGTTTACAAACGCAATACTAGCGTTATGGATATGAATTCTTACCGCTTCTCAGACTAAAAGGCAGCAGCAAGTAATCCAAACTCTCCATGATAATAATCAAAACACTGATTTTATTCAGCCACCGACGGTCCCTTGCCACCCTCCCTCCGACGCAGCTGCCCTAAGCCGAGGTTCGTACCCCACAGGGGGTGCCCTTAGCGAGCAGCAGTCGTTTAGTTTATAAGTTTTTACGCCCTGGCTGGAGGCATTAAGTTTCGTTAGGATCTTAAGGCATTAGCTGTACGTTTTGACTGTCCCTTTCAAAACCAGTGGGTCAAGTCTTGTGTAGGTGTGGCGAGTCATGCCAAGTAAACTTAGCTCGGTAAATGTGAATTAGGTTTAGGTTTACGTTAAGTTTTCTATGGGTCTATGCCACCCGAAATAAGGTTTTTTATTATTTATTATTATAAGGCGGCCACAGGAAAGTCCGGTTAAAGAGTCGGAACCTTAGTGGTTACACACTGAGATGCACTAGATAAAAAAAAAAGGTCGGGTAGGACTTCTATGTAAACAAGCGAAGATTAACTTTCAATTTCATAAATGTTTACCAATAGCGACCCCTGTCAATGTTATTCAAGACCCAAAAGAACCTTGTAGCAGAGTAACAGCTTATGGAGAAAACGGTAAAATAATGACCCAAAGAAAAACAGACGGAAAATGGAAAACAAAGAACCATGAAGACATTATGTCTGTCTTGTATTTGACAATCTGTCAATACATTGATTGTAGATAAGTAACAGATATGGGTAAGGCACCTATCCCATCGCCGACCATTAGCGAGAAGCGAATAGGGCTAATATAACTAGAAAGGAGCGATCAGCGAATGTGTAGTTCGGATAGTTCTGTCACTGGGCTATGAGCGAGTGCGCAACTGCACCGAGCGGAATAACAGCTCAGTCACTTAATTGCTAGTATGCGTATGTACCAAGCGAGAATCTCTCATCGATTATTCTGCCCGTCAAGCGGGCGTCTCTGAGCATGTATTTTCTTTGATAGCTCTTCTCGCTGGGACAAAGTAGTGGAGAGAGAGTTCTCGCCGGCCAGTGTGAACAATCAGAGATCAACTATGTATCTCTTTTACTGAAACGGGACCTACACTTAGTGTACGTTTTTTGAGCGAGATAATAATATAAAAGTATTACAATAGTAATAGCTTGTCGCTTCCTCGTCAGCGGTGGGACAAGTTCAAATACCGGACCCATATACATAATTAGGTATGAGTGTATTTTATACCGGTCCGTATTTCAATCTTCCGGAGTGCCCAGACCTTTTAGCCTGACTAATAACGAAACGTATCGCAATTACTTGAAGACACGACATGTAAAGGACATGTGCTATTAGGTTTATAACATCTTTATTTAGAAAAAAACTTGGAAATAGGTACTTTCTTTGGGTTATAAATATATATTCTACAACTGAAAAAAAAAGGATTTTTATACACATTAATTGCCTCTTGGACAGTAAATTATTACGCTTTTATATTTTTTGTGGACTCTAAACAAAGTGTAAATAATAACTTTTATAATTTTGTATTTTAAAGAATGGAGGATTGAGCCTTAATTTGGGGTAGTACCTACAGGTTAGATAATAATAATATGCCTACAATAATTTAAATTAAGTAGCTATTTAAAAGTGGTCAAGAAATATTGCAATAAATAAAAGAAGTAATTTTAATTACCTACCGAACTAATTTAGTGCTAGTAAAGAATTTAATTTAGCCTAATGATTTATTTTGCATTTCCTATAACAGAAAATTTTTCTTTAAGCCCCATTTACACGATGCTAATTTCTTGCCTGTGTGGCATCATCATCGCCATCCACAGCCCGACTTCACGCACTGCTGAGCATAGGCCTCTCTTTATGTGCCAATCCCCATGCTCCTGTGCCAGCCTCATTCAGGTTCTACCGGCGATGGCAACAATGTCTTCCGCCCATCTCGCCGTCGGACGACCGACACTTCGTCTTCC
This sequence comes from Dryobota labecula, assembly GCA_947523025.1. NCBI lineage: Eukaryota > Metazoa > Arthropoda > Insecta > Lepidoptera > Noctuidae > Dryobota > Dryobota labecula. The sequence goes on along the minus strand of OX383286.1, from coordinate 2,490,487 downwards.
AGTCCTTGGACGCCATTCGGTCACTGCCTTACTCCACCTGTCATCACTGCGCCTTGCCAGGTGTCCTGCCCAACACTTGCCCTTTCCGATATCGAAAACCTTCGTACGTCTGCGAATCTCGACGTTTGGGACTCTGTCTATAAGCCTTATGCCAAGCATACCTAAAATTAAATTAAAGCAACAAATGACTTCAGTTTAAAAGGTGCCACTTTTAATCATACTTCAACAAATGGTATGCCATAGTCGATTAAATCACACCGTGTAACTCTCTATTTACTCAGATAACCGTTTGATCGATGGACAAACGTCATTGATTGACATATGACCAGCAATTTGTCGGACACGAGGATACGTCTCATTCGACTTTATTTCTTTAACAATCAATTGAGCTGTGATTGATTGATGGTCACTTTCTTACTTTGATGGACGCCAAGTGGCTCGTAAAATAGACAAGACTGGTTTTGTAGAGATTTATAATAGAATTGAATAGAACTATGGTGCAATTATGAAATATTTTTGAAAAACATTTATTTGATTATTTATCTTGGTGAATTTCTGCACGACTCGGACCCACTTTTTTTGTAGAATCTATTACCTACTTTATAACGTCTTACCAAGAGTATCGTGTTACCCAGTTAAGTTGTACACTATTATTTAATACGTATAACTCCTATATTATGACCTCCACTACTGATTCACTGGAGTATCGCCAAGTAATTGGCCTGTGGAGGTCATACGACATCGTGGCGTGTCAAATAGGTACTGTTATAGTTATACAGACGCATTAATATGTTAAGGAGGAAGTGGTAAGGTAGCCCGCGAAAATATCATTTATTTCGATTTTTGCAATTTGCAATTCATTGTCTGGGTGTATGTTGATTAAAGTATGATTCGCGAATCATATTCAGATCAACATACAACCTGATAACCTGCAATTTGCAAAAAACGTAAGAATATTGGAATTTCACAGGCTACCCTGACGCTTTCACCTTAACTAGAAGAAAAGTAGAAAACACTCCAACATGCTGAGAGAACAAGACAAACTTGTTTTTTTTTTTTTGCATATGGTATTATTCTAGTCACGTCTGCTATTTTGCTTAGATTTCCTCAAAAGGATTTCTAAACGACGAATGATTAAGGGTTTATTCGTCATTATTAATTATATCAATCAAGATACGTCCACTGCTGGACCAAGGAGCCTTCGATTCTGTAACCCCTTCGGAAAAATAAATTTCGGTTAATACAGAAGATTTTTATTACGTTATTACTGCTAGCCGGCATCATCCCACTGCTGGGCAAAGGCCTCTCCCCATGACTTCCAGCTCTTTCGATCCAGGGCTAATAATGTAGACCACCACATTCTTTACTTTAACCTAGTAAAATTCGTACTGAATTAAATCAAAGAAAGAAAAAACAACTAAATTATTTAGCAATGAGGATAATAATGAGAAAAACATTCCAGATAATAAAAGCTTTGTACAGATTGGGTTTGTTATTGTTATTTCATACCCCGGGGTGAACTGTAAGTACGTAGATTCCCAAATGATAAGCATAATATGCACCTATACAGGTACTGTCTCCCTATTTTCCTTATTTCACCTTTCAAAAAATATACTTAAATGCGCAGATAAATCTAAAGATATACTTATAAAATATTTACTTAATTGATATACAGCGTGTTTCTGAAATGTGTGGTACAGATCTTCAATCTGAACAATTTTCTGCATCGGACTACTACGTTGTCGTGAAAGAATTATCAGCTGTCCCATATAAAACTTTAATACCTACTCGAGTCAAATAATGGGACAGCTGATTTTTTCAGATACACGCCGTATAATTAAAAGAAGAGTGAAAGAACAGTATCTTTTAACTTCGTAATAGTTGCATATTATATATTTATTATTTTACACTACATTATAATTATATTTATTTTATATAACATATTTTTAAATGTTTTTATGTAAGGATATTTTCATATTGTATGTTTATATTTAAATTAGGGACTCTTTATTTTATTTTATGTGTTTTGTTTTCTCTTCTACTCTTACACACGTTGTCTACATCTCTTTATCTACTTTCCTATCGCAGGTATGCTGGAAGAGATTTTTCTTTAGAAATAAGCTTCACTTTTGTACGTATTTTTCTATTCCTTTCTTCTTCTGTATATTAAGGGGTTTATTCATAAACGTTGCTTAAAGTTAAGTGACGTTCAAACTTCAATAATTTATGGTTAAACAGTCGCTAATCATTACATAACTTTAAGCAGCGTTAATAAATAAACCCCATAAGGTGTATCTATTCATACACGAAATATTTTAAGAGAAACATCTATAGGTGGTAAAAAAGCCATAGCAGCGAAAAAAAAAATTTATCTATGTATTTTTATTTTTACATAATTATTATATAATTTTAAAATTGCATGAGACATTTTGCAAAAAAACCTTTACTTGCTTATTCTATGAATGACCCGCCCGGACGCGGCGACGCGGTGGCGGCACTAGCGTGGGTGGTGCCTTTTGATAATGAATCATCATATCAAGTATTTTTTTTTTTTAAATATAATATACTCAGATTATAAAAAAATCGTTTCTTTAGCTTCTTTACCACATAAAGGTGTATCTCTTAAAATATTTCGTGTTTAAATAGATACACCCTATATGTGTGTACATGAACTGTTAAATAAATTAATAATTACTTCGAAGTTAGATTTTATTTATTTTAAAACTTTGTCGTTTGAAGTAAAAACAAAATACAATTAACTCGTCAAATCATCAGTCACTTATGAATAGAAGATTATATTATTTATATAAGTATAAGTAAGTATTAGTATTTTACTTTAGTAGTTTATCATATCATACACATTACATGGGACTAAAACTGGTACACCTCTGCATAACCCTTAGGGGATTACAGGCGTGAGTTTGTGTATGTATGTAGATAAATATTTTTTGGGTAGTTCATTTATATATACATATATACATATGTATGTATATAATTAATGAACTACCCAAACAATATTTTGTATAAAGAAAATCATACAAAGAAATGTATCTTCAACCTTTCTTCCACTAACTCCAGTTAAAGCACCGGAACCTTCAATAAACGTCGTTAATGTGAAGCGACCGGACAAAGAGTTAACATGTACCCATGATCATTTTAGTAACTCATACCTAAGGAATTTTTCACATCCTGCACTAGTTGTCGACCGCATCTTTATTCCCCAAAAGGGTCATTTTCATTGGTCGATAAGGTTCGGAGGGCTTGGGGCTAAGTATTAACAGCCGCATGGGTTGATCGATCAGGTTAAGCTACGCTTGCCACAGTTGTTCCGTGGATGGGTGCCCATCTTTACATACCAAGACCCCTCCGTGCCCCGGAAAGCACGTTAAGCCGTTGGTCCCAGCTGTTATTCGTAGATCTTTGACAGTCGTTACGGGTCGTCAGAATCCCGAAAGTTTAACAACCAATCTTACCAAGGGGTGTCGTATTACCCAGTTACTGGGTTGTGGAGGTCAGATAGGCAGTCGCTCTATGTCATCATCATCATCATCATTTCAGCCGATAGACGTCCACAGCTGGACACAGGCCTCCCTACAAGCGTGGGTTGCCATAATCGCCACGCTTGGCAGACGGGTTGGCGATCGCAGTATGGTGTTAAAAATGCATAGAGAACGCTGTTTGCTGCCCATTCTCTAGTAAATCCCTCAGTCGCCTTTTACGACACCCACGGGAAGAAATAGGGTGTTGCTATGCTTTACGTCCGGTACCACACGGAACATGTCGAATGTGTGTGGAGTCGCTACATGTATTTTTATTTTATTTATTTTTTTTATTTATATAATCACTTACAACTATTATTACAGGTACAAAACCTCATGCAATAGCGAAGCAAACCCAATACTTATTTTCTAAAACTTATTACATAAAATGTTATCCTTGTGTATTTACTCAGTGTACGAGTACAAGCAAAAACGTCTATCTCCTCTGCTACAAGGTTAAGGGTGCGAAGCGCCCGCGTCAGGGGCGCCTCATTTACCATATCTGTCGGGCACACTCAAACACAACCCTGTTGCTATTATTCAGCTGCATACGGTTAGACCGGAAGCCGACCTCAACAAAGTCCGGTTTCAAAACCCAAGATTGTGGTTGAAGGTCTATTTTTCTATGTGACAGATACTTTCAACCTTAGTAAAGTTTTAATTTACTGGGAATTGTTATCAAAAGTGGTAAAGCAGTTACGAGACCCTTGTACAAACATAAGTTACTTATCAAGTTTAAGCTATTGCATAGCTTCTATCGCGGGCCTTGAGCGCGGGGACCGAATCCAGAAATTCCGTAACGAAAAAACCTCACGCTCCCCACTCCGACGGTTTTACTACACCAGTACCCTCTAGTGATCTAATAATTTCTGGCAGTTCTTTTTTCTGTGTACTGCGTATTTTATTCTTATAAATATTAGTTTATAAAATTATGATCTTCACAAAAAGTGATTGTTGATAGTGGGGTTTGAACTCACGACAAGTCGATTACGAGTACATTCAGTTCCCCTGTTGCACCGCAAGGCTACAATGACTTAATTAAAGCTTGCCAAATAGTTGATACCATTCCAGTTGAACAATTTTTAAACTTGACTTTTGGAAATGACTGACAGATGGAATTTTTTCGCTGTCAAAACAGTTTGTCACTCTTTTTTTATTTAAAATTACTTTAGGTTCAACACTTTCGTCTATTTTAAAGTTGTTATTATGCTTATATTTGAATAGTATTTGACTTTGTTTACGTAGTTATACACTTTTACGACGTTCAGCACTTATTTATTTTGTTTTTAAGCTATTGCATAGCTTCTATCGCGGGCCTTGAGCGCGGGGACCGAATCCAGAAATTCCGTAACGAAAAAAAAAAAAATAATATCAAAGAAAAAGAAATACTGCATAAATAAAATAAATAAATAATTATAATTGCATAAGTTGATACAAAATGCTATGCAATAGCTTTACTGCGGCAGTCCCCGAGTGCCACACGTCTTTTTTTTATTTAAGAGACAGCTGTGCTGCTGGGGAGTTTGTTGCACAATTTCTTCATCCCAGCGTGCTGATACTCAGCCTAATTTGAACAAGACTTTTGAGTAGCGTGCCAATTTACTGACTGTTTAAGTGTTAATTGTTATTCAATTGTTATGTACGGTGAGACGGTGAGCGAAAAAAGTTAATGATCATTTTAAATTAATCATTTGCTCATTACAGTTGTAGGAAAGGATAATTTTTGGATAAGTAATTGACAAGTATTTATTTACAAAAATTTGGAAAACGTGATAACCCAATCATGTTGACTGTACTGTATTTACACTTCTGCCTGCTGCTTTAGAAAATACAGGCCTAATGTATAGAAAAGAGTAACAAAACTAATTAGGAAAAAATATCTAAGTTTAGACTGTTTTTTTTCAGTAACTTTACGTACCTAACCAAAAATGATTTATGTGAAGACGGGTTTTTTCATGTCAAAAACCATCTTCAGGTTCTTTTTAATTAAAAGTTACACCACAGTTTAATCAGATTACAAGTGTAAAGTCTATCTAAAACCAATTAGATGACACACAGGTGTCACAGTTGTTCTAATGATTACAACTGTAGAATCATCGTTAGTCAGCAAAAATAGGAGTCCAAGTTTTAGTAGAATTAGGGCCATAACGTGTATAACGGTTAACGTAAAAAAATGACGCATGGTTATCATTTTAAACAATGTTGCATTTGATGCAACATGGATTTCTAAATGGCTAGACTTGTTCCTGGCTGGTTTCTTAGAATTACGAGTATGTTGATCAAAGCATGATTTGCGACTGTAACAAATATGTATTTACAGAATTATAATCATTAAAATCAGTAAAAAAAAAAATCTCTTTAACTCACGTAGGTACTGACTTATGTTATTAAATGTTAAAATTTTAGAGAAATCATCGACTTTTACAATGTTTGTTAATATATGAGCACCTTTAAATCTACCGCATAATTAATTTGTCTGTCATTACTTCACTTTTCATTATTTTTACCTATTGTGGTATAGTGATTTTATTCTAGGTATGTGCATCGTCTTCTCATATAATTTATAATTAATATATACAAAATATTGTTAACATTACAAAAGAGTAAGTATGGAGTTTCTTGCCCATTCTTCTCCATACGTAACTACGGTTTGGAAGGGGCAACTAGAATCAATTAGTTATTTTTGTAATTTTTGACGTTCAAAAGTGCCTATTTGAAATAAATGATTTGACTTTGAATTTGTCTTCAATACAAATCCTTAGTGTTATTAGTAGACTGTAGATTTTTTTACTTGATTTTTTATTTTGTTAATTACCTGATAATTGTTGAAAGGCCAACACATTCCTCCCATACTTATTAACACTCATTTGAAAATATTTTAAAAGCCAATTATTTTTAAAAGAGTTGCCAGTTCTTCTCCATAGGAAACGACCAATTGGAACCGTGCACCTAGCTTCTGACGTTTTATAAGGGCCCATGTAGGTTTATGTGAAATAAAATATATTGATTTTGGTGTTTTCCATCAGGAATTTCTCAGTAGCAGCCCGGAGTCTGGAATTGTGCCCGGTTGATGGCAATAGACTCGCCCCCTATAAAATGGGACTTAAACATAACTGGCGAAATTTGGCTGTAGGTACTCTTTGTATACCTCTGCCTTACCCTTTGGGGATTATAGGTGTGATGAAATGTTATGTTATAAAGATTTTAACTTTATTATAGCGGAACTGAAATATGTACACATTATGGAATGCAATCAAGTATTGAGTAATATGTAATTTAGTCCATTCGCGGTTGTTTGTAATTTGGCGATTTGCGTAAAATAGACAGATAGATAGAATACTCTTTATTATGTACACCATAAAAGTTACAGACATAAATGTAGAACTGTTAAAAAAAGCGTAAAAGTGTAGAAGTGTAGAAGGTAAAATAGTTTATCTGATACGAAACAATGCTTATCAAACATAGTAGTAGGTCAATTAATAACAGAGGCTAATTCCAAACATTTTCCAAACTTCCGTTTTATGTGTTTTATAACAATTTATGGATCTTTTGTGTTATCCGAAATAAAATGATTTTATTTGTTATTTATAAAAACTCCACTAATAGTTACTGACCTACTTAATTGGCGCAAACTTGTAAGTGATTGGATAATTCCTACAAAATCAATTAAAATCTTTATTCCACATAATAACAATGTATTCGGCACATATAAATAATCATGAACATGCTATCCCAATCATTTGGATGTTCAGAATTTATTGATAAATTGATAACATTTACACGTGCGTCTTTAAAAACCTTTACAAGATAAAAAAAATACTTTGAAATGCTGATACGTATAGTGTAGGTAAATAATTCCTAATCTAAGCCATTTTTGGTCATTTTAACTTTTATCTTTTTAGGTAAACTCAGATTTAGGTGTATGCTATCAGCCACGTACTAATTACATCTATTCTTAAATCATCAACACTTATTATCAAAATAATACCAAATACTCAAGTAAGATCAACAAAAAAAACTCACCTTTCGAATTTCCGTCCAAAAATTATCAAAATCGATCGACTGTGAAACTAGTATATTTTGAAAATGACAGCACTGTTTCGTCCAACACTATTTTTTTAAACACTCCAAATTGAAACTTTCATTGGTAATTTTTTTTTTTTTTTTTCAATGCACAATCACGTTGCGATGTATCTCCGATGTTTTACGTTACGTACACGTGCGTCCGCCACGGGTTGTGAAATATAACTGAATAGGTACTTTGTGTACACATAGATAAGTTCACAATAAGATCCTGACAACATTGGATATCAAATTGAATGATAGCTAATAGAGTATTATTGACGTGCCTACCAATGAATTTGAACTAGCTTGATGTCAAAATGATACATAAAAATTGCCGTAGTTATCAGCTACGTTGTTTAAACTACAACGTAGTTTTCTGATGAAAATATATCTACCTATCTATAGTTAGTTTCCGGTGTTTCGCACGGTCAGAAAAACAAGTAGGTTTTATTTCAAGAATTTTCTTTGTATACAAATTAATATAATGATGAATTACGCTTTTATAGTTAGCTTTTACATTGAAAGAGATCTACGTTGAGATGAAAAAGTTTTCCTTTTGATGTTTTACTACATTTTCTCAAGCGGCCGTCAACGAGTGGCTAATTTTACGTAGAGCTACTATCGCTCAAGTACATACAGTATAATTATCTCGTGTAGGTATTCCCTAAGACATGAGATCACTTTAGGACTGTGTAATGTATCTAGGTGTATGGCATTTTTATGTAGAGATTAAAAAAAACTAGTGGACCCTTATTGATATACAGTTGCAACGCAGTTTTGTTTTTTGGGGGTAGGTATCTAGTTTAAGTGAGGCTTTTTAAAATTAAAGTCCCATTTACACGCAAGTTTCTTGCCTGTGGCACACAATAAAATGGAAAAAACAAAAGAGAGTAAGTTCGTTTTTCGAGACAAGCACCAAGCGGCGGTACCAGAGGGCTGGCTTATTTCTTGGCCAAATAATCAGCATTGACAGCATGAATTTTTGATGCCTTTGTTTCTTTCCCCTCTCTTTTTTTTATATTACTAGCTTTTGCTCGCGGCTCCACCCGCGTAGATGTCGGTTATCGCGTAAAAAAGTAGCCTATGTCCGTCTCCATATCCCAAGCTACATCTCTGCCAAATTTCATGACGATCGGTTCAGCGGTTTAGGCGTGGAAACGTAACATACAGACAGACAGACAGACAGACAGAGTTACTTTCACATTTATAATATTAGTATGGATACTTGTACATAAATTATTATTATTTTAAGATTATTAGCTTTTAATTAGGTACGTATATATTATCCAGAAATAAAAAAAATTACAACACACAAATGTCTTTTAAAGTCTAGACATAATCTTTGTCAGATTATGTGAAGACCATTTAGATGAGTGTCTGAAATGGTCTTTTGAGGAAAGAACCACATAGATTTGAGTGGACCTGTCCATCAGTCTGTGCAAGCATTTGACAGTAATCGTGTACCTAACGTAGAAAACGTCCTCGTGTATGTTCCCGGGCCGGACGGAGGCGTCTGTCAGACTTCTTCTGACTCTAAAACCACCCCGTGTTCCCTCGCACACTTGCACCGGGGGCTAAGGGGTACTTAATCAGTTCTTCAATGCAGCCCCCTGACTAGTGCCAGCCCGTCTCTGCGGGCTCCGTCTGGTCAAGCGGGGGGAGTGAAGTGTTTGACATCCCCCGCGACGTCTAAGAAGGGCGCGCATGGAACATTACACTCCACCACCTCGGGTCTTATATGATAGGGGGCGGCGGACTTCCCCGAGTCTGCCGTCCGTGGACCCAAGTAGTCGTGTACCAAGCGCAACTCAGAACCTGAGGAGCTCGACAGTAAGATAAACTTATGGTTATACCACGGGCAACTAAACCTCACCGTGTAAATCAGGCTTAAGATTGTTGTTGATTATTCTCAAAGAATTAAAAACAGTTTATTTATTTTTACCTACATTGTTATTTTAAGTGGTAACTAAAAGGGACAGAGAGTAGTAACCGCTTATCGGTAAGATTAATTACACAGTTCGGATGTCAGACAAGCTGTGGATTACTTAATATTATTATCAATGTAACTAAGTATGAGAACTTGAGTGCTGATGCACTTTATAAATAATATTAATTAACTTACATAATTAAAACGCCGCGACGCTCGGACTTCGTATGTAGTAAGTAGGTAGTATAGGCTAGGAGGTCATCATCATTTCCCTAGCCTTTTCCCAACTATGTTGGCGTCGACTTCCAGTCTAACCAGAAGCAGCTGAATAACAGTATTTTACATGGAGCTTGGACTGCTTATCTGACCTCCACAAACCAGTTACTGGGTAACACGACACCCTTTGGTAAAACTGTTTATCAGATTTTTGTAACTACTGTCAATGATCTACAAATGACAGCCGGGAGCAACGGCTTAACGTGCTTTCCAAAGCACCGAGGGGTCTTGGTATGTAAAGATGGTCACTCATCCACGGACCAATCACGGCAAGCATAGCTTAACAAGATCAATCGACCCGTGCGGCTGTTATTACTTAGCCACAAGCCCCGAAAATGAAATGTCATAACTTTTGGCACAGCTTTTGCGAACGAAATAATCATGGAGAATCCTATAATAATCATTAATGCCCGTTCTTTATCGAAGCAGTGATAGCCTTAGGGTACGAACTGAATGCACGCTCGACTCGAGCGTCCGGCGGGGCGGCGCGTGCGGCGTTCATGTTAAACACATACAATCCCTCGCGAGTGTCCTGAGTGGAGGCGAGCGGCGGCGGCGCGCCGAACAATCTTTCGCCGATTGCACGCGACGCAAAACGCCCCGCCGCACGCCTTGTCACTCAGGCCGTACACTCATGGTGTGACGATCGGACTGCCAAGTCATCGGCCTCGAGTTCGAACCCAAAGCACGCACCACTGACTTTCGGATTCATGTGATTACCAATTGCTTAAAAAACGGTGAAGAAAAACATCGTGAGGAAACCGGTATGCCTGAGAGATATTTCTCGACGGCATGTGAAGCCAACTCAGAGGCCCATTGGCGGCATAAAACCTCTGACACTAGGTTACCGACCACACGAAATAGAAAGAAGATCCGAACAATATGAGGCCAGGGCCGCGGTATCCCTTTCGGATGAACCCGCAACTCTGGCAGGCACCGGTCCCGACGGACCCCGTCAATGCGTGCTGACATATCTTTGAGGCGCGCGTGGAACACAACGCGCCGTCAACCCGGGCCTGGTCCTTACCGGACGGCAAGCTGCCCATAGCTCGCACCAAGCTATAACCTGCATTGTGAGTGTGGTAAGTTTTTTTGGTATTTTACCTTACCTTTTATGACTGTAGATGATGGTGTTGCTAATTAATATTGACGGCGCAGCAAGTGGCGCCGCCTCGTTTTGTTTAGAAGTTACTGGAACCACCGTCCGTCGCATCGATGGTTGCGTGGCCGCTGCTTTGGGATAACAGAAGATGATGTGAGGTGAGCCGTTGTCGTACCACGTCCACGACGAACTGCTATATTCTGGCACAATCCTGATGATATGGAAACTGCTGAACCACTAATACGACGCTACGAACTACTACTAACGCTATCCTGCGTCGTTAAGTTTTTTATAAACACTACGGCATGTTTTGTTTGATTCATACAAAAAGCCTTCGAGCCTCCCCATCCGAGAGTAATGATGGTTAAAGGCAATTACCAGGGGCTTGTAGCCCGGAAGAAGTCAGAGCCTGAAGGGGTGAGTTCACCAGTTTATGTACTTAGACTGATTGGTGACTCGCTTGGCGTGGTGAATTAGGTAGTTACTTGCCTAGTCTCCGTTCGTTAGCTAATCATTGATTTTCTTTGAACAATACAATAATCTCGCGGTGTTTTGGTCGACGAATATTGGGTGGGACGATAATTACCTAACTATAGTAAGTAAGTACCTAGGTACCTAACTATGATTGTGTTTGTTGTAAACAAAATAGAGGGCGCCCTTGAAATGCCACCTTTTCCTAAAAAGGTTCAGACTAAAGTTCATTAGTTGGAAGTTTGGTGATGTATCGCAACTCGTGGACATAAATTAAATGGGCATTATAGTTTATCATCTAGATATCAAGATAATATAACTTATATATATATAAAGATAACCAGCGGGGTAATTGTGTAACACAATTACAGTAGCAATGGCTTTCATTTTGACAGTTCAACAACATTCATTGCGTTATTTACGTTGTTGTGCAGACAAATTTTTCGAACATATGAAGCAATGGATTTGCAATATCCTTAAAAATATAATAAATAGTATTTGAATATCACACACTCACTACACACCCACACACCCAATCCCACACACCCTACTTTGCTGTCTAATTAATTATTTGTTTTTATCTTCCATCCCAACATTATATCTTTTAATGGATGTTTGTATTACTGTCTTGTCCGGGTAGTTGGGAGGCCTGGAGACTGTTGACACAGGTAGATATTCCTAGTACAAGCTCCAGTCTCCACAACATCAATGTATCTTTGAATACACAATTATGTATTGTAGTAATTTTTCATTATGTGCTGGAGAAAATAAAAGTTTTTATTTATTACTAATTTTTATTACCTTTTATATTTTAAAATCATTCAAATTGTGATTGAAACTGTGTTACGCAATTAGGGTGCAGGTTTCGTAAACTTGATTGCTACAAAAAAGGTTCATGCTGCTACTTTCCACACATTCGTCAAGTCGGTTAACCTTGAACAATACCTTCTTGCTTGTTTGGTTTTAATTAGACAATTAACAGCCCATGTTATGTTTTGTGTAGACAAATAGCAGCCTATGTTATGTTATGTGTAGACAAATTGCAGCCAACGTTATGTTATGTGTAGACAAAATCAAGTCATTTATTTAAATTAGGCTGGGAATCAAAGCACAATCAAGCACTTTTCGAACGTCAAAACTATATAAGACAGTCCCCCAAAACGCCCCCGCCCCCTTCACCACTTTCTAGTGCTTTAGCTGGGCAGAAGAAGTGACGCAATAAACTCCCCAGCAGCACAACTGTATGTTCAGTTAGATAAACTTGATTCTATACAATACATAGTAGTATGTAAAGTAATTAACATTACGAGACACAAAACAGTACCTAAATTAAATTATTTGCCATATGTCAGCTAGCACACGCCAATATAGGTATCTACCAGCAAATACAATGAAAACTATACTCACACAAAAAATTTAAAAATGTTTTCAAAACTTATTCTAAACCTACTTAAATAAAAGTCTCCAGGCATAAAGAACAAATACAAATACAAAATCTGTCGATTAGATACGACACGTTGGCGGTGCCGGTAGGTACTATATTGCGGAATCGTTGCAATGGTTGTATGTAAAATTGCACATAAGTAGAGCACGGTCCTGCTTGCAATCCCCGGGGATTGCACGCGGGACCGTGCGCTACTTATGTGCAGTTTTGCATACAACCATTGCCACTACTCCAATTCCATTAGGAAATACTGTAAAAGTAGGAAGTAATCCAAGGGGTAATTGCGGAACACACTTACAGCAATGACTTTTATTTTGACAGTTCAACAACATTAATTGCGTTATTTACATTGTTGATTACTTATACAAATTTTTAATTAGGGTGCTGGAGTCTGAATTTACACCCTGTTAATTACGTTAGGCTTGCACCCTATAATACAAGAAATGGTGAAAATAAGTGTATTTCGGAGAGTATGCGCAGGAGCTCCACGACCTGATTCCACCATCGCTCTTTTATTACCGGACTACCAGGCGTACTGCTGGGTACCATCCGCACGTGATTGATATCCCGTCCAGTCGTACTCTGCGCTTCTCCTCCACATTTTTATTTATGCGCACAGCCAAAGTGTGAAACTCTCTACCAGCATGTGTTCCCTTCCACATAAGTATAACCCGTCTGCCTTCAAAAAAAGAGTGAACAGGCATCTTCTAGGCACGCTAGTTCCATCATATACCTCATCCATCGCTTTCAATCAGGCGAGATCGAGGTCAAGAGCAGGCTGAATGAGCAATTTAAAAAAAACTGTACGTTATAGTGCGGTAATAGACACTTGGGCACAGGTACCTACAGTACCCACCGTTACCACCGGGACCGGTACTCGTCGGTAGTAATGATTTGACCATGAGCTGGCCTAGCGTAGTACAGAGATTCAATAGAATAAGAGGCCAGCTTGTACTGGTTTCATTACCACTGTCGTGCGGTCTGCTGTATGTATGTATCTATATCACACTACCCAACTCTTTTTTCTCTCCAGAATTAGCTCACCTACTGACAGGTTATATGAATTCATAATTATAATTGTTTATTTTGACTGTATAAGTCAATTTATTTTAATTATTTTCATTTATTATTGACATGACCTACTTAATACAATGTTTTTTTTTTTTATTGAAATATGTTGTTAGCTAGCGAACTCAACATTTGTTCATATTATTCTTGCCTGAGCAACCGGCAGCAAGTTCGTCATACTCCCTTAGATGTCATTACTTGCGGTAGCGTCGGGGGTAGGGCTGCCTTCTTCCTCAAATATCGCGAGGAGGGTATGGCAGATCTTCGCGTTATGCTGGCCTTGGTTTAATTATTGTTATTAGTAATTCACTTTTAATTAATTTATTTTACTTCGAGGGCCCTAGTTTATCATTATTTGTGTTACAGCTAAATATAATGAACATAATCCAGTATTGCATATGTACCTACCTAAGTGGGCACGCCCTTCATGCCTAGTGACTTTTATTTAGGTATTTTAGAGAGAGTATTAAGTTAGGTTAACATTTTTTAGTTTCCTGCTTGAGTATAGTTTTCATTGTATTTGCTAGTACATTTTTGTGCTAACTGACATTATGGCAAATAATTTAATTTAGTGGAACCACCTAATTTGAATAAATTACTGTTGATTTTGATTTGATAACATTATTTTGATAGAGATACTGTCATCACTCATTACCCATCCAGTCCTTGACCGCAGCATCCCAGCTTACCCTCATAATCGATAGCCTATTTATATTCTAACTCATAGAAAATAACATTGTATTGTAAACAAACACTTGACGGAGTCGACACGTGTCGCTCTAACACAAATAAAACACATTGTTCACTAGGAGTCTGTCCGGCTATTATAGGTAGTAATGAGATAAGAAGTATGTCAATAGTCATTAGTAGGTACCTAATTATTATGTACGGAGGCCAGCACATCAAGTTACCACAAATTGACAAATTTTCTCGTTCGATTTTGAACTTAATCATAAACATTTTAAAGTTCAAAATCGTTTGGAGAAATTTGACAGTTTCGTGTAGCTTGATGTGCTGGCCACTGTACCTATACTCCAATAACATAGAACGTGTACATAAAAGTAAAAGTACGTTAATCTATACCAATAAATAAAATTTTAGTCTGTTTATAATGTAAAAATTAGTGATGCAACGAATACGAATACGAATATTCGTATTCGCCGAATAGTAGACATTTACCGAATATTATTATTATTAAAACGGAAAATAGTGGCCACTAAGCTCCGTTCTAATGATTACAATAAAACATAACAATTTAAAACTACTGTTTGTTGCTTATTTTCTGCATTTTCATTCTAAAATAAAAGATATCACCGAAATAACGATGAGGGCGCCACTATGCGCTCGGCGTAGTCTTAAGTCCCCTCTGTGAGTTCTAAAGGTATGAAAATAAGATTCAAAATCATTTCCGCTTAAGAAATTATTTTACGTTGCCATGCCATGCCGCCCCGCCCCGTCTTGTGAGCCGGAAGTTAGACCAGGAAACCAGTTATACTCCATTTACTATAGCATTAGAAAAAAGAGGCTCGTAGAAGCAGGAGTGCGAAACATTTTATTCAAAGTTAAAAGTTTAAACAATTAAACTAAAAATGTTTTAACATAACTTTGATAAATAGGTCGTAATAACATCTTCATCACACATTACTTACAACGAAACGAATGAATGAAACAAACGATTACGTCGTGATGATTTAAATTTAATTAAGATTAAAGGAAATAAAAGTCTTTTTTTTTACAATATTTTATTTAAAACAACAACTTTCAACACACAATAGTTGGTGTAACTTCTTCGTCTTCATCATATAATTTAGTCACTATCATCAGAGAATAAAGATGAAGAAGTTTCACCGACGTTACCTAATAATAAATCTTTCTACCACATCATCCATTATGCTTTAACTTTTCCTCTTCTTTAATTGCATGAGCAACGCAAGACTGCCATCGTTCTAGCGTAATACTATCCAGATCTTGTGGGAGTAATTGTTTCTCCTTGTCTAATTTGAACGTTTTGTTATGTTGAGCCACATACCCCATCATTTGAGCCCATATTAATTCTATAGGGTTGAACTCGCAGTGGTAGGGTGGGAGGCGCAATACTGAAATACACCTTCTCTCTAGCCATCTCATCTACAACAAACTTTTGGTATAAATGTCTTTGTATTTTTGCTTTTTCTAATAAAGTTGCTCTAAGATCTTTTTCCTCAAAAGGAATATTTTTGCTTTTAAACCATTCCTGTATATCTGCCTTTCGTGTAGCTGTGGTTGGCAGCTTCTCCAATGTCCTTGAGTGGTAAAGCGCATTGTCCATAACAATTACAGCGCCAGTCTCAATTTTTGACAAAATTAACTTGAACCATTTTCACTTTTGTCTGTCGCGCTTCTATAACATATTCCCTGTAAATTGAGAGGTCTGGCTCTTATGAAACAGGAAATCCTAGTACAAGAGTCAGGGCTACACAGATGATTGTGTCTTGAAGTGTAAATAAATAAATTATTATTATTATTAAAGTTGAAGGCGTCCATTTCGGAGTGGTCATCTTCATCACCTTTCTTTGCATCAAATATTAATGCAGCATCCATTAAAAACCCTTTACAAACCCTGTGAAATAAAATTAATACAAGTCAATTATTCCGTACCCCCTATATAATTTCACTGCTGGAAATAGGTCATAGATAAATACTATAACAAAATTTATAACTTTAAAATTTCGCTTTGCATGCGTTAATTCATAATACAATATAATATGTGTTACTTAATTAATAGTCAATAACAATGGGGTGTTAATTTTTTTATGGCGAGGACAGTCCATAAAATACATACCAGTATGACCTATTATAAGTTGGATTTTTTAAACCAGCAGATAGACCTTCCCAATGTGCTTCTTTTGAAGACTTATTATTAGTGTCATGCCATATTAGGCTTTTCGTGTGACTTGTTTGTATGATAAAAGGTTATTAATATAAATACCATTCATTTCACGAACCAATTTTATGAAATTATGTTTAACTGTATAATTAATTATAATGTTATTGAATGCAAGAGGTCATACACTGCTTAGTGCATAAATAGCTGTTAAGAAATTTAGAAGCACTGTACCTTCATTTAGCCAAGTGTCATCTAAATAATAATATATTTTCCTTCCTTTATTCCTTAGCCTTTTTATTTCATGAAGATATTTTAGTCTCCAAATGACAATTTCCTGTTTGTCTATGACTTCTATGAGTGCACTTTTTCTGCTCCGTTTGATTTATGTGAACTTTAATGTTTATTTAATTATTTTATACAGACTGCTTTTTTTGAAAATCTGGCAGAGACTCGTCACTGTTAACTGCTTCCAGCATCTTGTCCAAGGTGGGCAACTCATTATTAAAGAAGAAGGAATGAATTTTCCTGCATATTCCACTAAATGTGATGTCATCAAAATCATCACGTTTCATGTGCTTCTGTTGGGGAGGGGGAGATTGCAGGCGACTTTTTATGTTGTACTCTTTGAGAATATTGGACAGAGTAGCCCGAGATACGTCTGTAAATAGTAAAATCATGTGCGGAGTTTCTAAAATATAATACATTTTATCACAATGCATGTTAGTTTCAAATATTTTTATAGTAATAATTTTATGAATCATCCTTACCGGCAACTTCTGCGATTTTGTTTATCATCTCAGTCTTATAATGAGGAGTATCTGCAGGCCAGGACTCCAATTGCTTAAAAATATTTATCACAGGTTGTTTTTCTACAGCACGCAGCGTTCTCTTTTTTTTGGGAGACATTATTATTTCGTCGGAGTCAACTTTTGGACCACGTTTTTTTCGCCGTTGGCTTTGGTCAGACTCAGCACTTATATGTTGTAAGCCACTCGGTCCCGTACCGGGATCACTCATAGCTCAAAAAAAAAGTAACGTTTTGTACAAACAACCCAATGAAAACACTGATAACAATACAATAACAAAGAAATAACTAAATATTATTTATTATTTTAATAAATAACAACAAAATCACGAAAATTAAACAATAACAAACAAAGTATTCACAAGTAAATGACATACATGACAATCTTAGAACACTGTCAAGTCAATTTCACAGACGACATAAACCAGTAAAATTAGAAATCCCCGGCTGTCACAGCTTATGAAGGGATTAAGTAACATTTTAGATTTGGTAGGATTATTGTGAAACAAAAAGCGTTGCAGTATTGTTGACTCCTGCTTCTTTTAGGTTTTTAGCATAGGCACTGTAATTTTAAATTGGAATGAAATAATATATCTAAATGAAAGCCACTTAATTTCATATGGTTGTTTTTTTAAATGATTACAATTAAGTGTGATAGCTGATATATAAATTCATTTCAATCGATTTGGCGTCAATCGTAACTATAACAAGTTTATTGTACTTTTGTTATAAAGTGTGCATCAAAAATAACCTTTTTTAACTTCTGTCTAATGCTATTATAAATGGAGTATAGGTGACTATCATCATAAATTAATCTGTGGATGGATCTATTGTTAAGTAGGTAATAACAACAACAACAAACTGGTATTGATATTTTTTATTAAAATAAAAATATCTTAACAAATACTTAACAGTTATTCTTAATTTTTTATTAAAGTTACATAATTATTTTCATTTAATTATAAACAATAGGTACAAAGTTAGCTATTAAAACTAATTTCAAATTTTTGGCAACTTAAGTTTCGGAGCTAGATTTAATAGTCGGAGCTAAAGAAATTATTTTCTAGCATGTTCATGTTTTTGATGACTTTTTTCATCACGTCAATAAAATTATTATAGAACCTGAATCTATTTAGATTTTGAAACAACAGGTAAGTACTGCAGTTATTTATATATAATTAAAATCAGATTTAGAATAATCAATAATACCTCATTAAGGTTATCTAATTTATAGTAGATTATTTTAACAGTCGCACTTTATCAAACATCCGATGTCTGGCCATAATAAATTGTATGTTAATATATAATCAATAGGTGGAAGAAATTTAATAATCATTGGCGCCATTGCAATATTAAGTCACTTTCTGATAAAAAAATATAAAAGTGACAATCTCCCTCATTAATGTATGATTAAGAATTAGGAATTAAAAAAATCATGTAAGTATATGTAAAATTATGCATTTGTCGCGACTTTTCTATGTCATAATCATAATATACATATATGCTGGTTCGAATAACCACCGACGGCCGCCATGGTCCACGCACAATGGTCCATCTGAAGGACTAAGTGCGGAAACCAAACCTTATACCATAGAACATAATATACATATATGTGGGATACATCTATATATATTATACAATGTGGAGACGACAATACGACAATCAATGAAAACACTGAATAATAATGCATAAGAGTATTTCGGAACTATCAAATAAAACCTAACGAGGCAATAAAAAAAATTGTTTTTTCTAGCCTATTGTTACTAAACTATTGGATATATTTGGTTGAATTTTTGTATGCAGACTGGTAACGTCATGAGATATACGAAGTTTAATATTTTGTCGTATTTTCGTCTCCACCACAAAAGTGACGAACTCCCTGACTAATGTATAATTTCATTTTCTATGTAGGTATACCTATTTAAAAAAACTTGTTGGTACCTAAAATTGTTTTTCTCTTATCTTTTCTATAGAATGTTGGATATGTCTATATTATACATTGAGGTATCTAAAAAAATTATTACTTACATAACATGCAGGAAATTATACCATTTTCATAGCAAAGTCTATCCGCTATTTTTTTTTAAAGATTATGGCAACTCAAGTGATAATGCTAAAACGTTTGTTTATTTAATATTATAATATACCTACGTTAAACGGTTATTTCATAGCCAGCCTTTTCCCAACTATGTTGGAATCGGCTTTCCAGTCTTTAACAGATGCAGTTAAACAACATCTTGGTATCTGCCGATCTATTAAACACCATCTATCGTAAAAATCTCAACGTGAAAACTTATTCGCACTGAGCTGTCAATAGTGTCAATGGGTGCTTACTTATAGAAACAGGTATCCGGCACAGCCAACCCCGTCGGGAGCGGTCGGTGCAGGGTTAACCACACTGCCCATTTTGTTCAGCTAAACCAGGGTTTCCTAGAAAAGCGGTTCCGTCATATTCTAACGACCGTCATGAAAATCTATTATTTTCACCAGTATTTGACATTAAGGTGTCAAAAAAAGCTCTGTATTTGGAGAGCCGTTATTGTGTGACCGTTGTCCGCTTTCTTAGAAAATAACGCTTTTAGTAATTAAATAAATCTGTGTAATAATAGCAATAAACTCGATATGTATGATGTAATCAAAACTAGTTTTTTTTTTTTAAACAATTTTAAGCTCACAGTTTATTTATTTTTAATTTTATTATATTTTTATTTATTATCATGTATTTCTTATACACAGGAATGTCGTAAATATTAACTGGTAAATACTGCGGTATATAATAAATCATTTACCTCTTTATTTTACCCTATTATTGAGTGCTGTACTGAGGTATTAATTTAACTTGGAGCAATAATTTTTAAATTTTAATATACAAACGGAAAATTGGGAAACAAAGGGTTGAAGAAGTGAGATCCAATCATACAAAATTAATATTAAAATATATTTTCAACAAATAAAATTATAACTTGATGTAACACGTTATGTACATGATTAAATTCTATGTAAATTAAATATACTGCATATATAGTATATTTAAAAAAATAATAAGTACATTATATTATTTAAAAACATAAAAACACAGTTTCATAAATAACATATAAATAAAAATCCATAAAAAAAACTTGATATCTAATACATAAAAATTTAACAATTATCTCAATTCTGCCTTTGTTATTTTGATTTGTATTAAAATTTAAAAGCAAAAGGTTTTTTTACGAACTATAATTAAATGAGGCAGAATATTGTTACAGATTTTTTTTTTTAATGGTAACTTAAAAGTTTATTTTGATAAACAAAAACTACAAAATCTTACAGAGAGGCAGTTCATTTAACATTCATTTATTTTGATCATTAATATACAAATACATTATGGTAACACATCCATACTATCCATACTAATATTATAAATGTGAAAGTAACTCTATCTGTCTGTCTGTCTGTATGTTCCGTTTTCACGCCTAAACTGCTGAACCGATCGTCATGAAATTTAGCAGAGATATAGCCTGGGATATGGAGTAGGACATAGGCTACTTTTTTACGCGATAACCGACATCCACGCGGGCGGAGCCGCGGGCAAAAGCTAGTTTTGTATAAAAGTAAAAACATTGGGAAATCACCGAATTAAACTGTATAAAAAAAAACTTCAAACAAAGGGAATTATCCTCAAAACCAAAGTTTTCAATAGCGGTAATCCTAGCCGGTCTAAACTGTAATAATCTCTCCGTGAAAACTTAAGTGACGAGAGCTTGCAGTGAAGTGTTATTCAAAATGAAATAAAATGAAATCGTTTATTCTGTAAATAGATTATCAGAATCACTTTTACACGTCATATAAAAAATATGAAAAAAAAAAAAATAAGCTAGATGGAGTCGACATTTCCTATCTGACCACCCCTGAGAAGAAATGACGAAAAAGACTCAGGGGTCAGTCTCAAATTCCAGACATAATCTTGGTCAAATCATGTGAGCACTATGTAGATCCATTTCTGAAATGGTCTTTTTAGGAAAGAACCACACAATTTGAGTGGACCTGTCCAGTCAGTGCAAGCATTTGTCAGTTATCGTGCAGCTCAACTCAGGACTTAAGGAGCTCTACGACTCGACGAACAATTCTAAAGAAAGGACATATGGGTAGGCCGCATAAAAACTCAAAATGCCAGACCATCATTATAACTAACAGAGAAAGAAAATTAAGAAGAAAAAAAATACCCACATAGTGCTCACATTCACAATGATTAAAGTCATAGAAAATGTTCATGACATTTTGTATTTATAACATTTAGCAATGGCAATATGTATTCCACCTCTAATGCTAGGGATTGAATAAGTGAAGTGAGCTGTCAATAGTGACAACTCACTTCACTTAAATTAACACGGTTAGATTTTTACGGAATATATCGGCTATGCTCTACCTTACGGTTACGAAGATATTAAAGCCGTGTGAAAAGAGATGGATACATACATATATATAAAGAATCTTATTCCATAATATTTTATTGTATTATTTCCTATTATTTTACCACAGCAAAACATTTCCCTTCGCTTCCTCATGGCATTTTCAAGGCACTTATAATATAAGGAATGCCATTATTGATACAGAATGTTTATTTTAACTCAAACATGATTTCACAACCTGTATACCTACATTTCATGAACTTTGGAACTTTTCATAGCACGAAGCCACGTGGGAAGCTCATTATACTAAATTTAAGCTAATTAATATGTAAGTCAACAGTCGTTGGTTATGTTAGCGAAACCGCTACCATCTTGGTCCATGTTAGCCCAAGATGGACCAAGATGGTAGCTGATTCCCATTTTTCTCCCTCTTTGGCAACTGAGCCCTTGTAGACTATTCTGCCAGCGTCATAGCAGATTCTCTTGTTCACAAAATAAACTAAAGTGAGAGAATTGACATCTCTTATTGACAGACAGCTTGAGAAAAGAACGATGGATGACAGACAAATACAAAGTAAGTGTTGTCAAATTCGTTTACTTTGCGTAAACTTTTCGTTTGCGCTTATTTTCGACCATCCCTTTTTTGTTTTATGAGTGAGAAAAAGACGGAGAAAGTCAACATTAAGTTTAGGTTGTGCACAACAGAATCAGCAACATATTCTCTAAAAATATTTTGATCAATTTACATGTAACTTGTTTGAATATTTGGCAATTTGGGCCTGGAAGCAGTGCATCAAAGTAGTTTCAATTAAAATTGAAAATAAATGTCATACGAAAAAGTGACCAACAAAATATTTGTCAAAAATACATATATCAACGTTCTATAACCAATTTGTTACTATACATCACTTTTCGACAAATATATCATGTAAATGCGAGAAAATTACTGCTTTAATTTATTTTTCTTCACAAATTCGCAAACTGTCTAGAGTTTGACAAACATTTTGTCAATTTACATACGCTTTAAATTATCTTCACATAATAAAATAAATGAAAACATCACGTATTCACATTGTCCATATAAAAAATCTCCTATTTAATATTTATACACGTTGTATAAAATGATTTCAATTTTTTTTTTTTTTTTTTTTTTCACTTATAGTTTCGCTATAACTTTAGTTTCGTTTTATGAGTCCGTTTATCACTAGGAGCCTGATGAAGACGACTCTGCGGCGGTCGTCACTAGGATTCTAGTGATGACGACTTTGCCAGTAATAGGGATTGGTTTCACTAGGAGCCTAGTTATGATGTCTGATGAAATTAGGGGCAGTTGTCACAATGAGCCTAATGAAGACGACTCTGCTGGAATTAGGTGCGGTTGTCACTAGGAGCCTAGTGCAGAGTCCGTCGGTATTTGGGGCCAGTGTCACTAAGAGTAGTGAAGCTGACTCTGCCGATTAAGGGGGCCACTAGGACTCTGTGGGCGTCTCTTCTACCGTTATTAGGGGCTTGTTGTCTGGCGATTTAAGTAGTTTTCTAATAAGTATCGTTATACCGGCTATTAGTAGCCCTACGCCGATTACCTGGAAAGAACGGAAGTACTACATTAGAATAGTGCTACACGGTTTAAGATACTTCATTTCACTCATAAAGAATGCAAATATTCACTTTTATAAGGAAAAACCTGCTCAATCCTCACATACTCCTCTTGCTTCGTTTAAGTTCATACATCTGGTCATACACACACGCCAATTGCGAGTGCTACGCACCTGACCTTTCTGAAGAACTTCATCAATAAGGTGTGTTTGTGTGTATGCTATACAGGCTACTTTATATAATGACGTTATAAAAATAAGTAGATTCGTCATGCTCAGAGGGGGTATCCGAAAATACCCCATGTATGTTCCGCGATCACGGTCCGTATTAAATGTCTTTAGTACAGGCAGTGCGCCCGAAATCCCTCGTCAAAAATGCCAAACTCTTTGATCCCCTGTTTAAACCCCTTAGGAGGTGAATTTTCAAGAATCCTTTCTTAGTGGTCACCTTTCGTATACAAGGTGTTTTTTTTTTTTTTTTAATATAATATATCCCATAACTCTAGGGTATGAATAAGACCATATCAAAGAATCAACTGGCATAAGAATTATTTTTAAATTATCATTCTTTTTACTTTAATTTTCATACAAAATAATTCGACAAAGTCACAATTATTAATGTGTAAACATCCTTACGCGAAATATGACAACGTCGTATTTTCTAAGCTTTAAATATAAACGATTGGTTTGAATGAAAATGAATTACTCGTATTTATTAATGAAAGATACCTACACACATCGAGGGTCTCAGTTTCATCAGTTTGGCAACGTCGCAAAAGTAACAGTTCGTCATACGGGTGACAATTTTTTACCTAAATTAATATGATAAATATCTTCGAAACTATGCATTTTTGGACCACATAATCTAGGATTTTTTTCACTTCTAGAATACAACCCTAGAGTTATGGGATATCAAAAAAAAAACACGTTGTATAAGGCACTTTTGTGCAAAGTTTCAGTGAATATGTAACCACCTCTGTGGTCTAGTGGTAAGACCACCTGTCTCAGACCTAGCAGTCCTGGGTTCGATTTCCAGCGGGGGCAAAAATTTCTGCTCCGTTTTGTTGGTAGTAGGGCTTCTTCTCAATTCGCCTGGCTAGCTACCGCCATTTGTCGCCATGTTAACAGCATTCGTTGTGTTTCAGAAGTTAGGGGTAAGATAGCCAGTTCCTCTGTGGTTGAGAATTCCGGGTGAAGCTCACATCCACCTTCGGCCTTATCATCACTTACCATCCGGTGAGATGAAAGCCAAGACCTTCCCTATTGTGGATTTAATAAAATAGGAAGGAGTTTTTATTACGGAAATAGATGTAAGATAATACTCACAGTGAGCGCGTACAATCCGTAAGGCACCCAGTAGCGCAGACGCAGCGCCGACCTGGCCAGCGCCGCGTACTCGGGCGTAGTGGCCGTCTCCTGGCGGAGGCGGAACTAAGGAGATAGATGTAAGATAATACTCACAGTGAGCGCGTACAGCCCGTAAGGCACCCAGTAGCGCAGACGCAGCGCCGACCTGGCCAGCGCCGCGTACTCGGGCGTAGTGGCCGTCTCCTGGCGGAGGCGGAACTAAGGAGATAGATGTAAGATAATACTCACAGTGAGCGCGTACAATCCGTAAGGCACCCAGTAGCGCAGACGCAGCGCCGACCTGGCCAGCGCCGCGTACTCGGGCGTAGTGGCCGTCTCCTGGCGGAGGCGGAACTAAGGAGATAGATGTAAGATAATACTCACAGTGAGCGCGTACAGCCCGTAAGGCACCCAGTAGCGCAGACGCAGCGCCGACCTGGCCAGCGCCGCGTACTCGGGCGTGGTGGCCGTCTCCTGGCGGAGGCGGAACTAAGGAGATAGATGTAAGATAATACTCACAGTGAGCGCGTACAGCCCGTAAGGCACCCAGTAGCGCAGACGCAGCGCCGACCTGGCCAGCGCCGCGTACTCGGGCGTGGTGGCCGTCTCCTGGCGGAGGCGGAACTAAGGAGATAGATGTAAGATAATACTCACAGTGAGCGCGTACAACCCGTAAGGCACCCAGTAGCGCAGACGCAGCGCCGACCTGGCCAGCGCCGCGTACTCGGGCGTGGTGGCCGTCTCCTGGCGGAGGCGGAACTAAGGAGATAGATGTAAGATAATACTCACAGTGAGCGCGTACAGCCCGTAAGGCACCCAGTAGTGCAGACGCAGCGCCGACCTGGCCAGCGCCGCGTACTCGGGCGTGGTGGCCGTCTCCTGGCGGAGGCGGAACTAAGGAGATAGATGTAAGATAATACTCACAGTGAGCGCGTACAACCCGTAAGGCACCCAGTAGCGCAGACGCAGCGCCGACCTGGCCAGCGCCGCGTACTCGGGCGTGGTGGCCGTCTCCTGGCGGAGGCGGAACTAAGGAGATAGATGTAAGATAATACTCACAGTGAGCGCGTACAGCCCGTAAGGCACCCAGTAGCGCAGACGCAGCGCCGACCTGGCCAGCGCCGCGTACTCGGGCGTGGTGGCCGTCTCCTGGCGGAGGCGGAACTAAGGAGATAGATGTAAGATAATACTCACAGTGAGCGCGTACAGCCCGTAAGGCACCCAATAGCGCAGACGCAGCGCCGACCTGGCCAGCGCCGCGTACTCGGGCGTGGTGGCCGTCTCCTGGCGGAGGCGGAACTAAGGAGATAGATGTAAGATAATACTCACAGTGAGCGCGTACAGCCCGTAAGGCACCCAGTAGCGCAGACGCAGCGCCGACCTGGCCAGCGCCGCGTACTCGGGCGTGGTGGCCGTCTCCTGGCGGAGGCGGAACTAAGGAGATAGATGTAAGATAATACTCACAGTGAGCGCGTACAGCCCGTAAGGCACCCAGTAGCGCAGACGCAGCGCCGACCTGGCCAGCGCCGCGTACTCGGGCGTGGTGGCCGTCTCCTGGCGGAGGCGGAACTAAGGAGATAGATGTAAGATAATACTCACAGTGAGCGCGTACAGCCCGTAAGGCACCCAGTAGCGCAGACGCAGCGCCGACCTGGCCAGCGCCGCGTACTCGGGCGTGGTGGCCGTCTCCTGGCGGAGGCGGAACTAAGGAGATAGATGTAAGATAATACTCACAGTGAGCGCGTACAGCCCGTAAGGCACCCAGTAGCGCAGACGCAGCGCCGACCTGGCCAGCGCCGCGTACTCGGGCGTAGTGGCCGTATCCTGGCGGAGGCGGAACTAAGGAGATAGATGTAAGATAATACTCACAGTGAGCGCGTACAGCCCGTAAGGCACCCAGTAGCGCAGACGCAGCGCCGACCTGGCCAGCGCCGCGTACTCGGGCGTGGTGGCCGTCTCCTGGCGGAGGCGGAACTAAGGAGATAGATGTAAGATAATACTCACAGTGAGCGCGTACAGCCCGTAAGGCACCCAGTAGCGCAGACGCAGCGCCGACCTGGCCAGCGCCGCGTACTCGGGCGTGGTGGCCGTCTCCTGGCGGAGGCGGAACTAAGGAGATAGATGTAAGATAATACTCACAGTGAGCGCGTACAACCCGTAAGGCACCCAGTAGCGCAGACGCAGCGCCGACCTGGCCAGCGCCGCGTACTCGGGCGTGGTGGCCGTCTCCTGGCGGAGGCGGAACTAAGGAGATAGATGTAAGATAATACTCACAGTGAGCGCGTACAGCCCGTAAGGCACCCAGTAGCGCAGACGCAGCGCCGACCTGGCCAGCGCCGCGTACTCGGGCGTGGTGGCCGTCTCCAGGCGGAGGCGGAACTAAGGAGATAGATGTAAGATAATACTCACAGTGAGCGCGTACAGCCCGTAAGGCACCCAATAGCGCAGGCGCAGCGCCGACCTGGCCAGCGCCGCGTACTCGGGCGTGGTGGCCGTCTCCTGGCGGAGGCGGAACTAAGGAGATAGATGTAAGATAATACTCACAGTGAGCGCGTACAGCCCGTAAGGCACCCAGTAGCGCAGACGCAGCGCCGACCTGGCCAGCGCCGCGTACTCGGGCGTGGTGGCCGTCTCCTGGCGGAGGCGGAACTAAGGAGATAGATGTAAGATAATACTCACAGTGAGCGCGTACAGCCCGTAAGGCACCCAGTAGCGCAGACGCAGCGCCGACCTGGCCAGCGCCGCGTACTCGGGCGTGGTGGCCGTCTCCTGGCGGAGGCGGAACTAAGGAGATAGATGTAAGATAATACTCACAGTGAGCGCGTACAGCCCGTAAGGCACCCAGTAGCGCAGACGCAGCGCCGACCTGGCCAGCGCCGCGTACTCGGGCGTGGTGGCCGTCTCCTGGCGGAGGCGGAACTAAGGAGATAGATGTAAGATAATACTCACAGTGAGCGCGTACAGCCCGTAAGGCACCCAGTAGCGCAGACGCAGCGCCGACCTGGCCAGCGCCGCGTACTCGGGCGTGGTGGCCGTCTCCTGGCGGAGGCGGAACTAAGGAGATAGATGTAAGATAATACTCACAGTGAGCGCGTACAGCCCGTAAGGCACCCAGTAGCGCAGACGCAGCGCCGACCTGGCCAGCGCCGCGTACTCGGGCGTGGTGGCCGTCTCCTGGCGGAGGCGGAACTAAGGAGATAGATGTAAGATAATACTCACAGTGAGCGCGTACAGCCCGTAAGGCACCCAGTAGCGCAGACGCAGCGCCGACCTGGCCAGCGCCGCGTACTCGGGCGTGGTGGCCGTCTCCTGGCGGAGGCGGAACTAAGGAGATAGATGTAAGATAATACTCACAGTGAGCGCGTACAGCCCGTAAGGCACCCAGTAGCGCAGACGCAGCGCCGACCTGGCCAGCGCCGCGTACTCGGGCGTGGTGGCCGTCTCCTGGCGGAGGCGGAACTAAGGAGATAGATGTAAGATAATACTCACAGTGAGCGCGTACAGCCCGTAAGGCACCCAGTAGCGCAGACGCAGCGCCGACCTGGCCAGCGCCGCGTACTCGGGCGTGGTGGCCGTCTCCTGGCGGAGGCGGAACTAAGGAGATAGATGTAAGATAATACTCACAGTGAGCGCGTACAGCCCGTAAGGCACCCAGTAGCGCAGACGCAGCGCCGACCTGGCCAGCGCCGCGTACTCGGGCGTGGTGGCCGTCTCCTGGCGGAGGCGGAACTAAGGAGATAGATGTAAGATAATACTCACAGTGAGCGCGTACAGCCCGTAAGGCACCCAGTAGCGCAGACGCAGCGCCGACCTGGCCAGCGCCGCGTACTCGGGCGTGGTGGCCGTCTCCTGGCGGAGGCGGAACTAAGGAGATAGATGTAAGATAATACTCACAGTGAGCGCGTACAGCCCGTAAGGCACCCAGTAGCGCAGACGCAGCGCCGACCTGGCCAGCGCCGCGTACTCGGGCGTGGTGGCCGTCTCCTGGCGGAGGCGGAACTAAGGAGATAGATGTAAGATAATACTCACAGTGAGCGCGTACAGCCCGTAAGGCACCCAGTAGCGCAGACGCAGCGCCGACCTGGCCAGCGCCGCGTACTCGGGCGTGGTGGCCGTCTCCTGGCGGAGGCGGAACTAAGGAGATAGATGTAAGATAATACTCACAGTGAGCGCGTACAGCCCGTAAGGCACCCAGTAGCGCAGACGCAGCGCCGACCTGGCCAGCGCCGCGTACTCGGGCGTGGTGGCCGTCTCCTGGCGGAAGCGGAACTAAGGAGATAGATGTAAGATAATACTCACAGTGAGCGCGTACAGCCCGTAAGGCACCCAGTAGCGCAGACGCAGCGCCGACCTGGCCAGCGCCGCGTACTCGGGCGTGGTGGCCGTCTCCTGGCGGAGGCGGAACTAAGGAGATAGATGTAAGATAATACTCACAGTGAGCGCGTACAGCCCGTAAGGCACCCAGTAGCGCAGACGCAGCGCCGACCTGGCCAGCGCCGCGTACTCGGGCGTGGTGGCCGTCTCCTGGCGGAGGCGGAACTAAGGAGATAGATGTAAGATAATACTCACAGTGAGCGCGTACAGCCCGTAAGGCACCCAGTAGCGCAGACGCAGCGCCGACCTGGCCAGCGCCGCGTACTCGGGCGTGGTGGCCGTCTCCTGGCGGAGGCGGAACTAAGGAGATAGATGTAAGATAATACTCACAGTGAGCGCGTACAGCCCGTAAGGCACCCAGTAGCGCAGACGCAGCGCCGACCTGGCCAGCGCCGCGTACTCGGGCGTGGTGGCCGTCTCCTGGCGGAGGCGGAACTAAGGAGATAGATGTAAGATAATACTCACAGTGAGCGCGTACAGCCCGTAAGGCACCCAGTAGCGCAGACGCAGCGCCGACCTGGCCAGCGCCGCGTACTCGGGCGTGGTGGCCGTCTCCTGGCGGAGGCGGAACTAAGGAGATAGATGTAAGATAATACTCACAGTGAGCGCGTACAGCCCGTAAGGCACCCAGTAGCGCAGACGCAGCGCCGACCTGGCCAGCGCCGCGTACTCGGGCGTGGTGGCCGTCTCCTGGCGGAGGCGGAACTAAGGAGATAGATGTAAGATAATACTCACAGTGAGCGCGTACAGCCCGTAAGGCACCCAGTAGCGCAGACGCAGCGCCGACCTGGCCAGCGCCGCGTACTCGGGCGTGGTGGCCGTCTCCTGGCGGAGGCGGAACTAAGGAGATAGATGTAAGATAATACTCACAGTGAGCGCGTACAGCCCGTAAGGCACCCAGTAGCGCAGACGCAGCGCCGACCTGGCCAGCGCCGCGTACTCGGGCGTGGTGGCCGTCTCCTGGCGGAAGCGGAACATGGGCACCATGGTGTCCGCGTCCGGCAACACGTTGTTTATACTGTGGGGAGATGTAATGGCTCAGTACGACATGGATTTATTACTATCTGACCCGAAAGATGTTGTCCTGTCCAACCGGTTTTTCTCGTATACGAGTATTTTTTTTTTCCTTTCCATGAAAACCTAATTCGGACGAACTAAACATTGCCAAGTCGGTCCAGTCATTCTCAAGTGATGTGCTTACCAACGAACAGCGTTTTATTTTTAGGGTGTCGAAGTCAACAAGGAACCCTTATAGTTTCGCCATGTCCGTCTGTCAGTCTGTCCGCGGCTTAGCTCAGAGACTTAGTACTAGAAAGCTGTAATTTGATATCAGTATACCTATTAATTATGCCGACAAAGTGGTAAAACCAAAATCTATTTTTAGGGGTTCTCCCCTACACGTAGTGGGGATGATTTTTTTTTCTCACCTATCCCTTGTGTGGGGTATCATTGGTTAGTTAGTTGTTGATATTTAATTCTTTAATGTCACTGTCACCCGCACCAAGCTACACCGCATATTAGTCCTCCAGACCGAATTTCGGCCACTGCAGCCAGTCTCTACTAAAAACTGAAACTAGCCATGTACGCGGGAGACATTATAGTCGCGGCGTGGACGCAGACACAGCTGCACTCACTCTTCCTCAGTGTCCTCCGCAGGGACGGCCGCCACTCGCGGAGGGCCACTCCGCCTACTTGCAAACTCCGGGCTATTACTACCACCTGGGCATCGAACCCAGGAGCCCACGCTCAGCTGTCACGACACCAACGAGGCTGTACACCGCATATAGTGTAGTAGCCAGTCAGTTTTATGTATGACCATTAAAAAAACAAAATAATATGTTATTAAACTCACGGAATCCCCCGAATCCACCTGACGAGCAGATTGATCTGCAACTGCGCAGACACAGACAGCGGCATGCCCGTGTACATCTCCAGCGCTAGTCTGAAGTTCATGTCTCTGTTGAAAGAAAGCGCTGGTTAAAAGTAGGTCAGCATTATGTTGGTTGGACCAAGATGCTTCAAGGTTCCAAGCATTGTAAACAAATATATTATTATTGATGACTAGCCTCTTCCATATTTTTTTTTTTTTGGATCCTCGTCCAGCGCACACGACTTACAAAAGTTTCATCAGAATCAGTCGAGCCATTTCGAGTTTTTGCGACACATGCAATAATTTTTATTATTATATAGATATAGATTATTCCAAACTAAAATTAGTCCAAAATTATGGACCAGCCACCCTACTCGTATCGTCGCTCCACCTGCCTAAGGGCATTCTGCCTTACGTTTGCCGATTCGAGGTTTCCACTCAAGAACACATCTACCCCAACGGTCATCGGTTCTACGGCGAATATGGCCAGCTCCTACTTATACCTTAATCTATCAATAATACTCACTCTGTAGCATTAAGGCCATCGATCTTCCGGGCATAGCTGGGGTCTGCGTGTAAGAAGTGCGGAAGGGAGACGAAGGCAGGCGCGCCGAAGCGACAATCCGACACGTTGAGTGCTCCCGAGGGCACGCAGTCTGCGTCGCGTACGTTGTCGCAGTAGCATGCCTGGAACGGTTACAATCACTCATTGAAGGAACGTCAAATGTCACAAAAGTCCTCAAAATTTCAACCTATTCTATTTTAGGGTTCCGTAGCTCAAAAGGAAAAAAAAGAACCCTTATAGGATCACTCGTGGGTCTGTCTGTCTGTCCATCTGTCATAGCAAATTTGCTCTGAAGCTACTGAGACGATGAAGTTGAAATTTGGTATACATAATTATAAACTTCTGTCACCCAAACACGGACGTATAACGTTAATAAGTTAAATTGAATACTTTTGGGAGACAAATTAGAAAATTAAAAAAAAACGTTTTGCTTACTGTACCGTGTGACATATCAAAAAAAAAGGCTTATTGTAAGGATTTCAGACATATATATATATATATATATCTTGTTTTAATATATATTATTATTATAGTTATTTAAGAAAATATATGAAAATTGACCCCCTTATCTCCGAAACTACTGAGCTTAAAATATTGAAAAAATACAGAAAATTGTTCTTTACTATAGATACAGAAAAACCTATAAGAAGTCTATGATCTTAAAATATTATGGTAAATCTCTCAATGTTGTGCATACAAACTTACTTTTGTAGTTCGAATGTGTGGGAGAACTTGTTTCTCATCTACAATGTTAATTTTGTTGTTGGGATAAATTCATCCCAAATACGGAACCCTTTATTGTATTAGGTTGTATGTTAATCTAAATATGATGCGCGATCGTAACAAATTTTGTATTTACAGAATTATAATCATTAGAATAAGTAATACAACTCCTTAAGTTCTTATCATCATCATATCAGCCGAAAGACGTCCACTGCTGGACATAAGCCTCCCCCAGTTGGGGGGGGTTTGCCATAATCGCCACGCTTGGCAGGTGGGTTGGCGATCGCAGTATGGTGTTAAAAATGCATAGAGAACGCTGCTGCCTATTCTCTAGTAAGTCTCTTAGTCGCCTTATACGACACCCACGGGAAGAAATGGGGTGGTGCTATTCTTTACGTCCGGCACCACACGGTTAGGTAAGTTCGTATAATCTGACTGAATAACTATTTCATGAAATCATGATTTTTAGGATTGTACTAACTTAAGGAGTTGTATTACTGATTCTAATGATTATAATTCCGTAAATACATATTTGTTAATGTCGCGAATAATATTCATATCAACATACAACCTGATACTGTTGCCGTAGCCAAGTTGACAATCTACAATCGACAATGCTAATAGAAAACGAATCAAATGTATAGGAATGACATCATCTCAACGTTAAGTCACGTGGTCAGAACAAACGAATAGAAAATTCGTAGACAAGTTTTACAACTTATCAGATCGTTCAAAATGTTGAATGAAATCTGATCCTTTCTACAACGTTGATCTAAATACGTTGTAGATCGAGCGATCGACTTGTCTACCAACTTATCGTTTTCTATAGTCGCTTACGACGCGGACGAGGCGTCAACGATTGTAGAAAGAGATTCGATACGAAACGTTTGTAACTTGGCTAGGGGGGCTGACCTGCTAATTGCAGGCGGGCTACCCTGGCGCTTTCGCTTTAAAGGATGTTGTCAGTCTGACAATGGTCGTACCATATGCGGGTATTTATGTCCGTTATCGAACACTGAGTCGTTGGCCGCGTACTGCACGCCGTCGATACCTTCCACCTGCACGTTGCGGTCTTTGCCTAGCGCCATGTATCTGAAAATAAATAATATCATCAAACTCTTTTAGCCAATAACATACAGGGTGTAAGGGACAGCCCTCCCCCGACTGATGGGGTGAATTCAGTATATCATACTAAGATGACCGGATCATTAAATTATTTGAGGAACGTTATGGGAATCCAATAAACCTGATTTTTTTTATTACCCCACACGCAATGTATCGTTACCGTGGCAAAACGCACGTAACGAACGGCAGCACAGCGAGCCTTTGGCCGCCCTCCACGGGTGCGGTGAGTTCGATTAACTCTGTAATTAGGCTGAAAGTGAACAGCTGATTTCACGCGTCGTTCATTAGAGTATTTCAACATTCTTTGCAGATTTTTTTATTTAAGCTGTTTTATTTACATAAATGGAGTGTTGCGTGCAGAGAATATTATTTTACATTGAAATAAAGGAATAGTAACTGAAAAATCGATTAAAGAAAAGAAAAAATCGATTAAAGAGTAACCGTGGAGTTTCTTGCCGGCTCTTTCTAATATAATAATTACCGTAGGATAATAAAAAACTTTGTTATTGTAAAAAAAAAACCGGTCGCATTTTTGTACGGCATACGTATCGTAAGGTCAGCGACCTTTTAATTGAGAACACGCATCGCACGAATTTTTTTTTAATAAGTAGAACTTATAACGGTATTATGAGATGTATTGATAAACCTAGCTTTACAACATTAACAACGACGGTATTTTTTTTAGCTGATTAATCTATTATTGTGCCAAGTTACATTTTTGAAGAAAATTATTGTAAACAACTAAATAATGCACTTGAAAATTCGTTCGGTGATTCGTCTTTTAACCATAAAAATCTCTTATTAATATCAAGAAAAATAATAAAAATATTTATTTAAAAAAAAACTATTTTTTACGGTCCGTACATACGGCTACATATCAAGCTACACATTTCCAGTATAAGCTGACTTCTTATTGTACGGAAACCCTATATAATGCGAGATCAGCTTAAACTGGAATTGTATAGCTTGATAAGTAGCCGTGTGTACAACCAATTTTGACTTCTATTGAAAGAAAGAAAAGAAAGGCAGATGCAGTAAACAGTTGGTATTGTAACCACTTTTTTGCTTTGAATGCCATCCTTATGCCTAAGGAATAGAAGTCAAAATCGGGTGAACGGACTGTAAAAAAGGTTTATTTAAATGGTCTAATCTTATTTCAAGTGGAGTATAGTACTTTGGCAGGTGGCCACATGAATCGCAGCTTCAGTAAATAAATATTATAAACTAGCTAGCTACGGTTTAGATGCTCCCTATAACATCAGCTATCTGCCAGTGAAATTCCTGTAAAAATTGGTCCGGCCGTTTCGGAGATTAGCCGGAACAAACAGACAGCCACACAGACAGACAGACAAAAAATAAAAAATACGCTATAAGTACCGTATATAATTTTCATATGCATTTATTTTTGTAATTTTGACATTACAACCAGACACTTCAATTTTATTTATTTGTATTATAGATGCATAGATGGAGCATATAATTATCTACTTACAAGAATACACTTTGTTTTGCAATGGTCAGTGTAGGTCGTATATCCATACTAATATTATAAATTCGAAAGTAACTCTGTGTCTGTCTGTCTGTATGTTACCTTTTCACGCCTAAACCACTGAACCGATTTAAATGAAATTTGGTACAGATATAGTCTAGAGCCTGAGAAAGGACATAGGCTACTTTTTAATGCGAAAAAAATCTGTAAGGGGTTGAAATAGGGGACGAAAGTTTGTATGGAAATTATGTCATTTTTAAAGCTAGAAACTTGAAACTTATTTGTTAGGTTTTTGATTAGATATAAATAAATACGACATTCAAAGTTTGTAAAAATATTACCCTAAAGGGGGTAAAAATATTACCCTAAAGGGGGTAAAAATAGGGGATGAAAGTTTTTATGTAAGTCCGTCAGTTTTGAAGTAGGAGTCTTCAAGTTATGTGTTTAGGCTGACGATTGAAATTATATGTGTCTCAGCGTTTTCGACAATTCCACCCCCGAAGGGTTAAAAAGGGGGATGAAGTTGTGTATGGAAAGTCCTTAATTTTCGAAGTAAAAATCACTAAATTTACTATCTAGGCTTATGGTTGGAAGCTAACGGTGTTGTTAGAATTTCAACCATTAAGGGGTGAAAACGGGGATGAAATTTTGTTTTGAATGATTAAATGCACAATAATTGTTAAACGCACAGTCTAAACTGCTGGTCCTAGAGACATGAAATTTGGAGGGTGTGTTCTTTGTGAATAGCAGGTATCCACTAAAAAAGGGTTTTTCGAAATTCCAACCCTACGAGGGTGAAATGGGGGGATTTTTTTGTATGAAAAATCATATTCCTTGAGTAAATAAACTTTAAACTTGCCATGAATACTTATCTAAGTAAGTTATGAAGATTGACCTTTTTGTTTTTCTAAAATATTCCCTAAAAAGGGATTGGGGGGTGTCAACATTTGTATGAAAGAATTTTAACGCACTGTCCGATTAACTCGAAACTCATCCAATATTTATACTTAAGACCAAAAATAAAGAATAACGTATATCAGGGTTTTTTGAAAATACACCCCTAACGGTGTGAATAGGGGTAGTCAATTTCACAGGGGAGTATTTTATTACGTGGCTTGATTAACTGGAAAATTGGTATAAAAATAATCTTTAAGTCAAGTGATAAAACATCCCAGACGATTTTTTTATATTCCACCCCTCTGAGCATAGCGGTATGTTATAGGGTTTTTCAAAAATCTACTCCTACCAAGGTGGAAAAGGGTAATAAAGTTTAAGGGGTGGATTTTACTGCTTGCTTCCATTAACTCGAAAAAGGGTCTTTGAGTCAAGTTATGAACACATCCCAACCGATTTTTCAAAATTCCTCCCCTTTGTGGGTGAAAAGCGGGAATACAGTTTATTCGAAAAATCTGATTCCTTTGACCTATAAACTTAAAAATTGGCCCGAATACTTATTACCTAATCTAAATAAATGATAAATATCATCCTAACTAATATAA
The DNA here is from genome assembly GCA_947523025.1 of Dryobota labecula. Taxonomy (NCBI): domain Eukaryota; kingdom Metazoa; phylum Arthropoda; class Insecta; order Lepidoptera; family Noctuidae; genus Dryobota; species Dryobota labecula. Next base: position 2,453,946 of record OX383286.1, on the reverse strand, counting down.
AAAATGCGAAAATGAGTTTGTTTGTTCACTTTTCACGCCTACACCACTTAACCGATAAGCCTAAAATTTTGCATAATTATACGTTGTTATATAGGTGTACAGAAACGGACAAAGAGTACCTTTCATCCCGAAAAAAAAAGTGCTGTTCCCGAAGAAAACATCAATAACGTTATTATGGTAATAAATGTCTTTCGATTTCCGACCTCCACGCGGGCGAAGCCGCGGGCAACAGCTAGTACTAAATAAAGCTTGCGCAACAAGGAAAATGATACATAGGTTATTAGTTTTGCTAATCATTTGGCCTTTGTTCTGAAATTGGCCACTACAGACTACAGTGTTTCTAAAAAAAATTAGCCTCAGTTAATCCTTATAAAATCAGCTATCTGCCAGTGAATATCCCGTCAAAATCGTTCCAGCCGTTTCAGAAATTAGCCGGGACAGACGGACAGACTAGAAATTTAAAAATAGTTTTTTTTTTATATATATTTTGTTAATCCATATACAATACTTTATTTAAATAATAACATTGCATTTAGCTTGCTTAATATTACACAAACGGATCCCTGAATAGAAAAATGGATCGGTCAGACCCGCAATATTTTTGAACGGCCTATCCAACGGTACCCCACTCCATAGGATAGACGAGAAAAAATATATTATCCCCACTTTACTTGCGAGAAACTACCAAAAATATTTTTTTTTACAAATCTTCTTCTCTAACTAAGATTTTGACTTCGTTTCATGTAAAAAAAAAAAAACACATTACTCACGTGCAAATATCAGACGCGAACACATATAGCTCGGGCTGGCCGTCTTCAGGAGCCCACAGCTCCCCCGTGGACCCCTTCACCTCCCCGCATTCGTCGCGGTAGTCTGTCCTGTTGGAGTAGCGCCACTCATGCACGTTGCCAAGCATTGAGAAGTCGGAAGCACCGGTATTCATGTTGAAAGAGCCGTCGAATTCTATTGAGCCGTTGCGCTGTGGAGAGATGTAGAGGTTTATAAATATGTTCTACATTTCACTGTTCTCAAAACAGTAAAGGAAAACATCCTGAGGAGATAGATGTCCTAGAACTAAACAATTGAAGACATATGACATCCCCAACCCGCACTGAGCCTGCGTGGTGGATTACGTCCGCGGCCCATTCCCAGAGAGGTCTGTGTCCCAGAGGAGATCTTTGTCCCAGCAGTGGAAACGTTATGGGATGTCTATTCTATTATACTACAATGACTGATGGTGGAAAGTTTATAAAAGGCTGTCATCATCATTTCGGGTAATGACGGCGACGTCCACTTGAAATAGGCCTCCACCAAGCGTCGCCACACCGACCAGACCTGTGCCTCACGCATCCAGCAGATTGCTGCGGCCTTCACAAGGTCTTCGCCTGGCCATACCAACGCTACGCCTTCTGGTAAGCGGTTTCCACTCCAGAACTATAGAGGAATGAGGAACAGGGTGCATCCTCTATTGAAAAGGGAGAATCCTCCGACCAGACGGGTGTCGTGTCTGGTGGACAACTGCCCGACGGTTGATTTCAGGATGTTGTATATATGCTAGTCGCGCGGTAAATTCTGATTGCGCGATGCAGGATTTGTGACGTCAGGTCTTTGATGCGTAGTTCGCATGTGGCGTTGTAGATGTCGCCACATCACTCCCCTCCGGAGACCAGAGGTCGATAGTGAGCTGAGTCAGTGCATATGATGCTTGCCAAGGCCAGTTGTGGTCCCAGTGAGTCGGAACCGGGTGTCGCATAGTTCACAGTGAATCAAAACTGGTCTGCGGAGATTCCCCAGTGAGTTGGAGTAGCGCTGCATTAAGCTCCAGTGAGTCGGATGTGGTACAGCGCCGGGTTGAGGCTGACTGCTGGCGTCGACCAGAACAGGATTGAAGAGCTCTGCTGGTAGGCCGGCCGAAAGTGCATTTTAGTTTAGTGTGTAGTCTTTGAAAGTGAACCTTTATTAATTTTTATTACTGATTGGGCCTGCTCTTGACCTCGATCTCACCTGATGGAAAGCGATGGACGAGGTCTATGATGGAACGAGTGTGCCCTGAAGATGCCTGCTCACTCTTGCTTTAAAGGCAGACGGGTCATTATGTGGAAGGAAACACTGACGCTGGTAGAGAGTTCCACACGGCACCGACGGTTTTCTGACGTTCTGCTGGGAACAATGTGCCCTGCCCACTGCCACTTTAGTTCGGCAATTCTTCGGGCTGTGTCGAGCTATTACGTTAATAAAGATATTGGGATATTGATTTAAAGTCAGTAATTTGGATAAGCCTTGGCCTAGAGGGTTGGGTAGACGAATTCTTTTGATAGAAAAATCCAAGTATTTATGTGTCATGCACTCATGTATGTGCCATATTACGTGGGGCCTACAAATTTTTGGTCCATCTGGGTGTTTCTGCATTTGGGATTTTGTCTGTAAACGCACAGTACCTGCACGATATAGGCAAAGAAATAACGTGACATTTTTTATATTTCTCTCTGTCCAGGTTCGTATTACAGAACAAAATCTAAGGATATATCAATCGGAGATCTAAGGATTATACTTGTGAATTAATTCTTATCTACCTACACGTACAGAAAGTAATGAAACACGTCTAGCGATTATACTAATTAAATATCTTAATTCGCTCAATATCTGAAGTTAATAGATAAGAAGTCCAACAATTTCTTATCTTGTTGCACAGTACTTCTTAAAAAAAGTTATATTTTCCTTCAATATCGCTAACAATGCCATCCATACTAATATTGTAAATGCGAAAGTAACCACCACCTCATTCTTAGCGGATACGCGAGCAACCAAGACAGTGGGGTGCTTGACGGCAGGGAGAAGGCCCCAAGGCGCCGATAGTTTAGATAATTTATTGTTACGGTGAAAGTAATGGGAATTAAAAAAAAACATATTATCTGTTTTATATTAGTTCAGTTATTAGCGAAGTTTCCTGATCGAATTTGAAGTATTTTTTAATACTAGCGGTTTATTGTTCGGTTTGGAGGTAACTTTGTAATATTTTCGAGAAAATTTTATGGAATCGTGTTTTCGTTAAACTAAGTACTTACTTAACATTAATCCTCAACTTTACCATATATTTATTTCAAAATTAATTTTGTAGTATTTTTGATATAACAGAGGATCATGCCAAGCAATTTGAGGTATACAATACCTCAAATTGTACTTGTACGGTGACTCTTAACTGCTGAACAGATTTGGATGAAATTTGGCACACAGGTCGACCATGGCCTGGGTTAGGTTAGGTTAGATACTTTTTATCCCGCTAGAACGTTCCCGTGCGATAATTCACAACATACACGTGGGCGAAGCCGCGGGCAATAGTTAACTAGTATTACATAAGTAAACATATTTCACGTCCACTTAACTCTGACGTCATCTATAGCACATTACTCTATGCTGCGCTGTTGCATTCATAATCAAGTGTCATCTAAAAATACCCATGCACAAGTACTTGTGATCATAGTATCCATATAATTATGAAATGTGTCAATAAAGTTACATGTTCAACATTGGTCAAGTATGGCTCAAGTATTGTATTAAATTACTATAGTTCTACGATATTTCTACTAGAGCAACAGTATCTACAATTCTACAGCATGTATCAGAAATGTGTGGTCAAATTTAAGGGTGTGGAGTATGTGGACCATCAAACTGAACCACTTTTTTTTAAATTAACAGTAAAATAAAAGTAAGAAGTATGAGTTTTTTCTTTTTGTATGTGTAATCTGGTGTACATTAAACTACATAACTATATACTAATATAATAAAGAGGAAAGATTTTTTATTTGTTTGTTTGTATCGAATAAGCTCCGAATCTACTGGACCGATTTTTACAAGTTTTTCACCAATAGAAAGCTAAATTATCAGGAAGTAACATAGGCTATAATTTATTTTCAAAAAAAATTGCGATCCTAAAGAAAATTATAATAATGTGGGTTACATTATTGCAATTTTCTTAAGGATCTCTAATTTTAAAGTAGCAAAATCTTGCCTATAAACCAAGGAATCGAAAGTTACGCAGGTGAAACCGCGGGGAGCAGCTAGTAAGCTAGTAAATAAATATAAACTTTCTCCGTGGGACCAACATCGTAATTGCGAAAAAGTTATTGCAGTTTAGTATGGGTCAGCAGATGTTGACCGATGACCTTGTGAAGGCCGCAGGGATCCGCTGGATGCGGGAAGCACAGAACTGGTCGAAGTGGCGGTGCTTAGGGGAGGCCTATGTCCGCAGTGGACGTCTTTCGACTGAAATGATTTTATTAAATTAAAACGTGAAACGTAAACAAACACGACGCGTGTGCGCAGCCCTGAGCGATTCAACTGACCGAGCCGGTATAAACCAGTTTTTCTGTGTACGAGACGAAGCCGCCAGTGGTACGCACGCACGTGCCTCATGCTTGTAGTAGTGTATACCTATCATAGCGCGGTTGTATGAAGCTTTGCCTTTGTCCGTACTCTGTGACACGACTGCGTGTTTGGTTAGAAAGTCACGTGACAATTCGCACCAGTTTGAACACAATTTAGTTAATCTGTGGATGACACAATAGGAGCGAGCAAATTTCGTCCTGCATCCAGCGTAGGTTTCGTCTCAGTTTGACAAAACTTTTTCTTTGTTTTGCTTATTACGCGGAAATTGTTATCCCATTTCAGAACAAAAAAACAAGGCACACAAAGATTAGATGGTGCTTGACATAGGTAGGTACACTAATGACTTTGAATGACTTTGATAACACGAATCTGCAAGTCTCAAAAACAAGTTGATTGACTGTCTTTTGATGAATTGATGCTAGTCATTTAGGGATACATAATAATATGGTAAATTAAACCAACAAAATAATTTTCAAAAAAGTCAAATTGTATGGTTGAAAAGACTATTAAAAGGCTCTTATGAACGTCACAAATTACAAGAAATAAAATACCGGCCTAAAGTGCGTGTCGGACCACGCACAACGGGGTTCCGTAGTTGGGATGAATTTATCCCAACAACAACGTTGAAATACATGATCGGAATCTAGCTTCAACTTTCTTTCTGACTAACTGACCGTCTCTTTGACAATTCAAAAGTGCCTGTAAATGGTTTAATTGAAATAAATGCTTTGAGTTTGAGTTTGATCTCCCATATATTCCAACTGCAAATGCCTTAAGCCTTTGTAACACCTATTAAACATTATGGAATGCAAATAAATATTATGAATATGAATATGAAATGTAAGTTGGTTGACTATTACTCGTTAACTTGTACAGCCAACTTAGCTGTGATATTTTTCCTTTTGACTTCGTTATACAAGGTTATTTTTAAATCACTAGCAAAATTTTCACAAGGTGTTTTACCCATGAATATGAATATGAAATTACGAAAAAGAAAATCACCTGTTTCATACATTTTGGTCGAGTAGGTATTGAACTTTTGTATGAAACAGCAGATGATTTTTTCTGTATAGGTACTACTATTTTTAACCAAAATGGTTTTTAACCACTCTGTCTACGTGGTTAATATGTATAAACATGCAAAATTACGTCTTTCTAGTACTAAAAGTCTCTGAGCTAAGGTGCGGACAGACAGACAGACGGACATGGCGAAACTATAAGGGTTGCTTGTTGACTACGGAACCCTAATAAGAATTGATTCTAGTTGCCCCTTCCAAAAGGTAGTTTTGTAAGGATAAAAATGGGCTAAACACTCCATGTACCTACATGGAGTGTACTTTTGGCTGTCCAATTAAAGGTTTCAATCCAGTCACGTTATTTCACCCACCGGAAGAGATAGCCCATTCCCAGCCACATTTACATATTGGTACCTCGTACATCATTACATTCATTACACAATGTAGAAAGCAACACGTATGTATGATCCATGAAGGAATTCTTCGATCGTAACCAGCTATGATGCAATCTATTAACGACTGCTGTGCAGCGTGCATTATTTTTGGAGGGGAGAAATTGAAATCTCGGATAAATCTAAGCATAGAAATACGGATTTACAAGAAATCTAAAGAAATAAATAAAATTGAAGTGTCTATTTGTAAGGTCAAAATAACAATTAACTTAATGCATACGAAACTAGGTATATACGGTACTTATAACAAAAAATCATACTTTAAATTATTGTCTCTCTGTCTGTTTCATCCGGCTAATCTCCGAAACGGCTGGACTGATTTTGACGGGACTTTCACTAGCAGATAGCTGATGTTTTAAGGAGTAACTTACTTAGGATACTTTCATTTTTTAAATAGCCACGCAGGCGAAGCCGCGGGCAGCACCTAGTATATACTAATGTTATAAAGAGGTAAAATAGGCAGTCGCTCCATGTAAAATACAGATAATCTGTTGCATCTGGTTAGACTGGAAGCTAACTTCGTAGTTGGGAAAGGGCTAAGAAAGAAAATAAAGAAAGAAAGAAAAAATGCGTTTATTGGCATTACAGCAAAAAAGTACACCTTAAAACTATAAAAATTAGAAAACAATGATTTTTATTGTCAAAAGGGCCTCAGCTCAGCATAATGTCAGATGAAAACACAGGGTGTCCACCTGACGCTGATGTTGATGTTGATAAAGAGGTCAAATGTATGTAGGGGGTAATTTCCGGAACTACTAATCCAATTACTATTTTATGTTACATGCTGGATTATATTTTGAACGCAATGTGAATTGTAACTCAATAAATTTCAAGAAATATCACGCGGACGAAGTCGCGGACAGAAGCTAGTGAAGTATACAAGTTTACCTAGAAGCAGAGAAAACAGCAAACCGCATGGATTAGTGGAAATTGCGTGGTTAATTTCGTCTCTCTGGGAATGTGGGAAGTATTTGTGGCGGCATCTACATTAACACATGCGCACTACGCACCACACTGACGTCACACAAATCCTACATCACGCAAGCAGTCTACCGCGCGACTAGCATAATTATATTCAACGTCCCGACATCATTCGTCGGGTAATAGACCACCAGACACAACACCCGTCTGGTCGGAGGATAAGTGAACTTTAGACCCTGTTCCTCATACATACATATATACATACATACATACATTATATAGGTACCTACTCCCCTGGTTCCTATACTTATAAGTTGCTTATTTGAAATTAATCTCCTAATCTTTATGACAGTTCCATACAGTTACTAATTATCTGGCTTTAATTGGATTTAAAAACTAACGCCAAATGTGAAAATATCCTCAAGATAAAACCAAAAAACTTCAAGTCAGCATTATTCGTAAAATCGGTAAAAGACAGTATAATGTGTTCATTGTGCCGTGACATTGACAAGTCGGTCAGACGATCCGTTATGTAATATTCGCGCAATTGCTGTTATGAAACCTAGTTGAACTGTGCACAATTTGCTAGAACGATTTGCTGTTAGAGTTACCTTACTGTTCAGTTTTGCGAATCCTAATTTTTTGAGGGCCAAGAATGGACGTTTGTCCAAATGAGGGACCTACCCGGGTAGGAGGCAATTAATCCAAGGGGTTAAGATCATTTTTTTGGGGCCTATTATATCGTCTGGTGACAGCGCCAAGTATCACTGTTTAAACACTCATTTGGTTAAACCGACACATCGTCTTCCAGTCCTTGGACGTCACTCGGTCACTGCCTTACTCCACCTGTCATCACTGCATCTTGCCAGGTGTCCTGCCTAACTCCATTTGAGTTCCACATCTCGGTTTCCAATATCGAAAACCTTCGGCAGTCTGCGAATCTCGAAGTTTGGTACTCGGTCTATAAGCCTTATGTCAAGCATGGAACGCTCCATAGCCCTCTGTGCAACTCTCACCCTGTACACAGCCTCCTGCGTGAGCGTCCACGTCTCAGCACCGTAAGTCATGGTGGGTTCAGATATTGTGGAATTTTGGGTGATTACAGAATTTCGTCCGATTTGCTGTCATAATATTATAGCTCTAATATTGCTATCTGTTTGTCGATACTCTTGAACGAATGCAATACTGAAGTCTACAGTAGACACATTCGTTTATAAAAACTTGCATTTAGTGAAAATGCAGAATAATTTACAAATACGCCATAATAAAATATTTATCTCCTTACGTAGATATCAAACAGGAACAGGACGTTATGTCATCTGCGCAAATATACCTAGGGGACAGATACATGTGGGTGCATTGCATGCAGTTATTTTCGTTATATGTAGGTCGGCCATCATGCCGACACGACGTCGTTTTTGATGAAGTATTTGCAACCACCTACAGACTCGTAGCCTTATAAAGCTTCTAATGTTAGTGCCTGACCCAGGTTATTTATACGTCTGTCATCATTTTGAGGGAAGTAGGTAACTAATAAAGGCTCCTCCAAACAGGCGCGACACGCGACGCGACACAAAAACAGTCGTGTCGTACGACGAGCGGTGTTTTTTTGTCGCGTCGCGTGTCGCGCCTGTTTGTAGGAGCCTTAAAAGCCACTTGCTATATGTAAACGATCGCTTATGTACCGATATTGATTATTAAAATTGTTATTGTCATTTATGTGTTACGTAATTTCCCCGCAGGCTAGAATAACATCCAGCAAATACTGACTTGACAGTACAGTCATGTAAACAAATATGTGTTTTTGGAAAAATAACCTTAATATCTCTTCAGTTTGCGCTACAATGTTTATTTTTTTTTTTTCATATTTTTGAAACAGAACTGGGGTGTTTCTGAAATCAACTTTAATTTACATGAGCACGTTGATGTTTGTTTATGTGGAAATATCATCAATTAGGATCAAGGATTTCAATATGGAATATAAACTAATGAGGAACAATTTAAAAAAAATAAAACTTAGGTAAATTCCGGATTTTTGAGTAGAATTTACTAGAAGGAACATAAGACACGGTACTGACCTACGCGAAAAATAAATTGCTATAATTATGTAAACTGTATGATGAGCTCAGTGATTACAGAATGAGTCATATAAGTATAACTACCGTACCTCGGCGAATACTGCGATATCTATCACGTCTCTAAATACTTCATATTTTGCCAAAAATCGAATAATTGGTGCCATTACGAACTTTTGTGTTATTCTGAAAATTCATAACTTATCCTACTTATTAAAATTTATTGTATATCAGTTTTTATTATACGAGTAAATCAGTTTTTATTATAAATTAATATTCTATTTATTTTTATGATTGGGCTGGGGTAAATTATAACCAAACGCTTAAAGTCAGTTTATTTTTTTATTTGGTATCTTGTCAATAGCTTACTATTTTTTTAAATACATTTGCACGACTCCACCTTTTCTTAAGAGAGTGTACAAGGGTCCTCTAGCGCCATTCCTTTAAAAATATATCATCTCGTGACTGAGAAGGAATTATGAAAAACGGCTCAATAAGATACCTTGGTAAGTGTGTCTAAAATTGTCTAATCCTTTTATGAAGCTTCATATTGAGACACGAAGCAACAAAATACGATCTGGAGGAATCCCTAGTAGCATTTTTGTTGGCGTTTGGTTGAGCCACATACCTCTGAAGTTGGCCCAACTAAATGCCAACGGAAAATGCTACTAGGGATGTGGTCGTTTTTCTTTAGATCGAATTTTGTTGCTTCATGTCTCACTATGAAACTTTATAAAATGTATTAGAAAATTCTAGACACACTTACCGAGGTCGCTGATTGAGCCGTTTTTCATAATTCCTTCTCAGACACGAGATAATATATTTTTGAAATGAGTCGCGCTAGTGGACCATAGTATGCCCTCTTAAACAAACAACAGTTCAATGCTAGCAGTAGACGTTTCAAGGCTAACTTTAGTTTCAAAACCAAAACCTAGATTTCTTAAAGAACGCAAAAAAATACATTTTGGAAACTTGTTGTTTAAACTTCGGACTACATCATTATAAAGACGATGTAAATATTTATAAACTAAACAAAAAGAGTGTTACCCAATATTTGATTGCATGATGAGCCTATAATGTTCCCACTGCTGGGACATAGGCCTCCTCTCTTCGAGAGGGAGAGCGGGTTGGTAGATGTCACAAGTCTTCGCATTTTCGGTTTTAGGACATGCCGGTTTCCTCACGATGTTTTCCTTCACTGCTTTGAGAGCAGTGGTCATGAAATTTAATACACAAAGTAAAGTGCCTGCCTGGGTTCTCGAACCAACGACCCACAACTCGTAAGTCAGGGCCGTTACCTCTGAGCCACCACTGCTCTCTATATTTGATTAACATTCACAATAACATAGGCATAATTAATTTATGAAACGACTTTGTAATAAGGAAAGAAGCACGCTAATAATGTCTCAGGTCTCCAAGTCGAATAACAAATGGATGCGCCACTAAATACAACCAATATTCCTGTCTATCATTCATAACATCACGCCTCTATTCCCCAATGAAGGGTTAGGCAGAGGTATACCTTAGTACACCTACATTTCGCCAGTTATGTTTAAGTCCCATGTAATAGGGGGCGAGCCTATTGCCATACACCGGGCACAAATTAATCCAGACCCCAGGCTGCTACTGAGAAATTCCTGCCAGTAAAACTCAATAACACTTTGCTTGACCCGGGAATCAAACCCAAGACCTCATGCTCAGCAGTAGCGATTGCGACCACTAGACCAACGAGGCACTATCAATGTGTACATAACTCCCGGAAATCCCGGCTGCCCAGAGGGCATTATTAGAATAAAAAAGAAAGAAAGAAAATACGTTTATTTGCGGTAAACATGTGTTAACATGCATTGACTTCCTATGTACATATTGTCATTTAATAATATCAAATTTTCTAATAAACACTGCTTTGACTTCCTGTTAACATAACTTTTTAAATATTATCTGTAACAAATATTGAACTGGTGACTTCCGGTTGTCAGAATGACACCTTTCACAAAAATTGCCGTAGGAGTGCACTATCGGCTGGACCGTCCACTTGTGAGGTCGATGATTACTGTTGTGTACGTGTACAAGTGTAAAATAGTAACATAAGTTGATTATTAAATCCATTATTAGCAAAGTGATTTGTGTTTTTATTTGGAGAACTCCCTATACGTGACGCAAAGAAGGAACACAAACAAAAAGAACAAGTTGGGGGGAAAATATGCGTCAGGTTTACGCAAAACGGGCATCACTCAGCATAATGCTGCGACCCTATGTGAGACAGAGCCCCAGCGCAACGTCATAATACAATCATCATATCATCAACATAGAGGCACAATAATAGTGGCATAGAATATGCGGTTCCATGCCCGGCTATCATTAGTAAATCTTTGACAGTCGTTATGGGTAGTCAGAACCCGAAAGTCTGAAAATCAGCCTTACCAAGGGGTATCGTGTTACCCAGTTACTGAGTTGTGGAGGTCAGATAGGCAGTCGCTCCATGTAAAATACTGGTACGAGTATTCAACTGCAACCGGTTAGACTGGAAGCCGACCCCAACATAGTTGGGAAAAGGCTAGTCAGATGATGGGCCCTTGATAAAGCCCTTGTTCGGCCACTGCCTAAGATACCCAATCCCTCTCTTCCTGGTCTCTATTGCATGATTTCCATCCTTCCCTTTCTATTTAAAGTGCTCGAGGCCAGTGTGCATAAACAATTCTCCCACTTCATTCACAGCAACTCTCTCATCAGTCCATTTCAATCCGGTTTCAGACCCGGGCACAGTACCGTTTCAGCTCTCCTTAAAGTGACTGACGATATAAGGCAAGGAATGGAAGACACTAAAGTAACAGCCTTAGTGTTAATTGACTTCTCCAATACTTTTAATACCGTCAGTCACGAAGTCCTTTTATCCAAGGATTAGGTATGCAAGACGTGCCCATAGGATATGTAAGGATTATTAGAGCCGTACCGGCTATGCATCCTAAAAGACATGATTCATTCCGGAAAACAAGACAAGATAGGCAGAATCATCAATGATACCTACTTATCACAGCGATGGCGACAAAACAGTTTAAAGTTCAAATGAATCACAGCACGACAAATTACGAATATTGTACACATTCGTGTCGGCCGAACTTTGCTCCCAGTTACAGATAAATTATTATTGTGTTAGTTGTGGCATAAAGGATCTATGTTTTGTTTTAAAATAGCACATTTCCTGTACTAACAGGGTCATTACAGATAAAAGGGGGTACAATGAAGCGAAATATAAACGTTGAACTGCACGATTACTGACAAATGCGTGCACTGACTTGACTGGTCCACTCAATCTGTGTGGGTCTTTCCTCAAAAGTCCATTTCAGACACCATCTACATGGTCTTCACATGATCTGACCAAGATCGAGAGAAGTCAGATAGGAAACGCTGACCTCATCTAGTTTTTAAAATATGATTGACGTGTAAACGTGTTTGTACTAACTTACAGAAATAAAATCATTAGGACATTGGAACACTCAAAACCTGATCAAGTCAAAAGTACATCCTATACATCTGTCGAATATCATTTTACCTAATATCATTAGCTTGACTAAAACATTAAGCATGTTAGCCAGACAACAGTTATTACCGGGTTCAGATGGTTCGATTTTAGTTGATGAACTGCCTAGTCGAAAGCGATTTGAACCGTCTGGACAGACTTTCAATCAAATTGAATTGCAATTTCAAAGTTTTTTTTTTTTTGAACAACAAAAGTTTTAACTAAATTTGAACCGTGTGAACCCGGTGTTACATTGGCTTGGCAATAGACGATCAAAATCGTTTTTAGACGAACACATAGGTGAACGTAATTTGAAAACGAATAAAATTGTTGCATTTACAGACGGGCTAAGTTTAAAAGTGTAGGTTATTACAAAAGGCATGATGCAAAAAAAAAAAATGTTTTGTCCGTCATGTAGATTATAAAAAAATATTGGACACGTATTTTTTCTTTTTTTACGTAATCAAAACATTACGGCGATACATTGAGTTCAAATGTGGCATGGCGTCACTTCTCATTAGATTTTATTAATGTTTTACATCTTCAACAACACTAATATTACAACTCTCATTCATAGATTCGTATTGTAAGTAGCATATCTAGCCACATTTTGGATGAAAACGGCAGTAAACTGTTTCGAGTGGAAATCGATTTTGGGAGGCCTACGTCTAGCACTGGACTTAAAAGGGCTGATTATGACGATCATATGCCATGTCTCCGACATACTACACAATACATTGTTTGGCAACGGTATTTTGTTTGCATAGTTCTTATAATTAATTCACTTTAATTTTAGCGATGACTATTTACAAAAAAATAATATGATAAAATGTTTTGCACCACTGTCCTGTCATTTTGACAGTGACATTTTTTTAAATTTCTTTGTCTACATGAATTATCTGAATTAGAGACTTTGGGTATAACTGACAATACATAATGATTATGGTTACTCATTTGTTAACAAAACATAGTTTCCAGCTAGCTGCTAGTATGAATGAAATTCGCAGTGGTAATAATTATTAAACCGGACAAATGCGTTTTGGACCACGCACAATGAAGGGTTCCGTAGTTATGATGAATTTATCCAAAGAACAAACTTAGCTTTGTAGTTGAAAAACGTGTCTTCCATACATATACGTCACGGTGAATTCTCCAACTGCAAATGCAAGTTTGTAATCGCATAACGATTTTCGGTTTTTTTCCTTTACTTGTGCTTGTGAGACCTTGCTTCTTGCCAAATTTCATGATTCTAAGTCAACAGGAAGTATCCTATAGATTTTGATTTATTTGCTAGTATCAAAATATGTCGCATAAATGACCGTATTTTTTTATTGCGTAGACTTAGAAGCTTAATTACTTTAGAGCTCTAAAGGACCGTAGACCTACGTATTTGATATTAATTTCAACTTGCTCCTCCATGTGTTCCTGAGAAAAAAGGTC